>OX578285.1:40205741-41657814 GCA_951217055.1 Gerris lacustris | reverse complement strand
TTCGGCTCACAATATTCACGTCTCTTATCGAATGGACTTATAATCTCAGATAACTTAAATTGTAACAACCTACCCCAATATGGTGAAACTTGTTACAGGTACGGGAGTAAGTTGTTACAGTTGAATAGGGTGTCCCCGCTAATATGGAACAGCGAAATATCTCCGGAACCATGATAGAGAGAAATATGCTGTTTCCAGGGTTCGATAATGACTATATAAATGCGCTTCCAAAACATATGCTGAACATTTTCTGTGTTCAGCAAAAGTGTGTGCAATTTACATAATTAAAAAAAAAGTGAATAGGAAGCCAAATTTTTAATACTAGATTTGGATTCTGTCTAAAAATAAGAATTTTTTACTCTTGGAAATTTTTCGCTCCGAGGATTAGTTCTTATTTTTTGATGTGAAATCCAAATCCATTCTTAAAAACATGCATTATTGATATTTTTCACTTTTTGAGCCTTGCTGAACACCTTTTTATGGCAAAAAACAGTTTCATATAAGGTATGAATTTTAGATTGGATTTGGATTCTATGACAAAGAATAAGAACTTTTTGTGTCTTGAATGTTTTTCCTAAATCCATTAGTTTATTAAAACCGATTGGGTGAAAGCCACGCAATGACGGTTTGAAATAGGGTCAAATAGAACAAATTACCATTTGGTGGAAGGGGGAGGGGTTCTTTGGGTTCTTTTTAGGTAAGTGGGAGGAGTCCCTCAGTGTTATAACAAACATTGAAGATGGGTTAAGCGCAATTTTGCCTGAAATTAAAGATCAAATGCCAAATTACACGTTTAGACAAGATGTTATCCCGTCCCATCGCTCCTTGCAAACAATTCAATACTTTCAAGAGAATTGCCCAAACTTCAGGCAACATTGTGCTTAACACATCTTCAATGTTTGTTATGACGGACTCCTCCCACTTACCTACAACCCCCCCCCCCCCCCCCTCAGTGGCTTGCACCCAATAGTTTTTAAAGTTATAGATATGAAATTTAATGTAGAAGAATGTAGTTTTCAGACCCCGAAAACCCCATATCTCTATTGGTCCAGTCAAATGGTAGTTTAAAGTGGAAAGATCTGGTGTAATTTTTTTTAGTGGTTAATTTTATGTTTTTTGGGGTGCTGAACACAAATCTGAAGTTGTCCAACAAAATTTCCCCCCGCAAATATGAGAAATCATCAAAAAATCACTAAACAAATATTTTTAGTGGTTTGTAGCTTATAACTTGTAAACCAATCTATTCACGCAAAAAGTGGTCCAGTAGTAAAATAAAAAGGAAAAAATATCGTTCAATTTATGTCTATAACATTTTTTTGTATGTAGTATGGTTTTCACGCAAATGGGAGTTGAAATATCGGGAAAACCAGTAATTTTTGAAAAAAGAGACCAGTTAATGCACCATGACTTAATGACCAGTTAATGCACCATGACTTAATGAGCGAATTTTAAAAGAAATTTGCGTATTATCGGGTTATTATAATATACGAAAATTTTGGGATAGAATTTGGATGGGTGAAACAAAAAATTTTGTACACAGGGGAACGGGGTACAAAAATCAAAATAGTATAATACCCTTTAAGATTCATGTCGTTGGAAAGCTCTTTAGGAGTACAGTAATTGTTGTTATGTACACTTTTGTCATATTTTCATATAAGAGGGGGGTAAAATGGAAAAAACACAAAAAATTGCATAAAAACATGTTTTTTCCATTTTACCCCCCCCCCCCCCCCCTTTATGAAAATATGACATAAGTGTACATAACAACAATTATTGTACTTTTAAAGAGCTTTCCAACGGCATGCATCTTGAAGGGTATATACATATCTATTTTGACTTTTGTACCCCAAACCCTTGTCTACCAATTTTTTTTTTTTTTTTTTTTTTTTTTCATCCATTTAAATTCTAAACCAAAATTTTCGTATATTATTATAAGCAATAATACGCAGATTTCTTTGAAAATTTCAATGTTCAAAGTTCATTAAGTCATTGTGCATGACTGGTCTTTTTTCAAAAATTACCGTTTTCCCCGATATTTCAACTCCCATTAGCGTGAATAATAGGTTGTTACCAAAATTATAACTATCGAGAAAATGTAAAAAGTTATATCTTAATTTTAATTCACTTATTAAAATAATTATTACCATGTTAAGAACAATTTCTCAAAAGAGCTTTTCTTAAGTCGAATTAGTTGTTTCGAAGTTTAGAAGATGTTTGAGGAAAATGTCTCATGTACTGAGTACTTTTAGAAGTAAGAAAAAGTTTTGAAGCTTTTCCAAAATATTAAAAGAAAAGAGTTTACATTTTACTAAGTTGTGAAAAGCTTCGAATTGCTTGGTTTCCCTTTAATAATATCGAAATTATAATTGGCAAAGAAGCCATTTAATGTTGAAAGTAATTATTATAAGGTTTGATAAATTGAAATATACTTACTTAAATAGTTTTGAGTGCCAGAATAGGTAGCGAAATGTTACATGCCTGTTTCAATTGTACTTTAGACGATGTGTATGAAGTTTTATTAAAATTAAAGTAAGACATCGGTAAAAACATTGTTTTCTCTATTTTGAACGTTTAGGTCCGCTTTAATAGTTTATCAAACTTTAACATTTCATAGCGGTGTCGGTGTTAGTTTTACAAAAAAAAAAAAAAAAAAAAAATTAAAAAAAAAAAAAAAAAAAAAAAAAAAAATATATATATATATATATATATATATATATATATATATATATATATATATATATATATATATATATATATATATATATATATATATTTAACAGTTTTTTGTCTCATTGAATGGATGAAGTTAGAATTTTTTCCCGTCCTAAAATTTCGATTTCTCATTTGAAGCTTACGTTTTCGCGTGGACGCTTGGGCGGATAACGTTGTCCAACGAACTCGTCCTGGGCATTGGTAGAATGAATATGTACACCAAATTTCAACAAAATCGGTCGACTTTTTCTCAAGTTATTGTCATCAGTTGATTTCGTAACGGCTGATTTTATGACGGTCGATTTCGTAACGGCTGATTTTATGACGGTCGATTTCGTTACCGGTCGTTTTATTCAGATTCACTCCCGGGCTCCAGACGCTGTAACGTGCTATAAGGAACTTCGTTCCAAAAAAAAGTTTTGACGAGTCTGAATGGCCAAGATATTTGAAACGTAATATACAATACTACATCTTTACACTACACCATGTAATTAACTCTTTTCATAGTCTGCGAAGGAAACCCTACTTTCGGATCGCTTGGGAAATTTGACGCTGAAAAAAATGTTCTGATAAAGATGGGTCCCGGAACAGCTTCTTTTATGAAATTTTTACAATAAACATTTAAAATTAACTTTTTTAATGTTCTTACAAAAAGTATCAGAAACATTATGTCATAACATTGACTTTGAAACAGTCCATTTAGAGCATTGAATTCTGCGTCGAATGAAACCAATCCCAGCTCTGAACAACAAACTATTGCAACAGATTTGAAATTCAAAATTCTTCAGGCGTTGTAAAAGTTGTAGGAAATTTTAATAAAGATTAACTAAATGAAGTAACAGGAACGTAGAACTTGCTGAAATTCAGTGTTTTGTTGTATAGAAAATTGGTTTTATTCGGCGCAGAATTATATGGCTCTACAAGAATTGTTTCAAAATGTTTTGACGTAATCATAATCAGCTTAAAAAACGATGATTTTAAATGTTTTTCCACGAATATCTTGAAATAGAAGCTGTGGAACTATAGTTCATTCATAGGTGCTTCTTTGTTTAGCGAAGTAGTTTAGTTTTTTTCATGGTCACCCTTTATATTATTTAAAAAAAATATATATTTATCTTGATAAAATTGTTACATATAGCATTGCACACATACACTCTAGCGTTACACGTATGTGATCAAATATATAAAAAATATTTAAATATTTTTCACGGTGCATCAGCCCTTGAGCAGGGTTGAGCCTGCCAATTATACGGACAAATATACTCATTTTCGAAACTATTGCAACACCTCAAGAGAAGTATAGTAGTGTTGCAACACCTTAACTTAAGGCAAGTATACTGCCCTGCTAAGCGAAAATGTATCTACAGGATTTTTGGAAAAAAAAGTTTTGAGATAATTGACTTTAAACATTTCAAAGTTTGAAGCCTCGTTACTCTCATAGTATTTGTTCAATTGCTTATCAAGTAATATCAATAGATTCAGAATTTTATCTTCTTTAGAGCCATGTTGGTTTTACATAAATTAATAAAATACATTTGTTAGGGCAATAAGATATATTGAAATACCTGTAGATAAGGCTTTTATAAACTAATTATAACGGTTGGGGAGAGTGAAATTCATAAGCTAATTTGCCGTATCTATATTATACTAAGTAAAAATGCCGTAAATGAATCTAAATATATGTACTCACTATTTAAAGGACTTTTTGTTTAATTTATAATTCAGTTACTAAGTAATCAAAATATGGCTTTTGAGTTTAATTAGATTAGTGACTTATTAATGGATTAATTATCAATTAATAAAAATATTAACTGCCATTATAATAATCTATGCTGAATAAAACAGTTAATAAAAAATAGTACAATGAATGATCAAAAAATATTAAAATTTTATGTTAATATCATCATAATGTAAGTTTCAAATGATAAAAATTGTATTTCAATATCAGTGCTAATTTTTATCAAAGATGTTTGTAAGTTCCTCTAGAAATGTTGTCTATTTAAAGGAATTATAAAAGCATTTTCGCTGATAATATGTTTTAAAATTCTTCTTTCTTTTCTTGATTATTTTGTTCCTCGTGGTTTTGAATGTCTTTTAGAGCCTGGGAGCCTCTTCTCAAAATATTTTATTTATACTCCGCTGAGGCCCATCAAAATAATTTTTATAAAATAATATGTCGAACTGCCTCTTCCTTACTTTGACTTGAACGATGAGATTAACTTTTTTTTTACTGCGATAACAAATCGTACCTGCACAAGAAATCGTTTAGCTCCATCTCCTTAACAACACTCTTTTAAATTAAATTACTTCTAAAAAAACAATAAAACACGTGTCTTTGATAAGACAAAGACATCCACCCCTTTCAGTCTTTGGCTAGATACTGCATAAAACATCTAAAAACTATCGGTTACAACAGGGATTATCAGAAGCAAAAATGCCTTATCTACCGAATCAGAAGCGAAAAAGTCGTAACTGTATTATACGAAGCGATAATGTCGTATCTACTGTCAGATACGGCACTTTCGCTTCTTAATATTCCCTTACGGCAATTTCGCTTAGTATATTACCTCTTTTTCACAATGTCGTATCTACGAAACCCTTTGTTTCTCTTATTTAGGACGGAGATACGGCTTCGGGACCATCAAAAAAAGCAAAAACCACCCCCAAAATCCTAAAAATGACATAACTTCATTTTCGGCAAAAAATGTAGATACGACATTTTCGCTTAGCAGGGCAGTATAGTAGTGTTGCAACACCTTAAGATAAGTATAGTAGTATTGCAACACTATTTTTGACCCTCCTTGTAATGAACAATGCAATAAATTTAAAACGAAATATGTAGTCTGAAAGCTTTTAAAATGTAGATCATCTCTGTAAGGTGTTGCAATTACTTTTGACTCGATGTGTGTAGATCATAATTAAATTTTCACACATTGAAGCTCTTTTAATAAACAATTTTTTTCCTTTTTTCTGCTTAGTTATGTCTAATTTTTCGCATGAATAATTTTATTTCTACCTCATATTTCACTTTTTAATACTTTAATATAAATTTCTTTTTAAATTATTATTAAAGTAAAATTATTAATAAAACTAAATTATTACTTTTCCCATAAATCCTTCTCATCATATAATAATATATTTTATTAATATTCCCCGCTTAGTTTCTGTTCGGTGCTCGCAAACTTTTATTGTTTTAATAAATACTTAGGTATATGAAACAAAACTATAGAGTTTCATTGCGAAAAGTATTTTATCTACGATTGATATGAAATATGAACATTTTATCTCTGTTTAGATGCGTATATAGAAAGTGATTCTTTTCTTAGTTGTATTCATTGTGCATGCGCGTTTCATAATCGTCCGATAAGATGAAGAATTCTTCTTTATTTCTGCACTAGGGCGGAAATAAAGAAGAATTCTTCACCTTATCGCACGATTTGCGTGTTTGTTTACATTTAACAAAACTAATTTGCTGTTTATTTAATTGAAGTTACTGTTTTTAGTGACAAATAATGCATATTTAATGATTTTCTGTATTTATTATTAAAATCCAACAATCGCAGATAAAATACGGTACGCAACTCGTGTGAAAACTGAATTTTGCTTTGCTTGTGTGGTTTATTACCCTCGCTATCGCTCGGTTGCAAACTCCACACTCGCATACATAATGCTACTTTCCGCACTAGGCGCGTAATGTACTATTACAATATTCATAATGGGAAAAGTTTACTTATATAATATAATTATGGGGTTATCTTAAAGCCTCTATATCCATTGAATTCTAAGGATTGAAATGCTTTTACTTTTTTTGATTAATCTCTTGAAATATTTATCACTGAACTTTTTATATTATTTTTATTAAGTTTTTTTCTGTATTTTAGTAATGTATCTTAAAATGTAGATTTGTTATCCCAGAATTGCATAAGCCCTCTTTTAGGTAGCAACTTAAATTTTTTTTTTTTTCAAAAACTTAAATCCTTTTAAGACAATATCTTTCATCGGTAAACTTAAATTTTATAGTAAAAGTTACCAAGTATCATAATTTATTATACGTTTTTTGCTTCTTTTTACTTATTACTTGTATGTTTTTAAAAACAAAGTACAGTAGAAAGTTATAAAGGTAAGATTATACTTAAATTCCTTTATTTTCGGAGTTTTGAAATCTATACATACTCTTTCTTTGGACTACTGTACAATCAATAGAAACTTTTGTCTCCTTTCTGTGTCATAAAGAATTTAACTCTTTTCCAATAGGTCAAGACTTTAACCAATAGCCAAGTTTCTCATTTTTAACTTTTTATCGATATTTTACACTTACCAATAGAAATAATATCCTTTTGTTTTTATTTTATTACTTAATTATGTTTAAGTTAAATTGATGATAATCATATTTATTCATTTTTAATGTAATACATTTTTTTTTTTTTTTTTAATTATTTTATTTCATTGGTTTGAGTCTTTAACCAGGCACTATTTTACTGGTCTTTTTAGATGTTAAGAGTTGTAATAGAAACATTAGTCTCCTCTCTTTGACTTAAATAATTTAACTCTCTTCTATTCCAATAGGTCAAGACGTTAACCAATAGCCAAGTTTCTAATTTCCAACTTGTTATTGATATTTTACTCTTACCAATAGAAATAATATTCATTTGTTTTTATTTTGTATCTTAAATATGTTTAAGTTAAATAGATGATGATCGCATCTTTATTCATTTTTAATTTACTACATAGTTATTTTTTTTAATTCTTTTACCTAAGGAGATTGGTTTGATTCTTTAACCAGGTGCTATTTTATTGGTGTTTTTAGGTGTTAGAGTATAGTTGGGTTAAGAGTGATTTTATTGCAACCCTTCTCTTCTCTATCTATCTTAAGCCTGATAAATAATTATTTCCAGCCTTTTTCTTGCTTTTTCTCATGGCCCTCTAAATTATCCGTTAACCTACTTCCAGCTTTCCTGGAGTTAAAAATTACTAACGAAGGGGTTCATTCGTTTTTTTGCAAAGACACGGCACACACGTATTTTTATTGATTAATCCTAAATGCTCTTTTCTTATTACTAACGAAGGGGTTCATTTGTTTTTTTGCAAAGACACGTATTTTTATTGATATAATTCTAAATGCTCTTTTGTTATTACTAACGAAGGGGTTCATTTGTTTTTTTTGTTTTTTTTGCAGAGACACGTATTTTTATTGATATAATTCTAAATGCTCTTTCGTTATTACTGACGAAGGGGTTCATTCGTTTTTTTGCAGAGACACACGTATTTACACACGTATTTTTATTGATATAATTCTTAATGTTCTTTTGTTATTACTAACGAGGGTGTTCATTCGTTTTTTTGCAGAGACACGGCACACACGTATTTTTATTGATATAATCCTAAATGCTCTTTTCTTATTACTAACGAAGGGGTTCATTCGTTTTTTTGCAAAGACACGTATTTTTATTGATATAATTATAAATGCTCTTTTGTTATTACTAACAAAGGGGTTCATTCGTTTTTTTTGCAGAGACGGCACACACGTATTTTTATTGATATAATTCTAAATGCTCTTTTGTTTTTAAGAACAAATATTAATCTTAATCAAGTTAACAAAAGAAAAATTGCTGAAATAAATCGGATTGTTTTAATATTTGGCATAGTTGTTTGAAAATGGAATATCAAAAGTCCATCTTGGGAAATAGGTCCAATATTTAGTTTTTTCACAAATGTCCAGAAAATGTCATTATAATTAAATGCGTACAAAGTTAGGAAAAGTTGGCGCTTTTAATAAGCTTTAAAACGATACCAAATATTTCACAATATTCCAACTCTAAGTGCGCGAACAAACCATCGTTGTAGAAAAAAACATGTCGTGCTTGCAGCTGGAGAAGGGCAAAGAAACGTGACATTATCAGCTGTGGCATCTTTGACAAAAAATTGTTGAATGTGCAATGCTAAAGGTGGCGGCCATTTTGAGCAGCTTCTGCCTTGATATACCATGGTAAGTATATTTTACAATAATAGATCTCTTATTTAGAGAACTAAAATTTCAATTTAATGGCCGCCACCTTGAACAATGCACATTCGACATATTTTTGTTAAAGATGCCACAGCTGATAATGTCACGTTTCTTTGCCCTTCTCCAGCTGCAAGCACGACATGTTTTTTTCTACAACGATGGTTTGTTCGCGCACTTAGAGTTGGAATATTGTGAAGTATTTGGTATCGTTTTAAAGCTTATTAAAAGCGCCAACTTTTCCTAACTTTGTACGCATTTCTCCCATTCGGGTCATATCGATAAGTGGGCTCAAAGTTTTTCAGATTTTTAAAAAAAATCATTTTTTTTGTTTTCAAACAGCTCTGGGTCACACTAAAAAGGCACCAAGTCAACTAAAACATACATAATTTATAGGAAATTTCCTGCTCTTTCCAACGATTGTTCATTCATTGTTCCAAGATTAATATATTTTGAGTTATTTTAGTTTTATAAGGCAAAGGTCGATTGTTTTTAACACAGTCTATTTTCGCTTATAGCTCCTACCCTGTTGAGAATTGGACTATAGCTTATATGAACTTTTTTGCTCCAAATGACCTGTAGATATACCCCTTTCTCTATGGCCATCTGAAATTGATACACCCTGTATACATATATATATAATAATAGGCGAGCAAAACTAAAACAATAAAGCGGAAGGTTACGTTTCTGTTCAGCCAAACTATACTAGTCCCTGCTGCCGATCGCTGACTGCTCTTACTGGTCCGAAACCAATCATTATTTAATCAAAGCCTTGTTGGAACAACCGAGTTTGAGTTTGGGCTTCGTTGGAACGCCCTGTTCCTAATGCGCATGCGTCAGACAGTTTCAAACTAGTTTGAAGTTTGGTTGAAAACCTAATAGAATAAACCTAAGTGTATAAAATTCACTAAATATCCCATCTTGTTCAAACGTTTCAGGTCCACCACATTGTCCTATTTTACTTAATGATTTAAAAGTTCAAGTTGGGCAATTATGGCTCAGTTCTCTTGAGACTGCCGAATTACCATTGAGGCTGGTAACTCTCTAAAGTCGCTTGATTAACAGTAGTTCTAATTGTAGACCCCTAGAGATAGACTAATCAGCGTCCTATTATCAAATTTCCCATTTCTCTAACCTAGATAATCCATGACACTCTTTTTAATCTTTTATTTATGCATTATTCATGAGTGATGTGTGAAAAAATATATTCATGGAATATTTATTAAAACAAGATTATGAATTGCTATTTTTTTAAATTGAAAATTCCATTATATATGTAAATATTAGTGTTCGAAGCTATGAATTCTTATAACCCTTTTATTTACTCTGAAGATATTGATAACCTCTATATACTTTTTTTTCTGGTCAATTTAGTTTAGGACATTAATGCAATTTTTTTAGGATACAGTATATGTACTTGGTTACAAAAAACAAGGTTTAGGTAGTAAAACAAAAGATATGGTTTTGGCAAACAAGTAGATATTGGAATGAGAGGGGGGGGGGGGGGGGGGGGACGCTCGCTTCCGCAACTGGATTAGAATGCTAAGCTCCGATATATATCTCAAAGCACGATTTCAAGCGACATCGGATGTATAAAAATCTATTGAAAAAAAATAAAGGAAACCGAAGAAAAAAAAAGGAAATATCGCCGGCTTGAGGTTCGAATATTTATAGAGATATATTTGAAATAACTTGATCTCGATTTATTCGTTCTAACCTGATTTCGTTGTTTTCATTTCTTCGCTTTTTCTCTTTCTTAAGGAATTTAATTTTTTCAATAGTAAGTTCGTATGTAGTATGTTTCCGCAAGATAACTGAGTAACCAAGAACACGATTCAATAAAATCTTACTTTTCCATCCACTGATAAGAGAGCCTAATTAACTTGGCTTCTTCGACTACTTTCATTCCAGGAAACCAAGTTTTCTTCCTTATCAGTTAGGTTAGGAGGCCATCTTTGTTTATCTAGTTAACTATTCGAAAGAACTGATAAAAAAAAAAAAAAAAAAATCCATTTTATGGAAAAACATCGAATTATGGATAGGTTTGTGGGCATTGAATCCATAACGACATTTTCAATATTTTTCCATGAAATGGAGAAAACCAGTATACATTTTTGTCTAATTGATATAGTAGATGGATCTTAAGATGTAAAATTATGAAACATTCATCCATTTTGATTACCATTCGGTCCGCTTGGAGCTCTGATATCATTTTATATAACATTTAGAATGTATATGCTCTAACGGTGAAATATTGTACTACAATAAATACAAGTGAAAACCAATCTACCTCCTATTATATTCTAACTTTCTGGAACGATATTTGAGAGTGTCACATTTTGCATGACTCCCTGTTAAATCCTAACTTCCTGGCACGATACCTAAAAGCGTCACATTTTTCATGTGGTTTTACCCAGAGCTAAACATATCCATATCAACATAGAATTTTGTTTAACAAAGCAATGATGCGGAGTTCTAAAGCCTAGTCCACACCAGTAGACACGTTGCGAGACATTTCTATAGACGTTCTCATAGACCGTCTACAGAAAAGTCTCGCAACGTGTCTATAGACATCTGCTGAGACCGTCTATATGGTCTAGGTCTAGCGTCCACACTTGTAGACACGTTGCGCAACATGCCTAACGTTGCACCATGTCTACCATTTAGAATGGAAAACCATAGACATGCGATTTTTAGCAACGAGACCGTAGACGCCGTTTGTCTAGCCGATGTCTATAGACAAATCGCTAGACATGTCTCTGAGACCAAAATCGCGCAACATGTCTACTAGTGTGGACAAGGCTTAATAATTATTATAATAATACTTTTTTTTAACTGAGTGCGTTGGTCTAAGTTACCCAAAAATGGGGTATTTTCTGTTACCCCCCCCCCCCCCCCCATGCCTTCCGGGGCTTTTTCGCATATACAGGGTTGCACCCTTTAACTTTTATGGGGCATTCCGATTTCCCACAACTGTCTAGTGTACAAGAAGCTGAAAAACCACTCACTAGGTTGAGCACCTTATTATTTATTGGTATACATAATATAACTACTTATTCCGACCTCTATCCAAAACAATACAATACTGATAAAATATCCTTATTATTTATTGAAATAAACATATGAACCACTGTTTTTGACCTTTGTCACCAAAACAATGAAGTGTAGATATTGCTGTTATCTCATTATAGTTTTAAGAGAAAACCTATCAGTCTAATACGTATTAGTGCAATAGATGCTTCTTTGCGTTGAGAGTTGGGAGTCCAATATTTACAAAGGCCGGGGCGTATTGCACCTGACTCGTCTTTGTCCATCTGGCCATGACATGGCATTGTCACTGTCTGACAACTTCATGCACTGTCTTTCCAATAAAAAAGTGAGTTTCAATTAACCTTTTTACTTTCTTGGAAAATGTTTTAATTTATGTATGTATGCCAATAAGAAATGAGCTGATCTACCTAGCACATTGTTTTTTAGCTTTCTGTGCACAAGACAGTTGTGGAAAATCGGAATGCCCTATATAAAAGTTAAAGGGTAAAATAGCGCCCCGAAGGCTTGGGGGGGGGGGATTAACTGAAAAGACCCCAAAAATGTTTGTCGGAAATGACTGATTTATATTTTTTACTATTTTTTTAAATCAATATCAGATTTTTAATTTAATTTTAGCTAAATCTCGGTGAAATGAAATCTTATAATAAATAGGTCTGAAGAGCGACAATCTTGTTGTGACATTTCTTTTAATAAATATTTCTAAAACTTTAAAAACAAACTGCCGAGAAAAGATGTTATCCCTTAAATTTATGGGTTATTTAAGTCGGACGCGGCCAGGAGTTCTTTTAGTGAAATTAAGTGATTGGAATATAAAAAATGAGGAAGAGGGTGTAAGAAGCGGCTTTGAGAGAGGAAGCTCGGTTTAAATGTAAATTCACTTTGAGGCGATGTCGAGATCCCTGGTTAAACGAAAGAGATAGAACGGATGCATGTAGGGACAAAAGAGTGAGAGAAGAATTTGGATCATGCCCCTAACCCCTCCCTTAATTCTTCTCTATGCTTCCCCCCTCCTCTCACACCCTCTACTTCTAAAAACCGCTATTCCCATTTAGTTGGTTTCCACCGAATACTTTCAATTTCCCCCGAACTCCCTTGGCCTTGTGAGGATTGCCTCTCCCTCTCCTCATAAACCTCTAATTCCCTAACGCGTGGGAAGGGCTAACATCCGAGCCAACCATTGCCTCCTTTATTTGTTCACAGATGAACATTAAAAATATATAAATCCTACAGATTTTTTTTTTTTTTTTAATATTTTATATTTATCAAACCTTGGATATTTTTTTTATTCATTTATTTTATATTAGATGATAAATATTTATAATTTTATATGGGTCAGCCTATGTTTGTGTTAATAAAAAATTTGAAACCAATATTGGATGACAATAGTATTAAACAATTATCTAGAGATGGTAAATAGCTCACATCAAACACTTGAATATAACACTTTTAATTTCACGAATACTTTCCTGAGCTTTGAAAGAATATTGGCTTATGTAGTTCTAAGTTAGCATTAATAAAAAATTGGCCAAATTAACATTGTCTTATCTTAGCCATGTCATCAATAGAGGGCTTAAGATGTATTATACAGTGTGGTCCAAAAGTCCTCCCCCCCCCCCCTCTTTACTTTTGAACTGTTTGAGATAAATTAATGAAACTTGGGGGCAAAGATAGCAAAATAACCCTTCCTAATACGTTGTAAAATCTAAACGGTTGGAGATAAATTAATGAAACTTAGGGGATCCGTACCATGTAAAGGGAAGTTTGTTTTCATGCAATCCGGCACTAAGGGCAACCACCCACTTTGCCCCCAGGTCCCCAACTTCAAAATTCAAAATTGGAGTTTATATTTAAAGCAGATTTGGATACTACGGTGAAAAATAAGGATATTTTATTTCAAACTTTTATTTTTATCTCCAATATTATTGTTTTTCCAATATTTTAAAACTGTTCATTATCACTGATTATAATCATAAACTGATAACTGATTATAATAATTTCATTATCAGTTAACTATTGAAATCAATTAATTCATTATCAGTTCACTGATGATAATCAGTTCATACATTCCAAAAACCAAGTCTGGCCTTAACTTTTATAGTGTATGTAAGAATTAGATACTACGGTGAAAATTAATAATATTTTATTTCAAACTTTTATTTCTATCTCAAATATTTTTCCCCCAATATGGGGAAAAAGTATTGAAAAGGTATATTTCAGCGCCTGGGGGCAAAATAGGTGGTTGCCCTTAGTACGCGAGTGGATGAATACACAATTCTCTTTACATGCGGATCCCCTAGGTTCCATTAATTTATTTCAACCCGTTTAGATTTTATAACGATATAAGTGTTATCTTTTTACTATTTTTGGAAGGGTTGTTTTGCTATCTTTGCCCCCCCAATAGGGGTCAAAATATTGGGGATAGAAATAAAAGTTTCAAGTAAAACTTTATTATTTTTCACTGTTTTACGATTATGGTAGTATTCATACTACGGAAAGATTAAATTTTAATTTAAATCAAATTATAATAATTATTATTAACTACGATAAATTGAAAGCTTAAATTCGGGACAAGGAATCATTAACGTCAGAGAAAATCATTCTCCTCCGTAGCCTAGTCGGTAGAGCGCTATACTGGAAATATAGAGGCCCGTGGTTCAAATCCCGGCGCTGGAGTGTATTTTGCTCTGTCTGTTTCCCGTAGTTAATAATAATTATAATTTGATTTAAATTATTATTTTTCACTGTAGAATCCAAATATGCCATCAAAAATATACACTCCAATTTGAAATTTTGAAGTTGAGTGGCCTGGGGGCAAAGTGGGTGAGTGCCCCTCCCCTAGTGCGCGATTGCATGAAAACAAACTTCCCAAGTTTCATTAATTATTTATCTCCAACCGTTCAAAAGTTAAGAGGTGGGGGGGGGGGGGGCTTTTGGACCTTGTATATATTATGGTCTAACATCTAACTAATAATATGCATTTCCCAATTATTTGTTTCTACAAGGGTCTAGACAATTTTTTATATGCTAAAAATGTTTTCATGTGAGGTTTATATACCTTCTTTGCATCACATGCAAAACCCTAATAACTTCAGCCTATCCTTTTTCAAATCGTTCCATATAGACCATTTCAATTTAGAGTTATAGAAAACAAAAACATATTTTTCTTTATTTATTCTTTTTTTTATCTATGTTTATTCCAATTGCAAATAATAATGAAAAGGGTTTTTTTTTTTATTAAATAAAAATAATTGATAGTAGGAGCTCTCAAGCGCTTCTCTCTTCTAATACATTTTTTATAGGTTTCATAATACCTTTTTAATCGAGTTGTAATCTTCGGGGATTGTGCGAGAGAAAAAATAATAATTGTTTTTAGTAAGGAACGATTATATTGTGGGTTAGCAACAATTTCTGCGAAGGCCTAAACCATGTGTGGAGCGTGGACACTTTCTTAGAATCCAATACAATTCATATTGGTTTAATCCCAACGATCAAATTAAAACGATTTATTGTCAAAACAAAAACTACCCATGTTCACTGATTATAATCATTTCAGGATCAGTTAATTAATGATTATCATTGAAGCGAGCTTCTTACATTCAACGAAATATGCATCTTGTCTGTCTGTCTGTCTGTGTGTAACGTTTACGTGTACGACGAAACTATTAAAGCGGACCTAAACGTTTAAAATAGAGAAAACAACCTTTTTACCGATATCTTACGTTCTAACGTAACAATTTTAATAAAAATTCATTTACATCGTCTAAAGTACAATTGAAACAAGTATGTAAAATTTCAACTTGATACAAGCAGTAGTATTTGAGTAATGAAGTGATACATTTATAATAATTGTTTAAAAGCTACGACTGGTGGTTAAGATTGTTAGAGTCGTCTTGTGTGTAGGTTAGTTTAGGAAGTAAAGCTTTGTACCGAGTACCCCCACTCTACTCCACACGGCCCTCTTCCCCTTATCTTCAACTATGACATTCATCATGATTAACAAATTTCAATAGTCAGTATTTTATTTTACGCTCGCTTCAATGATATAGCCACGCGATGGCTACTTGAAGCGAGCGTAAGCGAGCTTCTTACATTCAACGAAATATGCATCTTGTCTGTCTGTCTGTCTGTCTGTGTGTAACGTTTACGTGTACGACGATAACTTGAGTAAAAGTTGACCGATTTAGTTGAAATTTGGTATACATCTTTCTTTTACTAATACCCAGGCAAGTTCGTTGGACAGCGTGATCCGTCCAAGAGTTCACGCGCAATGCTCGCGTAAACGTGAGCTTCAAATTTAAAATTGGAATTTCAGGACGGGAAAAGATTTTATCATCATCTATTCGGTGAGACGAACATTTTTTTTCAAATAACATTTTTTAGTAAAACCAACAGCGACACCGCTATGAATTAATAAAGATCGGTAAAACTATTAAAGCGCGGACCTAAACGTTTATAATAGAGAAAACAACCTTTTTACCGATATCTTACGTTCTAACGTAACGATTTTAATAAAACTTCATATACGCCATCTAATGCACAATTAAAACAGGCATGCAAAATTTCATTGATACATGCAGTAGTTGTGTTGTAGCAAAGAGATACATTTTATAATAATTGAAAAGGAGATGGTGTGGTTAGAGGAATAGTAAGAATGGGGGGTGGTTCCCCTACTACTAGCCGCTGTACTACTACCAGACCCATTATCTATCAACTCATCATGATTCATGATTATCTATTTTTTCAATATTCAATACATATTTATTACTATACGCTCGCTTCAATGATAGAGCCACGCGTTGCCTAGTTTACTTATCAGTTAACTAATTGAAGCGAGCGTTAGCGAGCTTCTTACATTCAACAAAATATGCATATTGTCTGTCTGTCTGTCTGTCAGTAACGTTTACGTGTCCGAGGATAACTTGAGTAAAGGTTGACCGATTTAATTGAAATTTGGTATGCATGTTCCTTTTACTAATGCTCAGGCTAAGTTCGTTGGATAGCGTTATCCGTCCTAGAGTTCGCGCTCAACGATCGCGTAAACGTGAGCTTCAAATGTTAAATTGGTATTTCAGGACGGGAAAAGATTTGATTATCACCTATTCGATGAGAAGAAATTTTTTTTTTTAAATAACATTTTTTATTTAAACCAACAGCGACACCGCTATGAATTAATACAGATCGTTAAAACTATTAAAGCGGACCTTAACGTTTAAAGTATAGAGGAAACAACGTTTTTACCGATATTTTACGTTCTAACGTAATGATTTTATTAAAACTTCATAGACATCGTCTAAAGTAGGTACAATAATTGAAACAGGCATGTAAAATTTGAACTTGATACAAGCAGAAGTTTTTGAGTTGTGAAGTGATACATTTATAATAATAGTTTAAAAGCTACTGCGAGTGGTTAGGATTCTTATAGGAGTGCAGTTATATAGGTTTATCTAGGAAGGTGAGCTTTGTACCTAGTACCCCCACTCTACTCCACACCCTCTTCCATTTATTTTCAACTATGACATTCATCATGATTGATAATTTCCTTAATATTCAGTATTTTATTGCAATACTCTCTCTTCAATGATGGAGCCACGCGATGCCTAGTGATAATAATTTCACTGATGAATTCAACTGATGATAATCAGTTCATACATTCCAAAAACCAAATCCGGCCTTAACTTTTTTGTGTATGTATGTGTGTGTATCTTTTGCCACCAGTCCGACTTTATAAGCGCAAAACTGGAAAACAATTTTTTTTTTTTTTTGCAGAGGCATGCGCAAACATGTTGCGCATGTTGTAGTCTTAGGCCGCTCCCTGACTTGTCGGTACGATATCGGTGCGGTATCGGTAAGCTAGTATGCCGATGCGGTAAGATTCTTTACCGAGCGCCTATATCTTTTACCGATTCGGTACCGAGTGAGAGCTTACCGATACCGCACCGATACCGTACCGACGAGTGAGGGAGCGGCCTGACTAGGGCGCATGCGTGGTAGCGGTGCGGTAAGGAATCGGTATACCGAGAGTCTTGAGCGAGTATCTTTGAGCGTGGTCGACGTGTCATCGCAAAATGGCAACGGAGAGAGATATTCATGTTATTTTGGTCTCAGAAATTGAGAAATATCCATTGTTGTACAATTATAAATTACCGGAATATGCTAGAAAGGCCCTGAGGGAGAAAGCTTGGTCGGAAATTTCACACTAAACAAAAATTTTAGGTATTTACTGTTTATATTTATTAATTTTAAAGTTATAAATTATAATATTAAATATTAAATTATATATTAAAGGATATCGCCAGTACTTATTTCTTTTTCTACGCAATCGCAAATAAATGTAACACGCTATAATAGTATCTTCTTCTGACGACGACATAATCACGCCCGTGACTGCAAGATTCTACCGAAAGTATACCGACATGTGGGGAGATGAAGGCGGTATCGGTAAGCTGTCGGTAAAGCAGAAAATACCGCACACCGATACCGTACCGACAAGTCAGGGAGCGGCCTTAGTTTCATCGAAAAATATTGAGTGGAACCGAAGTTTAAATAAAACAACAATTTAATAACAATGTTGGTTATTGATTTTAAAATCCAAACAAAAATGTCATACATATCTTCCACAGTTTTTGAGCTAGAAGTTTGAAAAATGGTACAAAAATCAGTCCATACATGTAGTTGTACTACCCCGGAAAATCATAAATTTGTGATGCCTTTAACCCATTGTACTGTCAGCGAAAATTCAAAAAATTCGTAACAAATTAAATCTTTTTCCGATAGTGCTGAAATTTGCACCAATTGTAGCCATTTAAAAGGCAAATAATTTCCGCTGAATTTCGTTTTAATGTCTGCTACATTTTTGAAAATATCGACTTATGAACTTAGAAACTTAAGAGTAAATAATTTCGGAAATATTTCGACAACATTGCCTCTCTATAAGATAAATAATTTCCCTACATTTGAACTAAATATCTTCCACCATTTTAGTAATTTTTTTATTGTTTATTTATCGTGCCTAATAACGAAATGGATGATTTTTTTAAGGCTTTGGAAACGAAACTATTTAAGGCGTTTCATTTTTCTACTTGGCCTACATGACAATAGGAAACTTGGCCACTAATTCCTAGCATGAGCACCGCGTGGAGCGCGGGGTGAAGGGTAGTGTTGCAATAATTGTAGAAGCTATTCAAATATTGGTTGTTAGCTAGGTATATTGTGCTGGTTAGGATTCCTAGAGCCTCATCTAGTTCTCCATCCTTTCTCCTGGTTCTAGAAAGGCTTCTCTATGGACTATGGAAGGTCATTTGTGCTGAAACTCCGACACTAGAGATATTAGGGTCTGGCATTTGTGGGTTTAGGATCAGCCACTTTGAAGCACAGGTTTCAAGATAGCAGTAGTTAATCACATAATCAAAAAAAAAAATCTTTACCTAATGAACTTCGACGCAACCTAGCAAACCTTTAACTAACTTGAAAAGGATGCTTCAGACTTATTAAAACCCTTAGGTTATCCTTCATAGAAACAACCTCTTTTATGTTCATGTTAAAAGATAGTAATAATGTAAAGGATATTCGTGTAGCCTTTATTTAGCTAGTTCAAGTAGACTCCATAATCAACATGAAATTCTAAAGAAAATCAAGTGAAACATAATTCGATGAAAATGAAAGACATCATTTAATGAAACTTGTACCAGTTACTCTTCTTTGCCATTAAGGATTCATGACTGTTCAGAATAACTTACAATAACTGTGAACAACTCTTGTTAGGAATTACCTATTTGAAATGTTTATTAAACATAAACAAAAAAAGTTTGGTGAATTGATGAAGTTATTTTAAGCTGAAAGAATTATAAATGTTTTTAGCTAATACATGTTGTATACATTGATTATGTTTCTAGGTTTGATACATTGTTACTAGTTCATCCTACTAGTTTGTTACATTAATACTAGATCGTTCCACTAGTTTGATACAGTGTTACTAGATTATTCTTCTAGTTTATTGTTATATTATTAACGTTATAGGCAATTTGTAGGGGCTTAGCAAAATGACAGGCAATTGTATAATTTGTAGATATTATGTACCTTTAGTATTTATCCTTTAGTGTAATTTTGTAACAGAAAAAAGTAGAATTGCATACTGTGCATTATACATACATTTAATACATTGTATACTGCGCCTCTAATATTAAGTTAAAGTATGCTTGAAGAACATTGCGTTCGGGTTTATTTAGGTAATACTTCGCCTGTTTTAAATGGTAAATCCCTTGTGAAGTGTAAAGGCCCCCATACACGGTCAAAATGTTTGCGCAAACATTTTGACCGTGTATGGGGCTGTTTGATGTTTGCGTAAACATGATGTTTGACGTGTATGGCCTACATTTTCCCGGCATCAGGTTTGCGCAAAATTTTTGTTTTGTTCGTGTATGGGGGCCTTAAGATTATATTATTTAGAAGCCAAATCTTATTTGACTATTCTTGTACTATTTAAACAATCTGAAATTATACTTTGTAGATCATGTTATGCAGTTAACTTTCGGAATAGCTTGCTCAATGTTAGTTTTTCCTTTAAATAAACAGCGAGGAATGTATTTGTAGTAGGAATGTTTCCCGATATTCGTAGGATTTTTTTTGTCAATTTTCTGTGTAAACATGCAAATTGCTCAACAAGTCTCTAGCGAAATAGATTAAACTCAGTAAAAAAAAAAAATGCAAAAGCTAACATGTCGTTATTGGATTTATGTTTCGCATGTTTATTTTACTTTGATTAGAAAATTGATAACTTCTTGTACTCTTTGAATACAACAAATCTGCGAACTAAAATTTTCCCGTAATATTTACTTTTTACTGTTAAACCCTACTTGAAATTTGAAACTTTCTGCGGTTTTTTATTTATTTATTCGTTATTGTTATTTACTAGCCTTCACCCCTTACGCTAGTTATTAGTGGCTATGTTTCCTACTATCATGTAGGCCTAGCAATTAAATGAAATGCCTAAATAGTTTTGTTTCCAAAGCCTTCTAGGAATAATATCAAGACTATATTATACACATAATTCATTCCTTTATTAAGAATATAATATAATACTCTCCAAATCGTAGTTTGGAGTCTATCTATATATTTATAAAAAATAGCCAATAAAAACTATGTAATATAGTAATAAATAAAAATGGTATTATAAATAAGAAAATAAAAGTAGTCCAAACCAATTAGACTGGGAAGTCTTGAACTTTGAACAATCATCAACCATGATGATGGTGTATTAATTTAATTATTACCAATCTCTTCTCTCAATACGGCACTTGCACCAGTAAATATTTAATAGCTCTAGTTCTAGGAAAAATTAATACTCGATTTAAAGAGCATTAGTGTAAGGTTTAAGAACCCCAATCAGAAATTAAGTCGGTCAACAATTGAGAATGCCATAAGAGATCAAAGTCAAAAATTTAAAAACAAAAATCAAATATTGTTCTATTTAACGTAGAAAACCGATGGTACGACAAAAAGTCATAGGTCCAAAGTTGTGGATGCTTTAAAATAAGTTACCGATGGTGCAATCTGCTTTTCAATATGACTTTCTGTTTAGGCGCAATAACTCTCCAAAAAAACTTTAAAGTGCGTCCGCCACCTTTAATTTTTTAAAAGAGATAATTTTTTTTTTTTTTTTTTAACTTTTCTTATTTTTCCAGTCGGTTTGGGCCAATTTACGTCCAAACGCAAAAAACCTCGAGTTTCTAGGTGGTCTAGAAATACCCAAACATTTCGATTAGCCAGTCTGTGGGTTTTAGTTATGGTGGGTCAACCTAAGGTTATTATTGGAACGAAGTTCCTTATGGCACGTTCTGGAGCCCGTGAGTAAATCCGAAAAAACGACCAAAATAACCGTCACTAAATCACCATCACAAAATCACCGTCACGCAATATCCGTCACGAAATCTACCGATGACAATAAGTTAGTTGAAATTTGGCACACATGTTCATTTTACCAATGCCCAGGCTGAGTTCGTTGGACAACGTTATCCGCCCAAGCGTTCACGCGCAACGCTCACGTAAACGTAAGCTTCAAATTTAAAATTCGGATTTTTTGGACGGGAATAAATTCTAACATCTATTTAATGAGACAAACAACGATTTTAAATATTTTTTTTTAGTAAAACGAACACCGACACTGCTATGAAGTGATAAAGATCGCTAAATTTATTAAAGCGGACCTAAACGTTTTAAATAAAGAAAACAACTTTTTTACCGATATCTTACGTTCTAACGTAACGATTTCAATAAAACTTCATACACATCGTCTAAAGTACAATTGAAACAGGCATGTAAAATTTCAACCTGATACAAGCAGAATGTGTTTAGTGTTGGTGATTTATATTTTATATTATAATATTTTAATTGGAGATTCGCCAACGGAGGTCTAATGGGACAGTTATTTTCTTCTCTACAACCATATGCTTTAACTATAAACTAATCAAAATTAACTTTTTTCTCAATTTACAATACATCATTTATTGTAAGACGCTCTTTTCAAAAATAATAAAAGTTTTTCTTTTAATTTTGCCTCAACTCCGCTAGTACAAATAGTTACTTTTAATTTTGTCTCTTATTCTAACTCCGCCATGTATAAGTAGTTAGCAGTATCATATACTTAGCACTGTAATTATATAATTTATATCTATAATATAAGTGGCAATGTCCTGATTGACTGACTGACTGACATAGAATCAACGCACAGCAAAATCTGCTTAACCGAGAGACTTGAAATTTTGAGGATATACTCGGTTCATATCATAGGCATCCACTAAGAAAGGATTTTGCGAAATTTTTATTTTTGTACCCAGGGGTACGGGGTACAAATGTCAAAGTAATGAATACTTTTAATGATGCATATCGTTGAAAAGCTCTTTAAAAGTACAGTAATTGTTGTTATGTACAGTTTTGTCATATTTTCATTTAGGAGGGGGTAAAATGGAAAAATGTGTATAACTAAATCTTATATAAATGAAGTGTCTAGAGTGTCTTTTATCTTATATAAATGAAGTGTCTATGAGTGTACTGCTTACATGAGATTATAAAGTTAAAATGTTGGTACACAGGAGTACGGGGTACAAATGTCAAAGTAATTGATAGGTACCCTTTATGATGCATATCGTTGAAATGCTCTTTAGAGAAAAGTAATTGTAATGTACGTTTTTCTCATTATTTTCATTTAGGAGAGGGGTAAAAAGGAAAAGTCAACGTAAGTGTGTGTGCGCGCGCGCGCGAACGGGCGAGAAAATACCACTGCTGTTCCTTTTTAAAAATTTAGTCGGAATGAATTACTAATTTGGGATATTAGAAAATTATCTTATCAAAGGGGAGGGGGTACAGAAATAAGGGGGAGGGATAGAATCTAGATATTCTCGCTTTATAAAATAATTTAAATGTTTCTTGATGGTAGTTTATAAATCCATTAAATTGAAAATAAAACACCCCGTAGCGAAGCACGGGTATTCAGCTAGTTTAATATAAAGCGTAAGGAACTTCGTTCCTACCGGTTGTCCCACGACACCACACGTATTTTTTTCTGTATTTATTATTTTTTATAAAATTGTTAATAACTTTGGTTCTACTCAATATTTTTGGATAAAACCAAGCCCACCAATTGCGCAACATGTTTGCGCTCACCTCTGAAAGAAAATTAATTGATATTTTAGCCAGTTTTGCGCCTACATATGAAGTTTGACTGGTGGCTACAGACACACATACACGAAATAAATTAAGGCCAGATTCGGTTTTCGGAATGTATAAAATAGAACTATCAAAAAAAAAAAAATAAAAAATAAAAAAAAATATATATATATATATATATATTTATATGACCAATGTACGTACAGACAAAACTTTAATTTTATATATTTGGATTATATTATTATTATTTATTTTATTATGATTTATGTATTTCATTATTACGTTTTACTAAATTAATATATTTCGAACTAGTACTTTAGCTTTTTGCAGAAGAGGTGGTACATATATTTGAATGATCACATAGAATAGGTGTATAAATTGGAAGATCCGCCACCATTATGGGAAAACCTAATAACTAGTTGATCAGGTCGTAAAATATTCGTAAATACCACAAAAACTGTAATTTTAAGACTCAAGGATTTGCAACTTTTAATTATGCAAAGTTATTTATTAATTATGCAAAAAACTCCTTGGGACCTGAATCAGATGTGGTTTATATTGAGTGTTTTATTTGTATATTTTTGTGAGCTACCCACACATGATTAATATTATTGCACAGTATTTGACCTATGGAATTGAAACTCTGGGAACTACAGCACTATAATTCCTTCTTCAATTAATAACCCTTAACAAATCACCAAACTATTTACATCACGGTTGTTAAGAGAAGCGAGGGGTCTTTTCTGTTATTCCCCCCCCCCCCCCCGCCAATCCTACCGGGCGCGTTTTCGCATATACAGGGTTGCACCCTTCAACTTTTATAGCTGTTTGCCTTAGTAGACAACTGCATAGAATGTGGAAGGGTGAAAAAACTCACAATTTATTATAATAAACTCTTATTTTTTTTTGAAAAATCAATAACTCTCATAGTTCATTGACCTGGAGGGCAGTATAATACAATGTTCGTTAGAATTTGTTCAAACAGGTCTCGAAACAAGGTCATATTTTCTAATTGGTTGCAGCAAACTAACATCTATTATACAAATACCTATTTTTCCTTAAAAATCTAATGAGATAACAAAAATATCGGCATATCATAGTTTTGGATAAGTCCAAAAAAGTATATATATATATATATATATATATATATATATATATATATATATATATATATATATATATATATATATATATATATATATATATATAAATAATGAGGTGAACCACCTCACGCTTGGTTTTTTAGCTTTTTGTACACTAAGTCTTGGGGGAAAAAAAGAAGAGAAATGCGTTCAACTGCATTTTGTGAATTTAATATCATAAATCGAAATATATTAATTTAAGTAATAATTAAATGCAGTAATAAAAGTAGTAAATGCTTTAAAAAAAAAGAAAAAAAAGTGTGCTGGTATTTTGGTCATGTCCCTCAATGAATATGTATTTTCTCGCCCCATCACAATACTTTCTCATATATACTAAGTATATAAGAAAGTATAAAAGTGGCGTGAAGTTTGAATTCAACCCACGCTTGTCAGTCGGAACGCAACGAAGAAAGATGACTCCCGTAATTTTACCCACGTTTTGACCGCCCATCGTCAGGTTTGATTCGGGGCATGTGAATAAAAGTCACGTCGAGTGTCAACCGGTGGAAAGTCACGCACCAGAGAATTCGCTTCTTTAAGATGCTTACAGTAGTAACAGCGAAATGCTTTCCATTGTGAAGCGGTCTTCACCTTAAAACCTAAAATGCAATTTAAACTCTGCGCGGAAGCCTACGTGTAAGATTAGCTTTGTGGTTAAGTACGGGGTTTGGCTTAATGTTGTTCTCATTTTTAATGTTGTTTCTGAATTTATTTTCCGTTTTCTTTTTGTTCGGACTTTTAGAGTGTTGTTTATTACAGTTAATCTTGATATTTCGGGAAAGATGTAGCAGTTACCTCGGGCCTCCGCTTATCTAGGTTCGACTTTTTATTTATATAATCATGTAACTGAATGGTCTCTTTTTACTGAAAAATTTACGAGGACCTTTCTTCTGCTTTTGTAATATGGTGTGGAGAGTTGATATTTGTTGTTTTAAGTCTAAAAAAAAGGATCGTAAACGAGATTTGGATTTTTTAGGTCATGAATGCTGAGTGAAACAAAGAGAGAAATGTTGAGTCAAGTAGAGATAGCTGTGTGATTAGTAAATATACGAGACATTTTTTTTCTCTTTCTCTCTTTTCTACCTTGGAATTGTGTTATCGCGTTGCCACTTGACTAGGAACAAGGAAATGAAGCAACTTCAGATAACAGCATTTCCTTCAAACCTACCTTCCTTTAGTTGGGGAGGAAAAAAGTATCTGTCGACCGTGATAGCAAGCTTAAAGTCTCTCTTGTTTAATATTTACTACTTTCTCTTCCATGAAACTTCGTTTCCTCTTTATTATAAAAATTGACTCAGTTTAATTATATTGTAACTGGAGATAGGAATGTCAGTGGAGTTTGAAATTATCTAATTTTCCAAAACTCCACAAATTGAAGAGAAGTTATTCATCTGTTCGATTTATGTAACGTCAATAAATCGAATATCACTTGAAAACAATTGACATGTTTGGTCCATAATTATTATTAATAAAGAGACATATTCTTCTTTTCTTTAATCCTGCCCTCTTCTATCAGATAGTGTAGTAAAAGGGTGACCAAATGATCTCCAGGCTACACTCGGTCACGAACCAGCTGGGCAGCTTATCTCCAGGGAGAACTCGTGATCTCCTCTCTTCTATTATCGCCTCTAGTGCATGTCTTGGTAACCTAGATTCGTCCATTCGTAGGACATGACCAAATCCGAACCATCCAAGCTGAGAGCTCTTTACTCTGTCTACACAAGTGGTTCGTCTATAAAGGCTTTACCTTCAGAGCATCCATGATGATGGTGATCCGTACTCGACCCTTCCTGATTTTAACCTCAACGCCTCTCTGATACCTCATCCCGGCTTGAATTCTGCTTTCTATCTTGAGTCTATGTTTCGCTGCCGTAGTTGAGTGTGGAAACATAAGTGGATCGGTATACTGCCAGTTTTGTTGCCTTGCCTAATCCTTGTTTCCTGAGATACTTGGAGTTTATAGCTTGTAGCATTTTTCCTGAGGCAGCGATCCTCGCCTATAGCTTAATACGTGAATAAAGAGATACCGAACTTGAAGCTTAACCCTAGAGTGGTACTGCTGCGTATTAGTACGTTATAGGTACTGCTTCGTAATTTTTATGAAGTTATTCTTCATCACAATTTTCTTTTGATAATTTCGTTAATATAAATTAATTTTCAGCATTGGTGTTAAAATATAAATAAAGGCATTTAATACGACTATAATCACAATATTAACCAAATTTATAGCTGGTGCCTAAGTGTATATAAATAAAAAAAAACGCTCTTAGCTTATACACTTAACAATAATTCGATGTTCGTTACCTTTATATATTTATCGCCATCTATTTTGAGCATATATGAAAATAGTTTAACACTGCTAGAGAGAGGATTACAATTATTCGTCAAATATTAATAAAATATATTAAGTATAAAGTATTAAGTTTAATTGGGCCTCTGAAACATCTATGGCGTTTTGTACCATCGTTCCAGCAACTATTTCTATAAATGGGTCAAAATCAAGGTCATCAATGTCGTTATCAGAAGACACAATATCGTCTGGTAAGTCTGAATCACTATCACGGCAAAAATCTAAATGGTCTTCATCTTCATCATTATATTCGACGTCAGACATTTCCCTCATAATATTAAACATTTCTTCGACATCACTGACCTTTTTGTCACTTATTTTGTTAATGAAAATAAAAATGCAACCTAAAAACCAAATTAACGACAGTCTTAATTATATCTATAATGGATACACCAGTAATGATACGTAAATATTATTAATAATATTTTACGTGTAACGGTACATCTACGTAAATCCGACGAAATGACTTTTGGAAAAACAGTTGTAGCTGACAAACGATGATTCACTGACACGTGAAGGTCTACCTATATACTGAAAACATTCCAGTGGAGGCATAGATAAGGTCTCAACCCCCTCCACATTTCTAGACTTCTGTAACTCACAGAAGAAGACAACCCTTCCTAAAAATTACGAAGCAGTACCACTCTAGGGTTAATACTCGAATTAACCACCTACCTATTAAATTAGTTGAGAATAAATAACATAGAATCTCTTTTATTCTATTTTTTCTTATGTTTAATGTTGCTTTTACGTCCCGATCAACTTAAACATGACATTACAAGATGGAGGAATTTGTCAAAAAAAACTTCTCTCTGTTAAACTCGATTCGATTTCTTGTGTTCTCTCTCCTTAGTCATAACAGTGTTTGGACCTTAGTTAGTATGCGAGTAAAGACAAATGTCATCGTTGTTTAATTTCTCGGCAGCTCTCCTTTAAGACATCAAAAGTAGGAAAGGTTAAAAAGCTTCTTTCAATTCGGTTTACTAAGTAGTACTGTCACCTAGGGACCAGAACAAGAAAAAACTGTAACTCCGACATTGTTTTTAAACTACTTTAGCTTTAAAAAAAACTAAGTTAAATGTTTAGCCAATTCCCAAAATGACGCCGTGACTTTTCTAGGTTTACAAAGTTAAATTTTAAAATCTTAGTTAAACGTAAGACAAAAATCGATAATAATTTACTAGGTAAGATAATCAAATTTAATTCCTGCGTTAAAAATAGATAGAAGCAATTATAAGCTATGAATCGAATACATACAGGGTGGTCCAAAAGTCTCCCCCCCCCCCCCCCCCCTGTTAACTTTTGAACGGTTTGAGATAAATTAATGAAACTTGAGGGATCTCTACCATGCAAAGAGAAGTTTGTTTTCATGCAATCACCCACTAGGGGCAACCACCCACTTAGCCCCCAGGCCACCCAACTTCAAAATTTCAAATTGGAGTGTATATTTTTGATAGCATATTTGGATGCTACGGTGAAAAATAGTAAACTTTAACTTGAAACTTTTTTTCTATTTCCAATATTTTTCCCCCTACAGGTGGGCAAAGATAGCAAAATTACCCTACCGATAATACGTTGTATAATCTAAACGGTTAGAGATAAATTAATGAAACCTAATGGATCCGTACCATGTAAAGGGAAGTTTGTTTTCACGCAATCGCGCAGTAGGGGAAACCTCCCATTTTGCCCCCAGACCAACTAACTTCAAAATTTTATACAGGAATGAATATTTTTGATAGCAGATTTAGATTCTATGGAAAAAAATAAAAATATTTTACTTCTTACTTTTTTTCTATCTCCAATATTTTGCCCCCTGTAGAGGGCAAAGGTATAAAAATGGTAGATTTCAGCGCCTGGGGGCAAAATGGGGGTTGCCCCTAGTACGCGAGTGGATGGTTACACACTTCCCTTTACATGTTACAGATCCCCCAAGTTCCATTACTTTATTTTAAACCGTTTAGATTTTATAATGATCAAAGTGTTATTTTTTTACTATTTCGGAAGGGTTATTTTGCTATCTTTGCCCCCTGTAGGGGGCAAAATATTGGAGATAGAAAAAATAGTTTCAAGTAAAAGTTTATTATTTTTCACCGTAGCATCCAAATATGCTATCAAAAATATACACTCCAATTTGAAATTTTGAAGTTGGGTGGCCTGGGGGCAAAGTGGGTGGTTACCCCTAGTGGGTGATTGCATGAAAACAAACTTTCCTTTGCATGGTAGAGATCCACCAAGTTTCATTAATTTATCTAAAACCGTTCAAAAGTTAAGAGGGGAGGGGGACTTTTGGACCACCCTGTATATTAAACGTTGTACTTGGACATAGAAAAGACATTATCATTTAAAATGGCCGAACAGTTTGCAAACTAAGTTAATGGTTAAAATTATTTACTGCCAAGAGGAAATAATCCTCCTTTTATTTTTCTTACTTCCCAAATATTATTTGGGGTGAGAAAATATTTTGCGGCACCATTATCTTTTCTCCCTAGTTTCGGCTTTTTTTTTGGCTTTAATTCATAGAGAATATAAATGTAGATTTGATGACTTTTACGGAAGGACTTAGGGGATCGAGGACCTCCATACAACAAAATTGATGGTTCAGAAAAAAAAATTTTTTTTGTTTTTTTAAAAAAAAAAATTGTGTTTGAGGAAAAGGAAGATCCCGTACCGATGTCACCCATTGCAGAACTGCCTCATCTTCCCCTTTATACTTACGACTTCTAGATCTTGTTTTAGAATTTCCACTTATTTCATATATAGCCTTAAACATGAAATCCCGGTTTTTGAAAATAGTAGACACTGAACTCGGAGTGATTTCATATTTACGGGATACTTTTTTGTTTTTTATTCCTTTATCTACGTCTTTGATTAGATTATTATTTTCTGGAAGTGATGATTTTCTAACGTAAACTACGCTGTAAAAAGTCAAGAGCTTTATAAACGTTCTAAACGAAATCTAAACTAAGACTGAGACTATGAGATTTCTCTGTACTGCAAAGATGACTCCGATCCCACTTAAACTAATAGAGATAGAATAAACAAAATTATTAGAGTACTAGAACAAGAAACTCCTAAAAATGGATCTATGAAAATTAAGGAATGAAATAACACCGGCAATATTAATTCACAGAAAGTTTATCGGTCGGATGAATTTTGTTGTAGAGAAATTATTTTTGTTCTATAGAAACATTTTTATATGGATAATTCGTGGGGACATAAAAAATAATGTGGAGAAGATGGTTAAGGACTGTATATAGAAAGGGAAGAATGCTGCAGGTCTAGTTTTCAGCCGAAAATGAACTGGTTTAAAGAATAACATTACAGTTATAAAACCTGGGTGTTTCGTGCTGTTTTAGCATTTTCCCCTTTCTATAATTGTGGCCCCGGGATCTTTACCTCTATACCAGGATATATTGTTTTTAGGATTATCATCTTTCACAATATTTCTGTATAAAACACAATCAGTGTCTGTAAAAAAACAGTCCGTTGTGAGAAAATTTCCATGAATAAATTTATTATTGTTGTATGAGTGAATTTTAATAATATATACATTATATTTACATATGTATTTGTATTGTAGGCATACTGATCATTTCGTATTTCTGGAATTTAATTAAATCTAAAAATGACGATTTAATCCGTTTTTATCGTTCAAATTAAATATAATATCACGCAGATTGCATTGTGTTTCAAGATAATTAAGCTCGTACAACGCAGAAATGACATTATTAATAAACGGGAAAAATCCAATTAAACCAATTAAAATAAAGTTAATAAAGTAATAGCAAGGAGCAGCTTTTCTGTTATTAAATTTTTGCATTTTTATTTTCCACGTTTTTTTTTTTTTTTTTAAGAGATGTTTTCTTCGAACTTCTTCTTCTCTGACTTAAGTTCAAATTAAATGATACTTTTTAGGGTTGGGTCGTCGATTCCGATATATTGAAAATATCGATGTATCGGACCAAAAAAATCGATATTATAAATCGATATTGATCCTTCAATATATTGGTAACATAGATTTTTTTGAAATATCGATAATCGACTGTTCGTCGGGGAGGTTCTCGATATATAGAAAATATCGATAATCCTGTTGTTGCCTCGGATACTTGTTCAAAAGTCTTTTCGACTCTTTTTCAATGTCAATTTTGAGCTATTGCATATACTGGGAACATTTTTCGTATTGGACGTTTCCCTGAAGCTCTCATTTTTAGGGTATCGAGGTCATCCTAGAAAAACCTATTATGCTTTTGGTAGTTCATCCGTCCGTCTGTCGCATCTTGGATCATATCTCTCGACCTATTGTAGCTAGAAATTTGAAATTTAGTAATCAAGTTAAACTTCTTTGCCCAAAAACAGGTAAAATGTAAATTTGAAATTTCTTCGATCAGCGAACAATTGAGAACTGATGGCAACATTTTTTTCTTTTTCGAAATTTTTAAGTGGGGTATCACATTAAAGGTATTGAAATGGAGATTATAAATATATATCGCGTTTCCAAAATTCAATTTTACCTCCAAAATTACCAAAACAAACCCCCCAAAAAATACTCCCCCCCTCCGCTGCCCCACAAGTACCATAAATATAGGTCTTAATGGGCCAATGATATTTCTGGGAGTTAATATAAAAAAGTCAAATTTTATAAATTGTAGGTGGCTCTAACTATGGTGACCCAACATTTTTTATTTTCTGTAAGTTTTGAGTGGGGTATCGTTTTAAAGGTATATGGATAAAAATGGCGGTCATTTTACCCCAAAAATAACCAAATAAGTGCATACCTAAGATGCAAAAGGATATTATTCACACGCACACCTTGTTCCTCCAAAGTGCAATTTTTTATACATATAGGTATTAGTAAAAAAAATGTAGGAAATTTGAATTTTTATGACCAATGGAACCCTTTTAGTACCTTGCTGGCAAGCACTTGCCAGGATTTTTATGTTCCTCTTAGTTTTCAGGTAATAATTGGTGTCACGAAACATTTTTAAGACTGGGCATTCGCTTTCTTAACTCAAAAAATCTAACTAAAAGCAACGAATATAATATAATTTATTTTTTTTCCACTGGTTGAGGTGGTTAGAGCTTTATTTGATTACCAAATAAGCTTCAAGTTTTCAATGATTTTGTTTCGAATAAAATGATTCCTTTATTATTTCTAATTCCTCTCTTTTTTACCCTTTTATTTTTACATTTTTTTTTCAACGTCAATCAATGCCAACTAGTCTGAATTTTTTCTTTCATTTTTTTTTTTTTTTTTTTCAATCTTTTTGTTTTCCATTACGCTTGAAAAACCCCTGGCTGCTCTGACGATTGATTGGGTGGATACATATATTATGCCAGGCATATTGCTAGGGTATATGGGATTCATAGTTGGAAACACTATGGCTGGCGCTCAAGGTGAAATGAAATACAGGTGGGCTCATTCGGCTTAAAAGCGAGAACCTAGTAGATTTGGCCACGCCCACATTCTAGGGTGGTAGTGACGTAGGCTGGCTGCCCAGATTCTACAATCTATAATCTAAATACCATTATTTTTGTTTAATTTAACCTCATCCCTCTAATTTTGCACTTAGAGCGCTACTTTTTTTTTAACATATAGGTAAATAAATTCTGAAGATTTTTGTATCTATATTTTATTTTATATGTGAAAATGTTTAATACTAAAACAGTTTAAAAATATTATTTGTGTTTAAAAATCTAAACCTTCACAAATATATGTATATATTATTAATTAATCTATTTATTTATTTTATTTTGATTTGTATATTGTAGTATCGTTATCCATCTATTTATTTATTTTATTTATTTTTAAAGTAAGTTACGAAGTACGGCTCTTTTTTAGACCAAAATAAATGTTGCTAAAGGTGATTTATGTTAAATTTATTTAGCCGATTTAAATCACTCCCATTTTTCAAGGAATAACTTCTTGTTTAAATACTTAATCCTAATATGGGTGATTTTTTTTTTTTTAATTAAAGTGACGCTTTTTCTGTAAACGAGTTAAAAAAAATATTTCTTGCACTCCTAATAATTAAAAAATCTATGACTCCCCAAACATTTTTCTATAGATTCATCATTGCGGTGTGGTCAGATTCTTAAATATTCTTTTTAGAGGATAAATTTAAATTTAAATATTCTACATGAAGTACACGATAGTGCCCAGCCCCTTTTAACCTTAGTTATCATGCTATATTTTTCTTCGACTCTCTAACTATAAGCCTAGATAGAAATATAACGTAGTTTGTGATACTAAATATAATTTCTTTCTTATTTCGATGTAATTTGTCGGGAGTTTAATAAAAAAGCTTGTCCCAGCAATCGGTCACGATAGTTACTTCAGAATAGTTACCAAGAATTTTGCTGCACTGTTTGACTGAGGGGGTATGTCACACAACAGTTCTTTTCAAAAATCAGGGGTGCGTACGTTTATTAAAAGACAATAGTTACCATTAATTTTAGTACTTAAAGTGAATTTAAGGCGGTACCCCCATAGTATACAGAAAAATTATGCTTTCCCTTCAAAGTATTAATAAATTTATAAGTCACGATAGTTACTTGTCCCGATAGTTCCTTTTCGTATACATATTCTTGTTATATAGATGTTCAGCGTCTAAATAAAGCACAAGTTGGTTCAGAATTGTCAAAGTGTCACTTTTTTAAAAAAATTCACTTTTATTTTATCATACCCAACTCTGTAGAGAAACAATGCTTCAAAGTCTTCGTATGGCTTCAACCACTTTCCAGCCTAATGAAAATCTAGTCGTATCATTTGATGAAATGAAAATAGAATCTAGCTACTAATACGACACTAAAAATGATGCTGTTGTAGGTCCTCATAAATATCTATAAGTTATGATGGTACGAACACTCTTTACAAGTTGGAAACAGCCAACTTTTGCTGATTTGGATTCTAAAATTACTAAAGAATTGTTGTTTTCAGCTGTAGAGAAACTTTACGATGCAGGTTACACGGTGGTTGCCTGCGTGTCACACGCGGGGGGGACACGCAAAATTTTATAATTTTTAACAAAATGGCGCAGAAAATGAAGAATATCCATAAGTCTTATATATTTTTGTAATCTTCTTTTCAATACCTTTCATTTGATACCCCACTCAAAATTTTAAAAAAATATTTTTTCCCCCGTGACAGGAATTAGCCGCCATTTTGGATTCCCAATTAATCAGACCAAATTCCTAATCTTATTTTTTCTATGGCCCACGAGACCGCACATTTTGCATATTTTTAGAAAACAGCGGAAATACGATTTTAGGGGGGGGGGGGACACGCCAAATTTAGATGTTTTTTGACAAAATGGCGCCGAAAATTAAACACTTTCCCTAAGTGGTATATATATATTTTTAATCTACTCTTCAATATCTTTCATTTGATACCCCACTCTAAATTTTTAAAAAAATATTTTTTTCGCGTGACGTGAATTATCCGCCATTTTGAATTTGAACAGCTGATAATTTTGAGTTCGCTATATTTTTCCTGTGTGCGCGTCAAAGAATTCTTTAATACTGGAAAGTTTCATGTCTTGATCTCATTTGATTCAGAAGTTATTGGAACCGTACAGAGTGACAGACAGACAGACAGACACAGGAACGATACTATAAGGGTTTCTTTTTTTGGTTTTACCATAACGAAACCCTAAAAATATAATAAAACTACAAACGTATCTCTTCTTACCAAGTCTCTACACTATGTATTATACTTATATTAACAATAATAATTGGTTCTAGTATATTTTAAGTTAAAAAATAAGTATCAAAGAAAATATGATATATATTTCACATAAAAAGGTTAAATAAAAATATGATAATTTTAATAGTAACGTATGCTTTGGTTTGCTTAAACATTTATTTAACATAATCTGTGATCTGAGAGGGCAATTAACGTAAAAAAATCACTAAATATGAAAAAATTAATAAAAAGTTAGTTTTATTGTATAGTAGTTATAGGAAGGGTAGGAAATTGGGTCGCCGACTGACGTCACACACCCGAGCGCCTACGAAGATAGTCGAAGAAACTCGAACCCTCGGTTGTTAGGAAATGAGCCCACCTCTCTATTCTACCATCTTGGCTGGCGCTAGACTCACGGGCATCAAATTATTTAGATTGTCGCCCTTTATGTACCCTTCACCCTCCAGCCTACCATCCTACAGGTCATAGTAGGCATCCTAAAATAACTTACTATAATAACAATACCAAGCGAAATATCTTATTTACAACACGAATATTTTAGGGTTTTTCCGGTTGAACTAACCTATACGGGGCATCATGTATAGAAATGAAAAAAACTGGCACATGTAATTAAAGTCTTTTCTATATATTGATAAAAAATGCACTAATTATGGATTCTTCTCCATTTCATAAGTTTTCCCTTAATACAATTTCCATCTTCAGTCCTCTATTTTGAGACACAGCTGTGTACAGGTCGATTTTGGGAATCTTGGGCGTATGTATCTGTTGTAGATTACCTGGGCTTCGATGTAGCGTATTTGGTTTTTCAAGAGAGTATGAAATGAAAAAGAATACATAAATAATGCAATTTATATCAATATACAGGAATCACTTTAATTATGTATGCATTATATTTGTTAGTTATTACACTTCTATACATGATGCCCCATATAGGTTAGTCCAACCGCCGTTCGCCAGGTCGTTAGTAGAAAATGGGAAATGGACAGTATCGTAAAGCCTAGTCCACACCAGTAGACACGTTGCGAGACATTTCTGTAGACGGTCTATGAGACCGTCTACAGAAATGTCTCGCAACGTGTCTATAGACATCTTCTGAGACCGTTTATGGTCTAGGTCTAGCGTCCACACTTGTAGACACGTTGCGCAACATGCTTAACGTTGCACCATGTCTACCATTTAGAATGGAAAACCATAGACATGCGATTTTGGTCTAGCAACGAGACCGTAGACGAACAAGAGGTACTGTAACAAGAGGTCATTAGGTTTTCATTTATAGTACAATATTTTGACGATAGTCGGGCTGAAGTATCGATAAACGACATGCAAAATGTGACGCTCTTAAATATTGTGCCAGGAAGTTAGGATGTAACAGGAGGTCATTAGGTTTTCATTTATAGTACAATATTGTGACGATAGTCGGGCTGAAGTATCAATAAACGACATGCAAAATGTGACGCTCTTAAATATAGTTCCAGGAAGTAAGAATACAATAAGAGGTAGGTTAGTTTTCTCTTGAATTCATTGTAGTATTATATTTCACCAATATATGTTTCTAAATTTAATATAAAATTATATCAGAGCTACTAACGGACCGAATGGTAATCAAAATGGATTAATGTTTCATAATTCCACACCTTAAGATCCATCTACTATATCAATTAGACAAATGTATACTGGTTTTCTACACTTCATGTGAAAACATTGAAATGTCGATATGTGGATTAATGCCCAAAAAAATCCATGATTTAATATTTTTCCATGAAATGGTGAAAATGAGTGTTTTTTTTTTATTTTAATTGGCTTACTTTAAGCTCTCATTTTGTACATTATCTGATGTTATCATAATTATAAACATAGAATATCGTCAGTAACTTCATTGCAGGTTAGTTATTCAAGAAATTAGTAGTATTTTTGACAAGTTCCTTTAATAGTACATTACGCGTCGAGTGCGGAAAGTAGCATTTTGCATGCGAGTGTGGAGTATGCACCCGAGCGACAGCGAGGGTAGTAAATCCACACGAGCAATGCAAAATGCCGTTTTCGCACGAGTTGCGTACCTTACCTTATCTACGATTGTTTGATTTAAATAATAAATTCAGAAAAAAATAAACTTGCTGTACGTAAGTTCGTATCTCTCTCTTGATAAAGATGGCATTAATTCTTGAGTTGTATTTTTTGCCGAATTAATTATTTCTGGAGGAGTATTATTCTCCACATTTTCGTCAAAGTCACTTGATTCCCTCATTGTTTTTCACTAAAATCTCGATATAAACAGTTACTTTAATAAAAGAACAGCAAATCAGTTTTGTTAAATGTAAACAAACTCGCTAATCGTGCGTAAAGCTGAAGAATTCCTCTTCTTTACCGCTCTAGGGTGCGCAATGAATACAAGTGCGTAAAGAATCACTTTCTACGCATCTAAACAGAGATACAATGTTTCTTTTTCGTATCAATCGTAGATAAAATAATTAATTCCCAGACTTAGCTATTTGATTACCATAATCTTTATTGAATGTGCCAATAATGAATTTATAAATATTAGAAATCTTGTTATTAAAATAGCAATAAATAGCAAATCAAATATTTACCTGAAGCAAATAAAAATATTCATCATGTGCTCGCAACTGATACTATTTTTAACTAAAATAAATATACTATCAATGTCACATTAAATTGTATCGATAGTTGCTATATAGCAAATTATATCGATAATATTATTAAAAATGATGTTAGAACGTAGCATCTGCTAAGTGGAACATGGTTGTTAATCTTGACAAGATTGAACGAGGCCAAGGCAAAGCGATTATCTGAGATGTCGGTAAAATCATTGTAGCATGATCTAACTCTATTGATTTAATCTCTTGGCTGTTGCCTTAGACTGCTTTATCTTTAACTTAGCTAATATAATGGCCAAGTTAAAGACAAAGCAGACATAATGTACAACATTCTTTAATTAAATATGACAATAATAGTTAACATTATAATAATTGAACTGAAGTTATTTTCCCTGATTTTTGCTTCCGAGCTTACCGAAGGTAACGGAAGCATTGTGTTCACTTTTGAGAACGAAAAAGTTTTATGTCTCCGATTTTAAAAATTCCAAGACAGAAATCCGTTTCAGACATCAGGGAAAATATTTGGTTCCGTGTCTGTCTGTCGGTTTGTGTGTCCGCGGATCCTGAAACGTGCGACGATAACTTGAGTAAATGTCAACCGATTTTGATGAAATTTGGTAGACATGTTCATTTTACCAATGCCCAGGACGAGTTCGTTGGACAACGTTATACGTCCAAGCGTTAACGTGCATCGCTCGCGTAAACGTGAACTTCAAATTTAAAATTGGAATTTTAGGTCGGGAAACAAATCAAACTTCATCTATTCAATGAGACAAACATTTCTTACAAATTCATTTTTAGGGTCCATAGGCAAAACCAAGCACCCTTATATTTTCCTGCGTGTGTCTGTCCGTCCGTCCTGTCGCCTGCTCTCACGGCTACACCTTTCGTCCGAACACTTTGAAATTTGGCATGTATGTGTCTTGTACCTGCCCACATATTTTAAAAATATAGCGACTTAAAAAAAATATTTTTCAAAAATATTAGGGTAAAAAAACTTAAGGGTTACATTTTTTTTTTTTCGAAACTGTGTGGGGTATCGTATGAAAGGGTACGTCGAGCTGATTACAAAAATATATAATTCTTTGGTTATAACTTTGATAGGGCGAGCGTAGGCAAGTTTGAAGTGGGTGTGAAACGTGTCCCCCTCTTCTATCTCGCTTATGTGAAGTGCAAAAGTAAAGGTACCACTTTTTGGAAATTTCAAAAAAAATATTATTTTATTTTTAATTGACAAAATACGTTTTTTTATAACTATGGTCTTTTTGATGTATTTATATGGTTGTAGTCCGGTTCAGTGACAAAAAAATATTTTATCAGAAGTTTGTTTATGTGTTTTGAGAATATCAGACCTATAGGATAGTTCAAAGTAAGCTTTTTAGCATTTTAAAAAACACCATCAATAGGGTACTACTTAAACTATACGCAGGGTTGCCTACGGCCCTTCGCTGTGTGCTGACTAGCACACACTTGACCTGTTTATTTTTAGCTAATCCAACAGCGACACCGCTATGAAGTGTTAAAGATAGCTAAAAGCTATTAATGGTTTTTACACAATAAACAATATAAAAATATAGTAATATAACGTTAATGTTAATATAACAATAAAGTACATGATAGGATGCGAGGAAGCTATGTGCCACACTAATTGGCAGTCCATTTTTTATTATTTGGTAAACATTTAATAAGAATTTATTTAAATTTTATTTTTTATTTACAAAAGTAAACACAAAAATACTTTTTTCCTTTCAAAAGGTTTTGTATGTAGTTGGGTAAAGTGTATATACTGATAAAGGGTATACATTATTTTTCATGCGTCGGGTATTCAGTAATTTTATCATTTATATTTAGCTTATCGATACTTCTTTAGATTGTTACTCCCTTATGTTTTTTTAGAATATAAATAACTTCTACTAAATAACTATTAAGACAAAGGGATGTTTAGTCGTGTACTTTGGGGCAAAGGAATATCACACTTCTGTTTTTATAAGGGGAGTAACAGTCTAAAGAAGAACAATCCGTACACCTTCTTCATATTGTTTCTCCCCTGTGTTTTTTAATAATGGGAGAAAAAACAGTGGGGAGTAACAATATAAAGAAGGTGACGGAATGTTCTTCTTTAGATTGTTACTCCCCTCATAAGAAAACAAAAAAAAAACAGAGTGAAGAAACAATCTAAAGAAGGTGTGCGATATGTTCTTCATTAGACTGTTACTCCCCTCTGTTTTTTTTTGGTTTTTTGTAAGGGGAATAACAATCTAAAGAATAACATTCCGCACACCTTCTTTATATTGTTACTCCTCTCTGTTTTTTTTATGAGGGGAGTAACAGTCTAAAGAAGAACAATCCGTACACCTTCTTTAGATTGTTTCTCCCCTGTGTTTATTTATAAGGGGAGTAACAATCTAAAGAAGTACCATCTTATCTTTGGAATGCTTACTTACACATTTATTTCAATGTATATAGTCATGTTACTTATTACCTTCGTTTTAATCTCTTGTTCTAGATTTCTTAAAGAAGACGAAGGTTTTAAAATGTCGCCTAGAAGTAGGGATTGTCTACCCAAAGGTTTTCCTGAAGATATCGAAGGCACTTGTTACTTTCTTGAAGAGTACAAGAATCCGGGGATATCTGCCGATTCTCCTATCGCCGCGCACATAGACTCGGCTTGGTTTAGCATACAACAGGGATAATACAGCTTAACCGAACCGTTAACACCGCATCTTAACGCTTGAAAATATCGACAAAAAAACACGACAGACAATTGAACAATACAAAGGGAGCAATCATCGGTAAGTCCCCCCCACCCTCACCCATCCCCTCTCCTGAAACCCTAGGTATTACGTCACACAATCAGCCGCTTTTTCAGCGACACTTGTAACGCTTTCTCTACCCCCCTCTTAGTTCACTATCTTCGGTTTTAACTGTATGTTAGTAAGTTCAGTATGAAATAAATAAATTCTGTGTTTTATTGTAATCCAAATACTTAAAAACAAAAAAAAGACAAAAACAAAAATCATGTGTCGCCTTAGTTTTAAGTAATTACTGTTTGTCACTCAAAGATTTAAACACCTTTAATAAGCACCACTATCCTTTCTGTTTCTTCTGTTATTGGAAAGATGTTACTATAGTGAACTTTTGTGCATTTTCTCCCCCCTCTCCTATCCCCCAAAGCCTCTTGGCAGTATTAGCGAACAAAACTTTTATATAAGAGCAAAAAAAAAATTATAAAAGAAAAGAATAAACAAAACAAAAAATAAATAAAAAATAATAATGATAAACATAATTTTTGATATGATCTGGATTTTAATGTTAGACATGTTCTTTAAATGAAAATAAAAATGTAATATGAAATAAAAATTAATAAATAAATAATATATTTACTTATAGAAATTAAAAAATATATATATAGGTATATATGTATTTTTTAAAAAAAATTGTCATTCATATGGAATGTATTATAATATTAATATTAAATACTTGGTGTTCTTTGTTCTTCACATGTTTCATATGAGGCGCTTTAAGAGAATAAACGTTCGTTTGTCATTATAGGATAACCAATCAATAATAATAGCAATTAGCTTGTGTAATTTGGTGTCCAATGGAAGAAATAAGCCATCTTTAAATAAAATAACTTAAATTTTTAGACCTAAAATACTTTTTTTTAATCGACTTAATTTACTAAATGTGCGCTCAAAGTTTTTTTTTTAATTTTCCCTTACATCAAATAATCTCAATATATGATCATTTAGACTCAGCAAATTTGTAAGCTGAATTTCCGACTATGTTTTTTTTGCGTCTTTAATTACATTACATAATCTAAATGAAGTAGCAGAAATGGTTGGATATCAATTTGTTCAATATGAAATTTCAACAGGGCCTTCTAGAAGCAACGACGGCCAGAGTTGCCCATGGTGAGACACAATGTTCCTGCTAACAATTTACCATCAGGGATTCTCCCTGATGGTAAATTGTCCCACAAAACAACCTGCCTGTTCTGAAGTTAACTATAGAGTACATTATATATTGAAGTTACATTCATAGTTAAATGTGTTTTAGTAAAAAAGTTAAGGAAGCGAAAGTCGTTGAGGTTCTATATTTTGAGCAATCCGATTGTCGGTGGAGGGAATGCAACACATGCTATAGAATGCCATGGCCCCACACCTATTATTTTTTAGGTCTAGTCAGTCTGAGCCTGATTTCCGTCCTATGTGTTAGTAACGTTCTGTTACAATTTTAGTAGCAAAGTTGTTCTTTTAACGATGGAAGTTATTATCCCTAAAGACCAAAACTGAAAAATAATAAGCAATTTTTTATATTTCTTACCGTATTCTTACTGACAGTCGTTCTTTTGGAAATATACTCTTTCTCATCTCAGTATTGGTAAGAGAAATAGTACAATGAAGCTAGGAGACTAGTTCGTCAAACGTGTCTTTCGATATCCTATAAAAGTTGAAAATCTTATCTGGACTCTCCCTGAAATATAGATGTATTGTATGCAATTTTTCCTTCAGCAATCTTTGACGGAAGATTGGATGAACCCACCACTTGCGTGAATAACATCCCTTCCTGTCTCTCTCTTCTTAAGGCTAAATGGCTAAGGACCGAACTCTTTGAAAATGATTTAACACTTCAATTTTCATGTTCACAAGCGTTAAAAGTCGAGAAAAGATTAATACATTTTCTAATAGGTTATCTAAGGCTGCGTAGTATTGGGAGGGGGGGGGGGGACCGGGACCACGTGAGTTGTGTCGGTGGGGACCGATTAAAATTCGGTTAAAACGGGGGCCTTAAGGCGTACAATGAAGACGTGGTTATAATTTGCTGAATCTGATGATTGCTAGTCCAGTTTGCAGGAAAACGTAATCATCAGTTGAAGAATGTAGGACTCTTAGAGTCAAAATGAACACGAAGAGTCTCCAAAAGGGAAGTTCTAGCGTTTGAACTCTTTAAGTTGTATATTCTTCTGCTGGCGATAGCGTTTTGCCAAAACCAGTCCAGTGATCTTCAGATCCAGCAAATCTCGACGGATTTTATAAATCGAATTAACTAATGATAAAACCTTAACGTTTTATTGGTACTCATAAACAACTGTTTGGCAACCCAAAACAGTTCAATATTTATTGGTTTAGTTTATGGCAAAATCGAAAAGCTTCCGGTTTTATGTTTTCGATAACTGTTTGACATGGTGTTTAATAGTTCAATGCATTTGGTTAGTGATAACTTAAATGTTCAATGAAAATGCCGTTGTTTAGTGATATAATTTGTATGGTTCAATAGATATGGTGTTTTTAAGTGACATTCTTTATTTTTTAAGGGAATGTTCAAACAATCACGCTTAGTTTCTAACAGTAGCATTAAACAGTGGATATTTTGCTAAATAAATTATGGTCTGTTGCTCTGAAAGCTCGACTAGCCAACTTTGAGTAAATCCCCAAATGGATTCCAAAACCAGAGAAATATAGGTACTTTTTCCGTGGTAGGCTGTGAAATAGTAACTTAAGAGCCTAAAAGTCATAGCTAAAATCCATTTTTTCATTACGCGGACTTAAAAAATCTTTTCATTACTCCTAGCTGTATTGAAAAAACTTTTATCTGCGATTGATACGAAATATAAACATTATATCTCTATATAAGTTAGTTGAAAGTGTTCCTTGTAGTTTTCAATTCTTTAGAAGTTGGGTCAAACAAAGGAATAAAAGTCTCACTTTTGCAATATTTCGATCCCTCCTTGGATCATTCTCAAGCTAAAAACATAATTTATTCTAATATTAACAATCGGACACATAATTAAAATTACTATACATAACATTATTATGTGTCCGATTGTTAATATTAGAATAAATTATGTTTTTAGCTTGAGAATGATCCAAGGAGGGATCGAAATATTGCAAAAGTGAGACTTTTATTCCTTTGTTTGACCCAACTTCTAAAGAATTATATCTCTGTTTAGATGCGTAGAAAGTGATTATTTACCTACTTGTATTCATTGCGCATGCGCGTCTCATGGTTCTGAAGAATTCCTCTTCTTTACCACGCTAGCGCGGTAAAGAAGAGGAATTCTTCAGCTTTACGCACGATTAGCGAGTTTGTTTACATTTAACAAAACTAATTTGCTATTCTTTTATTAAAGTAACTGTTTATATCGAGTTTTTAGTGAAAAACAATGAATGAATCAAGTGGCTTTGACGAAAATGTAGAGAATAATACTCCTCCAGAAATAATTAATTCGGCAAAAAATACAACTCAAGATTAATGCCATCTTTATCAAGAGAAGAGATACGAACTTACATACAGCAAGTTTATATTTTTCTGTATTAATTATTTAAATCTAACAATCGTAGATAAAGTACGGTACGTATAACTCGTGGGAAAACGGCATTTTGCATTGCTCGTGTGGTTTTACTACCCTCGTATTTAAGTTATAAAATAAGTCACTCTCTATGGATAAAATACTTAAATCATTTAATTTGCTCTGTCCCAAAGAAAACCGTAAATACTTTTTTGTTCTTTTCAGTACAGAAAAATATCTTTCACCGCTGTAATCTGTAGAGGCAATACAATACATACTTAAAAAAATACGCAGAGCTGTGGCCACGTTAGGAAATTTAGACTCAATTTTCAAATCTATTTTGTCTTTAAACTAAGTTCCGCAGTAGATATATTTTCTTTATTTTCCAATATATGTACGTGTTTAAAATGTAGGCATTCCACAATAAAATTATTTTCTACATCGACCTTATACGTTTCGCACAAATGCAGCATTCTTTCTAATTGTGTCTTCTTTTAAATTGACCAGAAACCCAAATATTGAGTAAATGATATAGGCACACCTTCTCTTTTGTACTTCTGCTTGAATTTGATCAATAATAGCATAATATGTATTTATTTTTGACATTGAATTTTTGTCGTACTGTTTCTTTCTTTTGCGTATTCGTTTGTACCCATCACATCCGGGCAATTTTACACCTTCATATTTGAAAAGGTAAAATAATTCTTTATTTAGTTTGGACTGTACAATTGTAGTATTTTTTTGTGAAGTGATATATTAGTTTTATCTATGATTTCTAATATTCCGCTCCAAAATGCTACCATAATAGCAGTTTCCAGTGGGTTGAACTCATTTAACAACCCCCCAGCTTTAACTTTTGTTGCAGGCTTTTGGAAATTATTTTCTTATATTTTTTTTAAACCATCTTTAAAATTTTCATATCCGTAAACCTAATATAACACTATTAAAAATTGCCGCCCCCTAAAGGCTTGCGCCCCAGGGCTATAGCCCATTTAGCCCTATGGTTAGGGTGGCCCAGACTACGGTTAGTTATCAAAACTGCCGATTTTAGGGCTGCAATCTTTGTAGAAATGCTTCTTAGTTCGATTAAAATCCACTAGATGACAATACGTTATATTTATCTTTTTTTATAGTGTAACCTCTTCAAGGTTTCTTATTCTCAAAATCTTAAGCATGTACTAATATTTGTTATAATTATATTGAATAATATTTAATGTTCTTTCATTGTCAGCTACCTCGGAAAAAATAGCATATGCTACGCGACTGTGAAGAGTTTTCTCTTTACCTTGGCAATATTTACTGTCGAGCGAAGCGAGAGAGTAAATATAATTGCCGCGGTAAAGAAAAAACTCACTTCACAGCCTAGTAACATAAATACTATTACAGTAGTTGTATAGTTTGTGGCCACAAAGCGTTTTCAATCTATTAATGAGTTGAAAGCGCTTTGAGTCTTTGTGTAACAAAATAATACCTATTTTGAGAGATACTTGTGTATTTTTTTTAGTCGTGGAGTTCGCTAGTGCAAATTTTCTTTATTTTAATAAATTTTTTTTACTAAAAACAATATTGTCTGTTATAATAAAAAATGTATTGTTAATTATTAAAATCTAATGTAAGCTAATTAAAAATGAATTTAAAAATATTATTTATATTAAATATTATGACCAATAAATTAATTAAAAATGACATTGATAAAAGCTAATTGCTAATAGAAAATTGCAAAGATTATATTGATAAGGTTGATGGCTAATAACAAATTGCAAAGATTACATTCATAAAGGCTGGTAGCTAATAACAAATAGCAAAGATTACATTGATAAAGGCTGGTGGCTAATAACAAATAGCAAAGATTACATTGATAAAGGCTGGTGGCTAATAACAAATAGCAAAGATTACATTGATAAAGGCTGGTGGCTAATAACAATTAGCAAAAATGCATTGATAAAAGCTAATTGCTAATTCCAAAATCTAATATTTTGATTACGTAAAATGTGATAACATATAAAAATTATTTAAAAAATTGATAGATGAAGATTTAAAATAAAAAAATGAGTTTGTTCTCTTTAACGTACCTCATTTCTTATTAATTTTCAACTTAACTTTATAACTTCGTTGTGTAGTGTTTTAAACTAAATGTCACTGTTTTCACACTTATATATGTATAATTATATTTAAAAAAAAAAAAAAAAATAATAATAATCAATGGATATTGTATGTATTGTATTCCTGAAAATGACAATATAATAAAAAGAAAATTAAAAAAAAAAAAATTATGAAAAAAGACAATTTGGAAACAAAAAAAAATGGAAGGAAAATAAAAAATATTTTTAATAAAATAATGAAAATCACTATAACATAATATGATATAATATATTGATAATTTGATGTCACCTTAATTATAAAATTATAAAAAATAAATAAACAAAATGTTATAATAATTCATAAAAAATATTAATCAATAATGACAATTACAATTGTAACATTTTTAAACTTCTATCACATAAATATTATTGAATGTGTGTATGGTTGTATATCTGGTGTAACATTTCTTCGGTGTTATTTTACTAACTTATATACCAAAAAAAAAAAAAAACATCTTCATTACCAAAGATTTAAGAAACAAAAAAAATTTAATCATTTTTAACTTATTTATGTTAGTTGTTGGTTTATTTTTTGTTAAGTTATATTTTATTAATTGTTGAATGCAATCTGTGGAAAATGAAAAAAAAAATTGTGTAATTTCTTGTTTTTTTATGATATTTTTATTTACTTTATTTTTTAATACCTTTTCTTCTATTTAATTTCAGCGTGATGCAGTTGTCGTTTCAGAATTTATTAGTGAGAGGACGAATGATGTTATATTTTCATCAAAGAATGAAGAATGTACCTCAGGTTTATAAGGACATGATATGGGTATCCCCCCCCCCCCCCCAATGTTTCTTTTACAATTTAGTGATCAGCGATAAACACTTTGATGAAATATAACCTTATCATATATATATATATATATATATACAGGGTGGCCCAAAAGTCTCCCCCCCCCCCTCTTAACTATTTTGTTTGTTTTCATGCAATCGCCCACTATGGGCAACCACCCACTTTGCCCCCAGGCCACCCAACTTCAAAATTTCAAATTGGAGTGTATATTTTTGATAGCTTATTTGGATTCTACGGTGAAAAATAATAAACTTTTACTGGAAACTTTTTTTTCTATTTCCAATATTTTGCCAATATAGGGGGGCAAAGATAGCAAAGATATATATATATATATATATATATATATATATATATATATATATATATATATATATATATATATATATATATATATATATATATATATATATATATATATATATATATATATATATATATATATATATATATATATATATATATATATATATATATATATATATATATATATAATAACTAATCAGTTAATAACAATCTAAAGAAGAACATTCCGTACGGTGTGCGGTATGTTCTTCTTTAGATTGTTACTCCCCTCTTTTTTTTTTTTTTTTTTTTTATAAGAGGAGTAACAATCTAAAGAAGTGCCGAAGATGATTCTGAAATTATTTACATTGGTATTATTGTTTGATTCGATTATAAAAAATAAATAACAAGGCATTATTGATATGTGTTTATTTATATCTATTGACTCTAAATAGAATTATATCTACTAATTGCAAATAGCTTCCTGAACAATATTTTAGAATTTTTAAATCAAATCTAATCTTTCCTTGTTTTTAATAGTGGAAACAAAACACATGGGTGTGAAAACTTTTCTCTTTACAGTATTTTAAAAGTATCTTGGGCTAAAGTTGTTTTTCGGTTAGAGTACTACCAGAATTTTATCTTGGGTTTAATGCATTCTAAACTTTTAAATGTAATGCATTAGTCTAAACAAGTGGTTAGATGTTGGGTCCATGTTGTACTTAGCTATGGAATGTTTTTCATAATTAACTCTTTATGTGTTAAGGTTGGTGTATTCTAAGAAAATTACTTTGTTTAAAGTTCTACCGCCTTTAATATTGCTCTTGTTTTTTTCTTTTTGATAGAACTTAGTCTCTAATATATCCCACTCGATCAATGAAACCTTAATTCCCTTATAAATGTCCCCTGTTCCTTCTCTCTGTCTGTTCGTCCGTCTGGTTGTCACTCCCCATATAAACATAAAAATAACATGACTTCTTGCATGTACATACTTAAATCTTTTCAAGTTTTTAATATTTGTTTATAAAATTACTACTTATATGTATAGTGCAGAAAATAAACAAACTATTCTTAATATTCTAAAGGCATTGTTTGAGTATGTAGGTTTGAGCAAAATGTTTGCGCAAACCTGATTTACAGGGCTAACCTGGGCAAATTTGGACCATACACGTCAAACATCATGTTTGCGCAAACATCAAACAGCATCATACACGGACAAAATGTTTGCAAAAACATGATGTTTGCGCAAACATTTTTACCGTGTATGGGGGCCTTAATAAATATAATTATATAATATCTATAGTCTGACGTAAACAAAAAAGTAAATATCTTTACCTCAGAGGTAAATAAAGAGATAATAAATAGAGAAGATAGTCAACTTCCTTCATGTACGAACATTGCTGAGGTTAGAGTGGGGGAGAACAACTTCCTTACAGTTTAGAATTGACAGTAGCGACCTCTGTCATACTAGGGAAAAGAGTAACTAATTCCCGTGCATACATGTTAACTATTAATTGATCTAGACGGCTAAGGTTAGAGTGGGGGAGAACAACTTCCTTACAGTTTAGAATTGACAGTAGCGACCCCTGTAATGCTAGGAAAAAAGAGTAACAAATTCCCGTGCATACATGTTAACTATTAATTGATCTAGACGGCTAAGGTTAGAGTGGGGGAGAACAACTTCCTTACAGTTTAGAATTGACAGTAGCGACCCCTGTAATACTAGGGAAAAGAGTAACAAATTCCCGTGCATACATGTTAACTATTAATTGATCTAGAGGGATAAGGTTAGAGTGGGGGAGAACAACTTCCTTACAGTTTAGAATTGACAGTAGCGACCCCTGTAATGCTAGGAAAAAAGAGTAACAAATTCCCGTGCATACATGTTAACTATTAATTGATCTAGACGGCTAAGGTTAGAGTGGGGGAGAACAACTTCCTTACAGTTTAGAATTGACAGTAGCGACCCCCGTAATACTAGGGAAAAGAGTAACTAATTCCCGTCCATACATGTTAACTATTAATTGATCTTGACGGGTTTTCCAACTTGTTATATCCTGATCTAGGGACCAGTGCATTAAAACAAACGGCTATCCAACAACAAGCTACACTGCAAATCGAAGGTGGATTAAGTGGCAAGTCAGTAAAATGGCGGTTGTTTCAACATATTAGTTCCACTTTTTGATGTGTATGAAATGAAGCAGCACCATCTGCACAACGATGGTACATCCCCACCCTTACTGGTTGTATAGGGCTGGGTAAAGACTTTTGTGGTATTAATTGCATTTCGGTTGCTAATAACTCTATTGAAAGTAAATAAAGAGGTAATAAATGTTTTTGTTTTTTTTGTATAATATATTGAAGAAAGTCTGCTTAATATTACATTTTCTACCGATGATAAAATAGCTTTCCAGTAGCTGCTAAAAATATATGACAATAATTTACTTGTGATCAAATTTTGAAATTAAGTAAAACACATACGTATATCCTTTTTGTTTTTCTTTGGCTCATATGAAAAAAAAGTTAATTATAATATAAAAATAATGACCGAAATAAAAAAATATACTCTTTAAATATAAATTATCAAATAAAATTAAAAATTCTTAAAAGTAGAAAAACTGTGTATGTAATAAAAATGAAAAAAGAAAATAATTATAAAAGGACATAAAATTATAATTAACTGATACTTTAGTAGAATTAAACATCTTTTAACTAACTCTAATTGCAGAAAATAACCATATTCCTTAGAAAAAAAACAACAACTTTGGTTTAAATAAGGTATTTCTAGGATAAAAAAGTTATAATATATAATTATGAGTTAAGAAAAGCTTTTATTTAAGTTTTAAATTGTCTTGAAAGTTACTTTTTTTAAAAACAAAATTTATAGATATATATACAAAACAATTAATTTTAATCATGAAGTTTTGTTCTGGGTTTTGAAGAAAAACTGTTTTAGAATTGTAATAATAAAAAAAGCTTTCTTTTATTCCCACGAACAGAAGGAAGTAAAGGTTGGTTAGAAATGGTAAATTGTTTTGGAAGTCATTAGGAACATTTTCTTTGCGTCAAATGTGAAAAGTAAGAATAAACGTTCTTCTCTTTATATTTGTCCTTTCGTTCATTCTATTCATTTTGCGAAAGGGATTTTGGTAAAGAAGTTATCACCGTTTGGGTTTTTTAGGGTCCGTAGGCAAAACCATGGACCCTTATATTTTCCTGCGTGTGTCTGTCCGTCCGTCCGTCGCCTGCTCTCACGGCTACACTTTTCGTCCGATTACTTTGAATTTTAGCATATATGTGTATAGTACCTACCCACACATTTTAAAAATATAGAGACTTAAAAAAATTATTATTCAAAAAAATTAGGGTAAAAAAACTTAAGGGTTAAAATTTTTTAAATTATTATTGAACATTTCATCAGAGAACACTTCTCGGCGGGGAATCGAACCCGGCCACTCTCCGTTTGCGTTTAAAGCTATTTTCTCAGGAACTAGATTTCCCCGGGAAAACAGTTTATATCGTTAGATAAAAAATTAAATTGACTACATTTTAGAATTTATAATCCAACTTGTCGGGCCATTTTCGAGAATTATTTTTTTTACGATTTTACAGAATTTTTGGGGGGCAGCGCCCCCAAATTTCGCTTCGGGGTATGATTTTTCGGAACATGTATGCCAAATTTTGTCAAAATCAGCCTTGTAGTTTAGGCTTCAGGATTTTAGGAATCTATTGATCGTGTACTATCTATACTTTTAAGTTATGGAGCATGACTGTTATAATAGTTGAAAAAATACAAAATAAAGAAATAAATAATGGTGTTATTATATTTTTGATGTTAAGATAAAAACACCAGATAATAAAGAATAGGAAATTGAAAACTAACTATCATTATAAATTATAGATAACAGAAATGTATCGTCCTTTTACAGATTGAGATCTACACTCTATGAAATAAATAGCAAAATACTATAAATCATTATAATATATTAACAAAAAGTTACGGGATCACGCGATATCTTTTAAAACGAAAATCAAAATATGCAATGAAACTGTGCCTTGTAAATAAAAATCCATAGGTAAAAAAATATATAATACTTGTTTTGTTTTATTTTTTACCAATATCAGGTTTGTCCAACATAAGCAGTGTATCGTCCACAGGATCGTCATGGGCATGCGTAATGGATAAAAGCCGTTGTGAGAAGTGCAACTTGTGACAGAGTTTCCTACCGTCCTCCAAACTGTTCCAACCCGCGTAGGGATAATTTGCGAACCGTTTACTGTACGGTCAAAACAATCCTCTGACAATACCAACAGGTACTGGTTTGTATGACATGAGCAGTTATGTCAATCGTCACATATGACAACAGGAAGGTTCCCTAACTGTTAGGTTTCCTTGAATGTTTTTAATACGGTGCGAATTATAGTTCTAAACCCGTTCCAACCTGACATGATTTTATTACAGTATAATGTGAGCGCATGCGTATATAAAACCTATCCTAAACGATTCTCCCGAACCATCCACGGGACGACACAAAGGACGCTACAAACCTAAAATTATTATATATATATATATATATATATATATATATATATATATATATATATAAAATTAAAGTTTTGTCTGTACATTGGTCAGAATTGAAACATTTTCTGATACTTTTTCATTTCATACATTCCGAATCCGGCCTTGTTTAAATAATATAATATTAACTAGGCATCTCATGGCTTTCTCATTGAAGCGAGCTTAATGCAATATATATTTAATATTGAGCTTAATGAAAATTAATAGTTACTCACGATGAGTTTATAGTTTAAAAGGATGATTGGAGTTGACGGTAGTGCCAGGTGGCACTATCACTTCACTTGGAAGGTTCTATAGGAGGGTTCCTAAAGGTGGGTTCATAGTCACAGGTAGCGGATCGACACGCGTACGCGTATCCGTCTTTATAGATAACAATATATACATATTGACCGAGTTTATAATATGAGAAAGTTAGTCTGAGTTAACTCGGACCGATTTTTTTCCATCTAAATGTATTTATTTATTTATTTTTTATCCTCATACAAGGCGGGGTGGGAAAATAGAAAAAATTGTTATTTCATAATAATATAGCGTATATATATGTTTAATAACCTACGAAACCCTAATAAGTACTTGCTTGCAAGTACTTACCTAAGATTTATAAGTTTAGTTTTAGTTTTAAATTGATTCTATTTAGAGTAAGTTTTTATATTCAAACTATATTATTGTTTATTTTTATTTAAAATAAAATTTAGTTTAGATTAAGCTTTAAAAGTAATTTCTTTGGTAAGATTAACTTTAAAATAACAGGGTAACTTCCTGGAAAAATGTTATCTTTTTGTTTGATATATTATCTCTACTTCCTCTAATCATCTATATAAAATGATTTAGCTTTTTTATTTTTCCCTGAGTTATTTTTATACAAACAAAATCAACAGTTTTTTAAGTATTTAAAATTAAAAAGAAAAAAATAAATATCTGTAGTAAATCAAACATTTTTATTTCTTCGAGGAACTATTTATTTTTTTTTCACAGAAAACTGGATTTCTTTTTCAGATCCTTCCAAGAATTATCTAATAATTACAATTTTATAGAAGACCCCTTTGACGTTTGGTATACAAATAAAAACATCAGTTCACCAAGAAAATCTTTATAGCTATTAAAGGCACGACTCGGCAGATGATACTATACTTTTTAGAACTAAACACAATATTAAGTCTAAGCTCTCGCAATGGCTTTTTATCATAATATTTATATTACATAATAAAAAGGGTATTTAACCTAGAGAGTTCAAACTTTAGAGAACAGATAAATGAGTCCTTACTTCTAGTTGTGCCGCCCGGAAAATCAACATCTTCCGCCATCTTAACTCAGTTTGATGATTCTGCAAAAAATTTAAAAAATGTAAATAATCGAAAAGTGGTCCGATCGAGTTGAAATTTGGCAAACATCTACCTCTCTGTTTATGATAAACAAATCCACCAAACAATTTTGATATTGGCCGCCATTTTGTCAAACTTTGGCAGTTAATACTACCGAAAGTATTTAATAGTTATTTATGCACCTAGGGTCCTAGGTAGTAAAGTGAGTCATTATTCTCTGAGCGAATAAGTTGTTTCTTGAGGCGAAGCCGAAGGAACCATGGTCCCTAAATCCCGAGGCGAAGCCGAGGAAAGTAGATTTTTAATTCCCGATGCGTAGCAGAGGAAATAACGCTAATTAGGTTCCTTGGCTGCGCCTCAGGAGATAATTATCGCGAGGGGAATTATAGCACTCTATTATCTCCAGTAGGGAGAAAATACACATTTTCATCCATTGCACAGTTTTTATTTATTATTTTAATATATTACAATAATTGTTAGCAATTTTAATAGCAGATATATAAGAGATTCAATATTAAAAACAAATAAGAATTGCAGTTAAACTCAAATAGAAGGTTATTTAGATGCAGGTTTAAAAACAATGATAAACAAGGTCGAAAAAGCAGTGTCCCCAACCTGATTTCTACAACCTCACTACATTAGCCATTCATTCTCTACTGTTCATAAAATAATTAAGATGGCAATCCTTCTTTTTCTCCCTACTTTTACTTTTTCTCTCTACATTTTGAGTTCAAGGAAGAAAAGACTTACTTTAGTCCCTCTGAAATAATCTAAAATCATAACTTTTTCTCCCTACTGGAGATAAATAATACGTTTTTGACGTATAGCATATCGTTAGAACCGGTACAAAATAAGGAACAAATATAAAAAACGATAAAATTTCAGTAATTAGTTTAAAAGTTATAAGTGAACATAATTATTAATTTTGTGCGATATATTTGTTAGACGTCAAAGTTTGTTTACATCTGTCAAAATACCGCCAAAATCCAAATAATTAAATAAATGAAATAAAAATAATGTATGTATAAATTTTTTTTTTGAAAAATGATAATAAAAAATCATTTAGTTCAAAACGGCCGCACCCATCAAAGTACTGACCTCGCCCAATAATGCTCCCTCCTCCTGCAAAGCAGCAGAAGAGGCCACTTTAGTGGCCTCTGATTTTTTTTTTTTTTTTTTGTTATCAGAGAATTTTCAATATTTGAATAGGTAGGTCAATCTTATCGGTTTGTTCTTTAATCTCGTGGAACGTCTAGTAAATTGATTATTTCGATAGAGACCTTAATATTCCTAAAGTATATTTTAATCCTAGTTTATAGATGGTCGGTATAATCGCCCGGAAATTTTAGACCGTTCTACACTGTAAACTGTACTAGGAGGTAGTGGGGATGGATCGTATCACGTCGTAATTTCGAATTTCGCTAAAGGTTAAGTGGTTTTAGGGTAGATGAAGTCAGCCGAGACTATACTACAGGGTGTAATGACAATCTGGTAGGGTTCTTGACGAAGTGTGTGGCCCTTATATTGTTTTATACACCCCCCCCCCTCCTCTGGTAGTTTAAAAGCTTTCCGTCTCTACGAAATCGGTTTAAAACAATATACAATTAAAATTTTCTTCACAAGCAATTTGTCTTCGGTATCCTCCCTCAGAGAATTTTCCACGTCATCGAATAAATAACTTCTTGAAGTATATAAACAGTAACTAGCAGGATAAATTCATATCCTCTTAAAAGTTAATTGGAAATTTGAACTAACGAGGTTTTTTCTGAGTGATTCCTCGGTGAAATTTATGTACAATTCACGTTATTTTAAAAGGAAGATCATCCATTTTGTTAAAAACAGTAAAAAACATCAAAAGTGACAAAATTTAGTTTTCTTTTCGACGCATTCTCATAAGGATTAAGGTTGGTTTTTATGCTTCCTTTCTCTTATTATCTATATACTCGAACCTTTGACGGATAAGAACAACCTTTGTAGAGACTTACTTTTTTAAAAAAAGAAATCTCGACCTGTGAATTTTTCAAAAAAAAAGAACATGTTTAACAATTTTCTTTATATCAACAGTTCTTTTATCTTAATGCCAGATTTTCACAAAGAAAGAAATAGGTGGGAATAACGAAGCGAAATCCCTTGTTTTATTCAATGTATGCAAGGGCAAGGACGGAATGAGGAACTCTGTTTTTTTTTTATCCTTTACGGGTCCGACTTAAGGTTCTTTTTCTATCCCTCGGAAAAAGTTTTAAAGGACTGATGGTTGTAGGAGTTGAATTGGGAGGCGAGGAAAGAGGAAACTCCCCTAGGCTATATGGGTGAAGTTTAAGCTTTTGTATCTCCCTCTACCCGTGAAATGCGGCTTGAAAAAACGGATAACGTGTGTTTGCCAGAGAGGATTTCAATGTCCATGACCATTAACCATCCATCGAAACTTCTGCTCATAGGAACAAGCATGTACCGCAAGCATCTAAACTTCTTTCTTACAACGCAGGCGATAAAATATTACATGATTCATATTATGTATAAGCCTTTCAGAATTTGTCACATCAAATAAATAGACTGCCAATTAGTGTGGCACATAGCTTCCTCGCATCTTATCGTGTACTTTATTGTTATATTAACATTATTGTTATATTACTTTATTGTTATATTAACATTATTGTTATATTATTTTATTGTTATATTATACCAACAATTATTTTAAATAATGTTGATGATGGTATGTAAGATGAATTTAACGAAAGGAAAGAGCAGTGGCAATATGCAAAGTGTTCAAATTCGTAAAGCAAAAGTCGATAGGAGTGAGAGTAGGTTTATAGTTTGAGAGCAGTTCGATAACGTGTGCAGTGCACAGAAGTAAATACAACAGTGTACAGATAGCGAATGAAGCCTGGTCGCCTAGTCTTGAGGTCCCTATAGGCTCACTGTGCTATTGAAAAGGTAGGTCAAATAGAGAGGGGGGGAACCAATCCACTCCTATTCCCCTCGTCTATCTCCCTCCCCGCGTTCTCTCCATAATAAAAACTATTGTAATAGTTTTAGCGATCTTTAACACTTCATAGCGGTGTCGCTGTTGGTTTTATTAAAAAATTGTTTTTTAAAAAAATGTTTGTCTCATTGAATAGATGAAGTTAGATTTTTTCCCGACCTAAAATTCCAATTTTAAATTGTAAGTTCACGTTTACGCGAGCGTTGCGTGCGTACGCTTGGGCGGATAACGTTGACCGCAGCTAATTCTTCCTGGGCATTGGTAAAATGAACATTTCTACCAAATTTCATAAAAATCTGTTTACTTTTACTGAAGTTATCGTCTCACGGACACACAGACCGACAGACAGATAGACATGAGACCAAAAATGTTCCCTGATGTCTGAAACGAATTTCAGTCTTGGAATTTTTAAAATCAGAGACAAAAATTTTTTCGTCCACAAAGGTGAACACAATGCTTCCGTTACCTTCGGTAAGCTCGGAAGCAATAATACGATAGTATTATTGCTAACCAATCTTTATAATTGAAAAAGCGTTCTTCATTTCAGAAACTTTACAATTTCCTGTTTTTTTATGGTTTTAATTTTTTTTTTTTTTTTCAACTGATAACTGGAGTAAAAAGTGATCTTGAATGAAATTTAACACAGTTCATTTTAGCATGTGTGGCAACCGTATACTTTTTTAGAAATTTCACTCATAATATTTTCAAGATGGCGGCCGATCGGATGCCAAAAAAAGGATTTAGTCAGCATAACATGTTTATCGTTTTAAATGTCTTGAAGAGTAGGAAATGAATATTTAACAATTATTACTAAAAGTCTTATTTTCTTTCCGGCATTTTAAAATACGTATGTATGGTCGACATGATGGTGTTGAAGATAAATGATTATGCTTATGTTTTATTTAGAGCTATGGGTTCTTTAGGGTCGAAGAATAAAAACTAAAAGGGTATAAGAATAAAATCTAAAACAGTTATTTTGATATCTGTAACGTATCGGCCTAGCCGGCCATTCTCAATCCAAAAAAACATAACATTTATTTGATATCAGCTACTATAAAAAGTTAAAAAGAAAAACATAAAGCAAAGCTAAGATCTATTATATACCTTGCATATAAACTCTTACGTCATTGATATAACAGTAATCAGTGACAGTAGGAACTGTATAGTTCCATCAAAAAGCCTTCAACCAGAATCTTCGTATACCGTAGAATAACAGTAACACACAAAATAACAGGTACAGAAAAAAAGACTGGTAACATTAATTAAAACTTATTTAGAACATCACAGATACATTCCGAAATGAGAAAGAAATTATAGACTATCAAGTTATCACCCGGTATGTAAAAAATGTAAACATTTTTGTTCATAAAATTCACATAAATTAATACATAGAGTGAGTAAAAATGGATTTTATCTACGATTGTTACGAAATATAAACATTGTATCTCTGTTTAGATGCGTAGAAAGTGATTCTTTACGTACTTGTATTCATTGCGCATGCGCGTCTCATAATTTTGAAGAATTCCTCTTTTTACCGCCCTAGGGAGGTAAAAAAGAAGAATTCTTCACCTTTACGCACGATTAGCGAGTTAGTTTACATTTAACAATAGTACATTACGCGTCGAGTGCGGAAAGTAGCAGTTTCCATGCGAGTGTGGAGTTTGCACCCGAGCGACAGCGAGGGTAGTGAAACCACACGAGCAATGCAAAATGCCGTTTTCGCACGAGTTGCGTACCGTACTTTATCTACGATTGTTAGATTTAAATAATAAATACAGAAAAAAATAAACTTGCTGTATGTAAGTTCGTATCTCTCTCTTGATAAAAATGCCATTAATTCTTGAGTTGTATTTTTTGCCGAATTAATAATTTCTGGAGGAGTATTATTCTCCACATTTTCGTCAAAGTCACTTGATTCACTCATTGCTTTTTCACTAAAAACTCGATATAAACAATTACTTTAATAAAAGAACAGCAAATTAGTTTTGTTAAATGTAAACAAACTCGCTAATCGTGTGTAAAGCTGAATAATTCCTCTTCTTTACCGCCCTAGGGTGGTAAAGAAGTGGAATTCTTCAGAACTATGAGACGCGCATGCGCAATGAATACAAGTACGTAAAGAATCACTTTCTAAGCATCTAAACAGAGATGCAATGTTTATACTTCGTATCAATCGTAGATAAAACTAATTTGCTGTTTGTTTAATAAAATTAACTGTTTATATCGAGTTTTTAGTGAAAAGCAATGAGTGATTTAAGTGATTATGACGAATATGAGGATAATAATACGCCTCCCGAAATAATTAATTCGGCACAAAATACAACTAATAAATTAATGTCATCAAAAGAGAAATACGAACTGGCATACAAGAAGTTTATTTTTTTCTGTATTTATTATTTAAATCTAACAATCGTAGATAAAGTACGGTACTCAACTCGTGCGAAAACGGCATTTTGCATTGCTCGTGTGCAAACTCCACACTCGCATGCAAAATGCTACTTTCCGCACTCGACGCGTAATGTACTATAACTATAGTATTATAAAAAGGCAATCAGATTTTAATTAATTGTATAGGCAAAAGAATAGTACACAACGCAGCAGCATTTTGCATGCGAGTATGGAGTTTGCACCCGAGCAAAGCAAAATGCAGGTTACGCACGAGTTGCATACTGTACTTTATCTACGATTGTTGGATTTTAATAATAAATACAAAAAACATTAAATATACACTAAAAACCTGATAAAAATAGTTCCTTTAATCAAACAAACAGCAAATTAGTTTTGTTAAATGTAAACAAACACGCAAATCGTGCGATAAGGTGAAAAATGCTTTTTTATTTCCGCCCTAGGGCGGAAATAAAGAAGAATTCTACACCATATCGCATGATTGTGAAACGCGCATGCGCAATGAAAATAACTACGAAAAGAATCACTTTCTACGCATCTAAACAGTGATAAAATGTTTATATTTCATATCAATCGTAGATAAAAGAATCATTGGTATTAATAATAACATATTGCAATCAAGGATCAATTGAACTTTGTCCGAGGCGGGAATTTTGATTCGATTGATCATAATTATATCCCATTGTAAAATAAAGAGACCGGGAATCTGTTTAATATTGACTGTTGTATCCGATTAAATATTGCGCTTCCATCATTTTCCTTCTATTTTCTTTAGTCTCTCTTCCTATGATTTAAGTATTTTCAAAAATAAATTTGTTATTTGTGGCCAAAGAGTGACAAGATAAGGCTGATTTTGTATTACTTTATTCAGGTCTTATTGCTCAATTCTACTTCAGGTCTTATTGCTCAATTCTACTTCAGGTCTTATTGCTCAATTCTACTAATATTTGCTCAATTCTACTTCAGGTCATTGTGTTGCTCAATTCTACTAATAATAAATTGATTGCTTTCACCGATATATGCTTTATTACACTGGCCATACGGTATGTCATATATGGTGCTTATGTAATATTCAAAAGTAGACAAATACCTAGTTTTATTTAGGGGTTTAAATCCGAATATAATTTCGGGGCAATCCAATAATTTCTTTCTCATTTCAGAATGTATCTGTGATATTCTCAATAAGTTTTAATTTATGTTACGAGTTGTATTTATTTATTTTTTCTGTACCTGTTATTTTGTGTGTTATTGTTATTCTTCGGTATACGAAATACGAAGGTTCTGGTTGAAGTCTTAGACGATGGAACTATACAGTTCCTACTGTTACTGATTTACTGTTGTATCAATGACCAATCTTATTTAAACACTCAAGTGTTTATATGCAAGGTATATCATAGATCTTAGCTTTGCATTATGTTTTTTTTTTTTTTTTTTTATTATTAAGTTTTTATTGTAGTTGGCATCAAATAAATGTTATGATTTTAGGCCTGAGAATGGCCGACTTGGCCGAAACGTTGCCGATCTCAAAAAAAACAGTTTTAGTTTTTATTTTTATTTCTTATGTTTTTTATTTCTAAGTAAAGTTTAATCAAGGGTACCACATACCATACATTCCATTTACATATTATATTGCTTATATACTGGCATGTTACACATCATTTTAAAGCTATTCATGAGGAGAAAAATAAAATATTCAAATATATATTTTCTTTAGGTCTTCGTTAGGGTTAAAAATAAAAAAAATTGCTTACTCCTTCTCAAAACAAGCAGCTATATTTCGCCCTAACTAAGGGCTTCTTCAGGCTATAACATTAAAAATCAAAACATATTTTTGTATACACTTATTTCGTTTAAAACAATGGTGAATAAATTGATTTAAAATACAGTTATTTTGTTGTTTGGTTATAATTATAAATAATGTAACATAGCAACAATAAAAATAAAAATAAATATCTGGTAATGCTTTCTATCACATTGAATGATTTAAAATAAAACACTATTTTTGTCAGTTAAAAAAAACTTCGTCATTAAACACAATTGTGGATTGAGAATTGAAAACAGTCAAAGGAATCCTCCCTGTATAACTCACAGGGAGAGACTAACATTTATTCATTTAAAAAATAAAAAAAACATCTAAAACTTTAGTAGATAAGAAGAATTAAAAAAAAATAAAAAAATAAAAAAATAACACATCAAATCAACAACAAAAACAATCATTATATATTGTAAAAAAACAAAAACCATTTAATTTTAAGAATTGTGATACGGCAACACAAAAAAGCAAAATACTAAGATTAACCAGATATTTTAACAAAAGTACAGTTCTATTTACATATTTATTATTTGTATGTATTTACATATTTTCATGCATATATAAAAGTTCAATCCTACACATACAATACTATATTTCCTTTATTTACAATTATTTATTTATTTTTACATTTTTTCAAAACAGCACTGTAAAATTTACTTATTTCTTTGGCATCTGATATTATTATTCATTCTGTTTTCTTCAAGTCTAATATGGATAGCTTCTAATATTATTCTATTAGTTTTATTATTTGATTTACCAATTATTTTTGCTTCATCAAATTTAATTTGATTTAATTAATTTATTCACCATTGTATTAAAAAAAATAAGTGTATACAAAAATATGTTTTTATTTTTAATATTATAGCCTGAAGAAGCCCTTAGTTAGGGCGAAATATAGCTGCTTGTTTTGAGAAGGAGTAAGCAAATTTTTATTTTTAACCCTAACCAAGACGTAAAGAAAATATATATTTTTATATATAGTTTTCTATACATAAACCAATTTAAAGAGGGTGACCATCAAGAAAAAATTATAAAATATTCAAACTATGACAATATTTTCAAAATGGTTGTTACTATTGACTGAAAACAAAAAAAATCATTAAGTCATCCATTATGTTGTATATCTCCTTTTTTTTTGATCAGGCAATGATTAATAATGTGCCTTACATCCTAAATACTTGAGTTCGTAATGCAACGATTAATTTGTATTAACTTATTTGCCCTGATATAATGTATTGAGATAACGAGGAAGAAAGAGATTAAGCACTTTTTTACAAAATAAGTGGTGAAAGAGTGTAATGAAAAAGTGTATAGACACAATCTCTATAACCCTATTACTCTATAACGGTTACTCACAATCTCTATAACCCTATACTCTATGGGGTTACTCTATAACCCTATTACGATGATCCAAAATTTTTGAAACCTTATGAAGCCGATAAAAATTGCAGGAAAAAATTTAATTTACCTTGTTAATCACGATAAAAACATTGTGACCACCGGGGGATCGAACCAGGACCCCTTACTCCACTTGGTTTTTTGGTGCCTTCCATCTAAATATTTTCAATTTTTTACTTTCTCATATCTCATATAATGAGAAAGTAATGTGATGGCGCGAAAATTCGATTTTGAGATTTTGATGGATATACACGTTTTGACGTGTCTGTCGTTTGTGCAGACGTCTGGAGCCTTAACTACTGTGTCGATATTGACGGAATTTGGCATACATGTTCAGAATAATCATACCCAGAGGCGAAATCGAGAAATTAATTTTAGCTCGAAATTTGGGGGGGCGCTACCCCCCAAAAACTCTCGAAAAAAATTATTTCTCGAAAACAGTTCCGACGATTTTAAAAAAAATAATCTATAATGTAGTCCCTTTAAATACGAATCTAAGCCGTTTTCCCGGGAAAAATCCAGTTCCTGAGAAAAAAAGCATTAAAACGGACGGAGAGAGCCCGGGTTCGATTACCCCCCCGAGGAGAAGTTATTTTTATGATACATTTTGATGAAATGTTCAATGTTCAATAATTATTAAATTTTTCTACGAAAACACGAAAACTAATATATGAAAAACACTGGGCTAAGTAATTATGATCTCGTATATATGAGAATGTTTGTCTGAGTTGTCTCTGACCGATTTTTTTTACTTTCATATAGGTCGAGGTGGAGAAATAAAAAATTGAGTATTTCGTAATATTACATATCGTTCCCTTTGCAATAACCCAGGAAACCATAAAAAGTAACTTGTGTGCAAATACTTCTCTGCGATTTTTTGGGGCCTTCTATCTAATTTCTTTATAGGGTGTTTTTACTTTTTTTTAGGGCGGGGTGAGGAAATAAAAAATATTATTTCATATTAAGAAAACGTATATGCTTAAAACCTGCGAAACCCTAAAAAGTACTTTTCTGTGATTTTTACGCTTGTTATCGTTAGTTACACAAACACAAACTTTTAAAAACTTAAGTCTTTGAATTTTTCATTTTAGAGACTTTTTAAGAGAGTTTTAAAAAGTCACTACGCTTGTTTAATTAATTAGATGGGTTTTTAAACATTAAAGTTATTTTTCTAAGCGTGAATATCTAGCTGCTACAGGGTTTGCTTAATCCTTACCCCTAATTTTTACCCCTTCCCCCATTGGATAAAATAATTTGCAAAAATCCCTAGTTAGTAATTGAATTGGACTACTAGAGAAACAGTTTTAAAAGTTAACTTTCTGCCAAAAGCAGAGGTGGTTTCTGCATCGTATCCTCCCTAAAAATTAGCTACATTTTCATAAATAATAATTACATTGCTTTTTACTTAATGATGTATACTTAATTTTTTTTTGTTTCCTAACTGCAATTTTACTTAACTTCATTCACCTTTGGAAAGCAATTTGATTTTCTAAAAGTAAATTTACATAAAGAACATAAAACTATAGTTATTTTTAGGGTTTCGTTGGTAACATCATAAGAAGAAACCCTTTATAGTTTCGTTCCTGTGTCTGTCTGTCAATCTGTACGGTTCCAATAACGTTTAAATCAAAAAGAGATAATATCGTGAAACTTTCCAGTATTAAAAATAGTTTTGACGCGCACACAGGAAAAATATAGCGAACTCAAAATTATCAGCTGTTCAAATCCAAAATGGCGGATAATTTATACCCCGCGGAGATTTTTTTTTCTTAAATTTTGAGTGGGGTGTCAAATGAAAGGTATTGAAGAGTAGATTACAAAAATATAAAACATTTGTGGAAAGTGTATAATTTTTCTTGTCATTTTGTCAAAAAACATCAACATTTTGCGCCCCCCTTATACTAATTTCATGTTCACAATACCAACGAAACTCTTTTTTACTTGAGACTTTACGCACAAACAATTTGTTAGTGGTATGATTACTTTTAAAAGGTGTATTTGGGACAGATTGATCATTTTAAAAGTGTTAATTTAAAAATTAAAACATCGAAGTCGTTACTAGTAACGACATGTAGCATTTTGTTTTTAGGATTGTAATACATACATATTTTAATAAGTATAAATTTTAATAAATTTTGATTCTACTTCTGCAAAGTTGGTTAACATAAGAAGTTGATGATCGTGTAGCATGTTGTATTTAGGATTCTAATAATATTAAATAGTGATCTCTACCTTTGTTTGCCAGAGAGAATGAGCTATAATCGACTTTTAGAAAGAAACAGCAGAGATCGTTTTTTAATATTATTATAATCCTAAATACAACATGCCACATGATCATCACCTTCTTATGTTAACCAACTTTGAAGAAATAGACCAAAAATATTTTTTTTTTTTAAATTTTAACATGTCCTAGAAAATATAGAAATTTTAAGTTGTCGGCGAGCAAGAAAAGTTAGGAAACACTGAAGTAAACCCTGCTACTAGAATCTTCAGTGAATAACTCTGCTTAAGGCTGATAATCCATCTCTGGCAGCTTTAAGCTGCTTTTCAGCTTATCTCTTCTCTTAGATAGTGTCACCGTGCACTCCTTTATCTTTATTTCTAATTTATCATGGATAAATCAAAAGAGGAAGAAAGAGATTAAGGACCTTTTTAACCAAATAAATGGCTTTAAATCAAATTATAATTATCATTAACTACGGGAGACATACAGAGCAAAATAGACCTCAGCACCGGGACTTGAACCACGGGCCTCCTATATATCCGTTACAGGCGCTCTTACCAACTGAACTATACTGGAGAATGATTTTTCTCTGTCGTAACCGATACAAAGTCCCCAATCCAAGCTTTCAATCTTTTCTACAAATCTAGCAAGCCAAATATTCACGGCAATAGAACTAGATCGAGAATTAACGCTTATAATTATAAAGTACTCAATTAGTACCTGTACCTAGTACAATCAATTAGAAATTTAAATTTTTAAGTTTTAGTAATGGCGAAAGAGTGTAATGAGGAAAAGTATAGACATATACTCCTAAAATGGGAAACGTAATTAGAATTGTGAATTACAATCAGTCTGTCTAAAGTTGTATAAGAGCTCCTTCTGGAATCAAAATATGAACACTGACATATCTGTGTTCGATTCCGAGAAGGTTAAATAAGTTTTTAATGTTAATAAACACGTTAAGACGTGTTAAATGCGAATAAAACACGTATTTCGTGTAAACTGGTTTATTCTTGGTACTGTTATGGTAATAAGAACGTTTTCAATCGGGATGGGAGCCAAAATAAAGAAGAAAAATGTTCTAATGTGTTTTGAATACTTTAGTTTTAAAATAAATTTACGAATAAATTTGCGATAAAGCTTGAATGATTAATTTGTTAATATAAATGTATACGGTTAGATATTAAAAGGTTTTCTTTTTATCCAAAACATTGGGCCACTTTATTAGTATGAAACATGACTATCTATATGATTTTCTGCGGTGTCACTCGGCTATGCTTTATGCTACAATTGTTTACGATGATAGAAGTTAATGTTGAAAGGGAATTGAATCAAATTATAGGTTGAGTTGCTGCTAACTTAGCGGTGCTGAACCGAATTCCTCTTCAGGTTCGCTGAATGCGTTAACTATAAAACCGTTTGTTAGGAATTAACTCTAGTTAAGCAATAAAGGATGCGATAGAGTTACCTCTATTAATGTTCGTCCTTTGTTGCCTGTAATTCATCGAACTGATAAGAACGCATAAAATCAGGCGTTCGGCTTTCTCTCTTTGCCAGTAGTATTCTACCTATGAGCAGTTCAGTACGAATGTCCGTCAACCATCGGTGCGTGTCAGTAGTCATTCGTTAGTCACTGATGCATATCGCTGAAACTTGGTCTTTACCAATTATAAGTCTTGTGTTTGTGTCTCTGACAATTAAGTTTTGTTGAGGTCCGTGTATTATAGACTCTAATAGCTTATAATATATCTTATGATACATGAATACTTCACATTTAACACAACACAAGACAAGATGTCAATTTATATTTTTAAATCATTTCAAGTTGACAACATATAAACAAATATAATTAATTTGTACCTTCTACAAGTTTAGTATAACTGTTTGACCTGATCAAATTATTTTCATTATAAAACAGGTTTAAGCTAATGACTATGTTTTACTACATTTTGCTAAATATTTACTAAATACTAGGCATCGCGTGGCTCTATCATTGAAGCGAGCGTATTGCAATGAAATACTGAATATTGAAATTTATTAATCATGATGAATGTCATAGTTGAAGATAAATGGAAGAGGGTAGTGTAGGGAAGAGTGGGGGTACTCGGTACAAAGCTTTACTTCCTAAACAAACCATAGACTATACGACTATAACAATCTTCACCACCCGCGGTAGCTTTTAAACAATTATTATAAATGTATCACGTCACTACGCAAAGAATTTTGCTTGTATCAAGTTGAAATTTTGCATACCTGTTTCAATTGTGCATTAGATGGTGTATATGAAGTTTTATTAAAATCGTTTCGTTAGAACGTAAGATATCGGTAAAAAGGTTGTTTTCTCTATTATAAACGTTTAGGTCCGCTTTAATAGTTTTAGCGATCTTTATTAAGTCATAGCGGTGTCGCTGTTGGTTTTAGTAAAAAATGTTATTTGCAAAAAATGTTCGTCTCATCGAGTAGCTGATGATAGAATCTTTTCCCGTCCTGAAATTCCAATTTAATTTTTGTACCTCTCATTTACGCGAGCGTTGCGCGCGAACTCATGGACGGATCACGCTGTCCAACGAACTTAGTCTGAGTATTAGTAAGAGGAACATGTATACCAAATTTCAACTAAATCGGTCAACTTTTACTCAAGTTATCGTCACACGCGTAAACGTTACTGACAGACAGACAGACAGACAGACAGACAGACAGACAGACAGACAGACACGGAGCATATTTCGTTGAATGTAGGAAGCTCGCTACGCTCGCTTCAATTATTATTATTTAATTTTGGTATAATAGTTAAATAAGGCTTTAATATCAATAAAATTAGTAAAGTAAATACGCTTACAGTCGACGAAACAAAGTAACGTGTGAACTAGCTAACTAATAAGCTGATAAACAAACAACAAGCTAACAATGAAAGAAAAGTTACAATTGAGCTAGCTAACGTGTAAGCTAATAAAAAAAATACGTGTGGTATCGTGGGACACCCGGTAGGAACGAAGTACCTTACCTTTTATATTAAATATAAATTATATAATTACAGTGCTACTAAAAAGTTGTTTGTCTCATTATTATATATATAAAGTGGCTAATCAGGTGATCGGGTTATCAAAATGTTTATGCACTTCCAGACCACCTAGAGACTCGCGGTTTTTTGCGTTTGGTCCCGAATCGGCCCAAACCGACTAGAAAACTCTGAAAAGTCGAAAAAAATTATTTTTACCCCCCTTAAAAAAATAAAAACGGGGGACGCAAATTGAAGGGTTTCTTTGAAGGGCTATTGCGGCTGAAAGGTATGCGTAGACAGTTCCCTCTGAAATTAGCTTACTCGATGACAATAAATAAATCCCAGAGTCAAAATTATCTTTAGTTGGTGTGGATCTCATAGTGTGTAGTATTATATTTGATGAAATGGCCTTCTCAATTAGCCAATATATGACAGTAATAGGTATAATATAGTAATAATACAGCCACTGATTGAAAATTAAAGATGGTTGATCAATCTTAAGAAATTGTATACGAAGTGACGTATTAATACTTAATACCTCTTAATGGAATTGCATATGTAACAGATTTAAATGACCTTATTGATTTGGTGTATCCTCCTGAAGTACTTATAACTTTTTTTTTTAGGAATATCTTTAACATTTTAAGGTATATCTCTTATATGTATCTAAATATTTTATTAAAGTTAGACAACCATCTTCGGAGGAAACAATTTTAATTCCAAGAATAACTTTAAATTTTAAGTTGGAAATAGAGGTGTGGAAACAATGCGTAGACAGTTCCCTCTGAAATTAGCTTACTCGATGACAATAAATAAATCCCAGAGTCAAAATTATCTTTAGTTGGTGTGGATCTCATAGTGTGTAGTATTATATTTGATGAAATGGCCTTCTCAATTAGCCAATATATGATAGTAATAGGTATAATATAGTAATAATACAGCCACTGATTGAAAATTAAAGATGGTTGATCAATCTTAAGAAATTGTATACGAAGTGACGTATTAATACTTAATACCTCTTAATGGAATTGCATATGTATAACAGATTTAAATGACCTTATTGATTTGGTGTATCCTCCTGAAGTACTTATAACTTTTTTTTTTTAGGAATATCTTTAACATTTTAAGGTATATCTCTTATATGTATCTAAATATTTTATTAAAGTTAGAAAACCATCTTTGTTGTATATTATCAGAGTTCATTAGAAATAAATCCCAGGGTCAAACATTATCTTTTATTGGTGTGGATCTCAGATAAATGTCTTTAGCCCCGGCCAATTTTACTTCATAGTAAGAAGTAGCTTCTTCATTCAAGTTTTGGTACCATGTGAGAGGGTTACAGATGGAATTGCTTATACACGGAACATTTTTTACTATCCATTACTACATAGTTAAAGTATTTTGTGTAATTACATTATAGTTTTAGGTGTGGCCTAGCTATATGTTTCCTCCGGTTGGCGAGGAAATTCCTCGCCGGAAAAGGCGGAGTTAAATTTTATCCTTATTTTATAATCATTTTGGAAAAAATCCTGCGATATTGTGGGAGGACCCATTTTCAAATAATTTATTTTATTTTAATATTTAAGCCATTTTCTATATTAAGCTAAACAAATAATGACGTATAAAGTATTATGTTCAATGAAATGGCCTACTCAATTAACCAATATGATAGTAATAGATAAAGAATAGTAATAATATACAGCCACTGATTGCAAGCATGAACCCCGCGCGAAGCTCGGGGCGAATGCTTGTTATTATTATTATTATTATATATATAAAGTGGCTAATCAGCTGATCGGGTTATCAAAATGTTTAGGCACTTCCAGACCACCTAGATACTCGCGGTTTTTTGCGTTTGGTCCCGAATCGGCCCAAACCGACTAGAAAAATCTGAAAAGTCGAAAAAAATTATTTTTACCCCCCTTAAAAAAATAAAAACGGTGGACGCGAATTGAAGGGTTTCTTCGAAGGGCTATTGCGGCTATACGGTAAGTCGTATCGAAAAGCAGATAGCACCAACGGTAACTGATTTTGAAAGATCTACAATTTGGGTCATATGACTTTTTGTCGTACGACCAACGGTTCTACCTTAAATCGAGTAAATTTGTTCATTTTTGGTCAAATTTTTTACTTTGAGCTCTAATGGCGTTCGCAATTATTGACCGATTTAATTTTCGATTGGGGTATTTAAACCCCGCACTAATGCTCTTTAAAACGAGTATATATTGTTCAAAATATTTGCATGTTTTGCCGAGGAAAATGAGTATTTATAAAGAAAATACGGATTTAAAATTCCGTAAAGAACGTCATGTTTACGTTTTTAATATATTATCATTTTTATAAGCTTATTTTTATTATTATGTTATAGTTAAAAACAAGAATAAATAAATATAAACAAATATTGAATAATAAAGTATGTTGTTCGCTAGGTAGAAGATAATAAATACATTAGTTTCCGCGAAAACACACTTTGTAAACAAATGCCCCCTCTCTGTCTCCGTCAGTCTCCCTGACTTTAGTCTTACGTGTCCAGCCGTGACGGGCACCTCTACTCCGGACATCTTTTGTTATACTACCGACATTTATTAAGGTATAATTTTATTCTTATTTATTTAATTGTTTTTATTACCATATTATTGTTACTAGAATTGTTTTTAATAGGTTGTTAAATTCTATATTAAGAAAATGTTTTAATTTATTTAAATGAATATTTTAGTTTATTTAAATGATTTTTTTACATTATTTAAATAAATGTTTTACTTTTTTATTGAGTCGAAAAGTCTCTTCACTAATTAAATAATTTCTGAGTTTAGTATCTTCTTATACAACTCACCATCCATAATAACTACGTATAATAAATGTTTCACTTTTTTTAATTGTTTTATTATCATATTATTATTACTAGAATGAACTGATTTATAGTTTGTTAAAATCTATATTAAGTTAATATATTTCAGTTTATTTAAATAAATGTTTTACTTTATTTAAATGAATGTTTAAGTTTATTTAGGGCAATTTATAGTTTAGTTGTGTGTATGGCAAATTATTTCGACGACATTGTTTTAACTTTTATATATGATGTAGCTAAATTTATATATAGAATTATTATTTCTCCTTGACTTTAACTACTTATGTTTCAATTAATCTCGAGTACTAATAAATAATAAAATAAATTGACAAAGGTTCTATGTTTATTTTTATTATTCTGTAATAAAACTAATCAAATATAATGAAATTTATTTCATGACAGGACCTACAGTTTACTCAAATATATTAGCACTGTGACACAGCCAGCGATTCCTAGCATGAACTTCACGGTTACGACCATCGATTCTACTGCTTTTTCTCAGAAAAATTACCGCTTTCCAACTGTATAAATCATATTGGGTGTTCTCAACCAAAATTTCGGGTCAATTTTTCCGGCCTGAATTTGATCCTTTTGAAATTCATTTTCCCCAAAAATGAACCAATTTCAAAGAAAATTTGTATATATACGCTTTATTTAACATCAGAAAAAATAATGTGGAAGAATTTTTGCAAATATAAAGAATTAAATATTTCTTATACACGTAACACATATATTAGAAGGTTATTTTAGGTTGTAACCTTCTGCAGGATATTTTAATATTTTTTTAAATTACATAAATGTATGTGTCACTCAATATATGGTTTGGGTCAGAAAATTGTTTTCATTCCCTATCGGTGTAAACATTATTAGCTGTAATTAATTAATTAGAGATTTATATTTGAGTTTGATCCATGTTGGAAAGTACTTATAGCGTGCTTATGTGAGATCTTAGTAAAATGTTGAAAATACATATAGATTATTATTTGCATATTTCTGTATAGTGCAAAAGTAAATGTGTTTGATTGTAGAGTAGTAAATATATTTATTTTACACGTTTTAGTTTATTTAGCAAATAAAAAATAAAGTAATCAAAAAATTAAAGATGATGGCTCAATCTTAAAAAGAGTGAGACATAAAAGTGGCGAATAAACACCTCTCATGAAGTTGCATATGTAACAGATTTAAATGACCTTATTGATTTCGTGTATCCTCCTGAAGTTCTTTTTAATAGTGAGCAAGCAGCCAATGAGCGATATTAGTTAATTAGGCACAAATGAAAATGTAAATCAAATAAGTAAATAAATATTAGAAAATTAAATGGATCACAGAAGTTGATAGCGAAATTAACCCTGGGGGGTCAATACATAAATGTGTCAATATTGAATTGCGTAAGCTATTCAGGTTTACCAGATCATAGGTTAACTTTTAAAGAAGGTGCAGATGTCATATTATTGAGAAATTTAAATTCCACTGATCAATTCATTAGTTAATGGGAAGAAACATATTATAGTTAAGATATCTAAATATTTTTTTAAGTTAGACAACCATCTTCGGAGGAAACAATTTTAATTCCAAGAATAACTTTAAATTTTAAGTTGGAAATAGAGGTGTGGAAACAATGCGTAGACAGTTCCCTCTGAAATTAGCTTACTCGATGACAATAAATAAATCCCAGAGTCAAAATTATCTTTAGTTGGTGTGGATCTCATAGTGTGTAGTATTATATTTGATGAAATGGCCTTCTCAATTAGCCAATATATGATAGTAATAGGTATAATATAGTAATAATACAGCCACTGATTGAAAATTAAAGATGGTTGATCAATCTTAAGAAATTGTATACGAAGTGACGTATTAATACTTAATACCTCTTAATGGAATTGCATATGTAACAGATTTAAATGACCTTATTGATTTGGTGTATCCTCCTGAAGTACTTATAACTTTTTTTTTTAGGAATATCTTTAACATTTTAAGGTATATCTCTTATATGTATCTAAATATTTTATTAAAGTTAGAAAACCATCTTTGTTGTATATTATCAGAGTTCATTAGAAATAAATCCCAGGGTCAAACATTATCTTTTATTGGTGTGGATCTCAGATAAATGTCTTTAGCCCCGGCCAATTTTACTTCATAGTAAGAAGTAGCTTCTTCATTCAAGTTTTGGTACCATGTGAGAGGGTTACAGATGGAATTGCTTATACACGGAACATTTTTTACTATCCATTACTACATAGTTAAAGTATTTTGTGTAATTACATTATAGTTTTAGGTGTGGCCTAGCTATATGTTTCCTCCGGTTGGCGAGGAAATTCCTCGCCGGAAAAGGCGGATTTACATATTATCCTCATTTTATAATCATTTTGGAAGAAGTCCTGCGTTATTGTGGTAGGGCCCAATTTCAAATAATTTATTTTAATTTAATGTTAAGCAATTTATTCATTTTTTCTGTATCAAGTTAAACAAATAATGACGTATAAAGTATTATGTTCAATGAAATGGCCTACTCAATTAACCAATATGATAGTAATAGATATAAAATAGTAATAATATACAGCCACTGATTGCAAGCATGAACCCCGCGCGAAGCGCGGGGCGAATGCTTGTTTAATAGATAAAGTTAGAATTTTTTCCCGTCCAAAAAATCCAATTTTAAATTTGAAGCTTACGTTTTCGCGAGCGTTCCACGTGAACGCTTGGGCGGATAACGTTGTCCAACGAACTTAGCCTGGGCATTGGTAAAATGAACATGTGTACCAAATTTCAAATAACTCGGTAATCTTTTACTCAAGTTATTGTCATCGGTAGATTTTGTGATGGATTCTGCGTGACGGTGATTTTGTCGGATTTACTCCCAAAAAAAAAAAAAAAAAAAAAAAAAAAAAAAAAAAAAAATAAGTTAACTTACTTACCTTATCAACTGGTGCAGACCCAATGATCCTTGGCCTGACTGACTTGTCTTTTCTAAAATGACCTCTTAAAATTGAATCCATAATGAAATGTCAATTCGGCCTGACATCTCCCTCTACATTCTCAACTAATAAATTGTAATACATTACTGTCCCAGAAAGCAATGAGTAATAATATAATACTGTCGTTTCTAAGGTTGCAGGTACTTCTTTAGATTGTTACTCCACTATGATTTTTATATAATATAAATGACTTTTACTAAATAACTATTAAGACAAAGGGATTAGTCCAATGTACTTTAGAACAAAGGAATATCACACTTCTGTTTTTATAAGGGGAGCAACAGTCTAAAGAAGAACATTCCTTATACCTTCTTTAGATTGTTACTCCCCTCTAATTTTTTATAAGGGGAGTAACAATTTAAAGAAGTGCCAGATTGCAAACCAAATTTCAACAGTGGTTAGTAGTACTCTTAAATAATGAATTATACATGTAAGAATTTCAATTATTTATGATGTAATAATGATAAGTATGAGTGAAGAACATTTTTATTTTGATCTTTAATATTTATGTAACAAACGATTATGATTCTAAACTATGAACATTAGAAGAAAAGTTAAAATGTATTTAGGATGTTTTTGACTTTGTTGTACCCGTATTCTACTCAATTATTATTAGGAAACATCTGTTTAAAATGTTCATCATCTTCAAAGTTTATTCGATATTCCGTCTCATCCATTATACAATAAAAAAATAACTTTTCAGAGATACATTGGGATTTGAGATGGATTAAGGGAAAGGATCTGGTAGTTAGGAGAAGTTACTCGTGAGCGAGAGATGGAGGTAGTCAAACTTCTAGACAGTAAGTTGAGAAATCCAAGACAGACTTCCAGCAATGGGTTCATCACAGTGAACCGTAGCTTCGCCTCCACCCTATTAGTTTGTGTGGTTTTGATATTAATCAATTCTAAAAAAGACTTTAGGATAAGTTACCTTGCTTTAGTAGAATCGCTTACAACAACGCATAAATCAATTTGAACCATGTAGACGTTTAAAGTAGATAACTTTTTTTCTGCTTATCTCTTACCAGTTTGTAGAAAGTCAAAGCTTTTTATCTTATTGAAGCTTTTATAGTATGAAGAAATACCAGAAGTCGCTGAAATCTTCTATCTTCTAGTTCTCACCTGATTTAAAACATTTACAAGTTTATTGATATTCATTTAGCCAGTTATGTCAGTTTATCGGACAGTTCTTCAACACCGGACTATCCTCTTTTTTCGCGCAGATAGCAATAAAAACTAACCACTAAGCCGAGATAGCGTACTTGTGCAACTCCACCTGAAATCTAGGTCTAAACAACGACATATCTGGTAGTTTGGAATCCCAGTGGTAAGACATGTTTCACACTAATGATCACTTTGAGTAGATGAGATCAAAGTGTCCTCATCCAATCGTCATCAAAGTGTTTATTACAGGGGAGTAATAAACCAATGATGTGGAAATATGGATTATAGGAAACCACAAAAAAATTAAATATAAAATAACAGTATATGTCCAGTTTACCATTAAAATTGGCCCACTTTGAGAATTCAATAACAATGGTACTTCTTTAGATTGTTACTCACCCTAATTGTTTTTGTTTTTTTAGAATATAAATGACTTTGACTACTAAGACTATTAAGACAAAGGGATGTTTAGTCCAATGTACTTATGAACAAAGGAATTTCAAACTTCTGTTTATATAAGGGGAGTAACAGTCTAAAGAAGTGCCATAATGGGTACTTTATTATTATCATTGAAGAGACAGACAGATAAGGAAATAGAACACAGCCAGATTTCTAAGCACGGAACTCTACGTTTATATCGCAATGCTCTAACCTCACAGCAAATTAGCTGTGTGGTTAGAGAAGATGTGTTTATCCATTGTAGAAACTCTGGCATATGCACAGAGATGTTATAGCTTTGAATCCATTAATAATCTATTAATAATCTTAATATTCTTCAATATTTTCATGAGTTTTACTACACGGTTAACAGTTACTTTTGTTTCTACAATAACTTAAGTCAGTCTTTAAAACGATCTTAAATTTTTAACTTATTATTTCCCAATCTTTAGATTAAACGACTATGGTTAATGCTTTTAACAAATATTTTTTAAAAAAGTATCTTGTCACCATTAGAGATATGCGGCTAGCTCTAAACCAGAAAGAACCACTTATTGTTTATACGGGTCTTCTTATTTTGTATATCTATAAATGATAAAAAGTATTTAATAAAAATATCAATTTACCATCAACATTATCCCTTATAATTCGTTTAGGTTCCAATATCTTCATGTGCTCAAAATTTTTGATTTAATAGTTATTTTTAAAATCTATTTTAATTGGGTTTTCGTGTACAAAGTTTCAATAGTATCGATAACATAAATGAATTCCTCACAAAGTGTATTTAAAAGATAGTTTTCAAATTTGTAATTAAATCTATTAGACGTGATAACTGAGAGATATTATTGATATCAATTTTCTTCTAACTTTGATTTATTTGATTCCATTTGGAAATATGTTTTGTGCTGGTAGAAGTTTACTCTCATATACCGTATTTAATTTGAAGAAGGAGAATCCTGGCAAAAACATCTCTTCCAATTTCTTATTATATTGATATAAAAATACGTGCTCCGATCCGAAAACAACTCGAGTCTTTAACGGAAAGAGGAGAGAGAAATACAAATAACTTTAAACTTGTAACTCGAACCCAACTATCCAACTTCTTTCGAGTTTTCAAAACGTCTGCTTTATTTTTTCAATTTTATTTGGCCATATCTGCTATATACATATATATATATATATATATATATATATATATATATATATATATATATATATATATATATATATATATATATATATATATATATATACTAGCTGGATCTCCGTGCTTAGCTACTGAGTGTGATCAAATAATTATAATTACTATTTCCAACGGGAGACAGACAGAGAGAAATAGACTTTAGCACCGGGATTCGAACCAAGGGCCTCCTTTATTTCCAGTAAAGACGTTCTATAGAGCGTCTTTACTGGAACTATAGTCTATAGTATATATGGAACTATGGGACTATAGTCAACTAAGCTATACTGAAGAATAATTTGCTCTGTCGATAACGATACCTACTCCCGAATTAAGCATTTACATTTTTCCACAAGTCTAGAAGTCAACATTAACGACATTAGAACTAGACCGAGAAATAACGCTTGTAATTATAAAGTACCCAATTAGTACCTGTACCTAGTACAATCAATTAGAAATTCAATTTTTAAGTTTTTGGTAGTATTCATACTATGGATACTTAGTTGGCTAGAGCGTCTTTACTGGAAATAAAGGAGGCCCGTGGTTCGAATCCCCGTGCTGAAGTCTATTTTTCTCTGTCTGTCTCCCGTTGTAAATAGTAATTATAATTTGATTTAAATTAAAATTTAACCGTTCCGTATTATGAATACTACCTAAAACTTAAAAAATTAATAATGTTTAATTTGATTTGTTATTTTACTAAGAGAAAAATATATACAAAGGTCGCCGGTGCTCGTTGTGTTCAGAGAAATCCCCACTACCACTTAGTGTTGCCAACTATTGAAAAAGAACATCTACAGCTCAACAGTACTCTTACTTTCTGGACTTGCCTCGTAGATGCCACAGAGTTTCCTGAATCTCTCCCCCTTACTTCTAAACCCTCTCTTCGTGGATAAATTAATTTGCATTAATCCCCAATTAATAATTCTCCGACTGCTGGGGAAACAGTTTTAAAAATTAACCTTCCAAAAAAGCAGAGGTTTTTTTCTTCTATATCCCCCCTCCCTTGTCTTATCGAATCCTTGTGTTAAAATTGGAATTATCTTTTTATTATATATGCTTACATCATAAGGAGAAGCTTAATTTTTACCTTTTTAACTTTAGGAAATCAATTTGAGCTTAATTCCCTTCTTTTTACTTTGCCCCTATTGGGAGGGGGGGGGGGGGGAGACCCCTAATGAATCAAATTTATAAAATTCCATCTCGGCAGGCATTAATATTATTGTAACAAATTATAATACAAAATTCAATGTTTTTTTTTTTTAGCGTTCCAAAGAAATGGTGATAATTATAGCGAGGGGGCATGTTTAAAATATCTATGTGGTCGCTATCTTGAATTAAAAAGGCCGGTAGTAAAACCCATTAAAGAAATTTGTTAATCTCATATAAAAGGAAGCTAACTTTCAAATTTCAAGGATTTAGTACAATTGGTTCCGGAGATATTGTCTTGTTGAATTTCGTACCTTAATGGCATCCATCTTGAATCAAGAAGGCAGATTGTAAATATATTTCTTACCGTGCACCTAGGGGGTAAGAGGAACCTACCTACAAAATTTCATGATCATAATGTATGTCTAGTGGTAACAGAGATATCATGATGACTGTGAGTGAGTGGCATCTGGATTTTATATATATACAGGTGGGCAAAAAAAAACGCACTTATTTGAACACTTATAGCTCAGCTTCTGTAATAGATAGAGATATGGGGTTTGCGGGGTCTGAAAACTACATTCTTCTACTTTAAATTTCATATCTATAACTTTAAAAGCTATTGGGTGAATGCCACGCAATGACGGTTTTAAGTAGGGTGTTAGAAAAAGTCGTCCGATTAGTAATCGTTGTCTGTTATTAAAGTTAAGATAGAATAAATAATCATATGGTGGAGGGGGAGGGGGTTCTTTGAAGGTAAGTGGTAGGAGTTCCTTACAAACATTGAAGATGTGTTAAGCACAATGTTGCCTACAATTTAAGGTCAAATGCCAAATTACACATTTATGCAAGATTAACCCCATGCCCATCGCTCCTTGCAGCAAGCAATTCAATACTTGCAAGAGAATTGCCCAGACTTCATATAGCCAGACGAGTAGCCGCCCAACAATCCAGACCTAAATCCAATTGATTACCCTGTCAGATGTTGGTTAGAACAAAGAGTGTACAGTGTACGTGGGAGGCAGAATAATAAATAATGAACTTCGAAGGAGGATTCTTCGTGCCAGGGATGATATGCGTCAATCAACTTATTCTGGGGCCATATCCCACTGGAGAAGGAGAGTGCAGGCTGTCTTAAATGAACAATGAGAACATATTGAACCATACAACAAGGAAACCTGTAATATATAGATTTTTTTGTAATTTCGTTAAATATTTAATTTTTAAATACATTTATTTTATCAAAACTACCCGGACAACGACTTGTTTTAAAACCATAATTCAAACCGTAATTGCATAGCTTTCAACCAATGGTTAATTAATTTATAGATATGAAATTTAAAGTATAAGAATGTACTTTTCAGACCCTGCAATCCCCATATCTCTATCTATAACAGAAGCTGAGCTATGTGTTTAAAAAAGTGCGGTTTTTTTTGCCCACCCAGTAGATTTTATATATTTGTATAGTCTCCTCGTTTTTGTTGTAGATAGGTTCAATACTCAATACAGTTAATCTGATTACTAAAACTGTTTATTACAACTTTTGTTTCGGTATAAAGAGAAGCATATTATATCCAAATACTCAATGTTAAATTTTAAGCTGATTTTGATAATTTTTCTACATCCATAGAATTATTTATAATTTATTTTTTTAATCCAAGGGTCAAACTTAGTTTATTAATAACCATCGGGGAAATTGACTTGTTACCATTTTATGTAAATTTAGAGTTTTAATCATCCATAGATTAAACACATTTAAACTTTTTAAATCAAGTATATATTTGATTAAATGTTACTTTCCTCGATTTCTGAGGATGATAGAAAAAAGGGGATGTTTCTCAATTATAATTGAACGAGTAAGGCAAAGAGAGTATCATCTTTATTCAGTAGTTGATGATAGCTCTCTTTCAATTCAACGAAGCAAGCTTCAGACAGATGAGGGGGAAAAACTTAGATGAGCATTGTTTTGGGCAAGGTGTTGAAACTTTGCAACCGTGATAAAATCTTAAAAGAGAAGAGGTAAGAACAGAGCTCCTTTAGGAACTCCCGGAGCTCCTTCAAGGGCCCTTCTACAGCCTTGCACCTGTTTCTCAAGTTTTACTTCGAGTCCTTTAGTTTTAAACTTCCGTCGAAAAAATTGCCCTGTTTCCATTTTTAATATCCGCTCGGTGATCCCTTTTCAACAAACTAAACAAGATTAAAAATATTTAATATTATTGTAAAACACGGATGATTATACTTAAAAAACCAGCAATCTAAAGAAAACAACAAGAAAAACATGTAATAGTTTACTGGAAGAACATGGTGTAATGATTAAATTAATTTATACCAAAATTTATCCAGAAGAAACAAGAACCATGAATATTTATTTTTACTCTGATACTTATAAAATGCTAATTAAATAATACCAATAAATTTATTCAAAAATGCAGCATTCTTTGTCTAAAGCACAACTAATTATTATATAAATATTCTAATTTGAATCAAATTATAATATTATTAACTACGGGAAACAGACAGACAAAAATCCACTCCAGCGCTGGGATTTGAACCACAGGCCTCTCTATTATAAGCGTTATTTCTCGGTCTAGTTCTATGTCATTAATGTTGACTTCTCAGATTTGTGGAAAATTGAAAGCTTAAATTCGGGACAAGGTATCATTAACGTCAGAGAAAATCATTCTCCTGCCTAGCTTAGTTGGTAGAGCGCTATACTGGGAATATAGAGGCCTGTGGTTCAAATCCCAGCGCTGGAGTGTATTTGTCTCTGTCTGTTTCCCGTAGTTTATAATAATTATAATTTGATTTAAATTAAAATTTAATCTTTCCGTAGTATGAATACTACCAAAATCGCAAAATATGATATATATTCTATTAATTACTAATTTTACATCATAGAATCATTCAAATTACATAATACATATCACATTCTTATGGAATAGAGAAAAGTAACTTCAGTACATTTGTTGTTTCGTTTTCACCTAGCCTAGTTCCTCATGAGTTGTTATTCATAATGCTAAGAAATATTTGTTGTTCTTAGCTGCAGTATAAATAATGTTTGCTGTTTTCCTTTTTATGCCTTAGCTGTACTATATTAGAATTTGGGAACATGTCTGCCTTTCTATTCTATTAAACGTTCTAAGTGTATCAGACATTATTTTAGGGTCAGACTCCTCTGACTCCTCCCTGACGACCTAACTAATTGAATTATCTTTTTATCGAATATCCTCTTGAAATTTGAAGATTCCATATTAATTCAATTTTCCCGATAAGGACCTTCCCTTCCTCTGACTAACTGGTTACTTTTTTCCTTCTACTATCTATTAACTTGCTTCTTACTTTCTGTTGACCAAGATACGTAGAACAAACCTAAACGCGGAATACCTCATTTGAGTCATCGCTAATACCACTTTGCGAGGTTCTGCTTCTTCGAAACCACAATCGTTTTACAGTACTCAACAAAGCCACCTCGCGGTGAACAGTTCTTGCTAACTGTTGTTCTTGTTGTTTTTAGGGTTATGTAGATAATTCTCAAAACCCTTATGCCGAGGGTGATGTGTCCGTCCGTCCGTCGCTCTTTGGTTCATAGGGCCTGAACCGTTTAAGCTTAAGTGCTGAAATTTGAAACACTTGTGAAACTTTTTGACCCAACCACAGGAAAAATATACAGAAATTAATAATTAAATATGCGCATGCACAATTCGAAAAATGTGGAAAACTCAAAAATGTATATATTTTTTTTTAATTTTCGAGTGGGGGTATCAAATGAAAGCTGCTGAATAGTAGGTTACAAATAAATATATGTTTTTTTAAAAAAATTATGCGTTCTTTATTGGTTTTATAAGTCAAAATATACTCAACAAGAATCTCCCCCCCCCCCAACCACTATATAATAGCTGGTCCTAAAATTTTGAAATAATTCATGGTTATACCCAAGGGTGAGGCGATGAAAATTTCCTGAAAAGATGTAATTTATCTCGTCTTTATTACCGATAAAAAACATTGTGACCCCCCGGGAGATCGAACCAGGCACCCTTGAGGTCGGAGAAAAATATCATATTTACATAACGGGTATGCTTAATCATCAACGAAACCCTAAAAAGGACTTGGACACAAGTCCTTCCCTGAGATTATTCGTTTTTATCAACAACCTCTGCTCTGACTAAACGTAAGCCTGGCTAAATCAACTACATCTAAGTACCTTTGTTTAACATAGACTTATATACTTTATTTCCTAAATATTTCAACATCAATATTTTCATATATTATTAGTTTATTAATACTAACTACCATAAAATTCGAAAAAATATCTAAACAGAGTTGGCATTTAAATCAAAATGTGGAGACTGTTTGATGCCTTGTCGTTTAACACATGCCATACGCAGCTTCATGGAAAATAACCGTTGGAATGAAACGGAAAAAGTAACGTTCTGAAATTGTGTATAACTCATAATGCAAAAGTGATAAAATCAAGGCTATGCAATTAGTTTAATTTCCTAGATTCATAATAGCGGCCTAACTAAGACAAAATAAGATGATCCAAGAAAATTAAATCCTAGTACATACTGGGATTTTTTGTGTGGATCCAATGTCACAGGATTGAGTTCCTGCTTGTATACTGGATTAGTGGGCGATAATGAATCTTGAGTCTGTTAGTCTTTGGGCTGAACATTTGAATCCGTCCAAAATGGAATTCTATGGCTCTATGTTTCACGGCAATGAATCCGAACAAATAATCCCATTGTGTTGTAAGCTTATGAAGGCCTCTATAACATCTTTCTCACCAATAAGTTCTTCCACAATTCTTACACTGAAAATTAGCAATAAAAACCTATTCTCATGTAGATTAATAATACTTATTATAATTTAAACGTAACTACTTTAAAAGAAAAGGAGCTTAACCCGTATTAATTCAGGTTTAAGTGGTTACAAGTGATATAAACAACATAAGAACTTTAAAATACATGTATTTATGACTACCTCTTAAACACTCTTATCTATTGTAACTGCGGTATCACCAGTGAATTCTGCTTTTACTAATTGAATCCTTTAGTCATTCACTATTGAGCAGTTAGTATTAAAAAATTTGCTTTTTAGAACGAGTTAGCTATGAATAACACTCAATCAAATGCCTCATTTTCTGATAGGAGTCCAATCTGACCAAAAACCACTTGTGTGGTAAAAAAACACCCCGCCAAGTGTGTGGTCCAAAAAAGTTGTGAAATCAACTTTCTGTCCCGCCAAGTGATGTTGGCACTTGCTCCTGACCCAACACTGTCAACTTAGATATTTATCAGCTTCTTCTCCTTGGCGGTGTGCCTACAGTACTACTCACAGTTAAGTAGTAGTAGTAGTTGGGGTCATTCCTTGAAAGCTTAATCTGAATATTACTTATTTCTATTTTATTTGCTTTTTGATAATGGAAAAGATTTACAGCGATGATCATTGTGGCATCGAGAAGAGCCTTCAACAACACTGTTAAAAGGCTTTCCTCACACCGCCAAGGAGAAGAAGCTGATAAATATCTAAGTTGACAGTGTTGGGTCAGGAGCAAGTGCCAACATCACTTGGCGGGACAGAAAGTTGATTTCACAACTTTTTTGGACCACACACTTGGCGGGGTGTTTTTTTACCACACAAGTGGTTTTTGGTCAGATTTCATGACTTTTTGTACGGTCCCTAAGGAAGGATTCTCTAAACTGTTTATTCCCACACATTAGAGTCAAATAAAAGTGAAGTTAAGAGCTGGACAAGGTCTATGGAGATTGGAGAACTACGAGACCTATGACATTGAAAGAACTTAACATTCTAATTGTAGGAGCATATAAAGATTTTTAGCCGCATTTGGAGTGCACTAGGGCCCTAGACGAATCCAAAAAGCCCTCATTCATTAAAATCGGTTCAGTAGTTTAGGCTGTAGGTGCGTCAACGTAAAATGAAGGAAGAATAAGAATAAGAATAAGAATAAGAATAAGAAGTCATCAAAACTACCATTTTCAAACCTATTTTTCTCTACTTCTACTTGACCGATTTCGACATTTTTTTTTTTTATTTTCATCTACAGGACACGGCCTACAAAGATATTAAAAAAATATTTAGGTAGCTTGTACGTATTCCACGCTGCAGACCCTCAAAAACCCTAGTTTGTCACCTACAGTATATATACACTGGCAGCTTTTGTGAAATTTTGACTTTTTGACTTGGCGGGGCGGAACGCTGCCGCGTTCCTAAATAAATAAAACAATGTAATTTATTCTTTCATTGTATTTTATTTTTTTATTGATACATTCATAAATTTATTATTAAAGCACTGTTTACTATTAATTAAAAAACAATTACTGACATCTATTAATTACTAATATTTTAATATAATACTGAATCTAGAACATTCTAAACACATCCATAATAACATCTTTTGATTTCTCAAATTATAAAGAGTGTCAATAAAGTTCTGGAACGGTCAATTATTCTAGTATGATTAAGATTTACAAAAAAATGAAATAAATAATAGATTCAAATTATAATGTGGTAACTACCATGTGCATTTGGAATGACCATGAAAAGCCCCGTGAAGAGGAACTTTAAATGCTAAAACGCCAATTTTTAAAGAATCCAATAGTAGAGGCTACATCCTTATCAAAATTCTCGCCAGTTTTGGGCAAGAGGGGGAAATTGCCTAAAGACGCCACAAGTTCCTGAAATAAACCACAAGAATTGCTCTCCGATCTTTACTGTTAATACAATTGACAAATAAGTCATGACGAATGTCTAGACAGACCATAAACCATAGACGAACCACAAAATATGTACAGTAGAACTCGAATTATACGAACCCTAATCAACCAAATCTACAATTTTCAAATTGAATTATTGGTAGAAAATTAATTTTGTTGTTCAGAATTGTTGCAATAAACATGTGTATAATCGCGTGTTTGTTTAATTTCTTCAAAAAGGAGTGTTTTTCTATTAATTACACATTTTTTCTTAATTCCTGGACTAAATCTAATCATCCGAATTTCCGCTTATCCAAATCTATCAGATCTCTAATTGATTTGGATAATTGGTGTTCTATTTTAATGGCTTATCTGAATATGAGTAATGTCTATTTGTTATAATCAGGAAGAAAAAAGGGATTTCTATACATGACACACTTTTATCTTAATTCCTGGACTATAACTAACCATCCGAATTTCCGCGTATCCAAACCTGTCTGAACTTCAATTGATTTGGGGTGTTCTATTGTAATGTCTTAATCTGAATATGTTAAGCAAATATTTCTATTGTAAAGATCAGAAAGTACATTATTGCGGAAATTGTGGTTCCTATAGACTTCTGAATATACAACATTTAAAAGCCCTTAACTGGGAAGGTTTCTGACGATTTTTCTTTTTACTTTTTCAAACAAAGAGAAAGTATTGTGATGGCACGAAAATTCCATTTTGAGGGATTTACAAGTTTTGAGGTCTCCTGAGTCCAAAGAAGTGTTTTTTAAAAATATGGCGAGAGTCCGGGTTCGATTCCCCGCCAAGGAGAAGTTATTTTTATGATAAATTTTGATAAAATCTAATTTAAAAATTAAAATAAAAAATAATTAAAATGTACCTACGAAAACTAAGTAATTATGAACTCATATTATGAGAAAGTTTGTCTGAGTTGTCTCGGACCGATTTTTTTTTTATAAGGATTTCATCTCTACTATACGATTCTGTGATTTTAAAGAAGCCAAAGTAGGGCAATTCCAAGGACACGTATCTATACAGGTATCTATTTGTTTTTTTGAAACCCTGGAACATTTATTTCAAACAATTTTTTTGTAAAAGTTGCTTCTACAGAGATAATTGACCGCTTTTTGGATATCCTGTATATTTACATAATATATAAAGTATCTATAAATAAATATATTATATTATTTGCCCAATGAGTTAATGATTATTTTATGTAAATTTTGTTAGTAGGAGTGTAAGAACTAAAATACAAAAAAAAATATATCTATAATATTATAGTCTCACTTTATTTTTACATAAAACATATTATTTACTTTTAGGCACCATTTAATATTTTATAACCTATTGAAAGAAGGGGTAATTTCATAACTGAAAATGTATCTATTATAAGTATAACACTGGGCTAAGTAATTATAAACTCATAAATATTACTATAACGTTCGATTCGTTTATTAATAAAAATTCTTAAGTATTGAAAAATGAATAATTCGTTTACAACCATAATTGAAGCGAGTGCAAGCGCACCCAGCTTCTCTGGTTTAACCCCCTGCTCGAACCGTACCGGAAAATGACAATTGAAGCAAGCGTAAGCGAGCTTCTTACATTCAACAAACTATGCATCCTGTTTGTCTATCTGCCTGTCAGTAACGTTTTCATGTCCAACGATAACTAGAGGAAACGTTGAACGATTTAGTTTAAATTTGGTATACGTGTTCCTTCTACTAATGCTCAGGCTAAGTTCGCTGGACAACATATCCGTCCAAGAGTTCGCGTGCAACACTCTTGGAGGAGACGAACATTTCTTTCAAATAATATTTTTTAGTAAAACCAACAGCGACACCGCTATGAATTAATAAAGATCGTTAAAACTCATGTATTAAGGCTTAAACGTTTCAAGTAGAAAAAACAACGTTTTTACCGACATCTTACGTTCTAACGTAACGATTTTTATAAAACTTCATATACATCGTCTAAAGTACAATTGAAACAGGCATGCAAAATGTCAACTTGATACAAGCAGAGGTTTTTGAGTAGTGAAGTGATATATTTATAATAATAGTTTAAATGCTACTGCGGGTGGTTGAGATTTTAGTAGGAGTATATAGTTATATTTATAGGTTTACCTAAGAAAGTGAGCTTTGCACCAAGTAACCCTACTCAACCCCACACTACCCTCTTCCACTTATCTTCAGCTATGACATTCATCATGATTAATAAATTTCTTAATATTCAGTATTTTATTGCAATGATAGAGCCATGCGATGCCTAGGAATCTTTAATTAAAACATATTAGAATCTTTTCCCGTCCTGAAACTCCAATTTTTTATTTGAAGCTCACGTTTACGCGTGCGGTGAGCGCGAACTCTTAGACGGATAACGCTGTCCAACGAACTTAGCCTTAGCATTAGTAAAAGGAACATGTATACCAAATTTCAACAAAATCGGTCAAGTTTTACTCAATTTATCGTCGGACACGTAAACTTTACTGACAGACAGACAGACAAGATGCATAATATTTCGTTGAATGTAAGAAGCTCGCTTTAATTATGACAACCACTACAAGGTTAATTACATTTTCACTCCAAACATCCAAATTTATACTAAACCGGTCAAAGTTTCCTCAATTTATCGTCGGACACGTAAACGTTACTGACAGACAGACAGGTTGCATATTTTGTTGAATGTAAGAAGCTCGCTAACGCTTGCTTCAATGGTCATTTTCTGGTACGGTTCGAGCAGGGGGTTAAACCAGAGATCCACTAACCGCATCGAACCGCTCTAGAAACTGTAAATTAGACGAACCACATAAATAGTCTTACTACTATATCATGCATTGTCTATCTCTTTGCTCTAGTTTGGAATTTCTCTAAACAATATCTTCACTGGAGTTTAGCCACTCTTCTGTAAAAAAAAACCCGCATCTATCTCATGCTCGGAATATTATTACATGTTCTACTATTTATCGTAACCGTGCCGTATTGCGTGAAGAAGTCTAATACTATGATGTAATTATGTGTTATTTGACACCAGCATGTAGCTGCATTTATAATCAATAAATTATAATATATTATCTGATCATTCACCCAACCTGCTTACTTTCTTACACTCTTAATGCTGCATTGTACACAAATTTAGGTTTATTTAAGTAAAATAATCAATATTTTCTCTGGCAGATGTAGACTATAACTAAAAAATATTAAAATTATTTTGCTTTAATTTATAGGTGTTAGTAGCACACTTGAAATTCAAACGAGAATATATACTATTTCTAAAAATCTAGTCTTTCATATTTATATATATATATATATATATATATATATATATATATATATATATATATATATATATATATATATATGTGTGTGTGTGATTAATTCTGGATTTGATTACTATAGGTTTGTTATTATTAAAATTAATGACATGGCGGAGAGTGACAGAGTGTTTTGTTGACTGTTTAATGAAAAATATACGAAATTTTAATAAGAAAAAACTACTATTATATTATTCAAGTTACAAGATCGGAGACAGTCACACTGGTCCTTTGGGCCGGATTTAAACCAGCGACCTATGGATTTAAAGTCCACTAACAGTAAATTATGGTCATTAGGTCGTCATAACCAACATCAAAAAATTAAACTTTTAAAAGAATTAGTTGGAAAGCTGTCAGCCAACATGAAATTAAGCTGGGGACAGTATGCCATAAAAAGAGAATCAAATGATTAAATCTACAGAATTTTAGTGATTGGCTAGCTAAGCTGGCTGATCTGTAGACATAAAGACCAAGTTTAGATCTTACCGTAGACCAGCAGTTCAATGTATGGAAATGAAAATCAATGAACTGTTCGTTTAAAAATAAGACTAATCTTGTTTAGTAAAAGTTTAAAATTTTGCTCGGAATTTAACTATCAGTTTGTTTACTGCTTCTGTCGAGTTTTGTTTTTATGGCCATACTTTAAATTTTACTATTATCTTGTTTCCTAATAATATTGACTATTTGTTATTTTTCACTAAAGGCGCGGTAGAATGTGATTAATTCTGGGTTTGTTACTATTAAAATAAAATGTGACATGACGGAAAGTGTCAGAGTGTTTTGTTGACTGTAATGAAAAATATACGAAATTATAAAAAGACGAAAACGACTAATATATTATTCAAGTTACAAGATCGAAGACAGTTAATATATATATAATATCAACTATAGGAGAGAAGCTTTGTAGGTAGAATGTTTAAGGCATTGGGCAATAATAGGATTTATTGTATTTATATAAAATTTTTTTTTAATTTTCTATATTACATTGGAGTTGCCGGTGGTTAGTAAATTAAATTATATGGACAAATGGACATTTTGACAAATTTTCATAAAAAAGTTTGAATAATATTAAGACAAGAAGAAATATACAAATTATAATTATACTTCTGTCCAAAAAAATCTAATCAAACATTAAACAAAAAAATATATATATGTCTAAACACACGCAATTGAACTAAATGTTTAATAACGAGAAATGAAAGTTAAAGCTATTAATACTCGTTATATCGTTAATTACATTTGCAATTTCCATTTCAATTTGTGTGATAATTTTCGCCTTATAAGTTGACGAGACTCATACTATTACGAAGCTTCTTACTTCACTCTCGTATTATTACACACTAAGACATCCTTGTTATTAGTGCATAAACTATTTGCTTAACTACTGCAATAAAGATGTTCTCCTATTTGCTTTGGATCTTACTTGCTTATAATTAGTAATTAGCAAACATTCGACGTTTCCATTACTTCCTCCATTAATACTCGTACATTACCTGTTGAGGAGCTTCGAGATGCTATATTTAAAGTGGTAACTAAGTTTTGCACATTGTGATGGTAACAATTTGATTTCCATAATATACTCTAGTGCATAAAGGATATTAATTATCACATTACCTTTTACACTGTAATGAACTAAACGTAACAGAACGGTAACTATAAGAAACACCTGTTGCTCATATTATTTTTTTTAACACATGACTAATCAAGGGTCCACAGTGTTATTTAGCGACGCGTTAACGTTCAATGATAGAGGTTCTACAGTTGTGCTGTTTTCAAAAGTCGGCGACTCCGTCGTGTTCTTCGAAGCGGTCTCGTCGGAAGTGGTTTGCTTGGTGTCGAAAGGACGTTTTTTGTCGAGTAAAGCTTGCCTTCTTCTTGAGCTTCCGGAACTCATTGTTTCTGGTCCGAACTCCAGTAGAACTTGTACGTCCGCGTTCTTACCCAATCTGAATCCGACTCCTACCTTCGAGTCCTGTGTACCTGAAAAGATTTATTACGAAAAAACGGAGATTAGCGTAAACAATAAACATTTTCTCATGCAAGAACTAAAAGGTATAAGAAATGTGTTAAAGAGTTTAATTCTACAGATTTTTTTAGAACATAATAATGTATATATATTGCCAAATAATATCTGGCCCAATCTCGACTCAAATTTCACAAACAACGTTTGTATAATTAATGGTGTACAAAAGTTGTGCAAACTATATTTGTGAAATTTCGGGTGTAGATTGGACCAGCCAATTTTTGGAAATCTGCATATTGTCAGTATCGTATAATAGTTTGTTTAGCTACTGTAGTTAAATATGATGTACAACAACAAAAATTATAAAATTAAAATATAATTATAGGTACGGATAGATTAGATTCATATTTGTAATTTAATTTTTGCATTTTTATATTACTTATTTAATTAATTAAAAATAATTCTACGGTTTACATTTAAATGAACATTTTAATTCACTTAGTCGATTTGTATTACAGCTTCCTAAAATTGCTTTAGGTTCTTCTTTCTAAAACTTCTTGGATTCAATTTTCTAAATTGTTTGGGTTGATTCATTAGATTAAAGTTATATTTAGAAGTCGCTCGTAAAATATTAAATGTTCCTTCTTCCTTTGACATTTTGTCGTATCTTGTAACATGTTGTCTTATATCTTACCGAGAAAAGTGTTTTTGGTTTTCTTTTCCCGTTAAATTCTAAATCAATCCTGTAATTTTTCCGTTGTATTTTCTTTAATTTGTCTTGAGTGACTAAAAGTTAGTAGTTGTCGATTTCCGCTTTTGTAGTCCAGATGTTTCCGCACAAGGCGTAACATCAACCAATAACTTTGGCTTTTCCCCTAGTAAGCTCCACGGTGAGAACCGTTATTCTATACCAACGAGTGACATTTCAAGTTCGTTTGGACGTAGTTTGAAAATATTCGTCCCCCAGTAGCTGTTACGGTGACAATCGAAATGCAGTCCTCCTTGTGCTAAAACTTCGGAACACTTCATTATCCAAACGGTTCGTTTTACGTAAACCACGAACTAACGTTTCTTGTGTGAAATATTATATTCTTCAATTTTGATTTGATCCTTAATTGGTCTCCGAGCCAGAGGAAGTGAGATATTCACAATAATACGTAAAAAGTCGTGCAAAAACAAACACTACGAAAGTTATAGTAAGCTAGGTTTTTGATAGACCGTTCGTTGTACGTAAAAAAATAATGAGACCTTTTTTGTGGGAAATTTAATAATCTTGCTTTTTTATTGAACCTTAAATTGTCTCCGAGCCATAGGAAGCGGAATTCAAAGGAATTCAAAAGTGGTGCGGCGATGGACATTAAATATTCATATATATAAAAAATAAATGAAACTTTATAAGTGAGAAATTTTGTTATCTTTAATATTGACAACCACCTTGATTGATGTCAGAGCCATAGGAAGCGAGATATTCACAAAAACGCCGAGTTTCGACCTTTGCCCTTGAATATCTATTAACGCGACCACGATCTCGTTGTCAATATTCAATATGTTTTTCAGAACGTCAAAATGAAGCGATAAAAAAAAAAAAATAAATAAAAAAAAAAAAAAATTAATCTCTGATTTTTTTGGTACAAAAAACCTAAAATGACTGGACTATTGCTTTTTTCACGCAAGCTGACATCAAAGGAATACGTACTCAACTACTAGGTTTACAGCTCAACCAGCATCGAGAGGAAAATTGCTTCTATCGCATGTCTTGCGTCGGTTTCACCAACCAGACACTACGGAATGGAAGACGATGTACTGTTCTCGAAGTATCTATTACAACCATCGTAGTAAAGAGCCGTCTATCAGACCCTAGATTCATTGAATGTTGTTGCGCCACGGAATTTTTTTATTTTATTCTTATTAAAAACAGCATCCTTAAGGTAGGTTAATAGCCTGCGTTTTATACGCGCTTCAGAATAATCTATAAGCTCTCATAAGTTGATTCCAAACCAAATTTCTCGCATCAAAGCTAACCTGAATGAAACCTTCCCGTCTTCTTCCTTCTTGTTTATATTTTTGATTCCATTTTTGAGTCATCCATTTACACACATCTGTTCTTCATTTTACAAGCATCCTTTTAGAGAGTTAGTATTATATTTTAATAATAAATTAGGTTTTGTTTATAACGTGAATGGAACTCTGCGCAAGTGCACAAGGAAGGAAGGGTGGCGGAAAACACTCAGTGACGTCTCCCCGGCATCATGAATGTATTTTTATATGAAGCGCTTAAAAAATGCATGTTATGAACCCACCTGTATTTTAAAATCTAACAATTTATCGATCATTTGTCTGGACGAAGTCGGACAAGAACAAGACGAAGACTAGAGTTAGCTAAAGGTCTTGTGTAATCCTACCTTCATCTCCCCCGTGTCCAAGGGCCGTTGCTGTACAACCCTCTAGGGAATATCCCGACGTGAGACGACACTGGATTTCTTTAGCTTAAGATGACTTTATGGTCGGTCTCTCAGACTATATAGAGGGTAGTCTCTCTCTCTCTCTCTCTCTCTCAAGGAGCTTAATACCCTCGTGAGAATAACACGAACGTGGAGTCAACCTAAATTTTATCTTATATTACAACCGTTTAGCACTGGTGGCATTTCTTGATTAACTTCTCACGGACTCTATCTCCTCACAATTCTTCGGTACGTAATTCATAATGAAATGTGAAAGGAATTAGTTTTCCAGAATAGAAGAAATCCGGGTTTGGTCCGCTAGGAGCTCTGATAATTTTGTATATAATTAAGAAAATATTTACTTCAGCGCTCCTATTGGTGAAATATAGTACTAACAAGTGAAAACTGAGCTACCATTTGTTATCTCTTATCTTCCGGAACAGCGTAACATTTTTCTAAGTTGTTAATTTCGTCTTAACATACACGGTGCGATTTGTTTTACAACCAAGTTGAACAACTTGACAATAAACTAAAACAGGTTTAATAAACATTAGTTTCATACTTGGAAATACGTTAATCAAACGACAGTTTTGCCCAACATAAATATGCAAAAACCATAAATATAAAAAGAGATTTACAAATCTTAGGACCGATACTAACGAATGTTGGTCTCAAAGTTGTTCGAGTCACCCATAAACAGTTCGACAGGTTTGTAAAACATATAGCCACGTCCACAAAACTTACGGCGTTTAGATTGTAACTTCAAGTTTAAGAAACCTGAAAATTGGTTGAAAGACTTGCCCAACGGTGCGATTTGTTGCACAACCTACCTAAGTTGGACAACTAATCGCACAGTATATGGGACCATTCATGTTGAAAAATTAAGTGAGACTAGAGTTATTTTTTTTATACATTGAGAATGAATTATACTACTAGTTGATCAGCTTTAACTCAGTAATATAGCATTGTAAAATTACACTTTACATAGTGAACTAAGTCTAAGTAGGAGCTCATACTTAAGAACCCCATACACACTTCAACTAGTTGTCCAACTGTGTTTTTCAACCTGGTTGAACAACATACCTATACCCACTCCAACAGGTTGACACATTATTCTCCGACCACAAATATCAAAAGGTTTAAATGCCTTCAACATGGTTGTTTAACTTAAGATTCGGTCTCTTAACATGTCCATCCACCTTCCAACTTCAACTACAACACAATCAAGTTTGTCAAGTTAAATTGTGTATGGGGCCCTTATAACACGTCAATAAATCGAATGTATATTAAAAATATACGTTACAACTTGCATTTATAGTTCGTGAAGCTTTGTTATCTATAATGAACTTTACTGAAACAATAATGTTTTGTAAATTAAATTATGCGTTTAAATGAAAATCAAATTAGAATTGGGAAAACGTTTAATATTTATCAAAGAACAATGTTAATAAAGTACTAGATAAACCGCTTAGTTTTGAATAAAGGGCGAAATAATCCAAATTTAAACTGTTCAGTGAATATTAATTATTCCTTTTGTAATGTAAATCTAACAATGTTTATCGTATCAGATCTGATGATAAAATAGCTCTTCAGACCTTTTATTAAATGTTAATAGAATTAAATTATTATAATTGGTTTGTACCTTTATCATAACTATTGCTACATTAATTTTAATCATCACAATAGAACTTTTCATTATCTGATACGTACCTGCATTTATCGTAGGGAACAGAGAGTAAGCTAGCTGTAGAACTGATTGTAGGTCTTCAGGTATAAGTATGAATCCATCACTCGGTATTATAGATTTACCTGAAAATAAACAGGCTATTAGTCTATTGGTAGCAGAATTTTATGTTAGGAAAAAGAATAAGGAAGGGTTAGGCTAACATTTTATTTATTTGCTGTTTATTTTTTACGTCCCTATCAACTTATCATTAGGTTGTTTTATTATTGGACAAGGGACCCTGTCCATTTACTCTTTTACTTAATTTGATCATCTCTAAATTCCTGTGTTTGTTTACATCGGAGGAATTCGTTTCCAGAAAAGCCGACGCGTTACTCTCCAAAAGCTAAAAGAAAAATACTCATTTTCTCCATTTAATGGTAAAACATTGAATCATGGATACGTTATTGGAAATTGAATCCACATATCGACATTTCAACATTTTTCCGTGAAGTGGAGAAAATCAGTATAGATTTGCCTTATTGATATAGTAGATGGATCTTAAAGTGCAGAATTATGAAACAATAATCTATTTTGATTACCATTTGGTCCACTAGAAGCTCTGATATAATTTTATATTACATTTAGAAACTCCTATAGGCGAAATATAGTACTACAATGAATTCAAGTGAAAACCAATCTACCTCCTATTATATTCTAACTTTCAGGCACGATATTTAAGAGTGTCACATTTTGCATGTCGTGAATCGAAACTTAAGCTCGCCTTTCGTCAAAATAATATTGAACCATAAATTAAAACAACAACCTCCTGTTAAATCCTAACTTCCTGACACGATATTTAAAAGTGTCACATTTCATTTCTTTTTTGCGTTACGGAAATTTCATCTGTGTCCCAGAGCTAAAACATATCCTCATGTTAAAATCGTGACACTATATATGTAGAGATCTTGATAAGGAGACAAAATTAAATAATGTTTGAGTCAAAATACGTTTTTATCCCAAAATGTGGAGTGAGGTGGTGAAAAAAGTCGCTAACTGATTTGCACAGACATAGTGATTTTTGGAAAGTTCTTAAAAAGTACTGTTCATACGAATAAAATAATAGGTATTATCTTACGTTGACGTAAGATAATTACGAGGTAGTAGATATGTAGAAACAGATGCTTATCTTTTCTCCTGGGTCCTAGAAAGAACCTTCCAGAACACGTCAAGGTTTAAATTTATCGTTATCCTTTTATATATATATATATATATATATATATATATATATATATATATATATATATATATATATATATATATATATATATATAATAACGGGTAATTACGGATTAAAGAGGTCAATGTTCACTCAATTTAAAATGTAGGTTATAACCAATATACGCTGATAATTTCTTAAATATCGTGGAATTCTTTTAGAAAGCCTTGCATCCTTCACAAGTTGAAGGACACAACTTTTTATTAGATTGACCAATTATATACAGGTATCAATTCGACGAAACCCCAATTCACCTTAACTTAGTCTAACTAATTGAGGTACACGAGCGTAATTTGCTAATAAACCTTGTGCTTATACTTCTTATATATTTAACAGTTAAATTAAAATGACTAATCCAGTGTCAAAATGACGAATGCTTTTCTGCGCTCACATCTTACACATAATATACATTATTAGTTGTTTCTATTATGCAGGGGCGTCGGATTTGAAAGCCAGTGTTTGTGCTCTAACTTACAGTCCAAAAAAGGGGGAAGGAGTGGACACCCACTCGGAAAATTTCAAAATTTACTCTCATGAAAATGAAGTTTTAGGTGTTTTTGAATGAGCGATTCTTGTAAACTATTCTTTTATTTGGAGCTTCTTTCAACAATTATGAATGTGTTCCAACAAAAGCTAATCCACGTAAAAGTTAAACGTTCTTAAATGGGATAAAAATTTAAGTGTGTCCATCTTTGGCTAATTTTTCGTTCAAACCAACATGACATATCATCTTTCAGCTCTATGAAACATCGTGTCCTACTATCATCAAGCGAGCGTAGCAATCTTCTTACATTTAATAAACTATGCATCCTGTAAGTATATATTTCAGTGATAACGCGTAGGCGACAACTTAGAGTAAAATATGACCGATGAACAGCGTTATCTTTCCAAGCGTTTGCGCTCAACGCTTTACCTTCATCTTTTCGATGAGAAAAACATTTTTTTATCTTGACATTTATCATCTTCAACTATACCTCATCCCCACACTCACTTCAATGATAGCGTTTCGCAATTCTTAATAAATGAAGATATAGATGAATATGATAGGCTAAGATGAATAAATAGATCTCTCCATATACTGTGAATGTTGATAATATATAATAATCCGTTACACAACAGTCTGACGTTAGCAATGGGCTGCCAAAGGGTTTTACACCTATATTTAGTAATATATAAACTACTCAAGGTCGGTGTGCACTCTATCTTCCGTATAATTGGCTGCTTATATCAAAATGCTGGGTGAACAGCGAACGTGAGCCCCCTAGTATGATAGTAATGATCTACCAGGGAACCTCTTGATAATGGTAAGGTATGTATTGGAACTAAATGGAAATGCATACGAATAAGAATGAAGTTCATAGCCTTGAAACGAGGTCCCTAAATTATTCTTAGGGTTATCTTTTCAAAATTTACTTATATTTAATGATGAATTCTTCGTATTGTAAAGTATTTGTAACGGGAGTTAAGAAATGGGCCATAAACTGTGTCCGGGCCCATATTTCACTTTCTTTTGACTTATATTCATTACCACAGTGCCACAAAATCTCAGTAGAAACCACTTTTTTAATAGAGATTGAATAATTTTTAATATAAATAATAATATCCTTGGTGTGGAGTCGAGTAGTTTTTCTATTGCATAATTAATTTTAATCCAGACAGGTTTGCTGCATCGCTTGCTCGCTTTAAGAAACTTTACTGGTTGCTTGGCCCTGTCTTGAGTAAGAAATTATCTTATATCTGTTATTTTTGTTAAATTATGCTTGGTTTTATTATATGTCGGTTTTTCATTTCTTTCTATTTTTGGTTAAAAAATGCAGTAGAGGAGTTTCATATTATTAATACAACATTGTTACACTCGTGGAACAATGTTGCTCATTTTATCGTGGGGCATTGATTATACTAATAAAGGATTCGAGAGGAAAATAAATTTTCTATCGTTACCATTTGCCAAGTGAAACTGGCAAGGAACCCAAGAAAATATTTGTTGGCTTGCCAAAGCTTGTGCACATCACTAAGCATAGGATTAAAGCAAGTAGATGTGAAATGGAATTCCAAACCTTCTTTTTTCTTTAACTTCTTCAGGAAGTGTTAATTTCCTCTGGTTGATTTTTTTTTTTTTTTTAATAACTTATCCAATATAATATCTAGTTAAGAAAGCTCAACAAATGAATATTATATAGTTTGAAGTCATTCAGTACTAAGAACGCTTAGTGACCGACTTTAACATTCTTCAGCTGATGATGGCATATAGCCGAAACCGGTCAGACGACCTTCAGATTCAGCAATGACCGACACTAAAAATTCCTTCTTTTTACCGAGTGAGTTACATAATATTTCTTCGAGATTTTATGTCATCTACTCAGTTAATTCTAAAACTAATAATAATCAAAATATGTCTTAATTTAATTAATAAACAAACTCTCCTATCACAAGTTTTCCTAGCTCATAAAAAGCTATTCGTAGTGGTTAGACACCGTCAAGCAGAAAACAGGCAGATTCACTAAGGGAGGCCGGGTCTTGATTGGCCGGGTCTTGAGGATGGAGTTGGAGTCAGAAGAGACGGAATAGGGTAAATGACCTTTACTGGCTGTTGATTGGCTGTTTTAATGAATAGACGTGCCGGAGCATGAGCGTAGTTAAATTTGCTCTACATGTATAATAATCGAGGAAAAAGTTTGTACCTAATTGGTTCGCATCTCTCTCTTAGGGCGACCAATCACATACCTGGGATTTCACATAACTTAGTCCATTTTGCGCCACTAAAGAGAGCAGTGCGAACGCATATTATCAATGATTGGTCGTCTTAAGAGAGACACATAAACCAATTAGGTTCAAGCTTTTTTTGCAGTTACTATATAAGGACTGCAAAATTGCACTGGCAGCAGCGAGGTTCCGGCATATCTAAGCGAGACTCCGACCTATCATAGATGCTCCGGCACGCCAATACTGTGAAACAGCCAATCGTCAGGCCAAGTTAAGGTCATTAACCCTCACCCGTCTCTCTCTTCAGGCTCCAACTCCTTCCTGAAACCTCGGTCTCCCTAGACATAACAATAAGTGAAGACTTATAACTATATGCGTGCAGATTTATTATATATCCTGTTGTTCTGGCCGTTCTATTGAATCTTCTATCACAATCATTAACAACATTGACTAGTTTGTATCGCATCCATGCATCAGTGATTGTTGAGATATTATTTTCCAGACGTATATCTTTGTTTATGGTTTCTCAACTGAAGAGTCTTAGTTGAGAATAAAAAAAAAGCAACTGTGTAGTTAGTGCTATATGAAGAGGGAACGAGAATCAAAAAGCTATGGTATAGTTGTAGCGCTATAAAGAAGGGAAGAGAATAAAAAAAAACATGGTAGAGGTAGAGCAATAAAGAGGGAATGAGAGAATCAAAAAGCTATAGAATAGTTAATGCTATAAAGAGAGAAAAAGGGAATCAATAAGCAATGGTATAGTTGTAGCGCTATAAATAAAGGAAGAGAATAAAATAAACAATGGTATAGGTAGCGCCATAAAGAGGTAAAGAGAGAATCAAAAATATTTAGAATAGCTAACGCTATAAAGAGGGAAAGAGGGAATCAATAAGCAATGGTATAGTCAGCGCTATAAAGAAGGAAAGAATAGCAAATCTGTCCGAGACAACTCAGACAAACTTTCTCATATACGAGTTAATAATAATTACTTAGTCCAGTGATTTCTATTTATTCATTTTCGTATGTACATTTAATTATTATTAAACATTTCAACAAAATGTATTATAAAAATAACTTATCCTGGGCGGGGAATTGAACCCGGGCACTCTCCATCCTCGTTTTAAGCTATTTTCTCAGGAACTATTTTTTTCCGGGAAAATGGCTTATATCGTAAGATTCGTATTTAAATGGACTACATTTTAGAATTTTTTAAATCAAAATCGTCGGAACTGTTTTTTTTTACGTTTATTCAGAGTTTTTGGGGGTTAGCGCCCCCAAATTTGGAGCTAAATTTCATTTCTCGATGTCGCCTCGGGGTATGATTTTTCCGAACATGTATGCCAAATTTCGTCAAAATCGGCCCAGTAGTTTAGGGTCCAGGTGTCTGCACGACGACAGACAGACAGACATTTGATCAAAACCACTTTTTTTGGACTTAAGGGAACCTCAAAACGTGTAAATCTATCAAAATCGAATTTTCGCGTCATCACAATACTTTCTCTTTATATGAGAAAAAAACAAAGATATAGTTAGTGCAATAAAGAGGGAAAGAGAATTAAAAACACAAAAAACAATGGTATAGTTAGCGCTAAAAATAGGGCAAGAGAGAATGTATAAATATCTTGGTTTTGTTTTTCAATATTATTACATAAAATAAATGTTTTTGTCGACACATCTGATTAATAAATATTACATTTTAGTTATTTAAAAATGGTAGAGAGAGAGAGGAAAGGGAAATTGTACAAACTCTAGTTACTGAAACCTTATTTTTTTATCAAATAAATGTAAAGGGAATGGAAATAAAATCAATTTAAGGAGACAGTGAAATAAGGCTATACATTGATAGTTTGTATTATAAGACAATCTTTATTGAATTAAATGAACAACCGAAGATAAAGAAAGCGTTGCGTAGTGTCTTTTTAGGACTACGGCAAAAGAAAATTGATAACAACGATTGCATAAAGTAAGACAGATTAGAGTTGCAGATTAGAAGTCCTTTAGAAAGGATAGTCTCGTTGAAAAGAGTATTTAAAGACTTCTGAGATAAATTATGAAAAAAATATAAATATATATATATATATATATATATATATATATATGATATATATATATGGTAGAGAAAATTTAAGAGATTAAAACTATTAAGAAGACTTAACAATAAAAATATAACGTCGTTAAGAAAAAAAATGTTAGCTCTGTAGATTTAATTGATTGCGCTAAGAGAAGTGTTTGTATCTTTTAATTAATGATTCCATGGGTACTTTAAAGCAGGTTTAAGCTCGAATGATTAAACTCCATTTATCCCTTATATAGAAGATAAGTTAATTATACAAGTGCGAGTATAAGGCGCCTAATGCCTGGTTTCAGGCTTTTGTCTTGATATCTACAAAGGATTTAAGAAACGCATCGAATCGTGGAGATCAGTGAAATACAACTTTTGACCTTAGAAACCGGTTATATTTCTTGATTAACCAGATTGAATGTTAGTTTATGTTAGTTAGAAATCGGTTATATTTCTTGATTAACCAGATCGAATGTTAGTTTATGTTAGTTAGAAACCGGTTATATTTCTTGATTAACCAGATCGAATGTTAGTTTATGTTAGTTAGAAACCGGTTATATTTCTTAATTAGCCAGGTCGAATGTTAACATTTTTTTTATATTATTGATTGTGTTCAGGGCAGATGAACGCAGCAGTATTGCTCAGTTCTGTCACTGTGGAAGGTCGCTGATGAATAATTAATTAAAACAAAGAATCAGTTCTATTACTGATTATAGAACAAAGAAAAGTCAATATTGATGGGAAATTAAAGAAAAAAAAAGACTAGTCATGCACCATGACTTAATGAGTGAATTTTACCTCACACAGGGTACAAAATAGTATATACCCTTCAAGATGCATATCGTTGGAAGCTCTCCCTTTAAGCTCAAATATTTTTTAAAAAGAAGGAAAGAATAATGTAACAGAGGATAATTAGATTATTGAATTATTGAACTGGGTGTAGATATCAGTTTTGATAAATTAAATTAACAGCGAGCACATAAGGGCTCGATTCTTTGAAACCAAACTTGATCTAATTTAATAAGAGCCTAAACAGATTGTTTATATATAAAATATCAAAGGTATAAAACAGAGAAATGAAAGCCCGATCTTTAGGATAACAATAATGAATTTATTAGAAGTATTTGAAACGCTTTAAAATTGTCCAAGTATTTTTCCACAAATTACATTTTCTTACGATCATAATATGGCCTGAACAGAAAAAAACCGAGGGAAAACGATGTAACTAAAGTTGTCAAGGCGTGCTGATAAGGTAGAAAGAACGAAGTGTTTTGATATTTGCGGTAACGCGAACTCCGACCTAAACGTCTGGAGGCGACAGCTAAGCCGTGATAAATCTTAAAGGCGGTTTAGGCGGCTGTATGTTTCACCCTTAAAATTAATCGTAGAGATCGATCATCCGAGGCGAACAAGCCGTCGGTCGGAATATAAGAGAGAGAAATTTAAAAGTTTTTGAAACCGATGAAGAGCGAAAACGAGATAAATTTTCTCCGCTTAAGAGTCGTCGTATTTTAACTCCGTCAGGTAATTAGCTAATTGAAGAGGGCCGGGAGCGCTGGGAGTGCGAGGGGAAAACGTAATTTCGATGTAAATGTTTCTCCGCATCTTTTGAGTCCGACAAGCGCTATTTCACAATCGCGTCTTAATCAACCGAGATCCCCAGCGAAGGATTCGAAGAAACCGACGATTAGTCGGATCGAAAATGAAAAAGAAAAGAGAAGTCGGCAATAGAAATTTCGACAAATAGATATTAAGAGAAGTCTTTACTCCAGAGGATTTTAAAGCCAGCGAATAAATCGTCAACATTAAGTATTTTACTTAGAGGCAAAATGAAGGAGTAGATTTATTTTAAGTGAGTGTAAGCGGCTATGTTTTACTCTATCTCGGGAATAAATCGCCTTTTTAACATTTTATGTATCGAAGACCTAGAACCTGTAAATAGCTTAAAATCAAGAGTGTGAAAATTAACCTTCAAGCCCCGACCTAGACCCAGCAGTACCGAAACAACAGAATCGGTCTAACTCTTTACCGATACAGAAATTACAAGTAAAGCAGCCCCTACACGATCAAGCCGCTTGATCAAAACATCGTATCAAGCTGATTGACACGACCTTCAAGCCATCTTGGGGCGCATCAAGCATCCCATCAATCTTTTCATCAACACTCATTTGTAGCGGAGTTTTTGGTTTTTGACTAGTGAACTGCTCCTCCTGAACTGTAGTGAATCAGTATTGTGTAGATACCATGGTTTCGAATCAGGATTTGGGTGTCAAGCAGGTGATTGACAGAATGCTTGATCGAAATTGCTCTAGACTATCAAGCGCTCCGTCAAGCCGCTTGACTCATTCAAACTTTCCATCAATCTCCGTCAAGGCTTGACTCAAGCATCAAACGGGTTCCTAGACTATCAATTATGCTTGACACCATTGCTTGACGCGATGTTTTGATCAAGCGGCTTGATCGTGAAGGGGCTGCTTAAATAATAACAAATAATAAGTAATGGAGATATGAAAAAGTAACAGGCAGATCCAATCCCCGGATTAAGAATTCGGGACTGATTTTCAGGTAAATTTATATCGGATCGTAAATGTCCGACAGGCATTAATATTCCATTCGAGTAGAATGAACACCGTTAATTAATTTTACCTGTAATCCTATTTATCTATACAGCTATATAATTCAAGCGGAGCGAGTAAATTAACTAATAATATGGAAAACGAGTGAGAAGATATCTCGGCGATACGGATTTATCTTGTTCCTATGTGACAATGGCATTCGGTTATAATTGTTTGTTTGTACAAATTAATGCGTAATTATGATAACCGGATCTGAACGCGTAACACCCTTAAGTGGTAAAGGAACACGGTGGAACGTCAGATAAGCTCTTCTCGCGTATTAACTTGGGACTGGTTGGACAACAATGCAGTCGTTCCGTTACAGAAGCAGGTTCAAATATATGGTCGGATAGGTGGTGTATCCCTAAATCGCCTCTCTTGCGTTTGGAAATAACCGACGAGTTAATTAAGCGGGACTTGTTCAACCGCTGATAATTCGTAAAATAAAGTTGCCCTATAGCAATGTAATCAATGCAATCAACTATCAATGCTACATTTTCGGGAGGGAAGCTTATAGTATTTCACATGGAAAGAGTTAATTCAAATTTTAAGCTTCAATTTACAAACGTTAGATTAAATTATATTATAAATAAAATTATCGGGTTATAAAAATACTGTAATGTAAAAAAAAGTTAATTTTCCGTCTATATAAGTAGTAGTATTAGTAAGGTGCTAGTACTAGTACTAGACGGGTAGGACGAACCACTTGTTAGAACCTAGCAATTAAGCCATCTTCTAGGCCCATTTTACTAGTCCCTTGGTAGAGAGTTGCAGCCACTTCACACATCATACCTCTGTACATTGTACCGCCGAAGCGAGTATGATGTGATCATTAGTGAGCCATATAAGGATTGAGGGATTGAACCCACGATCTCGTACAGCCCTTGATTCAGTGATAGCCGAGCATACGTGGTAAGTAACTTAATCCACACGGCCACGTCGGCTCTCTTCCGTCCATATAATATAGCTATTTATATTTACATTATAGTTTAACAAACTTGTCACATTGATTTTCTGTATTCAAGTCTTTATTCCGATCCATAGAATGGGCACTGTAAAATGATTTTTAATTCTTGAAGAAACTTGCATCATATTGTTTCCATATGATAATATTACCCTGCCCAATGAAGCCACAAATGTAAACGAATATAAAATTTTATTTGAGTTTAAACTTTTACTGTTTTATTCACACCTGTAAGGATTTTCGCTTGAGTAAATATGAAAGACAAGAGATACAAAAGTTTTTACCTTGGAGAATTGTATAGTTGGTGTAATTACACGTTTTATTTTATTAGAAACATTAGCAAAGTTTAAATAAGTTGTTAACATCGTCTTTTTAGGTGATTCGTTAAAAAAAATATTATTTTCTTGCTTATCGTCTATAAGACGGCAGAATGAAAAGAGCTAGGGGCGCATTAGAATTCCTTACGGTACTAATTGCCATTGCAAGTAGGTTAATTAACCTAGTAAATAGAGTGTAAGTCCTCTTAGTGATTTCACTAATTACAACGAGGCAGGAGGCGTTTCAAGTCCAAACCATCTAGTTCCCTTGCAAGGGCTCCGTTAGCTGTAAGCTCACTACACTCCACTCTTTGCAAAAGGGCTCATCCTTTGGAGAAAGTACCAGTATAAAGAGGGTGTTTCCTAGCGACGTCACCTCTCCTTCCGTATCTAGTTCACATTTTCCAGTTACTAGATCTTTCTCCTCAGTGTGATTGCAGTGTGATTACAATTACTACCCTGATTGAGCTGGATAATTCAGTAGTACAAGAGGATCGTATCAGTTATAAGTGGACCAGGCATCTTTTATGAAAGAAGTTGTTTCATTAATATGCGGAATTCGAATAAAAGAAGTCTTTAGGCAGAAATGAAAATATTCTTAAGGGATTTACAAGCACTTGAGCAACAGAGACAACTTAACCTTCGAGCGCTCGCGTGGGCAGCATTTACACCGCCTTTTTGAAATCATTGCTATCTTATCATATGTGTGAATCTTCAGTTTACCAAACCTTTAAGTATTCCTTGGTTGTTTATTTTGACACAAGATTTCGGTATTATGTTTTACCCCGGAGGTACATGGCCTTATCTAGGCAGTGTCAAAGAAGACGTAATCAAGGTCAGATAGTTTTTCGGTGTATTTTTCGGTGTTCGTTATTATACGCTACATTATTATTTTTTATTTTTTTTTTTATTTCATTTTTAATTGTTTAACGTATAATTATTTTATTTTTGATTATTAAATTATTATTAATTATTAAATATTATTATTATTATTTTTTTTTATTATTATTTTATTATTAAGAAATCATTGAAATTTATAATTCATATAAATAATAAAAATAAATTTTAATTAATGTCAAAAATGTCGTCAGTTTATTTTTTAATAATTATATCTTAATTTTAGCGAATTTTCAAAGAAAATTACGCTATTGCAATGGCTTCAAAATTTTTGTAATGAGAATTTTTGAAAAATTTTTCCATGGAAATCCGTTTTAGACCATTCTGAATCGATTCCTAAAATTTAACACTTTTTTTTATGTATGTATGTATATATGTATGTATATATGTATGTATATATGTGTCACTCCAGACGATATCTACCCTTAGGATGCACTTAAAAATTTCAAACAAATTTTATAATGTCAATAATATCAAAAGAAAGGATGAGTTCGTTGGCCAGAATTTTTGGAGTCCATTTAGGGGTCAAATTTTGACCATATAGGGTCAAATAACTTGTTTTTTCCATTTTACCCCCCTTTTATGTGAAAATATGATAAAAGTGTAAATAACAACAATTACTGTACTCTTAAAGAGCTTTCCAACGACATGCATCTTGAAGGGTAAATACTATTTTGACTTTTGTACCCCGTACCCCTGTGCACCAATTTTTTTTTTTTCACCCGAGCAAATTCTAAACCAAAATTTTCCTATATTATCATAAGCCAATAAAACGCTGATTTCTTTGAAAATTCGCTCATTAAGTCATGGTGCATGACTGGACTTTTAATGAAGTTTTGATTAATTTACCCCATAGCAATGCAGAAGACTGTAACAATATTAAAAAACTGATGGCGGTGTAAATGCCGCCACGCGAGTGTTCTTGTAGGTACAAAAGGCGCGAGCGCTTGAAGGTTAAAAAGCAACATTTCCGATCGTTACAATTCAGATACAGACAAGCTAAAGAGGCTTAGATTCAAATTATGAATATTTTTTGCAGACTACCTACCATTTAAATTATTTAAACCAATATCAAACTAACAATCACATACTTTGATTTTGAAAAATATGAAATAATTAATTTTTTTAAAGAAAATATGTAATAGTTTTTATGCACTTCATACGAGGCAGAAAATTGTGCTCTTTTTTGTCCGATAAGATGCGCTTCCGAACTAAGAGAGAATACATCAAGTTAAATGGAGGTGTTGGGACGATAAGATGCAACTTTTCCGTGCATTGTTCTCGGTAGTAGTCAAGCATCAGATTTCAAGGATGTCGGATGTGATAAAAAAAAATCGTTTGTAACAGATACTATACACAGAAACAAGTTCAATCGTTTTTATGGTAAAATCCTAATGCCTTATACTCACTTCCTAAAGAATTTTAGGGATACGGGCTTCGGTTAAGGTTAGGAGAAAGTCGAATGGTCTCACCAGTACAAAATCGCACCGCTCTCAGGTATTCCATCTGATACGATCCGACATCGCATAGTATCGAATATTTAATTATCGCTCCGTTTATACGGAGCGTATATCGATACGCTAAACTAAAATACAAACCAAAGTTTAATGTGGATCTTGTCATAGGTGTAAGAGAATCGAACCATTCGTGATGTGTTCTGTTTCGACCGCAGTTTCATGGAAACTGTTCAAGACTTTAAACTTAAACTAAACTTAGACCCTATATAGACCAGGGGTCTCCAAACTCCAGCCCGTGAGACATTTCCATTCGGCCCGCCGTGCCACGAATGACGATAACAAATGGACCTAAACAATGCAAAGTTATAAGTTCTCCATAATGGAATGCCATTTAAACCTTCAAAAAGATCACAGCACGTGTCTTAAATATGTTTTTTTGGCCGAAATGGATGTGGTTTATGAGCTTATTATCCATATTCCCAACAATTGTGAAGTCCGATTGCTAAATGTTACTACTTACTTCATCCGACCCACTGAGGACCATCATATCCAGATCGGCCCTTCAACCAAAAGATTGGAAACTCCTGCTAAAGACTATATTTGACTGCCACATAATTCGGAGTGCTTCCTTTAACGCTCCAATATAATATATTGTTGCCAATATATATATATAATCTATTGTTTGCTATAATAAAATACCAAAGAAATGTATTACAATTAAACTTTATTATTCATTCATACAATCACGCAAATTACTTCTAAAAAATTGCTTTTACATTTACTTTTATATATTTTGATGTTGAACCAGAAAAAGAGTTATGACATTTATACCATTTCTACCTTTCCTATGACATTGTTATACGAGTCTATAAACTCGTTTTCGTCGCATATACAATATACATATACATATTATAAAAATATACAGTTTCAATAATACCACAATATGTATACAATATAAAAAAAATTGTTTCATAATTTTACACCTTACGATCCGTCTAATATATCAATTCGACAAATGAATGATGATTTTTTCACTTTATGGAAAAACATTGACAAGTCAGGATTTAATGCCCAAAAACATATTGTCATAACAATTGCTTATAATTTAAGATGGTACTACTAAGATGGTATTTATATAGTTTGTGAAATTATTATTTTCTTGACTATTACCGAGAATATTAGGATATTTTTATTTAACTTAATCTGATCTTGATTCTTTGTGTGCCACTCAATAGTAAGCTTGGCTTGATAAAATTTCAATTTACTCAGTAGTGAGTAGATAGTGAAGAGTCCCACTATTATTCTTGAAGATGACCCAAAGGGTACTTCTTTAGATTGTTACTCCCTTCTAGTTTTTTTTATAAGGGGAGTAACAATCTAAAGAAGTGCCTAAACAGGGGTAGAAAAAGTTATATAGGGGTATTATAGAGGTAGAAGATATATATATATATATGTATATATATATATATATATATATATATATATATATATATATATATATATATATATATATATATATATATATATATATATATATATATATAAAATAAAAGTTTTCTTAAAATCCGTATCCGTTTATATGTTTAAAATAGGAAGCAACTATTGGATTCTTAAATCCTCAATTATATAACATAAATGTTATGTTAATGGAGCATTTTGTTTATTATAAAATTAAGTTTTATACTTACAGAAGATCGCTAGAATAACTCCGAACCAAGCATGTTGCAACATGGCTCCCATTCTGAAATTAAATATAAATAAATCATTAAACATTTGATAAAATTTAGTTGTAACCTATTCTGATTAAAAAGAAAGAGTAGATAGGCAGATGCATGGTTGAAGTAAGAAACTGGCAATATTCTGCACCCAGATGACAATACTTTAAAAGGTGATACTACACCTAAAAGGCAGCCAAAAAGTTGGTATAGACTGCCTTTTTTCCGACCCTTTCTGGAGTAATAAAATAAAAAAAAAAAAATAAATAAATAAAATGCCATTTATTGCAAGAGCACACTTCATGATACATTGAGAAAATTTAGTTGTAACCTATTCTGATTAAAAAGAAAGAGTAGATAGGCACATATTCTGCACCCAGATGACAATACTTTAAGAGGTGATACTACACCTAAAAGGCAGCCAAAAAGTTGGTATAGACTGCCTTTTTTTCCGTTCTGGAGTAAATAAAATAAAAAAATATAAATAAAATGCCATTTATTGCAAGAGCACACTTCATAATACAAATTAAAAAAATAAAATTTCGGCAGTTAGCCGTGGTACCATTTAGGTGCTTTGAGTTGCCTCAAATTATTGTTTAATATAATTTTTTTTTTTTTAAATATCCATCAAATTTAAAATAAAAGTATTCATTTTTTTAAAAAAAATACATACAATTTATATTAAAAATAATGATTAATTACCTTTGTTTACTTTATTACTTCTCAAAATAAAAATGTTACACTTAGTTTCTGTACAACCATACATCTGTATAAACCTGCCTCATCCTACAACACTCCACTCTATACTCTATCTTCAGCAACTCTCTTCCATGTCACTCCTCCACACGATCTTCTCATTTCTTCATCCCACTGGATACCTAATCTTCCTCTTTTCCTCACACAATCTCTGGGGTACCAATTTATCATTTTATTTGTCCATCTGTTATCTTTTGTTCTCGCATTATGGCCAGTGGCGTAGCTAGACCATTGGGGGCCCCCCCGCAAGAACTTTTTGGGGGCCCCTCGCCCAACAAAAAAAAATTGATGAGCAAAAAAAAAAAAAAAAAAACCTCTTGCGTTCAGGATTGGGGGCCCCCGGCAATGCGGGCCCATAGTTACGCCACTGATTATGGCCTGTCCAATACCACTTTCTTTCAAATAGCCCTTCCTACATCTTCCAACCTCGTCTGTTCCTTTATCGATTTATTGATTGCTCTTCCTGTCTTTCCTCGAAATCCTTAACATACATCTTTCCATTCGTCGTTGAGGAACTCTTATTTGTTTCACGGTGCTCTCTTTTAATGTCCATGTCTCCGATCCGTAGGATGACAGGCTTTACACACATAGTCCACAGCTTATTTTTTAAGTCCATTCTTATTTCAGATTTAAAGATATGTGTGAACTTGTTGAAGGCTCTCCATCCCAATACCGTTCTACGAGTGATCTCCTTACCCTTTTCATCGCTTTCAACACATAATAGGCTTCCTAAATATTTAAATTCATTAACCATATTTTGACTCATTTATCTCCAAGCCGACATCTTTAGACACAATGCACACCTCCTGCAACATTATTCTGGCTTGGTCATAATCCTTTGATTTGATTATATTACATCCTCCCAAATTTTCCAGCATTCTTGGATTGGAGTAATAGCATTAAATTGAATATTAAAGATAAAACCGTCTACTTTATCTTTAAAAACATTTTATAACTCAAAAACTATCATAGCTGGAGTATTGTGGTATGCGCCATTTTAAAGATCAGCTTATTTTCTTTATGAAAATATATTATTAATATTTCACTATTTTGGAAACTTTAATTCTGAGTTTAAGTTTGTACTGTAATATTGGTGAAATTACTTGAAAATATAATCATCAGTTTATTAAAAACAAAATACCACAATATGTAGTAGTGTGTTCATTATTAATTGTGTGTTTTTATTTTTGTTTGATATTATTATTATTTTTATTATTTCGCTCTTTCTTTTTCGTCCCCATCAACTCAAAAGTTATTACAGGACCACTGTACTCATCAACTCGATGTAATCATCAGTGTGAAACATATCTCACTTCTCTGGGATTCCACCCCACCATTCTTATCGGTGTTAAGATTTAGGTTTTATGCGGTGGAGTTACGATTAAGCTAAACATTTAGCTAAGCCGGACCCCATTCACTGTTAATAACTTAAGTGCTGTCAAACATATTTATTTAAAATTAATCGCTTTTATTTTATTTAATCCCTATAAACGGATTAATTTGCCCTTAATTGCTCTTTCTTTTTCGTCCCGATCAACACACAAGTTATTACAGTACAGATAATCCGGTTACTTTACTCATCTACTCGATGTAATCATCAGCGTGAAACATGTCTCACCTCTCTGGTATCCCACCTCACCATACTTATCGGTGTTAAGACCTAGGTTTTATGCGGTGGAGTTACGAGTAGGCTAAACCTTTAACTAAGCCGGTCCCCATTCACTGTTAATAACTTAAGTGCTGTCAAACTTACCTATATAAAATTAATCGCTTTTATTTTATTTTATTCCTATAAACGGATTCATTTTCCCTTAAAGTTTTCTTGTTAATTATTGCTTTTAATACAACTTTGTTACTAGAGAAAGGGTATTTTGTATCTTGGACATCCTAATAGCCTTATATTTTATTAAAGTAAAAAAGATTAGAGTAACTCCAACATTTTATTCTAAATTAAGAGGTAATTTTTAAGAGGTTTGAGTAAGATAAAAGCCTTTGACGGAAGCTTGTTTATTAAAAGAGATTAATTTATTATGCTGCAAAATATGTAAAAGTTTTTGATCCGATAAAGCTAATTCCTGTATACTTATAGGTAATACTTGAGAGAAGTCAGTGGAAAATTTCACAATCACTCGATTATTAAAATCAAACTTAAAAAAGCTTATAGATATTAGCAACTTGGTAAAGTATTTTAAAGAACATTATAATAAAAGATTGATTGAATCAATAAAAAATTAATTTAATTCAAGTAGTACCAAAAACAAACATGAATATTAATTATAAATACAAAGAAACAATAAATTATTCACTAGGTTTTATTTAGCCTGAGTGGTGTTAAAGAAATAACTTAGTGAGAAGTGAACTCGACTTTTAAGTAAAGTCTTACATTTATGAAACGGTGTCATCAGCATAAACACCGAAAACAAAAGGGCGTGGAAATACAGAAATCCATCGTGCTTGGAGGGCAAAATGCCTGGAAAATACCAAGAATTACGCCTTTGATCTTTCCCTTTTTCTCCGTTTTAGGATTGAGATGTTGGAGATGTACACATTTAAGTAACGAAAGCACAAAAGGACTAAAGGGGCCGTTTAAGAGAACGCCTACTTGTTCTACAAGTAGATCTGTCGTTTCCATGCTATCAGTTACAACTTCCCTTTTTAAAAGAGAGGTGGAAATATTTGAATCCCAGATTATATTTCGAGTAAATTTCCTTTTTTAGGACATTTTACCGTAAGTGAGAGCTGGAGTTGAATTACAATTTACAAAGTTAAAATGTGAATTATGTAGAAAAAGATTTTTTTTAATTTGAACAAAAGTTTTTATATATTATATTATTTTATTTTTTTCTTAGCTTTTACTTCAACTTTTAAGAATTACTTTTGATTTATTTGTAGTGCCAAGTAAAGGGTGTTCTTTTTTTAGGGAGAACACAGAAATTTTTATAAAAGAATTATTAAAATAATGACTTCCAACTCCTTTGAGTTGTGGGTTGTGGAGAAATAAAGAAGAAGAAAAAAAAAAAAAAAAAAAAAAATAGTTGAATAAAATTTTACCTCGTGGGTAATTAAAAAGGAATTCCCAAATGGGGAGAGGTAAAACAAAAGTGGTGTCCACGCTCTATTGTCCTCACTTCTCAGGTTAGGTTGAGAGCAAAGTGGGGCGAATGAGGCAACTCCAGACAAACCTCACACAACTCTACATCCACACTTCCCTCTTCTATTGAAAACATCAATTACCTTTTTTAGGCAACAACTCTAAATTAAGGGTTTTCTCTTCGGTACATACGAACATGTTCCAAATAAAACAAACAGAGAATACACCTGCGTCTAAAGCGAGAAATCGGTTTAGTTCTCCATTCTACATTGGATAATTTAACAAGAAATGTGATTAGAAGAATAGCTTGTTGAACAAGCTTAGTGAATTCTTCATTTCAGAGAAGTTTGTGAGTTTGTGTTGGCTTACGATAATTATTGTAAAAATTTACTTATTTGAATGAAATTCATCACACAGGTCACAGGTGCATCTCAGAATTTTTAACAACTGTGCAGTTTTTTTAAAATATTATAACTCCAATAAATCGTTTTCAGAAAAAATCTAGTTTTTGAGAAAATAGCTTAAATTGTTTTTCGTCACATATAATATAAGTACAAATGTTCATATATTTTGATAATAATGGTAAGGAGTAATGATAGTAAAGATATCACATTTTACTACGTTTTTATTAGCTTGCTTTCTTGTTTGTTTGTCCAGTACAAGTCTTGCAATCGATTTTTAACTAACTTCCCGAGTAGCTAGACATTTGAAACTTTATTATTAAAATTTTTATCTGAGCTACTAATTCAGAACACGATGATAATGCAATATTTTAATACTTTTAGCCATCTTTTAGCATAATTTAATTCGTTTTCAGCAAATTTTGCTTTATGGAAAGTAAGTTCGGAAAAAATCCGCAAGTTATTTTATTTGTTTTGACATGTCCCTTTTATTTTCAATCTTCATTTTGGTTTCAATTCATTCATCTTCATTTTGGTTTCAAATTTGTGATTTTTTATTAAGTGATTAACATTGAATGACAGCGAAAAAGGAAAAGTAAACAAAGAAATAAATTAACTGACGATTGTCAACCAGGTTTCTTTACACTTGTGTCCTAGGTATCGGTTTAATTTTTCTGCATCTGTACTTCTTTACTTGTACACATTTTTCTTTTTCTTCTCTAACTGTCCCTATACATAGGGGCATATCAATAGCACGGTTTAGAGATTAGGTGTTGTTGAGATCCGTTGTACAAAGATTTGTCCTTTTATAGGTTTAATATCAGCTCTCTAGATGGTTGTCATTTATTTGAAGTAAATAAAATCGGAACTATTTTTTTTTTTTTTCACTAACATTATATTATAACAATGACAATTATATGATCAACATAACAATATGATTCAACAGAAAATTTAAAAACGTAGTATATAAAAAGTTCTTTTTATCTTGTAATTTTTTAATTTAAAAATGTGAAAACTAAAGTTACAATAAAATAGTGGTAAATATGTGATAAAATAATATAGGCATCTAAAATTGCATCTCGATTCCATCGATACAATGAACTACAAAATTATTACGCCACAATACTTCAAAGAAGAAAAATTTCATAAATGATCCAGAATATGACATTTTTGGGGGTCTGCTGACGGACACCCATCATTTGCCATCTAATTGTCGCGTTGTTATTCTTTTCATCATTATTATTATTTTATATTTCTGTAGACACTCCTGCGATTCACTCATACAGTATATAGGAGCGGCAGAAGAGCACCTATTACAGCATAAAGATGCTTGGTGCTTTTTGTCTTTATGTCTCATCTATTGCTGTCTGAAACGTCACTTAAACAATTTTTAAGAAGTGAAAATTGTTTTATTGCATTGGTGGCTCCGGGCTGACAATAGCATATTAATATGAGAAAGATTTTTTCTATTTATTGGACCAATTTTTCTTTCCTACAATCGGCTTGGCGGCTCTTCGGGAAAATTCCCGTCTTCCTGAGAGGTTTGGTTCGACTCCCTGCCGGGGAGAAGTTAGTCCTATGGTTAATTTTGATAAAATGTTCAATAATAATTAAAAAAAAATTTGAAATTATTATATTAATTGGAACACTCGACTAACTAATTTTTTGGGGGGCCCTCGGATGCTAAAGCGCTCGCCTTGCGATAAGGCAAGTTAAGCAGCCTCAAGCAGGGTCAGTAGATGGATGGGTGACCGCTTTTGACCACAGCTCTGGGTTCGATGCCCGGACCGGGCCCTTGCTCAATGTTTACCCAGCATTGTTTAAAACAAATGGGAAGCTCCTCGAAAGAGTAGCACCATCAGGTTTCGGCCTGGAAACCATGATAATGACACTCTTGGTTGTAATACAACCAGAAGGGGAGTCATGGTTAATGACCATATTCTTCACACAAGTTGTGAAGATTTCGGTCCCTAACCCGGGTTTGTTCTACGGGCCCACCTAAGTGGCCTGAATATTCGGGTGTAAAAGCCCCCCGGAATTAAAAAAAAGAAGTAATTATTTAATTATTTTCTCCTATATAGAAAGTTGTTTTTAGCGTTCATTGACCGCTAGTTGTAAGATACTTATAGTTAAAAAAATACTCTATTATCTGATAACTCTCAATAAAATATATCTTCGGCGATGATTGACTACTGTAGTTTAAGTTTGAATAATGTATCTCAAATTGTTTTTTTCGGATTTTCGAACAACACACCCTGTAATGAAGAAAAACTGTAGTTCCAGCCGCAAAAGAAAGTAATAGTCAGGATGCGACTCAGTCTAACCGATATTCTTTTGTCGTTTGTAATGAAGTTTTTAATAATTTATTTATAGTAGGGAGTTGTAATAGGTCATGTGGTAAGACTTTCAATCCCGTCGTCGTTTATTTTTGCATTTCTAGAATATCAATTATAACTCAAAGAAAAGATAGGTTCCACGCAACTGATTTGTTAACACGATAACAAAGCTAATAATAATTATTAAACAACAATAACAATATCGTGCGAGGGCAAAATGAAACTATAATTATATCATAATTATACCGACATCATTATAACATTAACACCCTGTGTCATATATTATATATACAAAATTAAATGATTTATTTATTATATGATGTTTCCTTGTAACTTTCTATCATTAACATTATTGTTTTGAATTCCGTCATTGTTTTATTATGAATGGTAATGATAGTAAGTTAAAGCTGATGGCTGCAAGATTTGCAACTCGTACGATGTACAGGTTAATTATACAACTGAAGTAATTTTAATATATAAATACATTAATTAAACTATTTATTTGCCTTATGATAATCCTTTGATTAATATATATTGATCCTAATCGTAATCGTATTCAATGTTTGGTTTTGTAGTAGAAATAGTATACATATCAGGGCTTCACTAAATTTACTTTTTCGAACTAGTATACTTTTTGTACTACCCGTTAGAGTTGCTTAAGGGCAGTAAGGAGGAAAGTAAGTATGACTAGAATTCGATGGAAGTACCATTAACAATGGAGACAAAATCGGCGATGAAGAGCGGGAGTAGGATTCCAAGAAAATATTATTAAGAAGGAAGACAAAATCTGCGATGAAGAGCGACAGTAGGATTCGAAGGAAATATCATATTAAGAAGGAAGACAAAATCTGTGATGAAGAGAGGGAGTAGGATTTGAAGGAAATGTCAATAAGGAGGAAGACAAAATCCGTGATGAAGAAAGGGAGTAGGATTCGAAGGAAATATCATTACGAAGGAAGAAAACATCTGTGATGAAGAGCGGGAGTAGGGTTCGAAGGGAGTATCATTATGAAAGAAGACAAAATCAGCGATGAAGATTGGAGGTAGGAAACGAAGATTGGCCGGCGAGATTTAGCTGTTTATGATCTCGATGAAATTGAGGGGACTCCCTTGGCCAACATCAGTTGTTCCCAACGGGGTGCAGGTGCACCCCTTGGTGGTCTATGGAAATTTAAAAGGGGTCTATAGAATTCCAGGGGTCTATAGCATTCTAGAGGTCTATTAGTCTATTGGTGGTTTTTGTTAAATTTAAAAGGTTTTAATGTTGATTATTTCAAGAATCTAAAAGAAAAATTGGCGTATCGTTCTAAAGCAGAAATTAAATAATTTCTTAAGCCGTCAACTTCTGTAATTATTGCAGGTAGATTAAAAGCCTCTTACAAGATTTCTTTGTTAATTGCAAAAGCCGGATATCCACATACCACTGGTGAAAAATAAATATCGCCCACCAGCAATAAATGAACCCTGAACCAGTTTTAAAAAGCATTTCGTACAGTAATAATTAATTACTCCTTACAACGTCGTATTGATGAAATTTCAGAAGATACTAAAAATTCTTAATTTGTGAATTACAAAATAGTAAATTTTCTCTGCAGTTGGAAATCCTTTTTTTGTAGAAACAGAATTTTGATATATTCAATATTATAGCTCCAGATTAAGAGAAATGAAAGAAGAATTTCTTTCAGCGAACTGTTACAAATGTTCACTACAGGCGAACATATATTTGTTTTGAATTATTTTGAAAATTTACACTGAAAAACTTAAAACAATTAAAAGAAGATATGTTATGCTAGCTATAGTAACTCTACTATAATAGGTAATTTCAGGCCAAATAGTTAAAAAAAAAGTATCAATATATCAAACAATGACCAATGACCACAATATTAAAAATTATTGTCCAATTACAATATCGATATACTGAAATCAAGTTTATATCTGTTATCTGAAATCTTATATAAACTAATTCTAATTTTTTGTCCAAGTTCTTATCACAAATTGTTATCTTTAAGATTTTTATATGTAATTATTAGTGTTCTGTTAACATTTTATTCTGTATAAGGCACTTCTTTAGATTATTACTCCCCATATAGAATAAACTGATGGGATTAACAATCCAAAGAAGGTGTTCGGAATGTTCTTTGCAAAAGTGGGATATTCATTTGTCCCAAAGGACATTGGACTAAACATCCCTTTTTCTTAATATGTAGTTATTTTGTCAAAGTCATTTTTATTCTAAAACAACATAGGGGAGTAACAATCTAAGGAAGTACCCAGTATATTATTGGAAAAATGCAAGGGGGTCGATGAAGAATATATATTTTTTTAAAAGGGGTTGATGAATGTTGGGAACCCTTGGGCCTGGATTATCGATTTTCTAAAGAATTTCACGCTAAAGATTATATGAATGCCGAAGTTTCGAACCTATTTTAGGAATATTCTCAAGGGAGTTGCTCAGGATGTCATTAGTAATTGTTTTGAAGTGTGAATTTTAGATAAGCTTTATTAAGTGTAGTCTAGTGGACTCATATAAGAAATCTATTAAGATAATTATTCATATTTGAATATTGTTCGCTTCGACATTGAAACTGTTTATTATCTATTTACATACCTGTCTGAACGTATTCCCTTATCAAAATTATATTCAAAATGCCTAAATAATATAGAAACAAAGGAATTTAAAGAGTAAAAATCAATATTACCCAGGTGGCATATTTAGAGAAATTCTATAGAGAGACAGATACATATAACTCATTAACAGAGATGGGTGGTTCCTTTTAATTTAATAACAATAAATAAAGGAACCCGTAAAATCCAAAAAAGGGTACTTCTTTAGATTGTTACTCCCCTTCGTTGTTTTAGAATAAAAATTACTTTGACTAAATAACTATTAAGAAAAAGGGATGTTTAGTCCAATTTACTTTAGGACAAAGGAATATCCCACTTCTATTTTGATAAGGGGCGTAACGGTCTAAAGAAGAACATTCCGTACGCCTTCTTTAGATTGTTAATCCCATCTGTTTATTTTATAAGGGGAGTAACAATCTAAAGTAGTGCCCAAAAAAGGTACCTCCTTTTTTAATTTAAAAAGGATTAATTTAAAGATTTGTCCTTTTATAGGGTTAATATCAGCCCTCTAGTTGGTTGTCATTTATATGAAGTAAATAAATTCGGAACTATTTTTTTTTTCACTAACATTATATTATAACAATGACAATCACATATGATTCAACAGAAAATTTAAGAACTTAGTATATACAACTTAGTATATACATAAAAAGTTCTTTTTATCTTGTAATTATATAGAAATAACACTCTTCGTAGCGAAGCACGTAGATTAATCTAGTTATTAATAAATTTAATCAGCAGATTAGTTAAAACCAAACGTAAGGATATTGGTGCAATTATAATTATAAATCTTCAAGTACTTACAAGATTAATATAGTTACCTATAATACATATTATTAATATCATTAACATTTAATAATGTAAAAATTAAAAAAATAAACATTTTTAATTATAAAAGTATTCAACCTCGCTTTCATGGTTGAATTTTTTTTTCTTTATCGTAAGGACCATCAAAACCTTTCTTGATAATGAATTATTCTCTTCTCCATGAATTTTTTTTCTAACTAGGCCAATGAAGCAATTTCCGCTTTCACCTGAGCTAACAGTCTTAAATAATAAAAAACATAAAAAAAACCCTACATTTTTTCCAACTTAAGATTTCTGAAAAATGTTTTCCTTGCGCAATATTCTTTAAAAAGTTAATTTTTCTCTACAAAAAAAAAACCACTTGAGATTTTCTTTTAAAAACAATTATTGTAATTAGAGCAAGTAAGAGAGCAATTTATGTAATTATGTTTATCATTAATTAAACTAACTAACATTACATTAACAATATCGTAATTAATCAATCCCATTTTACCATAATTTTGCATAAGGTTTGAACAAAATCTATAATTTGATTGGACAACAAGTTATTTCTATTATCGATTAATATTTTGATGAAATTTCGGCATTATATAACAAGATAATAAGAAAAAGAGTTGTTATAAAATAAAATCGGACCTCCTTAATACAACGAAATTCTCTATATAACGAATTTTTTTGTGATATTCCACAAATTCTGCGTATAAAAGTGTTAATTAGGATTGAAGATTCGACTGACAAACGTTCTGTGAATTATTAATTATTGGCGGTGTTTTTTGCAATCCTCTATTTTATTTTCGTAGAACTATTTTTAGGATTTTCTTGCACTAGCATTCTAATAATTTTGCGTATTCTATACCTCCATTAAGCCTAGTTTACATTGGTAGAGTAAAGGGTGCACTAGCTTACTTTTTAGCATAAGGGACGGTAGAGTGAAATGGTGTGCTGTTTTTTGGTAGAGTGACTCTAAAGTCGTTCACACGTGCTTGAGATAGTAGCCTTAGTAAAGTGAGGTTATTACGTTTTAAGTTGTGAATAATCCCGCAATTAATATATAGAAGAGGTATTCAATGTTAGGACGGACGTAGGGTGGGGGGTCTACTCGCCCGTCGGCGGTCGAGCTACTCTACCACCACACTACCTTATTTGCTCGACCAACTTTTATCCGCTATCCTCGACCGTTTACTATCCGTATCGTTCACATTAGGCTAGCAGCTTGGTAGAGTGCTACTCGACCGTTTACTCTACCAATGTAAACTAGGCTTTAGTTTAAGTAGAATTAGAAACATCTTTGCGATCAGAATAGAGACAAATCTCTTAATCTCAGTTTAGAATTCGTTTAAGATGTTTATAATAAAGCTCTTGACTTTTTACATCGTAATTTACTCATCGTATAAATGTATAAAAGAAAATTACTTTCACAAAAAAAATAATTTATTCGAAGGCTTAGATAAAGGAATTAAGAACAACGAAGTATCCCGTAAATATGAAATCACTCCGATTTCAGTGTCTAAAATTTTGAAAGACCGGGATTCAATATTTAGACTAAACGAAACAAGTGAAAATTCTAAAAGAATATCTAAAGGTCATAAGTATAAAGACCGGTGACTGACTTATTTAAAAAATCAATTTACTGTTAATTTTTATTAACAAAACAAACAACATATTGACCATCGATACAGTACAATACAAAGAACCACGTTGAACGTAAAACTTCCTCCATGCAAAACCACCAACAAATTACTAAATGTAGAATTCCTAGGAGCTAAGCTTTATTATGAGTAGCTATCAACAGTAAAAAATTGTTCAAACTACAGGACTTATAAAAAAAAAAGCTTCTGACAGATATGAACTTGTATTGTAAATGTGTAATTGTATAATATCATTAATAAAACTTACAATAGTAAATAATAACAAATACATTTTCTTCTATAAAATTTCAAGTTATTAATAGGTAGTAATAATTGTAATATAAACTAAGAAAATATTACTTTAAAATAAGAAGCTATCTTTTATGTTTTTCAATAAAATTGTAAATTATTGAGCTGAGCAAAGCGAAGCTCTTATATATACTAAACTTTGCATGTGGTTAGACACATATACTCCTCCTGAACGGCTGAACCGATCCGCACAAAATTCGGCACGGTCATAGTGACCAACCACAGGAAGGTATAAATCTGAAATGGTCCAAATTGGTACACAGGGGTACGGGGTACAAAAGTTCAAATAGTATAAATGCCCTTCATGATGCATGTCGTTGGAAAGCTCTTAAGGAGTACAGTTATTGTTGTTATGTTCACTTTTGCCATATTTTAATTTAAGGGGTAAAATAGAAAAACAGAGAAAACATGATTTTTAATTAAAAAATAAGAAATATTACTATTTTTGATCCGATTTCAGCCGTTTATAAATACAAATGTTCATTTTTTAAGATTAAAATACACGCTCAGCTCAATATTGCAAGCAGACAACTGCATTGCACACATAGTATGTATGTGTCAAGACGAAACCCTCACTCTAGCTTTGCAAGCTATTGAGGGTTTTCACAATGTGCTTTTACATAATATGTAATTTTACATAATATATATTTAATATATATGTAATATAAATGTTATTTTTAATGTCTTATATATCTTGTGAAACATTTAAATAAAAAATAAATAAATAAATATTTAAACTATACGAAACAAGTGGGATTTTAAAAATAGATCTAGAGATAAATATCTTCCTCTTTCAGGACGACTCATTTTTATCTTAAAAAAATTCTATAAAACGAAATGAAATCAATTTCGTTGTATAGAAGTCCAACTTCGGGTTGTGGCCGCTTCTCAATAGAAGGTTGTGACGTTTCGCATGCATTGTTGTTGCAGTCTTCTTACGTGCAAATTTGGTTTCTAGAAAGTAACAATGTTAAACGTTTAACTATTTAACTCAACATGTTTAACATACAACATATTGCGGTCTTAACTTGGTTAAAAAATACTTTCTTGAAGTTATGCAGAGATATTTCTTCTTTTCGTTGGCGATGTTGCGGTATCGTTTCGAGGCCGTACCCGGACAAACCATTTATCAGGGTCAAAATTAAACTCTTAATCGGGAGGAAAGTACATCTGTCAAAGATAGGCTTCATAGGTATTTAGGTTAGCAAAGTAGCTAACCTTCTCTAGCTACGGCCTTGTATGAGACTTGCCCAATCGGATGCAAAAGTTCCCTTTAGTTTCGGGATAATTTGAGGTCATTATTCCGTTTAGAATATTTAGCCCAGCAGAATCTTTCCTCAAAACATTGTTATATAACCACACACCTGATTAATCAGCAATACTAAAGTAAATACGTAATTTAGTCAAATAAGTTCATTTTTTGACAAAATGTGATACTTCAAAACGCTGTATAAACCTTATAAATGCCATGTACAATGTACAACCAGTTTGTTTCTTCCTATTCTTTTCCGAGGGAATTTTACACTCGAAGGGGCAGACCACTTTGGTTAGTCCATTAATCAATCCCGTGTTAGTAACCAATGTCTTCAAATTTGTGTGAAGTCTTTTGTCGTTAACCGTGTGTCACATTTCGATATTTAAATCAACCGAGAATGGCCATCATGATTTCCAGGCCGAAACCTAGTAGCGCTACTCTATCGAACAGCTACCCATTTGTTTAAACAATGGGTGAACATTGAGGGACACCGACACACATTGATTAAATGGATTTGGTTCGCTTTTTTAAAAAAATAACTTCTATATTACACTCGAGAGATTCGTTGAAATGTTATAAAAGAATATCATAAGAACTGTCGAAGATACCACAAACATTTTTGATTCGAGTCAGCGAACTGAGTAAATAAAGAATCTCTCATTCTTTCTTTTTTTTAAAAGTCATAAAAGTTTTGATTGAAAGTCTAAAAGTATAAAATTTAGTAGTTTATTTCCAAACGAAGAATCATATTTCACAATCATGATCATATCGAGCGAATATGGGAAGTGGCATATTCCTTTTTCTTCCTGTAGTAACGCAATACTGTAACTCAGTGTATCCCAAAGTGTGGTACGCGTACCCCTGGGGGTACGGGAAGAGTTTGGTGGGGGTACGCGCAGCACCGGGCTTTGACTGCGCAGTCAATTTTATCCTGAGAATGATAAAATTGTTTATGTTGAAGCAACATTTCATCATAATTTGGTTCCCTGTTAATTTTTTTCTTAAATTGGCCTTTTGTTTTCGTTTATGTACTAATTTTTTTTAATTTTGCTTCCGAGATTACCGAAGGTTACGGAAGCTATGTGATAGTTCTGAAGGACGAAAAAAAATGTAGGTCTCCGATTTCAAAAATTCCAAGACAGAAATCCGTTTCAAACATCAGGGGACATTTTTGGTTCCGTGTCTGTCCGTTGGTCTGTTGGCCTTTCGTTCAATTTTTGCGAACCAACATATCTAAAAAACTACACGTCCGATTTAAATGAAATTTGGATGGTAAGTCATAATTAGCTCATTGTTGGTCCCATATAAGTTTCAAACTTTTGCGCTAATTTTTTCTCTTCCACATGCGCACAAACATATAGCTTCAAAAGTACTTATCTGATATGTATGAAACTTTTATAGTTTATTGAAGTTACAGATAGCCCTAGATTAATTTGAACTGTCTGAGCTCTTTAACTTTTGCAAAATTGATACTTTAATTTATGTAAAAAATCCAAACAATTTTGACAGATTAAAAAAGAAACGGAGGAAACAATTAGATAAATTAGACAATAATGGCTTGTAAAAGTATAAATTCAATAAAGTACGTGATAGGATGCGAGGAAGCAATGCACCACACCAATTGGCAGTCTATTTATTTTTGTTATTGAAGTATACGCATATTTTATTATTATTATTATTTTTATTCATCCAATTTCTTGTTAGATTTGTTCCATGACGACTAGAGTCGTCGGACAAATCCCAATGATGAAGTGACTCACATATATTAGACCTAACTCCTTGGTTTTTAATTTCCATTTTTAAAAAGGATTAAACCTAAAGGGTTGAAAATGTTCCAATATAAGCGGGAAAGAATTATAACCGTTATATAAAAAGGAAGTAGTTTATATTATTTCATTTTCAATACCCCGATTGACACAGAAAAAATAGAATTAAATAATTAAAGACAACCAAAATAGAAATTGATTTTTTTTTAACGAGGGGTACTTAGTGTTACGAAAATTATAGAAAGGGTACACAGATGTTAAAAGTTTGGGAAACACTGACTGTAACTGATCAGGTCATAGCCCGGTTTTGTAGCCCATTTATAGGGTCCGTAGCCAAAAACGAAGACCCTTATCGCCGAAAGTACCCAAACAAATATTTAAAACTTTGCAGTTTTGTTATGTGTAATAACATAATTACTGGAAAATTATAGGGAAGCCCCTAAAAATCGTCCCTCACTAAACGAGTGACATTTTTCTTTACATAAAAATGCGTCATGTTGGGTGTTAGGAAAGAGGAGAGCCTATAAAGAATATACGCGCACACACACACATACGTTGACTTTTATGTAATATGTATATAGATATAGGTATATTTTTCCATTTTACCCCCCTAAATGTACATATCAACTATTACTGTACTCTTAAAGAGCTTTTCAACGGTATGCATCATGAAGGGTTTTCATTACTTTGACATTTGTACCCCGTACCCCTGTGTATCAAACTTTAAATTTCGAAAATTCATAGAGACAGTGACCTTCCCCTTGCTTTGAAGGTCAAGTGTGCAAATTTTCATCGAGATCGGACTAAAACTGTAGAATTGTATAAAGAAGAACATACACATACGTTGACATTTATTTTATATATATAGATAATATGTAACTAAAATTTAATTTTCTATACGGAAAAACTAATGCAAAGTTCAGTTGAAACTAAAGTCGCTTCTATCGAATAAAAATTCGAATTTAATTAATTTGAACTTTCCTTGCAGCATGAACCATGCCCGGTTCTATTCCCCACTGCCAATAAAACTTCAATTTAATTTCTTCCGGCAAAAATAGTATTTTTCTTTGTAATCGTCTTTATTACTACGCTGTTCAGGGAAAGCTAAAAGGTCGTTCAGGTTAAATTCTAAAGGATCAAAGGTTGTATCCTCTAGGTCAAAGGTTGTATGGTAAATGGTAAAGCATGATACCTGTATCATGTACTTTCTTTATTCCATATATTCTTATCTGATACCTGATTCCTCGTCTTCCTTAGTTCATTCTTATATAAATTATCTTATTTAAATGATCTCTAACAGACCTTACCATTAACTATAGCATAGAAACCCTAGAATACTAACCATACTTTGTTGGCGCTCAACACGAACCTTCATTATTTTAACGAGGATTGTATTAGAACATTTTGTTATTAATTTTTAATTTTATTACGTTTTGTTGTTTGTTTTAATTTTTTTTTTAAATTATTATTTATTTATTAATGATAGCATAGCATTATGCCGTAAAAATAGTATCACATAATATGAAGAATACAAAATGAACTAGTACAGTTTGAGTATCAATGAAATGTAAGAATTTAAAAACAACATTCCAGTATTTTTAGATTTATTAATTTAATTAATATATTTGAAATTGATATTATTATTTTTATACAATATAATATTGAAAGAAATGTTAGTTAAAGAATTTTCTCCACAAATTGGGACTTCCCCAACTGAGCTTGTAGCTTAAAGTAAAAACGGCGTAAAGATAAAACTAAGAATTTTCGGGCGGAACTAAAGTAAGCTTATAGACATGAGAAGAATGTAGATAAAGCACTGGTGAAGAGTGGGGAATCAGTGTTTTACAGAACCAAGATGGCTCCCTCTTAATAGAAGATCATCGTAATTTTTACGAATGGTTACTAGGGTTAATTAATAAAATTTTTGGAATTAGAACTTAATTATTTATACGAGTATAATTCACAGTTCATGTCAAGTAGGTATTCTTTAACATGATTTGATGTCTAAGTATTGAAACAGAATAATTTTTATTGCATGGTAAAAATCATTTTTGAAATTGGTCTTTTCGACTGTTACATTGTCAATGCCAATAAAGGTTTCGTTCTTCTTCTATAGGGACATTTTTGTCATATTTTGTATCGTATATATTTGGTTTGATACATTTTAATATTTTTATATAAATGAATAATTCAATTATTATATGTATTGATATTTATATTATTTTATTTTATTAATAAATATTCTACATTGATAAAATATATATGTGTATGTACTTTATATATATATATATATATATATATATATATATATATATATATATATATATATATATATATATATATATATATATAGTAAATTTAAATTGACCAAAGTTAATGGTTTCATCATACATAACTTTTAAAATACTCCGCACTGATTGTTACCCACAACTTTACAAATTTACAACTAATTAAAACATAACGAATAACAATAATTAACATAGTAACAAAATGAATTAAAATAACATGGCCCAGAGGTAACCAATTTTATCATCATTTACCAGTGACTTTAAATGTTAGTGGCTCTCATGTTCCGCTTAAAGCTTCCTGTCTTAGACATTTTTGAAATCGGAGACATAAATTTTTTTCGTTTTTCAGAATGATCACAAAGCTTCCATTGCCTTAAGGCTCCCATACACGATCAAACATTTTGCGCAAACCTGATGTCGGGAAAATTTTGGCCTTACATGTCAAACATCATGTTTGCGCAAACAGCCCCATACACGGTTAAAATGTTTGCGCAAACGTTTTGACCGTGTATGGGTGCCTTTAGGTAAGCTTGGATGCAAAATCAACAGATTGGAAGGATAGTTCAATACCCTGTACACTCTTCCAATGTCTACTGAGAGTCACTGATATTGTGCCTCATATTTAGAAAATTTATGTACTATTCAACATTGAAAGCATCCTATGTTAAATGCCTTTTGATGAATAAACCTAAAAAAATAAAATTGATCGTTAATAGTCTTAACACTTCAATTAAGCTCATTCAACAACTGAGTATTTATTCCTGAAGTTTCTTCTCATGTCTTCCGTGTTTCGATGTTACTCTAGCTTATACACTTAAAAAATCAATGTACAATACTACAAGACTAAGTCTTATGTTAAAACCTTTTTGTTTAATAAAATTCAAAGACCAAAATTAATCAGTTAATTGTCATAACACTACAATAGCTTATATGTTCATTACAGTTCCTGTAGTTTCTTCTTATGTCTTCCATGAGTCGCTGTTATTCTAGCTTACACACTTACAATGTACAATACAACAAGACTAAGTCTTATATCTAAAACCTTTTTGTTTAATAAAATTCAAAGACTAAAATTAATCAGTTAATTGTCATACATAACACTACAATAGCTTATATGTTCATTACAGTTCCTGTAGTTTCTTCTTATGTCTTCCATGAGTCGCTGTTATTGTAGCTCAAGCACTTACAAAATCAATGTACAATTAACAATTCTACAACACTAAGTCTTATGTTTAAACCTTATTGGTTAATAATATTCAAAGACCAAAATTGACCAGCTAATTGTCATAACACTGCAATCTAAATCTATAATAAAGTTCGTTCAAAACAATTGACAATCTTCATTACAGAGCTGTTTTGAACACTTCATGAAGATAATTATATTACTAAAATTAAATTGACCGTAACATTCCTGTAAATTTATATTATTAATAGCTGTTAAGTCAGTGGCAACGGGCTTAATTTTATATTATGAAAAATAAGTAAATTAATTTAGAGATATCTATTTAGATAAGTTGTTATATATCTATTTGAAGACCAATAATTTTTTTTTGGAATAAATGTGGTTACCTTAGCTTAGCAATAACTAATCATTTCGAGGTGAGTCGTCGCCGTCGGGACACAACTCGATTATATAAATGATAATAATTAGTGTTCATTGTTGACCATAATCAATTTTTCGACAAAGAACACATTTATTAAGACATAATTTGTTTTTATTTTTTGTCTGTATATCATTTATAATAAATATTGAAGCTAACGATTAAATTAAGAAATTTTATAATATGAATAATATTTTTATATTTGTGAAGAAAACTTATTGGAAAATATAGGATTACTGATTAAACAATATCAATTGAATCTTTAACTTATTATTCCTCTGTTTATATTGGTTACTTTAAAAAAATCCAAGAAATGTTATCTAAAATAATTATTGTGGATCAAATATTAAAAAATTAGTAATTTTTCAAGAAATAATTGTATTAACTGCTCTTTTTAATGTTAGTTTATGACCTTTTTTACGATACATTATTATTTAGTTTTTGTTACTAATTATTGTTAATAAATAAAGAATAATAACATTATTCACTTTTTGAAATATACAGACCGTAATCTAACTTTTGTAAGTTATTGTTACCATATAAATAATGACACTCTTTAGATTGTTACTCCCCTAATAAAAAACAAAAAACAAAGGGGATTAGCAATCTAAAGAAGGTGTACGGAATGCACTTCTTTAGACTGTTACTCCCCTTAAAAAAACAGAAGTGTGATATTCCTTTGTCCCAAAGTACATTGGCTAAACATCCCTTTCTATTAATAGTTATTTAGTCAAAGTTGTTTATATTCTAAAAAAATTAGGGGAGTAACAATCTAAAGAGGTAACTAAATAATATTAATAAATTTGAATATTTTTTTTTTGTTTATAAACCATTTTAATGTTTTTGATTAGGAATTTGATTTGTTTACCTGTTTTAATTTAGAGGTAGAGAATCAATCGAGGTCCTGATCTACATATTATTTTTAGAAGAGCCCGCCTCGTAGAAGTAATTGATAAGAGCACAGTTTTTTGGGAACAAACTTTTTCAGAATGGATTAAGAAGCGTATCTAATAATGGATAATATTAAGAGGTACGATGTTTGTCGAGTCTGAAGACGAAGGCTGTGTAACAGGTTAAACGGCCCGAGAAGGACTGGACGATTACATTCAGTAAGACAAGGTGATCCGGGCAGACCCCACTCCTTCAGGTATCTTAGGGTGAAAGTACTTCGCTTCATTGACACCATCATAATCCCTCCAATTAGCATAAATCTACTCAAGCACCGTATCATTCAAGGACAAACAACAACAACAAAAACAAAAGACAACAATATAAATCGGGTACAGGGTACCTCGGAACTTTTCCTCACTTCAGAGGCCAATAAAGTGGCCTCTTCTGCTGCTTCGCAGCTGGAGGAAGCAGCATTGGACGTGGTCAGTAGTTGGATGGGTGACCGTTCTGAACAAAATGATTTATTATCATTCTTCAAAAAACCTTATTTTTAATGCCTATATTTTATTTTATTATTTTAAGTTTGGCGGTATTTTGACAGATGTTAGCCAACTTTGACGTCATCAAAATTATTGCACTAATTAATAATTATATTCGCTTATAACTTTTAAACAAATTAATGGAATTTCATCGGTTTTTTTTTATATTTGTTCCTTAATTTTTTCCGGTTCCAACGATATGCTATACGTCAAAAACCTATTTATACTTTCGGTATTATTAACCGTCAAAGTTGAAAAAATCAAAAATTGATAACTTCAAAATAGCGGCCAATATAAAAATGAAATTTAGTGGGCTTGTTTGTCATACAGAGAGGTATATTCGTGCCAAATTTCAACTCGATCAGGACCATTGTCGATTTATTACGATTTTATTTAAATTTTTGCTGACTCAACAAACTGGGTTCAAGATGGCGGAAAAATTTGATTTTCCGGGCGTTACCACTGCAGGTAAGGACTGATTTTTATGGTAAGGACTGTTATCGCTACGATGATAACACACACACATACATGCATACATACGTACATACATACATACATACATACATACATACATACATACATACATACATACAGACGTCTTGCTGAAAACCACTCAGGAGGTCTTAAAAACACCCAAAACGGATAATTCCGTTGAAATCTTGAAAACAAATGTTTTGGTGGAAACAGTACTTTTCCTACTATAGGTAGTGAGGCAAAGTAACAACAAAAAATACTAAAAACAACAAAATAAAAACATAAATGTCCTCGTGGAGAGAGAAAATTCGGAGGAATAGGAAAACCACAAGTCCGTACAGGCCCAGATATAAGCCCCATATTAATCCGCCTCATTTCGGTATTGATTCAGCATCTCGACAGTCAGTTCTCCAACTTCAATCCCCGCTTATTGTCCGATAAGGTAAACGATCCGCACTATCTCGGACTCGTTACCAATATGAAAATGCAACTGCGACCCATCCTCGTCACTTGATTAACTTCGTTTTCACTGCAAATAACAATGCTCGTCGGTTTGTTTGGACTGGCTCTGGAGCCGTAACGGGTTTGAGTTAGTCCCTTATTGATAGTCGGCAACGAGACGTGAGAATTGGACCGTGATGAGAGATATTGGAAACCGACAGACGTGACGATGTTATTCGACTCTTGTCTGAGGAGAGTTATTTCACACGTTAAAAGATTAAATTCCGGGGTAACGGTGTTATAGACTTTTAGGCTAATTGAAAAGCTACTGTATCGCCTTACAGTCAATCATCACTACCTTTTATCAATCATCACTAATAAATTTCCTTTCTACGATTCTCTCTGACCGAAGCAGCTCCCGTTTTTTGTGTAGAAAATTCTTTTTAGCGATACTTCCATGAAACGAAGCGTATTCCATTTAATCATTAGAACAATATTTAATTACTTTATATTGATTTAAAAATTGAAAACAAAATTTCAAAACACAATTCAACTTTATGGCTTTGTCTATTAACAAAAATACCATCCAAGAACAAATATAGGTAAACATATTTCTATCTAACTACTGCGTGATTTACTGCTACAAAATAGTTAACCAAAAAAGAATTCAAAAATTTAAATTCAAATTGTAATTAAAAATATACTTTCTCGATTAGTTGGGTCTTTTAAGGACTCACTTTTGCGATATTTCGATCCCTACTGTTAATTGCACAATTAACTAACTGTGCAATTAACAGTACCTGATTTCAGGCGAGAATCAATAAGATTCAATGATACGTAGCAGTAAGAACCTTTATATACAACAATAACTATGACAATGTAATAAGCTAGTCAATCAGCTTGAGAATGATCCAAGGAAAGATCGAAATATTGCAAATGTGAGGCGTTTATATTTCCTTAAAAGACCCAACTAATCAAAAAATTATATCTAAAAGGAACCACCTACTTAGTTATTTAAAAAATATACTTGTTTCTCCCACTTAAGTTACCTATGGTGGTCGTATAACCAGTTTATATAAAACGTTAATTATTGTAGTTATTTTTCCTTTTTTGTCCCTTTTATATTAACTAAAGGTGTAGATGTGGATCGTGAAGGGTAATAAAACGATGTGGTTTAAAATTTACGAATGGTTAATTATTGTTGTTTTACTGTCAAGAAACTAACATTTTGTAAGAATTTTTATTCTCTTTTTTTATTTCTCATAATGTATACAATTGGTCTTAAGTATTAAGACCAAGGGATATTAAATATCCCTTGGTCTAATTTTAGTCCAAAGTATTTTGGGGCAAAGGTCCAGAATTCTATATTTAAAATTAATATCATCTCTTAGTCTAATTAACTATTAAGAGAGATATTATCAATTTTTTGTAGAGAAGTGTGATGTTCCTTTGTCTCAAAGTATACCTTAAACTAAATATCCCTTTGTCTTAATTGATAGACCGGAGAATATTATTATTTTGAACAGGAGAGTTGACATTCCTTTGTCTAATTTTTATACCGATTCAGGTCTTATCAAATTTGCAATGAAATATAAGGGCTACCAAACTAAAAGAGAGTCTTTTATCTTTGTGATTGACTTTTAGTTATTTTCTTTAATGACAATGACAATTCATTCTTTTAAATAATAATATACTTATTGAAATTATAATAATTTCTTATAGCTTAGCTGCTAAATAATACAATTTCGTTATGTTATCAGTTCAATGTAAAAATCGATTGTTGTTTATGATAGTAAATTCTGTTTCGGATGCTTAAAGCTGAAATCCCTTCAGACTTGTTTTTATCTAATAAAGTCATACTGGACTTTATTAAAGCTCCGCTTTTAATAAAATGTAATTATGATTTAGATGGAATTATTAATAGCTTCTGTTAAGACATTTTAAATATTTTACAAACCCTGGAATCTTTAGCTTTATCAACAAATCTTTGAATTACTTATAAGAAAAGAAACGATGTATAAAGATGATAATAATTATGGTTGCTTCTTAAGAATCTCAGTCAGTCTGTCGTGTGTCTGTGGTCTGTTTGTCACGTGAAGCCTAAATTACTGGGCCAGTTTTGACAAAATTTGGCATGCATGTTCAGAAAAATCATACCCCAAAGCGAAATCGAGAAATAAATTTCAGCTCCAAATTTAGGGGGCACTACCCCTAAAAAACTATGAAAAAACTGGAAATATTTTTTTTCTCTAAAACGGTTTCTACGATTTTTATTAAACAAATTTTAAAATTTGCTCCGTTTATTTAAATACGAATCTAAAAAAAAGAAAGTCTAGTTCCTAAGAAACTAGCTTTCGGTTGTTTGTCTTATTGAATAGATGAAGTTGGAATTTTTTACCGGCCTAAAATTCCAATTTTACTTTTAAAGTTTTCGTTTACGCGAACATTGCGCGCGAACGCTTGGGCGGATAACGTTGTCCAACGAACTTATCCTGGACATTGGTAAAATGAACATGTGTACCAAATTTCAACTAACTAGGCCATCTTTTACTCATGTTATCGTCATCGGCTGATTTCGTGACGTTTGGTTTTATGACAGTAGGTTTTGTGTCGGTGGGTTTTGTGACGGTCGTTTTTTTCGGATTCAGTCTCAGGCTCCACACTGTGTTTCGTGCCACAAGGAACTTCGTTCCAAAAATCTAGAAAAAGATACTCTTGAAAATTATGAATTCGTGTATGTAAAAAAAGAAGAAGGGGTCCTTAACGTAAAATTTTACTCACCGAGGGGAAAAAAGGTTACACAAGCTTTGAATATCGACAACATTCTTTATCCAATGCAAAAGAAAAATATTTTGAGGTAGAATTTCTAGAGAAGAAAATAAAACAGGGAAGAAATGTAAGAGATGTGTGATTGAAAAATTATTCTGTATATACTTATTCGTTTTCTTCTTACTCCTCCAGTTTCTTTGCCTTTTTTTCTAGGAATGAAATGGCATTGTAGGAAAAACACTTTTTTAGCTTATATGATTATGAGCTTTGCCTTTGGGAAATTGCGAAACCTGAGTTTATTTTTATTATTTTCTCTCCCAGATTTTTTTTAGGTTATAGTATGTCTTTTGAAAGGTTAGATTCGATCCGATATAACTGATTTTAAAAAGTTACACATTTTGTCAGCCTATAATGTCGAAAGATTCAGTTTTATGAAACAACCAAAAATAGGCAAGTTAGATATTTATTTTGTAACATATTTTCTTTTCAAATAGAATTTATAAATATGTATTTGCATACAAAAAATGTTAGGTATAACTTTAAAGCCTCGTCCAGACTGCCAATGCCAAACCGAACAGAGGAAACGAGGAAAGCATTGGTCTCTACGCATGCCAAGTCCAATGTGCGCCTGCGCATCTCAGACTAGGCATGCGCAGAGACCAATGCTCTGCTCGTTTCCTCTGTTCGGTTCGGCCAAACTGCCAATGCCAAACCGAACAGAGGAAACGAGCAAAACATTGGTATCTGCGCATACCCAGTCTAAAGTGCGCCGGCGCATCTCAGACTAGGCATGCGCAGAGACCAATGCTCTGCTAGTTTCCTCTGTTCGGTTCGGCAAGGCTTAAGGTGCCTGCTCATGGTTCGAAGATTAATCATTCTGTGTAAAGTGGAAACCCTTCTAAATGTAGACATTTGAAAATCTAATCAACCAATACTCTATTTGTATAGTTAAATCATGTTCTGTTGCAATTCAATTAGTTATTCTTGAGTTCTCTAACTAACAAGAATAAACATTTAATCTCGATTAGTGGAAACACTTATCTAATGAACCAATCATTAAATTTTGTTAGCTGATTTGCTTGTATAAGTAAAAAAAATGATGCTTTGATTTATCGCAGTACCATTAGTTGAATTAATAAGAATAAAATTTTAATGTTATTTATACGCATAAGTAGATGTAGTCGCATGAATAGATGAGTCTAAAAACTTGTTTCAGTTGATCTTTCCATAGAGGTAAATTGTACAAAATTTAATATTATCTTAGTATATAGCTTATAATCAATAGATATTAAAATGTTATCCTTTAATTTTTAAATATTATCTATCTAATACAATTTAAAGTGAGGATCAGATCAGTCAAAATCGAAACATAAAGTTTTGGATTGACTGACGTTTCGGATCAGTGGAATATATTGTACATGGAGTAGGTATTACATAATTTTAATAACTACCACCATTCTTGTACTATATCTTTAAGAAATATTTCCTTCTTCAAGACAGAATACAAGAATGGTGGTAGTTACAAAAATTTGTGGAAAATATAGGTACATAGAGTAGACATTACATATTTTTAAGAGTTTTCCATGGGGGTTTTACATATGACAAGGGTTGACTCAACTCTATGTACCAATATTCCACTGCTTTTGTATCTGCCACTATTCTTGTATTATATCTTGAAGAAAGATTTATTTTCTGAAATGTAGGCGAATCTAAAACTTTTTTGACTTTTTACTGATCTGCTCATCGCTCTCCTCAAATTATTTCATACTAGCCGGATCGGTGCACTTCGCGCACCTTATCCGTCTAGACGTTGGCACTGTGTGTAAATAATAATTAAAACAATATAATTAATATATCTTTATTGTTACATAATTTCGTATTTTAGTAAAAGTAGGTTATATTATTTTTTGTTATGCATTTTCAATTATTCTTTTTAATTCTACATTCAATTTTCAATTTTAGTTACGATAAGTGTATGTAACAAATTTAAGATCTTTAAATCCACTGGAAGCTAAGATAATAGTATCTGATTAAATCCAAGATGGCGGCCATATGTTGAAGTGAAAGTACATTTAATTTTCTTCTTTAGCTACCATAGGTGTATGTACCAAATTTCAGATCCCTAGGTCCACTGGAAGCAGAGATAATAGAGAGTTATTAAATCCAAGATGGTGGTTGTAATTCAATATGGCGACCATATGTTGAAGTAAAAGTACCTTTAATTTTCTTCTTTAGCTACCACAAGTCTATGTGTACCAAATTTTAGATCTCTAGGTACACTGGAAGCTGAGATAGTAGAATGTGAATAAATCCGAGATGGCGGCTATAATTAAATATGGTGGCCATATATCCATAATACCATAAATGGCCGCACTTATCTATTTATGGTACACTCTATCTATGTACCAAATTTCAAATCTCTATGTCAATGGGAAGTAGGAGAATTTTTGATCAGTCAGTCACTGTCACTCTTAGTTTTATATAATATCTAGATTATTTCACAGTCGAAATCCATTTATTTATTTTCTATCTAATATTTATTCTTCTTTTTTACCCATTTTTTTTTATTTTTTATTTTTTTATTACATTGTCCAATAAAAAAAATCACATTGTATGGGAATTTTTAAACGAAAATTTCCTTTATTTATTAAAATAAACAGATTGTATAAATATAGTCAATATATTGTAGAAACACCGTTTGGTTTTTTCTGTCTATATTACTATTGCAAAGATCTAGAAGAAATAAAAATGTTTAAATTTAATTTATTGAATAAATAAATGTATTTATTCAATTTAGTCAATTTGAAAAATTTAAGTCGGATAAAACTGTTAAAAGTTTGTTTTTATTTATTTATATAATACAATTGTGTACTAGGATTTTAATAATAGGATTTTCATTTTATTAAATAAATTTGACCTAAAAGAAAAAAATATAATCTGCTGTATTTTTATCTTTAAAATCAAACGGGTTTTATTTAAAACTTTATTCCTCCCCATTCATTTGTTGTTTTCGAGATACTTTAGTATTAAACTTTTTTGTTTTAGGGGAGCGAGAAAATAATTTCCAATTGAGCAATCAAATTATAAAAGGGAGGTATAAAGGTAGCTTTACTCAATTGAGCAGTTGTGTCAAAGTTTTTACAAACATAAAAATTCCCCGTTAAACCCTTAACAAACTTTTATTTTAAACTTTTTTGGTTTGTTTCCAATAATGTATTTTGTTTTTAGAGGTATTTTTCGGTGGTATAGCTTTTTATTTATAAAATAAAAATTAAATAAACAGCTAACTACAATAAATATATAGCTTGTAATGTATATTGCATACGTAGCATAGTGAAAAATAATTTCTAGAATAGAAAATTATTAAATTAATACAATAAATATTTGAAGTTGAAGTTGCTTCACTCTATAGAAAAAAATAATACGGAAACTGCATAAAAGGCAGACTATTTTTTATTTAATGAATTTAACCTTTTTGCTGTATACGTTATTATAAGGTTGCTAAGATAATAGTGGGTTATTAATTATTAATGAAGAAAGCAAATTTTTCAAGGTGTGGCTAACTTTCAAATACTTTTTAATTTACTTTTCTTGTATTTGCCTTTATTTAATCACTATAGCTGGATGCCCGTGCTCCGTTACAGCATACACTTTGGGAGAGCGTACACGCTCTCCCAAATCTTAACTTCAAAAATCAGTTTGGGCTAAAATCCCCCCTTTTTTACTTTGCTTCTATTTCTCCCCACTAAGGGATAAAATTTCAGAAAATCTCATCTTGGCAGACCTTAATATTATTTAAAAATTATGATACGAAATTTAATAATTTTATTTTAGCGTATCAGATACGTGTAGGTCCTGGGTATCTTCAAAATGGCTGATTGTAATTTTATTTTTTTAAGAAATACTTTGACGCAAAGAGGAAACTACCCGACAAATTTCAATGTTCCTGTTCAATTTGTCTTAAAGATATCACTTTAACGAATTTTGCATATAAATGGACGCCATCTTGAATTAAATTGACCGATTCGAAAACCCTTGGAAGTTGCATAGTTCCAAAGATCAAGTGCAATTGTTTCCGGAGATATCGTCGTATCGTATTTTCTATGCAAATGGCCGCCATCTTGAATTAAGATGGTGATTAAAAAAGATGTCTTAGCGAGCAGCTAGGGAATATGAGGAACCTACCTACAACATATTCATAGGCACTGTGGTTTAATCTGTGAGAGATATCGCGATAAGTCAGTGGTATTTGAATATTTTATATGCTTATGCACATTATATATTACCTTCTACGAATATACAAATTTAAATACATACTTACAAGCACACAATTTTACCATTTTAGCATATAATTACCTATAATAATTGTGTATACTACTTTTAAATTGAGATCTATAATTCGTTCTAACCTTGTCAGTAAGTGAGTGAGCCAACCACAGCAACCACAACAATTCTAAGGGTTATGGCGTTTGTCCGATGCAAACCAGAGCAGTAGAACAGAAGTTGTATTTGAGGGAGGGGGGGGGATGGTAATAGAGTATTATTATAGGGCTAAGGGCCAGACGGAATGACGGTCAGCGTTGAAATTGAAAGTAGAGCGTAAGTGGCGATGTAACCGAATGCAGTTAGCTCCTACCTTTTTCTATTCTCCTAGTGCAGTGTACTGCGTTTTAGAGTCGCTTGGGGAGGGGACGCCCTAGCGACAGCGGAATAGGCTGGATTGCACTTACCTTCTACCTCTTGCTAACCTCCTGATACGTGTGTAACGCTTTTTGGGGCCTTTTTTGGTAACGCTTTTCGATTTTATGTGGCATAGCCTAGACATGAAAATGTCAAAAAGTTTTATTTTTATAATAAAAATAGATTTGTATATGCACATCTTACTAAAGACACACTTCATCTTTATAAAAGAATATAGATAATAATTATAATAAAACTAAACATAGCCTATGTCCTATGTCCCTCGGGCCTCGGGCATAGTGTAGCAATCTATTAATGGAAGAATTTTCCGAATTGGATCAGTAGTTTCAGAGATTATCACCTTAAAACATACTAATATAGATAATAATTATTATAATTAAATAAAACATAGCCTATGTCCCTCGGGCATAGTATAGCTTTCTATGAATAAAAGAATTTTCAGAATTGGATCAGTAGTTCGAGAAATCACCACCTTCAAACATACATATAGATAATAATTATAATAAAATAAAACATAGCCTATGTCACTCAGTCATACTGTAGCTTTTTATCAATGAAAGAATAATCAGAATTGGATGAGTAGTTTCAAAGATTACTCCCTACAGCTCCTACAAACAAACAAATAAAATATTTTACCTCTTTATAATATTTGTATAGTTTAGAGCTTATAAGTATAATATTGGTACTTATAAAAAATTGATAATGAAGAAAATACTAAAGAGAATAGCAAATACTCGGATACTATACTAATCGAACTAACCCAATTTCTAGTGTTGTTGTGCTAACCGTATTATTAGAACCCACATATTATAGTGTGACGGTGTCAAACTCGGTGATTTGAAGTGTTGTGTTTATTGTATTCATAAATTTAAAGTCGCTATAGTATATGTGTTCTAATAATACGTTTAAAATTAGTTGAAACGAGCGTAAGCGAGCTTCTTACATTCAACGAAATATGCATCTTGTCTGTGTGTAACGTTTACGTGCCCGACTATAACTTGAGTAAAAAATGACCGATTTAGTAGTTGAAATTTGGTATACATGTTCCTTTTACAAATACTCAGGCTAAGTTCGTTGGGCAATGTGGTCCGTCCAAGAGTTCGCGCGCAACGCTCGCGTAAACGAGAGGTTAAAATGTAAAATTGGAATTTCAGGACGGAAAAAGATTCTATCATCACCTATTTGATGAGACGAACATTTTTTTCAAATAAATTTTTTTTAGTAAAACCAACAGTGACACCGCTATGAATTAATAAAGATCGTTAAAACTATTAAAGCGGCCCTAAACGTTTAAAATAGAGAAAACAACATTTTTACCGATATCTTGCGTTTTAACGTAACGATTTTAATAAAACTTCATATGCATTGTCTAAAGTACAATTGAAACAGGTATGTAAAATTTCAACTTGATGCAAGCAGAAGTTTTTGCGTAGTGAAGTGATACATTTTATAATAGTTAAAAAGAAGATGTGTGTTTGGTGGAATAGTAAGAATGCAGGGAACCACCCTTACTACTAGCCGCAGTACTACTACCATACCCTTTAACTATCAACTTATAATAATTCATGATTTCCTATTTTTTCAATATTCAATACATATTTATTACTATACTACGCTCAATGATAGAGCCACGCAATGCCTAGTTTAAAAGCTGCCTAATTTTAAAAATTAGTTAGACAATTTTTAAAATTAGTTAGACAAGTTTGTTTAGTATGTATTCCAATAATTATTAGATAACTTTACATATTTAAATGTATAATTATTTAGTACTTCTTTAGATTTTTACTCCCCTAAATGGATATACATAATTATTCATTCATTCCTTTGTCCAAAATAACTATTAAGACAAATGGATGTTTAGTCCAATGTACTATGTACTTTAGGACAAAGGAATATCACACTTCGGATTTTTTAAAGGGAGTAACAGTGTAAAGAAGAGTATTCCGTACAACTTCTTTAGATTGTTACTCTCATCTGTTTTTTTGTATAAGGAGAGTAACAGTCTATAGAAGTGTCAATTATTTTTACTACCTTCTGTATTTTAATTAAAAATATAGTTTAATTTGTCTGATCTGTTGGTCTTACTTCCTTTTGTATTAAAACCTCTAGGACTCTACAATACGATATTTTTTATTACAAAACACTTTTAAGGCTTTGAAATATGTGTTTATCGTGAATAAAGCGTGGTTTAAGTGTTAAGCCTGCTTAAAGCGTGGTTTAACTGGGGTTTATTTTTATAGCTGAAAGAGTTTACTCTTCGCAAAAGCTCGTATGATGCAATAGTGGATACTTTATTTAGTGGTTTTGTTTTTATTTATGACAAGTTGTACTCCCTTTTTTGCACCATTATTGCGAATATGTATGTATATTTATATGCTCCACTAGTAAACAATATATTTTATATTATTCAGCTTGGTGAAGAATATATATTTAACATCTAAAACAAAGAAAAATAAAGTAACCACTTCATAATATTATATTATGTACTTATTTTATTATTATCAGTAATAAATAACAATTGTCTTCTTTTTTAATAAAAATACAATAACTTCATATACATTTCTAATTAAAAACAAATTAATTACAAATTAACAACAAATAAAATTTTAAAATATAACAAATCAAAAATATTACATTTCTTGTACTTTTTTAATAATGTATCTTATACATTATTATTGTTAATAACTGACTGAAGTCCGTTGGCTATACTGTCTTTTGAAAATGGGCAGTGCTTGTACGCTTGGGCGCAGTTTTCTCCGTTCTTTCCTTTAGTGATGGCGTCTTTGAATTTGGATCCGTCGACAATGAAGTTCATAAGAGAGCTTCTGCAAAGTAAGAGTTAAAAATAATTTTAATATTAAATGCAGGGGTTTTTTTAATCTTAAGTATATATAGTCATTTTAGCAATTGTAAGTCATAGGTATTTATGTACAATGTACATGCCAAATATTGTTAGTTAGGTTTGTTCCGGGAGCTAGCGTAGCCGTGTGGGTTATACCACGTCTGCTCGGCCATCACTGAATCTCGAGTAGAACGAGACGGGGTTCGATTCCTCGCCGTGACACTCTGATTTATATGGCTCACTATTGACCACATCATACTCGCTTTGGCGGTACTACGTACAGAGGTATGATGTGTGAAGTGGCTGGAACTCTCTACCGCGGGGCGTAAAAAGGGCCTAAGTGATGGCCTAATTGCAAGGTTCGAACAAGTGGTTCGTCCTACCCGTCCTAGTAGAAAGTACTAGACTACTACTACTACTAGGTTTGTTCCAATCCCCCTATCGTGGAATCCGCGTTCCGCGGATCGTTTGGGAATCGTTTAGGACAGGTTTTATACACATGCGCTAACATTGTACTGTAATAAAATTATGTCAGGTTGGAACGGGTTTAGGACTATAATTCGCACCGTATTAAAAATATTTAAGGAAATCTAACAGTTAGGGAACCTTCCTGTTGGCATGTGTGACGATTGACATAACTGCGTATGTCATACAAACCAGTTCTTGGTATTGTCACAGGATCATTTGGATAGTACAGTAAACGGTTCGCAAACGACCCCTGCGTGTGTTGATGAACAGTTTGGAGGACGTTACGAAACACTGTCACAAGACGGGTTGGAACGGCTTTTATCCTTTGCATGCCCATGGCGATCCAGCAGACGGTACGCTGCTTGGTTGGAACAAACCTATTATTATAAGTCAATTGGGCAGTGCTAAATGATTTATGATAGGGAGATATGAAATCGATAAATAAGAGGTGATTAGGTGAAAGCTTTGAAAACTAAACGTGTGATCAAGAGAAAGAATATCCCGTAAGTTGAATGAAGAGGAAAGGATAATTAATGCCGTACATCTGTTTGTTGGTTTTGAGAATCCTTAATTTAGTCTGTGAATTTTACTCATGGGTGAACTACTCTGTGAAGAACATTTCGAAGGACGTGAATTTCAACGTTCACTAACGGAAACAACTTGAGGCTTATTGAGATAGAGGTGACAACAAAATAACCCTTTAGGGTCCGAAGTTGTGTCCGTAGCTTAGTTGGTAGTTCGTGGAAATTCCGAGTGTCACAGCTTACCATAGGGCATTGCAGGGTCCGGACAGCTAACACCTTTGTCGTCAGAGGGCTTTCCTTTCCTTTGATCTTCCAGTAAAGGTTCTAACAAAGGGTTTTCACAGTTTGGGAAAAGTGTTTAGTTTGTTATTGGTAGAGTTAGCATCACAATGCTTACGAGGTCTTCATCGGACCTAGATTTTCGTTACGATTGAGTTCCAAAGAGAAAATTATCGAGACAAGAATTATGTTGAAAAAGCACTTATCTGATACTGACATTCGTTTTATCCGTCGTATTTTATCTCGTGACAAGGCATAAAGCTAATTTTATCATAGCCACTTAAAGATGAAAGATATATCCTAGAGATAACACTGCCTCCTGAGCCGTAGATTCTTCGTAGATAATCTTAAACAAGGAATTATCAAAATGAATGAACAAGGTACCATTTATGTATTGAACCCTGATGCAAGAAATTAATTGTCCCGGGACGTCTCTTCTGTCTTAGTTTTCCAAATGTATGTATGCAACAACTAGGCGATGTACTATACAATAACCTAGTTTCCTTTTTAATAACTTTAAACTACTTTTGCTTGTATAACTGAACAAATCACTTTTAAAAAAGAGATGTACGCATCCAAAAGAGTGTTAGCTGTGATTGAAAGAGACTCTACACAATGAACGATTTTTGTTTTTTTGTTTTACCTTTTCTCAGACCTGTTTGCAATATCCTTTTTTATACTTCTGGTTTTTTATTTTTTGTTGTTGTTTTTCACTCAAATATTTTTTTCAATCCTACTGTTTTTCCAAGGGTCCGTTTATCCGTTAGGAAAAGCCGAAAGGGAAAGAATGGAAAAAGATTACCCTAAGCCTGATTACATTTGAAGTAAGAAGAACCCTTTTATGTTCTAGTATTTTATCATTTTATTTTTCTTTTCCCCCCGGTTTATAACCTTAACCAACTATAAACATTACACAATGCTTTAATAACAATGTTATTTTTGTAAAAGAAATATATATACATTTTTTAATTTCTTTAAAATTACTTCTTCAATAATAATTAATTTTTAAGTTTTCTTTATCAAAACAATTATTTTATTATTATTATTTGATTTTTTTACTAATTATTTTTCATTAAAACGAATAAAAATAGACTGCAATTGGTGTGGCACATAGCTTCCTCGCATCCTATCGCATAGATACTTTATTGATTTTATGCTTTCACAAGCTATTATTGTTTCATTTGTTTAATTGTTTTCCCCGTTTTTTTTTAATTTGTAAAAATTGTTTTGACATGAATTAAAGTATCAATTTCGCAAAAGTTTAAGAGCGTAGATGGTTCAAATTAATCTGGGACTATCTGCGGGTTGCTCTTGATAAGCTATAAAAGTTTCATACAAATCAGATTAGTACTTTTGAAGCTAATGGTGAAAATAAATGTATGCTTGTGCGTATGCGGGAGAGAAACCAATAAGCGCGGTTTGAAAGCGGATGTTGAAACTTATATGGGACCAACAATGAGCAGAATTGTGACCAACCATACAAATTTCATTAAAATCGGACGTGTAGTTTTTAAGATATGTTGGTTCGCAAAAATTAAGCGACAGACCGACAGACAGACACGGAACCAAAAATGTTCCCTGATGTCTGAAACGGATTTCTGAAATCGGAGACAAAATATTTTCGCTCTTCGAAACGATCACATAGCTTCCGTTACCTTCGGTAAGCTCGGAAGCAAAATGAATGAAAATTACATTAAATTAACTCTGTAATTAATTATTTTAAAAATGTACAAATTTTTACCCTTATTGACGAAGATACGGTACTTCTTTTTTTTTAGAATATAAATGACTGACTAAATAACTATTAAGATAAAGGGATGTTTAGCCCAATGTACTTTGGGACAAAGGAATATCACAATTATTTTTTATAAGGGGAGTAACAGTCTAAAGAAGAACATTTCGTACACCTTCTTTAGATTGCTAATCCCCTTTGGTTTTTTTTAAGAGGGCAGTAACAAACTATAGAAGTGCCGAAAATCGTATAGATTTTTCTTACTATGATATTTGTTGTGTAAGCTTATACCTAATAGTTAATGGCTTGTGGTTTATAAATATGAATAAATTAATCAGCCTTTTGAATTTACAACCGATTCATTAATCTCCGCGGTAGCGTTATACAATTATCTCTAATGTTAGTTTTCTTTTTATTTTCAGTGTCCGCTTGGCGTTTGTTAGTTAATTAAAAGCAATTTACCCTGCTGTTGCATTGACTATATCCATTGTTGCCGGTGTGCTGTAAGATTGGACGTAAGTACAAATTGCTCTCTGCATGCAAGCCGACGAGTCGACATTGTTCTCACTCAAAGTTTTGTCGATCTGAGACATAGCTCTTGCCATACCTGTCCATAAGCTACTTCCAGTTTCAGTCTCGCCTTGTATCGGATAATAAACAAAAACAAAACAAACAATAAATAAAAAATAAATATAGAAAAAAAAACAACAAAAAAACTTCTACTCTACGTTGACAGTGAATAATTTCACAATTCATTTGATAGTTAAGGTGAATGGATGGGAGAAGTTTGGTGGGACCCTTTAACTTTCTGTTTGCTGGGGGAAACCCATTAGGACACCCTCCATTCTTCTAATAGGCGAACATGATGGAGTAACCCAAAAGAGGATTAATAAACCAAGAATAAGTTCAAAGGGTTACGTTAACTTTTAAGACTTAAAGAGGTAGGATTCATTTCATAAATAAATAATCTGGCTATAAATATGAACAAGTGGCCGTACCCTAAAATATATGCCTTATCAAACACTAAATTTATGTGTATATATAAACTTGCTCAAATGTAATAGTAGCTTGCATATTTTTTTTTATTTTCTCTTATAGAGAGAAAGTATTGTGATGTAGCAAAACTCCGATTTCGAGATTTTGATGGATTTACACGTTTTGAGGTCCCCTGTGTCCAAATATGTGGTTTTTTTAAAAAAAAAAAAATTGTGTCGTCTGTGTTGAAGCGTGGAGCCTCAACTACTGGTCCGATTTTGACGAAATTTGGCATACATGTTCAGACAAATCATACCCCGAGGCGAAATCGATAAATGAATTTTTCTTCTTCTTTAAATTTGGAGGCGCTACCCCCCAAAAACTATAAATAAAAATTAATTCTCGAAAACGATTCCGACGATTTTGATTTAAAAAATTCTAAAATGTAGTCTATTTAAAAACGAATCTAAACGATATAACCTGTTTTCCTGGGAAAAATCCAGTTTTCGAGATATTAATAAAAATAAATTATGATTTTGTTGAAAATCAAAAACAAAAAGTTTCTGGGATCTTGGGACCAAGATTATATGAGAAAGTTTGTCTGAGTTGCCTCGGATTTATTTTTTTATAGAGTATATTATATAGTATATTATAGTATATTATATAGTATATTATAGAGTATATTATTATTTGTCCCCCATTCAAAAGCTCCAAAATTCATGTTTGAGAATTTGCCTCGGTGTTCTTCCATCCACTCCGTTACCTATGCTTTATTCAGAATCGAGAGAACCACCTCTCTTTATTAGAAGAGAAATTTTATCCGGTAGATTTTTACTAAAAAATTGCGCTCAAAACAATTTGGTTTCAAAAAAAATATCCGAGCTGGCAATTTCAGTTCTTACGTCCCCATATTGGAGAAAAAAGAGGTCACCCCTTTTCGCTAAAAGCTTCATCGAAACCTCTGATTTTCGCCAGGATATTTACATTCATAGGAAAACCCCATATTCACTTATAGATTACGATGCAATAATGTTCCCGATTTCCACAAGGCAGCTTGATGACTACTCCAAGTATCCGTTAAGTGTAAGGAATACCGTCTTTTTGGATGACATTAAAAAATATTGGCCAGACAGCGAATTTATTTTCACCGACGGCTCAAAAACAAACGACAAAACAGGAAGTGCTTTCATTTGTTATACATCCCAAAAGTCTCATGGTCTCAAACTCAACAGATATTTGTCTAATTATACAACCGAGTTGATTGCTATTTTAGAAGCTCTTAGATGCATAGAGGGGATGACCCACTCTAATTACGTGATATTTACTGACAACTTGAGTGCAGTAGAAGCAATAAAAAATAAAAATTATCATATCCTCAATAATTATGTATTGTGCCGTATTGTTTGTTTATGTTATCACTTGAATAAAAGTGGAAAGAAAGTTGTTATCGCATGGATTAAAGGTCACATAGGCATAGAATTCAACGAGAGAGTTGATGCTTTAGCTAAAGAGAGCAGTATAGATGAGGAGCTTGCCATGTTGTATGGAAACCAGTATCCAGTACCTGCAAATGATCTTTATAGGGAAATAAACTGCTTGGCACTGCAGCAGTGGAATAGGTGGTACAAATCCACCACTGCAGGCTCTTTTTACAAATTAATACAAGGTGAAGTAGGATCTTATCCCTGGTTTAAAGGAATTGATGAACATAGGAGGATGATAACAACAATTAACCGTCTCAGAGCTAATCACGGCATTTGTAAGGCATATTTACATAAGATTGGAAAAGAAAACTCTGCTATTTGTACCTATTGTAATGAGGAAGAAGATTTAGAGCATATCATAATGTGTTGTGTAAAGTTTTCAACGCAAAGAGAAATATTTTTTAGAATATTACACACAAGCAATATAACACAGCCCTTCTGTTATTTATCTTTATTATCATCTCGGTCGATTTCCATTTACAAGCATTTATTTCAATTCCTTGTATCGTCAAAAATAGAAATATAATTAATTTAAGTAATTAAATTAAGAACCTATTAAATGGTTGTAATAGAATTATGGCTGTATGGTTCCACAAGCCAATGCCAAAAAAAAAAAAAAAAAAAAAAAAAAAAAAAAAAAAAAAAAAAAAAAAGAGTATATTATGTTTGGCGTAAAAAGTAACACGATTATTAAATAAAAATGTATAATATAATTTTTTTGAAATAAAACATTTTATCTCTGTTTAGATGAGTAGAAAGTGATTCTTTTGTAATCATAATAAAATTGTATTCATTTCGCTTGCGCAAATTCTTCTGCATTTAAATAAAGAAGAATAATTCTTCATCTTGTCGCACGATTAGCGTTTTTTTTTAAATTAAAATACTTGTTTTTTCTGTATTTATTATTAAAATCCAACAATCGTAGATAAAGTACGGTACGCAGCTCGTGCGTACCGTAATTAACTGCCTTTTGCTTTGCTCGTGTGGTTTTACTACCCTCGCTGTCACTCGTGTGGTTTTACTACCCTCGCTGTCGCTCGGGTGCAAACTCCCCACTCGCAGGCAAAATGCTGCTTTCCGCACTCGACGCGTAATGTACTATTATTGACTCATATGACTGAGGGTTAAAAATAAGCCTCAAGAAGCCCAAGGTGTCTGCTTAAGAAAAATTAGTAACACGTTGTTTTCTGATCCTTGGTATCAGTACAACTTTTTCAAAATCTACATATTTTGAACATATCTACTTAAAAAAAGTATTGAAAATACTTGTACTTTTACCTGCACTCAAGATAGTCTTGTATAACATAAAGATAGCATATTATAGTACCTTTTCAATTAAAGTTAAGGTTATTCAACGTCAATTCATTTTAATTAAAGTTTTAAGCCAAGTTATTCTGTGTTGATATTTCATGTGTCTTATACTCAGAACTTTGTATAACAATTGTAAAGTCGGTTTAGAAAGAATAAAAATCTCTCTTTCGTCAAGGTAATCTTGAATTTAAAAATCTTAAAGATATTCAGTATTTCTTGGCTTAAGCAACGGTGCGGAAGGCTTGGATTCTATCCTCTCATGTGGATAAAAAGAAACCAAGTTCTATTTCTAGAAAAGCATGAACCTTGTCACTGTCGTACCACTGCGAGTATGTTTCTTTTCACTTTATTTTTTTTGTTCTATTCTGTTTTCTCCGTTTCGTCTTAAAACGTTCTAAAACGTAAAAAGGGGGTTGAGGTACATTTTACCTTGTTGCTGAAAGTGTAACATGTATATTTTTTTTTTTTTTCATGCCTGAGGGAAAATCGGATACTTTAGCTATTATATAAAACTGAAACACTGTAGGGTAAAGGATAAAGGAATTCATTCTACTTTGAATTAGAAAAGTTAAAATTAAAATTAATTTGCAATTCATGCTTTTTCTTAATGTTTGTTGTCTCTCCTTTCCTATTTAAAAAAAAAATATCTGGTGTCACGGGACACCCGGTAGGAAGGAAGTTCCTTACGCTTTTCATTAAATATAACTTATAAAATCACACTGCTAAGTTTTACAATGCTAACTACTTATATATGGCGGAGTTAGAAAAGAGACAAAATTAAAAGTAACTAACTATTTCTAATTAAAAGAAATTATAAGAAAAGCGTTTTTTTTTTATTATTGGAGCGAGCGTCTTCCAATAAATAATGTTTTGTATATTGAAAAAAAAGTTAATCATGGGGAGTTTATATAGTTAAAGCAGATGCTTGTAGAGACGGAACACGACTGTTCCCTCAGACTCCGCCAGCATATTACTCTATTTAAAATATTATAAAATGTATCACTTTCCTACGCAAAAACTTCTGCTGGTATCAGGTTGAAATTTTACAGGCCTGTTTCAATTGCACTTAAGACGATGTGTATGAATTTTTATTAAAATCGTTACGTTAGAACGAAAGATATCGGTAAAAACGATGTTTTCTCCATTTTAAAGGTTTAGGCCCACTTTAATAAATTTAGCTATCTTTAACACTTCATAGCGGTGGCGATGTTGGTTTTACTAAAAAAAATATTTATAATAGTTGTTTGTCTCATTTAATAGCTGAAGTTAGAATTTTTTACCGTCCTCTAATTTCACATTTGAAGTTCAGTTCACGTATACGCGAGCGTTGCGCGTGAACACTTAGGCGGATAACTTTGTCCAACGAACTTATTCTGGGCATTGGTAAAATGAACATTTGTACCGAATTTCAACTAAATCGGTCAACTATAATTCAAGTTATCGTCATCGGTAAATTTCCGAGCTTACTGAATTCTTGATTTCAGAGAATTAGGATTTTGAATGTTTGTGTGTTGGTGTGATTGGGTGTCTGTTTAAAGATAAATTGCATAAAAATTGACAGATTTAAACAAATTTCGCGATACAAGTGCATCTCACCATTTACATAATAAAACTTAATTTTTTTTTTTTTTAAATAATTCGATTTTGGAAGGCATTTTAAGGTTTTATCATTTCTGATTTCATCTGTTTTTCTCCCTTCCCTATTGAATAATTGTAAAATAATTTAATTAAACTATTGTTTTGTGTAATTAGCAATGCAATTTCAGTTATATTATGAGCATGTAATATGTAACAATCTAAATTTTAATTATTTACATTACATCATCGTTAGATATGGAGATCTTTAGACTTCTTTAAAAATTCAGGTAAAGAGATAAGTTTTTATTAATATTTTTTTCTCCCTAAGATTGTCCCATTCAATTTCCGAGTGGACTGTATTAAACAGTCCACAGTATTTAATGGGCATAGAATTGGTGGTCAAATGTCTTACTTTAGCATCTTGCAATTTTGGTCTCGTCCAGCGGGGAGAAGATTAATAATGTAAAAACTCAACAGAAGTACAGAAGTAAATTATTAAAAATAATTAAGTAGTAGAAATAATAACTAATAAATGTAATCGTGTTAAATCTATATAACCAATAATTTAAACTCTTTAAAAAAAAAAAAAAAAAAAAAAAAAAAAAAATCTTCTAGAAGATAATTATCTAAGGCCGATAAAACCAATGGTAAATTACACGAAATTGAACTATTGCTTAACCGACCTTGCAAAGAGACTTGCACAAGAAAATACTTAAGTCATCAACACTTTTGACTAAATACTAATGATTACAAGTGAGGGATTAAATCGTCAAGAAAGGCAATTAGCTTAGGCCAATAGCTTAACGTAGTAATTAGCCATTTAGTTCTTGTTTTTAAATCGGTCGTTTTAAATAATGAGCTTTTTGTTTGAACGTGAATTAAGTGATTGGATATTTTGAAATCGATTAATGAACATAGTTAAGCTATTACTGACTTCGTCCGTAGATTCCTGCAGGTGAGTACGGCCCATGACCTCCTGCTGGCGTGAAGATGTGGAACAGCTTCGGCACGATAAGTACTGCTCCAAGTCCAATTACAGTACCCAAAACCAAACCACCGAGATCTATCCTTAATGGTGAATAAACACCACCAACTCCTCCGTTGTAGCCCTGTCAAAAATAATTAATAGTTTGTTATAATTCAGGATGAATCCAACTAAATTCATGGAAAAGATGAGAATTTAAAGTAATTCTTCTTTGGACAGCTGACCAATAACAAATGCGTCAATTCAAAGGTGTTTTGATCACATATATTTGGAGCTAATATCTACAATTCAATCTGTAATAAAAATGATGTTTAACACAATAGCAATTTTGCGATGAGCTTATTAGTTTTACTCTTATATTTTTTAAAGGCTAAAACATTTTATGATATAGACCGACGTTTTTGGATTCATTTAACAAAAAAGTAGTAAATATCTGTTCCATTCTTTTGGTAGCAGTAAGGGAGGAGGAAATCACACAATCTCAATCACAATAGAGCTTCATTAGTTAAGTGTTTCAAATATTCTACTGCTTGTCTAGGTTAGCTTCTCAAATTTGTTTCTAAAAACGATCAAATAAAATCTGCCTGTTGAAAATTCGGGTCTCTTCCGTAAGTATTTGTTGTTAAATCTTTTCTATACTGTAACTTATAACTAAGTAAGTACTGTGAAAAGCTAATGATACTCCATAATCTTGTTTTTCCTCAGTAGCTGTTAGCAATACCCGCGTTTTGCCAAACTGGTGTTGTTTTTTGCCTCAACTTATTTAGTCTTAAACCCAGTTTATAAAGCCGGGTTAACACGGTCAAAGTATACTTGGAAGTCAGCTTTGACTCTACTTTGATGCTACTTGGATCGTGAGTCAACCAAGATGACTTTGATACCCTGTTTACAACAGTGTAAGGTTATGTCGGGATTTGTTTACATTAAGGTTTATATACACGGTTTTAAAACTTTAATAAGTACAATTTAACTGTAAAGTTCTAGACGGAAAAACATTTCGTACAATCTATCTTAACCTATACTTTATAGCGTATCAAAGTTCCACAAACACTTGGACCAAGTGGATTTGATCAAAGTTACTTGAACCAAATGTCTTTGATTGGGTAAACTCGGTTTAATAGTTTCTATTTGTTTTATAGGAAAGACGCTTGGTATAAAATGAAAAGAACCTCACTCCCCTAGCTCATATAATATACTGTTGCCATTATAGTAATATTTTCTTTCGTTTTTATCAATTTTGCATATAAATTAACAATTTTATCGATTTCAACTAACATTTAAACGAATAATAAGCGCATATACAGGGTGACTGGCGTTATATGTGAAAAAATGAAGTAGGTTGTTCTGCGTCTTATAGGCCACAAAAAACGCTATATAAACCATAGGTCAAATCTTAACTGTTTTCCCGCAAGGTCAAATTTGATGATTTGTTTAAGATCGCATTCCTTTTCTTATAAAAACACTTATTACTCCAAAAGTATAAAAGCTAGAACAAAATGTTTGGTATCGTTGTAAAGTTGACAAAAATTCCTATAAGTAAAGTATAATTTTAATTCTTTTGCCCTCAAATTACATGACAAAATATTTATACAATTTTTTTTTTTTTTTTTTAAAAATATAAAAAATAAATTTCTTTGTGGTTCCATAACTTTGAATAGAACCGAGCTTAAACTGTTCGGACTTCAGGAAAAACTTCCTTATTTACTAACGTTTCGACCAATATTAATATTATTACCCATTCATAGGACAGAAGTTTTTGTATACTTCACTTAAAGTAAAGAAAAAACGTGTTTTTTGTTGCTATTGTAGACTTGCAGGTGAATTAATTAAAAACATATTAAAAAAAGCAAAACTGGTTTAGTATACTCACCTATATGTCAACAAAAACAACAATAAACACGTTTCTTTTTTACTTTCAGCGAAGTTTACAAAGAATTCCACCTTATGAATGCGTAATGATGTTAATATTAATCGAACATTTATGAAATAAGGAAGTTTTTCCTGAAGTCCGAACAGTTTAAGCTCGGTCCTATTCAAAGTTATGGAACCACAAAGAAATTGATTCTTTTATATTTTTTCTTAAAAATAAAATTTGTATAAATATTTTGTGATGTAATTTGAGGGCAAACAAATTAAAATTATACTTTACTTGTAGGAAATTTTGTGAGCTTTATAACGAAACCAAAGATTTTTTTTCTAGCTTTTATACTTTTGGAGCAATAAGCGTTTTTATAAGCAAAGGCATGCGATCTTAAAAATATCGTAAAATTTGAACTTGTGGGAGAACGGTTAAGATTTGACCCATGGTTTATACAGCGTTTTTTGTAGCCCCTGAGGCATAGAACAACCTACTTAATTTTTTTCACATATATCGCCAGTCACCCTGTATATTCGAACTTGTATCATAAGCCAATACGATGGTCAGAAATGATTGAGGAATTGTTTAAATCGGTTTCTAACTGATAGAGGTCCATAACGTGTATAAAGGACTCGGCGAAATTGATTGGGCATCAATCTAATGAATATATATCAAGAGAAGGATGAGATAGAGAGAGAAGTCCATGAATTATTCAAAATCATAATTTGATTATCCATTCATCACTTATAAACGAGGTTAGATAGTTCGTTTGTCAGTTTGGGCGGTGAAAATTGATTGCCTCTTGGTACGAAAGTGGTCGTACCAAAATAACATTGTTTATTGCCGTCCTTTCCAACAATCAATGCATCCGATAAAATGATCAATTATGCAAAATTCCTTGTAGACACCTTGTTTGCAGCGGTAATGCGTTTAATGAGTGACTCGTTATGAAACGGCTTTTGGAAGGATCTGCCTTTGATTAGAGAAACTTCACAACTACCGCTAACTCAAACAAAGGATTCCACTAGTTTTTTTTTAGAAATTGAATTCATTTCCAGTTAACTTTTAAATATTTATATAGTATTAAATAATATTATGTAATAGTATTAAATATTAAAAAGTATAATTTACCTAGTAAATAAAAATCCAAATCTAATTAAAAACCTTTTTTTTACAAACTATAGCCGATAATTTGATCTCTACATTGTCAGTTAAACCTTTTAAATCTCTCAAAAACAACTTAAAATTATTTTAATAAACTGTAGCCGCAATAATTTAATCTCTACACTGTGAGTCAAAACTTTTAAATCTTTTAACAGAACTTAAAATTATTTGTATCTCCATCAGTAGGGAGAAAAAGTTATGATTTTGGATTAGTTTAGAGGGACTAAAGTAAGTCTTTTCTTGCCTGAACTCAAAAAGTAGGGAGAAAAAGTAAAAGTAGGGCGAAAAAGTAAAGTAGGGCTAAAAAAGTAAGGATTGTCAACTTAAATATTTTATAAATAGTAGAAAATTAATGGCTAATGTAATGAAGTTGTTGAATCAGGTTGGCGACACTGCTTTTTCGACCTTGTTTACCATTGTTTATAACCTGCATCTAAATAACCTCCTATTTGAGTTTAATTCCAATTCTTACTTGTTTTTAATATTGAATCTCTTATATCTGCTATTAAAAGTGCTAATAATTATTGTTATTTATTAATATAATAAACAAAAACAGTGCAATGGACGAAAATGTGTAATTTATCCCTACTGGAGATAAAATATTGTATGTACCTCGTGAGTAAAGTGCCACTATTGCCCTCGCGATAATTCGCTAAATAGCGTTATTCCCTCAGCTGTGCCTCGGGATTTAAGAACTTTAATTCCCTCGGATTCGCCTCGGTATTTAGGGACCATGGTTCCTTCGGCTTCCCCTTAAGAACCAAATTTTTCGCTCAGGGAATAAAGGCTTACTGTACTCCCTAGGTACATAAATAACTATTCATCGTTTATTATTATCGTTTACAGTCGTATTACTGTGAAGAAAAATTGAGATCATATTTTTTTGTTTTGTTTCTACGACTTACGAAACCCTGATAAACCTAGAAATTAATAGATTTGCTTACATTATCAGTTTACGGGGAAATTTGTAAAGTAACAAGCAAATTTAAACTTATTTAATCAATTTCCTGTTAAAAACAAAAAATAAAATAAAAAAAAATAATAATAAAATAAAAATTGAATTAATCTATAAAGAATATTTAAAAGAAATAACATGTTTTTTTCTTAATATTTCAAATTGTTTGAATATTTTTGAGGTACTTCTTTAGATTGTTACTCCCCTATGTTTTAGAAGAGTATAAATGAATTTGACTGAATTACAATTAAGACAAATGGATGTTTAGTCTAATATACTTTGGGACACAGGAATATCACACTTTCTATAAGGGGAGTAACAGTCTAAAGAAGAACATTCCGTACACCTTCTTTAGATTGTTACTCCCCTCTGTTTTTTAGAAGAGGAGTAACAACCTAAAGAAGTGCCATTTCTGAAACATACTGTTCAATTATGGCAGAATTGTATATTGAAAATTAGTTTGATAGAAAACAATCCGTGATATAGATTTCAAAAAGTTGTATTTCGTAGATTTTTAATTAAATTATTTTATTGATTTAATTATATAAACTAAGAGGGAATCATATAACTATAAATTCTATTCTATGAGAAAATTTTAAATAATAAATTAATTAAATAAATCAACACAATTCAAAATTGTATTGTTTTCAAAGATATAGAAAAGAATATAAAATTAAGAGATTAATCTTCATTCTTATTTTTTGTTTTTGTTTGAAAAATTTAAAATACTTCTTACTGATTACTGAGTGAGTTGCACTTGCACGAATTACTTTGATAAAAGTGTTTGTTATTTCTTTGGATGCAAGTAATTGGATTTTTGCAACATTACTTCAAAGCTGACAATTTTCAATGAAAATATAAAAAAAGACTAAAGTACAGCTAATTGCACTTGAACTTACTCTAATAGGTAAAAATAAATCAGTAAAAGATGTTGCACAATATTTTACAACTCAAAATATTTTTTGAATAATAATTTTTAGCTCATTTATATTTCTTTACAATCTTCTTATCAACTACCTATGAATACTACACAAATGGATAGATTTTATTTTTATTTATTTATTTTTTGAGATGGTTTATTAGAACCCTAGTACCTGCTGACTTAAGATATATTATATTCGAATGAGTACTTGCAATTATCCTGTATTCGCAAAAACCAAATTTTTTTCAGAAGATATTTCAGAAGATAAAATTGACTGTTGCTTTAAGTTATTTATATTTATTTTAAAACAAGTTTACTTTTACTTCTTATTTTAACTTTTAATTCCTTTTTAATTTTAATAAGTGGTTTTTTATTTGCGTGGGTTTCAAGATATTTCTACCTTAAATTAAGATTTTTTTTTTTGCCATTCCGGTAAGTCAAAATTATTTTGTGTTTCATCTTACTTAATTTTAGTTTTAATTAGTAACACAAAATAGTTTATTCAACTTACTTCTATGCAATAGATACGTTTTTCAAATCAAAATTAAAAATCTTGGACTGTCGAATTATGTACTATGATATTTAAAGATTTTATCGGAGCAGTAAATATCTCAAGTACAGTCACCTTTAAAATTCCTGTCAATTCTTATTTATCGGTAGAATTATCTGCCAGACTTAATGGATTGGCAAATACTCTCTAATGACAAATGATTTATACACAAATAAAATATTTATTATAAAAAGTATATTTCTGAACTACACCGAATACATATTCCAAAATTACAAATAAAATAAAATTATAATACAATTTAATTATTATTAACGAGCCCCTAGCCCCGTGGCAACGGGCTTAATTTTATATTTAAAAAAAAGGAAAACTAAGTAAATTAATTTAGTTAAGTTATTATATCTATTTAAAGACCAACAAATTAAAACAAACATTTATTTTTATTGGAATAAATGTGGTTGTCTTAGCTTGGCAATAACAAATAATTTCAAGGTGAATCGTCGGGATACTACTCGATTATATAAAGGATGTTTTTAGATTGACATTCTTTTGGTATAACTGAATTGAGGTCTTGTTAAGTTTTAAATCAGGTTTGATCTTGATCTTTAGCTCTGGTAAGATTTACTATACGAAACAGAAGCTAACTTTTTTGACATGGTGGGCAACACTGAGTAATCATCAAAATTAGGTTAAGAAACCTCGTGGGGTACGACATTTTTGGTAATACTGTTGTTAAATAAAGAATACGAGGTATCACAATAAATTAAATTAAAGTAAATTGTTATATTTCAGGCTGACTAGCTTTTATCCATAGGTTTGATATTAATAATACCTACCAAAAAATACATTGAAAAACAAAAATCTTGATTTTGAGGGTTACGAAGTACTGCAGGTTGATTTGCTATCTCCCTTCGTTCTATTGGGACAATACCCTTAATTTAACCTTCTGATTGAGAGATCGAGAGAGTTAAAAATTTCCGAAAATAACTAGATTATTAACATTTGGCTATATTTCAACCATCTCCTGTCTTATTCTTGCCTAAAACATCAATCAGAATCGACATAACATGTGTTTTTTTTTTGTTTTTTTTACAAATTTCTTTACATACATCAAAATTTACTAAAATTTTAATTTAAATTATGTATAACAAAATTTAAAAATGAGAATAACAGATTTTACTAACCTAAACACAACCCACGCAATAAGAAGGCTATATGATAAAAGTGACAAATTTGAGCAAACTACTTAATTTGATCAATTAAACTTGTAATTTTTTCGAAAGGTCTAGATCTACTTTAGTGACCTGCTTTATCATAGCATGTCTAAAAATGTAGTTCTATCGCCAAACAGGTTAAATCGTTTTAGAGATTAAGCTTCACATTTTTATTATGTCGACCACAAGCGGGTTAATAAACAAACCACAATTGAAAGAGGTTTTTGAGAACAAAATCTATTTGCGAATAATGTAGAAGAGCATCGTATGTTTCGAGAGTTCATAAAACAATTAATCAAACTGGTTCGCCTGATTGTTTAATAAAAAATAATTAAGCTAATTAAAAAATCACTTTAACCTTGTATGTTGATTTTTAATTTATTCATCAGTATATTGACAGTAGTTTAAAGTTTATTAAGTAATTTCTCTGGTATGCAGACAGTGCAAAGGTAACTTTAAGGCTAGGCGCACATAGGAGTCTTTTTTCCCGCTTACTGTTTTGTCAGTACCTCAAGGACTTATGCAGTATATGGGAGTGCGCACACTGGAGGCGAAGACAAGGTAAAAGAGTCCTCCAGCCTAGGAGATGTCCCGACACATTTCTGTCCGTAGACTGTTATGCACATATCACAGCAATTTCCACGAGATCCATTTCGCTGGGTACAAGATATGCAACTGTCTTGCCTCAAGTGTGCAAGACTGTAGCAACACAAGTGTGACAAGGCAGACACAACCAATACAGTTCGGAAACAGTCTGCAGACTGTTTTGTCTCCAGTCTGCAAGGCTGTAGCAACACAAGTGTGACAAGGCAGACACAACGAAGACAGTTCGGAAACAGTCTGCAGACTGTTTTGGCTCCAGTCTGCAAGGCTGTAGCAACACAAGTGTGACAAGGCAGACACAACGAAGACAGTTCGGAAACAGTCTGCAGACTGTTTTGTCTCCAGTGTGCACTTGGCCTAAACGTATTGTCAGGTTTATTGTTCGAGCATTGATCAATTAAAAACTGTATATTAAGGTAACAAGTGGGCAATTTTATATTATTTAACAGTATGCTCTGGTGTATTGACTTTAAAGCCAAAACACTATAACTATTCACTTATATAGTGGCATTATAATTGTTACTAACCTGAAGATCGGTTCCGTAAGCAATAGGGAAACCAAGTCCGAGCCGGGGTTCTTGTTGCCTTGTGTCGTTCTTGGTCTGATCCACCGAAAAGTATTTGACAGGATTCGGAAGACTGCTAGAAAATTATTTAGAAATTCAGTGTGTGCTTAGTGCAGAAAAAAATTGTTCATATTTTCAAAGAAAAAGTTATTAAATTAATTTAATTAAGATTTCAAGAGAGGCTCATTATAATGTTTTCATTATCCCTCCGAAATTTGCAAAATTGAAGATCAATTTATTATTTTTTCAAAAATGTGTAAAATTAATTAAAATTGAATTTTTGCCTTCTATTCTACGAGTAATTTGTTAGACTCACTTTTCATTTTGAAATTCGTTTTGTTGTGAGCGAGCTAAGCATGCGGCTAGGTTGAGAAGCATACAAATAGAAATAACTTTGACCGACGCGTACATGATGCTAACGTGTATTGTGCAGGAGAAGATTCAGATACGAACTGAAGATTGTTACGACAGAAATATGTATATATACGAAAAATCCGAGTCCGGAACCTAGTAGGACGTAAGTAATTGGTCTGAAAGATGGTAACGCATCACAAAATTGTCTCCTAGTTACTCAATTGTCAACGTGCAGCGACCGTTTCGTCCATTGTTCTCCAGTCGTTGACTTCCTTCACTTTTGTTTTTTTTTCCCAACCGTGATACGAAGTATCCAGAACCCTCTCTATCTGGACGATAATTTCTTCTAGGGAAACGAATAATAGACCAGTTTTGTTTAAATCCACGGTAGGTCGATGTTTTTGTTACCGTCACTATCTCGTCTCATCAGCACTCGTTCATTTTCCTTTTCGACGCACAACACCGTGATAGCATTAAGTCATTACTAAAAGAGAATTATTTTTTCTTTAAAAACAAGAAAAATATAACTGGATCAAGGTCTATTGGCTAAAAGTGAAATTCCACTAGTACCTTAGATCAGTTCGTGCAATGCAATCGGAAGAAGATGTGGAAATGGAATGAGGCTAATTTTAAAGCCGGTATATTGAATTTAGACATGCATGTGCCAGCTTTTAGAAAAAAATTGTTATTTTAATTTGTTTCCTTCCTTTGTTACGTCACTCTGTACCTTAGGACTTTTTATATGAGTAAATATGAATGCACAAGAAAATTAAGTAGAGTTTATATCTTAAGGGTAAGTCTTATATAATATAAGCCAGTAATATAATGTTTTATTTAGCTGATTTTTTTTTTTTTTTTTTAATTTACTTGAGTTCAGTTATGTCAAAATATAAATTACATTAGTAAATTGAACCTAATCGTGTTAAAAATGCCGTAGTTATCTTCAAGTAATTTTTTTTTGTTAAAAAAACAGGATTTCTTTATTTTTTTTTTATTATGTTTTCCTCCTTTGTTACATTACTCTGTACCTTTGGATTTTCTAAGGGTAAAAAGCAATGCATATGAAAATTAAGTTAATTTATAGATGTAGACTTATAATGTTAAGGGTGAAAACTTATTATTTATATTATCGAGTATAGTGTTTCGATGACGCACCTTGGAACTTTTCCGCACTTCAGAGGCCACTAAAGTGGCCTCTCCTGCGAAGCAGCAGGAGGAACCAGCATTGAACGTGGTCAGTACTTGCAGGGCCGGATATAGCTACCGCCAGCCCCCGCGGTGCGGGGGGGCCCACGGTCCTGGGGGGCCCAGTCAGAGATGTTGAAAAAGGTTTTTTTTACAACAAAAAAGGCAAGAAGGATATTGTGATCAGTGGCGTAGCTGTAGGTCCGAATTGCGGGCGTCCCCGGTGCCAGGGGGCCCACGAAGAAAAAAAAACTTGAAACTACTATCTTTGTACCGCAATGTCGATAGGGCCCCTTTAGAGTATAATTAAATCTAAACTGGAATTATACTCATATACCTTTGTCAGGGGGCCCCATTCAGTGCTGAACGCAAATGTTTCAATTATCATTTTTTTGGCGAGGGGCCCACTGCCCTAGGTACGCCACTGATTGAGATAAACTTAAAATTTTTCCTAACGTGCCATGAGTACGGAAGTTTTTTTTTTTTTTGTTTCATTTACAAGTTACTTAGATTTTTGTGATGTTTTCACCTTATTCAATATGGTCAATGCTAATTTATAGGAGAGTAACTGACTGACAAATTATATTAATACATGTTACATTTTTTACATAATGCAATTTTTAAGCTTGCCAGCTACAAAACAACTTAATTATTTGTGTTTTTTAGCCCACCTTAGTTAAACTTCAAAATTCGTCCCCGCGCCAAACCTCTTTTCCTGTAAGGACAAACTTGCCCTCAGAAATCCTTAAAACTCATCTTTTTGTACTTAAATTTTAAAAAATGCCCGGACCCCCAACTGTTGTTTGTTCAAAGGGGTCCAAATGCTAACTTGCCCTGGGGCCCGTAAATCCTCTCAGCGGCCCTGATATATAATACATATATCTGGTCATTATACATAATAACTAAATCAGCTCAGTTTTTATTTCACACTACTAAGTATACGATGCTAACTACTTATACATGGCGGAATTAAAAAAGAGACAAAATTAAAAGTAATTAACTGTTTGTACCTAGTGGAGTTAAGACAATATTAAGAGAAAAACATTGTTTATATCATTGAAGCGAGTGCCTTATAATAAATATACTTATGTATTGAATATTGAGGAAAAAATTAATCATGATGCGTTCATATAGTTATAAAGGAAGGTGGTAGTAGGTGGGAAACAGGACTGTTTTCCCCCTAATTTAAAATATTATAAAATATATCTCTTCCCTATACTCAAAAACGTCTGCTTGTATCAGGTTGAAATTTTACATGCCTGTTTCAATTTTACTTTACTTTGTGTATGACGTTTTATAAAAATCGTTAAGTTAGAACTTAAGATATCGGTTAAAACGTAGTTTTCTCTATTTGAAACGTTTAGGTCCGCTTTTAATAAATTTAGCGATCATTAACACTTCACGGTGTTGATTTAACTAAAAAAAAATTAATTTAATATAGTTGTATGTCTCATTGAATAGAATAAGTTAGCATTTTTCCCGTCCTAAAATTTCAATTTTACATTTGAACGTTTTCGCGAGCGTTGCTAAAATAATCATGTCTTCCACATCGGTCAACTTTGGCTCAAGTTATCGTCATGGGTCGATTTCAGTTTTGTGACGGTGTTCTTTTCGGATTCACTGCCGGGCTCCAGGCGCTGTAACGTGCCATAAGGAACTTAGTTCCAACAAATATGAAAAATTAACATATAACAGTAGCCTAACCTTTAGCAAAATCTCCTAACACATAACTTAATTTATTTTCTTCCCTTGCAGGAAAGACTTTTCTTCCCTGGCCTGGGTAGGTTGGGGGCCCATTGGAGTTTTTCGCGGGGGGGCCCAAAAATTGAAAATCCGGCCCTGAGTACTTGGATGGGTGACCGTTCTAAACAAACTGATTTATTATCATTCTTCAAAAAAACCTTGTTTTTAATACCTATATTTTATTTAATTATTTGAAGTTTGGCGATATTTTGACAGATGTAAACAAACTTTGACGTCATCAAAATTATCGCACTAATAAATAATTATATTCGCTTATAACTTTTAAACTAATTAATGGAATTTCATCGGTTTTTTTTTTTATATTTTTTCCTTAATTTTTCCGGTTCCAACGATATGCTGTACGTCAAAAACCAATTTATACTTTCGGTATTATTAACCGTCAAAGTTTAAAAAATCAAAAATTGATAACTTCAAAATGGCGGGCAATATCAAAATGAAATTTGGTGTGCTTGTTTGTCATACAGAGAGGTATTCATGCCAAATTTTTACTCGATCAGGACCACTGTCGATTTATTACGATTTTTAAACATTTTTGGTGACTCAACAAACTTGGTTCAAGATGGCGGAAAAATTTGATTTTCCGGGCGGCACCACTACAGGTAAGGACTGATTTTTTTGCCAAGTTTCAACTCTCTAGGTTAAATACTTTGGGCGCTACGATGATAATACACACACACATACATACATACATACATACATACATACAGACGTCATGCTGAAAACCACTCAGGAGGTCTTAAAAACACCCAAAAAGGATAATTCCGTAGAAATCTCGAAAACAATTGTTTTTGTGAAAACAGTACTTTTCCTACTATTGGTAGTGAGGAAAAGTAATAAAAGTTTTTTTTTATTTGTTGGTCTTCAAATAGATATAATAACTTATCTAAATTAATTTTATTTTGTTTTCTAAATACAAAATTAAGCCCTTTGACACTGGCTTAACGTTTCATATATTATAATATAGGATAGCACGGAAAGTGCGGGAATTTTTTGAGGAAACTTTCCCTAAAAAAATAATTCGGGCAGTTAAGGGTTAAATAAGAGTTACACAGGGCGCTGTGTAAACTCGATTGCTTGTTTAAAGTTCTTCCGAGGAATAATCGATCGAGTATAGAGATACTCTTTAATGAATCCTAATTAGGATGGAGAGAACCTGATACCGTGCACCTCTTGTATCATTCGAATCGACTTTAACTCTATTTCCAGGTTAATCAAACATCGTCTCTCATTAGTCGAGACATAAGTGCATTATCCGCACTCTAGATATCAAATAATTATGGACTTAAGTTTTCTAAATCTTGTCAAAATAATCTATACAAGTATTTTCTTAAATTCAAAATTTAATTTTTATCGTTTTTACTTATAAGAAGCGCAGTTTGAAATATGAGTTGGATTAAATGTCTGGATAAAGAAAAAATGCATTATTCATTTCCCCAAGGGGTTTAAGTAGCTACCACCGACTCCGTATAGACCGATTTATACAGTCCTTAGAAGCAATTATAACTTTTAAAATGTATTCGAAAGAACTTCGGGTGAAAAAGTCCAAAGTCAGTTATGCTCTTTTACCCAATTGATTGTTTAAAGAAAACTGAAAATGAATAGAACGTTCAAAATTAAAGCAATAATTGCTATTGAGTCGATTCGAACAAAAGACTTTTTTAGTTAAACAAACCCTGAATAAACAATTAATGGGAACATAAAGTTTAAGAAGAAGGCAAATAATTAAAAAAAAGAACTTGCTCTATTTTGAAAGAAACAAATAAATGTAAGAAGGTAAAACTTTTTAAATTTAATTATTCTTAAACCAAAAATTGATATAACGTTATTTTAATTTTAATTAAAAAGAATAAAGTATTTCTATTTCACTTCTTTAGTTTTCCTCATCTTCTCTGAAGGTATATAGATGAACTATTGTTTTCACCCAAAAAATCCGAAACAAAGATTTCAACAGAATTATCCGTTTTTAGTGTTTTTAAGAGATTTGAGTGGTTTTTAGCTGGTTGTCTATTTGTCCATGTGTCTGACTTAGTCACTCATAACTCTCACAGTTTTCAAGCTAGAGAGTTTGACCTTAGTACTAAAATCCATCCTTACATTTAGTTGTGATGCCCTGACAATCATACATTTGTGACGTCATTAAACCATTTTGCGAAGTCAGCAAAAATGTTAAAAATTCGTAAAACATCTAAACATTTTCCCATTGCTCTGAAATTTGCACCAATACCTCTTTATATAATACCTCTTTATATACCTCTTTATAAGGAAAATATTTCTTCTGAATTTAGTTTTTATATCTGCTGACATTTTGAAAATATCGACTTTTGAACTTTTCATCCTCCATACCAAAAAACTAATGCATCTAACAATCTTATTTAAAAGGCGATTTCACTAACGGGTCACGCTATAATTTTTTTTTTTTTTTAATAAAATTTACAAGATAATTTTTACCCCCTGAAGGCAATAAAAAGATACTTGTATAAAAAAACACAAACCCTAACCATATCAATAATAACAATGATAACGCCACAGCAGGTAATAGTACAATTAGACCCACCAAACATGTCAGCATGCCATAAATAAAAGAATTGTCGGTGAAGGTTCAACATCTTATGGAAAAATTTGATTGCCACGAAATGAAATCGGATTTAAACCCCTAAATAAAACCAGGGATTTGTATCAGAACCTTAAATACAAAATTTCTTTTGAACATTCCATTAGCACCTTACATGACATATAGCCAGTGCAATCAAACATAATATATCGGTGAAAAAAATCAACTCATCATTAGTAGGATTGAGCAACAAAAATAAGACCTGGGTAAAGGTAATACTAATACCAACACAGCCTTATCTAGTCACTCTTTGGCCACAAATCACAACTTTCTTTTTGAAAATACTTAAATCATAGGGAGAGAGACTAAAACTATATAGAAGGAAAATTATGGAAGCGCTGAACATCGCTATCAAATCGGAAAAAACGGTCAATATTAAAACAGAATCCCGGTCTCAAAAAAAAAAAAAAAAAATTTACAGCGGGATATATCATGATCAATCGAATAAAAATTCCCGCCGCGGACAACGATCTATGGATCCTTGATTGTAATATGTTATTATTGATACCTATAATTCTTTTATTTCATCTATATATTTAATTAAAATCATTTTCAATACATTTTATCGTATTAATGTTACTCATCGGTGGCACATATATGTCTCGTATCTTGGGTATTACTTTTAGTAATTTCATGAAACTTGATTAAAGACAGTGTCCGTATTGTAAAGTAAGATAAACATCGAATAAAGCCGACATTATGCAGTATGAACTTCTTTTGCCGGTGTTTTCACCCATTTGAGTAAATATCCTGAATAAAATATCAAATCATCATGGTTGAGTGAACATAGGGAACTGCCCCCAATGGCCCTGTCTATGCTCTCCTTTCAGTCCGTAGGGCGAGGAGTTAGGTCCCTTTGCACAGACTTAAATGTGAACCCACAATGACCATACTACTTTGACGTAGGTCCAGGTTCGAAAAAATACCATCTATGTCTTTTTTTGGGCTGCATAGGAGATTTCAATGTAGTCACCCACCATATTGGACGCCATCTTGAAAATATTTAGAGTAAAATTGTAGTAATAGGTGCATATTATTCTTTTCCTACACTGTAAGTCCTTTAAATTGATGTATAACATGCCATGGTGACTAACAACTTTTTTTACTCTCTCGCTATATTGGCCGCCATCTTAGAAATATTAAGTGTGAAAACTCCAAAAAGTTTACAGTTGTCACAAATGCTGAGATGCACCTGTGTGCCGAATTTCATGTTCCTAGCTACAGTAGTTTATAAATTGAAACACGCCAACGGACAGACAGACAAAGCCGATATATAATATCATAATCATATCATAACACATAAAATATCATAGCTTCATAAAGCTCGATCAGGAGAAACGACTCTTCTTCTTTTAATGATATTAAGATTAAGGGGGTAAAGAGAATTAAATTAGAATAATAAAGAAGAAAACAATATAAAATGTATTAGTTGAAGCGAGGTAGTAAAGGTTCTCTCGGAGACTAGTCTTAACAATTCGAACTCTAGACTGAGTCTCGAGACCCAGGGGAAGAGCTTGTCGACTTGAGATTCGGCCAGTCTCCGAAACTTTAGCGGTAACTCTCTGAGACTAGTCTCAGCCCCACGTACACTTGTGACTTTGGTATTAAGAGGGAGTCTCGAGACTAAAAAGTCTCAGATGTGCACTTACCTTTACTGTTGACTTTAAGGCTTCATCTCACTTTAATTACAATTAATAGCTTTAATTTCATCCCGTGATTTTCCAATTTACAACAAGCTCAGAATAATAAATATTGTAAAATTCGATCAATATTTAATATGATATAAATAGATTCAAAAGGAGACAAGAGTAAGAAATTGTAATATTACAATATCACTCTTTGATACTTTTTCCAATACTTGTAATCCATATTTACTTATTGATTTAGATACAATTTTTTTTCATTACGAGAGAATTTTTTTTTTAAAATGTAATTTTATTCTTTTCGATTTAATTTCTAATAAGTCTATTTTGGCTTTTCAAAAAATATTTTTTACCAAGAAATATCCCCTCAATTTCCTTTGAAAGTTCCTTCGAGATTAAAGGAAAGAAAAGAGTCAATATTGGAGTTGTTTAAAAATAAAAATATAATAAGAAAAGATTAAACTTAAATAGTAGGAAGTTTCTTATATTTATTTCTTTGTATTTTACAAAATTAATCTATAGCTTGGGGGGCCTTTCATTCGTTTATGCCTTTCATTTCAAGCAATCTAATAACTAAAAGCCTATTTAAAAAAAAAAAATCTAATGTAAATTTGTTTATAGAAAGCTAAGATTTCGTTTAATCTTCTTTTGAATTTTTACTTAGTGTATATTGTCTCAATGACAATATAGTTCAGGATATTTACTTTTTTAATCTTTATTAATATTTTTTCTGATCTGAATGAAAGCAACATCAAAGGAAAGTATGTATTGATGTCGGCTAAAAATAAATTAAAACACAAAAAGAATTAGCTTTATAGAAAGTTTCTGCTGTAATGAAACATCAAATAAGGACGAAAAGGTCTGTAGGGTGGAATTGCTGTCCTTTGTTACAAAATATTAATTTAACTGATTTATGTATTTGACGTTTATTTTTCTTCAACTTATTATCCCTTTTAAATTTGATTTTTGGAACGAAGTTCCTTATGGCAAGTTCTGGAGCCCGGGAGTGAATCCAAAAAAAAACGACCAAAATCACCGTCACGAAATCTACCGATGACGATAACTTGAGTAATAGATCACCGAGTTAGTTGAAATTTGGTACACATGTTCATTTTACCAATGCCCAGGCTGAGTTCGTTGGAAATCGTTATCCGCCCAAGCGTTCACGCGCGACGCTCGCATAAACGTAAGCTTTAAAAAGACGGGAAAAAATTTTATTATGGAAGCCTGTTACTTGACTTGTTTATTTTTGTTATATGTCAAAATGTCACTTGGTTTGTTAAATATCGAAAATATAATCACGGTCTTGTTAAAAGTAAAATTGATCTGTGCTGACGCTAATTTCAATATATTAGGTATATTATTATAATACTGCGTATTTAATCCAAGAAAAAAATCTAACTTCATCTATTTAATGAGACAAACAACTTTTTTAAATATTTTTGGAACAAAGTTCCTTATGGCACGTTCTGGAGCCCGGGAGTGAATCCGTAAAAAACTACCAAAATCACCGTCACAAAATCACCGTCACGCAAAATCCGTCACGAAGTCTACCTATGGCGATAACTTGTGTAAAAGTTGACCGACTTAGTTGAAATTATACAATGGTACACATGTTCATTTTACCAATGTCAGGGACAAGTTCGTTGGACAACTTTATCCGCCCAAGCGTTCACGCGCAACGCTCGCGTAAACGTAAGCTTCAAATTTAAAATTGGAATTTTTGGACGTGAAAAAATTCTAACTTTATCTATTTAATGAGACAAACAACTTTTGTAAATAATTTTTTTTAGTAAAACGAACACCGACACTACTATGAAGTAATAAAGATTGCTAAATTTATTAAAGCGGACCAAACCGATTAAAATAAAGAAAACAACGTTTTTACCGATATCTTTCGTTCTAACGTAAAGATTTAAATGAAACTTTGTATACATCACCTACAGTACAATTGAAACAAGCATGTAACATTTCAACCTGATACAAGCAGAAGTTTTTGTGAGTTAATGATTTATATTTTAATATTTAATTGGAGTAATATGCCGACGGGGCTTGGGAGGACAGTTCTTTTTCGTTCTACAACCATCTGCTTTAACTATAAATTTATCATTACCTTTTTTCTCAATATACAATACATTATTTATTGAAAGACGCTCGCTTCAAAGATAATAAAAAGATTTTCATTTAATTTTGCCTTAACTCCGCTAGTACAAATAGTTTGTTACTTTTAATTTTGTCTCTTTTCTAACTCCACCATGTATAAGTAGTTACCAATGTATACGTGCTTAGCAGTGTGATTTTATCATTTATATTTAATGAAAAATGTATGGAACTTCGTTCCTACCGGGTGTCCCGCGACACCACACGTATTTTTTATTTTTACCAACCGAGTTAATATCGTTCTTATGGAGGAATAGATTATGGTTTATCATCTACTTCACATACGTAATGTTATTTTCCTGAAAAATTATAGATTTTAGGTGTTAGGTGCATGAGGTTGGGAAAACAAAGATGGTTGCATCATGCTGAAGACAACATGTGCGACGTACCATTATTACAGGAAGATATGAAGACACTTTTGCCTTCCGCGTATGACGTCTTCTTCACCCTATTGTTTCCACTTGGTTAATATGTCTTCAATTACCTCAGTTTTTTAAGGACCAGTGAAAGTTGAAAATGAGATAAAAACAAAAAACTGGTGAATAAGAGAAGTAGTACAATAGTTTAAGGATGATGGAATATGAAACCCTACCACCGACACCTATATAAAACTTACATTTCCTTCTATTTTAACCATCATTGTGAAAGAGTCGGTCCGTGTTTCGACACCTATTCACCTCTTAACAACGTATCCGTTCGTTTTACCTTCAAATCATGTATTTCTGGTTCCTAGCCGCTGTCGCTTTTGTCGATTTCGTACTGCTTAACCAAATGTGCGCGGCTGAAAAAATTAATTCATCTCATGAGAGGTAAAACTACTGCCCCTGCAATTTTAATGGCCTATTTAGTCACTAAACAGTAGTCTGTTCTTAATAATTTAAAATGTTTAATATTTTCAGATCATCATTGATAATTTCTAAACATATCAAACTCTAAATGTTAAACGCAAACATAAATTAAGTTATTACAGTGAAAGGGACAAATTCACGATAAGACTTGCTTTAGAAGCTTTAAAATTTGAGGAAGTGGGGATCCTGGAAATTCTTCTTTTTTTATATATATATTTTTCTTGGCAATTAGGACAGTTACTATATTTTCCCTTTACTACTTGACTAATTGACACAGAAATAGGCCAGAATCAGGCACTGCATATTAATCAATCCGGTCATAAGTATCTCGCTATTGATAATCGGACCCATATTATTGTTGGTGTTTGACCTAAGGTTTTATGAGAACGCCTTTACCTAACAATCTTGTTATATTGCCTTTACTTTTAAACCTTAATTTACCTTTAAATTTTATTGGATTTTGGGGGAATGCATTTAGCTAACATCCTTGATATTTTGCCTTTACTTTTAAACCTTTATTTACCTTTAACTTTTATTGGATTTTGAGGGAACGCATTTAGCTAACATCCTTGATATTTTTCCTTTACTTTTAAACCTTTATTTACCCTTATAATTTATTTTTAAACAATTATCACAGAAATATGCCAGAATCAGGCACTGCATATTAATCAATGCTGCCATAAATTTCTCGCTATCGATAATCAGACCCATATTCTTGTTGTTTGAGCTAAGATTTTATGAAAACGCCTTTATCTAACAACCATGATATATTGCCTTTACTTTTAAACCTTAATTTACCTTTAACTTTTATTGATTTTTGGAGAAAGCCTTTACCTAACAACCTTAACATTTTTGCCTTTTAACCTTTATTTACCCTAAAAAATTACTTTTAAACAATTGACGCAGAATCAGGCACTACATGTTAATCAACGAGGTTATAAATATCTCGCTATCGATGAATCGGACCTATATTACTGTTAGAGTTTGGGCTAAGGTTTTAGGGCGAAGGACTTTAGCTAATCAATAACACTACTCCTATGTTCTCCAAATAGTGGAAATGCTTTAGAGCTTGCCGTGTATTTTATGATTAACGTCAAATGCAGTTATTTAGTAACACATTCGTACCTTCGTAGCAGTTATATATTATTAGATTCCGACTCCTTTTGCTTTAAAGGTTGATTATCATAATCTATTTAAAAACCTGCAGACAAAATTTATGTAGAACGTTTTAAACATTTTTTTCTTTGAAAGAAAAAGACTGATTTTTAGGGTCCGTAGGCAAAACCAAGGACGTCCGTCCGTCCGTCTGTCGCCTGCTCTCACGGCTACACCTTTCGTCCGATCACTTTGAAATTTGGCATATATGTGTCTTATACCTACCCAAACATTTTAAAAATATAGTGACTTAAAAAATGTATTTTTCAATAAAATTAGGGTAAAAAAACTTAAGGGTTAAATTCTCTTTTTTGACACCGTGTGGAGTATCATATGAAAATGTCCGTCGTGCTGATTACAAAAATATATAATTTTTGGTTATATGGTTGGATAGGGCTAGCGTAGGCGATTTTGAAGTGGGTGGGAAAAGTGTCCCTCCTCCCTCTATCTCGCTTATTTGTAGTGCAAAAAAAAAATTGAAAAATTCCTGAACTTTCTTCGACTAAAAGTAAAGATACCACTTTTTGGAAATTTCGAAAAAAAAATATTTTATTTTTTTATGGACAAAATACGTATTTTATAGTTATGGTATTTCCGATGTATTTATATGTTTGTAGTCCGGTTCAGTGGCAAAAAATACTTTATCAGAAGTTTGTTTATGTGTTTTGAGAGTATCAGACCCATAGCATAGTTCAAAGTAAGCTTTTTAGCATTTTAAAAAACCCAATCAATAGGGTACTACTTAAACAATACTGTGTTGCCTACGGACCCTCGCTGTGTACTGACTAGCACACACTTGACTTGTATATTTTAGTATACTTAGCATACTAATGGTATATCTTATTTTGACTGATGTTTCAGCTTGGATGCCGAGAAGAAGAGTCGTTTTTTATCGTTCAACAGTGAAGAAGGAGAAATCAAGGTACATTTTATTTAGCTAAATTTCATGTTTTCGTTGGTAAATTTGATTTGTTAAAAAAAAAAAAAATCTATTCATCAAATAGAGTGTGTAGCTACATCATTTTGATTTTGGGAACGATAAATGTCAGTGACATTTTATATTGTTATATGTTTTTATTTTTATTTTGAATCGACGCTAGGGTTTTGGTACAAGCAGTTCTTATTCCTGATACCTTATCCTAAAATTCTAACTCCAGAATAGATATTTTCAAGTAAGTCAGGTTAGCTTAGATCTTTTCCAATCTTCATGTGACAGCTGAAGTAGCTCAAGGTAGTATTCCAACCCCCTCCCTTATAGAGCTTCTATATGTCAGATATAACTTAGACTCAAACCTTTAAATTCACCACAGATATAAATGACACGTTCGTATTTTCATCTCTTGAAGCATTTTGTAATAGCCTACATCAGTTCCCGGTGGTGGAAATGGAAGATTCAAATGAGTGCTCAGAAATCTCATAATATAAACTTTTTTATATAACCTTTAAGTCACTTCTTACACATGCGTTATACCGGCTTAATTCCGAAAACATCATGTCTAAAAGGAGTACGAGTTGAGATATACGGACAATACAAGCGCTTAACTTCTTTGATTTTAACCAATATTTTCTCTCAGTAGACCGTAGAAGAACTTCATTTCTGTTGCAAGAGTCTAATTAGATCATCCGAAGAAGAACATTTTGGAATCTCTGAGATCATTTGAACCCTGATGTTTTAAACCCATTGCATGAATAGGAATCATTCTCATGGGAATTAATCGTGACAGGAGGTGTCACACAATCTCAGAAGCAGTCATCTTCGTAATATTTTATTAATATATTCTATTAAGCTCTGGTCTTAACTCAGATTTAAACACTTAATACTTAATATTTTTACTTCTATCTTTCCTTTATCATTCGTTGAATTATTATCTCTTTAATCTAATTGAAGCGAGCTTCTTACATTCAACGAAATATGCATCTTGTATGTCTGTCTGTAACGTTTACATGTACGACGATAACTTGTGTAAAAGTTGACCTATTTAGTTGAAATTTGGTATAAATGTTCCTTTTACTAATGCTCAGGCTAAGTTTGTTAGACAGCGTGATCCGTCCATGAGTTCGCGCGCAACGCTCTCGTAAACGGGAGGTTTAAATGTAAAATTGGAATTTTAGGACGGGAAAAGATTCTATTATCACCTATTCGATGAGACGAACATTTTTTAGTAAAACCCACAGCAACACCGCTATGAATTAATAAAGATCGTTAAAATTATTAAAGCGGGTCAAATCGTTTAAAGTAGAAAAAACAACGTTTTTACCGATATCTTACGTTCTAACGAAACGATTTTAATAAAACTTCACATACATCGTCTAAAGTCTAAAGTACAATTGAAAGAGGCTTGTAAAATTTCAACTTGATACAAGCAGAGGTTTTTGAGTAGTGAAGTGATACATTTATAAAAATAGCTTAAAAGCTATTGCTTTACTCTAGATTAGTCTAGATATTATCAGCTTTACACTTATTTCTTTCTAGCCATTTAACTTTACCTAATTCATCGCATCTTAAGTTTAGTAATTTTTATCAATCACTCCGACGGTTTAGATACATCCAAATTCAACTGCTCAACTGAGTGGTGTTCATTAGCCAGCTAATATTATAATCTAATTTCACCAATATAAGTATTTTACTTACTTATACAACATTATTATACTGTACTTTAACTAACAACTTTAGACTTCTTAAGCTAAAGTTTAGCAATTTTTACCATCAACTTGGACGGTTTGGATGCATCCAAAATGAACTGCTCAACTGAGTTATATCAACTGCTGGCTAATTTTATATGATAATGACACCAATGAAATTATTTTACTTACTTATACAGAACTATTATACTGTACATCAACTAACAACTAAACACTTACTGTAATTTACCTAGAGTCAATATACCTCATTTTTTTTTTTTTTTTTTTTACATAGAACTATTTTGTATGGAACATTACAAAAAATTATCTTGGAGCCTTTTCATTCCATCTTGCTTTTTGTTAGCTTGTTTTCTTTGAAGTAGCTGTTGGTGCTAACGACCCTCTACATTCCCTAAATTTTAAATCCACTTTTTTTTCACAACTGGGAAACAGAAATCTAAATTAAAAATATCATAACCATTTTCATAATCCATTTATCTATTAACTAGCTGGATACTCGTGCTTCGCTACGGAGTGTTCTTTTAATTTAAAAAGTTTATAAACTACCATCAAAAAACATTTAAATTATTTTACTATGCGAGAATATCTAGATTCTATCTCTCCCACTTATTTCTACACCCCCTCCTCTTTGATAAGATAATTTGCAACTATCCCAAATATACCCCCCTCCTAAATGAGAATATGACAAAACTGTACATAACAACAATTACTGTACTCTTAATGAGCTTTTCAACGATATGCATCATGAAGGGTATTCATTACTTTGACCCCGTGTTCATTACTTGTACCCCGTACCCTTGTGTACCAAATTTTAAATTTTGAAAATCGATGTAGATAGTACCTTCCCTTTGCTTTGAAGATCAAGTGTGCAAATTTTCATCGAGATCGGACTAAAACTGTAGATTTGTATAAAGAACATACACACATATACAGACATATATTGACTTTTATATACAGGGTGTCCCACATAAGGTGTAACACAGAAAAACCTGATGTTCTACAGCACATTTCTGACAAAAATGTTATATAACATAATGGTTGATCGACCTTCGTTTTCGAGATATATCGATTTTTCAATTTTCTCATTTTCTGGTGACTTTTTCCCATTAAAAACGTTATAGCGTAAAATATAAAAAAGATTCAAAGATGGAGTTTTCACCATTAAAAAGGTGAGGAAATTTGCTTTAAAAATGTCTTGCTGGTTGCCCATAATACCCTTAATAAATAATTTTTGTAAACTTATAAATACAAAGATTTGGTTAATTAGAAATTTGTGGTCAACGTTCTTTCTAGCCTAACTTTTTAATTTGTATGGTAAATGAATAAATTTGACGTCATGTAAAACTGGCGCATTTAATAAGCTTTAAAATGATATAAATTGTTAAGTGTATAAATTGTTAAGTGTGTACTCAAACTCAAAGCTACTTTGAGTTTTTGTAAACAATTGTGTACATTTTTCTATACTATATTATTCAATTTCTCATTTTTTTAATACAAGGAGTGATATTTTTTTATTTATTGTTGCCCTTTCTATTTTTTCACCAAGTCTTAGGGTCATTAATAGTCATAGAAACTGATAAACTTGTCATTTATTACCTCATATTCATCCAAATAAGTTTGTAAACTTGAAGCAAACTAGGTAACAATTTATATCATTTTAAAGCTTATTAAATGCGCCAGTTTTACATGACGTCAAATTTACCATACAAATCATTTACCATACAAATTAAAAAGTTATGCTAGCAAGAACGTTGACCACAAATTTCTTATTAACCAAATCTCTGTATTTAGAAGTTTACAAAAAATATTTAATAAGGCTATTATGGGCAAGCAGCAAGACATTTTTAAAGCAAATTTCCTCACCTTTTGAATGGTGAAAACCCCATCTTTGTATCTTTTTTAGATTTTACGCTATAACGTTTTTAATGGGGAAAAGTCACCAGAAAATGAGAAAATTGAAAAATCGATATATCTCGAAAACGAAGGTCGATCAACCATTATGTTATATAACATTTTTTGTCAGAAATGTGCTGTAGAACATCAGGTTTTTCTGTGTTACACCTTATGTGGGACACGCTGTATATACTCGTAGATTTATGTTCATAATTTAATAATTTAATTTTATATTTATTAACATGGGTTCCTGATATTTCTATCTAGATATATTATTTTATAAATATATATTTCATGATATAGTCAGATAGGACTAGTAAGTATGATTATATGTATCTTTAGTTTTTAGGTATTATAATCATAATTTCTATTAAAACTCAAAAAGTAATTTTATCTCCAGTAGGGAGAAAAAGTTATGATTTTGAATTGGTTTTGAGGGACTAAAGTAAGTCTTTTCATCCCTGAACTCAATAAGTAGGGAGAAAAAGTAAAAGTAGGGCGAAAAAGTAAAGTAGGCCAAAAAAGTAAAGATTGCAATTAATTAATTATTCTACAAATGGTAGAAAATGAATGGCTAATGTAATGAAGTTGTTGATATCAGGTTGGCGACACTGCTTTATCAACCATGTTTATCTTTGTTTATAACCTGCATCTAAATAACCTTAAAGCTACGCCTCGGGATTTAGGGACCATGGTTCCTTCGGCTTCGCCTCAAGAACCAACTTATTCGCTCAGGGAATAATGGCTTACTTTACTCCCTAAGTGCAAAAATAACTATTCAAATTAATTTTTACTATTGTTTGCACACTACATTTCTTTATATATATATATATATATATATATATATATATATATATATATATATATATATATATATATATATATATATATATATTCAGTGATTATAAATCTTTAAATTTTTATTTAAACTAAAACTTATTTCCAACCAAATCCCTAAAATATATCGACAAATCCATTACAGTAATCCTTAATAGATTATTTCCTTTCTTTTCAATAAAATTATATTGAAAATCTGTATTTTTATATGTATTCCCTTTTCATAGCAGAAGGTAAAGACAGAATTTGAGTTGGGTAAACATTGGATAAATATAAAATAAATAAAGGGGAAAAAGACGGCGGATATGTTGGACTATGTTTCGTTTTTTTTTTTTATAAATTGATTTCCAAGATATGTGAATCTTTTTGCGAATAATATCCATGTTTCTGGCACCTAGCACCTTACTTATACAAAAGCAGGACTTGAATTGAATTGATATTAGGTGGAACTTTTGTAACATTTTTTTGTAACATTTTTTTGTCTGTTTTTATATTTTTACCTGATGACTTATTCAGTAGGGGTTTTGTTTATTCTTATTTTAAAATAGTGAAATGTATAATAAAATCATTTTTGAAAATACACCTATAGTTTCATGTAAAAGTAGTTAGCTTGACTTAAGTGGCATAATGCTAAATGTAATTAACATGCCCCCCCCCCCCCCCCCCCCGTGTAAATAACATGCTAAAAATTATATTACTTTTATCTATAACCAAAAACTATTAGCTTAAATCTATTAGCAATTTATTGCATCTAATTAAAAAAGGAAAAATAAATAACCGAATAAAAATAATTGAATAATAAATAAATCAATAAATTAAAAAAAAGTAAAACAAAACAAAACTACCTGAACTTAATTTAAAACTAAATTTTATTAGATTACTTAATGTAAGACCTCGAGCATTCTGTTTCAAGGTTTTCCTTCTTGGAGGCCCTTGATTCTCCAAACATATGTATATTATAAGTATTTGTGTTATTTTATATTAATTGATTAGTATCTAAATTATGTATATTTATAGTTTTTTTGTTATATGTTACATAATATGTTTTTTAAATCAATAAATAAATAAATAATCCATAACATGATTACGACTAGAGAGGTTAATAGAGAGTAACACAACAATATTGTCACTATATTAATTATTAACAAACGTGTTTTGACATTTTATATCCTCTATAGTGTTAAGATAAAAACATAATTTTGTAAAATAATGTATATTAGATTTAAGGTATAATTTATTTATAGTAAAATAAGAAAATTATTGTTTAGCTTTAAGCAGTTGAGAAAAATATGTAATTACATACTTCATATCACGTACTATTGGCTCCTTAATTCTTCTATAGCCGCTCTAGTTCACCCCCACTTTGTACTATTATTTTTAAGTCATAAAATCTTGTAAATGTAGTTAGTAGAATCTTTACTCTTACTATGCTAACACTTAACACTGAAGATGATATAAAATGTTGAAACGTGTTTGTTAATAATTAATATAAAATTGTGGTGACAATATTGTTGTGTTACTTTCTATTAACCTCTCTAGTCATAATTTTGAAGTGGTACCACAAAATCTCTATTTAATGTTCTATCATTTATCTATTAATCATGTTTGGTGACTGCGTGTATTCAATGCTTTATGGATTAACCTATTATTAGGTAATTACATGAAGAAGGGACCAAACTCATCGCTTACTGAATCGATATTATCACAACGCTCCTTACACTAAAGATCAAACAAGTAAGGCGCGCTTCACGTAAGTATGTAAGGCGATAATCTCCGGTTTCAGTACGATTAAGATAAAATCATTGGCCGCCATCTTGAAAATATTAAGTGTAAAATTATAATAGTTGCATATTATTTTTCTACAGTCAAAGGTCAATCTTATATCGATCATGCAGTAAGAGAAACAGGTAATAGAAACTGTTACTTCATCTTGTACATAATAGTACATTACGCGTCGAGTGCGGAAAATAGCATTTTGCATGCGAGTGTGAAGTTTGTACCCGAGTGACAGCGAGGGTAGTAAAACCACACGAGCAATGCAAAATGCCGTTTTCGAACGAGTTGCGTACCGTACTTTATCTACGATTGTTATATTTTAAATAATAAATACAGAAAAAAATAAACTTGCTGTAGTTATGTAAGTTCGTATCTCTCTCTTGATAAAGATGGCCTTAATTCTTGAGTTTGTTTTTTTTCCGAATTAATTATTTCTGGAGGAGTATTATTCTCCACATTTTCGTCAGAGTCACTTGATTCACTCATTGTTTTTCACTAAAAACTGGATATAAACAGTTACTTTAATAAAATAACAGAAAATTTGTTTTGTTAAATGTAAACAAAATCGCTAATCGTGCGTAAAGCTGAAGAATTCCTCTTCTTTTCCGCCCTAGGGTGGTAAAGAAGAGGAATTCTTCAGAACTATGAGACGCGCATGCGCAATGAATACAAGTACGTAAAGTGTCACTTTCTACGCATCTAAACAGAGATACAATGTTTATATGTATTTGGTATCAAACGTAGATAAAATGCTTTTATCTGGTCCAAAAGTACAAACCAGTCAAACATAAAGATATGAGTATAAAAGATAAGAGGAATCTTGTCCTACGAACACATGGTATAAATGAAAGGAACAAGTGTACCAAATTACAGACCATTCTGTCGATTTTTCTCTTAAAGGAAAGGGACGTGGGTGGTAATACTGACCATAAGACTCTAACTGTTCCCTTTGCCTTAGGGCCTAGTAGTAAGGGGGCGGGGAGGCCAAAGCCTGGCAACTAGACCGCATTCGGGTCCTTTTTGCCAACCCCTGACTTCACCTATCGAACCACCACAGAATCACCCTCAAATCTCCTTGTTTGGGTCACAAAGGAGAGAATGTCTTGCCACTTTAGTGTGACCAGTTCCTCTTCCTTTATTTCCCCTGCTCCTAATAAGTAAAAGCGCAGTCTGCCATATCCTTCACATACTCCCACAAAGTGGAAGGCTGTCTCCTCTTCAAGCCCACACAATGGGCATGTGGGGTCGTCTTCAATCTTCAGTAGTGCCAGATGTCTTCTGAGCTGGCAATGCCCTGTCAAGACTCCAACCATATTTCTTAGATTGGGTCTACCTAATCCCATAAGCCACTTGGTTTTCCCTTTGTCTAGATCAGGCAGTAGCATTTTTGTCTGCCTACAGCCATCCGTTCCTCTCCATGCCCTCCTTGCTTCTTCCCAGATCCACGCATTGATGGCTGACCTCGCCTGTCCTCTAGACCAATCAATGGCGGGTTCCGGTCCACAGAATGGCATGGAGGCTCCTTTCTTGGCTACCTCATCTGCCTTCTCGTTCCCAGGGATCCCTGTGTGCCCTGGGACCCAAAGCAGTGTGACCTCTTTCCTTTCTGCAAGCAGTTCTAATGCCTCTTGACACTCCTTAACAAGTGCTGACTCTACACTCGGGTTGCAGAGTGCTTGGAGTGCTGCCTGGCTATCTGAGCATATAGCTACCTTCGTTGATGTTGCATCTTTCACCTCAGGTTTCCTGGCCACCTCTAAGATGGCGTAAATTTCTGCCTGGAAGACTGTGGTGAGAGTACCTAGGGGGAAACTCTCTTGGGTGCCGGACCTTTCTAGGTACAGTCCCGCCCCTGACATTCCTTTTTCATTCTTAGAGCCATCAGTATATGCCACTAGAGTTTCCTGGTCGAATTTAATATCTCCTACTTCCCATCTGGCTCGTGATGGAATTTCTACCTTGAATTTCCTCTTCAGCACTAGCTGGTGTTCTATTCCTTTCATTCGAACCCCTGTCAATGGGATCTTGGATTCGGCCATCCTTTGTATACCCAGGTGTCCCACAGTATATACGCCCCCTTGCCACTGACCATTGTCTCTAAGTCTCACAAAAGATGCAATGGCCTCTCCCTTAATCCATGTATGGAGTGGGGGTAGTCCTGCCAGGGCCTCTAGAGCCGCCGTTGGAGCAGTCCTCATCGCACCAGTTATACTCCTACATGCTAGCCTTTGAACCTTGCTTAGTCTCTTAGACGAGCTGGCCACTTCAGTTCTGGGCCACCAAATAACGGCCCCATACTGGATTCTGGGCCTGATAGCCGCGGTATATAGCCATTTAAGTATTTTGGGGGACAATCCCCATGCCTTCCCCACTGCTCGTCTAAGTTGCCAGAAGGCGATCGTAGCTTTTTCTTCCACCTTGTCTAAGTGTGGTTTCCAGGATAATTTAGAGTCAAAAGTTACTCCAAGATATTTCACTTCTTTTGACAATGCGAGTTCCTGGCCAAAAAGTTTTGGGGCTTTGAAGTCCACAAGTTTCCTCTTTTTAGTGAAGACTATCATCTCAGTCTTTGATGGGTTGACTGAGAGTCCCACCTCCTTACACCATTTTTCAATGATTCTGCAAGCTAGTTGCATCCTTTCACAGCAGGTGTTCAGGAACTTGCCTCTAATCAGGACTAGTCCGTCATCTGCATAAGCCTGAAAATAGAAGTCTCCTTCCGACATTCTCCTCATAAGTCCGTCCATCACCAGGCACCACAGGTGGGGTGAGAGGCAACTGCCTTGTGGGCAGCCTCCTGACACCATTTTGGTCACGTTAGTGCCGCTGATCGCTGCGGTGACTTTCCTCGCTCTCAGGGAGGACATTATCCATTCGACAATGACTTGAGGAGTGTTCCTTTGTGAGAGTTCCCCTTTGATATTATCTGATTTTGCCTTATCAAAGGCTCCTTCCACGTCAAAGAAGAGAGCTAAGGTGTAGTCTCCACTTTGCATAGCCTTTTCTATCCTAGAAGTAGCCGCATGGAGGGCTGTCTCCGTTGACCTCCCTCTGGTGTATGCATGTTGATTCTTATGCAGCGGTTTTCTAGGTAGAATTTCCTCAATAATGTATTTATCCACAATCCTCTCAAGGGTCTTTAGCATAAATGACGTAAGGCTAATGGGTCGGAAGGACTTGGCTTGCGTGTAGTCCTTTCTCCCTGGTTTGGGGATAAAGACCACTCTGGTTGCCTTCCATACCTCCGGTACCCTGCCCATCGCTAAGCTGCCTTTGAAAATAGCCTCTATGCTGGATATAAGATGCTCCATTCCCCTCTGCAAGAGGGCTGGAAAAATTCCATCCTGTCCAGGTGCCTTAAATGGATTGAATTTATTGACGGCCCATTTGATGGACTCTCTTGTAACTAGACGGGTTGCCAGGTCCCAGTTAATGTCTGTTTCTGGGGCCCTTTCCAAACTGTCACTGGCATCAGTGCCTTCCCCCGGGAAATGTATTTCCAGGAGGTAGTCTAGAGTTTCCTCTATACTGAGAGTCCATGTGCCATCTAGCCTTTTGATTGAGCCTAGGGCTCTCCCGCTTCCTTCACTGCTCAAGATCTTAGCCAGCCTTGTTGCCTCTGGAAGGGACTCAATTCCCCTGCAAAAGTCTCTCCAGCCGGCTCTCTTGCGCTTCCTTACCTCTTTTTTAAAATTCCTTCTCGCTTCCCTGAAGCTGTCCCATAATACTCCTTGTTCCTTTTTCCTGAATGCCTCGTTGAAAGCATTCCGAGCCTTTTTCCGGAGCTTATCCAGATCTCGGTTCCACCATGACACCTTTTGGTGGGCCTTGGATTTAAGGGGACATGAATGCTGAAACGCCTCAATTATTTCTGAGCTCAGGGTTGCTGCCTCTCTCTCCAGAGCATCAGGACCTATTAACACCTCCTGAGACACTCCCTGGATGTTCTCAAGTTCATTTGAGAAGGATTCCCAGTTGGTTCTCCGTGGAAGTCTCTGCGGTGTTTCCTCTTCCTTATCTACCTGAATGCAAAAACTGACCATGCGGTGGTCAGACATCAAGATATCTGATGACACATGCCAGTTGCAGATGCTTTCCGATATAATCCTAGATGCCATGGTGACATCTATTACCTGAGAACGGATTCTGTTAATAAAAGTTGGTTCCGTCCCTATATTCATAACCTCTAAGTCAGTGGATGCTAAAAATTCCAATAGCGCATCACCTCTGTTGTTGCAATCATTGCTACCCCAGGCATGGTGATGCGCGTTAGCATCGCACCCAATTATCAGTGGAATGGCCTTCTCCTCTGAGAATCTGACAATATTGGTCAGTTCCCTTGTTGGGGGAAGGTCTAACCTATCATATGGCAGGTATAGACTTGCCATGATTACCTTATTAACTAAACCTTTTACCTTATACTCCAGGATGATTACCGTGGCGTCGCGAGTCCCCAGCTGAGGTATCGGTGTTACCTTCAGGTCCTCCGTCGCCACAATGCATGTCCTGGGGTTGTCCTCCTCTGGTCCTTCTTGGCCTCCTACCACTAGCCTCAGACCAGTTCTCCTTAGATACTTACTTTCAGCCTTAGGGCCTAGGTCTGCTTCTGACTTGGGACTTGGCGAGTAATCTTTTATCTCTTTATAAGTATTTGTACTTTTAAAAAGAATTAACCAAAAATTGAGTGTAGTTAGGAGGGACTTTATTGATAAAGTTCTTTTAAAGTTGTTTGTTCGGGGAAAAACTATATATTCCTAATCTACCTTAAAAGTGTAAAATTATCTGTGAACATAATTATGTTATAATAGTTACATAATCATTTCCTACCTTTTAACATCTTTAAAACGATGTATAACATGTCATGCTGGCTAAAATCTTGTTTTATAGTCGTCCATCATATTGACCGCCATGTTGAAAATATTAGGTGTGAAAGTTTAAGTTGTAACAAATGCTGAGATGCACCTGTGTGCATAATTTCGTTCAAAACTGTCAATTTTTACGCCAGCTCCAGCTATCGTAAGGCAAGAATCTCTAGAAGTCTCTAAATGAAGAACTAACATCGCTCTATCAATTATATTTTTTTATTATATAATAATTTGATTTCATGTTATGTTTAGATTGAATTGGACTTCTCCATACCGTTTCTTATCATACCAGTGAAAGGAAGACAGCACGATGATGGAACAGCTTACCCTGTGATCGATGTTAATACTAAAGGATTGATCACAGTTGGGGCCATTTTTGTTTTTCTTCTTACTGTCGTTCCTAAACTGCTGAGAATGTTCGTCCCTCAAGCCCAAGGTACTCTATTATTATCGTACTTTAAGAATTATTTGATAACCTTTCTTAAAATATAGTGAATAGGTATGTTTACTATACAATGAAAATACTTACCATTTTGTAAAATAGTGAATTTCTTTGATTTATGTTTTGTAACAAAAATGCTTAAATGATAATTGTAATTGAATAATCAAGTCAAAATGATCTTTGACTAAGAATTTATCGACAAACATAATTGTTAGTAAAAATATAAAAAAGCACCATTGGCGATTTGTAAAAGCTGACAAGACAAACTGATTCTGCCGTACAGCTTTAAATTTCCCTCAAATACCTCATTTAATATCCCTATAATGTTTGTAATTACAATGCATTAATTATCTTTTTGATTTATTTAGCGGCGTGATTAATTTAGTAAGTCCGTTTGTAAACCTGTGTAATCCTTTAATAACACAGAACTACAGCCTCTGGTGCCTTAGTGTTATCGATTTTATAATCCATGGAAGCTTCTATGTCATATGGATTCGATATTCAAGGAAGCTCTGCAAGTCAAATGAATTACAAATTTACAAAATCATTCGTAACAATGAAGTCTATCATAAAAGAAATTATGTTGAAAACAAAGTTAGTATTTTCTACCAATAAATTCTTAGTACAATAGTACTATATCTTCCGCCATTTAAAGTGAAAAGTTAAAGTTTTGACTTAAGAGGCGTTGGAGAAATCAAAGCTTATTAATATCTCTTCCACAATTTAAGGTAACATAATAAAATGTGAAATACAGTAAAATCCCGGATTACGTAAATTCACCGTGACTGCTGCTGAAAGTGATCAGGGGACGATTCTGCAACTTTGAAACCTCCCTTTTCATGTGATTATAAACACCCGTCACTGCTGCTGAAAGTGATCAGGGGGTCGATTCTGCAACTTTGAAACCTCTCTTTTCATGTGATTATAAACACCCGTCACTGCTGCTGAAAGTGATCAGGGGGTCGATTCTGCAACTTTGAAACCTTTCTTTTCATGTGATTATAAACACCCGTCACTGCTGCTGAAAGAATTCAGGGGGACGATTCTGTAACTTTGAAACCTCCCTTTTAATGTGATAATATATCAAAATTTGATATGGAGCTGCGCGCGCAGCCTTTTAACGAAAATCTGTAATTTAGTTTGTTGCGAAACAACAAAAAAGCTTTTAGTCAGTGATAAATAACAACTTAAAATCGATATTGATGTATGCGTCAGTTTATGTGTTTATTCATCGTTATGTTTACATCAAAATGAAGTCAAAATCAAAACAGATTGATACCATTATTGTTTTCATTTTCGTTTTCGTACCGAAGTAACATTTTTGGACTCCGTTTGTGAAAGGACTATTATCGCGTATATTATTTATATTTGGACTATTGTATTGAGTTTTATTGTTCCCTTTGTATTATTCTAATATCCATTATACATTATTCTAATACACAGTAACGCCATAATTGTTTTCATTTTCGGACTGAGATAACTTTTACTGTACATATTGTTCGTTGAGGTTTTTAATCCCTTAGTTATTATTTTGTTTCTTTACTTAATATTATGTACTTACAAATTCGTTTTTTTTTTTTTTATAAAGATTTTCCAATAAATGTTATTTCTTACATACTCAATTTTTTCTTTAGTAATAAGGACCCAGTTAAGAATTTATCTAAGTACATTCCTCGACTTACGGTATACTTCGCGGTCCCACCTATTACGTAAGTCCGGGGTATTACTTTACATAATTCACAATATATATATGTATATACATACATACATACATATATATATATATATATATATATATATATATATATATATATATATATATATATATATATATATATATATATGCCTTATCTAGAAAATGTTTATCCTTTATTAGTAGTATATTAAAGTAATTTCGTTTAATAGGTCTCTCCTTGTGAATGTATGGTGGACATTTTTAACTAAATCTTACATATATATATATTCAATATCAAAAAATTGTAAAAGATTGACAGTCGATATATTATTTATTTTAAAAGAATTGGTCATTCCTAGACATTTCTGTTTTTTTAAACAATTCTAAACAAGCAAATTGAGTTGGATAGGGGTTAAGAAGTTTTTAAAGTTTTGAGACCCTTGGAACCCCTGGGGAGGCGGAAGTTTCCTAACCCATTGGAGAATGCTTCTAAAAAAAACTCCCTCTGGCTCTGAGGAAGTTTTCTCCTAAACCCCAATAATTTATTGCATACTAAACAAAATATGGCAAGGGGAAATTTATAGAGACATTATGAGGTATGAATTCAGATACCTCATACACTATAAGTTACCCCTGGAATCCTGTGCTCAAATAAGAAGTGGGACAACCAGATAATTTGAGCATATTGTTTTGAATATCAACCGATATTTGGTAAAATTACTTTTAATGAGAATAATAATTATTGTTGAATAATCTTACCGATTTTACTTTTTGATATGAATTCATGACTTTCTAAAAGCACGTGTTATTATCAGTTGTTGGGTCTCTAGTACTGGATCGGTTAATTTTGAGTATCTTAGATGTCGACAGATTGAGCCATTAACCGTAACAATCGATTAAGCTCTTTAGGTCGTAGCCCTGTTATTAGTAAAGCTGTAAACGGCGAAGTGGAATAACAAAAAAATGCATTTATAAAGCCTCTTTTTACCATAAATACTTTATTGATTTGCTATAACCTTTTTTTGGTTTTGTTATGCTTGTGATTTACAAAAGTATATGTACTGTCTAATATTTTGTTTTTATGTTATGGCGTATTGAAATTAATCTGAAACAATTATTTCTGGTAAATAGTTTTCAGCTTTAAGTAGAGGTATTCTTATGATCAGATTGTTGCCAAACTAAAGAAAACCATGATCAAAGCATACTCGTATTATATAAGTAGAGGTACTCTGAGTTGCTTTAGAGTCACTCTAACACGACAATTTATACTTTTCATATAAGCATTATAAACAGAGAGCAAACGATCAATGCATATGATGTTTCTTTAGAGGCACTCTAGAGCGACAATTTATACTTTTCATATAAGTATTATAAACAGAGAGCAAACGATCAATGTATATGATAAGTTTCTTTAGAGGCACTCTAACGGGACAATTTATACTTTTTATATAAGTATTATAAACAGAGCGCCAACGATCCGATTGTAACAATAATCCGATTGTTGCCAAACTAAAGAAAACCATGATCAAAGTATATTCACGTTTAATTGCACGCTAAACGTTATTAAACTCCAGTTAAGCTTTTAGTTATAACTAATAATAATAATTATAGTCAAGATAAGATTATCCCCTCATGTCAACAAGTTATGTATTGATGTTAAGTATCCTCGAAACTTGCTGGATTTTAAATCCTTTGAAGACATAAAGTTGAATTTTCGGTTTCCATACTCTTATAATTATATTAGAGTAAATTTGAAGGGCAAAAATAAAACCTCTTACCTGTAAATCTCGGTTCAACAAGGTTGTTTTAAAAGCTTAAATAAGATGCATAATTAAAGTTTGGTGAATTTTTCATGCTACCTCGTGTCTTAGGTACTTCAGCTAATTTTTATTTACCTAGTTGAAATTAAAATAACTTTTTATTTACACATTAAAATAAAAAAAAAATAAATAAATCCCAAGACAGAAATGTTTAAGGATGACAGAAGACTTTTAGCTTTGTAACTCTGAATCTTTTAGACTACGTCATTTTGACATCAAAGAAGGTTCTTACGAGGTGTTAAGTTGTCTGACCTACATCGTTAATCTTCTACCATGAATAAATAATAACACCATCTAAAATTAGCAGTATTTTTCACTCCGTCCTTATAGTTTCACAACTCTCAGTCTTTTTCTTTACTTCATTATCTTGTTTTTTTGAAAAACAATGTTTGGGGGTTTCATAACTGCAACTATATACGTGTGATTTTCGTTTTAAAAATTATAATTAATGTCATTATAATTAAATTTCTTTAAATTAATCTATTGAGTAGTATTGTCATTGAATCAAAAAAACTCATGTAAGTAGAGTTGGTGACATTTGGGTGTGGACTACTATCTTATTCGTAGCTAAAGCCGTTTGTCGGCGTTGGCATCCATGATCTTTCTTTCATCATCATTTTCTCTTCATCATCATCCTCCTCCACGCCATGCATTTGAATCATGGCTGCCTGATTGAAGAGTCTACCTTTCCATATACGCTTAGTAACTCCATCCTCTGAAATTGAACACGATGTCTTTACGACTTGACAAAGTTTCATGGCTGATGATAAATTCCTCCGGCTTTGGGTTTTATCGTATACACTAAGTACCATCCTTCTTTCGCACTCTTCCATAGTTCCTTCCTTTGACTAGACCATTGAATATTCACGATCTGAGAGCATTAGATTGGAAATGTAACATGAAGTATTAATGATTGAGTTCTAAATTCTAGGTCTTCCGGTGGTGACCTTGTCATGTTCGAAGAGTATTCCGAGGTTTGACCTCCTATGCTGGAGGCATCTTTAGGGTTGTACATGTTGTTCTGAGCGAGGGACAACGTGGATGTGGAAGTCCATGTTGTCCCACGCTCAGAACAACATGTACAACCCTGAAAATGCCTGCAGCATAGGAGGCAAGGTCACCACCGGAAGATCTAGAACTTAATGATGACATTAACTGCGGAAGCCTTATGAAGTATTAATGATTTATGAAGTTAGCTAATCATATCTCATTCTTGTTTATAATAAACCATTTAAATTGGAGCAAGTGAAAGCATTTTTAAGAATAAAGCCTAGTTTACATTGGTAGAGTAAAGGGTCGAGTGCACTAGCTTACTTTTTAGCTCAAGGGACGGTAGAGTAAAATGGTGTGCTGCTTTTTGGTAGAGTGACTCTAGTCAAGTCGTTCACACGTGCTTGAGATAGTAGCCTTAGTAAAGTGAGGTTATTACGTTTTTAGTTCTGAATAATCACGCAATTAATATATAGAAGAGGTATTCAATTTTAGGACGGACGTAGGGTGGGGGGTCTACTCGCCCGTCGGCGGTCGAGCTACTCTACCACCGCACTAGCTTATTTACTCGACCAACTTTTATCCACTATCCTCGACCGTTTACTATCCGTATCGTTCACATTAGGCTAGTAGCTTGGTAGAGTGCTACTCGACCTAGCTACTCGACCGTTTACTCTACCAATGTAAACTAGGCTTAAAGAAAATAACACTAAGTAATTATTTACATAGTAATTATTAATTGTTCCATAAGATCATCACTCAATACTGTCCATTAATACCTAAATTTAAACATATTTATTTAATTTTATTTTACAGTGTCTACGATGGAGAACTGGGCGCCACTGATGTCGAGGATCGACGACGCTATTAAAAGCCCAGATATCATCAGGAGTACATGCTTTCAAAAAGTGACTTGTATGGCATCATCTAATCCTATCACTTCATCATTATTTAAATTCTTAAGGTAACTGAATTAAAGTTGAATGAGCTTAAAAATTGTCATTACAAAATGTCATCTATTCAAACGTCATATTCTTCAAAGTTTGGAGTATCGAATTTAATTTTGGGTTCACGCTAACGCTTGTGCATGTGCATTGTGCATACTTCCTCGACGCCTTTTTAAGTACTTCAATAATCCGATGGTTTAAAACTGCGTTAAAGTGATTCGAATGAATTAAAATACTTGTTATTTTAGTTTATTTCATTTTTAGTGTAAGTACATTCATAACTATGTTCATACACTCGAATTGTGACCACAAGTTTTCACCTATATTACGACGATTAAGACCTATATCATAACTTCTTTCTTTTAAAATATCGGTTCTTCTTTAGATTGTTACTCCCCTCGGTTTTTTTTAGAATATGACTAAATAACTATTAAGACAAAGGGATGTTTAGTCCAATGTACTTTGGGACAATGGAATATCACACTTCAGTTTTATAAGGGGAGTAACTGTCAAAAGAAGAACATTGCATTCACCTTCTTTAGATTAATACTCCCCTCTGTTTTTTTTTTTATAAGAGGAGTAACAATCTAAAGAAGTTCCAAAATATCTGTAAGATTAAAATCAAAACGTACCGTCAAAGTTTAGAATATAAAATTCATTATTTTTATTCTTTCCTCATATTTTGTCTTTCGTGAGTAATAAAATGCAAAGATGGGTAATCAATTCACTCCTCGTCTTCTTAGTGTTTTTTTTTTTTTTTTTTTACAAAAAACAAGAAGACAAACAAACAATATATATATATATATATATATATATATATATATATATATATATATATATAGCTTTTTAGATCGTTCACAAAAAACAATTACCTCACGGGACAAAACGTGATCTGAATTTTAATTCTTAAACAAAAAATCCAGAAAAAGAAGCTTGTCTCAATCATAACAGCTTTGAGCATAAATTTAAGGATTATAATATTACTTCAAGAGTAACGTGGATTTTCTAATTCTCGTATGGGAACTTATAATATTTTTAATGCAGTTTTTCACTTGTTAAGACAAATTTTATATATATATATATATATATATATATATATATATATATATATATATATATATATATATATATATATATTTTTTTTTTTTTTTTTTTTTTTTTTTTTATATAGCTTAATAATAATTATTAAGGAATCAAGAATATAGAATTTTTCATGACGAATTACTATTTTTATAAATTTAATATATTGCCAAGCAAAAAATGTTTGGTTCTTTAATGAAATGGTAGGAAAGGAAAGACGCCAAGATGTCATTATTCTCTTTTTTTCTTTTTTTAAATATTTTTTTCCACCTTGGTTGGTAAGGTATCTTTATATTAATAAAAAGACATGCTAATTTCTCTGCAGGAATATAATGGAGGTTGATGGGGGGGGGGAATATTTCTTATCTCCACCTTATACATTAAAACAAAAAAACTCAATAATTTTGGTTCTGAATAAAACCGAATTGTAAATAACACTTTCAGAATAATCAGTCCATTTCCAAAAGAAAACCACAACGTATTATGTTAAATTCAGACCGGGTTTGACTGTGTTTTAACTTAATTTATAATATTTTAATGCCTTTTTGCCGACATTCTGATACGCAGGACGTGAAATGAAGTGTATAGGTAATATACGAGTACAATAGTACATTACGCGTCTAGTGCAGAAAGTAGCATTTTGCATGCGAGTGTGGAGTTTGCACAGTAGTAAAACCACACGAGCAAAGAATAATGCAGTTTTCGCACGAGTTGCGTACCGTACTTCATCTACGATTGTTGGATTTTAATAATAAATACAGAAAAAAAAAATTAATAAACTTCCTGTAAGTAAGTTCGTATATATCTTTTGATAAAGATGACATTAATTCATCAGTTGTATTTTGTGCCGAATTAATTATTTCGGGAGAAGTATTATTCTCCTCATTTTCGTCATAATCACTTAAATCACGCATTCTTTTTCACTAAAAACTCGATATAAACAGTTACATTAACTAAATAAACGGCAAATTAGTTTTGTTAAATGTAAATAAACACGCAAATCGTGCGTTAAGGTGAAGAATTCTTGTGAAAAGAATTAATTATGAACGCGCATGCGCAATGACTAGGACTACGAAAAGAATCACTTTCTACGCATCTAAACAGAGATAAAATGTTTATATTTCGTATCAATCGTAGATAATAAAAATTTACTTCATGACTATAATCTATTTACTATTACACAAAAGAAATAATCCATACCTAGTTAGAATTTCAAAGATTCCATTTCATTTTAGTAATCATATATGGTTAGAATTTGAAAAGTTAATCGGGTGGAAACCACTTTGCGTGAGGTACTTTTTTTAAAGGATCGTCAAATGCTATGACATGAATTTTGATCAGACGCATCTGGGTTTAAGATTTAGAGTCGAAACACGTCCTACTCTAATGACCACTCTACTAGGTGTATGAAATGATCATAATCCAACCCCTAGGATGACCATTCACTGGATAGAAAGAAAAGTTGTGCAAGAGTATTAAACATTATCATTTATGATTTTTTATTCTTTCAATACGAGTTATTACTGAAGAAAAACTGTTACAAAATTGAAAAAAAAACAACATTGAAACAATCACGTGATACTTCTTATACAACACTACAATAAAAGAACGACTAAGATAATTTATGGCTATTTATATAATATTGTTCTTGAAAATATTATATTCAAATACCCTAATAACAAAAATATTTGTCTATGAAACTTTTTGATATTTTTTTTTCTGCAGAATCTATCCTCCATAAGTATATATTGTCATAACATTTTACATTATATCATATAAGTATATTGTACCATCATTTTGATCTATAATAATGTCGTATTCTTTAACAGTACATCGTATAGTATCATACCATCATGTAGATTATAATAATGTCATATTAATCAACAGAAGGTGGGCTCTAGAGGGATTTTGTGTTCTTCTAAAACCCCACCAGTGTATCATACTATTATTTTGATCTATAACCATGTCGTATTCTTTAACCCTAGAACGCTAACCATATTTTTTAACCTCTTAAGACTAACCTTAAGTCATATTGACTCCCAAATCTATTATACCCAGTTTTATTAAAATATAAAGGCCTAATATGTACAATATTTTTTTAACACGTTTTAGTGCTAGTTGAAGGGACACTTGGGTGCTTTGTTTCCCATAAAAAAACAATTTTTTCCTTTTAATTCCGGTTTTTCAATCTGGACTACTACTATATTACATATCCCGTATTGTCATCTACCGGAGTGGTTTTATTTACTTTTTTTTATGTAACTTTTTTCTTTCCTTTCCTTTGGTTTTTCTATTTCGTAAATTGTTTCAATTAATTTATCATTTTCCTCATCATCGCTGATGGGATCAAAAAAGGCATTTTCTATTTTCAAATCTGGGTCCAAATCACAACCGTCACCATTATTGTCGAATACGCTCTTTTTCATAATCGGTATCTGAATCGGTCATTTCCTTCATTAAGTGATAAATGTCGTTTAGATCATTGAATTTTTTCTCCATTATTTGACTATATTCATATTCTATTAACTTTATATAATTTAGACATATAACGACAAAAAAAAAAATATAACAGTTTATACTTATAAATGAATAAATTACAATTATATTACCTTTTTTGAAATAATTATTGAATTAAAAGTTATATAATATTTAATTTATAAGATTTAAAATGCCAAAATAAACAATAACACGACATACTATTCTAAAAAATACTATTCTGCGTCAAAATGACCTACAAAAAATTTACGTGTAAGACTAAACAGGAGTCAAAATGACTCCGTGACTGCAGAAAAACAAACGATATGTCCTCTTTAGAATCTGAATGTGAAACTGATAGAAGTGTAGAAGGGTCATTCAAGGGTGGGAGATAGCATAGCTAAGATGTGGGAGTTCTGTGTTTTACAGACACCGTACATTCGTAGTTGAAAAAAAAATGGGAGTCAGTTTGACTCCAGGTTAGCTTTCTAGGGTTAACAGTACATCATTTAGTATCATACCATCATTTAGACCTATAATAATGCTTTTGTTTATTGTTGGTCATCTTAATTTACATTACATCATATAAGTTTATTTATACCTTAATTATTTAAATCAATAAGAATGTAATTTTCTTTAACATTACACGATTAAGGTGTATCATACCATCATTTAGATCTATAATAATGACGTATTCTTTAACAGAACATCTAATAGTATCATACATTCATTCAGATCTATAACAATGTCATATTCTTCAACATAAGGAGGGCTATAGAGGGGTTTTGTGTTCTTCTAAAACCCCACCAGTGTATCATGTCATCATTCAGATCTATAGCAATGTCATATTCTTCAAAATAAGGTGGGCTCTAGAGGGGGTTTTGTGTTCTTCTAAAACCCCACTAGTGTATCATATCATCATTCAGATCTATAACAATGTCATATTCTTCAACATAAAGTGGGTTTTTTAGTGAAATTTTGTGTTCTTCTTAAATCCCACCTGTGTATCTTACCATAATTAAAATCAATCATTTTATTTATTATTATTATTATTTTTTTTTTTTTTTACTTTTATTTATTCTTGGTAATTTTAATGGCAGTAATCAATGGATGGGAAGCAGTGGCCCGGATGAAGACCTGTATAAGCCTATGTTTGACTCTGCCAGCATGGAAGATTGCGCCCAATACAGATGTTCCATTCCTCAGTTGACACAACTTATGGCGTTTTTAACAAAAAAGAAAAAAGATAATAATTAAAAAACATGTTCATCGTTACTTTTTGTTCCAAGATGTTTATGTATTAATGAATCCTTTGACACTAAAGTTCTTTTTACGACCAACAAGAGCAATTGAATGGGTTGCAGGGGTATCCAACTCCAGTATTCTAGAGGTGTAAGAGCACTAGCGCTCCACGAGAATATGGTGGTTAAAATTGTAAACTACTTATGATCTTTTGACATTTGTACTATTTTGTAAATAAACAATATAAAAAAATAAACAGCCTCGGTGGCCGAATGAGATGCGCGATAGCTCAGAATGAGAAAGTTCCCGGGTTCGAATCTAGTAAATTGAGAAAATAATTTATTTCTTTGAATTAAGAAGCTCGAAATCTTTTGAATGGTGTAAAAGATGTAGTTACAATATTAACCGGAATTCCCGTGGAGCGCTAGTAGTCTAACCCAGGTAGATAAAGAGGGGAGTTGGAAATCTTTCCGTTTAAGGATTCTATGATCGCTGATGGGTTGTATGAAAAACATTTCATTACCAACCTATTTTATAAAATAAAATCACCAACACGGAATAACACTGTGGGACTGTATCAATATAAACCGGCCAAAACTACTTTACATCGAATCCTATTTTATTTTATTTGTGTATTTCATTTATCAAAAGTGTCAATAAAGTGTTACAGCTTTTGCAATGTACTTAAAACCTATTCTTAAAGTTATTGCTGTAATATAATATCAGGACTCAAGGACAGAAGAATGAAAGTCTACTTTTTGTAGTTTAGAAACAGTGATACTTTAAAGCTGTAAATAGATATTCTAGTTAAAGCACTGTAAATATTAAGCCAATTGGATATTTTAGAAATAATTTCGGTAATAATTGGGATTTATTACTCCCCGGGAAAAGGGGAGGGAGGGGGGGGGATTTTCAGAGATTTTCTCAATCTCTTGTGTAGACTGCGGCCTTCTTTTTGTTTTGAATGTCAATTATGCAAAATTTTATCAAATTTCAAACTAAACTGTAGATTTGTTTAATTGCCAAACAAACAAACAGTCGCTCTTCTTTAATTATACATATAAAAATATGTAGTAAATATATTATGATGAGAGCAAAAGAAAAAATTATTATTCTTTATATTTATATATTTTAAATACGTATATTAATTGATATATTTCTGATGAAACACCTCGTAACCCACACAGCTTTCAGACAGTGTTGCCAAGTCGTGTTGGGATACGAGATATTTACCCCCACGACTGTACCATTTTTGAATACCAGATACTTTTGTACAGGGTATAGCACTAATATCATTCCTCTGTGACTTACGAGGCATGGGAATAGCTCATAACCCAAAAATAATGAAAAAAGTGGGTTACGAGGTATTATATATACCTATACATGTATAAAGTCACAATATCCACTCATTCGCGGGTTTTTGCTTATGGTCGAAAATTGGCCAAAGCCAACTAAAAAAAGTCTATCTATCTAATTAATCAATTAAAAACGAGCAAATTATTAACCTAGCCACCCCAGAACTATTGTGATTTATCAGTTTTCGGCTGCTTCATCCTCCTCACCATCTACCAAAATCCCCACTAAAAGAATAAAAGAAATAAAAATATTGCTGCAGTAATATTGGGCAACGTAACTGAGAGTCTTACGGACAGCGTAAGACTCACAGAAAAGTAATAAGTCCAAGGAAACAATTTTAGTCTCTTTTTATCAAGCCAGGCAATGGCATTTTCTGTTATTAAACTAATAAAATATAATTAACTATACATTATTATAAATATAAATAGTGACGTGGCCTACATAATAATGTAATAGGATACAGCAACTCATTCCTAGCATGAACCCCGCGCGAAGCGAGGGAGAAGTACATTCGCACATAGATTCGGAATGATGAAAAATTTTCTTCCGCTGAGTCAAAAGCTCAATGGTTACAGTGATGGGTAATAAATGAGGTTATCTATAATTCGATTTTTCTTTCTCTTTGGTAATTTTATTAATGCTTAATAAATATTTATAAACTAAAAGAATAGTTACCACTATTTGAGTCAATCCTATGTAATGTAGGAAATTTATTATTTCTAGGTTGGTAAGATTTTTACTTCACCTTTCTCATTGTATTGTTCATGCAGAGCTTTCCTACACGCTTCGCTGATTCTAATAACAATAATAATTTGTTAGTTTCTTCGGTTCATCATTTACGCTAAAAGCTTGATCCATCCTCCTTTGAATGCAAGTGCACCCAAAGAAATACAGTTGGACCTCCATATTACGAAATTGATGGTTCCAGGAAAGAAATGCTAAATTGAAATTTCGTTATATAGGATTTTTTATTGAAGTGAAACTTCTTTAGGCATGGTAGAGTAAATTGGCGTGGATGAAATGAAATTGCATGTAACAAGTTTGTGATTCGAGACTCGTCTAGGTGAAAGGTATTTTATAGGTAAAACAACTGCCGGCTTAAGTCGGCAGTTAAAAAAAGGCTTAAGCCGGTCTACGAGTCTCGATCTACCGACCTCTGATTCAGCAGGCATAAGTGCTAACATTGCACCACGGAGGTACATGAGGAGGCATAAGTGCTAACCATTGCACCACGGTGGTAGATGATGGCCAATCAACTGCTGGCTTAAATCTGTAAAAAATCTTTTACTAGGATGAGTCTCGATCCACCAACCTCTGATTCAGCAGGCATAAGTGACCATTGCACCACCACAGAGGTAGATGGATTTTCAATACACAGAATTGGTATATAAGCGCAATTTATGTATTGTATTATAAAAATATAATATATATAAATGTTTTTTTCATGTTTTTTCTTCATTATTCGCTAAAATGTTATGAAAATATTTTATTTTTCAATTAAATTCCACATAACCATTTTGTTAATCCTGAAATAATAAAATCGTGAAGAAATGCTAGGGGAGCTATGCATAAAATCAACTGTTTCTAGAACTTAAGTTTTACTCCTAGAGTGACTTCTTAGAGTCTCAGACAATTTTTTTAGAAATAAAATGAGTGTTCCTAAAATAGGAAGATTTTTATCTCGTACCATTTTCACCTATTTTAAACGGTTTCATCTACGTCTTCATACTTAGAATCAAGATCTTATTTAAAGTCTCCACTTGTTTCGTATAGTATAAAATATTGAATCCTGGTTTTTCAAAATTGTAGACACTGAACTCGGAGTGATTTCATATTTACTGGATACTTGTTTGATCTTCATTCCTTACCTTCGCCTTGGATAAATTGCATTTTTCTGCTGAAAAAGATTTTCTTTTAGACATTTGTACGGTTGAGTAAATTACCCTGTAATAAGTCAAGAGCTTTATAAACTTCCAAAACGAATTCTAAACTAAGAGTAAGAGCTTTCTCTATACTGCGCAAAGATGATACATAGAAACTTGAAACATTTTTTAACAGAAAGGAAAATTGGGTTTTGTACTCGACGTGCTGTGTTTTGGAATTAAACAAAACTGGAAAGTTTACTCAGATGTAATTCTGAATTCTGTATGTACAGTCGGATCTCCATACAACGAAATGAATATAGTATGTATGTAATTGGATATAAAAATATACATGACAAGTGTGCGCTAGTCAGCACAAAGCGAGGGTCCGAAGGCAACACAGTATTGTTTAGTAGTACCTATATTGACGGTACTTTTGAAAATGCTAGAAAGCCTACTTTGAACTATCCTATGGGTCTGATATTCTCAAAACACATAAACAAAGTATTTTTTTGCCACTGAACCGGACTTACTAAGGTGATTCGTCTTGTCCCTTATTAGACCGAATAGTATTTCAAACTCCATGGGATGAAAATTTATGTGCAGTAATTTATTCTACAGGCCAAGATAAAAAAAAAGCGAATAACAAACTCTTGAATTTCACAATACTTTTTCCTATAACTGTTTCACGCTTTTCCTTTAAGAAAATATTGCATCCTATAATCCTTTAAAAGAGGAAGATGGAGTAGATATGAAGATAGAATCAAAGCTCCGTATAGCTAAATCAATTTATTATATTTTTTTGTTTACTAAGGTCCTTTGTCTTGTCCATCATTAGACCTTGTACTATTTCAAACTCATTGAGACAAAGGAACGTGTGCTGCGATTTATCAAAAAGGCCAAGATAAAATATCAAATTACCTTCAAAAAATAAAAACTTTTTCCTTTAACTGTTTCACGCTCTTCTATCTATTCCGTGAAGAAAATAGTACATCCTTATTAGGGTCCGTAGGCAGAACCAAGGACCCTTATATTTTGCTGCGAGTGTCTGTCTGTCCGTTCGTCTGTCGCCTGCTCTCACGGTTACAACTTTTGTCCGATGACTTTCAAGTTTGCCATAAATATATATATGTATAGTACCTACCCACACATTTTAAAAATGTAGCTAATAAAAAAACATATGGTTAAAAAAAATAAGGGCAGAAAAACCTAAGAGTTAAAAATATTCCTTTTTTTTATAGGCCGTGTGGTGTCATATGAAAGGGTACGTCGAGCTGATTTCAAAAATATATAATGTTTTGGTTTAAGCTTTGATAGGGCGAGAGTAGGCGATTTTGAAGTTCTTGAAGTTCAAAAATCTGAAAAAATTCCTGAACATTCTTCGACCAACAATTAAGATACCCCAAGTTTTGGAAATTTCGAGAAAAAAAAATATTTTTATTGACAAAACACGTTTCTTTTTTTATTTTCTCATATAAAGAGAAAGTATTTTGATGGCGCGAAAATTCGATTTTGAGATTTTTATGGATTTACACGTTTTGAGGTCCCCTGAGTCCCAAAAAGTGGTTTTTAAAAAATGTCGATCTGTCGTTTGTGCAGACGCCTGGAGCCTAAACTACAGGGCCGATTTTGACGCAATTTGGCATACATGTTCAGAAAAATCATACCCCGAGGCGAAATAGAGAAATGAATTTTAGCTCCAAATTTAGGGGCGCAACTCCCCAAAAACTATGAAAATACATGAAAAAAAATTATTTCTCGAAAACAGTTCCGACGATTTTGATTAAAAAATTCTAAAATGTAGTCCATTTGAATACGAATCCAACGATATAAGCCGTTTTCCCGGGAAAAATCTAGTTTCTGAGAAATTAGCTTAAAACGCGGACGGAGGGGTTCGATTCCCCGCCCAGGAGAAGTCATTTTTATGATAAATGTTGATGAAATGTTCAATAATATTTAAATGTACATTTGAAAACTAATAAATGGAAACACTGGGCTAAGTAATTATAAACTCGTATATGAGAAAGTTTGTCTGAGTTGTCTCGGACCAATATTTTATAATTATGCTCTTTTCAATGTATTTATATGTGTATATTGTCCACTGCCAAATAATACGTTATCAGACGTTTGTTTATGTGTTTTGGAAAATATCAGACCCATACGATTGTAGTTCAAAGTAGGCTTTTTAGCATTTTAAAAAGCACCATCAATAGGTACTACTTAAACAATACTGTGTTACCTACGGACCCTCGCTGAGAGCTGACCAGCACACACTTGACCTGTTTATATTATATTAAACTATGTATATTTTATTAAAAATGTGTAAAACAGTTCCTTCGATTTCGCTTGAATTTTTGTTTTCTTAATTATAATTCAGCAACAATATCATAGTTTATTACAGGGAGGATAAAGCTATTTTACGTATCTATTGATGCAATATAGAGCTAGTGTTTAAACATAGATCACTTTTATTATAGAACTCCGATATTTGATAGTGTTTTGACTTGGTTTTTTCAGGAGTTTTTATGTTTCAAAACTTTTATAACTTTTTACTAATACTAGCCCTGAGCCTATAATATAATCCATAAACAACTAATAAAAAGTGATACATAGAAACTTGAAACATTTTTTAACAGTTAGGAAAATTGGGTTTTTACTACTTTGCAATAAAACTAAATGGGTAATTTTAAAATATTTCTAAAATGATTACCGAAAGTTTACTGAGATGTAATTTTGTATAAAGTTATATAAGTTAGAGTAAAGAATTTTTTGGGAAGCCTGTAAAATTAAAGTATGGTTTTTTTAGTATAAAATAATTTATGTTATGAAAAGTAATCATATTATGAAATGCAAATAATTTATAAAATATAATTTAACTAATTTGTTGAAAAATTTAAAACGTTCTTACTTGGCTATATTGGAATTTAGGGTAGAATAAAGTTCACTCAATAAAAATCCTTAATATTTAATAATTGCTTAAAAGTAATTATAATGAATTAACTATTAATTTTAAATCAATACACATGTTTAAAAAAAAGCACTTCTTTAGATTGTTACTCCCCTATGTTTTTTAGAATATAAATGGATATAATTATTTATACATTACTTTGTCTAAATAACAATTAAGACAAAGAGATGTTTAGTCAATTGTACTTTGGGACAAAAGAATATCACACTTCTTTTTTTATAATGGGAGTAACAGTCAAAAGAATTGCCTAAAGAAGTATTAAGTATAAATTTGACAGTTTTTATTTCTCATATTAGATTTGCCAGTTTTTAGTAAAACTGATTTGAGATTGAACATTATGTTTTTAATTGTCTTCTAACTTCATAATTATTAACTCTGTTCCATATATTCACATAACAGCTTTTTGAAATATTTGTTGCCAAGTTTCACAGCAATATCTAAAGGTGTATAGCCCAGTTTGTCTTGAACTTTTGGATCGACGCCGTGATTAAGAAGAAAATGGAAGGCTTCAACTTGATTGTGTAAAATGGCCTAAAATGAAAAATAAAAAATAAATTAGTAACTTACAAAAGTGTTCAACATAATATGGAGGAGATAGGATTAAAGTGGATTAAGTCCATTTATTTTGTTCTTTACCGAGCAAACAAACAACCGAGAGGTTTGTTTTGATTTGTTGGTTATCAAATAGATATAAATAAATTAATTAATTTTACTACTTTTTAAAAATTTTAAATTTATTTAGCCAGTTGCCACGTGCTTAACGGATCGTAAAGAATAGGTTAATCAATAAAAAATTCTAGCAAAAAAGAAGATATGAATGATCCAAAAAAACTGGTTGAAAAGCTTGGTTCAAACTTGTTTATTGGCAACCAACTGGAAGATTATGAACCCAATGTGACGCTATGAGGGTACCACATGCTCTGAGTTTTTTCGTATTTCTGCGCATGCTCGTAAAGAATCTACTTCTATAGACCCTTAGGTATCGATAGGGGATCGCAACTCAATAAGTTAGGGTTTATTTTAGGAGTGTGGTGCAGATAGGGACCACAAAAAGTTTAGAACATCGACATTTTTTTATGCCCGCAGGTGTTAAAGGTTAGGATTTATTTGATTATTTAAAGGTTATTAGTCCTAAAATTTGATTAATATATAAAACATTTAATATTATTATTAAAATAATATAAAATAAATATCACTAATAAATAAAAAAATTAATGTCAGGCTAAAACGTTGACTAAAAAAATATTAAGATTGACAAGGAAATTCATTGCATATTTTTCTCTTTAAGGGTCTATAGGGAGCAAGAGAATGCTGCCTTTTCTTTTAACATATCTGAAAGGGTTTTATTTATATTTTTTTTTTAAAAAAAAATCTCTGAAGAAGAGAAGGAAAAATCTAGAAAGCGACTCTTCATCCGTCCACTTTACCTCAATTGATCGGATGAAGAGAATACTTGATAAATATTCGATACATAATATTATGTCTATATACATAATAGCATAACAAAAGAGACTTTTGAAAATATAAAGTTCTCTGCACACACACATATATATATATATATATATATATATATATATATATATATATATATATATATATATATATATATATATATATTGTTATTCTCCCCCCTCCCCCTTTTATCTTGATAAATGTAATTTTATAAATTGCTTTATTTAAATAAAAACTTATTTTATAATATCATATTAAAGTAAAATGGTGTTACATTTTTTTATGCTTTAAAGAAATTTGAGTTAATGCTTTTTTTTAGTTAGGGTTTTGCTAACTGAATTTATTGTCCTTTTATTTTCGAGGAGAATATAATTCTAGATTGTGAACTTGTTAAGTTTATTATCAATATTACACATTTATTTATTTATTTATTTTCCATAACATTTTTGAATAGTTGTAAAATACACTAGATCAAATATTTATTATTACGAGTTACTATACTATAACAAATTTAATTTTTTATTATTTTTCTTATATTTATGAACTTATGTGATGATGCGGTATACAAAGCAAGACTAAAATAGGATTGAATCATCCTTTTATCATTCCTTTTATCGTTCAGGGTGACTGGCGATATATGTGAAAAAATAAAGTAGATTGATCTACGCCTCAAGGGCTACAAAAAATGTCATATAAATCATAGGTCAAATATTAACCGTACTCCCACAAGGTCAAATTGTATGAATTCTTTTAGGTCGCATACCTTTGCTCATAAAAACAATTATTATTCCAAAAGTATAAAAGCAAGAACAAAATGTCTGGTTTCGTTGTAAAGCTGACAACATTTTCTATAAGAAAAGTGTAATTTTAGTTTTCATTCTCTCTAATTACATGAAAAACAATGTATACAAATTTTATTTTTAAGAAAAAATAAAAAAAAATTTTTTCTTTGTGGTTTCATAACTTAAAATAGAACCGAGCTTATACTATTTGGACTTATACTATTGGACAGGAAAAACTTCATTATTTACTAATGTTTCGATTAACATTAATATCATTACCAATTCATAAGGCGGAATTTTTAGTAAACTTCGCTAAAAGTAAAAAAATAAACATTTTTATTGTTGCTTTTGTTGACATATAGGTGAGTATACTAAACCAGTCTTGCCTTTTTTAATATGTTTTTAATTATTTACTCACCTGTAAGTCAATAATAGCAACAATAAACATGTTTCTTTTTTACTTTAACCGAAGTTTACTAAAAATTCCGCCCTATGAATGGGTGGGTATTAATATTAATATTGATCGAAACGTTAGTAAATAAGGAAGTTTTTCCTGAAGTCCGAAAACTTTAAGCTCGGTTCTTTACCAAGTTATGGAACCAAAAAGAAAACAGATTTGTTAATTTTTTTCTTAAATATAAAATTTGTATACATTTTTGTCATGTAATTTGAGGGCAAGAAAATTAAAACTACACTTTACTTGTAGGAACTTTTGTCAGCTTTACAACAAAACCAAAATATGCAAAGGCGTGCGATCTCACAAAAATCATAAAATTTGAACTTATGGGAGAACGGTTAATATTTGACCCATGGTTTATACAGTGTTTTTTGTAGCTCCTGAGTCACCCTATTCATTTACCATTCTTCCTTTTTATACCACTTCATAAAGTGGTTATTTCCTAGTAATGGTATACATAATATAAATTATGCACTAGTGTTCATGATATAAAATGTTTTTCTTTCGGTTATCACCAGTCTTGAGGGGGTTAATTTTGGTGAAATTAATTCACATTCTGATTCAGAATATTTGCCTTTTGGTGATCACGTGTCACGCATTCTAAGAGGTTCATTTTAGTGCTGCTAGTACAAATTATAATTTTTTTTTTTCTGGTGATCACACTTCTAAAGGAGGTTTAGTTCGGTGCGTTTTGTACAAACCATAATAATCTATTTTATGATAGCGTTCATTAATATTATCTCAAAATCAACGCTTTTACGATAATTTTTATGCATCAGACTATAATACTAATAAGAGAAGAAATAGAGATTTTTTTTTTGGAGTTGTTAGAGTTTCTTAGAGTTCATTTAATTACTGTCATTTTAAAATAAGATTTGAAGAGTGTACAATAAATGTGTGCTTTGCAAATTTTTAATGAAATGAATAATCTGAAAAAAAATTGAAAATTTAAAAGCAGCTGCATTTACGCTTGGGTTAGATATGATAATAAGAAAAAAGCTTTTTGTTAATCACAAACATACCAACAAATAACAATTTTTACATTGACATACAATAAGAGAAACAACAACAAAAACATTGAACTATGTTATTGATACAATCCCGGCAGTCACAAGTCACAACACGAAATAATTGCGCACAACGTTCCGTAAACGGAGATTGACTTATAAAGCTAGTTAACACAGATTATCTTAAAATAGATAAATTTAAAGCTCACGTCTGAGGTGTTACTTTGGACGTTTTAAAGCTCTTTCATGAAACTGGATTATGTCAAGAGCACTTCAAAAGCGTGGGGTGCCCTGGATCTAAGTAAGAAGGTTGGCTAAAGATTGCAGCGCTTAGAAAACTTTTTGCAGACCCTTTACACCTTCAGGTAGAAGGTATCATTAAGAAGTAAGTACTTTTATTAAATGGGTTCCTAAAGTCAGTATTTACCTAATCTCAGATGCTAAGTCTGCAAAGGGTATTTAAAATAAAAATATCTTTTGTAAAATATCTTGGAACAAGTTCAATTAGGATGACAAATTCTTGAGACTATTTTTGAAGTGAAGAATTCTGTGGCTAGAGGATACGTATCAAGTATAAGTACATTACGTATTAAGTGCTTAAACCATTATGAGATTGCGATCTTTTAATTAAGCCAATTAGTACTAGCCTTAAAAATGCTGTTTATGATCATGAAACATACCGTAATTTGTCTTCGGTCTTTGGGTTTAAGTAAAATCCCTCATTTACATGTTGCGTAAGCTTTCAATTTAACCCAATGAAATCAAAATGGAAATTCGCTTAACAACATATAACCTAGACGTAAGGTTATTTGAACTGGAACGACGAAGTAAAGTTACTTTACTGTAAAACTCCGGTCTGTTTGGAATGCTTTTGAAATGCCGCATGCTAATTGCTTTGACTTAATTGCATGTAAGCAATTACATTACCAACCAATAAATTATAAAATTGTTTTTTTAATTGTCTTATAACCGTCGATAAATACATTACTAATTGATGTCATTGTTAATGACAACCTTCAGCTGTTAAGTTTGTAACGTTATTGTACATCTCAGACGTGTTCTTCCTCCGAAAAATCACGAGGCGTAGCTAAGGTTATCAGTTCCCAGGGATAAAGTCGGGGTTCGTACACTCCATCGACGAGAACCGAACCAACATCGATACTTCGACAAAATTTCTCGATCCGACGAGCAATGAATTTAATTTGGCGCCCCCAAATGATAGCCCACTGTGACAGCTGTCCCCCTTCGCCACTGGAAAGATCACTATAATAGGTTAAAACCTTTTTCCACAATCTTAGACGCGGTTTATTTTAAAATATTACTGCGCTTAGTCGTAAACGTTATGTTTTTCACAACTAGACGTCGTTTCTCTAAAGCTTAGTCCACAACGGGACTCAATGTTGCGCGTCTTTGTTGATGTCCTGGTGTACACCGTAGCGCATTGCTACTTCGGCCAACGCGGGTCAACATGGTACAATGTTTTGAGTCTAAGCTTAGTCTAACACCGGGATTCAATGATGCTCGTCTTTGTTGCGGCTCTGAATTGCACCAATACCGATTCAGCCCCTCAATAATGACGCATATCATTTTGTCCCGGTGTGGACCATGCTTAAGAGAATCCCTACAATATTTCAAAAACATCATGCTTATCACGATACTGACCGGATTTTATCCGGAAGATATAAGATATATACATTATTAATCCGTCGCATTTTGTTAAATTTACATAAAGTCGTTTAAATTAGTCTTGAGTTAGAAACATTATGAATTTTACACATCATATAAATATCATGTTTTACATATCAGATGTGGTTTCCTCTAAACTATTAGTATGTAATATACATTCTTAAATCCGTTTCACTATGTTAGTATTGTATTAAACAATGCAATGAATACCATATTTTATTTAATTAGTCGGCAATCAGTATTTATTAAGTTGGCAATTTTTAAAATACAAATGATATTAGAAATAACATATAGTAAATCTCATTTAAATTGTACCTTTACTGTGAAGAATTCCAAAGTTCCATTTGATAATTGGATTTTTTTTTTTTTTTTTTTTTTATAACATTTCATTTAAAATCATGTAAAATTATGTAAAAGAATATGAATTAAAGTATATAAATAAATACTTATTATTATTTAAAACCATTTTTTTTAAATATTTTTACATTGAGATTCAAACAAATTAATGCGATTAAACATAAAAAAATTATAATTTTACGAAATCTATTTTAAATAACTCTCTTTAACATTCTCTGATCTGAAAATAAAGAATACAGATATCATAAAAATTGTATTTGGTTTTTTTTTTTTATAAATATTTACATTTTGAATGAATACAAGGCATGAAAGAAAATTTAAGCGGTATAGTGCGGAGGAAGGTATATTGTTATAGACTCTATATAATGCTTCAACATATAAAACCCTATTAGGAACTTCATCGACATTTTTGATCTTTCATACCAATGAATATCAAATAAAAGAGGGACTTCTTTAGATTGATACTCCCCTTACAAAAATAACAGAGGAGAGTTGCAATCTAAAGAAGGTGAACGGGATGTTCTTCTTTAGACTGTTACTCCCCTTATAAAAACAGAAGTGTAATATTCCTTTGTCCAAAAGTGCATTGGACTAAACATACCTTTTTCTATATAGTTATTTAGTCAATGTAATTTATATTCTAAATAAACATAGGGGAGTAACAATCTAAAGAATTACCATGAAAGAAGTGTACAAATCTTTAGCTCAGGAAATAGGACGTCCTTTGTCAACCTTTGTGATAAATGACAAGCAAAATTGACTTTTTAGTATTGAATTGTGAATAAAATAAACTACTAACTAATAAACTAAGCTATATTAAAATATATGAACTTAAGACTACATTATTTTGACATTTTCATGTCTTGGCTATGGCATATAACCCCGAAAAGCGTTACCAAAAACTAGCGTTACACGAGTAGGGAAGATATAGGAACAGGGAGTTAGGAAGATATAGGAGGTGTTCAATCGAGTCTGCCCGCTCTGCCCTCCCGCTCGGCTACCTACCACGTCTCACTCTCTTCGCTTCTCGCTACCACTCCAGTAGTCGCTCACGCAGACTCGTATGCAAGCAATTTTATATATATAGATTTAAATAACTTTTTTTTTACCCATTATTTCCTATTTCAATGCGTCATCTTTTGATGCTTTAAAAATAACATTGTCTGTCATAAATAATGCATTATTATGGAAAAGATCCATTACTATTGGTTCTGTTGAATTGTAATTATGTTTTACAATCTTGAATTGTAATTATGTTTAAAGTCACACACTGAGGAAAGTTAATTCATTAAGGAATTTCGTTCCGAAATATTGTATAGAAAATGTTCAAAAATGTCTCGAAACAGTCCCGATGCAAAGTTTCCTGTATCTGGAATGTTTCTATGCTGTTTAGAAACACCTTTTTAGTTTTCTAACCAAATGGAATACGTGATGCAATGTTAATGGGGACGAGTTGCAAGACAGTTTTTTTTCTTTTTTTTTTGTTCCTAATCAATTAAAAGGAATGTACATATGGACACATCAACTGCTGCCTGTGAAACTATGTTGGACTGGTTGATTTCAGCTCCAGTTGGATCTGGAATATTGCATCGGAACAAACTTTTCCGAAACACTGTTGAATATAATTCTTCAGTTTATACTGGCTTTAATGAATTTATTATAAGCATATTTCATCTCTTTTCTGACCATTTATTTTCACTGCTCTTAAACTAAGCTTACTTCAAAGGTTCTCTCCGTTCCACTGCATTTTAAGACATGCTTTCGACGGACTACTTTTACCTTTGTATAAAACTGGGGGATTTTCATAAAATATAAAGGCATAATCTTCATGCTGACAAGAACAAATAACCTATAATTTATTTAATGGAGTAGAATTTATTTAAACCCATCAACAACTGGATTAAACTTAGAGAAACGGGTTACTTTAAGAGAATTGAGTAACATTTCCAGAACAGGTTACACATTTTTTATTTTTTTTATTCTTATTTCCTTTTTTTTAAATGTATTTAAGAAGAAAACGACTAGGCAATAATTTCCAAGTCCCATTCCGTGTTGAAATGGAAACCGCGGAGTAATTTCGTTGGCTTGAGATTCTAGTCCAAACACTTTCCAAGATCTAAACACAATGCGATTCCGTACTACCTCGGGCACTGACTTGTCCCTTAGGGACAATATAAAACTGGCCACAGGCGAATTGCTCCAAAAGGCATTTTGTTCCTTGCCCATTATTATAGATTGTGCTATATCTTTTATGGTACGATCTCTTTCGATAACACGAAGCAATAGTTGGCTCAATTTTTAACGACGTTAAATTAAAATTCAGCAGAAATCCTAGATTACAGAATTATTTGATTTATACTCCAATTTGAATTTTAAAATTTAGAAAAGCTGTAAAATGATGATTTTATTTTTATATGTTATTTAACACATAAAGACAAAATAAACCTGGATGTTATTTTTCTGCGGTATACCTCATAAAATTAACAATAGAGCAAAGAATTTGCGGGTCTAAACAACCTTGGACCTGATTATAAATTATTTATTGACATTTCCTGGAGTTTGAGTGGTGAAGATAGCAAAGAATTGCGGTTAATTTTTAAGTATATCTTCTATTTTATTATGTATGGTAAGTTTTTAAGCAGTAACCATACCTTTATTAATGATTAAATTTACCAAGTTTTCTATCTTAAATAAAATATATAAACAACATTTTCAAATTATTAAGGCTTAAATAAAATGTCCTTAAAATAAATATTTTGTTTTGCAGACGTTTTCATTAATTTAAAGGGGTCCAGTACCTTTGTAGGACGTTATAAACTGTCAAAGAAGAGTATTAATAACAGAAACAGAAATATTTATTTTAAATAAAGGATGCAGCCGTGCAAACATTTACTTTCAATAATAACGTCTCTCCAGTAAAAGAAATTTTAATTTATAATGTTTGAAGAATGAAGAAGTATTTTTTACATTCCTTTTACGCTTAATCTCTTCTCGTCGGTTCTGTGTCTCTTTGTATTTAAAGCACGCTACAGTGGTTTTATCATTTTTCTTTTGTTTTACTCCTTACTACAATTTTTTTTTAAAAATTAAAAAAAATAATATTTTGATTCTGCAATCTTTAGAGGTGTCAATTTTTGACTCTTGTATATAAAATTGTATAATTCCCACAGTAAGTTGTGGTATAGAGGGTTAAGCTATAGTTAGTTACGAAGATGATTACAATTATATATTTTGTAATAATATATTGTATCAAACTTAGTTTTGCTAATTAAATGTGTTTGTAACTTCATTCACGGGTCTTGCAGTCTTCTTTTACTTTATTCTTTCGAACTTAATGCAAAAATCAATTCATATATGCTTGATGTTCTTTTCGATTAGGCAAAGTGAACATATTATAATAGATATAAATCATAATAACATAAATGAATAGGTATTGTATCAAATTCCGCTTTATAAATCTACTGCAAGATTAAACTTATATTTGAACAATTTACTTTTGATAATTTGTCCTGTTACGATATTCAGGAAATTACACTTTATAACCAATGTATCCGGTCCTGGATGAAAAGCAGGTGTAACAATCATTGATCTTTACGTTGGAAACCCTGGAAACAGTTAATGGGTTCCGATCTGTCATCTGTCAGATTGTGTATGTTAATCTAGTTAATGCTTTACCTAGATTTAACATCTGTGCTAGGATTAGTTCGACTATCGCTTTATCGTATGAGATCATGTGTCAAATTATACTGATGTATTTTAACCATCTTGGTACGTACATTATTCATTTAAAGATGGAGAACAGAAATAACTTTCTGTACGCTGTTCTAATTGAAAACGATTTAGTTGATTTAAAGCATATACAAAATTGATCTCTTTCCTATAACACATCTAATTATAACCAATTCGATCACTGAAATGTTTGAAAGGATGTGCATTAGAATCTAAATGTTGCTATAACACAGACAATCAACCAACCCAACCATGGCTAGCAATCATGTAGCAGTACCATGTTCCCGCTGTATTATTCATACCTTTTGAATTCAATGATTACAATTTTACCTTTAGTATAAAATATGGCCTTCCTCAATTTCAGCATATAATATTCAAATTAGAGCTACTTAACCCCTTACAGTTTGACAATTTGTATAACCACGAGTTAACATTCCATCTCTCAAAATACTTAAAAGAGCTTTCAGTTGTAGAAGACAAATTGCATCCTTTATAAATTACAAGTCACTAATCTTCATCATAAGAGCAATAGAGCAATACTGTTTTAATTAAATCTACTATACCTATAATAATAATATAATAACTCCATACTGATACTCACTTGATGAAGAGCATTTCGGCCGTCTAATTCTGCCGCACTCAGATCACTTCCTGCCAAACTATAAGATCTCATTTTCTCTATGTGACCACTTGCAGCTGCCCTGGATTATCATAGATAAAATTAGATTAAAATTTAGTCAATTCCAAAAATAAAAAGCCTTATTAGATAACAGAGCTGGAATATTAGCTGGAGCTACAGATCTGGAAGGAGTGCAGTTTTTCTTGGTCCCTTCTTCTTTGATCATATAATATCATACTCTGAATGATATAATTCATATTATGAATGTTCATGGCATACCATTAATGAAAGATGTAATAAGTAATTATAAGTTAAATATACGTAACAACAATTTAGTCATGTTAAAATTTGCTTGCTTCAGCATACTACTAGCATGTAAAGGCGACAAAATAAATTATTATGGTCTTTAGACTGTCAGTAATTGATAAAATTTAAATATTCTTCTTCTAATCGAACCTGCATTCTTTTAATATTTTCATTTGTAGATTATCTAAAGGTGTAGCAGTTCGTTGTGTCACACCGGAGTGGTTACACCCAAAATAGCAAGAAACAAAAGAATAAAAATAAAAGTAGGCAGTTTTCTAATATTGGGTTCTATGTTGTAAGGTATTAAATGAGACCATCTAATAAGTTTAGTTGTTATCAATTGAAATTATATTAAATATCTGTTAATTTTATTGCTGCATTTTAGTTAACTTTAATGTGATGCAGAATAGAAGATATATTTTTATCGCTGCTATAATTCTATTGATAAATTTTTGCATAAGACTACATACCTGCAAAGATTGTAGCCCAAATCGTGAGGTGTACAAGCTATATGAGCTCCGTTCAAAATTAACAATTTGATTATGTGTTCATGTTCATATCTTAATGCATCCATTAACGGCGTTTGACCATATCTGAAATAATAATAAATCGAATGAAACTTCTCTTAAAAATTAAATTAAGGAAATGTTGTCACAATTTCACAATTTTTGTAAACACTTCAGCTGCAAGAAAGTGTTAAAGAAAGAAAAAATAAATTTTACACTATACTGAAGTATTGTGTTTACAAAAAGCTAAAAACAACTTAGTCAAACTTATTTGCCTCTGAGCTTCAAGTAATCTGTCACAATTGAGAAGTTTCGTCGAACAAAAATTTCAGCTTTAGTAACATTTCGCAACTCGCCCAAAAAACCCAAGTCAAAACCCTGAAGTTTCGTCTCTTCTCTATGATTAAAACGAACAATAATTTCAGGTTTAGTAACATTTCGCAACTCACCTAAAAACTAAAGTTAACACCCCGAAATTCCGTCTCTACTGTATGATATAATAAACAATAATTTCAGCTTTAGTAAGATTTCGCAACTCGCCCAAAAAACCCAAGTCAAACCCCCGAAATTTCGTATCTACTCTATGATTAGAACTATCAATAATTTCAGGTTTAGTAACATTTCGCATCTCACCCAAAAACCAAGTCAAAACCCCGGACATATCTTGGGTTGGTTCGAAACCCATACATATTTCACATTCCATCAGAAAGTATGGAAACTGGCCGATCCACAAAATGTTATTATAGTAATTACTGGACGCCTTTCCACGTGAAATTTATTTATGGTTTTATAGTATTAATGTCATCAATTATTTCCAGCTGGCAACACATACAAATTGGTTTAACTTGAGTCCTTTGAAGTGCTACAATTCCGAATAAAACACGGCCGTATTCATATTATCGAAAATATCATTAGAGCTATCATTTATATTGTTTAACAAAGCATATCCAAGAGCTTTGCTGGACATTATTACCTGTCTTTAGTATGAATGTTAGCTCCGTTCAGTAGTAGAAATCTAACTACATTGATATTCCCGTCGCAGCATGCGATATGAAGGGCTGTTCTTGAATCTGTATTCTGCACGTTAAAATCAACTCCCTAAAAAACAGAGAGAGAAGGATAAACAAAATATTAAAAAAAAAAATTATCATTTATTCATCATTTTACGACATTTCATTCAAAATTATTTTATAGAAAATTTATACTGGAAGTAATGCTTCATACATTTGTAAAACGGCCCATGAACAGAACATATCATTAGTGCTTCTATATATATATATATATATATATATATATATATATATATATATATATATATATATATATATATATATATATATATATAAAACCACTTTCTTTAACACTTATAGCTCAGCTTCTGTAGTAGATAGAGTTATGGGGTTTGCGGGGTCTGAGAACTACTTTCTTCTACATCAAATTTCATATTAATTTTGTATATTATTATATATTATTTTGTACCCTAATTTTGAAATAGGGTCTTAAAAAAAGTCGTTGGCCGGGTAGTGATCATGTCTGATATTATAGTTTTGATAGAATAAATTACCATATGGAGGAAGGGGGGGGGGGTTCTTTGTAGGTAAGTGGGAGTAGTCCCTCAGTGTTATAACAAACATTGAAGATAGGTTAAGCACAATTTTGCCTGAAATTAAAGATCAAATGCTAAATTACACGATTAATCAAGATGGTACCCCGTCCCATCGCTCCTTGCAAACAATTCAATACTTGCAAGAGAATTGCCCAGACTGCAGCCAATATTGTGCTTAACACATCTTCAATGTTTGTTATAACACTGAGGGACTCCTCCCACTTACCTACAAAGAACCCCCCCCCCCCCCCCCCTCCCCCTTCACCATATGGTAATTTATTCTGTGAAAAGTATAATAACACACAAGATTACTACCGTTATTTCATGGCTTTCACCCAATAGTTTTTTAAGTTATAAATATGAAATTTATAAGTAAATAAATATATATATATATATATATATATATATATATATATATATATATATATATATATATATATATATATATATATATATATATATATATATATATATATATATATATATAAAGAAAGTTTGAAAAAGTTTGATGTTATTTTCTATTTTTGCTAGATGACTAATGAGGTTCAGTCTCCATGAGCGGAAGGATTTAAAATAATCTACATTTTAAAGAACTATCCTAACCTGAAATTTTAGGTTAACTTTAAACTAACCTTAAAGTTTAACCTCATTCGTTTATTGATATAATATCCTATTTTATTTAATCAATTTGAAAATATAATCTTATAAATATTTTTTAATTAAACTTATTAATCATAGTAGTTCGAGTCATTAGGTTGAGACATTCATTAATAATGTTTGCAGATTACAATCAGAGTAATTACTAGCCAACTCTAATCTTTCAGGAAGGGTTGAAAACAATTCATCTTGACTATTTGAATGAGGAGATCGGTGGTGAACCAATTCATAGTCAGGGAGTTTATTCTTCTGCCTCATTAGAATAAAAGCATCATTCTTAAACATAACCTTCAGCATTCAACATGGTTTCTTTTCTTCATGTTTTTGTCACTCTTACAAAAGGGAGGAACATTGAAGAGGAAGAATATAATCTACAATTTTGCGTGATTAAACCCTGCTAAGCTTGATATCTTGAAAACTTAAATCGTTTACAGAATAATAGCCATTTTTCTCATTATATATATATATATATATATATATTTAAATGCGTTGTGAGGATATTTACAGAGCCTAAATTCTATATTGTTTTTACAATAAAAAGTTAATGTCAAGCAAAGTGGACAATTGATTCTAAATTTTCATCTCATTTAGAGTATAATAGTTATTTATGCACCTAGGGAGTAAAGTAAGCCATTATTCCCTGAGCGATAGCATTATTCCCTGAGCCATAGTCCCTTAATCCCGAGGCGAAGCCGAGGGAATTAGACTCTTTAATTCCCGAGGCGCAGCCGAGGGAGATAATTATCGCGAGGGGGATAATGGCACTTTACTCACGAGGTACATATTTATATTTTTTATACATACTATTTTATCTCCAGTAGGGAGAAAATACAATTATTCACCTTAACGCACGATTAGCGAGTTTGTTTACATTCTAATTTGCTACTTGTTTAATTAAAGTAACTGTTTATATCGAGTTTTAAGAAAAAAACAATGAGTGATTTAAGTGATTATGAAGAAAATGAGGAGAATTATACGCCTTCCGAAATAATTAATTCGGCACAAAATACAACTAATGAATTAATGTGATCTTTAACACAAGAGATATTCGTACTTACATATAGGAAGTTTATTAAAATTTATTTTTCTGTATTAATTATTAAAATCCAACAATCGTAGATAAAGTACGGTACGCAACTCGTGTGAAAACTGCATTTTGCTTTGCTCGTGTGGTTTTACTACCCACGCTGGCGCTGTCGCTCGGGTGCAAACTCCACATCTACTTTCCGCACTAGACGCGTAAGGTACTATTACTTAAGTGGCACTGTATTATAATTATTATTTAGATATAATTTATATATAAATAATTATTATTATTTATATTATTAATTATTTTAGATGTTCTAAACAGATGTCATAGATGGCAGAACCAGGTAAAACTAGATGAAGCGTTGCGGGTTCGTCTACCCAGGCCTGTGACGACTATGCGCTTGTTTGCCTATCTGATTGTATACATTGCAGCAAAATGAAACATGTTCAATGGCCTGAACATTGGCAAATTTGAAGGTGTGTCATATTTTTGGGGTAGTTTAATGAATCAATATTACAAATATTCAAATAGTTAGATTAATAAGATAGAATATAAAAAACCAATATGAAGTATAATGATGCCATATATATACATATATATATAAACTTTTTATGCCAACATTCATAACCATTTTACATTAAATTAAGTTACTTCAGCTAAGATTATTTTTTTTTATATAAAAGTAATTTATCAGCATAAACTATAATTATCATACTAGGATTCACTTCGATACCGATAGATCCCTTTAATACCCGATTTCGTCCTTTTTAAAATAAATGATTATTTGTCGTTCGGAACTTCTAACAGTAAAAGAAAAAAAGTAAATAAATAAAAGTATCAAGCTTCAAGGAAAAAAAAAGAGCAGTCAACCGCACTAATCGGTTTATTGGTTTGGGCTGTAACCCTGTCGACGTTATAGAAAGAGGAAGAAAACAATAATTCTTTTTCAAACCCACTTTCCTCCAATTGTACTTAACCGAATTGAATGATATTTTTTGTTTGTTTTTCGTGGTCAGGTTGCTCCAATCTATATTGAATTATAATCTCAAGATCTAGTACTTTTAAATGTTTTGTCTTTAGCTCTTTGAACACATATATAGACTAGTTTTTACTTTAATATAATAGATCGCAGCTTCTAATGGGAAAATTAGATTCTTCTTCACCTCAAATTCATTAACTGGTATATCTTTAAACCTTACTTTTAATCTGTGAAAATTATTGTAGGCACCGGTGCCTGAGTAATATAATAGATTTTTATCCGAGAGGCCATTGAAATTGAGAAGAAGCCAAACAATTTTAACTGGGAAGGTGGATTTAAGCACTCGAGGACATGGAAAGCCCTAATCGCCACCCTAAACCCAGTTAAGAACAGGAATTAATCTCAACTTCAGAGAAGTATTCCAGCCCATCAGGTATCTTCTACAGCTGCTTCGGTTGATGTAACAAGCAACAGATATTGTCTCAGACTCAGTTGAATATAACCACTGCTCCCCTAGTCCACGATGTCCCTCGTTCAGAACAACATGCACACCCCTAAAGATGCCTTAAGCATAGGAGGCGAAACGTCGGAAAACACATATAACATGACGCGGTCACCACCGAAAGACACAAGAACTTAATGATGACATCAACCCCAGAAGCCTATGCTCTAAGATACCCAAAGATATTATTTGGAGTAGATAATTCCAAATACTTGAGGTATTTAGCAAAATCGCTTCAGATTTTTGGTATATATTATGTTGATTGAAGACCTTAAGAATCGATACTATGACTACTTTTATATATAAAAAATTATTTTATGGATTTTAGATCTAAATAAATTTGTTAGTTGTTTGTATAAAAAAAGAAATGTTTTAAGATGTACCAACAACCCTCAAAAATTCATTTTAGGTATTAGCATGATTATACTTACGTATTCTTTTAACTGGATTAGTTTTGACATGTCACATTTTTCAATTGCAGAAAATAGTAGTGAAGGCAGTATAATATCTTCAAGTTCTTTTTTCTCATTTTCAGATGTCAAATGAAGGGATTCACCGAGGATTCTGAGTAAGCCTAATTCTTTGAAGGATCCAGGTACGGCTTGTAGTGTTGACAATTCTCCTCGCAGGTTAGTGCTAAGCATCTGTAAAACAAATATTCATATTAAATGATTTAGTGTAAGGTATATTGTACTGAATTTAGGGTGACAAAAAGTCGTGGTTTCAATCACGTGCTACCTGGTGCTCTGATTTAATTTATGAATCGAGGGTGGGACAGGGCAAGAGTATAAGGGATTCTCTGTCGTGGTGCTCTGATTTGAGGCTGTGAGTCAAGAGTGGCACAGTGACATGGGTATGACCCATGCTTTAACTCACTAATGAGCATACCATACTCGCTTCGGTGATACACTGAGCAGTTGTATGATGTGTTAAGTGCCAAGAACTTTTCACCACGGGACTAGTAAAATGGGCCTAAAATAAGGCCTTAATTCTAGGGTCAAACAAGTTGTTCGTCCTACCCATATAGTATTAGTAATAGTATATATATACTAGAACCTACTACTACAACAGTATGCAACATACACTAGCATGTTGAATAGGTTGACACCACAAGGGCTGTGTGGGTAGAAGGAACAAGGTAAGGGGTCCAGTTGAGATCCAAGGCGGAACCCAGTAAAGGTAAAGTTCAGGTAAACATATTGTTTTTCAACTGCTTATAGCTAAACAATAATTGCTTATATTACTATAACTAAAATACCTTACAACTACCAGATTTTTTTAAAATATTTTTTATTGGTTTTACAAGAGCAGAGTTGTTAAGATCATATTTTTTTAATAAAATATGCTATTTTTGTGTCTTCGATAGCTTTTTGAATTTCTAAGTTTTCTAAGATGTCTTAGTCGTCTTGGTCTTACATTATTGAAAATTTAGTTAACTTTAAAAATCTATAATGTTATTTTTTCCGAAAAATAGGTTCTCAAGCGGCAAAATCTGGAAAGATCCTCTTAAGTTAGCTTATTTTGGAAATTTTTCGAAACTACGAACAGTGGTATTTTTGTGAAGTATTGGATTTGTAGAAATCATTTAGCCTTCCTTGAAGGAGAATAAAGTCAATTTTACTGTAGATGGGGTGCTTGTGGATAAAAATTTACAAAAACCTGTTAAACTTCGAAACTGTAGCGGTTCTTAAAGTAATTAACAATGACCCGGAAGTCTGCTGAGGTCGAAGACAGATTTATCATTAGCCATCCGTTATTCCATCATTAGCCATCCGTCAATACGGATTGACTATATGGGGTAGTATAGCATCTACGCTTGTTAAACCATTAATAATAATTCAAAAAAAAATTATTAAAATTTGTTTAAGAAAACCAAAAAGATACCCTACAGAGTTGATTTATAAAGATTTTAAAGTAATGAGTTTAAAAGAGCTATATCATTTTAGGCTATTGACATTTGTATATTTAAACCGAGAAGAGTTCCCCTATGTAACAGACACGGTGTATCACACGCGTCGCCAAGCGAGCCGAGTTTTACTCGAGCCTCGCTATCTCACAACCTCAGCTTCTCTACATCCATATTATTCAGGACCGCGACTCTTTAATTTACTTCCTAAAAACATTTCTCAGCTAATAAATTTTAATAAATACAGATCTAAATTATACAAGCTTCTAACACCTTTGTAAAAATGAGAAGAAATAAAAATAAAAATTAATAAATAAAATAAATTAATTAAACAAAATAAAAATAATAATAATAAAATAAAAAAATAATAAAACCATGTAATATTTATGTATATAGATAAGTATGTATGTGTGCATGTATGTGTATGTAAGTATATGTATGTGTGTGTATAAATATATATATAAGTTGCCTATGGCTATATGTTTGAAAATAGTGTATGTAATATAATATTGTATGTAATATAATATTTTAGCTGCCGTAAGTAAGCCATTCCTCCACACGAGCACTGCTCAATGAGGAATGTGCTCAAATTATTATTTGTTTCCAAATATTGTATACTTTTTTTTAAATGTTTACTGTACTTTTAAGTTCTACATTGTATATGAGCAACAATAAACTTATTTATTTATTTATTTATTTATTTACAACATACCAAAAATTCAAAACTACCTTATTTGATGCAAGGTAGCCCACCATTTTTACGACGATTTTACTAGACTATAAATCTACCTAAACATTCTTCTTGTTCATTCGAATCTTTTCCACTTTACTAACTGATTCAAACGTAAACCCTCAAATCTATTTTAAATTGCTAAATGATTGCTTATAGCTATCGAATTGAACATCGAGATACTTTTTTTTTTTTTTTTTAGAGTTGTTACAGAGCTATAAAAAGAAACGTGCGGGTAATAATGCTGGAGAAAGACGTGCGATATAACTTTCCAACCTTTGCTTTTCTATTGATATTAAAGCAACTGGTGGTCGAATCCTCCTGCTTTTAACAAGCCTTTAACACTTATGATTTACAACTAATACATCGACTATTTTGAAATCGGTTTAAATCACTGACGTGTTAGCATGCTAAAAATACATATGAGTAGCCGAATTCCAAAAGCAGCTATATCCAAAAAAATTAAGAAATGAGATATTGGTACCCCTGGATTTCTTTTTTAAAGCACTACAAGGTTCTGCAGTCAAACAGTTCCAAAAAAATTATAAACCTATTAAAATCTAGATTGAAATATGAGTGCGGTTACAAAAGCAGCTATATTTACTGTACTGAGATTCAAAAGGAGCTATATCCATAACTTATCCAAAAACAGCTATATCCTATGTACACGTACACATTATAGAGTTACTCTGAGTAAGGCTGCAAAATCATCTATATCCTTCTTTACACATTTCTATATTTTTTTAAACCGAAAAAAAAATATGATAGAAGAGAAAAAAATATTATAGTGGCTACACTGAATAAATAATAGGTTAAATAGTTAAAATAATAGTTCATAACTGCTTTTGCTGCAGCACACCAACCCAACATGGCGGTGGGTTTGGTTGCAAAAGTAGCTATAAACAAAAACTGTGACACAACCAGATATGTGATTATTTCTTTTTTTTATTAAAAAAAAAAAAATAATAGCCTGAGATTATAGGGCTTTTGTCCACTAAATGAATTATTAGTTATTGATTTTAAAAAAAAAATAAATAAATAAATAAAAAAATAAACTGATAACACAATTAAGTGAATTTCTAGACGTTTTTCATGCTTTGCCCAAAAAAAAATTTCAAGTGGATATAGCTGCTTTTGGAATTCAGCTACTCACATGTAAATAGTTATGTACTTACTAGAAGAGGACTTCGAAATATGAATTTTAGTACGGATTAAACAAGCTGTAATCCTCTGTTTCTTTTTATCCTAAACAACAGAATTTAGATCCGTCACATTCGGCATTTGAATCCTACTGTGTTATATATAGCTTAGTTCGTACATTAACTTGATTTGTTTAAGCTTGCGATTTTATCTTATCTGTAAAGCAAAATAACTACGCTATGTTTGTATTATAATCAAAAGAGTCTAATTGTTCCTTAATTTATGTTGTATAAAAATAAACTGATTCAAATCAAAATTTGTTCTAAATTAGAAAATGTTTCTTGTAGCATTCAATTCTGGAGTAGTTGGGTCTATTGAGGAATTAAAAAGCTAACTTTTGCAATATTTCGACCCCTCCTTAGGTCATTCTCAAGCTGATTGATTAGAAGTCACCTTTAACCAATATAATGTATGATAACTTCTAGTCAATCAGCTTGAGAATGACCCAAGGAGGGGTCGAAATATTGCAAAAGTGAGCTTTTAATTCCTTAATAGGTCTAGTTGGGTAACTACTCCAGAAGAGAAGGATATTTTTTCCTCGGATTGTCTAATCCAGAGTAAAGGTGAATACAGACTGCTAATACGAGACGTGGGAGCACGTCACGTCAGATACCGTGGGACCACGTCAGACATGAGACAGTGTTCACATTGACCTGACGTTAAGCACATGAAATAATACACTTTGCGCATGTTGCCTTTCCCGACAGTTGGTTTTGAGCCTCCTAACATGAATGTACTCCGTGTTTTTGACATGCTGGAAGAAGAAGAAATGGCTGCTCTGTGTAATGCAGCCATTTGACCTTCTAGAGTAGAGAATGGGTGCATCCTATCAATGTGGAGAAAGATGAATTCGGATAGTTCCAAAATCTAATGCCTCAACTAGTAGAAGTTGAAGAGCGGTTTAAATGGTATTACCGGATGGCAAAAACTGAATTCTACCATCTCCCAAGCTTGGAAAAACAGTAGTAAAGCACATGACTCTTCTGACGCCTTCCCACGACTGAAGAAATATCTAAAACTTTTGATATCCTTCCCACGCGTCATAAGGCGTGTGGCGTCAGATAGCATCATACCACCCGTTCCCATGTGAAATTCCATAAATATTAAATTAAATTAAAAAAAATAATACATTTTGAAAAAAGTTCACTTAAAAAGGCGGAAATAAGCAAAAATACCTGTCTCTTTGTTCTTAAATCCCATTCATTTTTGGACAAGACATAAGATAATTTGGTTAAAGCTGCTTCAGGTGTCATATCTGCGCCTGATATTACACCGATATCTGCTAGAACCTGAAATTAAACAAACAAAAAATTTTATTGTAATAAAATGTTTGAGTAAATTAACTAAAATTTCTCGTAGAAAATTAAACTTATCATTTTCTATGAGAAGTTGACTAACATCTCGACCGAAACAACTAACTTATTTTAACTCCAGAATAAAATTAATAATTTAAAATGTTAGTTTGAGAGTTTGTTATTATTTTCGAGTAAGAAGATATAGAAGAGATGGAACCTTACATAGTCATGATGAAGGGTTGATCCCAGTCGGATTAGTAAGGACTAAGCTGTCTTCAAGTTTTGGGCCGACCCTTCGATCCAAAAGTTGACTCTGAGACCGCTCGCGGTTTCACTTGGGCTTTAGAGGATAATTTCTCCGATGTAGATACTAAACTTTCAAACACGATCTATACCACCCCTGTAATTATGTACATCTAAAACTGAGATATATTTTCTCTGTTTAAAACTCGTGGGTGTGAAGAAAAGCGACAAATTTCCCTCACAAGGAAAGTTATCTTAACTTGAAACAATGTGTAATAATACACTCAACGTGACAAGCATATACTTTAACCAGGGTCGTAGCGAACACCATTTGAAGGGCCTTGTAAATTGGGTTGCGATGTATTCGTATTATAACTAATTGGAGGCCCCTGTCTCAAGTTCTTGAATGAGACTAATCTGACCTAAATTTTTGCCTAATTCAAATACTTATATATTAGGTTACGTCCAAAGTTTAAAGAAGATAAGGTAGAGTAAAAATAAAAAATCTTAACGTGGCTTACTAATTTTAAGAAAGATGCCGAAGAATAAATAATTTCAAAGCCACTGAAAGAATAATATTATAACAATTGTAAGTTTAGCAGATTTTAAAATTTGTTTAAAGATTGAACGTTCTGTAAGAAAGCTGCGACTTATTATCTTTTCATAAATGTCTCGGAAACTGGATCTTTTTCTGGGAAAACCACTTATACAGTTATATTCGTATTTAAATAGACTATATTTTAGAATTTTTTAATTCAAATCGACGAAACCGATTTCGAGAAAGAATATTTTTTCACTTTATTTCAGAGTTTTTGCGGTTAGCGCCGCCTAGTTAAAAGCTAAAATTAATTTCTCAATCTCGCCGCGGGGTATGATTTTTCTGGATAAGTATGCCAAATTTTATTAAATTCGGCCCAGTTAATTAGACTCCAAGCGTTAGTAGAGACAACAGACTACAGGCGGACATTTTTAAAAACCACATTTGTTTACTCAGGGGACTTAAACTTAACGCAAAATGATGATGTTTTTTGACAAAGTGGCATGAAAAATTATACACAATCTATACCACCCCTGTAATTATGTACATCTAAAACTGAGATATATTTTCTCTGTTTAAAAGTTACACTTTTACAAGTGTTATTTTTGATTTTGTAATCTACTCTTCAATGCCCCACTCTAATTTTAAATACCCCACTCAAAATTTAAAAAAAAAAAAAATCCCCTTGACAGGAAAAATCCGCTATTTTGGATTTCCGCAGTTAATCTGATCAAATTGCTATTCTTATTTTTTCTGTGGCCTAGCAGACCGCACGTTTTGCATATTTTCATTAACAGCAGAAATGTTTTGAACAAAATTTTAATGTGACCCAAAATGTAAAAGATGCCGAACTCAGAGAGAAGTGCGCAAGAAGAATAATTTCGCTAAATTCGGACGGCGAAAATCATATCTCCGCTGTTCCACAGAGGTTTCCCCCTAACTCTTAAATATTAATATTCAAGGAACTGTGAATCTCTTGGCAAGAGAAATAATTTCAACTTTTTAATCTAAACCAACCTTTCCAGTTTCATAAAGGTTGGCGACAGCACCACTCAAACACTGGGTACAATTGATGACAATCACACCTCTGTCTACAGCTGCTTTTAGCACTTCAAGTAAATCTTTCCTGTTACTAGGAACATTACCAGCTCCGTACGTCTGTAGAACAACACCTTCTATCGGAGCTTCCATGAACGAACGCACCTGTTAATCAAATTAAAACAGCATTTAGAAGGTACATATAATTTCATTGCGAGAAAAGGGGTAGAATTTGTTATAGTTTCTTTTGTTTTTCGTTTAATGCAACAATTTGTTATTGCATGATGGGGAAATTGGTAACTATGCACATCAACTTGATGTGATAGTTAATAAAACACATGTTTCACATCTCTGGGATTAAAACGCATTACTAGATTTATGTAATATCACGTTCCGTCAGAACATTCTTCAATGTATTTTAAATGTCGATGTTCAAACTGGCCGGAACCCGACACCGTCCAAGACAGCCAACGTCAAGAATAATACACATGATTAGCCAAGTGTATTATCGATAAATTACGTTCATTCTAGAAATTACTTACGGTGCTATAAACCAAACAAACTTCAGACAGAGAATGTAAAATACATAATTTACGGGTGACTTACGATGTCTTTCGATATGCTTGGGAAGACACGCAGAAGTCCGACGTTCTTATTCATCATTGTTTGCACTCTGAATTTACCTATCGCTGAAGGTCTGATTATGGCTCTTTGATTAACTGAAAGAAAAAAAAAATAGTTTTCATAAAACATATTTTGTACCTTAAATTTACTTATTGCAGAAGGACTATTTTCTTTGGTTAAATGAACAATAACATCAAATGGCATTTAAAATTTGGTCTTAATAATCCTTTTATGCGTTTTGAATATATTTTGCTTATATATATAGCCTGGCGATAAATAAGGTTAATTGAAGAATTATGTTAATTAGCATTTGCAAATTATTTTTATTAGTAATTGCTTGCATTTTGAATTATTTTTTTTCTGATAGCCTTCTGTTAACTAAACAATAAAATATATTAGAATTGAAAAATTGTTTCTTTTCATCACTTTTTTGTACTCTGAATTTTTCTATTGCCGATGGACTGATTATAGCTCTCTAGTCAGCTAAACAATAAAATTAATTAGAGTTAAGCATGGTCCACACCAGTAGACACGTTGCGCAACGTGTCTGTGTCTATAGACATCTTCTGAGACTGTCTATTGTCTAGATCTAGCGTACACACTTGTAGACACGTTGAGCAACATGGCTACCGTTGCACCGTGTCTACCATTTAGAATGGAAAACCATAGACATGCGATTTTTGGTCTAGCAACGAGACCGTAGACGCCGTTTGTCTAGCCGATGTCTATAGACAAATCGCTAGACATTGTCTGTAAGACAAAAATCGCGCAACATGTCTACTAGTGTGGACAAGGCTTTAGAGAATAACTCTTATAAAAATAATTTAAATTATAAAAATTATATTAATTACCTTCGATATTTACTCCAACTGAAGCCAATGGAGTACTGTTAAAGGATTCAAAAGCTTCAAACTGAGTACTACTCAATTTAATGACGCGATTACCTCTGTACAATTTATGATTGAAGCATACTGTTACTTCTGGTATGTTATAGTTGCCGGCTAATAAAAGAGAACAAATAAAATTGTCCCGGCCATCACTCATCAGTTCAAAAATTGGTATCTAGAACAAATAATAAAGTTTGGCAGCTTAATAATCATGTCACTTAACCTTTACTTTATTCATTAATTAATAATATACAATTATGTTGGAGGCAACTTGGAAACTGATGATTAGGAGAATCCCTCTTTAGATAAAAGACCAACATCTGAGGAAAACTTTTTTGCAGAATGTATCATTTCTACCTTCCTGAAGCAATTGTGCTACCTTTGACCCTTAAATGCTAATCTTAGTCGAATCGACCAGCACAGTTTGAACCTTAACCTTTTACGCTCGTATGCGATGGTGATGGGTACCCCATCCTTCTGCAGTGCTTGCACTGGTTAGTAACACACCTGCTAGAGTAGCGGTAGTAGTCCTTTTGAGCATACACTCGTTTTCTGGCAAATTCCCGTCAAAGCTACTTCGTCGATTTGACTAACGTTTAGTAATAGACGTAGGGAATTAATTGATCGTCGAATGAGCCTATAGCCTGGGAAAATGGGCCTGGGTTAAGGGGAAATAGGTCTAGGGGTAAGGGGCAATGGGCCTAGGGTAATTGGCCTTGGGTCAGAGACCAATGGCCGATAATCTGGGGCCTGGAGCACTTAGTAAAGGGCCTAGGGCTTTTGGCTTGGGGCACGGGACCTGATGCATTAATGTTCACTCAATTTTAGAATCTTCTGATGTTCCTACTGAGTTATTTGTCATTAAAAGTTTGTGTATCTCACTAAACGATTTAATAATGAGTTCTTAATAGTTTTCTCTTTATAAAAGTGTAGTTTCAACCCAAAAAATGTATTTTCTGCATATGTTATACGAATCGACGAAGGTTTAGTAATACCAGCCATCCAATTACCATTAGCATTTAAGGGTTAAGTTCTTTTCTTGTACATAATTTACCTACTTTATGAGCTGGGTCACTCAGGTTTAAGTTTAAAAATTAAGGATTACATTTAGGGTTCAAAAGACTATAAAAGGATGATATAAGCCAGCTGTTCAAAATATATATAATCACTTACATCTTAAGAATTGCTCTAGGTTATGAAATTTTAAAATCACCGTTGGCAATATGTCAGATTGTGTAATCTGACATATTGCCAACGGTGAGTGCCAAAGATGTGTATCTTTTAAGACTCAATGCGCTGCTTTATTCACAGGAAATGATAGATTTTTGGGTGCGGTTGCTATAAAATATATATTGATTTTTATAGAAAATTTCAAATTCACTTTAAATAATTCTTGATAGGTTTCTTTAGCGTCTTTGTCGGAATTTCGGTCTTGCATTTGCAAATGCTTATTACTATCTCAATATTAAATATGACATACCTGAGATCCTGTAACGATAATTGATTTGCCAAGATTCTCACACATAAAAGATAAGGCTGATGCAGTGTAAGCCAATGTATCTGTTCCGTGGAGAACGACGAATCCATCGTAAAATTCGTACCGCTTCTATAACAAATTAATTCAGAAAAGTAGGTATGGGGTCCCTTGAGCCGACCCCCACTCCTGACTGGAGGTAGATCCAAGTGACTCTATATGCATTCTCTATTGAATATATTATAATATTTTATTTGGTTTTAAAATAAAAGAACGAAGAAATATCTTTTGTAGCCATTTAGAATACTAAATTAATATGTTTATAGGCTATTTTAAGTTTTACAGCCGACAATTCAATACCTTTTGATTAATGGTTCAATCAAAATGGGAGTTACTCAAAGATTTAATGTGTACGAATGCTGTGCTATTCGACTTAGATAGTAGCTATTAGTAAAGGAGGAATGCTAAACGGGCTCTGCTTGCTCGAACCTTTGAACTTCATCCCCTCCCCAGGTCAGGTTTCAGATCTCCATGGTTGTGATTACTCCGGGTTTATGTTAATACGAAATCTAGCATTCTAGAAATTTAGGTCATGACAAAACCATCTCTTTGGGAAATACATTTTGTTCATGAGTTTTAAACAATTTAGTCATTTTTTATCATGAAACCCATCTACTTCACCTTATACACTCTTAATACTAATACATTTTAAATTATTAAATGAAATCAAAGCAACATTATGGTTAAAATTTAATTACTTACGTAAATATCCAAAGCAATAATTGACCAAATGTCCACAGTTATATTACTTGAGTCTATCAGTTCTTCGTATTGCAAAATTTTATAAAATATCCTTTTCATTCCTGGAACAGGTCTGTAAGAAGACGGAATATTAATATTATAAAGTAGTATCGTAGATTACACGTATAATCATTTATTTCAAAATGAATAAACCCCACGTTTTAATAAAGAAAAAATGGTCCGACAAACTCGGATTGAACTGATTAAAAAATGTTGTTGACGAATATGTAATTATTAATTATTGTTATCTAATATTATTGATTAGTTATTATTTATTAATTAATTATTTATTGTTAATTTATCAGGTATTGCAATTTTATACAAATGTTATACAATAATATTGTGATTCCGCTGGGCATTGAATGGTGGTTTTTTGCATAGCCCTGGTTTCGATTTCCAGAAGGGTCATATTTAGTTTTATTCGATATCCTAGGTCTGCTTTTCTCAACCTTTTTTACCCGCAACCCAACAAATTTATTTGAAATTAATCCGCCGCCCAATGCTTATGCTTTGTGGGTTTAGTATAACCTTAAGTTATCTGCAAAAATACTTTTTCTGAGTCACATTCATCAGGTTCTGTAATAAATCATTTTATTTCAAATATATCTGCAATTTTAAGAAAAAATACATTTTGCTTTAATAATAATTGTATTAGGAAAACAATCATATCGGATTATATTATGAATCATTGTCAAATAATATTAACATATTCTCATAAATTAATACAACTTTATCGTAACAATTTTAAATATACCTAATTAAAAGTAAATAAATTTGAATTATATTTATTAAAATCAAAACTTTTATATTTATTAGCTTTTAGATATTGGCTTTTTTGCTGTTGCTCATTTCTATAAAATTATTAATTCTTGCTTTAGTAAAATTAGTTAATGATACTCTCATAGTTCAACTTTACGTCGAGTCGATTTCTAAATTTAGTTTTCGTGATAATCATGGTTGTGATATATCACTTTCAGCCAAATAATATATAAATAAATAATAGATCGGATATACCTTGAGTAATATTATGGAGTAATTAAAATTATGGAAACATTTCATAACAACTATTAGTAACTCTGGTTAACCAACCAGAGGTCGAGCTTTATAGAAATAACTTCTATTTTGTTTTAACAAATATACATATTCGTTTGACATCCTTGCATTGACCAATTTAAATCCTTCCGTAATGAAAATATGTTAGCTAAATAAGGTACTCTAGCAAGCTGCTATTAAAAATAAAATATAATTATGATATTTAACATTTACACAATCTAAGTTATAGTAACCATATTATCTTCCACTCTAATTCTTGATCATTTTCACTCTTTTAATTGTAATACTACTACTACAGATTAATGAAAAATAATGTTTGTTATTTTCTTACATGAATGCATTTTATTTTACTAATTCCTTTGCGACCCAAAAACAATTTACCCATTTTCGGGTCGCGACCCAAAGGTTGAGAATCGCTGTCCTAGGTAAACTTAATTTTTTTCCGGGATAACCATATGGCTCATATGGTTAAATTTTACAATCATTTCCCCCCTCCATCCCAATATTGTTAGGGATAGCGACCGCATATTTAGAGCTAAGATTTATTTTTCAATTTGCCTCAGGTTATGATTTTTCTGAATATGAAGGTACACCACATTTCATTAAAAAATTAGTTGAGCAGTTATTATTATTAGCTAAGCAGGTCACAGACAAGTTGTAACCTTAAAACGTTTAAATCTACAAAAATTGTACTTTTCACCATCAAAATACTCTCTCTAAGTACACAATATTACGTATAATGAGACAGTAAAAAGGATGGATAAGGAAAAAGAGGCGAAAACAATAAATTAAGTACGTTAGGAAAAAGTTCAGAACAATTCAGAGGGAAAGATTTCTTTTATAGTGGCTCGATTTTTTAAAGGTACTTTATGGGAAGGGATAAAACAAATTACGTGAATATAAGGATGGGAAAGAGAGGGGGAAAAAAGATTTCGTAAGTATCCGAGGGAAATAAATTACGAGAAGAGAAAGAGAGAAAACGGAAGGGACAATAAGTCGCGTGGGAGAGGTAAGGGGTTGCTGAGAGGTGAAGCAAGTGGGTTGGATACGGGATGAAATCTAAGAACGGCTCAAGTCTGCTGTTTACTTTGGTAAATGCCAGCAGAAGCTGCGGTCGACTTACTAGCACGGCTTTCCAAACCGCAGCTTCAAAACTCCTTCCTCTTCAAAATGATACAATTAAATTATTTTCGGTAATTACATAAAGCAACACGGCATTACCGAAAGTAATCCCATTGTGATCCAGTTACTCCGTCCTCACTTTTGAAGTAAAATTTATACGGTGTGTTCCCTCTCTTCAGCTATTCTTAGGATAAATAACGTCCTATCTTAAATTTTATCTCCTCGAAAAAGGATCTTCTCGAGGAAAAAAGAGGGATTTTTAATTAAAATGGTAACTAAAAAAGAGGGTTATTTAAGAATTATTCAGAATTGATTATTTGGAGAGGTTTAAAATGCTGAATTGAGACGAAAAGCGGCGCCCAGAAGATATGATACCTCGGAGGAATACCACTAGAACATAATTGATCATATCTTACTTTCTAGAGTCATATTAAATGTGTTTTTGTTCCTTTTTTACAACTTAAAGCAATATCTCAAGACAAACATTATTTATAAGTCATATCGTGATGGGACAGATACAAAACGACAAATTACAAACACTATTTCAAGATTTTCAGAGCTATTTTTTACTTTTTCCACTTAATGTTTTTCCTAGTTCAAAAAATTGCATTTCATATATTAACATTTCTTACATTATATCAAATGATATAATGTACCAGGATCGATGATGGTAATTTTTAAATTATCTTTTGACTCAATTTATCAAAATAATTAATATGGATAAGTACATTCGTAAATTTAATACATGTTCTTAAATTTTACCTTGAGATCTTTTCATCTAAATGATAAAATTAATTACTGTGAAAAAAATTGTCATAAATAGTAGCAAATAATAAAAATGTTTTTTATGTATTCACGGCAGCAAAATTAAGCATTGTTGTACTGTTTTCAATCTGCAAAATGTCTATTTTCTTGATTCTTTTGTAACATGTCAAAAAAATACGGAGCAAAATAATAAAGTGTCAACAAACAGGCAGCAGAATTTTAAGAAAAGGTTACTATATCGCAGGTTATGAACCCTCCCAAATTGTTCATTTTTATATATTTAAGTGAAATATTCTGCTAAATATTTATATATTTTTTGAAAATACCAATTTTCAGTTGTGTAAGTTAACCGATAAACTTCATATTCATTGATGCGGTCTTCAATGTAAACCCTAGATTGTTCTAATAATTAATAGTGATTAATTTCCGTATTTAAGGCTGACTTACACGTATTAAGTTGTTAAGTGATTAACTAAATTTTAAGTGACCGTTTACACGCATTCACACTATACTTAATATTTAGTTAAGCTGTTTTGTTCGCTTCGAAATGTTGTCCAATATATCATTTATAACCCAATATAACGTTTCTATATAATATATAAACAAAGATCTACTAATCTATAAGCGAGGCTCCGCCAAACTTGTGCATTTAACTAAATTGCGCATGTCCAGTGATTAGCCACGCCCACCTACTATAGAGAAAAATTCTATTCTACTTGTTTAGTCGATTGAAAAGTTTAACTTGCAACTTATTACTAAATTCATTGGGCTAAATCGGATTGTACGTGCCCTAGAAATTTCTTCGAGTTGGACCTCTACCTGGTTTATACACAGGAGGGTTGTTTTTCTTCAGAAAATGAGCGGAGCACCGCGAAGCGGTGCGGAGCGGCTATAGAAAATTCAAGGGTACACAAAATTAAGGTTTTTAATTTAATATGCGGGATTTTATCACCTAACCTCAAAGTGGGGGCACGTACAATCCGATTTTACCAATTCATTGTTTACATGCAAGTCACTTAAAATTTAGTTAATCTCTAAACAACTTAATATCTGTAAATCCGCCTTTATTTCTGTTTTGTAATTGGCTTTGTCGAAATGTCCTACTAAAGCCAATTAGCAGGTTAATTTAAATGTCTTCATTATTTATTTATTTTCATTGAAGTTTTATAAATAAGTCAATAAAGGAGGTATATAAAGAAAAAAGGAATTGAAAAGGTTTTAATAACTCATTTTAATTGGGCTGATATTTATCAAATCAATCAGCTTAAACGAGAGATTCAAATGTAAAATTGGCAAAATAAGTGAAGTAGTACAAATATAAATTCAAATGTAAAAATGTAACTACCATTCACCATTCACTATTATGCACTGCCTATTGATAATACCTACTTTCGGGTATTTGTATTGATGAATGTTGTATTAGTCTTACAAAATTGTCAACTAGTATATACTTATAGGTATACTATTTTTCTAATACCTTATATAACGTTTTTTCTTCAAAAATCCATTTTTTTTTTTATTTTTTACGATTGGAACAGTAATATTGGGTTTACAGACCTAGTTTTGTGCTTAAATGGAAGCCAATAAAATTTACTACAGCTTTATTTCTTATGACTTTTCTCGTAGGTAAGCGATATACGCCGATATTCGGCTCGAAATAATAGCAAAAAAATTTTTGAAGTGTCATAATCTCGAAAACCATGGTATGTACAGAGCTTCAAATAGGCTTAAATTGTTGAAAATTTACTCTAATTTAAATTAGGATAGAAAAAATTTATTTGGAAAGTTGATAGCTTTTGTGTTATTTTGAAAAAACAGGAAGAGAGTAGAAAAAATGGATTTTTTCGCTACCAATTTGCACGCCTGCGCGCGCCAAGATCGAAAACTTGGATTCCTATAGTAATAGTCCCTATACTAACAACATATTAAAAAAATAGAACAACCTGATCTTTTGCTCAGCAACCCCCTATTTTTTGTTTTTTACAATTGCACTATAGAGTTGAAATTTGGCACGAATGTACCTGTCTGTATGACTAACAAATCCAATCCACCAAATTTAATTTTGATAATGGCCGCCATTTTGAAGTTATCGATTTTTAAATTTTGAAACTTTGACGGTTAATAATACCGAAAGTATAAATACGTTTTTAACATATAGCATATCGTTGGCACCGGTAAAAAATAAGGAACAAATATTAAAAAAAAAAACCCGATGAAATACCATTTTATTAGTTTAACAGTTATAAGCGAACATAATTATTAATTAGTGCGATACTTTTGTTGTTAAACGTCAAAGGTTGTTGGTATTTATTTAGATTGTTACTTCCCTGTGTTGTTTTAGAATATAAATGACTTAACTAGATAACCATTATGACAAAGGGATGTTTAGTCCAATGTACTTTGGGACAAAAGAATGTCAAGCTTCTGTTTTTACAAGGGTAGTAACAGTCTAAAGAAGATCATTCCGTACACCTTCTTTAGATTGTTACTCCTCTCTTTATTTTTCAGAAGGGGAGTAACAATCTAAAGAAGTGCCAGGTTGTTTACATCTGTCAAAATACCGCCAAAATGCAAATAATTAAATAAAAGTAATGGATAATATTTAATAAAAGTAATGCATTTCAAAGTCGATTAGGGCATCAAAAATTACGTGTTAAAGGACGTTATTTGGAGCAAAAAAAGTCCAATTCTCAACGGTGTAGGCAAAAATACAGTGTTAATTAAATTTTCAATAACTCAAAAAAATAATCTTGGAACAATCAGAGTATACTATCACTATCTCTATGCATCAGAAATATCTTGTCTTTCTGCATTCCAATTTAATCATAACATGATAAATAACAGTATTACATATGGTTAATTCTATGATTTGCTGAGTTATTTATAATTTAAATCACATAAATACTTACGGCAATACTAAATAATCATCTTCCTTCTTAAGAGTTGAACTTTGCCTGTTGGTGTAATAAGATGCGTCGTGTAATAAAGGGTTCCTCTCGATAATTTTCTGTAATTTTTCTGCTGCAGGTATTAATACTATAAAAAAAAATGAAGAGGCGACAATGAGTTAACCCAAAAAAGAGCCAAGAAAATAATAACAATATTAAAAGAAAGAATGATAATAAAATTGTTATAAACAAAGTAATCATTTATAATCAAGTAGTGTCCCGACTACTCTCCTTGAAATGATTTGTTATTGCCAAGCTAAGATAACCACATTTATTCCAATAAAAATAAATGTTAGTTTTCATTTGTTGGTCTTTAAGTAGATATAATAACTTATTTAAGTAGATATCTAAATTAATTTACTTAATTTTACTTTTTTTCTAATAAGGGCCCGTATCTACGAGTATTATAATGTAAATTATATAAATTAATTTAAATGTAGGTAATGTATGGAATATAGTTTTCGAGAACAACAACAAAATATATTCTGAAAACTTTCTAGATTAAAATAAGTTCAGGTGACTAATAAAGTCTCGTATTAAAAATTGTAATTAATTCATTATTATAAAATGGAGTGTAATTAATTCGATGACGTGTTAAAAATAATCCTGTCATATAAAAGAGTTTGAATTTATTGAGTTAGTGAAAGGGCATAATGAGAATGGGGATATAGAAAGAGAGTAGGTGCGAGCTCCTATCGTTTCCTATATTCCTCATACCCAGGGAAGCACTTTTTTCGACCCTGATTAGTGGTGCTATCTATGAAGCAACTATTTAAACTGTTTTCATTTTAGATCCTGTATTCCTTCACAGATAGCGCTGTCAGTTAATAATAGTAAACTTATTCCCCATTTATTTACTCTCTAATACTAAGTGTTAGTTGTTTGTTTTTATTATCACTCACTCCGCGCAAGGCTCATGCAAGGGATCAGCGGCTATGTTCCTATTATTATGTCTAAACAATTAAATTAAAAACCTGAATAGTTTAGTAGTTTAGTTTTACCAAAACTTCGTTAGAAAATACGTGTGGTGCCGCGGGACACCCGGTAGGAACGAAGTTCCTTACGCTTTTCATAAAAATATACATTATAAAATCACACTGCTAAGTATACGTTGCTAATTGTTTATACATGGCGGAGTTAAAAAAGAGACAAAATTAAAAGTAACTAACTATTTTTGTAGCGAAGTTAAGGAAAAAATTACAAGAAAATATTTTTTTATCATTGAAGCGAGCTTCTTGCAAAATGTATTGAATATTGAGAAAAAAATTAATCATGATGAGTTGATTGATAAAGAGGATGGTTGTAGTAGAGTGAGTCCCTAATCCATTTACGTCCGGCTTACTCCATTTAAAATATATCACTTTACAACACAAAAACGTCTGCTTGTATCAGGTTGAAATTTTACATGCCTTTTTTAATTGTACTTTAGACGATGTGCATATGTTTAGACGATATATATAAGTTTTATTAAAATCGTTACGTAAGAAGGTAAGATATCGGTAAAAATTTCATTTTCTCTATTTTAAACATTTAGGTCCACTTTGATAAATTTAGCGAACTTTAACACTTCATGTTAAATGTGTCGGTGTTTGCTTTACTCAAAAAATGTATTTATAAAAGTTGTTTCGCTTACGCGAATGTTGCGCGTGAACGCTTGGACGGATAACGTTGTCCAACGAACTTGTCCTGGGCATTGGTAAAATGAACATGTGTACCAAATTTCAACTAAGTCGGTGTTCACTTACTCAAGTTATCCTAATCTGTCAATCTAGTGACGATTGGTTTTGTGACGGTCGTTTTTTCAGATATACTCCCGTGCTCCAGACGCTGATGATGTAATGTGTCATTAGGAACTTCGTTCCAACAGAATCAGGACTATATTATATATACATAATATAGTCCTACATTGTTCATTTCGTTATTAAAGAAAAAAAAATACCCCAGAATCGTAGTTTGGAGGCTATTAACATGCAAAAATGCCTCAATTTTATTATTAGGCACGATAAACAACAAATGTTTTAATGATAAAATGGTTTTTATTGAGCGTACAAAACGATATAATTTCAATTAAAATCGGACCTTTAGACAACCCTTAAACCTAGGACCACAACCCTAAAATATTTTAGGGTCACGGAAAATCTTTGAAATTATACAGATATGAATTTAAAAATACTTTCACTATTTATATAACCAAGTTCAATGGAATTCTAATATATATATATATATATATATATATATATATATATATATATATATATATATATATATATATATATATAAAAGTCCCGGAACGGCGTTCCGGGACCTCTCTCTCTGATAAATAAAAAATAAAATGATCGGCACTAAGATTTTTTTTTAAATCCATAGTTAAAATTTTGTTTGTCAGTGAGTGACTACAAATTTGATCAAGGACATCATGTATTAAATTGACAGCATAGTGTTACCCTAGAGTAATTTATTAATAAAGAATATAAATGTAGTTCGATGCTAACTCTAAGTGCCTGTCGTTCTTAAGCTGCGCCTGAGGAAGCATCTAAGCTTTTGTCCGGCCCGTGACCCTGGGGCAATTTTTTCCAAATACAAAAAATATCTCTTTTGTTGAGATTATACTACTAAATTATAATAACCTGAAACAACAAATGATTTTTTAATGGCAGGGATTGTATTAAATAAGTGCTGTGCAGAGAAGCTGTGCCGAAACTCGCCCGGGGCAAGTGAGACAGGGAATGTTTTGTTTGATTATTCGTGTAAACCTAAGTACCTATTTATTTATTGAGAGTATTATAACAACACGTGACATGCTAATCAAGAAATTGTTAATAAAAAATACTACTTAAAATGATAAGTTTCCTCACAAAACCCACCTGATTAAAGTGTGGCTTTATGTCTAAAACTGCTTGAAATGCTGTTTTTGAACGTTTATATTTAACCCCGGTAATAATAAAATATTTTCATAAACTGTTAGCGAATAATGAAGAAAAAACATGAAAACAATATTTACCTATATATATATATATATATATATATATATATATATATATATATATATATATATATATATATATAAATTATCAAAATGTATATAATAATACGCTTATATACCTATTCTGTGTGTTGGTTTAATCATATACTCCCATGGCGTATTAGTAAGCGGGACAAATTTCGAATTCAGAGGTCGATGGTTCGAAACTCGTCCAGGTGAAAGATGTTTTAAAAGTTTCACTTGGACGAGTCTCGAAACGCGAACTTGGTTTCACGATGTTGCTTAATAGTTGTTTATAATAAATCAGCCTGCTGCCCCAACTTCCTAATCCAGTAATGATTTTAGTAGAATTCAGGCTCTTATAGGTATATCCCTGCAATTATTAGGGTGTGCAATATGCAATACACTCAGGGGTGCCCACTGGGAGGATTAATGGCGCAACTTGCGCCATCAAAACTTTTGGAGGGGGGGAATCCAATTTAGGGTTATTTTTTAGAGATTGGGGGAGGTATTCTTTAAATATTTCAAGTGGTAAGTAGTCTTGTTAGAGGGGATTTGTGCCATGAGCCTTAGGGGAGGAGGGGGGGGGCATCCTAGAATACACTATATTCACGATAGGGTTTCAAAAATGTTAAAGAGAAATTTATAGGGTCGTGGCATCAAAAAGGTTAGGAAACGCTGTATTAGACATCGAGATAAGGTGTTTTAAAATTAAATTTAGTTTTCCAAATCTGAATTTCCAATACTAAAAACTCAAAACAGTATTATTGAATAGTGACTTTAAATTTTTATTAATTCTCTTTACTGTTTACCATTTCGGTAAAGTCATATTGTACGTGCCAGGCCGAGATTTAGAGCCACCATTAACCACCTCTAACCACCTCTAACAGCCTCTAACCACCTATAACCACCCCTAACCACCTCTAACCTCCTCTAACCACCTCTAACCACCTCTAACAGCCTCTAACCACCCATAACCACGCCTAACCACCTCTAACCTCCTCTAACCACCTCTAACAGCCTCTAACCACCTATAACCACCCCTAACCACCTCTAACCTCCTCTAACCACCTCTAATCTCCTCTAACCTCCTCTAACCACCTCTAACAGCCTCTAACCACCTATAACCACCTCTAACCGCGCCTATAACCACCTCTAACCACCCTTTAGGAAATTTCTCTAGCGCTTTCAATATGAAATAGCCATCATTTCTAGTAAGGTAGAAGTTACAAATATTACACGTGTTATTATCTACAACAAAAAAACCCTATCTAGTAACAAATTTCAGATCAAATTTGCATAATACTCTTGGTCCCCATTATGTATTCAGTAAAGTCGAAACATCATAGTTGTCTATGAGCTTACAAAAAGAACCACTCAGAAAGAGAAAATATAAAGACCTATCTAAACAGTACAACTGGAAAAAAGAAATCTAGGGAGAAGAAGAACATGAATAATCGTGAATTTAGCGAAGGTAAGGTTGTGAGGATTTATGAACGCTCTGAGGAAGAAAGATTTTTCAGCATCACTTTCGCTTGAACCCTTCGCCCTTAGGATGCCCTCTTTACAAGACCCAACAGAACTCTTCAGAGATAAAACAACAAAAAATCCTTCCCGATCTGTGTTTTGACAAATTTATACTTTTTTTACAGGGGTCTTAAATATCAAGGAGCTTTTTGTCCGATAAAAGAAATTCAAGAGAGGAAAAAAATATAAAATGTATTTTGATTTAAATTATATTTATGAGAACTTTTTAAGGGATAATGTTGTCAGAGTAAAGATATTTATAAAACTTAGTTAGTTCCCTAAAATCTTTGCAGAATAAGCTATTTTTATAAAAGGATAATTATTTGTTTTAGAAGGCCGATCTGATTATTTTTAGTGCATATCGACTGTATTTATTGTCAATAATTTTGTAATCTAAGGGTAATCGATATTTTTTATATATTTACTAGCTGAATTCCAGTCTTTCACTAAGGAGAGTGCAATTTTTGTTGTTAATTTGATTGGTTTGGTAAACTACCGTCAAGAAACATTACAATTTGCAAAACTGGGTTTAAATTGAGATTATGTTTTATTAATAGGCTCATAACATCCTAAAGAAAAGCCTTTCACTTCATGCATTAACTTTCTAGTTTCATATGATCAGTCTGGACTAAAATACCCCTTTGTTTTATGGCATTGCTAAATACCCCATTGTTTTATGGCATTGCTTGCGCGTTTTGTGCGCGAAAATGTGAAATGCTCTCAAAATTTTATTTTTTTAAAAATTTGAATGGGATATGAAAAGAAAGCTGCTGAAGAGTAGGATACAAATATATATATGCTTTTTTTAAATGTTGCATTCTTTATTGGTTTTATAAGTCAAAATATACCCCAAAAAAATCCCCCCCCCCCAAACCTCTTTATAAAGGCTTGTCCTAAAATTTTGAAATAATTCATGGTTATACATTTATAACCTAGGTATAAGCCCCAGGTTATATAAATTTATAAGCCTTATAATGGTGGGGCGATGAAAATTTCCTGACAAAAATGTAATTTATCTTGTCGTTATTACCGATAAAAATATTGTGACCTCCCGGGGGATCGAACCAGGGACCCTAGAGGTCGAAGAAAAAAAAATCATAATTATATAACAGGTATGCTTAATCATCTATGAAACCCCAAAAAGTACTTGGACGCAAGAATTTCCCTGTGATTTTTTTTAAAGTAATAATTGTCATGTTGAAAATAAATCGATTGTAGGACATAAATCTAGCCATTTACATGACATAAAATCTGGAATGTGATATTAATTATTCAGGTCTAATCTATAAAGAGAATAGATATAGAACTGAACTATTATGTAATATTATCTTGTCGCTAAAATGGCCTTGACTAAAAAAAGCCGATTGGAAGAGAACTCGTGCAGCCGTGAATCTTGATTAAGGAAATGGGAAACAATCCAGTTTTACATGACCTAGAGCCAGGGCCTAGATTGACCTTGTTTTGTTTATTGATAGTAATGCATTGAAAGATTTAGAGTTCATTACCCCGCTATTAGAGTAATAATTAATTAATTTTAAATTTTAATAATGCAGAGATAATAATTTGACCTAGAGGTCTTCAATATTTTTTGTTGAAGGGCTGAATCTGGATAGTATAGTCCAATACTATATCCAGATAACCTGATAGGCTAAGAGGAACCTGACAACAAAATTCCATAGTCATTAAGTTCGGTGGTTCCAAAAATATCTTGATGAGTCATGACTCATGAGTCAGTCAGTCTGACAGTGACATTTGGATTTTTTAATGATATTGGTAACTCCAAGAATCTTTATGGCATTGCTGGATACCCATTTGTTGTTTAGCATTACTAAATGCCCCTTCGTTTTTTGCCATTGCTAAAAACCCCTTTGATTTTTGCCATTGCTAAATACCCGTTTGTTTTTTGGCCTTGCTAAATGCCCTTTCGTTTTTTTTCATATCTACCTTTTTCCCCCTTAGAGATCGAATTTTCAAAATTTTGGTTAATTGGCTAATTTATTTTTGGCTTTCTTTGGCCGGATGAAGTAAGCATTACTCAGCCATTTTCACAATAGTTGGTAATATCCGGAAAAGCACTATCCATTTAGGCCAAAAAAAACTTAAATAAGATTTGTGTTGATAATTTGTATTTGTCATTTGATTAAGGAGAACTTATAACTTTGCAATGTTTGGTTCATTTGTTAACTTCTTTTACGCGGCGGGCCGGATAAAAACGCCTCACAGGCCGGAGTTTAGAGGCCCCTTAAATTTTAACCCATCACCGTTTAATTCTATCAATAAAACTACCTTGAAGTAAGCGTAATACACCAGGTAACGAACAACTGCGTCATCTATAGGCGGCTTTCACACGGAAGTAGCAAGTCGCAGGATGCATGCGTCCTGGTGGTAAGATGCATGCCACTTAAACACCGGACTGTATAACTGAACGAGAGCTGATGCAAGTGCGACGTGCATCCTCGGTGTGTAAGCTCTCATTCAGTTATACAGTCCGGTGTTTAAGTGGCATGCATCTTGCCACCAGGACGCATGCATCCTGCGACTTGCTACTTCCGTGTGAAAGCCGCCATAGAATATGCACATGTATAACGTAGTCATTTTAGAAAAAAATGGGAGGAATAACATTTTGTATATTCGTTATTAAGAAGTTGTTTATATATATATATATATATATATATATATATATATATATATATATATATATATATATATATATATATATATAAAATATATATATAATCAAGCAGTGTCCCGACAACGGCGACGACTCACCTCAAAGTTATTTGTCATTGCTAAGCTAAGCAACCACATTTATTGCAATAAAATTTAATGTTTATTTTGATTTGTTGGTCTTGAAATAGAAATAATAACTGGGTCATTTTCAAAACAAGTGACACGTCCACTGTCCGCGAGTTGAAAAGTTTCATTACTTGCACTCCTCTTAATTAAAAAATCTAAAATCCCACAAACATGTTTCTATAAATTAAATTCGTCATTTCGGTGTGGTCAGATTCTCGAGTATCCCTTTTAGAGAGGAGAAATTAAAATTCATATATTCTAAAAGGTCACGATAGTTACGTCCCAGCCCCTTGTAACCTTTGTTACCATGCTCAAATATGTCCAAAAAATATTTTTCTTTGGCTTTCTAACTATGAGCCTAGATAGGAAATATAATGTAGTTTGTGATTCTAAAAATATAATTTCTTTCTTATTTCGGTGTAATTTGTAAAGCCTCTGTTTATTTAAAGTCACAATAGTTTCTTTTGAAAGCATTATAAGACATTAGGGCAGCTTGGCCGCCACGTTTTAGTATATAAGTCACGATAGTTACTTTTGACATATATATTCTTGTTGTATAGATGTTCAGCATCAAAATAAAGCACTAGTTGGCTCAGAATTATCAAAGTGTCAGTTTTTTTTTTAAAAATGTCCCAACTAACTAATATATTATATAACAAAATAATATCGAAATAAGCCTGTTGCCACTCCTAAATCTTTAATAAAATAAATTCTTTTTTGCAGCTCAGTGCTAATAGCATTTGCCTGTAAAGCAAAGAGATTTGGGCAGTGGGGTATCCAGCGGCTAGGTCTGGCGGGCACATTCTAAGTCAGTTTAGATTTGGGGGGGGGGGGGGGGGGGGGGGGTTATACGTTGTGGTAACAAGAAAAGGGAACTACTTATTCAACAAAGCAGCTGCCCCCCCCCCTAAAAAAATGGATAATTAATAAACAAAATAATCTCCGCGCCCAAGTAACAACTGTTTTAGAATGTATTCGTTAGAAAATGTTATGCTGATGCTTACTGCAGTACAATATCTTACTGTAAGTCATGGGCGTCGTCTGACGTTAATTATTGGGGGGGGGGGGGATTTATGTCGGGGGGTCTGGGGACAATGGGACCTCTCAAAACAGCGATTTTATGCATTTCTGAGGTGAAATTGCATGAGGTGAATGTAAAAGGTATGTTTAAAAAAAAAAAAAAAATACGGCAGTTTTTTTTACTCTCCTGTGCCCCCCTGGATACGCCACTGGATTTGGAGTTGTTTCAATTCCAGCAGCAGAGTGCATAATGATCAGTCTTTATAGTAAATTTTTTAAGTTCAAGGATAAATCAATCATTTGTTTTCACATGCTTGGTTTGCACTAATCCTTAGTTCATTTGGTCATTTATCTCTTTTTTTGTAACATTCAAAATTAATTATTAAGTTATTATTAACGAGCCCTTAGGCCTGTGGTAACCGGCTTAATTTTATATTTAAAAAAAATTAAAATTAAGTAAATTAATTTAGATATGATATTATATCTATTTGAAGACCAACAAATCAAAACACATTTATTTTTATTGGAATAAATGTGGTTGCCTTAACTTAGCAATAAAAAATCATTTCTAGATGGGTAGTCCGGACACTACTCGATTATTAAATATATAAATGATAATGCCTTATCATTTTTTAAAAGAACTACTGTAGGAACCATTTTTTCTCTTATTTAGCTAACTTTAATTAGGTTATTAATAATGTTAAGCGTTAGTGGGAGTCAAATATAAATAAAAACTAATATGTATTGAATTATATTCGACTATAATTGAATAATATAATAGGATTGCTAGGTGCGAGCTCTTACAGATTCCTGAACTCCTCATACCCAGAGAAGCACTTTTTTCGACTCTCGACTAGTGGTGCTATCTACAAAGCAATTATGTAAACTATTTTCATCTTAGTTCCTGTAATTCTTTCATAGATAGCACTGTCAGTTAATTATTAAAAACTTAAATTACCTACGCTAAACGAAGCATTTTTTACAGTTTAACAGTAGGAATTTGTGTTTCTTATTTACATACATAATACACAATTCTTATACGCGATAAAAGTGTGTAATTTGACGTTTTAGTACGCTTTGTTTTTACAAAAATGTAAACTGTGGCATGTATGTATTAAGTAACATGCTTTAATGGTGCATGTAATCTTACTAGAGGATGCATTGGTGTAAAAAATGGAATAAGTATTATATAATCGAGAAAATTAGTTTTTAAAATTAAATTTCGTTTTCCCTGATTGTCCAAATATAATCATCAAAATTAAAAACTGAAAGCAGTAAATTTATTATTCATATCTACTAGTAGCTCTGTGAACAGTAGACCTCGGGACGTCCAAAAATGAAAAATCCTTTATATAAGTCGCTTGTAATGACTTCAAAGATAATTCCTGCCAAATTCGAACAAACATTTTTTCAAACTTTGGAAAAATTATTTTTAATTCGATGAAATCAAATTTCAATGAAGGCTTTGGGGACGTGATTGAATGAGATATATATATATATATATATATATATATATATATATATATATATATATATATATATATATATATATATATATATATATATATATATATATATACACATATATATATATATATATATATTTATATATATATATATATATATATATATATATATATATATATATATATATCTATATATATCCATAATCAGTGCATATTTCAGCTTTCTAGGTAGTCGGGAAGTGAGTCAAATTTAGGCAATAAAATTTGGCAGAAAACAAACAAATTGATTAACAATTATTTAATAGTTAAAAAATTGATTAACTAATTAATTTGTAGTTAACAAATGAATTAACTAATGACTGATTATTGTATTGTAGCCAGTATTAAATAATCTGAGAAAAAGTTTCGGCTTTCTAAATAGTCGGAGAGTTGGTTACATTTAGTTTACAAGATTAGGAGACAGATTAACCAACAAAATTATTAACTTATCAATAAATAGTTAATTAATTAATTAACTATTAACTGATTATGGTATGGTCGTCAGAAATAAACAATCTGTGCAAGTTTCAGCCTGCTAGGTAGTCAGGAGTTAGGGCAATTTAGATAACAAGACTTAGAGGCAAGTGGAAGTAAAATAAGATATATTCGCAGAAAGACTTACAAATATAACAAATAATCTTAACTATTATGAAGTATACATACATATTCTTGTCGGCGAAAGACAAAAGAGACTTGAAGGTAATGAACAGTAAGCAATAAAAAAAGGAAAAATGGCGATGTGTATATATAGTAAAATAATAAATAATGTGTTCGGAGTATGTCTGCCTTTTAGGCCGGGTTCTGGGAAGGTTATTTTTATGCTAATTCTAAACATTTTTTAAGCAAATAAACCATATAAATCGATTTTAATGTCTTAAAGGAACGTCTATTCCAAATTTCTTTTTTTCTTTCTTTGAAAAAAAATCTAAACTATTTTTTATTAATTAATAAAAAAATATGTATATATAAAAAAAAACAACTATGCATATTTATTTTCCAGTCTCGGAGGAAATGCCAAATTTCAAGATAAACAAAAAATATTTAATTTTTTCATTATTTTTAATTTTTTAAAAAAAATGTAAAAATAAAATTCATTAAATATAAAACTCATACGTTATTTTTTATGACTTCAAAGAACATCCATGCCAAATTTGAAGAAAATCGAACCAAGCGTTTGGTCGTAAGCGCGTAACAAACATTTTCGTTAAATTCCTTTCGAAAAAACTTATGGCTTGGCCAAATAGAAATAAACAGGTCTAGTGTGTGCTGGTCAGCACACAGCAAGGGTTGTAGGCAACCCTGTATAGTTTAAGTAGTACCCTATTGACGGTGTTTTTTAAAATGCTAAAAAACTTACTTTGAACTATCCTATGGGTCTGATATTCTTAAAACACATAAACAAACTTCTGATAAAGAATTGTTTTGCCACTGAACCTACTACATCTACTACAACCATATAAATATATCGAAAATACCATAGTTATAAAAAACGTATTTTGTTAATAAAAAATAAAATAATATTTTTTTCGAAATTTCCAAAAAGTGTTATCTTTACTTTTGGTCGAAGAATGTTCAGGAATTTTTTCAGATTTTTTGCACTTCACATAAGTGAGATAGAGGGGGGGGGGGGGGGGACACGTTTCACACCCACTTCAAACTTGCCTACGCTCGCCTTATCAAAGTTATAATCAAAGAATTATATATTTCTGTAATCAGCTCGACGTACCCTTTCATATGATACCCCTCACGGTGTCGAAAAAAAATTAAAAAAATGTAACCCTTAAGTTTTTTTACCCTCATTTTTTAAAAAAAATTTTTTTTTAAGTCGCTATATTTTTAAAATATGAGGGTAGGTACAAGACACATACATGCCAAATTTCAAAGTGATCGGACGAAAGGCTTAGCCGTGAGAGCAGGTGACCGGACGGACGGACATCAGACACAGGCAGAAAAATATAAGGGTCCTTGGTTTTGCCTGCAAAGAAAAAAAGTGTAACAACTAGCCTCGGTCTCCCCTATCAATTAACGTTGGTTGTCCAGTTATACCCTTTAGAACATACTTAATATCAGTATCCATAACGTTGAACGTTGGTTGTCCAGTTATAACTTTTAGAACATACTTAATATCAGTATCCATAACGTTGAACGTTGGTTGTCCAGTTATACCCTTTAGAACATACTTAATATCAGTATCCATAACGTTGAACGTTGGTTGTCCAGTTATAACCTTTAGAACATACTTAATATCAGTATCCATAACGTTGAACGTTGGTTGTCCAGTTATACCCTTTAGAACATACTTCATATCAGTATCCATAACGTTGAACTTTGGTTGTCCAGTTAATTAGTTTAATATATTTGATAAAACAGACTTACCGTTACTTTTACCGCTTATCATTCCTATAGTTCCACCTGTGAAGAGTACAAGGAGCTTACTCTCCTTACTACCGTCTATAATAAGATCACCTCGACACACATGTGTCACTATGTCTAGTACTCCTTCCGCCTTCGTACCATTGTTTACATTTGCTTCGCTATCCATGACCTAAACAAAGAAACAATGGAAATCATTAATACAATATGTATGTGGAAAAAACACAAATACAGTCTATGTCGTAACAATTAGATTATACAGACTTCCTGAATAATTGTAAACCTTTCTAAAGTAATCATAATATTTTTATCAAAAAGTCTTATATAATCTTGTTACAGATCTTCCTGAATTGTAGATCATTGTGACTAGGACTATCTTATATCTATAAGAAGTTATACATAATTTTGTCCAAAATATTCCTGAAATTGAGATCTTTTTGAACAGCTCTATCCTCTATCCCATTCATAAAGTTTAGCCATAATTGTTTGGGTTTAAAAAAAAAACTTGATGGATAATACTAATAAACATACCCTTTATGGAAATGCGATAGTTAATGGATGAATACAAACAGGAAACCAATCAATACATAGAGCTCTGCATTGAGAGAAGCACTAAAGAATTGAAAGACTGTATAGCATTTCTGAGTTCAAAATATGATTCAGTCATGGAAAAAATATAAGCTCTTAAAAATAGAAATAATAGCTTAGAAGAAGAGAACTGTGTACTACAAGAAGAGTCGAATAATCTCCAACAGTATTCACGTGTGGACAATATAATTATTTCAGGGATTCCGACTACCAGAAATGAAGAGGCCAGCTATACTTGAGCAAGTGGCTCAAGTATTGCAAGTGGACTATTCTGATAATGATATCAGTACTGCTCATAGACTGCCGCCTCATAACCCAGAAGCCCCAAAACCGAACGTTGTTAAATTCGTGAGAAGATGGAAAAAAGACGATTGGATCAGGGCCTATAGGAACTCGTCTGGACAACTCAAGACCAGGTGTACCTGCTAATGTAATAAATCCTAATTTCTCACAAGGTAGAATGTTTATATCTGAGCATCTAACCCAATTTAATAGAGATCTCTTAAATAGAACTAGACTAAGAGCATAAGAAAAGGGCTATAAATATGTATGGTTTAGTAATAATAAGGTTCTAGTAAGAAAAATGGACGGGGATAAAGTTTTTCAGGTTAAAAAAGTGGCAGATATGAATAAGCTTTAAATAAATAAGTAACAAGAAATAAAGCATGTCAACAGTAATGGTATTATCAAAAATAAATAAAGTAGCTCTCCTCAATAAATATAATATAGTAAATATTTATTCTGATTTATCTATGTATTATTTTTTATTTATATTGTTATTGTTAATTTTTATTAGTAGTTTAAGAAATGTTAGTTACTTTAATGTCGTTTATAGAGTTTATAATTTAACTGAACAAATATTCAATATTATTCTAGTCATGATTTTAGATTTATATTCTTGTAAGTCCAACATTATATTTAATATTTAAACGTTAGTAGCATGAATTTAGATTTTTTAAATAGTTTAGAATCTCAGATAAAAAAGAACAAATAGTAGCCAGCCACAATCTAGATTTTTTAAAATGAATTAGTTCAATCTTTTTGCACACTATCATCAGATCTATTGGAAAGAACTATGATGAATTATTGTTATTTTTAATTAGTTACCCCACACAAAATTTCAAAAAATATTCTTTTTTTGTGGTGGGAAGTGGGAATTATCCGCCATATTGGATTCAGTTAAAACTGCTATTCTGATTTTTCCTACGGTCCAGCACCATATTTTTTTTGACCGCTTGCCATATTTTTTATACTTCTAGTAACTGCAGAAAATTGAACAATTTTCACGTGTTACAGAGGAAGAGGTTCCTGGTTCAATCCCCCAGGGGGTCACAACGTTTTTAATCGGTAATAACGAAAAGGTACATTAATTTTTTTCTGGAAATATTCATCGGTTCACCATAGGGTATAAGCGTGAATTATTTCAAAATTTTAAGAATAGCCGTTATAGGGTAGTTAGTGGGGGGACATTAGTATTTTTGTATATTTTGATTTATAAATACAATAAAAAAATCAAATTTAAATTTTTTTTTATATTTTTGTAATCTACTCTTCAATACCTTTCATTTGATACCCCACACAACATTACCAAAAAATATTTATTTTTGAGTGATATGATTTATCCGCCATATTGGATTCCCAGGAAATCAGATCAAAGTGATAATCTTATTTTTTCTATGGCTCACCAGACAGCACATTTTTCATATTTTTCTATAATTTTAGTAACAGTGGAAATACGATTTTAGGGGGGGGGGGGACACACAAAATTTTGATGTTTTTTGACAAAATGGCACCGAAAATTAAATACTTTCCCTAAGTGGTATTTATATTTGTAATCTATTCTGCAATATCTTTCATTTGATACACCCCACAAAATATAAAAATATATATTTTTTTCGCATGACGTGAGTTATCCGCCATTTTAGATTTGAACAGCTGATAATTTTGAGTTCACTATATTTTTCCTGTGTGCGCGTCAAAACGATCTTTAATATTGGAAAGTTTCATGTTTTTATCTCTTTTTATTCAAAAGTTATTGGAACCGTACAGAGTGACAGACAGCAGACAGACACATGAACGAAACTATGAGGGTTTCTTTTTTTGGTTTTACCAACGAAACCCTCAAAACTAAAACCTTGGATAACCAGTGGTTTGCTGACGTCCAAAAGAAAAAGAGACAGGATGCTACAGACACTTGACAAACAACCGTTCAATAAAATCTTAAGAGATAAATACATTAAGTACAAAAACTATTTAACCAAATTAATCAGGAACCAAAGCCCATTATTTCAGGGACAAGTTACCTACAGAAGAAACAGACTCGACCCAAACTTGGAAAGCTTTAAACGAATGCCTTAATAGGAAAAACATTTCAACAAACGTAATACAAAAGCTAAATTATAACACAAAACGTACATGAACACACAAGAAATTGCATACAAGCACACAAACTCAGTACTGCGGTAGTGCAAAAGACTATACTGAAGATTGCGTACAAAAACCTAGATGTTATCCTTCAAAACAACTATTTACTGAATTTAATATTTTACCACTAGACTCTATTTAAAAAATCTGCTCTGATCAATTATTTTAAAAATAAAAACAAACTATTAGTAGATCACCCTTACTGTACAAGAACGCAACAAGCTGTCGTTGCTCTTATTCCACTATGCCACACGGACAAGAAACAAAGACATGCCACTTATCTCGGACCGACTTATTATAACCAACTGACGAAATCACTTCAACTAACAAACACTATTAAATCTTTTAAACACCGACTGAAACAACATCTACTGACAGAAATAAAAAATAGGCCATAACAATTAACAAGCACAAGACTGACAAAACATAACAAAACAATTAAACTTGCAGAAGATGGATCATTGAAATAATATAGATTAATAGAAAGAAATAGCTATAACATTCTTGAAAAATGTTATAAATTATAATTATTAAGCACAATATTTATTCGCAACTTATTTAGAGACAACTCTCGCTCTATAGGTGATTTGACACCTATTGAGAGCCCTCACCATTAATTGATGTGTATTATTTTTATGTATTACTGTTATGATTTTATTGTATTTTTTGTAATTTAATTACTGATTTTATTATAATGGTGGAAATAAATATATTTATTATGATTATGAAAACTTACTAAATAACCCTTTATGAAAACTTACTAAATAACCCTTTATGAAAACTTACTAAATAACCCTTTATGAAAACTTACTAAATAACCATTTATGAAAACTTACTATTTAAGGATAAACAATATTAATGGAATTGTCTTATTATACATAATAGTTGGACTATAGTTAAATTCTATATACTACTTATGATGATTATCGTGATGATGGATTTTGATGGTGTGAGAAAAGAATACGGAAGAGAGTTTTTCTTTAATTTTATTAAAATACAATATAAATTTTATATTGTAAGTTTATTTTATTACTATATACATTGTTACCATTAAAGTTAGTTGTTTGCCTTGTTCTGATAAATTTATATAATCATTTTTAATTTTAAACACGTATTGTATTGGGGAGTTGCCTAATGAGTTGTTAATGCAGATGAAAACAAACCTAAGAGGATAAACAGCGTAGGAAAATTAGAGCAGCAATATTTATCAGAGTATTTCGGAAGGGATAAAGGTGAAAATTCAAATAAAATAAAATCCCGGGAGGAAATAACAAAAAGTCAGACAAGAAGAGAGTCTAAATCAAATAACACCGGAATAACAGCACCAGTATAGCAATTATTGAACTTGCCAACTAACGTCAATGCAAACAAGGATCGTAAAAGTAATAAAGAAAAAAGGAAAAATATCTTATTTTATACGTACAACTGTCGAACTCTAAGAGAAGATATTAAATTAAAGGAACTGATTACACAACTAGAAAATGTAGAATGGGACTTAATCGGATTAATTGAAATCAGGAGAAAAGATGAACGCTTAATTGATCTAGATGATGATATGGAATTGTATCTTAATGGTGCGGGATCTTACGGAGGAACGGGATTTTTAATAAATAAAAGACGAGGAAAAGATATTCGCTGCTATAAGTCTTATTCTCATAGGATCTGCAAACTTATCTGGAAGTTTAAAAAGTGCGATGGCGGAGGAAGGATGCAAGTTATTCAGGTGTACGCGCCGACATCTGACGCCGATGATTCTGAAGTGGAGGATTTCTACAGCCTTCTGCAAACTGCTCTAGACGAAGATAATTGCAGGTATACTGTGACAATGGGTGATTTTAACTTAAAAATAGGGAAAGAATCCGGGTTTGAAGCTATGGGAAACCACGGCGTAGGGTTCAGAAATGGTAAGGGCACTAAGTTATTGGAGTTTGCAGAAGGTAATAGACTATTTATTATGAATTCATTTTTTAACAAACCTGTGCATAAAAAGTAGACATGGAGAAGTCCTGACAGCGTAACAAAAAATGAAATTGATTTTATAATTTCAAATAAAAAAGATATAGTCAAAGATGTAGAAGCTGAAGATAAGATCGACGTCGGTAGTGATCATAGACCACTAAAAGCTAAATTAAAAATAAAAACTAGTGTGAGATTGTGGAATAAAGGGAAGAAGGTGAATATTACAGACGGAGTAGACCTTGCATATGAACAAGTGTTAATAGAGTCTGGGATTAAATTTAATTCACAGGTTAAGCATTTCAAAGCGTAAAAAAAGTTATTTTCGTCATAAGGGGTGGTTTCTAAGGGTTGAAAATTTGTATTAAAGTACAAATTATCATTGAATATGTTTATTTTACTTAATTCAATCACATTTTAATGCATAAAATGCTTAAATACGTCTTTTCCTATTATTTTCACTTAGGGGTAGTTTTAACCCCTTAAAATCAAAAAGCACACTTCGCCCATATATAACTTTTGAAAAGGAGGGTAAGACAGGCTTAAATCCAAATTTTCAGCCAAATCCATGGAGTCGAACAGAATTCGGAGGTCCTCCCACCTCTATTTTTCGCCCGAGTGACTGGACTAATATTAGTGGTGAAACAATTAATAAGGAAGAGCACTGAATATAAGTTTCCGATGATTCTATTATTTATAGATTTTAAAAAAGCTTTCGATATGGTGAACAGGGAAGATGTGATTAAAGGACTAAGAAATAGTGGGCTAGAGGAGGTATATGTGAGACTATTTGAGAATATATATAAAGAAACTCTATTAGAAATAAGTTTAGATAACGAGAAGAGAGAAAGTTGCTGTTAAAAGAGGGGTAAGGCAAGGTGATACTATCTGGGAAACTATTCAACAAAATGTTAGATGACGCGTGCAACCGATTGAATTGGAATGGCTGTGGAATAAAGGTAAATGGTGAGTGGTTGAATATACTCAAGTTTGCTGATGACCTAGTTTTAATTGGTAAATCCCACGAAGAAGCTACGAAAATGTTATTAGAACTAGTAGAGCAATCAAAGAACGTAGGACTAGTGATAAATATAAATAAGACTAAGTTCATGGCTTTTAACATTACAGATAGAGGAAATATCAAGTGCCGAGATAATGAAATAGAATCGGTAGAAGATTACATTTACTTGGGCTCTTTAATCAGTTCGAAAGATTATGACGATGGTGACAAAGAAGTTAGTCGTAGAGTATGTCTCGGGTGGAGAGCTTATAATAAATATCGTCACTTGTTCAGGTCTGGAGTAGACTTAGCAGCAAAGAGGAGACTTTGGGCAATGTGTGTAAGGCCAGTCCTTCTATATGGCAGCGAGACGTGGACACTGACTAGCAAAGTAATAAAGAAGATGAGAGTGTGTTAAAGGGCTATGGAAAGAAGCATGCTAGGCTATACAAGAAGGGATCGAAAAACAAATACGTGGATAAGAGAATTGACGGAAATGGAAGATATAGGAAAAACTCTGATAGACAAAAAATGGAACTGGGCAGGACACATAGTGAGAACGGCTGGTGACAGATGGACGAAAAAGATATTAGGTTGGTATCCGATGGACAGGAAAAGAAATAAAGGCAGACCGAGAGTAAGTTGGGATGAAGAGATGAGTAAATGTTGTGGGGGAGCATGTTGGCCGAGGATTGCACTCGACAGACATGAGTGGAAGAGAATGCGAGATATTTATTCGGTTGTATGGCTAGTTAAGAATTAATTACTGATATAAATAGTGAGTAAGATGCATGTGATATTTCTTTTTTTATGTAATTGTAAGATATAGTATATATAGGTTTATTGTAATTATTTTTGTATTTATCTATAAAATCAATTCGTTTATATGGTTAACCAAAAGGAAAAAAAAGAAAAGAAAGAAAAAGTATGCGAATATAACGCAGCAAATTATTTAAGTGAAATGTATACCTATCATTAGAAGATTTTTATGTTTTATTTTTTGTTATTTTAAATTAAATTATAACTATGATGTTTATTTATTACTATATGAAACTATTTATTATGTTTATATGATCAGTCTCTAATATTAGCTAAGTAGAGTTATAGAATATCATTTGCTAATCATTGTTTTGTAAATAAGAATATGTATTAAAAAAAAAAAAAAAAAAAAAAAAAATGAATAAATAAATAAGGTAACTCCAAAACCCAATTTAGGGTGCCACGGAGAAAGGCCGATTTGAAAATGTGTAGAATCAATTGTTATGCATATATGTTAGTATAAAATTGTATATTTTCAATAAATGGCAATTAAATTAAATTAAATTGTATTGGGGATAGTTGACCAATTTTTTTTTTTTCAATTTTCATTTTTAAACTTACCGACCAATTTATGACGCTTCTCAGAGAGAAAGTAAAATTACTTCATAATTAATAAAGACTGTAAATGACCTTAGTCAGGGTCGAAACGTATCATCAAAGAAACATGTTTTTGTTTTTTTTTCTAACGCCTACAAAATCCATCATCACGATAATCATCATAAAATAAAACATAAACAATGTTTATAATTTTATTCTATTTATATAATGTTCGTATATAACATAGCTGGACTATGGTTAAATAATATTTATGGAAAAGTCTTAATCTATACATTAGTTTGATGGAGGACGGGGAAATAATAAAATAAATTGGGCAAAATCACAATATTATGTAGTTTTTAAAATGCAATTTTATATTGTCAGTCAAACTCAGAAAAACAAAATTGACGAAAAATTGGATCGAAAAAAACTAAAAACACAATGCTTCCTAACTTTTGGGACATATTCCAGGAAAACAGTACGTAAAGGTGAAATTTGGACTTCAGATTCGGATTCAGCAACCTCGTAAACCTACAGTTAAGGCCAAATTTTCTTGGTGCCCGTAAGCCCGTTAAATTTTCAAAATTAGTTGTATTTTAAACAGAACTGTGTTATCTTTATGGAATAGTCTTATTACAAATACATGTTAGTATTAGCTTAGCTATGGTTAAATTATCTTTATGGAATAGTCTTATTACAAATACATATTAGTATTAGCTTGCTGACTATGGTTAAATAATCTTTATCTACGATTTATACGAAATAAAACATTGTATCTCTGTTTAGATGCGTAGAAAGTGATTATTTACGTACTTGTGTTCATTGCGCATGCGCGTTTCATAATTCCTCTTTTTTCCGCCCTAATGCGGTAAAAAGAAGAATCCTTTACCTTAAAGCACCATTAGCGAGTTTGTTTATATTTAACAAAACTAATTTGCTGTTTGTTTAATTAAAGTAACTTTTTTATATCGAGTTTTTAGTAAAATAAAAACAATGATTGGTTTATGTCATTATATGACGAAAATGAGGAGAATAATACTCCTCCTGAAATAATTAATTCGGCACAAAATACAACTAATGAATTAATGTCATCTTTATCAAAAGTGAAATGCCAACTTACATACTGGAAGTTTATTAAATATTTTTTTGTATTTATTATTAAAATCCAACAATCGTAGATAAAATACGGTACGCTACTCGTGCGAAAACTGCATTTTGCTTTGCTCGTGTGGTTTTACTACCCTCGCTATCGCTCGGGTGCAAACTCCACACACGCATGCAAAATGCTACTCTCCGCACTAGCACTAGACGCGTAATGTACTAATATGTCTTATTACCAATACATGTTAGTATTATCTTGACTGTGGTTAAATATTCTTTATGGGATAGTCTTATTACAAATACATATTAGTTATAAGCTTGACTTTGGTTAAATGCCTATGCTTTAATAGAATTGTCTTATTACAGATAAATACATATATTAGCTTCACTATTTATAATTAATGTTTAATGGTCGTCAACTAAGTTTAAGATACGTCTCACTACAATAAAGATAAACCTAATATTTTAATGCAATTATTCGTTGCTGATATTTTGTCGAAAAATACTCGCTTCTTTAGGGAATGAACTGAGATAGTTGAGATTGGGGCTTGTCTTTGAAGGGGAGAACGGCAAGCTACTTCCCCTAAGGACAGAATGGGTGTTGAAGGAGTGAGCTCCTAGCCATTGCTATTCTCTTGGTAGGGTAGAAGTCAATGCCAAGTCAGAACAAAGGAATCAAGGACCTTCTTTCATGCATGGTTACGATCACCTGCCCACACCCCCCACTCAAGGTAGAGTGTGCATCTTGCCCACCTACTCCATCCCATTATATTATCATAAAGTATTTCAATTTCAGTACTTCTTTAAATTGTTACCCTATTTTGTTTTATAATGAAAATAGTAAGCATCTAAGTAGGCCTTGGTTAAAAATAAATAATAACACTTAATGGCAACGGTTTAACAAAAGAAGTAAAAATAAAAGATAGAATGATCGCCATTGTGCAGTAAAATTTCTAAAAAAAAATACAATATTTTTATTTCAATTTTTAAGTTTTTGGTAGTTTTCATACTACGGAAAGTTAAATTTTAATTTAAATCAATCAATTTTTCACTGTCTGTTTCCCGTAGTTAATAATAATTATAATTTGATTTAAATTAAAATATTTTTATTTTTAATCTTCTTGTAGTTTTTTGAACCCATTATTTCAAATTTTTTTATTCACAAAAGCACTATAGTTCCTATAAGTTTTGGTACTTCTTTAGATTGTTACTCCCCTATGATTTTTTTATAATATAAACGACATTGAATTAATAACTATTAAGAAAAAGGGATGTTGTCCAATTGTACTTTGGGACAAAGGAATATCCCCACTTCTGTTTTGATAAGGGTTTTGATAACAGTTTAAGAAGAACATTCCGTACACCTTCTTTAGATTGTTACTTCCCTCTGTTTTTTTTTTTAATAGGAATAACAATCTAAAGAAGTGCCTCAATTTATTTACCTCTTTGCGTCGTTTATATATAAATCACCTTCGGCGATATAAGTGTCAAGAAACAAGAAACCTAGATAGAAACTAGAAAGCAGGTTTTAGCTGGTTTTTATTATTTCACTTAAAATTTGTAAAATTCAAAAAATCAGTCCGAGACAACAAAGACCTCCGACAAACTTTCTCTTATACGACTTCATAATTAATCAACCCAGTGTTTTACGTTTATTAGTTTTCGTTGGTACATTAAATTATTATTAAACATTTCATCAAAATTAATCATAAAAATAACTTCTCCGGCGAGGAATCGAACCCGGCCTCTCTCTGTCTACGTTTAAAACTATTTTCTCAGGAAAACGACTAATATCTTCTTCTTGTTTAAGGTCTTTGTCTTTAGGATCAACTGAAGAATACACAAACGACTTATATCGTTAGATTCGAATTTAAATGGACTACATTTAGTAATTTTAAAATCAAAATCGTCGAAACCGATTTCGAGATTTTTTTTTTTAACTTTTGTGGGGGGGGGGGGGGGGTAGCACCCCTAACTTTCGAGCGAAAATTCATTTCTCGAACTCGCCTTAGGGTATGATTTTTCTGAACATGTATGCCAAATTTCGTCATAATCGGTCCAGTAGTTTAGGCTCCACGCGTCTGCAAAGACGACAGAAAGACATTTGTTATAAACCACTTTTTTTGGACTCAGGAGACTTTAAAACGTATATATCCATAAAAAAACTCAAAATCAAATTTTCGCACCGTCACAATACTTTCTCTTTATATAAGAAAGAAATAAACAGGTCAAGTGTGTGCTAGTCAGCACAAATGCGAGGGTCCGTAGGCAACCCTGTATAGTGTTTAACTGTTAAGTGTATAAACAGTGTTTTTTTAAAATGTTAAAAAGCTTACTTTGAACCATCCTAAGGGTCAGATATTCTCAAAACACACTCTGATAAAGTATTTTTTTGCCACTGAACCGAACTACAACCATATAAATACATCGAAAAGACCATAATTATAAAAAAACGTATTTTGTCGATAAAAATAAAATAATATTTTTTTCGAAATTTCCAAAAAGTGTATCATTTTTGTGTATCAAAAGGGGGGTATCTTTACTTTTGGTCGAAGAATGTTCAGGAATTTTTTCAGATTTTTTGCACTTCACATAAGCGAGATTGGGGGGGGGGGGACACGTTTCACACCCACTTCAAACTTGCCTACGCTCGCCCTATCAAAGTTATATCCAAATAATTGTATATTTTTGTAATCAGCTCGACGTACCCTTTCATATGATACCCCTCACGGTGTGGAAAAAAAATGTAAAAATTTTAACCCTTAAGTTTTTTTACCCTAATTTTTTTGAAAAATATTTTTTTAAGTCGCTATATTTTTAAAATATGTGTGTAGGTACAAGACACATACATGCCAAATTTCAAAGTGATCGAACGAAAGGTGTAGCCGTGAGAGCACGCGAGAGGACGGACGGACAGACACACGCAGGAAAATATAAGGGTCCTTTGTTTTGCCTAAGGACCCTAAAATTGAATGCATATATCAACGTATATATAAAACACAATACACAGTTTGTTTCCTCTTATGGTTTTGTAGCCAAAACTCTAGTTTTCTTTCACCTAAGTATATTTTCTAAACACAAACAAAACTTAATAATACTAACGTAATAATACTTTATAAAAATCCTGTCTACCTTCAACCAATAACCCGTAAAGATCTTGAATTTGGATAAATTTTACTTTTGTTTAACCACCTAGTTATTTGCTAGGTTCTATTTACCATCGCTGTCCATACAAGTCGAATATATTTGCTACCCCATCAAAAGTAGCTTAAACTAAATTTTTCCCACCAATTATTGAAGCGAGCGTAGCGAGCTTCCTACATTCAACGAAATATGCTCCGTGTCTGTCTGTCTGTCTGTCTGTCTGTCTGTCTGTCTGTCTGTCTGTCTGTCTGTCTGTCTGTCTGTCAGTAACGTTCACGCGTGTGACGATAACTTGAGTAAAAGTTGACCGATTTAGTTGAAATTTGGTATACATGTTCCTCTTACTAATACTCAGGCTAAGTTCGTTGGACAGCGTGATCCGTCCAAGAGTTCGCGCGCAACGCTCGCGTAAACAAGAGGTACAAAAATTAAATTGGAATTTCAGGACGGGAAAAGATTCTATCATCATCTATTCGATGAGACGAACATTTTTTTTCAAATAACATTTTTTACTAAAACCAACAGCGACACCGCTATGACTTAATAAAGATCGCTAAAACTATTAAAGCGGACCTAAACGTTTATAATAGAGAAAACAACCTTTTTACCGATATCTTACGTTCTAACGAAACGATTTTAATAAAACTTCATATACACCATCTAATGCACAATTGAAACAGGTATGCAAAATTTCAACTTGATACAAGCAAAATTCTTTGCGTAGTGACGAGATACATTTATAATAATTGTTTAAAAGCTACCGCGGGTGGTGAAGACTGTTATAGTCGTATAGTGTATAGGTTTGTTTAGGAAGTAAAGCTTTGTACCGAGTACCCCCACTCTTCCCTACACTACCCTCTTCCACTTATCTTCAACTATGACATTCATCATGATTAATAAATGTCAATATTCAGTATTTCATTGCAATACGCTCGCTTCAATGATAGAGCCACGCGATGCCTAGTTGTAAACATTGATTATTTATTTCCTTAATATGCCAATTAAAAGGTATAGTTATTAAATTCCCTGTAAGCTTAAATACTTTAAAGAAAATGTTAGTACATTTGAATGGTACAGTTATTAAATTACCTAAATGCTTAATTAAAAAAGGCAAACAAGTAATTCAATTTAGATGATTTTACTTCGTTACTATGAATGGTGAGCTTGAACTTTAAGGTTCATCTTTGTCGTCAGGTACCTTCTAAAAATAATTGGGGGACTAGCTAGAAAAATATATCATAAATCATATATTTTTTTCTTGCAGCGTTTCCAGCCCATTTCCTTTAGAGCGACATCGCTTTTAAGTTATTATATAGCTTATGCCTCTTCCTGGTCACATGTTTTGTAAAATAAATCATAAGTTAAAGAAACTTTTTAACTACACTATTCCCCTTATATTAATAATTTCTCTTATAAAGAGAAAGTGCTGTGATGGCGCAAACATTCGATTTTGATGACGATCCCTGAGTCCAAAAATTGTTTTTTAAAAAATAAACAATTTTATGATTTTTTATTTTATGATTTTATTTATTTATTTATTTTTTATTTTTTTTTTTTTTTATGTACTTATTTTTCTTTTTGGTGAAATAAATATTATTATTATTATTATTATTATTTATTATTTTTACAACAAATATTTGTCTGTCGGTCGCATCTGCAGACACGTGAAGCTAACTACTGGGCCAATTTTGAAAAAAAAATGGCACACATGTTTAGAAAAATCATACCTCAAGGTGAAATCAAGAAATGAATTTTAGCTACAAATTTGAGAGGTCTACTTCCCAAAAACTCTGAAGAAACGTGAAAAAAAATTATTTCTTGAAAACGGTTCCGACGATTTAGATTAAAGATTTTTAAAATGTAGTCCATTTAAATACGAATCTAACGATATAAGCCGTTTTCCTGGGAAAAATCTTGTTCCTAAGATAATAGCTTTAAACGCGGACGGAGAGAGGCCGGGTTCGTTTCCCCGCCGGGGAGAAGTTATTTTTATGATAAATTTTGATAAAATTATCAATAATAAATTAAATTACCTATTAATAATTATTATTAAACGTACCTACGAAAAATCGAAATCTTATAAATGGAAAACACTGGGCTAAGTAATTATGAGCTCTTATATGAGAAAGTTTGTCTGAGTTGCCTCGGACCGATTTTTAATTAAATATTGTTTTGTTCGTTATCAACACTGCAAGAATGTCACTGACGTAATATGTAATAACTTTATTTAGTAAAAACAAAATCACTAGATTTAACCGTTCAAACAAAACACACTAATAAGAACTATACAGTCAATCAGATTTACATATTAATATAAATAATCACTCCCACGCCTAGAAACCTGAATAATTTAAGTGTCTATGTTATTTCATCCTTCCTTTTCTAAGGTATGGGGCAATGGCAACACCTCTTGGGAGGAACTGATAAATGTCCATTACTCGTTTGGGTTTCTCTTGGAAGTACAGGGACAGGCTTCTGGTGAAGTTCCGTGGAAGGTACAGCAGGGGGAACAATAGCTGCAAAGTCTTCGCCAAAATCTTCAGGTAATTTATATTCCAAATCGCGTGAAGACCCAGATCGATTGAGAACAGTAATCAACTGCGCTCTGCTACGTCGGTAGTTTCCAGGTCCATATTAATAATCCAGGTCTTCGGTGCTAGTGCTTATCCTCTTAGTGCTGCTGGTATTGTCTGGTATCCAAACCCTTTGCCCAATTGCTAATGGCGGAAAATTCCTAACTCTATGACCTTCTATTGAATTTTTCTGTATATTTTTGCAAATGATACCATATCTTTTCTTCTTTCTCTCTGAAAGACTTGAGCTTCACGGTTTTAGGTTACAGGTTCTTTGTCAATTTATAGGGACGACTGTTCTCAATATTCTTGTCTTGAGTAGTACCGCTGAAGTTGCGGTCCTCACTAGGTGCACTATGATAGGCTTGTAGACCAAAGATAGGATCTCCCTCTTTTAACAGCACATACTTCATGGCATTGAAAGCAGCTGTCCGTTGCTCTGAGCAAATAAGAAGACTACTGGTATTGTGTCTGTATATTTTTCGTATATTTTCGCAAATTTCTTGAGGTCCATTATCCGACACCCAACGAACACCAAACGCCCAAACAAATTTAGCGGACGACTAATAACCTGTCGGTTTTTCGTCGACGTCAATGCGGAAACTTCAGGAAATTGCGGAAAATGATCCACCACTACCAAACACTCCTTACCGCAAATGATTGCCTGAATCTACTCTTACTGTCATCCAAGGGTTCTCGGGAAGATCCATAGCCACAATTTTCTCTTACTGTCATCCAAGGGTTCTTGGAAGGATCCATAGAAGTCAACGGTTCAACTGGTGTGATTCATTATTTTGTTTTACTATAATATTTGTTTATTCCTGGACAATACTCATTGTTACTTTTTTTCTGTCTCTTAAAAATCAAAACGAACTCATCAAAATTAAAATATTAACAAGAATAAAACCAAATTATCACTCACTTTTAAAGTTTTACTCCAGTTACCATACTTTGTTCGTGTTTAGCACTTTAAAACATATTTAACCAACGTAATTCATAACTATATTTTGCCGTAAAAACATAAAATAACATCAAAGAGACAAGAGACTAACCATAACAATCATATAAATAATCACTCCCTCTCATACCAACCAGAATAATCTAAGTTTCGATGGACACTAGAAATATAACACATAAAATTATCCTAATATTAATCAAACTGCTCTACTTCTTCTTATTAACATCTCTTAAGAGTGTAAGATGTTGACAAGACAATTGAATGCTTGATGTGTCATATTTACGAAACTACGTTCTTCCAACCACAGATCAGTTCAATCTAAACCAATCAGACTACTAATAATTTCAAATTATACTTATCAAACTAGTTAAAAACTAAGATTGAACGAATATAAATACACGAAGAACAGTCGTAAAAAATATTGCATTCTATTACCATCATAAAATTCATAGATTTTATCATGTTAGTGTTAGGCGGGCGTCCATCAATATGGGCAAAGGAGGGCTCAAGCCCATCCCTATTATTTGCCACTTGTGGAGTAAAAACATAAAAGTTAAATCAATTACGCGTAGTGGCGTATATATTTTAATTAGTACTTCTTTAGATTGTTACTCCCATAAGTTTTTTTTTTATAAGATAAATGACATTAACTAAATAACTATTAAGATAAAGGGATGTTTAGTCCAATGTACTTTGGGACAAAGGAATATTATATTACTGTTTTTATAAGGGGAGTAACAGTCTAAAGAAGAAAATTACGTACAACTTCTTTAGATTGTTACTCCCTCTATTTTTTTATAAGGGGAGTAACAATCTAATGAAGTGCCTTTTAATTAACCTGTGGGCGAGGATTTATCTACTGTTTAGAATTTATAATACATACACTAAGAATAAAGGCCAAGGGCACTGATTTTGTTGAGATTTTTTTAGATATTTTCCTCAACAACAAAAATTAAGTGGCTGTTTGAATTTTCTGAGAAGTTTTAGATATACTTATAAGATACAATAAAAACCTTCAATTATTGTCAAATAGTAAAAGTATGGTACAATAAGTTATACAAAAATGTTTAATTTAGTTATTAAAAGTTGAGCTATTGTACTCTACAGTGTTCTAACTACAATTATTGTAATTAAAGATGTTTTCAAATAATGTTGATTTTAATTTTTTTTTGTCATTCACGTTTCTTTTATTATACTTATTCATTTGTATTTTTAACCTTCGTTTACCGGTAGGTTCTATTTAATAATATTGTTTGATTTGATCTCATTTCTGAAATAGTCGGTTTATGTAAAGTTTTTTTTTACCTAGTCAGAACTATATTTTATATGAAGTTAAAATGATGTTTCAGGCACGTCTATGCGCCGGAGTGGGGCGAAATATAGCCATTCTTAAATTTTAAACACACATCGTTTTATAACCCTTCACAACCCACATCTACACTTTTACTTATTTTTTTTTTTTTATTTAATTATTTTTAATATATAAATAATTTTCTTTCGGACAAAATTCTAAAATACTTGTATTTGTATACTGGGTTACAAGGCTAGAGTAGGTCTAATAGCGTTAAAAATCAAAGTTGAGTAGTTTCTTTTTTCAAACAAATATCAAAGCCCCCCTTGAAGAAAAGCCAGCCCCCCTGCCCCCCTTAAGGAAAAGTAAGATGGACGCCCATGGTGTTAAGATGAGAAACTTTGATCGAATTATGTATAAAACCCATAAGTTAACAGTTCATTTATTTTGAGAACAAAAAAATAGATTACTACAAACTGTTTCAAGTACCAAAAATTCATATTTTATCAAGTAAATGAATGTATGATAAAGAAATTAATAAATTTTCTCTATGAACAACGATACAATACAATGTTATTATATTTCAGTTAATTAAAATAGTACGAGCCGTTAAGCCCATAGCAACGGGCTTAATTTTATATGTAGAAAAAAAGTAACATAAATAATAAGTAAGTAAATTAATTTAGATAAGTTATTATATCTATTTAAAGATCAACAAATTAAAACAAACATTTATTTTTATTGGAATAAATGTGATTGCCTTATCTTAGCAATAACAAATTATTTCGAGGTGAGTCGGACACCGTCTTCGGGACACTACTGGATTAAATAAATGATTTTGGTTTACTGTAATCACTATGTGCTAGAGGAGTAAGAATTGTTCATAAGTCTATATACACCACGGGTAAAATTTCAGCATTTTATAAAATTAATGGTAATTCGCCTAATTGTGAAGATCAATTAATATAACCAATTGGAATTTTCTTCAAAATGAGAATTGTCTTGTTGATTTTTTTTTTTTTTTTTTTTTTTTTTTTATTAATCTAAAATTAAGTAAAGACTGATGTTAACTGATTTCTGTTTGTTGACGTCAATTATGCAAAGGAATTTGGAGCGAGCTCTCATGATAATTAGCTTATGGCACTTGACTCGAGATAGTTTTAAGTGGTATTAAACAACTGACGAGATATCGGCAATGACATTCATACATGCAAAAACAGTTAGACTATATCATGAGATTCTACTGCCTGCCCTAGGATAATCTCAATGTATAGTCATGCTCACAGTAATGGAGATCATGTTTTCTAATCAGTGCATCTGTACAGTAACAGTAGCGGCTCTAAATGAATCACTATTAGTACGGTACTTGGAAATTTTACTGCCCTAGGATAATCTCAATGTATAGTCATTCTCACAGTAATGGAGATCATGTTTTCTAATCAGTGCATCTGTACAGTAGCGGCTCTAAATGAATCACTATTAGTATGGTACTTGGAAATTTTACTGCCCTAGGATAATCTCAATGTATAGTCATTCTCACAGTAATGGAGATCATGTTTTTTAATCAGTGCATCTGTACAGTAGCGGCTCTAAATGAATCACTATTAGTATGGTCCTTGGAGGTTTTACTGCCCTAGGATAATCTCAATGCACTGTAATTATCACAGTAATGGAGATCGTGTTTTCTAATCAGTGTATTTGTACAGTAGTGGCTCTAAATGAATCACTATCAGCATGGTCCTTGGAGGGTTTACTGCCCTAGTATAATCTTAATGCACAGTAATTATCACAGTAATGGAGATCGTGTATTCTAATCAGTGCCTTTGTACAGTAGCGGCTCTAAATGAATCACTATTAGTATGGTCCTTGGAAATTTTACTGCCCTAACATAATCTCAATGCACAGTAATGGAGATCGTGTTTTCTAATCAGTGCATTTTTACAGTAGTAGCTCTAAATGAATCACTATCAGCATGGTCCTTGGAAATTTTACTTCCCTAGGATAATTTCAATGCACTGTACTTATCACAGTAATGGAGATCGTGTTTTCTAATCAGTGCATCTGTACAGTAGCGGCTCTAAATGAATCACTATTAGTATGGTACTTGGAAATTTTACTGGCCTAGGATAATCTCAATGGACTGTACTTATCACAGTAATGGAGATCGTGTTTTCTAATCAAAGTGTTTGTACAGTAGCGGCTCTAAATGAATCACTATCAGCATGTTCCTTAGAATTCACCTTTAAGGGCGCATAATTTATGTTAAGAAGGATCCAATGAAGTGATAGCTTTAGCCTAGGATTATTCACTACTTCCTAGGTTTGTAACTGTTAATAATATATCTTTCGGATCACCTAGACTATAAAGTCAAACTTTCAAAGTTGTAGCTAACACTGCCAGGATCTAATTCAAATGATCATGGTAATGCTTTAAGAAGAATCTATTCAAATTCTTTTGACAGGCTAAGTGTGTAAATCACTTATTTAAATAATTAATTTTTTTTTTAAACCAATAAAAAAAATTATAATATTTTTTAAATTAGTAATGTAACAACATCTAATTTGATCCTCAAATTGGGCTCAAAAAAAAATTAAATTGTGTTAATTTTTTAACCCTAAAAATGATACTCAAAAAAACCCTATAGATCCAAAAAAACATAAGCACTTCTTTAGATTTTGACTCCCCTTATAAAAAAAATCAGAAGGGAGTAACAATCTAAAGAAGGTGTATGCAATGTTCTTCTTTAGACTGTTACTCTTCTAACAAAAACAGGAGTTTGATATTCTTTTATCCGAAAGTACATTTGACTAAACATCCCTTTGCCTTAATAGTTAGTTATTTAGTCAAAGTCGTTTATATTCTAAAAAAAATCATAGGGGAGTAACAATCTAAAGAAGTACCAAAACATATAGGAACTATAGTGTTATATTCACAAACAAATTGAAGTTAAGGGTTAAAAAAACTACAAGAAATTAAAAAAAAAATCTATTTTTCTTTAGAATTTTTACCTGTTTTGTTTAAACCGTTGCCATCAAGTGTAATTATTTACCCAAGGCCTACTTAGCTGCTTACTATTTTAATTATAAACTTTTTTAAAAAATATAAACCTTACTTATAAAGAAAGTTGTACCAAAAGCGCAGCTGTATTAGATTATTGTGGCACATTATTTCTATATTTTACAGGGATATTTATATTTTAAAATAAAATAATAGATCTTTAACCGATTATGGTTTTAAGCTACTCACAATCCCTATAATATTCAGACCACTCTTATTCAGGACAATTGGTATAAAGGTCTATAAAGTTTTTACTTAGTACTATTAGTTTTTGAGATGGTATACGAGATATATTTTAAATTCTCGTATATTTTAAAAGTTATTTAAACGTATAAAAATGGCAAACTCTAAAAATTCTATTTCAAAATTAAATAATTAAAAGTAAAGGTTTTTTTCAAGAGAGGGGGGGGGGGTTCACTTCAAATATAAGTGAAGGAGATGGGAGAGTGAAAAAGGGTTTTTAAGGCCAAAGTTAAACAAAGACTTTAGTAGTTAATGTGGTCAGTCTATGTTGTTCAAAAGAGGCCCCCAGAGCACAAAGAAAAAACCTTTTCCTAAAAACATCAAAGAAATTTCTGAGTTCAGCAGAGGAAAATTATCAACTTCACACACGGAAGTTGACTCCCTTCCTAAACTATGCAAGCTAAAATAAAATCACGATTATACTGGTGACATAAGAGCACATAATAATACATGGTAACCGTTTGACTGTCTTTACATTTTAATGAAAAGGAAATTGTCACTGAAGGAAAAGTGGTTCAGTTATATCACATGTCTATGGTGCAATAATCATTGTTCAGCAATCAGAATTCACATCCCACACCATGCACGTTTGGATTTGGATTAAGTCGGTTCAATACACCTGTGTGAGAGCCTAGTTTAGCCCAGTCGTGTCGACGGAAAATTTAAACTTAACTTCTTGCTGGCCCGGAGTTAAGTCCGGTTCACACAAAGCGTCTTTTAGATGCTGGACACTGCGTCCTCAGATATCAGCCTCACAACATCCTTATGCCGCGTCCCCCACCTGCTCAGCGTCACATCTGAACCATCCCATTGCTAGCCATACACTTGAAGACGCTGCGTCCTCAGGTATCAGCGTCATAACATCCTTACACCGTGTCCCCCACCTGCTCAGCGTCACATCTGAACCATCTCATTGCCAGCCATACACTTGAAGACGCTGCGTCCTCAGGTATCAACGTCACAACATCCTTACACCGTGTCCCCCACCTGCTCAGCGTCACATCTGAACCATCCCATTGCCAGCCATACACTTGAAGACGCTGCGTCCTCAGGTATCAACGTCACAACATCCTTACACCGTGTCCCCCACCTGCTCAGCGTCACATCTAAACCATCCCATTGCCAGCCATACACTTGAAGATGCTGCGTCCAATTTACGCTCGTGTGAACCGGGCCACCCTAAGGTGATGAATGTGCACAATTAGAATTCAGTGGCTTGAATCAAAATGTAATTGTTTTATTCTAACAAATTCGTTGAAATAGCTTGTGAGAAAGCCATTTACTCGGTCTTGTATTTGTTCCTATCTCTGGTTTCACCAATCCCCTTTCCATTTTTGATGAATATTATTTAAATTTACCTTAATTTTGACGAGTTAACTCTAGATCTGACGAGATAAAAAACGCTTAAAGGTCAACAGAGATTAATTGATTTTTTAACTTAGCAGGGAATTTTTTGAAGACGTGGCAAAAAACAAAAATCACTGAATGTACAAAAACTAAAATTTACCTTATTAACGATTTGTTTTTACAATTCATGTACTTCATCTTGTCTTAGAGTGTAGCACAACTGTCGATTTTTTAGAAATTAGTAGGTGTGGCGAAGTTTTGACGGCGATTACCTATATTTCATATAAATTGATCAATCAATTCACGGAACTTCTTAACGGAGGAGCATCACATAAAAACGTTTAAATTACGCTTCTAATTTAGTTTTTTCTAAATTTTGGTTTAAATAAATAAATGTTCTTTTATAGAAGGTATCTAATCACTTTTTTACTTGATAATTATCTTATATTGAAGTATGGACGAATGGTTTAAACTGATGTCGAGTTTTGAAACTTTTAGGTCGATGTTATACTCTATCCCTTTCTACTTCATGGACATCTCTGTTCTTCAACGTTCAAACAAACTTATACTTAAAGTGTTTATCTTAAGCTAACTTTAAGCTTGAAGTTCGCTTGACTGAACCTTGAAGAGACACTGAACGTTTTCCAACCTCCAACTCGACAACTTTTGTCTACTTTGTCAACCGTTTGGTTGACACTGTACTGACTTCTTGACATTGTCAACATATGTTTACTTCGTTTGGGTAAAGATCCAGCTTAGCTAACATCTCATTTCAAAAGCTAGAATTCGCACGAATGCTTTATGATTGAAATTAACGTATCAGCATAAATTGTAACTTGTGCTGTCATAAATTCAAGCGCCAAATTAGTTTCTTTTGAATCTCTCTATGATCGATTACATCTAAATTCCCTTATATGTAATAAATACATATAAATTTGCATTAAAGTCATACTAGTGAAGACTAGCCTTAAGTTAAGCTATAGTTTGACTATAAAATAATAATAAATAGCGCTCAAGGAAAAGTTTTTCCAAGAAGTTATCTCAAACCAATTATTTCTGTAACTTGCCAAAACTGAAAGCAAAACTATTCAGCTCTTTTAAAATAGTGATGCGGGGCATAAAGAACTCGCGTAGAATTTTGTTTTTATGCATTTTGCATTTTTATGCAGTTTTAATGCATTTTGCTCAAATATGGCTTGTGTCGACCATATTTGTTATCAATTATCAATATGGTTACCAGGAAACATAAATATTTTTTTTTGGGAGGGGGGGGGGGGGCCTTACATATTCTTAATCTAACTTAAAAGAGCTTTAAAATAGTATGTGACATATAAGCATTAACTTTTTTCCCAAACCCATATTTCAGCCATATTTGTTTTCACAATGCCAGCAAATTATGGAAATTTTATAATAATACTGTCATATTATTTTCTTTAAAACCTACAAAACAATGTACAACATGGCATGCTTACTAAAACCTTTTTGTTTAGTCCTCAGCCATACACTGAGAGAAATTTCAAAAAATGAAGCCAGTAAAAGAATTGGATTGAAACCTTAGAATACGCTAATAAACCATGGAGTTTTATGGAGTAAACCAGCATCATAAAAGAGTTGTTGCAGGCTCGCTACTCTCGCCTTTATATCTAGAGCATACATGTCTACAAACGCAAGGAAAATATGATAAGGCCAAGCTGTCTACACAGGCTAGCGTTGCGAGCCTGCAATAACTTTATTTAATAAATATTAACTTCTAATACTGTAACTTCTAATACCGTCAAAGCTACGTCGTCTATTCGACTAACGTTTAGCAATAAACGTAATTAATTGGTACGTAATGAATGGGCCTATGACCTGGGGCAAAGGGCCTAGGGTAAAAGGCAATGGGCCTAGGATAAGGGGCAATGGACCTAGGGTAATTGGCCTTGGGCCAGAGGCCAGTGGAAAGTAACTTGGGGCTAGGAGCATTGGGCCTAGGGCTTAGGGCTTGTGGCTTGGAGCATGGGGCCTGATGCATTAATTTTCACTTAATTTCAAATGTGTTCTGATGTTCCTACTAACTGATTTTTCATCAAATGTTCGTATATCTAATAATCTAATAACGAGTTCTTAATAGTTTTCTGTTTTTAAAAGTGTAGTTTCAACCAAAAATTTTATTTTCTGTGTATGTTAGTCGAATCGACGAAGGTTTAGTAATACCAGCCATCCAATTACCATTAGCATTACAGGGTTAAGAATGCGGCTAATATTGCAGACGACTAAAGAACAAGATTTTAGTCAGCATGACATACCATACATCGTTTTAAAGGACGATGAGTAGGAAATGAATGTGTAACAATTATTACAAAAGTTTTGCAACAAATATGGTTTACATAAGGGTGAATTTTGAAAGTGCATACTTATATGGCATGTTACATAAAATAATTTTAAATCTCTTTTCAGGTTAATTAAGAATATGTCAGGTTTCACCTAAAAATAATTCTGGTAGCCACATTGAAGACATAGTATAACCGCATATAAGAGAACAATTCTACGCGAGTTCTTTACGCACCGCATCACTGGTATAATATCAAAAACAAAAAGAATGTTGGAGTCATTGTGCAGGAATGATAATATGATAAATTAAAAATGATTAGATTAGATAGGTACAATACAAGTTTTATCACACTCCATTATTATAAATATTATTTATGAAAATGTTCCAGATAAATCAAAGGTTAGAAATGTATTTAATTTAAGATTGTAATTTCCTATTATGCAAAAAAAGATTAAACGAAAAGAAATATAATCTTACGAAAATACTTAATGAAACAAATCTTATAAACAAATTATACATTTTTTTTTTTTTTTTTTATTTCGAATAATTAACATTTTTACTTAAGCTTATCAATTTAATGGAATTTAATTGGGAAATGTATTTAAGCTTATGTAGATCACAAATGGTTCTGAATCATTAAAAAAAAAATTGACCGATTTTGTTTAACAAATTATTAATATATCATAATTGTTTAACTTATTCTTATAATATACATAATATGTACCTTTGATGGGTACCCTTACTTATATGTATATATTTTTAATGATAAACATTATTTTAGCCTACTAATTTTCTTTGAATAAAGTATTTAACCCTATGTAAATCACAAGTAAAAAAAAAATTATTTTTTTTTAAATGGGTGTTCATAAATTGTATCTGTTATTACCACGTCAATATTTGGCTCATTTTAATTTTTTTTTTTTTTGTAAAATCTAATGTCTAAATAAATTTTGATTCCAGCTTTAAAATGACCCAAGGAGGGGTCGAAATATTGCAAAAGTGAGCTTTTGGAACGAAGTTCCTTATGGCACGTTCTGGAGCCCGGGAGTGAATCCGAAAAAAACGACCAAAATCACCGTCACAAAATCACCGTCACGCAAAATCCGTCACGAAATCTACAGATGACGATAACTAGAGTAAAAGATCACCGAGTTAGATGAAATTTGGTACACTTGTTCATTTTACCAATGCCCAGGCTGAGTTCGTCGGAAAACGTTATCCGCCCAAGCGTTCACGCGCAACGCGTGCGTAAACGTAAGCTTCAAAAGACGGGAAAAAGTGTTATTAAGGAAGCCTGTTACTTGACTTGTTTTGATTATTTTTGTTATATATGTCAAAAATGTCACTTTGTTTTGTAAATAAATAAAATATAATCATGTAAAATTTCAACCTGACACAAGCAGAAACTGCAGAGTAGGGAAGAGATATATTTTATAATATTTTAAATGAATAGGCCGGGTAGCTAGAAAACAGTCCTATTTCAATCCAAACTCCTTTAACAAACATACTCTTTCACTATAAACTCATCATGATCAACTATTTTCTTATATTCAATATATATTTATAGTAAGACGCTTGCTTTAATTATACAAATAATGATTTTCTTTTAATTTTGCCTTAACTCTGCTAGGTACAAACAGTTCGTTACTTTTAATTTTGTCTCTTTTCTAACTCCGCCATGTAGCAGTGTGATTTTATAATTTATATTTAATGAAAAATGTAAGAAACTTCGTTCCTACCGGGTGTCCCCACACGTATTTTTGACCCAATTACTGCAGAATTGAATGCTACAAGGAACAATTTCTAATTTACTATGTTTTTTTGTTTTTTTTTACAATTTAATTTTATCTATTTTGAATAATGATAGTTTGTTTATAATATATGTCTTATTAACCGGAAGAATTATATTTGAATAAGTTAACATGCTCCATGTGGATGCTCAAGTATCATAATCGTGGTGATTTAGGTCTATTATTTTAGTTTTAGTGCTTGTTAAATTCTTTGAAGAATCTTTGTGTGATGATTTGGTTGCATTTAAATTGGGAGATAAGCCACGCGTTGTACGGGGTTTTTATATCTATTTATTGTATAATCAACTGCTTTACTTTTGCTTACAAAGTTATAGAAGATTTTTCATTGGATAAAAGTATACAAGACCGGCTTCTTGTAAATCCCTCATATTTTTCTTAAATCAAAAACCGTTTCAACTAAATATGTTAACCGAAAATTCCACAATGTTGGAACATTAAAATAGGAGACATTGAATTCAAAATAGAAGATTATAAAGGCTTTGAATTTTATGAAAGCATTTAATACTCTGAAAGTATATTATATATAATAATAAGTGGTTTTATATCAATTTCAAGGGTTCTTTTCACGAGTTAAAAACTATAGAACTGAATATGAAGCGTTGAACTTATGTTTATAAAAGATTAAAGCTTAGAATCTTCTAAATGATTCAGGGTTCAAAATATACGAGAAAACATAATGTGGTAAATACCTTGTGAGCGGTCGATCCTGGTTATAGAAGGTTACCAGCCTGAATGCTAGATACATGTGGTTTCCCCTCCCCGACATTCTGTCTAATTGGTACCCTACTTTCCACATATTTTGACAGCAAGTAACACCAGTAGTTCCCTATACACTGATTTCAAAGCCTGCGGTTAAAACCCCCAGTGGACATTTTCAAACTTAATAAGCATTAACAAGTTTCACAGACCGTCGGGTTATTTTTGATCTCTTTCGATGAAGTTTTGCAACGCTTTGTACGTGTTTACTTTTTGGAATAGGATCTACGTGGCAATTAAGCTTGCCAATTAGTACGAATAACTTTTGCTTTGGAATTTAAATAAAAGCAATGTAATTTCAAATAAATACCCCCAATTAAACGCTAGCATGTGACCAGAAGTGAGTAGAGTCACATGAGTCTTGAAAATTTTAATCCAACAAAAAAATACTAGCCTCAAATGTGTTTTATTGTTGAACGGAACATAGAAGAGAGTATGTTATATAATTACGTGGGTTAGCACGGATTACAATCAACACAATCTAGGGTTTCACAGCTGAACTAGTGTAAAAGTTAATGGTCTAAAACAAACTAATTACGCTATAGCGTATTAAAAAAATAAGCTATAGCTTAATTCAGGGAACTTTTGCCTTTGAGTAAACCACAACTTTATTCACGACAAAGTTAATTATTTTTCCTTTAGTTGCTTAACATAGAGGTTGTTCTTGCACCCAAATTGGTACGCAAAACAGCAGATTCCTGCATTTTCTTTCCAACACTCCAGTGTTCCAACTTACGAACATAAATGATATACCTCTACTAGCCAGGTAACAAATAAGCTTAAAAAAAAGTTGGCAACACTGGATATAAGCAGAACAGTTGATGTCAGGGTCGGACTGGCTATATAAGGGAGTTAGGGAGTTTTCCCGGTGGGCCGGTCTGGTTAAGGCCTAAAATGGGCCGGTCCCTTGGCCAACTCAAGGCTTGAGGGCCGGTCCGATGGAGAAACTCCCGGGCCAAAATTTCTTCCCAGTCCGACCCTGTTTGATGTAGTTGTTATTGTTGTCGAGTGTCAGTAGTTGTTGATTGTATTTTTGCGTTTATGTATTTACAGATTAAAAACTAACTGCAGGAATAATTTAATGTGCAACTCGAGCTTTAAGAGTCTTTAATGCACTCGAGAGACCATTTCGCTTGCGGCTCGTGCGTAAACATTTCTCTCGAGTGTAGCAAAGAGCCACTATGCGCACTAGTTGCACAAATAACTATTGTCGTAGCTATATAAGTCGCTATAACAGGATGTTATTGGTTTTCAAAGCGAATCTTTAGCGAGAATTAGTGACCGAAGCTACAAACAATTTAGGTTTTCAATTCTGTATTTATGCGTACACTAGCCTGATAAACCTCTAAAAAATGATTAAAAAACAAACATTAGCCCATTTTATTGCTTTAGCAAGTATTTAGCTTAATCAGGTGTACCTGTACCTAAACAAAGTTCTTTAACGCCTTTTTTAGACATCAGAAAAGTCTTGGTTTCTTAAGCTAAGCTAAATCGTGGGATAGCGTTTAAAAAATGCTAAAAGAAATGATAGTGCGCCAAGTTTTGCCGCTTTAAACTATTTTGTCCACTTTTTGCAATTGCTTCGCAATTGCAAAAAGTTATTTCTTTTTTAAAAGTTTTTTCCCACAAGTCCGCTGCCTGATACCTATAGGTCAAACACGGACAAATGATGAGTTGGAATCCCAGAGAGGTGAGACATGTTCCACACCGAAACCTTGGTCAAACACGGACAAATGATAAGTTGGAATCCCAGAGAGGTGAGACATGTTTCACACCGAAACCTTGGTCAAACACGGACAAATGATGAGTTGGAATCCCAGAGAGGTGAGACATGTTTCACACCGAAACCTAGGTCAAACACGGACAAATGATGAGTAGGAATCCCAGAGAGGTGAGACATGTTTCACACCGAAACCTTGGTCAAACACGGACAAATGATGAGTTGGAATCCCAGAGAGGTGAGACATGTTTCACGCCGAAACCTAGGTCAAACACGGACAAATGATGAGTTGGAATCCTAGAGAGGTGAGACATGTTTCACACCGAAGCCTTGGTCAAACACGGACAAATGATAAGTTGGAATCCCAGAGAGGTGAGACATGTTTCACACCGAAACCTTGGTCAAACACGGACAAATGATGAGTTGGAATCCCAGAGAGGTGAGACATGTTTCACACCGAAACCTAGGTCAAACACGGACAAATGATGAGTAGGAATCCCAGAGAGGTGAGACATGTTTCACACCGAAACCTTGGTCAAACACGGACAAATGATGAGTTGGAATCCCAGAGAGGTGAGACATGTTTCACGCCGAAACCTAGGTCAAACACGGACAAATGATGAGTTGGAATCCTAGAGAGGTGAGACATGTTTCACACCGAAGCCTTGGTCAAACACGGACAAATGATGAGTTGGAATCCCAGAGAGGTGAGACATGTTTCACACCAAAACCTAGGTCCAAACACGGACAAATAATGAGTTGGAGTCCTAGAGAGGTGAGACATGTTTCACACCGAAACCTAGGTCAAACACGGACAAATGATGAGTTGGAATCCCAGAGAGGTGAGACATGTTTCACACCAAAACCTAGGTCTAAAGCGACCAGATCCCCCGTCCTTGAATAACCTAATCATGTGTTGATCGGAGGTAACAGAAAATATTATGACATTTATATCTACACTATTTACTAAAACAGGAGTTAAAAAAAAATTAAATCTATCAAATTATAGCTTTTATCAAGTTTAAAGTCCACTCATCCAGAATCTACCAGATATTTAGCGTCAAATGATAATCATGTTATCATAATAATAGTACAAAATAAATAACAACTATAGTTTCGTTAATATTATATAAATTATTATCTATAGTTATTAATAAATAAGTCATTTTATTTATTTATTTATGTAATTTCGATTAAATATATAATTTTATGTTAATTATTATTGTTTTTTTTTAAATTAGTTGCCTTAATAGGACTCAACTCTAATGGACAATAATTAGTAATAATAATTTTAAACCCACTTCGTAATCCACATCAAATCGTTATGCGTTCAGATTACAAAATCAGATCCGTGTGATAACCGCGTGTATACTCGGCATTATTTTTTTCTCTTTTCATTTTATAATTGAACCCTAATCACTTGTATGGTATTAAAACAATAACCTATTGTTTATCACTGTTAATCACTTATAATATATTATTTTTAATTTCCATAATAAAACATTTAATAACATTAATTAAAATAAAAACTCAAATTAACCTTATCTTCTCATTATGTCGAATTTCGCAGATTAGGTAATCTTAAAAAGATCAATAAAATTAATGTTATTGTATTTCTTGATGATTTTAATGAAAAAGAATTTAAAAAAGAAATAATTTGAGACAATAAAGAATTGTCCGAATCACACAAAAGATTTGATCAGCTAGAGTTTTAATACAATGCGTTTTTCTGTTAGAAATGTAGCTAAAAATACAAAATAAATTTGAGGTCACAGCAGAACATATTATACCGCGTGAAAAGATACCGTGAAATTATTTAAATATATAAAACATTATATAGACATTAACTGTAGTTACATCCCTCATATATATTTCTAAACATTTTATATAATTTCTAGGACTACATGAGGCATATATAAATTTATGTGTTTTATATTTATTCCTAAACATTATGTGCAGTAAATATGTTACAAGTCTTGTTCTGCTGCAGAACCGTAGCTAGATAGAACGAGATATAGGAAGAGATTGTATAAAAATGGAACATTGGCTTTTTTCTATGAGGTTGAAGGGAATGGTAGAGCAAAGAAATTATGCTGACCAAATTCGACATCGGATCAAGCTATCTTGAAAGAGAGATGTGTTATAAGATTGGTTGACTTTGACAGTTGCTTCCACGGTTGATGTCATCATGCATTTCTGCGTCTTTCAGTGGCGACTGAGTCATTTTGGATGGGTTTTCTGACGTTTCTCTCTTCAGGTTAATCTAAAAAAGAGACATTAGTCTACATAGATCATAGATCAATATCTATCCCTGAAGGTATCTCCAGCAGGGATGTACATGTTAATCTAAGAGAGAGACTAATCCTCGTTGTCTCTCTCACAGATCAATATGAACATCCCTGAAGGTGTCTCCAGCAGGGATGTACATGTTAATCTAAGAGAGAGAGACTAATCCTCGTTGTCTCTCTCACAGATCAATATGAACATCCCTGAAGGTGTCTCCAGCAGGGATGTACATGTTAATCTAAGAGAGAGAGAGACTAATCCTCGTTGTCTCTCTCACAGATCAATATGAACATCCCTGAAGTGTCTCCAGCAGGGATGTAAATGTTAATCTAAGAGAGAGAGAGAGAGACTAATCCTAGTTGTATCTCTCATAGAGCAACATTAACATGCCTGAATATGTCTACAGCAGGGATGTGTACATGTTAATCTAAGAGATAGACTAATCCTCGTTTTTTCTCTCTCATAGATCAATGTACATCCCTGAAGGTGTCTCCAGCAGGGATGTACATGTTAATCTAAGAGAGAAAGACTAATCCACGTTGTTTCTCTCTCATAGATCAATGTACATTTCAGACGATGTCTCCAGCAAACGAGGTGAAACGTCGGCAAACCCATCCAACATGACGGGGTTACTATCTGAAGACCTAGATATCCAGTTATAGCATTTGTTTGTTTTTAGGGTTTCGTTGGTAAAACCAAAAACAGAAACCCTTATAGTTTCGTTCATGTGTCTGTCTGTCACTCTGTACAGTTCCAATAACTTTTAAAAAAAGAGATAAAAAAAAGAAACTTTCCAATATTAAAGATTGTTTTGATGCGCACACAAATATAGCGAACTCAAAATTATCAGCTGTTAAAATCCAAAATGGCGGATAACTCACGTCATGCAAAAAAAAAATTTAAAATTTTGAGTGGGGTATCAAATGAAAGGTATTGAAGAGTAGATTACAAAAATATATAACACTTGTGGAAAGCGTTTAATTTTCCACGCCATTTTATCAAAAAACATCAACATTTTGCGTTCCTCCCCCCCTAAAACTATATTTCCACTGTGTCTAAAAATATGAATAGCAATTCGATCTGATTAACTGGGAACATAAGATGGCGGCTAATTGCTGTCACAAGAAAAAAAATGTTTTAAAAATTTTGAGTGAGGTATCAAATGAAAGGTATTGAAGAATAGATTACAAAAATATATAACACTTGTAGAAAGCGTTTAATTTTCCCCGCCATTTTGTCAAAAAACATCAAAATCTTGCCCCACCTCCCCTTTACTAATTTCATGTTTACACCACCAACAAAACCCATTTTACGTGAGACTTCACGCACTACCAATTTATTTTATTGTAAGATGATTTAATTTTGAAAACATACTCGTATATTTTTTTCGTTTCACTTAAATCGTGATACAAAAAACCTAGAAAAAAGATATTTTTATTTCGTGGAGGGACAACTAGTGAAAAATAAATTTGGCTGAAATATAAATAGTTGGATCTCTATCACTCATTTTATTTGAAGTAATGTTTTCGTGGTGTTATGCTTCGTTATTATTATTTTTTTCAAATCTTACCGACATCAGACTGGAGATAATCATTGAGTTTGCATCAGAATTGACAATCTGTAAAAAACCTATAGTTCAGTCATAAATTATTGACGCTTTCACGTTCCACGTTACTATATTATGAGTCTTACTTAATTCTTAATTTTTTCCGTCTTATTTTGGTGTTAATGTTAGTGAATAATATTGCTTTAACTTATTGTCATTTAAGTGAAATGTTATTATGTTAATATACAGTGCAAAGTTTTAAAGCAAATACATCAGTTCACATGTAGTTATGTCGATTTCTTCTAGTAAGACACAAATGAATTCAGCGGAAATTTTAAATAGTTGGATCTTCCAATGGGATTAACAATTTTACTACAGTAATCTCGCTTATCCGGATCCCGTGAGTCCTGACATTCGTATGTAATCCGGTCGGACCTGAACTAATTGGAATCTGGGTCTATTCAGATTTTTTAAATTGTTCAGATTATAGGGATTTCTGCTTTTATTGTCTATTAACATTTGTAAAATTGTTCCTGGTATAGTTTTAGCACATGAAATATCCAGTATGCTGTTGTACATTTACGTAAGAAACTTTGTGATGATTAATTTCTTTGTTCGTAAAATGACATAGTTGAGCTTTGCGGTTCTGCAAAATATGACTACCCATTTAAAATATCATAAATTAAACAATTACTTGTTAAATTTTATACAGGTAGCTCTTAACGGATTTGTTGTTGGGTCTAATGTTTGCATATTTAATTAGCCGAAGCGTTCTAACTATTTATAATTGGCTCTTTGTTTTGTTCCTTGTTTACGAACTAGAGATGTTTATTTAGATTCAAGGTGTTGTAATTCCGTACCAAGTCATTCGCTGAAATCTTCGAACACTTTCTTTTCAAATTATTTACTATTTTCCCCCCTCTAGTTAATATATAGTGATTTCGTTTAAATAAATATAAGAATAATAATAAGCCCTTTTTAATTCTTATTCGGGATTTGCTCTGATTATCTTCTGCTTTTTTCTTTCTGAGCTTTTGCGTTTAAAATTTGGCCCATTTTCGGACATAGGCCTCTGAGCTACTCTTATCCAGCTCCTTTTATTATTTTTTCACCCCTCATAGACCCAACAAATTCAACATACTCTTATCCAGTTTATACCTACTTGTTCCAATTAGTCGTCTCTCCATTTAGCTTTAGGTCTTCTTGTTTTCCTTGATATATTACAGGTTAAAATGCTACCATTTTCTTGGTCTATCTATTATCTTGTATTATCTTGTAGTCTTGTAAGGTGACGAGCCCTCCCTTTTCCCACTTCCTTTTTTTTACTATCGCAACAACATGTTTGACATTAGTTTTCTTTCTAATTTCTGTAATGATAATCCATTGTTTTTTATTTACTCCTAGCATATTTTCTCTCCGTGGCTCTTTGTGTATAACTCTTAGTCTATAGGCTATGGTTTTGGACAGGGACCATGTTTGTGCACCGTGCACTAATAAACAGTGTATGATGTTTTTATTTTTACAAAATCACATCTTCTAAACGGTTTTAGTAAGTTATTATTATTTCTTTCATTCATATTTTACGTATTTCTACGCAACATAATCAATTAACATCTTACATCCTTTTAAAAAAATTAAATCAGGACCGCCATTTCGCTACTTCTGAAGTAATGTGTATCACGGAGTCTGCTTGTCGCCTCCCATCGGCCGTATTATATGGTTTGTATGACCGACGGACATGGACCGCCACGTCAATCGAGTAGCTTTACCTCTCGGTCCTGGGATACCAAACATGGCTGTTGTCATGGGAACTACCTGCATGTTGATGAATACACATGTATAAAGTATGTAAGAATAATAATAGTAATTAGTGACTAATTATTATTATTCTACTGTTGGACCACTGATTATCAGTGGTCAGTGGCCTAACTACTGTTAGGGCGTAACTGGGCAAGTTGAATGTTTGCTATTGCCAACAGTGCTGGTAATTTGATAATTCGAACACAGATTTTAAGTTTACTACTGGTACAGCTGATTGGGCTCACTTGGACCGCAATGTTCAAACTCAAGAGCAGATAAAATCTAATGCTATTGCAAGTGAAGTTTACTATCGCTGGAAATTAGGATTAACCTTAGACGAAGACATTTTAGAAGAAAAAAACGCAACAGATTTATAGAAAAAAGTCTTAAGACGTGTTGTATACGTCATTATTACTCTAGCAAATATCCATATTAGTTAGTAACTTAATATTTTTCTTACAGTCATGTTACTATCGTACTTTTTAGAATATTTAAATTTAAATTTCTCCTCCCTAAAAAGAATATTTAAGAATCTGACCACACCGCAATGATGAATCTATAGAAAAATGTTTGTCGGGTCGTACGGCACGCTCGTAGACGCTCTGGAAATGAGTGCAAACAATAGGTGCGCAGCTAAATTTAGACGCAGGAGTCTATGAGGACATGGGTCAGGGTCGCATACTCTTCCCCTGCATGACATCCCCCCCCCCTCCAGAGTGGGCTTGCCTAGCCCACCGTGTTGAATAGGTCACGCGCTGCCACTGAGTCATTAGTTTTTATTTAAATTGATTATTCCAAGCCCATTATTTCAAGTGTTTCGGCTGATTCCCCAGCTTCGTTTACAAACACTGTACACTTATTTCGAAATATGTTTTGGTCACCCAACAGTGCAAAATCAATTAATATTTGTGGCATTTACTAGCATTTATTTGGCATTACGTTTGAGACTTGCACCGATTTTGAAGGGGGGGGGGGGGGGGGGCGCCAAGGTGATACTGCTCCAGCGCGCTTCTTACGCCATTGTTAGTGGTGCAAACACTTAAGCATGCCAAAGGGCTTTTATGTAAGAATAGGGTGATTCCTTTAGTTTACAGACTTACGTTAATAAGTTTTAAAGTAGTTTGGAAATGTTTAGAAAGTGCAAATGGATGTTATCAATCCAAATACATATTGGATGATACTTGGAGGTCAGTAATGGTAATGGTTTTAGGAAGAGCGCAAACAAAGGGCTGAGAATTCCCCTGAGCAAGGCCATGTACTCCAATATTCACTGGAGTTGGAACTGGGGGCCTTTTCAACCCTTCTCATCGAGTAGTCGCCCAGGGACACTCCATCAAAACTTTCCTCTATTAACTACAACCCTTCTTTCAAATTACTTTGTATTTATCGTAAGTTCCGGCTGGTTGTTTCACTTGATCAATTTATTATGTGCGCTTGAAATTTAGAACAACACACCCTTCACTTAGTGCATTATCTCTAATAATTATTTAAGGAACTATAATGCAGAGTTGAAAAGTGTCCTGATTTTCTTTTCTTAGTACTATGTGTGAAGGATAATATTTTCTGTGTTTTGGCGCAAGCATCTTTAAATATCATGTTATGTAACCGTGAAATAGACAATTGTGTAAATAATGAATTAGTAAAATGTTCCTCAAAGTTTTTAAATTCTTGAATTGTATAGGACTATTAAGGAACTAAAAGGTTGCGGTGATTCACCGACTACTAGGTAAACAGTTTTTAAAATTATTAACCTTCCAGAAAAACAGAGGTATTTTTCTTCTATCTATATATATGGCCAATGAAAGTGATTAATCAAATAAAAGAAAGCTAACTTCCAAATTTAAAGGTTATAGTAGAATTGGTTCCGGAAATATCGTCTTGTCGAATTTTGTATATAAATGACCGCCATCTTGAATCAATAAGGTGGATCGTAAAAATATTTCTTAGCGGCATCTAGGGGGTAAGAGGAACCTACCTTCAAAATTGTATGGTCATTGATCTAGTGGTTTCAGAGATATAGTGGTGTGTGAGTGAGAGGTATTTGAAATATATATATATATATATATATATATATATATATATATATATATATATATATATATATATATATATATATATATATATATATTATATAGGGGAGACCGGGGCTGGTTGTTTCCACTTTTTATTTTTTATTTTTATTTGGCCATGCCATAAGTTTTATGAAAGTAATTTAACATCAGTTCTTTAAAACCAACTGTTGGCTACCTCAATTATTTTTTCGGCTCACAATATTCACGTCTCTTATTGTAGGGACTTATAATCTCAGATAACTTATATTGTAACAACCTACCCCGCTGTGGGGGGGAGGTTTTGTTGTTACAGGTATTGGGGAAAGTTGTTACAGTTATATTGGTAAAGGAACTTGCGTATTGAGAGTTGTTAGAAATTATTTATTGACGTTCCAAATGTCTTGAATTTATCAAGTACCTCATTCATACACACCTTTTTATACATTTTAGATTCAAGTAATAATTTCAAGAACTTTAATTACTTTAGGTTGCTTGGGTTAGAAAAATTAAACAACATCAAGTTTAAAAATTTGTTTTATATCTAGGTACTTTATAGGAAAAATAGGTAAGGACACCCAAAAAAAAAAAAAAAAAATAAAATGTAAGTAAAAATTTATAAATAATAACTCTTAAAATTTGTCAAAACCATTTAAATAGAGAAGAATAGCAAAATAGTTTTAAAGGTTAATCACATTTAACCGCTGAACTTCGACCTGCTCGAAAACTTGAGGCTCATTCCTAAAAATGAAATTAAAAAAGAAAAAAAGTTTAGCTTATAAGTGAATTTTAAACAGTTTGTTTTAATTTACTAGTAATTAAATGCAAATACGTACGCACATACAATACAGCGTATCCCAGCTAATATGGAACAGCAAAATATCTCCGGAACCATGATAGGTAGAAAGATGCGGTTTTCAGGGTTCGATAATGGCTATAAATGCACTTCCACAACAAATGCTAAACATTTTCTGTGTTCAGCAAAAGTGTGTGCAGTTTACATAATAGAAAAAAAGTTAATAGGAAGCCATTTTTTAGATTAGATTTGGATTCTATGGCTAAAAATAAGAATTTTTTACTTTTAAATTATTCGCTCCGAGCATTAGTTTGCCATCTTGAGAGCACTGAACCTGCTAAAATCGAAACTTTAAGTCCATTTTTCAGCTAAACTAATGGATTTAGGAAAAACATTCAAGTTACAAAAAGTTCTTATTTTTTGCCCTAAAATCCAAATCCATTCTTAAAAACTTGCATTATTGGTATTTTTTTGAGCCCTGCTGAACACTTTTTTTTGGCAAAAAAGGTATGTATTTTAGACTGGATTTGGATTCTATGTCTAAAAATAAGAACTTTTTTTATCTTGATTTTTTTTCCTAAATTCATTAGTTTAGCTGTCAAATTAAATGTACTTAACGTTTCAATTGTAGCAGGTTCAGTTCTCTCCAGACGGCAAACTAATAATTGTAGCGGAAAATTTCCAAAAGTAAAAAATTCTCCCTGTATATATTTCTAAATTCGGTTACCAGAATTAATTATAATAGTTTATATTAAAGTACATAGTATCAGTGGCGTATCCAGAGGGGATATTTCACCTCATATTCAATTTCACCTCAGAAATGCATAAAAACGCTTTTTTGAGAGGTCATAATTTCAACATTTTCCGGGGGAGGGCCCCCGGACCCCCCGCCATAGGTCCCTCCCCCCCCCCAAAAATTTACTGCAGACAGTAAGATATTGTACTGCAGTAAACATCAGCATAACATTTTCTAACGAATACGTTCTAAAACAGTGATTGTTACTTGGCACGCGGAGATTTTTTTTTGGGGGGGGGGCTGCTGCTTTGTTGAATAAGTAGTTCCCTTACCTTCTTACCACTACGAATTCCCCCCCCCCCCCTCCCCAATCTAAACTGACTTAGAATGTGTCCCCTCCAGACCTAGTCGCTGGATACGCCACTGCATATAGTATCATATAACAAACTCTTCTTACCTAAGCAGTATTCAATAGAAAATACTTTTACAAAAAAGTGATAAAATTAGAAGTTTTCAGTTCATACATGGTATAACCTGGAAAAATACCAATCCATAGATATTTCTAAGAAAAAAAATGTTAAATTAATACTTTTAAAAAAAAAAAATTGAATCTTATCTTTTTTTCTTAACTACATATTTATTAAAATGTTAGAAATTTAATATCGTTGGACCTTTTTTTTAAAAAGAAAAAAATATTTGTTGAAATTCACGCTTCGGCGAAGGGATATTTATGACTCAGGGAGCACTAAATATCCCTCAACAGTTTTAAACCCCCTGCCACTTACTCTTAAAACCTCGCTTTTTTCTAAGAAAAAAAAGTGTTTTGGCTATGTGCCTGCTCCAGGTCGTCCCCTCTATAATTTATAAGGTATAACAAGGTTTTTTCTGGATAGGGAGCACTGTCATAAATCTATACTATGATGTCCAAGATCCTTTTAGCGAATTTCCTGCATGGAAACGGATATGAGATTTTGTTATTTGCTGCAATCTTAGATTTTAACTTAGTTTTACTTGTTAATGCTGGAATTAAAAAATTATGATAATAAGACTAGATTATTTATTATTATTTTATTATTTTTTTTTTTTATTAGGATTTATGTGCTTCATTTGTTGTGGTCAAAGACATTTCATGAAATCTAAACACGACTTACTTACACAACACGATTTCTCTGGAATAATTTGCTTATTACCATTTAGGTGTGTAGGTAACTGGAAGCAATTTCATAACAATTATGTCATTATGCTTATAATGGGACACTGATGATGATCAGTTAAGTGATTGTTATTCACTTCTATGAGTAATCTTATCATCAGTGAATTAATCAAAATCAAGTTAACTCTTCAAGTTTTAATCTATACATGGAATATCGCAGTCACTTTATCGACCATCATCAGAAACTAATCAAGTTTTAATCTGCGTGAAATATCATTCACTTTATTGACTATCATCAGAAACAGAAAACTAATTAAGTTCCCTCTTCAAGTTTTAATCTATACATGGAATATCAGTCACTTTATCGACCATCATCAGAAACTAATCAAGTTTTAATCTGCATGGAATATCAGTCACTCTATCGACTATTATCAGAAAACTAATTAAGTTCACTCTTCAAGTTTTAATCTACATGGAATATCAGTCACTCTATCGACTATTATCAGAAAACTAATTAAGTTTACTCTTCAAGTTTTAATCTACATGGAATATCAGTCACTCTATCGACTATTATCAGAAAACTAATTAAGTTTACTCTTCAAGTTTTAATCTGCATGGAATATCAGTCACTCTATCGACCATCATCAGAAAACTAATTAAGTTTACTTTTCAAGTTTTAATCTATATAGAATATCAGTCCCTCTAAAGAACATAAAAAAAACGAATATAGTTTAATCATCCAAGTTATTTCAGTCATTTAATCGACTGAAATCAGTGAGATAATTATGTCGAATTTTACTCTGTATAGAATTAATGACACATTTTCATTGCAGATTTACCACGAATTATAAATCACAATTCATTGTAATTAAAAAATCAGTTGGTTTATGGTCAAGCAGTAGTGTCAAATAATGTTTAAACAGCAACAATGACGATGGCCCTAGGGTTGCCAGACGTCCCGGTGTTCCGGGATTGTCCCGGTTTTGAACTCAAAGTCTCGGTGTCCCGAAGACACTTTTCGGGACGCCAAAATGTCCCGGTTTTTACTAGAGACGAATATAATAATAATTTACATGCAAGGAAAAAAAGTGCAAGAAAAAGCCGTTCATTTATGTTATAAAATAATTCATAAATGCGTAGTTTTAGAAAGCAAAGGTACAATAGTTTTATAGATAAGTATTTTATAAATCTAAGATTTTTTTTATATAAAAAAAATCAATACAGTACAATATCGGTATCATATGATAATATTGCATAATGGCTATTGACTGATCTATTTAATATACAATGATTAGGTAAACAACTTTTATTGTATCACAATTACTATTTTTTTAAATTTTGTATTAAAAGAAAAATGTGTACTTATGTTCATAATTTTTTGCCAACGAACTACACCATAAGTTTACTTTTATGACAAATGACAAAATATTAAAATCAAATGTCACCTCAAAAATGCATAAAAGCCGCTGTTTGAGAGGTCATATTTTTGAGATGTCACGGACCCCCCGGAGGGGGGGGGGTTGTCCCGGTTTTTACATTCAGAAATCTGGCAACCCTAGATGGTCCTTCATCATAATGACTAGACCCGACCTAAACATTCGAAAGTTTGCTAGTTATTTTTACTATTTGACTGTAATTCAGTTAGGAGTTAGTTCCATAACGATGTCAGTTAGTAACTTGGAAATTTTTGAATTAAACTAAAACAAATTCACTTGTTATTTTGAAGGTGATTAAATGTTTAATTATTTTGTCTTTGCAATGGCATATGTCAAGAAATAGTGGTGACAAAGAGGACAATATGTACCAGAAGACAGAGATAAGATTAAGCAAACAAATAAACATAACATATAAACAAGGATAAGATAGTAAGATAGAATGAGAATATTAACTGCAAAAAGATTGCAACTGATAAAGGTTTAAAATACTTCCGAGTTTCTGTTCCTTAGTCATGTAGAATAGTGTGGAATTTACTTATAGTTTATAAACTCAAATAGCCAAAATGATAAGATAATTGTCTAAAAGCCAGAAGAGATCAACAAAATATATTTGCAATCTGTGTTTATCGTTGAAGGGCTTTTCTCGTCTCAGAAAGAAGGTTACCTGATATCTAGCGGCAAACAGATGAACTGAAATGAAATCATTGCATTTATATTTTCAACAACTTCATTTATTATCCACCCTCTATTTTTCTGTAAATTACTTTAGATCTCTATTAAATGATGGCATTATTATCATTTTTTTCTTAATTAAAAACTATTAGTTAGTTGTTTTTTCCCCCCCCAAACATTTACCATGTCCTGTTAATGGTGAATCTTAAATTTACCAAATTTGCATCTTTCAATTTATATATATATTTTTTTTTTAGTAATCTTCTTTAATAGAAACGTAAATAAGTTCTTTAGCAAAGGATATTTGGTGACTTCTAATTAATTTCTCTATTTAATTTATTTTTACCTTCTCCATAAAATAAATATAACATTAGGTACCTAATCACCAGGCCAGTAAGATCAACCTATCAACAAAACATCTTGTTAATGTCATGATACGAGAAATTTTTGTTATTGGTTTCCAGTTTTATAAACGATTTAGCAGAGCATATTTCAGCTGATAATATTTATCTTTACGCTGATGATGCCACTATGGTGTTTAAGGGGCAAATTCGGATATAGAAATGGTAACTAAAGTTAATATTGCAATGAATCAATTAGAGACTTGGATTAATAATAATAAATTGAAACTAAATGAAAAAAAGACTGAATATTTAATACTTCATAACAAAAAGAAAAAATTAGATTTTAACTATACATTTTATTATGGGGATTGTAAATTAAATGAAAGTAAAAATGCTAAACTGTTAGGACTTTGCCTTGAGAAAAATTTAAAATGGGACCATCAAGTTGATAATATTAAACAGTAATTATTACCTAATTAAATATTTATCTAATTACTTGAAAGATGCTCAGTTGAAAAATATTTACTATGGTATAATTCAATCTAGGTTGTATGGTTTAGTTTTATGGGGAAATTCTCCTCAAGCTAAAAAAACTTTGTTAATACAGAAAAAAATAATTAGAGCTATTTGTAAAGTTGGGCACAGAAAGTCTTGCAAACCATTATTTAAAAAATTAGAGATTATGACTGTGCCAGCTCTTTATGTACTGGAAAATTTTAAAATTGTTAAGAAGAATTTAGAGATGTATCATATATCATAAAGTTGGAGACAGTTATGACTATGGTACTAGAAATAAAAATTATTTAAAGATTAATAAGCATACAACTAATTTTTATAAAAAAAAAACAGTCATTATAATGGAATAATTTTTTATAACAAGTTACCTGGTAATATTAAAAACGTAAGCAATTATGATGTTTTTGTTAGAGAGTGGAAAAATTTATTATTGTCTAGTCCCTTATACAAAATTAGTGATTTTATGAAATAAGTATTTATTTATAAATTTGTTTTATTTTTAATTTGTTTTGTCCTATTTGTTATGAAAACACCAAATTATAAAACTTTGATATGTCTGTTAGATTATTTAAATGTTAATTATTATTTTCGTATTGTCTCATTAGCATGTAGTTAAGTAAATTAAAAGATAAATATTTAAAATTACTTACCTGTAAACTGTAAACAGTAATCTATGATAAATTGTTTTTAAACTATGAACATTTATGTTTTATCAATATACAATTGACGATTTACTATTGTACTTAACGAAAATTGTACTTAATGTAAATAAATAATTATCTTTATCTTTATGTAAATTACCTTACTTCTATACAAAAGTGGTTTCAGGCTACTGCGATACCTCTTCTTGATCCCAGTGTCCATTGTTGCATTATCGTTTTTTTTTTTTTTTTAAGTAGTGTAGAATTAGATCAATTTGGTTTCAATAAGATACCTATTGCTCAGTTTTGATCAGCGTAGTTGGTTATCAGATTTACTACTACAGGCCTAGTACTTTAGGCCGCGGGCATAGGGAGGGGGGGGGGCGAATATGGGCAATACATTGATATGGCTTGCCACTCATCGCCTTTATCACAGTATATTCTAAGGAGTATTTCTTGAATTTGAGTTCTAGTGCTCTGTGTATTAACAATCTTATTTAGGTACATTCTAAGAATATGTGGTCGGCTAAGTTCGTCTGTGGGATATAGAGCTTGGTAATAGGCATGTGAAAAAAACAAACCGGTGGAGAGCGGTCATGACCCGCCATTTTTGGTGGGCAACACATTTCCCCACTTTCTGGGAAAATGAAACTTAATAATTTTGCTTTGAACATTGTTTTTGTTTAATTTACCTTCATTTCATGCAATTGTTGCATTTATTATTTTGCGTACAACAAAAATTATAGTTAATGTAAATAATTTAACGAACACTTGTACTTTCCAAACCTAAAAATTCTAAACGTTTTAAAAACGTGACTTAAAATTTTGTTTAAACTTTATTTACGAAACTTCGAAATTTCAATTAAAAATCCCAATGATGAACCATCTAGAAAATTAGTCTCAAATCCTCTTAAAACTCACCATTTTGCACCTTGATTTTAAAAATGTTTAAGTTTTTAAGAAAAGTTCTACAAATAAATAAAATTCAATAAAAAGTGTGAGTTTTATCGGCCTATTTATTAAAATCTAACCACATATTATGTAGTACGTAAAACCAAATTAAAAAGTATTTCAAGAGTTAAAAAAAATCTACCAATTTATTATAGTTGATTATACCTTTTTGGAAAAAAATACTGGTCACTCAAGTTTATATTTAAGAGCGACATGAACCTAAAATTAAAGCAACGTGCTTTTGACGCCTGTATTATACCCTGCCTTACCTACGGAACCCAAGTATGTAGGGATGGGCGGAATTGAACGTAACTATAAAAATAACTAGTTCCAGTGTTGGAACGGTTCCAATCGTTCCAAAATTTCATGGAACTAAGTTATTTTTGGAACGACTTTGAAGTTTTTATTTTATTTTATTTTATTGTCTAGTTTTATTTAATTACTAAATTTTTATTGTTTGAATTCGATACAAATTTGTTACAAGCATTTTTAAAAAAATAATATCTTTTAAGGATTATGGAACAAAATAATACGAAACGTAACTGATTAAAGAGGAAACGGAAACGAGAAAACTGTAACGAAACTAACAACTAACTTAAAGGGAACGTTAAAAACTCGTTTCTCTTGGAACGAAACCGATGGTTTTCGTTCCAAGTGCCAATACGTAACGTGTAACGAAACTGATTAAAGAGGAAACGGGAACGAGAAAACGTAACGAAACTGTAACTCGGAGGGAACTTAAAAGATTCGTTTCGCGTGGAACGAATCTTAATATTATTATAGATGTTTGTATTTTATTTCAACTTTTCATTGTCAGTGACACTGAAGAGTGGAACTATTTAATCAAGAAACAGAACTTATTGTGGAACGAACCTGGACTAGACTCAGGAACACGTGAAGTATATGAGAAACTGTTTCTTTGGAACATAAACCGAAACGTTCCAAAAATAACTAGTTATTGGTTTGGAACAAAACGTTGTAACTCGTTCCACTCATGTAACCCCCCATCCCGTTCCTCCCATCCCTACAAGTATGGTCTCTTACGAAGCACGATGCGGAAAAGCTAAGAGTGGATCAGAGGGCGATGGAGAGAAGCATGTTAGGTTTAAAAAAAAGGACAAAATACGAAATATTGAAATAAGGACGAGAACAGGCGTCAGGGCCATTGTACAAGTGGCTATGTCACTTAAGTGGAAGTGGGCGGGACACTTGGCAAGACTGCAAGACGAGAGGTGGACCAAAATGGTTACAGAGTGGTGTCCAAGATACCGTAAGAGAAAGAGAGGAAGACCGACCACACGCTGGAGGGACGATATTCAACACCATGCTGGCATCACTTGGATCAGAACTGCCCAGGACAAACAAAACTGGAAATCCATGATGGAGGCCTATGTCCAGAAATGGACCTAACTCCTGAATAAAATTCTAACTACACATAATTATAATTTTTTAATAAACATACATTTTTTTAAAGAATAAACAATAAAAATAAGTATATAAATAAACAACAGATAATTAAACATAATATATTGATTAAAACTTAAATGTCTTAATTTAAACTTAATTAAAAAAAAACAGGTTTTACATCCATAATTAATCTTTTGTTTCTTATGTTTGTAACAGAAATATTTTCTTTTTTGTTCTATTCTATTATTATCCAAAATATAAGAGACATTCTTTTATTTATATTAATATGGCATACTTTTATATATTATTAATATGTAGCAAATGAGAAGGAGAAATTTGGCCTAGGGCCTCAAAAGTTCTAAATCCGGCACTGAAGTGTAGAGTGATAACCTTTTGAGAATGAAGCCAAGGCAATACGTATATAAAAGTTAAAGTATGTACTTATATGTACATATATATCTATATTCCCGTGATAATTCACTCAGAAATAAGATAATTCAACCTACCTATACTATTCCATGTATAATTTTTAATTATTTTTCTCTAAACCATCAATATTGTTTTGAAAACAATCTCTATAATATTCAATTAAATAGAGAATTTAATTGTAATGAGATCTAACAATGTGAAAACTAATCTCGATTAGTCAATCATGTTCATTTATCTAGAATTCCTTTCTTTGTTTACATTTACATGCTAAAAATTCAAAACAAGCAAGGGGCTAATCAGGGCCATTCCCTAAGGGTTGAGGTGCCCCTGTCCAAGACACCTAAGCCCCCCCCCCCCCCCCCCCCACACACACTGCCAAATTCACCAAGTAGTGTAAATATTGAAATTTGAGTGTTAAAGGGAATAAAGTATACAACAGATATGCTGTTTACGTTTACAATAACCTGATTTTAACTTACATCTATAGATTTTAACACCTTAATAGGGGACGCTGTCAGGCGCCCCCCCCCCCCCTGACTCAGCGCCTGGGTCAGCTTGGATCCTGTTAAGAAAATCCCGGAGACTAATTGATCTGCCTGGTATTGTAATCAGTAATCACTACATTAGATCATATGATTTTTACTGTCAAAGCTTTTAGGCATTTTATTTTTGCCCTAAAATTTATTTTTGCACCGAATGACCTAACTAGAGTATACAGGGGGCCTGGAGAAAGGTACTAGTCGTGCACCATCAGGCACCATGATCATAATGGAATTTTTTGGAAGGGATCTATTTTGCTTTGGAAGGGCAGTTCTTAATAAGCTCACATCGGAAGGGTTAAGCCCCTCAGAATGTTTCTCAATGCATGGAAGTAATTTAGAAACAGAATATCATAAGGTTAAGTCCTGACTTTTATTCCACTGAGTGCGCCTTAACGTAGGAATTAGCCAAATGCAATGTAGCCAGCACGGAGCTCTTACATAAATTGAATCGAACACATGTGTGAGTTCATAATTACATTTATCATTTCCTCTTCTTTTATATCATATAATTTTCCCAGAATGAAAATTAAATGTTTAAAACAATTAAAGTGCCGCAATAACTTAGTCCAAGAGTATATTTCAAATTGAATTCTTGGCGCGTTTCCGTCCAATTCTTTTCATTCAGGAAAGTATTGTTCAGCTTATTCTATTGGTATTAAATTAAACTATAAACTAAGTGTTTCTTTTAGAATATTTTCAACTATTTTTCTGTTTAAGTTCAATACTTAAGATAACATTAGATTAAATAAGCAGATAAAATATAAATGAGTTTACGTACAAAGTAACCAGAAGTATAACCTTCCCCAAGGTTCCAATTATCAGTAGGTCGTTATGGCGATTGATACCAGCATTTTTTATATTGTTTTTTATTAATTATTTTATCGCTATGTAATAATATAGTTTTCAAGTGCTACTTTAATTATAATTAATTTTTGTAAACGAGATAATTAATTTTTTTTTTTCCTTCTTGTTAATTGCCGAACGATTTTGTTTCCGAATCTCATTTGAATCTTTCGATTAGTTGATAATAGATAGTCTTAACAAATTACATCTTTCGATGATCGGTTTTAATTCGTCCGTGAATCTTTCGAACAATCTGATCAAGTTATTTTAACGAGAAAATGTCTAAATATAAACTAGAATATCGGAAGACTATCGTTGTTGTTCCTGTTAAAATAAAATTTTCCTCTTTGTACAGTTGATCGTCAAGTTAAATATTATTTTGTTTTGTAGAATTTTTGTGATACGGAAAACAAAATAATAGATAAACATGGATGTACCAGTGGGCATTAAAATAATTCAGTATTGGTCTAGACGACCTATTTTGTAAGTATATCATTTTTTATTTACATAATTTAAATTCATATTTTTTTGGTTTTACTTTGTTGCTTGGGACTTGAAAATAATTTTGGCCTTCATTTTGACCTTAAATGTGCTTTATTGCTTTAAGATAAAGCACGATTCTAACGATTTGTTAAATTAAAGCCTTACTGCGTGTAAAAATTCATTTAATAGCAGCACAGACCGATTGTTTTACATGTAAAGTGAAATTTATTAATTGGGTCAAGGGTATATGTCTTCCCTTTATAATTAGTAATTCGAAGCCTTTATCATTGTTTGCTACTATATTGAATTATAAGTTTTGCATGATGACTACTTTTGCCTGTGTGTGCACTAGTTACCGTTAGTTGTAGTAGTAATCGTAACATAGTAGTTGCTGTTAGTTGTAACATTGTTAATCTAAACTAGGGTGACCAAATCGTCAACTGGAAAAAACGGGACACCTCACTGCGGGACCCAATTTTTGGGGCCTGGGGTATATGGAATACCCCCAGGATAGGGAGAGGGGAGGGGGGGGGGGGGTTCCGGGGTGGATAAACAGGAGCTGAGGGTTGTCCACTATTATAAAAGTCCATTATATTACTAATAATTATTTTAAATAATAATGTAAAAGGGCATACGTCTATAAAAAGTACAATGGTTATCAATTAAAAGTGATTATTACACATCAAACAAAAGATAGCTTTTAACATATGTTTAATAAGCGATTTTTAACAATTTATACCAAAACAAAACCGGATGCACGGTCCTGGCTCGGGCGGCATTTCACAGAAAATCTCTTCTTATTTTTGTCCGCTATATAAGGGTTTCGAATTATTGTGAGGTTCTAGTGTACTTAGCTGTTGCCCCAGCCATTTTTAAAACTTTCTTTATTTCTAATAGGAAGTTGTAAAAGTTACAACAATCCATTTTGAAATTATATAGTACATACTTGAAAAATTGCAGAAAGTGTCTCCACTCCCAACCTGTTTCAACAATCCATTTTGAAATTATATAGTACATTCTTGAAAAATTACAGAAAGTGTCTCCACTCCCAACCTGTTTCGTTCGTCTGTCCATTGTATGTTCATGAGAGAAAATATTCTTTCAGTATTGCTATTATCGGGAGGGATAGCAAACACATATTGGCATATCTTTAATAATTATGCTCAAACAGAGAGGGTTTTTGTTGTACGCAATGAAAAATCCCATTTTTATGGGACGGTTGGTCACCCTAATCTAAACTTGGGTGCAAGTTGAATGGTTATAGTCTTCAAGCTCTCAAAATTACTAGGTAAAAGCAGTTGTTTGAGTTCTTAAAAAGAAGCTAAACAACTCTTTATAGGTTTATATTGCCTCTTCAATTTATCTTGTAGCCCCAAGGTAAATTAGAATGACTGTCTGTACTATCCATGTGCAAAAATGTATCAGTGAGTTAGTCAACTTTATAAGTGCTAACGTGTCTATAGGCACCGACCCCATCAGTTCAGCTATCAATGAATTCAGGGCGACTCACGAGGTATTGGATTCAATCTAGCGCCATGATGCTCTGAATCGAGGGCGAAGGTACCCCCTAAGCAGTTCTCTACCGAAGTGCACTGATTTGTCATGGGTATGAGCCCATTGCTTCAACGCTCTCATATAGCTCACTAATGACCACTCCATACTTGCTTTTTCTTGGTACATTGTACAGTGGTATTAATGTGTCAAGTGGCTGGAACTCTCAACTGCTAGAAAAATGGGCCTCAAATAAGGTCTAATTGCTAGTTTGAAGAAATGGTTCATCCTACCTGTCTAGTACTATTACTAAGACTTACTACTACTATTAGTTAACTTAATTTAAAAAAAAAAATTATAGTAGGAGGTGTTAACTCTAAGTAGGTAACTCATTTAAGATTAATTAGAGTTGAATACTTGAGTTGAGACTATAGTATACTCGTATATTTCAATTGTTACATAAAAGAAGAAAAATGAAAAGGAACTGTAAAGAGAAACTAGAAGTTTCAGATATTTCTACACTTATGAAGGAAGGAAATCAAGAATTTGACTTTAACTAAGAAAACTGAAGATCTAAAAGAGGCCTTACAAAACTATGCCAGTATAAAAAAGATTTGGAATTCCCCCCAAAAAAAATTGTTAAAGGAGGTATTATGTCCATGAAGGCTGGGGTCAGTATGACTCAAGCAATCAAAAATAGAAGGAAATTGAAGAAAGTGACAAAATTCTGAAACGTATTGCAAGCTTATTTTAGTCATTTGTATAAGAATAGCCTGAGCAGGAAACAGACCATAATACCGATGGATGAATCTCAATTGAAGAAGTGATCCCCCAAATCCTGAAAGATGAAGTTAGATGCCAAGAAAGCTAAAAGTGGGAAAGGTAGGAGGTATAGACGCCATCACAATGAACCAAAAATAAATGAAAGCAGGCGAGAGTCTCTCATTGAATTTCTTACTAATTTCTTTAATAAGTGCTTAAACGAGCAAAAACTACTGACATCCTGGCTTCAGTTTAAGTTACTTCTTCTATTTTATAAGAGATATGGATTAATCATAGAAAATTACATCTCGTATGCTTATTACCAGGGTTAAACAGTCTTGTTTGTAATAAGCAGCATGACTGAGGAAAGTATAAGAATAGACTATGTAGGATTCAGAAGAAAATGTTTGACCCCGGACAATATTATTGCCCTAAAACTTCTAATTAAAAGCTTTTAACTGATACAAATTTCTATTAGTCATAACTTTCATAGATTTCAAAAAAGCCTTAAATAGGTTTATTGAGATCGCTAATCATAGAGCATAGGAAAGGTCAAATAGGGATTAGCGTAAGAAGAGGCACTTGAACAGGGTGATTTTGTGTCAGCTATCTTTATCGCAGTTTTAGAAAGTGCATTAAAAACTATTAATGGCGAAACTACGGTATTATGTTCAATGAAAAGAGATTTAGTATTATGAAATTAGTGGTTGATATATTTATAATAAGTAAGAACGCAGAAGAAGCTGAGATAATGTTACATGAAATGGCATGAGAAGGGAAAGCTATGAAAAACAAAAAGTATGGCAGTAAATAGAACCCTAAGGAATAAGTCCATATTTTTAGGACTGATAATACACACTGAAGATGAAGACAGGGAAGTAAAAAGACAAATAGCTCTAGGACGGGCTAGTTTTAAAGAAATATAGACATCTTTTTAGGTCGGAACTAACAATTAAAGAAAATTATGGTTTAAATGCATCTTGCCTGTGTTAATGTATGGAGTAGAAATGTGGATATTATCAAATAGAACTATCCACTAAATGAGAACCACTCAACGGCGAATGGAACGAAGTATGCTGAAAATATCATAGAAAGAAAAGAAAACCAATTAATGGGTGTGAAAAGAGTCAGGGCACGAAGATATTGGCAAGATCGAGGCAGAGAGAAAGTGGTCTGGACAGGACACTTATCAAGAAGGGAAGATGAAAAATGGTCCGCAAAGATGCTGCAGTGGTATCCCAGAGGCAAGAAATAGGGAGAGGTAGGCCTGTGGTTACTTGGACTTGAGACAATTGGACCATGAGACGAGAAAGTGCTGTGGAAACCTAATTTGGCAGAAAGTGGCAAGAGATATAATGAAGGCATTATCCAGTCAAGTTTGACTCCACAAGGAATAAATCTATAATATAAAAACCACATTATTTTGGTGATTCAGCTTAGTTTATTAAGATTGCATAATAGGGTGATCTGTCACACAGATCACCCTATTATGCAATGAGTTGCCGTGACCTCTATAATTCTACCTTGCTAGGTTTTTCAACATTAAATGTTTTCCTCAATTATTATCCAATATTGTTTATTGCTTATTCTCGAGTTCATTATTTAATCTTTTAATCCTTTTACTAATTAAATTCAAATAAGCTATTTTTAAATTTTAATTACACCACTTGTCATCTTTTATCTTTCTTGTATATTTTTTCCTTGAATGATGTTTGCTCAGTAAATATTGTTATTTTGACTTTTGTAAGATAGTTTTACGCTAGCATCGAATTAAAGGCAAGAATTCTAGTAAAAATTAAAAAAAAAACTAATGTTAAGAATATAAGGAATATAAGGTGATAAAAATAAGATTATAAGGTGGTGCACACCAGCAACTGGATGCATGAAACAGGTTTCATGCATCCTGTTTCATGGCTGCATGCACATTGAGTAAAGTTATTTGAATCAGTTGCATGATAAAACAAATTGAACAAGATTAATTGAAGCCATACAGAGCACTGTGATCACTCTACCTGGTAGTTTAATCTCCTAATATCATGAAATTAGAATTTCATGCAACAGTTTTTTTATGGATTTCATGAAACCTAGTTTCTTGCAATCTCTATGAATCAAGAGTTGCATGAAACCCAGCGAATGATCCCTGTATTTTTGATCAAATGGTTGCATGAAACTTTTGTTATGAAACCTATTTCTTTGATGTGCACTTTGCATAACGTTTATAAATATATTGGAAATTTCTTTAACATAAAGTACCAAATTTTATTTTTAATATTCTTCAAAGTATATACATTAGACATTTTATTTAATTAATCTAAAAATCATATTATTTTGTTAATTTGTAAATAAATATTAATATAATAATAATGCTGTATTTTTAGTTTACAATCGGTTTTATTTTTTTATTTTTAAATAAGTCTAGTAAATAATTTGCTTATTTAGTATTTTAATGGCTACTTATCGATCAATAAATCATTTCTTTATGAATAGCAAATTATCTACAGTATTTTCATTATTTCAGCAAGAAAAATATCAAATGCCAATTCAGCAATATGAGTCATATTTATTATGAGTCATTTGTTTATTTTAAATTGATGTGGGTTAAACATTTCTGTTCCTGTCTCTGTTTTTTTTATTGTTTGTTTAATTCTTTTTTTGATGAAAATTTGAGACATTTATTTATAGTCTTTTTTTTCCGGGCCGAGATTATAAAAGAATATTTGAAGCCTTGGCCTGTGGAATCAGATTATGTAATGCAATCTGTCTCTATGTGTAATGTGGGAGTAAATACAAATAAGATTCTGAACGTTTGTATAAGAGATTTGCCAAAATTAACAAAAGTTTAAAATACTGTATTTTTTGTATGATAAAATTTAATATTTGAAAGAGCCAATGGTTGATTTTAATTAAATTAAGATAGTTACTGTCACTCTTAATTTTTTAAAATTATTTCCGTATAAAATGGAATATATATTTTTTTTATATATTCCATAAATAATATTTAAAATATTATAATTACAAATTTTAAAATTTAAGTTAATTTAAAATCATGCCTGGTAAATTAACTCATTTATTTATTTTTCAAGAGAAAGAAAGTAAAACAGGAAAAGTTCACTTTATTGCTCGGAATTAAACCACATATCCCTGGGTTTATCTCTTCAATGCTCTATGACCTCAACCGAGTTACTACAATACACAAAATGCTTAATGAACATCAATTGCAGTACAGAAATATTTTCAAATGCTTCCACAAAAGTAGAATAACATTACACGAGTGTAATGATTTTTTGTTGTTAAATTTCATTAGTTACATGTACGTAGGGTGACCATACGTCCCGTTATTTCAAGCTTTTGAAGGCGTTGAAAAATTTCCCGGTTTTTTTGGATTAAAGGGAGATTTTCCAGAAGGTCTGAGTAAAATGAAAAACTTGTCCTATACTTGAGGAGCCTAGTATCAAAGACGGACATTCGACATTTTTTCCGAATTTCAGTTATCAATTGTTTCTTATAGATTTTTGGCTGCTGCATCAGATTCTGTTATCCATTTGCATAAAAAACGACCAGAAAAGGGGTAAAAATGCAATAATATTTGTAGTTTTGTTTCAAATACGGAAAAGTCAACACACGTTTTGCATCAAAAGTGGACATAACCGAAACAGCCAATCAGGAGGCTGCATTTTACTAACTCGTTCCTATGATGCACTGCGGGCTTTAGCATCTGAATACCTACTGCTACCATTTTGTCATACATGTTTGGAAAAATTATACCCCCAGGGGAAATCGAGAAATCAATTTTAGCTCTAAATTTCTCCAATATTATTATTCTAACCATTATTTTCAACGTCATTTTGCTTCAAAAACAGACAAAACCTTGTTTTTGTTTCAAAAGCGGACAACTCCACTTTTTAACTCCATTTAGCAGCTAAAATATCAAAGAAATTCACGTTTTCAGTACTTCTAACTAGTTTTGAGTCTATTAAGAATCTACAGTAAAAATCATTGCTCTAGCACCTGTAGAATTTGAGCTACAGTTTTTCGGCTCTCCTGTAAAATTTTAAAATGTGCTCTTGTCCATCTTTGATACTAAGCTCCTCACTTAATGAGTTGGAGAAGTTTCCAGTCTTAGTAAATATGTTATTTGACATTTTTTTGCCTCTCAACTGAGTGATATTTACTTATCATCAAGTAAATCTCGGTCATTCACTTCGACACAAATTCCATGCAACTGTCAACAACTAATTTAGAATCTGAAGATGGCTATTGAGTGAAACTGCTTATTTCAAATATATCATGTGAACACCTAATGTTATTTTGACTGGTAAATCTGCACTATATGCCATATGCCCCACATATTTCTATATACATATCCAATTTACTTAGTTTTTTTAACTGTTCCTTTTTATATTACAAAAACGATTTCAATTGTAGCCTCTCAATAAATTCAATCCATTTTTTTTTTTAATCATTTTTTTTTTAATTATTTTTTTCTTCAAAATTAAGGAAAATTATGTAAGGTCATAATTATTTTAGGTTAAGGTTATTACTTTTTGACCTAACCTAACCATAACCTTCCATCATTACCCTAAAACGTGACACTTTAAGTTGTTCTTTTTTTAAAAATAAATAACTGTTAGATTTATCGGGAGGACGCACAACCGAAATCGTTTTTATAATGGACACCGTGGAATGTGCACCGTTTTTATAATGTAATCCTGTAAACAGTACAAATCCTGTTAAAAAAGATTTAGTAAAAAATTGACAATCCTGTAAAAAAGGAACAGTTTAAAATAAAAGTAAGGAAATCGGACAGTATGAAGTATGTGGGCTAAATAGTGCTGATTTATCCAATTGATTTCGACAGATTTTTTTTTAATTAATTAATGCGCATTTTTCCTTAGAATGCCCAAAACTTTCTTCGGCCCAGACCCCCCTCTCCTTTTGTCTGAGGGCTTCAATAGCTCGACCCATGAAGACCCAGGATCATGAAAAAGTGTGTGGTCCACATAGATACCACAAAGCATCTTTTTCAATTACCTTTTACTACTTTCTATATTATTATATTGACGTAATACATAATGTGGCAATGTTAATAAATTAATACTTTTTTTTAATTAATCGATCTTTTACTAATAAGTCCGGTGTATACGGCCAGTAAGTGTGCAAGACCACAATGTGTCTAGGAAGTGTCACTTTTAGGGTATGCCCAGACTAGTGTTTGGTTGGGCAATGTACTTTTTCATCTGTAACAACTGAGCCGAACATTTTTAAAGGATAAACAAATATACTTCATGAAACTACAAGTATGAAAAAAAGTGTCCCAAAAATCAATAAACTAAGGCCCTTTGCACACGGGTCTACTGATATACAACTCAAGTTTCAAAATAGTCACACACACAACCAGTTTGCAATTAAAATGCAGTTGCAATGCAATCACAACCAGTTTGCAATCAGGTCCTCACACGAGCGGTACTGATTTTGGATTAGTCGGTGACCTCTGTTCCCATAGTTTGTTTAATGAAACTAGTTTTGGTTATTCCTTGCATAAAGAAGGACACAAATATGAGGGAATGTGTGACTGCAGGAGAAATAAATATTAATAACTCGAATATTAGGTAAACCTTTTTTTATTTTATTTATTTATTTTCATTATTATATGAAATTTAAACAGCCTAATGTTAACAACTAATAAGTACTATCAGGAAGAAATATACAAAATTACAAAACTATAATTTAAGGAAAAGAAAAATATTTCTTTTTATAGATAAAATTTAAAGTTTTGGTACATCATAATCAATAACTTTTCTGTCTAATAAATTAAAACAGTAATGTTAACAAAAATGATAAGTGCTATCAGGAAAAAAGATACAAAATTATAAAACTCTAGTTTAAGGAAAATTAAAATATTTCATTCTAGCTAATTGTTGTGCAATTTATATCAGCAACCACTTTGCAACGGGGATGGACGGTCACACAACCAGTTGGAAACTGATTATTTTAGGAGTGTGGTCCACGTAGGGAACACATAGCATGTAGAACATGTATTTTTTATGCCCGAGCGGTAAAGGGTTAAACTGCTAAACAAATTTTGATGAAATTCGGTGTACAATGTACACCGATCATTATATTATCAAACTGCAACTATTTGATCGGATTCATCTAAAATTTAAGCGAGAGTAGCAAATAAAAAATATTGATATTTTGCACTTGGGTGTTATCTATTGGCTGCACTTATTTATCAGTGCTTTTCACAATATTTTTTTTTTTTAAGATGTTCAACCATCCTCCCCCTTTAGTTCTGAGCTTGCACCATGGGAATTTTTACCTGTTTGGTGCCTGTGGTTTAAAATATATATATATATATATATATATATATATATATATATATATATATATATATATATATATATATATTTATTTAATTTAAACTTGTCAATGGCAACTTTTGTATACATTTCAAATGTTTTTACATCACAATATTTCTTTATTGCTGTATATATTTATGTATTCTTTTTTTATTATTTAAAAAATTATACAAATTGAATAAAAAAAGCATGATTAGGATGTATGAAACAGGAGTTGGTAAACTACCGCAAGGAAATTTTATCAATCCTACAAAATAATGTTTTAAAATTTAAAAAAAAAAAATACTAGAATTTAAGAAGGAAAACCAATCAGAGAAAAGTATTCTCCACCGGAATATGAACTACAGTGGTCTGGATTTAGGTACTCTTATAGAAAAGGGCCCCCTTTTTGTATAGGAAATACGCAGAACAGTTTATATCCCTTAGTCTAACTACCTATTAAGACAAAGGGATATTCATTCCAATATGCTTTGGGACAAAGGAATATCACACTTTTATGACTAAAAAAGTGTATTCGGTTGTCCGAAAGTATATTAGATTTAAAAAAGTGGGGGGCCCTTTTCTATTGAAGGGCCTGGATGTAATGTCCAAAGCCCTGCCAATTAAATATTATGCTATGCCGGAGAATAATTTTTCTGTCCAAAGCGATAGATATGTCCCTGTTAATAACAAATTATTTTCAAATTTACTAGAAGGCTATTCAGTACTCGCTCTAGACAAAGAAAGTTTTTGCTTGAATATTACACATTGAGCAGTTAAATCGAAAAACTAGAAAACTTAGCATAATTTTGGAACCATTTTCTTCTGTATTTCCCCCGCTCCCTTCTTAAATTTTTAATTTAATTTAAAAACTAGTTCTCTAAAAATGGTTCCCAAAGGATGTTAAATTCTTTAAAAATGGTTCCCAAAGGATGTTACATTCTTTAAAAATGGTTCCCAAAGGATGTTAAATTCTTTAAAAATGGTTCTCAAAGGATGTTAAATTCTTTAAAAATGATTCCCAAAGGATGCTAAATTGTCTAAAAATGGTTCCGAAAGAATGTTAAATTCTCTTAAAATGATTTCCAAAGGATGTTAAATTCTCTAAAAATAGTTCCCGAAGGATACTAAATTGTCTAAAAATGGTTCCCAAAGGATGTTAAATCCTCTAAAAATGGTTCCTCAAGGATGCTAAATTCTCCAATATAATAAATTGTGTTGGTTTTAATTGTGAAAAAGAATAAACCCAGTAAAATTAGTTGTGGACACATGTTACTTTAAAATTAAATATATTTATTTATTTGTTTGTTTATTTTTCAGACATAAAGTAAACGTTTTCATCTTGACATTCTTAACTTATATGTCTTATCATGCATCGAGGAAATCGCTTAGTATCGTTAAAACTTATTTTATTAGAGATTGCAGAAACATGACACCTCCGCCTGATATAATTATTAATGACACAAACAGAAATACATGGTGCGACTGGGCTCCTTTCGGTACGTATTTCTCAAGTACTTTTACGTTATATTTGACAAACTATGTTGTCCCTTCAGTTATATCAATGTTGGAATATGTAATTTTATTAAATATTTTCTTTATTATTTTTTGTATGAGTGTGTAGAATTAGGGCAGCAATTAAGGCAAGAAAAATGTTTATTAAACTTATCAAAAATGGACGCCCGAATTATATTCAGTTTTTTTGTTAATGATCCTTATTTTTAAAATCTTAAAAAATAAATAGCATCTATGTTGGGAGCCAGTGTGCCCGTGTGGCTTTAGACACTTGCCAACATCTGCTCGGACATCCTCGGCAGCACGAGGTCATAGGTTCGATCCTGCACCTCGATCCACTTATTTACATGGATCACTAATGATCACACCATTTTTGGCTTCTGTGGTACATTGTACAGAGGTATGATGTGTGAAGTGGCTAGAAATCTCTACCACCGCAAGTAAAATGGGCCTAAAATAAGGCCTAAGAGCTAGGTTTGAACAAGTGGTTCGAACCTGTACTAGGACCTTACTACTACTTGTATCTATGTTTTACACATAAGCTTAGATTCTCTTATCATTTTGCCTTTTCATTCTACGACCATGTGCATTTTAAATTAACAACGCTTAATATATGTTAAATTTGAAAGTGTTAGACTTGTTTTAATGTTCATCACTAGACATATGTGTAACATGCCACTGATGCCATTAGATTTTTTCTTTAGCAAGACTTCACATAAATTGCTTAAAGTCTCAATCAATACAATGTATCTTACTTACAACATTTTCTTATTTATCTGCGCAAGAGGCAGTCAATGAAATATTTTATTTGTATTTGATTTATTTTAGTTTTCAAAATACTGTATGATAACACTAGTAGTAGTGGTTAGACGGGAAAGTCGAACCACATGTTCGAACCTAGCAATCAGGCCACATTGGGCCCATTTTACTAACCCTGTGGTGGAGAGTTCCAGCTACTTCCCACATCATACCTGTACATTGTACCATCAAAGCGGGTATGATGTGGTCATGAGCTATTGAAATCAGAGCATCACGGCGAGGGATCGAACCCACGACCTTGATTCGCCTCGATTCACTGATAGCTGGGCGAGTGCCTAGAGCACCTCGGGCACGCTGGCTCCTATGATAACACTAAATCTGAAATAAACTTTGCTAAAGAAGCAACTAGTTGAGATATGACAGAAGATTTTTTTTTTTTTCCACGGTATTTTCCACCCTATTGACTTTTCATGTTAAATTTAGCTTAATATCTATGTATTTACTTATTTTTTTAGATCAGCCTGATGCTTCATTTTTACTTGGAACTTTAGATTCGGCGTTTCTTTTTGCCTACGCTGTAGCCATGTTTATCAGGTAAGAAGCACCTTGGCTTAATACGTAAATATTATGTCTACCACGTAAATCTTTTGCCAATTTTCTGATATTTTTTAGTGGTTTTATTGCTGACCGAGTGAGCCTGAGATATTTTTTGGCCATTGGGATGATTTGTTCTGGTGCTTCTGGATACCTTTTTGGAATAGGACGATACTACAATATACATTCCCTGTGGTATTTCGTGGTTGTACAGGTTATTATTTTCCTCTTTGGCTCACTTGTATTATATTTGTAATAGATTCTTTGATTTCTGTTTGAATTAACTCAGTGGTAGATTGTCAGTTATTTTTATTGACGAGGTGAAAGAACCTAGAAATAATTGGCTAGAGTGCCAATTGCTGTAGTTCGCTAACGTAACAAGGCACTTTTCAATTTTTTTTATTTCTACTTGTTAAATAATAGTCATTTATGTAACTAGGCAGCAACATGGAATTTTACTGACGAGTGATTAAGTTTGCCTCCGAGCCGGAAGCGAGGACAGTCTATGGAAATTAACTGTCCAGACGAAGTCGAGGCAGGCAATGAATATACAAGGCAAAAATGTTTCCTTTGCTGCCTTGTTGCATACAATATTTTATCTACTCATGCTATTTATAAAAAAATTGGAAGCCTAGGCAAACATATTAATATAATACATTAGTAATATAACATTGCTTTTTAATAAAAAAAAGTATAAAACTAAATTAAAATAACACAAATTTAAATTAAATTAAACACAAACAAAAACAGGTGTTATGACACACACTGGTAAACACTGTACTTTTTCTGCCTAGGCAGGGAAATATTTCCCTGACTGTTTCAATTACTTTCCTGCCTGTTTTTAATATTGTAATGACAAATCAGTGAATTATTACTTTCCAGCCTAAAAGCAGTTAAGTAATGCTTAATTTTTCTGCCATGAGGATAAAAATTATTTTTCTTTGAAATTTAAGAAATGAAAATAAAAATATTTAAATTATAATCTCAGGCTAGTTATAAAAGGTGTTTGGTGGAAATATGACCCCTGCTAATATTTATTAAGCTGTGCTTCTTTTGTTAATAATATTTTTTTCAGCGGTTATTGGGCATTTTTGCTGTCCTAACTAATTCCTTTATGCCTTTATAATGTGGAGTATAGAATTATTACCCATTATGGGGTAAGATCCAGAATTATTTAATATGTTACTAAAAGGAATCTTATTTATGATCTTATATTATGATGTAATTGAACGTTAAGAGAAAATTCAGTGTTGACAACTTACCTGGTTAATCGATACAATTAGATCTGGACTCCTTCAATTAAAATTATGATTGGTAGGGAAAATAATATTTCCTGAATATTGTAAAAATTATTATACGTTTGTGCATTTACTAAAGCTTGAATATTGCGGAAGAATAGAATCAGCTTCACTTGATTTTATTAAATTATATTAATAACTAAATGCTATTATTTTTTATTTTTCACCCTATTATAATAAAAATAAACGAATTTTCCCAATAAGGTTTAAATAATCGTAGTTTTTATTAATTTAGTTTTCATATTACATGATAATATCTATAGTGCATATAATTTTTATAAGATTAAATAAATCATGCAAGACAAACTATGTGACAAATTATAAAACTTATGTTACACCATTTACTTTTTTTAAAAAAAATGTTATGCTTTGTCACTGATGATTTTTACTTATATCATTGTTAATGTTTGCAAATTTTGGTTGTTCTTTTTTAGATATTTGGTGGCATTGTTCAAACTACCGGTTGGCCTGGTGTGGTAGCAGTAATGGGAAATTGGTATGGCAAAAAGAAAAGAGGTAATTAATGATATATAACTTAATTTATGAACTAAATTCTCTTTTTTTTTTGTTTTTACTAAGTTATATTTATTTGGTGGTATTCATTGGACATACAGTTTATGTGTTTTTCTGAGCTTAAATATTTTTAATTTATTTAATATTTAAACATTTATTTCAGGTTTAATATTTGGAATATGGAATTCTCATACCTCTGTCGGCAACATAATAGGAACATTAATCGCTACAGCATTTTTAGAAACCAACTGGGGTTTATCTTTTATCGTTCCTGGATGTATGATTGCAATTCTTGGTCTCATCAACTTTTTATTCCTTGTCGAATCTCCTGAAGACATAGATGGTGAAAGTTTAGAAACACCTCTTCAAAATCCTGCTGATGAGGTACTGTACTATAGGAGTGTACAATATAGTACATTGCTTTTTTACTAATGGGACAGTTACAAATTTTGTTATATTAGGCTAGTAATCAGTCATTTTCTTGCCAATTAATTTTACGGTGGGCTGTCCCAAAAATACGTGCCGAAGTTAAATATAGTTACGAGGTGCCAAATCAGGAGATTTTAGGTGGGTGGTCGATGATGGTGAATGACCTCCAAGCCAAACATTTGTGAACAACTAACGACTATGTGATTGATGAAGGATCCATCGCCCCTCTCATGCACGTCCCCCCCCCATAAAAAAAATAAATTAAACTGTCCCTCTTTCCTCCCATCTTACTGCCGTCTCAAAACCACTTTAACTACTTGTTGATCATTCGTTCCTTTGAGGCTTCTTCCCTGTTCACCTCTACCAATGATTCACAAATTTTCTGGCCGTTCATGCCAAGTTTCCCTAAAAATTTAATGCTAATGAGCTGCTCTTTGGCAACAGAGATCTCCATTCTGATGAGTGATTGTGAAAGGGGCCCGTTTGACTGGCTACTGAATAAACTCTAGGATATGACAGATAGAGAGGTCGCATGACAACTGTGCTGTTAGTGGAGTGGGAGTCCCTTCCCATCACTCTCTGCCGTGAACACGCTCCTCTGTGAACCTTTGGCATGTATTTTTAGGACAGCCCTTGTATATTATTTAGATGATTGGTTGGAGTTAAGAATTGAATAATGTTTTGAGTTAGAGGGAGAAAGGTATCTTACTTTGCAATGGTCTATAATTGTTTGTAAGAATATAATATTCCAGGTATAAAATAATTTGAAATACTGTTGATTTTTTTTAAAATTTATTATTGATGTGATAATTTGTTTGTCCCCTTTTTAAATGAAATATTTGGTAAAAATATATATATTTTTTTAAACATTGTTGGGTAAGATTTTTTCTGTTGTATTTTGTCTTTTATTGGTATAGTTTTGTGTTGGAAAACTATTGAACTAGTCATGGGAGAGAAAAGAGTATATTTTATTAGTTATATGAAACTGTGATGTAGCTTATGTGTTTGTTTTGTTTTGGATAATGATATTAGTACCTGGATCCTAGTGCTATTGAGAGCATTGCTGAAGAACCTGCTTCAGATACAAGACCTCTAATATCGGTAAGGCCTGTTTGTTGCTATTTACTGCTAAACTTTGTCTACCCTCATTTATTAACAAAAAAGTTTGTCTTACTAACACTATACTATATTATTGTTTTACGATACTTATACAGTAAGAACAGTTTGACTTACGGTATTAATTAATATAATTTGTTATTAATTAATTATATCAAACCAGATAGCGGTTTATTTAAGTGTATCACTTTATTTTTTTTATTTTTTATCTAGAATCGTCAAAGAAGAATAAGCCATGTATCCACTCATTCAAGGAAGGAAGAACATGCCATTGGTTTTTATGGTGCTTTAAAGATTCCAGTATGTTATCCCCTTTTATTTATTACTAATACTAAAAAATTATAATTTTTAGATTAAATTAAGACCTAAACTACAGAGATCTAAGGATAAAAAACACACTTACACTTCATGAGTTCGGCCCCATTCACTCTAGGATTTCGGAATCTGATTTGCAAAAGCGATTTGTGTGTGATATTAAAAAATATGTCAAGATTCAGTCACTTTGTGGCTTCTCCCCTCCCTCTCAGCACTGCTCCCATTCACTCTGGACTGTTCTCAACACTGCTCCCACTCACTCTGGACTGCTCTCAACACTGCTCCCATTCACTCCTGACTAATATAAAAGTCAATTTTTCACCAAAATTTTATGGCGCTAAATCTTTCAATCAGCTTCCCATTTGTTTAAGCAATGCTGGGTGGACATTGAGAGGGCCTGGTCCGGAAATCAAACCCAACTGTGGTCAGAGGTGGCAGTAACCCATCCAACTACTGACCATGCCCGATGCTGCTTGACTTCAATGATTGAAAATCAACTACCCTAGTACTCGAGCTACTGGGGCCCCCTATAAACAGAATGTACTTAATTAGTTAGTTCTTAAAGAATTTAGTAAAAACAATTACCAAGCCATCAAAGTGTCTAAACATATGTCTTGATATTAGTATGACAAAACTTCTACAGGCTCATATTGTGTCAAAATCTAGAACTCTCATTGGCTTTTTCTTTGATTTTCCCACACTTTCATAGTAAACACTAATTGTAATATTAGTATTGTAGTGAAAGAGCTGATATCACTAACATCACAAGATTTTGACATCTACAAGCTCATATGTCAAAATCTAGAACTCTCATTGGCCTTTCCTTTGATTTTCCCACACTGTCAGAGTAAACACTAATTGCAATATTAGTATAGTAGTGAAAGAGCTGATATCACTAACATCACAAGATTTTGACATCTACAAAGTGTGGTGTTGGCATATACGACTAAAGATTTAATATTTTGCAGTTTTAATATTGTTACGTAAATTATTTTATATAAAATAAAAATAAAATTTTAAATTTATTTATCATTGTAATTTGAACTATCCAGTGTTCTGTATTATGGCTATTATTATACATTTAGAATATGTTTTGACTTAATGGAAAAATCACTTAGACATTCACTAATTAATTAATATATTATAACAGTAAATATACTGAAACTACACTAATTTTTAATACCTAAAGTTTATGTCAGCTCTTTTTTTTGTTTACTTATGCCTTTTTATGTATTTGATAATTATTATTAATCTCTTTTTTTCTTTTTCAGGGTGTAATAGAATTTTCTCTTTGTTTATTCTTCGCAAAACTTGTGAGCTACACATTCCTCTACTGGCTTCCATTTTACATCAACTCATCAAGTAAATTATTATTTTAGTTATTACATTTTATTAAGTATTATGATGGGGGTGAATATTCGATTTTTGTTGATTTACACATTTTGAGGTCACCTGAGTCCAAAAAAGTGTTTTTTTTTTAAAAAAAATATTCTGTCTGTAGTCTATTAGTCTAAACTACTGGGCCGAAGTTCAGAAGATCATACTCCGAGGTGAAATTGAGAAATTAATTTTAGCTCTAAATTCGAGTGCGCCACGTAACCCTGAAAAAATAATTTCTTCGAAAAGTGCTTTGACAATTTTGATTATTATATTCTAAAATGTAGATTATTTAAATACAAATATAATCATATAATTAGTTTTTGTGTGTTTTTCGTTTCCTGAGAAAGTAGCCCTAAACAGGAACGAGTTATTTTTATGGCAAATTTTGATATGTTCAATAATAATTAAATATAACCATGGAAATTTAAATCAACTTATTAATGGAAAACGCTAGACCAAGTAATTATGTACTCATATATGAGGTATTTTAGAACGAGTTGCATCGGACATATTTTTTTCTAGTTCATCTCATATTTATTATTTCTTATTGTATTCAGAAATGTTGTAAAATCAATTCTAAATCATCTAACCCTGGTGAGGAAAATTGGCACTTCTTTAGACTGTTACTCCCTTTTTAAAAACCAGTAGGGAGTAGCAATCTAAAGAAGGTGTGAGGAACATGTTTTTTTTAGACTGTTACCGCCCTTGTAAAAATAAAGTGTGATATTACTTTGTCTCTAAGTACATTGCACTAAACATTCCTTTGTCTTAATAGTTACTTAGACAAAGGAATGTATAAATAATTATATCCATTTTTATTCTAAAATAAAACCATAGGGAAATAACAATCTAAAGTACTGGAAAATTAACAATATACTTTGCGAATGTGAATGGTTTTTTTCTAAGTATTGTGTTTAGGAAAAAGAATACAAAATATGAGGTATTACGAATTGACCTATTCGTAATATTATTGGCTATATTCTTTGAATGAAAATGTATGTAGTCTATAAATGTGTTTAATTTCTTGTCTTTTCAGCTAACTTATCTGAGACTGTAAGTTCCCTAGTATCTACTATATTTGATGTCGGTGGTATATTTGGTGGAATCTTGGCTGGTGTGTTTAGTGACAACACTGGTATGAGTGCTACGACATGTACAGTGATGCTTATTGTATCAGTCCCTCTTGTAAGTATATATGTGTATGTATTTTGTATTTATTTATTTATTTTTTAAATTACTCAAAATCTGTTTCAATACAAATTAATTTTTCTTTCTTGATGTCTGATACTGCACTTAAATTTGATTCAATAATAATCTTGCGTTTACTATTTTTGTTACAGTTATCCTTGTACAATGCATTCGGGGCAGCATATGTTTGGCTCAATATAATTCTGCTGTTATTAGTAGGATTCTTTGTCAACGGTCCATATGCTTTGATTACTACAGCAGTATCAGCTGAACTAGGTACTCATAAATCTCTTAGCAACAATTCAAAGGCATTGGCAACTGTAACTGCTATAATTGACGGCACTGGTTCAATAGGTGAGCTCTAAAAACTTTCTTCACCTTAAGGCTTGTTGTTTTTAGTTGTTTCCCTTTAAGCCTTATGGGCGTTAATTTACGTCTTCAAGTTTTTCTTGTTTGGAGGCACGGTACTCTCCGTTTAAATTTATTTAAGTATATCTAGCGCTATTTCTTGGCTGTCTGGGGTATTATGAATGTTCACAGAAGAGTAGATAGAGTGAAGGTTGAAGATAGTAAAGAAATTATAGTCGAGATTTCATCTTCCAAGGTTTGTAAAACCTGTCATCATTGTACCTTGTGCAGCTAGCCCCTAGGCTTAGGGGTTTTCCCCATTTATGAAATTCCTCAGGCATAACGAACCCTTTTATACCTAATTTACTGTAATATGACCTAGACTTTACCTGGTTTTCCCTATTTTGGGGCTTATGCGCGACCGGAAGATAATAACTGATCTAAACCAAATTAAAACACAATGTTTTTAGGCTCTATTTGAAGACGTTAGAAACTATTACATTACGAAAACATCAAATTCCAAAATTAAAAAAAAAAAATTGCAAAAACTAAGTTTTACATATTTTGTCAAACTTTAGGGCCAATGCGCGACCATAAGATGTCAACCGATTTTGATAATTTTTTTCCTTTTTTTTAGTCTATATAATTCGCAACTTTTCCGCGCTATTACAACTTCGAAACAAAAAAATGAGTTTTTTCGGCCCACCCTACTATATATTCTTATGGGTATATATACTCATTTAGTGACTGTTATTTTTTTTTAACATGAGGGTTGAACCCTTGTTGAGCCCTTCTAAACCTGAAGACAGACCATGCAGGTGTGTCCGTTGAGCAAACCCAGCTTCATCCTGTTTGATAACAGGATATGAGGGAATCGGCCCTTCACGGATCCACTTGATATGATATTCAGTGTGAATCATTCCATAGATTCAAACAGTTATGTTGATAATGTTAATAGTAATGATATATTGATAGCTAGGTATATTGATAATGACCTAGGGTTTCCGGCAAGAGTTTTGTGACTACACACATTGTGAAAGACACCATGTTTTTTGACAAAATGGAATTGAAAATTAAACACTTTCCACAAGTGTTATATATTTTTTGTCATCTACTCTTCAATACCTTTCATTTGATACCCCATTGAAAATTTAAAAAAAAGAATATATTTTTGTGCGTGACGTGAATTATCCGCCATTTTGGATTTGACCAGCTAATAATTTTGAGTTCGCTATATTATGTTAACGCTTTACAACAATTGATAAAACATTTATTTTTTTATATAAACACCTTTAATTAGAGAATATTTATTTGTTCTTTTCAGGTGCTGCAGTTGGCCCTTTGTTGGCAGGTGTTGTTTCTAAACTTGGCTGGAATGAAGTATTTTACATGCTGATTTTTTCTGATGTTATGGCTTTGATTGTAAGTATATTTTTTATTATTATTATGTTGCTTTATTATTTTAGAACTTTGCAAATGCAAGAGTTGCGGGCAACATTTGTTTTTTCGTGTGTTTAGGTAGCCTAGGTTTGTCCTGAGCAATTGAGGGTTCGCAAGTGACAATTCTCCACTCTAGATGTAGAGAAACCCTCACAAACTTGTGTTTTCCCCTGAGCACCTTGCTTTTAGGGTATTTCAAACATTACTGTGGTTTTGTCTGTCTCTAATAGAAACAAAATTTCACAGCCATTAAGTAAAGGTAAAGATATTAGCTACCAGAAATCATTGAAACTGACATTTTGGCAACTTAACGAGAGTTCCAAAATCAAATTGCATTTTTATTTGTTGAAATAATATAAAACAACATTGTATTGTGAAGTGTTTTGTTCATTATAGGTTTGTTCCAACCACACTTCAAACTAGTTTGAAACTGTCCGACGCATGCCCATTAGGAACAGGGCATTCCAACGAAGCCCAAACTCAAACTCTGACTGTTAGTCGGCTGTTCCAACCACGCTCTGATTGAATCACGGATTGGTTTGGAACCAGTCAGAGCAGTCAGCGATCGGCGGCAGGGACTAGTAGTTTGAGTTTGGGTGAACAGAAACGTAACCTTCCGCTTCATTGTTTTTGTTTTGATTTCGCTCGCCTATTATTCTCCTTTCTTGGGATTCAACTCGTCTTTTTAAAATGTTTTTGTACGAATATGAATTTTTGTGCATATAATGACATTTTCTAGCTATTTCTGAAAAAAATAAAAATTATTGGACCTATTTTCCAAGATGGACTTCTGATACTTATTCCATTTTCAAACAAATATTGAAAGAATCCAATTAATTTCCGCAATATTTCTTTCGTTAACTGGACTAAGATTAATATTTGTTTTTTTTAAAACAAAAGAGCATTTAGGATTATATCAATAAAAATACCTGTGTGCCGTGAGTCTACTAAAACTGGCTCACCACAGTAAGCCCGAAAATAATTGTGAATTGCTTAAATCGAAATGAAATCGTGAATTCATTGTATTAAATGAACATTTCTAAAATGTGTGCTTGTGTTTTCGTCATATCTTCTAAGAGTATGTAGGTTTAACTTCCAACTTTTGAGCTTAATTATAATTAGCATTAGAATATGACATTTTTTTGGTGTGACCCCCTCTTGTTGTGCGAGCCCCTAGGCGGCCGCCTTGGCCTAAATCAGGCCCTGATTTAAGCGACTGGTACTTATCTTCATCAACTATTGACTCATCCATATCTTTAATATTAATAAGTTCAGGTATTTTTGATAGCACAGGAACGCAAAATCACATAAACGATCAACTTAACAAGTTGTTCTGATAACAGTGCTAAAACCTACCACATCAAACAGTTTGTCCGAGTCCCGGAGCGTTCCAACAAAACAAAATCACAAATCAATTCCCAACTAAGCAATGATCGGCAATCACACGCACGTCAACGTCGCACGCACGTTGCATATTACGTCAATCACGGACTAATCCGAAACTGATTCGGAACTCTGGTGGTTGGAACAAACCTTATGAAAGTATAATTTACTACTGTGAAAATAACGGTGATAATATTTAGTTGTTACTTTACCTCTCAGTTACTGAGATTGCCTTATTATTTAGTCACTCCACTTTTATTTAATTTTGTTTACATATTTATTTATTTTAATTTTAGATGCTTCTTAGACTGGTTATGAAGGAATATAAAAGATATGTGGTATCTTCTGGCATCCGAACTGATCAGTATTAAGAGCACCGTCGTCTAGATTGTTCTACTACAAATTTGAAGATCTTTTAAATGAAATTTTATGAAAATTTTATTCATCTTACGATTAATCCTGCCGGAGTATATTTTATTAACTGTTTGACATTATGTTATATAATTTTATTTGTATATGTGTTTCAATTTGTATCATATTTTAGTCGTAACTAACGAAAGCAAAACTCTTCAGATGACTGTATATGTTACCGTAACTCTATTGTAATTATTTCTATTACCATTCCAGACCGTTATCAAATCTACTCTTATAATCCATGATCTGTCTGAAGTTTATGTGTATAATTTATTAAGAAAAAAGAAAACGATAAATCAAATCCATGGCTTTGTAATTAAGAGGCTTTATAAATTTCAGTGTTAACATTTGTTTAGTTACTGCTGGTATTTTTTAACTGTGATACTTAATACAAGTTTAAAATCAAAAGAAAAGTTTAGGTTCTATGAATTTGTGAGTTTTATATTGATTTAATAATATTTTAAATAGCCTTAATGTGCAATTAAGTTAATATTATTTGTGCATTTATTTTGAAAATATTTTCTTATTGTTGTATATTGATTATTCAGAAGATCAATTTTGACTTGTGACCTATTATAATTATTTTTATAAAAAATATATATATATTAAATTTTTAATTGTTTTTTATGCATTCAAGTTTATTATTTTTATTGATTTTGTCTTTTCTTTATGGTATTAAACTATGGTTACAAGGTACCATAGTCCCGGCGCTGGAGTCAATTTTTCTCTGTCTATCTCCCATTGTTAATAATAATTATAATTTGACTTAAATTAAAATTTAAACTTTCCGTAGTATGGATTGGATACTACCAAAAACTTAAAAATGAATTACATTCGACATTAACCACCAGTTAGCACCACTTCGCATAGGCAGTTATCCATTTATATGGTGATGCTGGGTGACCTCTTTCCAGAGTTGGCAAAGATAATAGCAATGAGCTACTAACGGCTCTTTTTCAAAGCAATTAACAAAAGAAAAGAGGGGATGGGAAAAAAATTATGTTTTCCATCATTGCTCATTGAAGATACACCTTAAACTCCATTTTTATGAGAGTTCAATTTCAAAATTGTCCTTTGGAAAAGTATACCCCCTCCCTCCTTCAGTACTGTGAGTTTGAACTCTTGATTTTCAAAACCCATCGCCCTTAAGGATTACCGTGAAGCTTAGGGAGTACCTTACCAGCCTAGTAATCCTACTGTGTTTTCCTTTTGTGTTTTAAGTATTTCTACTTAAGTTAATTAAACTATTGCTTTAATTAGAGTTGTTTTTACATGTAGAAACTCCATTTCTATAGTTTATCTGTTATGCATTTTGTATAAGAGGCATGTCCAGAAAGTAAGAGTACTGTTGAGCTCTCGCTCATGGGAATTTTTTTTTCTATAGTTGGCCACACTGAGTGGTAGTGAAGATTTCTCTGAACACAACGGGCACCGGCGACCTTCGTTAGTACCGGAACTCACCTCGTAGTGTCCGTTTCTGTGAAATATGTCGATAAGAAATCCCGGCAAGTGCAAGAGTCGCTAGTGCTCACAATTTCCTTGAGCGATTTGAATTGGAAGGTGAGGATATTCTGAGCTCCATTGTGACTGATGATAAAACATTGGTGAAAAACATTACACCCCTGAGACAAAAAATACAGTCTTCACAGCGGCAGCACACTGGTTCCCCATCTGCCAATAAATTCAGAACCTCTATTTCGGGTGGAAAAATTATGGCATCCGTGTTTTGGGACTGAAAAATGATAATTTTGATTTTGATTGAATTTTTGTCTCAGTGGGAGACGATTAATGCAGCACGATACTGTTAGACCAATTCAAAACAAACGGAGGGGAAATAATTTTTTTTTTTTTATAAAATAAAAAATTAAGTACTCTTTCTTTCTGGACATGCCTCGTATTCAATATTTGCATAATATATATTATCTTTAATGATCCAACATTATTGTTTAATGTTCCATATAGCTACAGTGAGTATGTATTTAATCTACATATCAATGATTTTTTTTTTAAGTTAATAGCCAATTATTTATTGTCATAATAAAATAAAGTTACTCTATTTCCTCCTATTATTTCATAGAAATGAACCAGACTGTCAGTTTAAAGCCGGCCCACCAAAGTGACCTGGCAAGTGATGTGGAAACCGATGCAAAAGTATTGGTGGGTTTTTGCAAATAATATGCCACCTGAGCACCCAACCGTGCGGCTGGTCCGCGGTTTAGGGAGGACTGTATTTGTAGGAAATAGCGTTAAAAATAGCATATAAGATATAGGATATAATGAGTAAAATAGCATGAAACCTGGATATTAGAATATAATAGTTGGACTCACCTGGGTTTCTTTGGTCGAGGTGGCGGGGTTGAAGTGGAACTGTTCCTCAGTCTTAAATGGCTTGATAATTACGTTATAAATTATAACAAAAAAATAAATGAAATTATATTTAACTTCTTAAATGAAGCGTTTGTGGCGAGATAGCGGAAGGCATAAAACAGCGGGTAAAACCAAGACAAGACTATCCAACACTGTACATGACATGACGCTCTCAAACCTAAGACGTCCTGCACTAGCGCTAACTGCGGGCCTTTCTTCAAGTAAAGAATTGGCTACCCTACTCTGCTAGGCGGCAGAACAGCTTCCAGTTGGAGCCAAATACCCATCCCAATATCTGCTGGGTTCCATAATAATATAATAACATAATAATAAGGATAATATAAATATGAAATAATAGTAACCAATATCCACTTAAGGCCCAGTCACACAGGAAGCGGACAACCTGTACGCCGCGGACAGGGTGGTCACACAGAAACCAGACTGTCCGCCGCTGTCTGGTGTAATCAAGCAGTATGTGGACAAAGTATGTGATTTTTTCTACTCGTATTTTTTTGTGTTACATCAGCACTGAATTGAGTTCATTTATTTGTTTTTTGTTATTGCATTATCGCTTGGGGAAGCGCTTCTGATACTACTTTATAATCATTAACCACAGTTCAGAAAGCAATAATCAAAATAATCTTGAAATAAAGGCCACGTCGTTACCCTTTTGAAATGTGTTCTAAAGATATTACTGTGCTATCGATAAATCTTATATTTAAGAAAGCAGTTTTATTGCAGTTTTTAAAAAAAAGGTAAAACACAACTAACCATAATTATTTAATGGGTTTAAAAACATTAAATACAGTTATGAATAAGTTTCATGTTGCAATACAAAAGAAACAACAAAGACACGCTACGTAACATACCAAGTATCAAAACATTACTACCAACTTCTGCACTGTCTTAAAAATATCATATCATTTCACTCATTGAAACGCAAACTAAAAACATACTTTTCTACTTTGATTTAATAACAATTAAAAACAAAACAAGAAAACAAGTATTTATTTGTATATAAAGTACTAGCAGATATTATGTTGGCATTAAAATCATCGATAAGTTGGATTCAGGAATGGTACAGCTTGAACCAAGACTTTTTAAAAGTAGTTTGAAAGAATATTTAACAACAAATATATATTATTCTGTAAATTAATTTTTGATTTCTGATCTTGTTAGCTAAGTAATTTAATTGAATTGAAATTATTTTTTTTTTTTTGTATATTATTTAGTTATGATTTATTTTTTAGTTGTTGATTGATCTGAACAAAACTTATTTAGTTTTTATGTGTAACTGTTTCAAGTAAATATATTTTTATTATTATTACAACTAATATCCGAAGCGTGTTCCTCATGAGAAACCAGAGTTAATACAGAACCAATGTTTGTTGAGTCAGGTAACTTATCAGGTATTACTTGTGAAATACCCTCATTTCCCCCAAAATCTGCCCATTCTATTGTCTGATCACTTCACCTCAGAAATTATTGAGCTAAAAAGAATTTAGTATTGTGAGGGTTTAAAATGATAATGATTAAACAAAAATGTAATGCTCACATAACGTAACTCTATTTATTGAAAAACATATTTGTTCCATATTGATTAACCCTTAGATGCTAATGGTAATTGGATGGCTGGTATTACTAAACCTTCGTCGATTCGACTAACATATGCAGAAAATACATTTTTTGGGTTGAAACTACACTTTTATAAAGAGAAAACTATTAAGAACTCATTATTAAATCTTTTAGTGAGATATACAAACATTTGATGACAAATAACTTAGTAGGAACATCAGAAGAATCTGAAATTGAGGGAAGATTAATTCACCAGGTCCCGTGCCACAGGCCAAAAGCCCTAGGCCCTTTGCTAAGTGCTCCAGGCCCCAGATTATCGGCCCTAGATTACCCTAGGCCCATTGCCCCTTACCCCTAGGCCTATTGCCCCTTACCCCAGGCCCATTTTCCCAGGCTATAGGCTCATTCGACGACCAATTAATTCCCTACGTTTATTACTAAACTTTAGTCGAATCGACGAAGTAGCTTTGATGGGAATTTGCCAGAAAACGAGTGTATGCTCAAAAGGACTACTACCGCTACACTAGCAGGTGTGTTACTAGCCAGTGCAAGCACTGCAGAAGGATGGGGTACCCATCACTATCGCATACGAGCGTAAAAGGTTAAGGTTCAAACTGTGCTCGTCGATTCGACTACCATTAGCATTCCATGGTTAACACCCACATAAATAATTATATATAAATTTATTCACACCTACGGGAGACATACAGAGAAAAATAGACCCCCGCACCGGGACTCTAACCTCGGTCTAGTTCTATTGCTGTGAATATTTGGCTCTCTAGATTTGTAGAATAAGATTGAAAGCTTGGATTCGGGGAATTTGTATCAGTAACGACAGAGAAAAATCATTCTCCCATATAGCTCAGTTGGTAAGAGCACCTGTAACGGATTAATTGGAGGACCTGTGGTTCGAGTCCCGGTGTGGGGTCTATTTTTCTCTGTATGTCTCCCGTAGTTATTGATAATTATAATTTGATTTGAAGTAAAATTTAATCTTTCCGTAGTATGAATACTACTAAAAACTTAAAAATTTGAATATCAAATAGATTGTACTAGGTACAGGTACTAATTGAGTACACTATAATTATAAGCGTTAATTCTCGGTCTAGTTCTATTGACGTGAATATTTGGCTCTCTAGATTGTAGAATAAGATTGAAAGCTTGGATTCGGGGAATTTGTATTGGTAACGACAGAGAAAAATCATTCTCCCGTATAGCTCAGTTGGTAAGAGCTCTTGTAACGGATATATAGGAGGCCCGTGGTTCAAGTCCCGGTGCGGGGGTAATGATAATTTGATTTTAAAGTAAAATTTAATCTTTCCGTAGTATGAATACTACCCAAAAACTTAAAAATTTGAAAGAAAAAATATATTGCTAGAGTGGTAAAAAAAATAAACCAAAACTACCTTCTGTCCTATACAGGATTTTGATACAGTGGCGTAGAGAGGGCATTGGGGGCCCCCCTGCAAGAACTTTTTGGGGGCCCCAAGCAAGAAAGTTGGTGAGCAAAAAAACATTGCATTGATAGATTTTATTATGTCTAAAGGGGCCATCGACAATGGTACAAATATAGTGATGCCATGTTGTTGCCCCCAATTCAGGCCCATAGTCACTGGATTGATATGAATCGGGTTTATAAATAACAGTGTGGTGTGGGTATTATACCATCTAATTGTTCCTGTATTCCTGCCACCATGGCTTTAGTAACATGAAATGATCTACTGTAACATATTTAGAATTGATGAGGAGCTCTGGTGGTCTATACTTGCCACTTACTGTAATAGTCTGTAATAAGGATTCGAGTGAATTAAAAACATTATTATATAAATTCTTTATTTATTTTACACACCAAAACATATTGCAGGAAATAACATGTATTATTTTTAGTTATAATGCCTGTAAATTAAAATTATAAAAAGATCTATGACACTATTGTTTGTATCCTGTAACATGAACAAGTTTTACCATGAAAACAATAAATAATTCTTGATTTTGTACTGCATATACATTTTAATGTGTATATAAGTCTACATACACTTTTGTTTAAATGTTTTCATTAAATACACTGATTTTTTTTTAAATTTTATTTAAAAACAAAAATGATATAATTATTTTATGTAAGGGAAAAAATGATAAAGCATGCAAAATCATTTTAAAAAACATAATAATAACAATTTTTTTTTTAAGGTTTCGGATTCTTTCTTACTACAAAAATTTACAAAATCAAATTTAATACATTCAGAGATACATTTCATACAATTAAAGGTTACAATGAACTGCAGACATTTCAAGTCGTGCCAAATTTATTAATAGTTCACCCACTTTCAAGTAAGAAATAAAAATAGATTCTATATTGAAATATAGCGTTATAAGATAAAAAAAAAAAAGTTGTATTCCTTACATTTATTTGAACACCCCTAAAGATAGCTTTTTACTACATCATCTATGTATAAGATGTACAAACAATTACAAAATAAATTTTTATATTGAAATAAGTTATTATTAATTTTTTAAATTAATTTGATATTTTTAAAAATAAAAAATTATTGCGTAAACAAGGTGTTATGAATTGTACAGTTTTTATATTATTTTCTTAATTTATCTATATATTTTGCTTTATTTACTTAATTATAAATGACTGTTTAAGGACATGTTACTAAAAATATTAATATTTAACGTAGATGTTGTTAAATTTGGCCATATCAATTTAAATTTGTTTATCTACGATTGATACGAACTATAAACATTATATCTCTGTTTAGATGCGTAGAAAGTGATTCTTTTCGTAGTTGAATTCATTATGCATGCACGTTCATAATTCTTCTTTCTTTCCGCCCTAGTGCAGAAAAAAAGAGGAATTCTTCACCTTAACGCACGATTAGCACTTTGCTTACATTTAACAAAACTAATTTGCTGTTTATTTATATCAAATTTTTAGTGAAAAACAGTGAGTGATTTTAGTGATTATGACAAAAATGAGGAGAATAATACGCCTCCTGAAATAATTAATTCGGCACAAAAAACAACTAATGACTTAATGTCATCATTATCAAAAGATAAATACGAACTTACATACAGGAAGTTTATTTTTTTTTTTTTTTCTGTATTTATTTTTAAAATCCACAATCGTAGATAAAGCACAGTATGAATATACGCAACTCGTGTGAAAACTGCATTTTGTTTTGCTCGTGTGGTTTTACTACCCTCGCTGTCGCTCGGTTGTAAACTCCACACTCGCATGCAAAATGCTACTTTCCACACTAGACGCGTAATGTACTATTTCACTATATCTACGCCCTGACTAAGGATACTTACTAAGATTTTATATATAGGACGGTTAGATGAAATTCTTCATGTGTTTGGTTAGCCTCATGGAACATATCCTACCTTTCTAGGTTTTAAAAGTATTTGGTGACTTATGTTCCAATTATTGGCCACATCAAGCCCTCAAACATATTTTCATCATAATACAGGAGATCTGGCCATTAATTATCTTGACAATAATGCTTTAGAATTTAAGTTACAAATTCTTAATTTGAATTTTTATGCTATAATTAATAACTAGTACAATTTTTTTCAAAGGAATCATCTATAAGAACCATTTAATTATGATAGCAGGGGAGATAATAACAAATTTAAAATAAGGTGGGTAACAGATTATTATCTAAAGATAATTTTTCTTGAGCTTACTTGATTGATTTTATTATAATAAGTATTAAGTATTCATTAAATCATAAAAAATTGAAGTGACCAATTTTTTTATATATATTATCTTAAAAAAAAGTTGATTTTTTTTCAACAATTATACATCAAAATAATACATCCTATATCAAAATTTGCTGCTGGTATGGTAAGTGGATGGATTACATTATTTCCCAATAAACATATTATATCCTTACTGATCAGGAGTAACTAACATAAAAATGATTACAATTACTTTAAAATATTGAACAAAACACAGTTTTTTTTTTAAACTGTATAATTTAATTGAATATGAATTAAATGTTGTATTGAGCTTTTACTAGTTAAATAAGCATAGCTAAGATAAAAAATTAAATTAAAACCCATTATTACTTTGTAAAGAGTACGGTAGTATTATGTGCTTCATGCAGACTCCTTAAGTTGGTTATGATCCACCTGCTGTTTTGTGCCCCTACCCCTACACTCAGGGGCGTTGCCAAAGCATAGGTTACTCTATGGGTTTTAAAATGGCCAGTTTAAGAGAGAATAGTTATTTATTTTTGTAATGTTATTGTAGATAAAATAATAAGAAAAACTATGTCTTTTGCTTAATGTGAGAATCTGACGAAGTAAGGAAGGTTTGTGGTGATAAAGAAAGGTACTCCACATTTTGTAGATTTTTAATTATAATTTACTTAAATACAAATTTTTAATATTTTCTTTTAATTTTCTGTATTTGAAAATCAATTTGAATTAATTTGAAAGGTAAGGGGTGTATTTTAACAGTATTAAACTTTGATATTGTTCTGTTGAGGTGAATATAAAATAGATAGTCAAGTACCAATTTTAAAATGTTTGATATCTCATGATTTCCCTGATCGTGGTGAGTGACTTCGTTTGCTTACAAAAACTCGGAACTAAAGAATCGGAAATTTAAGAGAATGGATTAGTTGTATTCTATATTTATAAGAATTTAATATGATTCGTAATCTAAAACACTAAAGAAATAATTATGCTATTCTTCAATGGGAAAAAAGGTTTTTTGCTTATCTATGGTCAAATACTTGCATTTGAAAATTAGCTGTCTCTGGTGCTCTATTGTTGAAAGACTTATGAGAAACACATTGGCTAAACTATTTTTATTTATTTATCAGAATACAATAATTAATTCAATCCATATTTACAAATTTTATTTGATGTTTAATGATGAATGAAAAAAAAATTGCAATCGTACAATTATCCTATACATATATTTATATATAAACATATTTACAATTAAAAATAAAAAAAAGACTAATTAATTACACTGAATTTAATTTTAGTACCTATAATTATATAATGTTAAATTTACTTCATCACATTTAATAATTAATTGCTGTCTTGCCTTGCAAGTTTTATTTTCTGTTCTTTTCTTCTATATTTCTGTTATTTTATTTATTTTTTACACAACACACACTTTTTATTCGATCTGTACATTTTTTTAAAATTTATTTTGGAATGATTTAATTAGCAGTTAAAGATCTTAAAATATATTTTATATCTAATTTTTTTTATTTTCTTTTTATTATTATTTTTTTAAAAATTTTATTTTAAAATTAACATTAATATCACTTGTCAAAGAAGGTGATTTCCTGAAGAAATGCTTTCTTTTACTTGACTTAGAAAAGACAGAACTTTATTTTTTGTTAATTTAATCTATAAATGTTCTAATAAATAAATATTCTATTGGGGCTCCTCAGTATATATATTTATTATTACTATTGAACTATTGAATTTACTTCAGGTTTACTATGGTGCTGTTGATTTAAAAAATGAATTTTGAAATTATGTGTACAAATAATTTTGACTGTATACTTTGCAATCTTGATAAATTATTCCGTGTGAGTTGCACAATTAATTTTTATATTTACTTTTTTTTATATATATATATTTTTTTACAAAACACACTTAAAAAGGTTTACAGTGTATTACACAAAATAAAACAAGAGACAAATAATTTAAAAATGTAAAACAGATTTGTTTTTTTCCTTATTTTGAAAATGATTATAATTAAATCATCTCTAGAATCTATAACATATCTAAGGCTTTAAGGGTTGGTTATGGTCGAGTCCAGGGTCACTGAAGTCTGGGCCAGTATTGTGCAGTTAAGTCAGGACTATGTCCTGGTACTGCTATAGGGACCGAAACACCAGCTGAAATTAAACCTGAAAGAGAAAGCATTGTGCGTTGTTAATTAGAAGGTATGATATGATCCATTACTATTATATCATGAAACTACTATTCATAATGAATTATTTTATGGTATTTAAAAAATACTTGATCCTTGTCCATGGATAGAGAAAGTAAATATGATTCTTTTTAAGTATTACCAGTAGGGGACGATGTGTTTTGGGTATAATGGGCTTGATAAGTTGTCGCCTGATTCGGACTGTGGCGTGGAGCTGGGTACGACGCCAGACTCAATGAATCCGAATAACTTCGAGCTACGCTACAATATTCAGAATGACGTTGTTCTAAACAAGCTCCTCCCATAGCACCACTGTTGCCTCCAAAGCCACCCATCGCACTGTAACAAATAAAAATAACAATTATGCATTGAAAAAGAAAAATTCCTTTAATTTATGTGAATCAAGGGAATCTGTGTTTTAATATGAACAGAATAATAACAACTGGGGATTGGTGTTTGCTGATCAATCGGCCGTCAACGGAAAAGCATAATAGAACTTTTTAAATTAAATAATTATATTGTCATATGTATATTAAGGTGTTTAATAAATTAATTGGTTTTACTTGAAATGACCATAATACCTATATGAATCATGCATGGATATAGGCGTAGGTATGGCGGGGTAGATGGGAGTGTTTGTGAAGTTCGATGGAGTTACTCGTGCAGATGGTGAAGTAGGTTCAGCTTCACCTCTCCTTTGGTTTCGAAGTTTCTCTTCTCTTCGCCATTTTGCTCGACGGTTAGAAAACCAAACCTTTAAAATAAAACATTTATTGATAGAAGAATTTTTTAAAAAAAATATTTGATTTCTATGTATTGTCAGTCTATAATCTAAATAATATTGTAGTAGGTGGTATTCAAAAATTATTTATAATTCTCTTCAGGTGGTATCAAATATTCAGTGACAAATATTGGTCACATTCATGTATATATTTTTTTTTTTTTTTTTTAAGTAGGAGCCAAGTGTTAAAAAAAATATTTTTATTCCTTAAGTTTAATTGTATCTTTTGGAGATGATTAAGTTAATTATTCTTTTAAATAAATAAATAAATTAATTGTAACAGCAATAAAAGTTTGATCAAAATCATTCATTAACAAAAGAAGTCTTTCATTTAACATTAATTTTTTTCTAAATATTTACACTTTATATAATTTCAAATGAGATTTAATAGAATGAATAATTAAATTAAGAAAATAATAGTTTTAATTAATCATTCATCCCTGGAGACGAAGTGCAAACAGTAAATAGTTAGGGTTCAATACTGAGAAAAGAGAGAAGTGTTTTTCCCTAATTATCTTGAAGATGAATGTGTAAAGTTGCTAACTTAACTTAAATGTATTAATAAATAAGGTAATAAATGTATTATACCTGTATTCTAGCTTCAGGTAAACCAATCTTAGCCGCTAGCCTTTCTCTGGCGAATACATCAGGGTAATGAGTTCTTTCAAATTCTAAATCAAATTAAACAGAATGTTAGTAACCAATTTTATGCTGATGTTAACACTATTTTTAGATCAAAACACGAGAATAATAAACAATTCATTCAAACATAGATTAATAGAAAACATAAATAATGCGGAAAAAATTATCAAGTATCGACTGTAAGTGACCTAGGTGGACCTCAATGTATATATGTGGTGTGGAGAGTTCTAATTCCACAGAGGTGAAACATGTCTCACACTATTAAGCATATTGAATAGATGTGTAAAATCAACAATTCCTTATATCACGTCGATCGGGACGTAAAACAACAACAAGCATAAAATGCGGAATGGTACTTTAGATAGAGGGCTGTAATCTCCGTGGATATCTTGAAGAGATGAGGTCGGCATTTAGGTTAAAAAAATGAATAGTAGTTTTTCAATAGATGGATGAAAAAGGTGTACTTAAAAAAACGATTATATATGTTTGTGGGAGACGTTTCGACCCTAATCTGACCTGGCCTAGGACAGATAGTACAGGGCCTAGGACAGATAGTACAGGGCCTAGGACAGACAGTACAGGGCCTAGGACAGACGCCGACAGGGGGGGGGGGGGGGGCTAGGGGGGCAAATGCCCAGGGGCACGGGTCTTCAGGGGGCCCGGGCCTCCGGGGAGCGGCCCTGGTTTTTTACAACCAAAAAAGGCAAGATGGATATTGTAATTAGTGGCATAACTATGGGACCGAATTGCGGGCGGACCTCGGTGCCAAGGGGCCCCCAAATCCAAGAAAAATATGAAAGTACTATCTTTGTACCAATGTCGGTAGGGGCCCCTTTAGAACATAATAAAATCTAACTTGAAATTATACTTTTATACTATTGAAAGGGGACCCCATTCAGTTCTGAACGCAAATGTTTTTTTGTTATTAATTTTTTTTGGCGAGGGCCCCCAATGCTCTAGCTAAGTTTAGGAGGCTCAGACCCGGGCCTCCGGGGGGCGGCCCTGGATTTTTACAACAAAAAGGCAAGATGGATATGGTGATTAGTGGCATAACTATATATACTTCTATACTATTGTAAGGGGACCCCATTCAGTTCTGAACGCAAACGTTTTTTTGTTATTAATTTATTTTGGCGAGGGCCCCAAATGCCCTAGCTAAGTTTTGGAGGCAAAGTTGATTCACGCATCGGAAATTAAACAGACACAAATACAAAACTTAACCAACAGTACATGCATATATGAATTTGAAATTCATCCCCACCAAACATTTTTTCCTGGAAGGACAAACTTGGCCTCAGAAATTCTTAAATCTCATCTTTTTGCACTTAAATTTTAAAACATTTTCCGGGGGAGCACCCCCGGACGCCCCCCCCCTTTATTTGTTTAAAGGGGCCCAGATGCTAAGTTTATCACTGATTGTGAAGAACATTCCTAATGCGTCATGAGTATGGAAGTTTGAATTTTAGGGTTTCATTTAGTTACTTAGATTTTGTTATCTTAATCAATATGGTCAATGTCAATTTATAGGAGAGAAACTGACAGAGAAATCATATTGACACACTGATATTAATATTTTTTACTATTAATGTAACGTTTGTCAAAAAATAAAAAAAAGCGTTACTTAATTATTTTGATTTGTTTCCTCTTAATCTCACTATTTTAGAAAACAATTTATATTCTGTTTTATTTTATATTGTGTTTTTTATAAAGTGTAAAAGAAGGTTTTTTAATGATACTTACCAGCTACAAAACTACTTAATAATTGTTTTTTCAGCCGATCTTAGTTAAACATCAAAATTCGTCCCCACCAAACATCTTTTCCTCTAAGGACAAAATTGCCCTCAGAAATCCTTAAAACTCATATTTTGGTAATTAAATTTTTAAATAAATTCCGGGGGGGGGGGGGGGCCGGACCCCCCACCGTTATTTTTTCAAAGGCTGGGCCTAGTTGCTAACTTGCCCAGGGGCCCGGAAATCCTCTCAGCGGCCCTGGACATTACAGAGCCTAGGACAGACAGTACAGGGCCTAGGACAGACAGTACAGGGCCTAGGCCTGCCAATGGGCTTATACAACTATGTATATAATGGATGTCACGGGATTAGTGTGTTGCTTCATCAGCTTTATAAACCTTATAATTGACATTCACAATTAGTTTACTCGCTGTATGATCAACAAAATCTCAGTCTAATCGACTAACTTTAGTCATAAAGGTCCTATTGTATATTAAACACACTAATGGTTCCAACATCTTCTTAATAGTAGTATATTAAGGAACTTTTCCTAGATGCGACTCCAGCGATAGTTGCTGAGCGTTAGACGCAGAATTAAGACAGTTGCATGTCGCTCATCTAGGAAAACGGTAACATGCACACTCAGAAGAGGAATCCTCAACTATAGTCACTAGGCGACTATAACTGGAGTCGCATCTAGGAAAACGTACCTTCAACTGCAATATGTAAGTTAAGTTATGTGATAATAGTACACTCTAAGGAAGCTAAAAATTTTACAAATATAAAAAACTGACAGTAACCGTTCAAGGTGCAACATTCTTGATTGGTAACTTACGGTCATAACTACCTTTTTCCAAGCTATCGATTTGCTCGTTGGTGAAAGAAGTCCTGTTCCTTTGGAGTTTACGTTTGAGCCGAAGTCTGGCTTGATCCTCCTCGGCACAAGAACCAGGGTTGGAATTGTCTCCGGATGTCTCGTCCGATCCGATACCTTCCAGTTCGGTTACTCCCAGCTCGACTGCAACCACAAAATTAATATTATTTTATTATTGAACTTATGTGATGTTTAGGAAAGAAGACGCAACACTATGTAAAAAGTATAGAGAGAATCTGTTAGACAAAATAGATAAATATAGGAAGGTAAATGGAAAGACGATAGATTTTTTAATTTAAAATATTATTAAACCGTGTCTCTTCCTGGTCAGAATATTTTTTTTTTACAAAACATAATTATGTTTTTATATTAAGTGGTAGTACAAATGCTGATACGTGTTGTGTCAAGGGGTGAAATAAGTTTAGAAGATTAATTCATGAGATTGGCTATATTTCGTCCCATGAGGTACATCTTCAGGCCCGCAATGAGAGGTATTTTTTTTACAAAACATAATTGTTTTTATATTAAGTGGTAATACAAATGCTGCTATGTGTTGTGTCAAGGGGTGAAATAAGTTTAGAAGATTAATTCATGAGATTGGCTATATTTCGTCCCATGAGGTACATTTTCAGGCCTGCAATCAGAGGTATTTTTTTTTATAATCAGTATGACAGTACATTATATAATTTACAATAATGAAATAATGCAATTAAAATTTGTAGTTAATAAGGTTAATTCCATGACAACTTTTTGTAGTATAGGTACAATAAAACTATATTTATTTTATTTTATTTTTTTTTGGAAAACTATGCATATATAACAGAACAGGTAAATTGCCAGGTAAAATATAAAAATTGTTTAATTTTAAAAAATTAGTCCTTATCGTAAAACTATATACATAAAATAAGGGCGAGGTTTTGTATTTTTTTTAGATATACGTAGGCAAATTAAGTGGTTCCACTGACACTTGGAATTATTCTAATTGCATTATTTAATGATAATATTATGTACTGTCATAATTGATTATAAAAAATACCTCTGATTTCAGACCTGAAGACGTCTCTCGTGGGACGAAATGTAGCCATTCTGTTGAATTTATCTTCTAAACTTATTTCACCCCTTTTTGACCCAACACATATCAGTAATTATGTGTTCTAGGTCTTCTTCGATATTTCTTGTTAGGGTATAACTTTCACTCTGCTTTGTATATTTTTAAAAAAAAATATAAATTGCAAATATTATGGTTGTATTATGTGTAGAGCCAGCGTGGCCGTGTGGGTTAAACCACGTCTGCTCGGCCATCACTGAATCATGAGTGAAACGAGATGGGATTCGATTCCTCGCCGTGACGCACTGATTTATATGGCTCACAATTGATCACAGATCACATCATACTCGCTTCGGCGGTACTATGAACAGAGGTATGATGTGTGAAGTGGCTGGAACTCTCTACCACGGGGCGTAAAAAGGGCCAAAGTGATGGCCTAATTGCAAGGTTCGAACAACTGGTTCGTCCTACCCGTTCTAGTAGAAAGTACTAGACTACTACTACTACTATAGTCGAATTATAATCAATTTATGGAAATGATGAACTTCCCTGTTGATCTTTCCCTTTGAACCAAGGCCCGCAAGGCGTATTCCTACTAATATCTAACCCTTAATTTCATTTACGTATTTATAACATAGGTATACTTATAGCATATCTCGTATAAACAAAGATGTTTTACAAGATAAGTTACATATGAAACCTATTAGTTTTTAAGGTTTCGTTGGTAATACCAATAAAAAAAGAACCCTATAGTTTCAATCCTGTGTCTGTCAGTCACCCTGTACGGTTTCAGTAACTTTTGAATCAAAAGACAAAAAAACACGAAACTTTCCAGTATTAAAGATCTTTTTGACGCGCTTAAAAATCTTTTTTTTTAAATGTTGAGTGGAGTATCAAATTAAAGGTATTAAAAAATACATAACACTTTTGGAAATGGTTGAATTTTCCACGCCATTTTGTAAAAAAAAAAATCAAAATTCATATTTATGCTTTTACTAAAAATATGCAAAATGTGCGGTCTTGCTGGGCCATATAAAAAAAAATAAGAATAGCAATTTGATCTGATTAACTAGCCCTAAACATTTTTTTTTTTTTTTTTTTTTTTTTTTCAAATTTTCACGTTCATTATGCTTTTTAGGTTTCTGTACGAAGTACGAAAAGAAACCTTATAACGGATCTGTCTGTCTGTCCGTCTGTAAGTTGGCATGTTTCAATTCCTAAACTACTATAGTTAGGAACATGAAATTCGGTACACAGGTGCATCTCGGCATTTGAGACAACTGTGCACTTCTGGGAGTTTTCACACTTAATATTTCCAAGATGGCAGCCAATATGGTGGGCGACTAAAAAAAAAAATGATATTAGTCACCATGACATGTTATACATCAATTTAAAGGTCTTGAAGTGTAGAAAAAGAATATGACACTATTTTACTTAATAATTTTAACTTAAAGAAACTTAACTACAGAAACCGGCGATTATCGCCTCACGTTCTTACGTGAAGCGTGCCTTACTTGTTTTTACCGGCAGTTCCTCTGCTGATTAATAATTTCATGTCCACAATATCAACGAAACCCTTTACATGAGGCTTTGCGCACAACCATTTTAATTATAATAATTGTCGTTTACTTAGGCACTAGGCCTATGTATTGTTAATTATTATACATAAAAAAAAAAAATTATAAATAGCCAAGTTGCTATCTCTTGCCAAGTATAGAAGGACCCGGCAAAGCTGTAAGACTCATAAGAGGATAAAATAAAAAAAAAAAATAAGTTTTCAAAAATCTAAGAAATAGCCATGCATATATGACCGGAAACAGTGCTTTAATATGTACTTCTTTAGATTGTTACTCCCCTAATAAATAAAAAAAACAGAGGAATATCACACTTCTGTTTTTATAAGGGGAGTGTTACTCCCCTAATATATAAAAAAAAACAGAGGGGAGTAACAATCTAAAGAAGGTGTTCGGAATGCTCTTCTTTAGACTGTTACTCCCCTTATAAAAACAGAAGTGTGATATTCCTTTGTCCCAAACAGCCCTTTTCTTAATAGTTATTTAGTCAAAGTCATTTATATTCTAAAAAAAAAACCTTTTATACAATAATTATTAGGATTGGAAGAAAATATTAGGGATCATAGAAGAAAAATGGAAAATATCAGTAGTAGGTAAAAGGTTCGAGTTATAAAATTTAAAAAAAAATTGAATTATTAAATTTAAAAATATCAAACCTACTTTATGTTGTGTAATTGTTCAAAATCATAATTATTTACTCTTTATTATATACTGAAATTAAATAGGTGTGTTCTACCTAATTCTTGATTGAAACCATTGCATTGAGTGAGCGTAGATGCATTTCAAGAAACTCTTTAAATTTTAGTGATATCAAATTTCAGTGTGAATAGCTGTGATTTCGATAATTCTATGACAAAGGAATGCCAGTTTTCTCATTTATCGGAGCTAAATTTGCCAACTTAGAACTGTTATGTTTGTACTGAAGTGAAGCTCTTGACTATATAAATAGTTCCATTACCAATGTTCGGCATTGGATAATAATCTTTTGTAAGTTAGGGCCTTTATTGTAATGTTAAAACGCTTACCTGGATTAATTTTAATTATTTTTCAAATATTTACAATGAGGATTGTCATTTTCAAGATTACATAATTTAATTTAAAGAAGAGTGTTCCTTTTTATAAAATAAAATGCATATTTTAATGTCTTAATATATTGTTTAAATAGGTTATAATTTCGTTGAAGATAAACCTAAATTTTATAGCCGTTTAATAAGCTCGTGAAAACGGGCTTCATTTTATATTTAGAAAAAGAAGTAAAATTAATTGAAATAAGTTATTATATCTATACTTAGATAAGATATTATTTCTATTTGAAGACCAACAAATCAAAACAGACATTTATTTTAGCAATAACAAAATCATTTCGAGGTGCGCCGTCAATAATAATATCACACATCAAATAAATGATGATATAGTATTTTACGATATATGATTTGACCCGAGCATTATATGGAATGCTTTAAAAGTTAAATTTATTTTATACTGAATTTAGCGATTCGTAATTCTGCAGAAGAAAAGGGTTGGGCTTTAATAAAGGAATTAAGGAATTCTTGCCAAATTTTCATTTCGGAAGTCGCTCTAATGATGTAAACTCGGACAATACGAGTTTAAAAAAAATAGTGGAGTCGTAAAGATTTACGACCCGGGCAGGGAAGGGAAGAGTACGACATGGATAACTACAAGACTATTATTGCTGGATGGATTTTACACGCCGGTTGCAAATATGACATGAGTGTATTAGCCGGGGAACGAGTGAGGTCAGTTAAGATTTGTTGAAAAAAGTGACGTTTTGGCCAAGTGGTCGTTTATGAATAGGACGGGGGACTATCGGCGACGGCACCGGGGGTGCTTTGTCCCACCCCGACCCGGCAGCAATAGAATCATTTAGCTGTAAGTAATTTCCTTTTTAGAGAGGGTGAGCAGCTGACAAGTTATTAGCCTCGGACGGGGAACGCCGCTCACCGCTCGCTAGCGAGCGACATGTCGCCTAGTCCTTCACCCTTCTTCACCCCTCCCTTATCTACATCTTTCGACACCGGAGACTGCAAAGGGGGGGGGGGTCTCTCTTCGTACTCTTTCCTCTTAATTATCGCCGGAATGTTTTTGTTATTCCGCTTCGGAATCGACGAACCCGCGTTTCGAATCATAAGTCGGACACATTTTCTTTTGTCTAGTCAAAATATGCGGCGACAATACGAGAAGAAAGAAAAGCTTTTATGCAGTAACAGGATTGTAAATTGTCAGTCCACAAAAATACCATTATATCCGCCTTAGTCGTTTCTTTCCGAGTCGACAAAGAAGTAAAAGGAATTAAATAAACAGGGCGTTAAAATAAAAGAGACTGTTTACACCCGTATATAGCAGGGTCTATCGGCCGGGAACAAGTAAGTATATACCTTGAAACTTAAGGGACTTTAACATCAGATTAACAGCTCGGCGTAAGATAACCAATATCATAAGCGTAATAATAATCGTATCGTAAATCTTTCTTAAACGTAGAAAAATATATAATATTCATGTTTTTAAAATACGATTATTCTAATATGATAAACAATAGTCTGAGATAATAATGTATAGGGAATTTTCTATAAAATACTTAACAACTATTTTTACATTACTTTTCCCAGTGAAATAACCTTCAAAGTGACGTATATTGGAAAAAAAATGAAAATAAATGATATTGCAGAATTCTTATTTGAAACAGGCTTCAACGCGATGTTATATTTACCAGCAATGTATATAACATATTTATTTATATAAGTCAACGTTAACATAATTATTAATTGAATAAATCTACTCAAGCTTTATTACACTAAAAGGAATTAATGTATTGAGTTTTCCGCTGCATTTGTATACATTTCGTGTTTTACTACTGGCGATTAATCATTAAAGTATATTTATATAGACACGTCTTAAACGGTAATCGGTATTAATTAAATGTGAGGCTACTGGTATTTGTCGACCACTCATTTAATGATTTTTGTATATATAATTTTTCTTTTTTTGTTTTTAAGTTTTAGAAGATAACTAGTCTATCTGTCGGAGTTATTCGATTGCAAATAAACAGTCTTATAGGTGGAAACAACACCTTTGGAAACCGTATCGTCTCTCGATAAGTTGTTATCGGTTTCCGTGTACTCGGAAATATCGCTAGAGGTCGATCGATGCCAATCGAAGGCGCAATAAGTGCGGCACATGTTAGCCGGAGAGGCGAAGAAGTTACGAGGTTGGATAAGATTTGTGGGCCGTGGTTTTTGGGTAATGTTAATATAAAGTTAGTTGTGGGTTAGGGACGATGTGCGGTAGTGGTGGAGTAGCGGCGGGTCCCCCGTTATCGTCAGCTTTCTGGGTGAGTGGCTTCGGAACGGAGAGGCTCCCCGCTATCTCCCCCGACTTCTCTACGGTAAATGGAACCTCCCTTTCCCCCTTCGAGATAACCTCGTAGCTTCCAAAAACATGCACCTTCACAGCCTTCTCGCCTGTTAGACCTTCAACTGACAGCCACTGCCCTTTGCCTTCTTAGTTTGACTCGGTTAGAATCACCAATGAAGGCTACCGCCGTGAAACCGCATCGCTCTTTTACCGTAGCCACCGAATCCGATCAAATATTTAAGCTGTGAAAGACAAACCGAGACAGTAATATGGTTTTAGTGAAAGGTTATTTGCAGAAGCTTTAATCTGCCCAACAACCCTTGTGTTTTGACGACATTTCGATAACTTATTTGATTCATTTATTAACTTTTAACACGATAAATAATAGAATAAGTTTAGCGGTTCGCAACCGCTGTTATTCGTAAATATTTTTTATCTACGATTGATACGAAATATAAACATTTTATCTCTTTTTAGATGCGTAGAAAGTGATTCTTTTCGTAGTTGTATTAATTGCGCGTGCTCGTTTCATAATTCTTCACCAATTAGCGTGTTTGTTTACATTTCAACAAAACTAATTTACTGTTTAGAGTCTAAACAACTAATTAGAGTAACTGTTTTTTTTTTTGTTTTTTTTGTATTTACTATTAAAATCCAACAATCGTATATAATGTACGGTACGCAACTCGTGCGAAAACTTCATTTTGCTTTGCTCGTGTGGTTTCACACCACACTCGCATGCACATTGCTACTTTCCACACTAGACGCGTAATGTACTATTATAATCCAATGAATACAAACGATGTATAATTAAAAACATTAGTATTAATGAGTCAAACTTAAATAATAAATACGTCCATAAAATCCTAGTATTACTGTAACTGTTACGAAAGCAGATAACGATGGTTTTGATTTATTATAATTCAAATAACTTATCTACAAATGATTGGTTGTTATGTCTGAGATTTTGCGGTAGCACTTCATAACTATGAACAGGGAGGTTAAATAGAAAGTAACACAACAATATTGTCACTACAATGTTATATTGATTTTTAACAAATACGTTTCTACATTTTACATCACCTTGAGTGTTAAGTGTTAGCATAGTATAAGAGAGTAATGTGTCACTACTATTACCTGATGTAATCTCGTGAGATATCATAGTTTTTGTAGATACCTGGATGAGGCATAACTAAATTACAATATTTTTTAATCACACAACAGTGATAACAAATAATTTTTCACAACCTCGGAAGTTCATTGCCGTTTAGTCACATTTTATCAATACAGGCTTATGAACAAGAAGACCAAAGCAATTTTTGTTCTTTCATTATGGATTTATTCAGTGACTAAACGACGATTTATTAAGAGTAAACCTATTTAAAACTGATATACACTAAACTGATATTCGATGTATGCGGTGTTATTATATCAAAAGGATATATTTAAACTAATTTAAGATTTAATACAGAAATTCAAATGTTTAAATTTAAGGTAGTGTTCATACTACGGAAAGATTAAATTTTACTTTAAAATCAAATTATAATTATCATTAACTACGGGAGACAAACAGAGAAAAATAGATCCTAGCAGCGGGACTTGAACCACGGGCCTCCTATATATCCGTTACAGGCTCTCTTACCAACTGAGCTATATACTGGAGAATGATTTTTCTCTGTTGTTACCGATACAAATTCCCGAATCCAAGCTTTCAATCTTTTCTACAAATCTAGAGAGCCAAATATTCACGGCAATAGAATTAGACCGAGAATTAAGGCTTATAATTATAAAGTACCCAATTAGTACCTGTACCTAGTAAAATCAATTAGAAATTCAAATTTTTAAGTGTTATAGGTAGTATTCATACTACGGAAAGATTAAATTTTAATTTTAAATCAAATTATAATTATCATTAACTACGGGAGACATACAAAGAAAAATAGACCCCAGCACCGGGACTTGAACCACGGGCCTCCTATATATCTCTTTTTAATACAGTTATTCTAGATTTTTCTATACCGTGTCATTACAATATGCTATAAAGAGATTACCTAAGTCTTAAACGCATGAGTATGATAACTTAGCTATTTGTTCCTATATAATGACATGCGAGCTCAGCAACCCCTTATTATTTTTAAGTTAAGGTTAAAATTCAAGGGTGAAGAGGGTAAGAGTAGGTCTGTACGTTTATGCAAGGCCTTGTGAAGGAGGGAAGTTAGACGGAAAGAAATGTTAATATACAAGTTGGAAGGCTGGGGAAAGCGAGGGAAAAGGTTTCATGGTGGGGGTTACCCCGCCCTCGGGGTAACCGTGGACTCACCAAATTCCACAAATTTAATATCGCTTTGTGTGAGGCGGGTAGCCATGCCGGCCGTGGAGAGGGGCTCCCTAACAGACAAATATTAAAGATGTTTCGGGCCGATAGCCCCGTCCCCGGCCGTGCACCGCCCCCCCCCCTACCGCCATGCAAACTTTTCTACTTATTAACTTGTGCAAACTTATACAAGGAGAGACGTCTTTTATCGCAATACTTCTTCGAAATTGGGTTTCGGGTTGCTTCCTTACGTTCGCCTAGAGGGGATTTATTAAACCCCCTACCCCTGCTTTCCTCGCATCTAAAAAAAACTGCTTTTTTAAAAAAAAAAAAAAAAAAAAATTCCAGAATTCCCTCGATTTTGCTTCAATATATTAAATCATCACAGTAGAACGACTTTATAAGTTATTAAAGAACTTTGTTACAAAGTAAAAAGCAGAAATAATATTAAAAAGAAAAAGAAGAAGGAGGGGGCTTTCAAGCGCTCAATGTTTATTTAACTTTTTTTTTTCTTCTGGAGTTTTTAACGTTTCCTGAATACCGAGAGGGTTTCTCACTGTATGTTTAAACATTTCTTTATATTATACAACCTATAGTTATAAAAACACGCACAACTAATATTATCTTTGGGTAAAATAGCTTTGATTAAAATATTTCTCGGTTTTTCCTATAAATCTCTGAATTTTCCATTGCTTCGTATGTCGACATTTTTTAATAATTTTAAACGGGGAGAATCCTATTTTATTAGAAGAATCTGTCTTATTATATTGTCAACTGTGTACTGAATATATGAGTAAATCAATTGTAATCACCTATTACCTGAATAAAACTTTAAATTGGTTTATAACAACTTCTGAAAATTATGCTTTTAACATGCCGAGTTGACTTCTTGCAATTTTTTCAAAATATAATTAATGTAAAATCGACTGAATTAAACAACAATTAAGAGTAGATAAAAATCAAGAAAAGAGAAAACTATAAATAAAGGTTTATAATATGAAGAAAGTTTGATTTAGTTTTACAGAAATCAGAGTAAATAGGTTAAGGTAAATGACAATGGTAAGATATGCGAATTGTGCAGGTTATCGTGATTTATATTGTCATAACAAATATTATGTTTTATGATAAGCCAATGAAATATTAAGCATCTCCTCGAAATTTGTTTCTAAATATAAGAAATCTTGTACTTCTTAAGATTGTTACTCCCCTTTTTTTAGAATATAAATGAATTCGACTAAATAACTATTAAGACAAAGGGATGTTTAGGTAAGTGTCGTGTACTTTGGGGAAAAAGAATATCACACTCCTGTTTATATAAGGGGAGTAACAGTATAAAGATGAACATTACGTACACCTTCAGATTGTTAATCCCCTCTGTTTTGTTTTATAAGAGGAGTAACAATGTAAAGAAGTGCAAGAAATCCTACTTTTCGCTTCCAATATTGAAAGCGACATCAGGGATTTTGAGCAAATCATGTTATTGGTACAAACGAAAATAAGATGTGTTGTTTCTTTTAATCTACTCTAATTCAATTTCTTTATTTCCGTTTCATACATGTTACAATGACGGTTCATCTCAGGTAACGAAACGAGAGTCTTCAATAGCCAATAATGGCTGAGCGAAGACTCTAATACTTTAATCTAATACTTAATCTAATACTTATAATCTCTATACTTTAATCTAATCTCTTCGACGTTGCAGAACTACACATCTTATAACGTATTAACTCATTACTATAATTTAGATTCGACCCTATTGCCCATTGCAAAAAGCCAATAAGAATTATTTCCGTATACAAATATATCAACATAAAACTTGTATAAGTACGAATAAAGCATATTAAGTATATTAACAATAATGCAAATAATTGACAGGTTTCATTAATGGGCTCTGTTAAATAACCATAAATTAGCAAACTGTGAACCCTATGTTAAAAATATTTTTTTGGTTTTTATTCAAAAAGAGTTATTTTTAAAAAAATAATATTTCTACGAATAATCAACAGTCAACAGGCATATTTTGAAACTTCTCCTGTTTATACTATCTACATTAAGAAAAAAAATTATAATTATAAAAAGACTAATATTACTAAGTATTTTTCGTTGTAAAAAGTACTTGAAGGAAAACAAAAAAAGTAAAGTTTATTTTTTAATAACCTTGTGGGTTTTAAAGAAAGTTAAAAAGCAAGTAGGAGAGCAACTGCAATTGGCTAAACGGGACGGCGCGCGGCGAGGTTAAGAAATTTAAACATTTTGTGTCTCCAAGGATAATTAAAACTGTGTTATATTGCCGAGTGATAAAGGAGTAAGTAAAGATTAGAAGAGAACAGAGAGAAGAGAAAAGCAACTGGAGGGAAGCAAGTTACGAGAAAATTATAAAAGTTGGCTACCCCCCGCCTTGGAGAAGCGGCAAGAGTGTCCGTGATAAGGCAACCGGCACCCTTGCTCACAGAGCACAACTTTCTAATCGAATTTCACCGAGTTAATATTCCTCTTGGGCCCGACCCTTAGCCGAGACATTCAATAAATACACCTTTATATTTAATATTCCCTTTATATATTCTTCTATGCTTTCTTATTGTATCCATTCTCTTAGCACGGAAAATTAAAGATTAACAAAAGACCGGAATGTCACAGATCAATCGGTAAGAATACTTGATCTACGGTATAGCCAAGTTGGTAACACCCATTTATTCAGATAAAACTCAAAAGAAAGCGGAAAAATCCAAAGATTAACACATTTTATCATTTAAATTTTCATTATAACGAGAAGAATATTTCACAGAACGATATTTGACTGGTCTTTGCTTTTTAAATGAATCTTCTTTAGGAATGAACTTCTTTAAATAAAAAACTTCTAAATTGGCTTGCATGTAACCAAGTTTGTGATTCGAGAAATTAGTGAAAACAATTTTTTATAGGTAAAACAACTGCCGACTTAAGGCGGCAGTTGAAAAAAAGCTAGTGTTTGGACGAGTCTCGATCCACCGACCTCTAATTCAGCAGGCAAAAGTGCTTTCCACTGCACCACGGAGGTAAATGCTTTTTCTAAAAACGAATTAGTATATAAGTGTAATATTATATACATTATAATAATATAATATATATAAATTTTGTTTTCATGTTTTTTCTTCATTATTCGCTAAAATGTTATCAATTAATTAAATTCCACATAACCATTTCTTAATCCTGAAATAATAAAATCGTCAACAAATGCAAATAAAGCAATCCATAAAATCAACTGTTTCTAGAACTTAAGTTTCACTTCTAATGCGTGAGTGTCTCACACATTTTTTCCCCCTGTAAATTTATGAACATGTTTTTACGTCCCAATCAACGAAACAATAAGTTATGATAAGACGGATGTGTTTATAATTATCAGTGTGAAATTGTCTGATCTCTCTAGTATTCGAATCAGATATGCCTATGTTTGGACAAGATTCAGAACTGTTACCCGCGACGGTGGGTGTGTGAATTGTGAATAAAGGATGGCGTTGATGTCACTTGGATAGCAGCTCTTGGGAGTAATCAGGATTTTAAAAGACAAGTATACTTTAAGGTCAGAACTGAATTAGTAGAGTTTCAAGTGACAAATATACAAGCAAGAACTGAATTATTAAAGTTTCAAGTGACAAATATACTAGCAATAATTGAATTATTAGAGTTTCAAGTGACAAATATACAAGCAATAATTGAATTATTAGAGTTTCAAGTGACATATATACAAACAAGAACTGAATTATTAGAGTTACAAGTGACACATTTCAATCAACTATTTCAAGGTATACAACTGTCAATACTTACACGGCATTACAATACGTAACAAAGATACATATAATTAAATAATTTTACGATTCCTCATATTTATTATTAATTTATTTTATTTGTTATTTAGCGTGACCTGGTACAGGTACCTTTATAGTGGCGCTAGATATCACACCTATCCGAAATTAATCAACATCTGTTGATCAGGTATCTTGTAGATAAAAACGTAACACGAAAAATACTTCTTGTGCATTAAAATTAAGGAACATATTATATGAAGCAAAAAAGAACTCTAACAGCATAACGAGCAATTTTCAAAATATAGTTTAAATTATGTAAATGGATTAAGTGTATCTCTTATAAATAGTTTAGAAATTAAATGAAAATAACAGAGTATAGTTACCTCTTTAGGATCATTCCAAATTTCATATTTGAAATAAGTGTGATTTGGAAAAGGAATTATTTTTGTTTATGAGATTATAATTTCTACTTCGCACAAACGGTTTCTGGTTCCTGATAAGGGGGGGGGGGGGTTGCAAAATGTTGGAATTTGGAATTATTTAGTGCTATCCGAGTAAGTGGAGGGGTAGGGTTGATGTTGTCCTACCTCCGATTATTAACTGCATCGTTTTGCGATAAAGCCCCTGATATACAAGTCATTTATAATTACCTTTGCTGACTCTTGCTTTGTCAATAAACATTTCGCTGAATTTTCCTCTCACCCGTCGCCCTTTCTCCTATATCAACTAAATTATACTCCTATCAGGACATAGAAAGCTTAGTAAATCGTATTTCGCATTCAAATCGTTTTTGTGTATATATATTTAGCCCAAATACTAAATAAAAATTAATAGATTTGTCGAAGGTAATGATTTTAAATTTACATCAGTTTTAAGTTAATGTACTTTCGCGACTGAAGTCTTCCATTAATAAGTACAGTATTTAACAAAATTTTATTATTTCCTCAAAGTAAACTATTAAAGTTTGCAAAGATACAATAAATAATTACAAGATAAAAAGGACTTTTTATATACGTTTTTAAATTTTCTTGAATCGTATGTAATGTTGATAATATAATTGTCATTGTTATATAATATAACGTAAGTGAAAAAAATAGTTCCGAATTTATTTACTTCACATAAATGACAATCATCTAGAGAGCTGATCTTAAACCTATAAATGGACAAATCTTTGTACAACGGATCTCACCAACACCGAATCTAAACCGTGTCATTGATATGCCCCCTTGTAGGCCCCTTGTATGCAGTAAGAGAAGAAAAAGAAAATTGTGTACAAGTAAAGAAGTACAGATGCAGAAAAATTAAACCGATACCTAGGACACAAGTGTAAACAAACCTGGTTGTCACACGTCAATTAATTTATTTCTTTGTTAACTTTTCCTTTTTCGGTGTCATCTCTAAAATAAAAAAAATCACAAATTTGAAACCCGTCAAAATGAAGATTGTAAATATGGGACATGTCAAAACAAATAATTATAACTCACGGATTTTTTCCAAACTAACTTTCCATACAGCTAAATTTGCTGATAACGAATTAAATTCTGCTGAAAGATGGCTAAAAGTATTAAAATATTGCATTGTCATCGGGTTCTGAGCTATTCTAAAAGTTTCAAATGTCTAGCTACTCGGGAAGTTAGTTAAAAATGTGTTGCAAGATTTGTACTGGACAAACAAACTAACAAGAAAGCAAGCAAATAAAAACGTAGTAAAATAAACCAACCAATACAAAATATGATACTTCTGCCACTCTAAACTTACTTATGGTGTACCTTTCAAAATGTATATACAAAAGACACTTATAATGAAATAATTTTGTAGTTATTTCATTTAAAATTTTATTAATTAAGCAATAATTTAAGAACTAAGAATTAACATAAACTTTTTTGTTACGAGTTAAATTATTTCTAATTTAAGAGTTCACCCTATTAATTTTTATACTTAAGGAAATACATATATGGATATTTTAGGTGTAATTATTCACGCAGAACTCTTTTACTTAATTTTGAACGTTTCAACCCATTTAGAGTCATTCTTAGTCAGTTTTATTATAATTAGTCAAAGGTTTGGTTGCAGTGGCGTAACTAAGAAATCCGGCGCCCCCCCGCAGCTTTTGAAAATGCGCCTCCTATAGCTAACAATATTTACCCCCCCCCCCCCCCTACTTCTTTTTGTAAAAAAAATTTATTTTGCAATTTATTTAATTTGCTAACAGATTATTATTTTCTATTTTTTTAAATGCTCGTGTACTCGAGTACAGTACTATTACAGTAATTATTTTATTTTTATTCCTTGATAAAAGTAGTAAAATAATAATATAAATTGATGAAAACAAATCAACAACCTTGCTCCTCGCTTGAAGACTTGAACTGGAATATCTTATTCACATATACAGATGCACATAAAGCCACTGAATACCTAATTAAGAAACTAAAAGACAATATATACATATACAACTAAGCACATCTATCTGCCAATTAATATGGCACATAGCTTCCTCGCGTCCTATTTTGTATTCTTTAATGATTTTATGCTTTTAAAACTTATTATTTCATTTTCCCCCCTATTGATTTTAAATTAATCAAAATTGTTTTGATTAATTTAACATTAAATAAAGTACCAATTTAGCAAAATTTAATGAGTGCTAACAGTTGAAATTAATCTGGGATTATATGCGGGCTACTTTCGACAAACTATCCAAAAAATAGGCGGGAAATAGGCGCTCACGGTTTCAACTTAAATGGGACCAACAATAAGTTAAATCATGACCCACCATCCGAATTTCATTCAAATTGGATGAGTATTAGCGACAGACAGTCAGACACGAAAACAAAAATGTTTCCTGTTATCTAAAACGGATTTCTGTCTTAGAATTTTTGAAATCTGAGACAAAAAACTTTTTCGTTCTTCAGAACGATTACAATAGCTTCAGTTACCTTCGGTAAGCTCGGAAGCAAAAGAAAAAAGTGTTTGCTACTGGAGGAGGAGGAAGACGACGATATTTTTAGTTATTAACAAATAGACGTGACGGGGCTCCTCTAGAGTCCTGACGGCTATGTTATGATAGTCTGAAAATGCACTCACCCTTTCCAAATAAATTCTTCACCAAAATAATTTAATTTTACGCACAAAATAACTGATCGTAGAATAAGAAATAAAAAATAGCTGAGCTATCTAGCAAAAGGAAAGTTAAAGTTCACAGCAAATGACACAACCACCCCGCACGAGAGCTATAACTGAACAGAACTGAGCTTGATAAAATGTGATTAATAGATAACAATTCTTAAATAAAAAGGGATGGGTAGAAAAGATAACAAGTCTAAAGGGAGGTAAAATTAGCTAGGTAAGAAAAGAGTTAGAAACTAAATATAAAGAGGTTGTGATAGGGAAGAAGAAGTAAGGGGGGTTAAGAAAGAAAGAGAAATACATATTATATAGCAAAGACAAGCGGTAGAGAAAGAGATGAAAGTATAACTTGTTAAAGTTTGGAACAGATTTCCTTATCTAGTACAGCTAAAACCGGATTAGATAAGAAAAATGTTAGTTGTAATAAACACTTTGATCTCCTGCCAGTCGAAAATGAAGAAGGGAGTCCGATATACTTACCCATATTATTATAGGTATAGTGACACTTAACTAGAAAACCAAACTGAGCAATAAACTCTAAACCATAACATCTCATATCATTCTCACCCTGTTTAAATTCTATTATTTGTTTATCTCTCATTTATTTTCATCTCCCAAAAATAATTTTATTAAAATAATTCCGCCCACATAGAATTTCTATTAATTTTTATTATTAAACATAAATATTATTGTTTATTCATTTTTCGGCGCCCCCTAGAGCAGGCGCCCCCCCGCGCCGCGGGGTTGGCGGGGGCGCTATTTACGCCACTGTTTGGTTGGGGAATTCGTCATCTACCTCCATAAGAATATATAATTGATTGATTTAATAATTTAAAAAACCGTCATACATATACATAACAATATAATTTACCAAGACTATATAAAAGATTTACTAATCACAATATGAAACTATCAACATTTCCAAACCAAACCTTTGACTAATTATAGTAAAACTGACTAAGGATGACTCTAAATGAGTTAAAACGTTTCAAAGTGATGTAAAAGAGTTCTGCGTAAATTATTACACCTAAAATAATTCAAACATTTTTTTTTGTTAAAAGCATTTTGCGAGAGTAGAGACCTCTGAGTTGACTTTTACCAATCAGTGCTTTATATTCCACTTAAGGATTCTTTACGGATTGACTCCTGTTGCAATGATAACGTCAAGTTTTCTAGAGCTCAGTATAGCTAGGTTTCTTTAAAATGTTCAACAACATTAATATGACCTTTAAATTAAGCAATAAATAACATATCTACAACTTTAGTTTTGTTGATACATCAAGTCTGTATTAGACTGACGTATTTGTATCTACTTTAATTCACTATCTGCTAATTGTAAGATTATATATGTACCTATAAAGGTTTAAGTTAATTGCGTTTCGTCTGTTCTCCTCCAATCTTCCATTTAAGCATACAATAGCGAATGAACGTAGCGATAAAACAAGTTTAAAAAAAAAATCTTTAAAAAAAAAATCAATACATGGTTATTCAAATGTAATTTAACTTGAACCATGAATAGCAACTGAGTATTATTACTAACAGTTTGACATCGCTGAGAAAAAAGACCGCTTGCGGAGTGGAGATAAAGGATCAAATAAGTATATAATAGGTATTTATAAGGCTTAGATTGCTTATCAGACGTGTGAAGGTATCGAATCTCTGAAGGGCTAAGCACAGAGAAGGGTTTCGAGGGGAGCGACCAATAAAAACTAACAGATGTTATCAAGGGGCATTTCTTATCATCTCAAGAAGATCTCTTATGACATGACTGACAGATCTACGGACCCTAACCCTATTTGCACATTAATGACCTTTTTGGGTCCAAGGATGACGGGGAGGGGGTAAAAGCAATAAGCAATCCTGTTCAGCATGTATGTTTTCTCAAGAGCAGTAGCCGTCGCTCTACAACAATAATCGACTTAGATACCAATCAGTGCCTCAATACTTCACTTTGATTCTTTACTGATCGACTCCTGTTGCAAAAGTTGAAATAACATTGTAGTAGTTATTTTTTGTAACTTTTAAATTAGTTCATCAAAAGTTTTAGGAAATAGAATTTACATATTTGTTTGTGTATTATGACTATGCACATATAATGTAAATAACTTTTATCTACGATTGTTACGAAATATAAACATTGTATCTCTGTTTAGATGCGTAGAAAGTGATTCTTTACGTACTTGTATTCATTGCGCATGTGTGTCACATGATTCTGAAGAATTCCTTTTTTCCGCCCTAGGGTGGTAAAAAAGAGGAATTCTTCACCTTTACGCACGATTAGCGAGTTTGTTTACACCTAACAAAACTAATTTGCTGTTTGTTTAATATCGATTTTTTTGTGAAAATCAATGAGTGATTTAAGTGATTATGACGAATATGAGGAGAATAATACGCCTCCCGAAATAATTAATTCGGCACAAAATACAACTAATGAATTAATGTCATCTTTATCAAAAGAGAAATACAAACTTACATACAGGCAGTTTATTATTTTTTTCTGGATTTATTATTAAAATCTAACAATCGTAGATAAAGTACGGTACGCAACTCGTGCGAAAACTCGTGTGGTTTACTATACCCTCGCTGTCACTCGGGTGCAAACACCACACTCACATGCAAAATGCTACTTTCCGCACTAGATGCGTAATGTACTATTAATGAGCACAATTACAATAAGTGCAGATTATATATATATATATATACATATATATATATATATATATATATATATATATATATATATATATATATATATATATATATATATATATATATATATATATATATATATATATATATTGTGTGTGTGTGTGTGTGTGTGGTTCAAATATTTTTCAGGCTTTTACACAATTATTATTTGCTTTGATCTTGTATTTTTTTCCCCACCCAGCCGTTTATTTGCCATTTATTTATTTGCTTGAAGTTGTCTGGGGGAATAAAGGGATAGAGGGAAACGAACAGACTAACTACCGTAGCGTTCTTTTTATTTTTTATATTAACTCATTTTTATGTTATTTTAATTTTTTTTAAAGGTACCGTATAGAAGATACACCAATATTATATGTTTAATACACACACGCACAAATAATATTTATTTTTATATGTGTAACCATTGGTGATAGGGTACAGCTGGAATACGAGCTAACAGTTTTAAGCGGCCTCCATTTATATAAACGTTTGTAGGTTAGATTAAAAGATCGTTTGAAAGAAGATAATTTGTTCAGCAGGTATCGATGCCAGTATTATTATGTAGAACATGTGTCACCTCTTTGGAAATTGAACTCATATTTATGTTCGGACTTTTGTTCTTACAGTAAGTGCCAAATGAGTTTAAATGCGTTGACAGAGCAGGAAAGTAATAAAAAAAAAAAAAAAAAAAAAAAAAAAAAAATGGGAGCTAAGGATTTTAAAATCTTGACCCTTGATTGGCTGCCCACGTCATTTGTTATTTTATACTTTTGCGCGCTGTCAACGCACAAAAACGCAATTGGCACAAATTGTAAGAGAGTGCAACAACCGTTTCAAATAGAATCTTTACCTGTTTTTAGAAATAAAAAAATGTTAAATCTCTATTTACACCCCGATCTTAATTAATCTAGCTTTATTGAGTTTAATAAGTTTCGGTAAATTCGATTGCTTTCACTTTATATGCTCTATTTAAGAGGAAGAATGCTCCCCTGTCGATCGAATAAATTTATAGTATCTACAAGGATAATTTATTATTACCCCGTCTATTATACGAAGGTTTAATATATGTATTGTCTGAATGTTTGTGATATAGATATTATAGCGCATATAACTGTGTTGTTATAAGCTTTTAGGTCAAAGCTTGCAAAAGTGGCTACAAGAGCAAAGTTAATAATGGAATAAAGAGGTTGAAATATGGAGAGCGAGAAAGGGAGGGAGTTTAAAACAAAACGCGGTTTGGGAGCCGGCCGAGGGAGAGGGGAGCTTTAGTGAATATTTGTTAGTGACGTGGTGGTCGGGGGGAGGGTGGTAGGAGGCAGGCGAGCCCTCACCGCAGTGGATTTCTGCGTTCTGGCCTCTGTTGGGTAGCCTTCCTCTGTAATACCGCTACTGTTATATTGGCCATTCCGCCTCGGGCCTCCAACAATGTGTTTGATCATCCTTTGTGCCTTGCTTCTACTATTCCCTTATCCGATACTATCTTGCAAATGACATTTAGCCCAGGGCGGTTTCCCCCCCTTCTCCTCCTCTTCTACGCCGTGAAACCTTAAACCGACTACATACATTAATAAATTTCTGGATACATCGGTTTAACAAACAAATATACCTTTCCCGGTTTAAAATAAACTAATTATATCGCTATCCTCTCGATATTTCCTGGGAAACGTAATAACAAATAATAAGTGAACTACGTGTTCATCCAATTATTTTACATCATTTGATATATTTATCTTTGCGCTTTCTCTTTGTCATTTTTATACTGAAATAGCGTTAAAAATTCAATTACCATCGGGTGGTAGAAAAAAGAAACAATGTATCATTCCCATAATAAAGCAGAATCATTTTTATTTTTTATCTCCAGAACTTCACAAAAGTCAACAATTATCGGCGATTATCATTAGAATATGTATCTGCAACATTTTCCATGTATGCGGATGAACAGCACTCCGAAACTTTTAATTTCTCTGTTGTGGGTGACGTTTATCAAATTTTACTTCCAATGTTCATTTTAATCCCATATCCAAAATCATCATTATAATTTAAAATATTCTAATAAAAACAACATCGTCTCTTCTTTATACATTGGCCATTTGCGTTGATTAGATAGCCATTTGCGTTGATTGGATAGCCATTTGCGTTGATCGAGAGACAATATCAGGGTACTAAAGTTAAAACTTTAATGTTAGTACCCAAACTCTAATTATAACGGATTAGAACAAATTTAAGAAAACAGTATTTCTTAGTATCAAACAAGCTTCCACGGTAAACGATGTAGAAATGTGGCTGTCAACCTTTTGAACATTAAAAATTTTTTAATTGAACATTAAAAAGTTTTTTATTATAGGCATTTAAAAATCTCACCTTTCTTCGAGGTCGTCAAATCATGAAGATGGTGGTGTGAGTCCTGCGAAGGACTCGGACAATTAGAGAGAACAGGTTGAACGGTCGAAAATGGACTTCCACTTCCAGGATACCTACGAAATAAGATAACAGTTGTTAGATAAGTTCGACAAACTCTATTAATATTTACCGCAAGTAACAGTTTAAAGAATTTTTATGCTCACCATGGATTTGGCCGTGGCCAGGAAGGTTGCGTATTCAGTAGCCTTAATTTGTCGTAAACCGTATCTGCTGGAGGACTCGTGGGCTGGCTTTGTCCACTCTGACAACTCTCCTTCTGTGCGGCCAAATTCCGCAGAACCCTGTTAATGGACGATACCTGTAAACAGAAACAAAAGTTTTTAATTAAAAATCTCCTTATGATTAATTCCATGTGCTGTTCTGTCAATCATGTTGAACATTTATAAATGCCAATTGGTGATAAAATAGAAATGATTATGTCTATTTAAAGCTTTCGTTCAATGATCCTGAACGGCATCTGATACACTTAGAGTTTAACTAGTAACATTTATATAAGGGGTGTATCTAGCTAAATCATTTTAACGCAATTCGACAACGGTATAAACAGAGCGATATTTAAGTTGGAAGATACTGTCGATATTTCGAGTACTAAAAGCAAACGAATATACGGTGACATTTGTTGCGATTCTACATTGCGTTACGCTGGTAATTGCTATAATAAAAACTGTTTGTTCCGTGAGTATTTAGATATGAGAATCACACGCTTCTTGCTAACCAAATGGAGTTGTCTGGAAGAACCCTTTTTTTCCAGTCCGTGTCAAATGTTTTTCGGCTTTTCAGTGTAACTAATGAAGTGAGGAGATGCCATAAGAATTGTAAAGGATGACAAGGGAAAGGAGGGGATAAGTTTACAGTGTATCAGTGTTGATACTCAAGTTTAGGCGAACCTATAATAAAGGGTTTGGGGACGAAGGGTGGGTGTTTTAGAAATTTGCATAAGAAGGGAAGCGGGAGTGGGTCGCTTGTCTGCCGCACAGTTACTCGTACTGTTTGCACTTTGCTTACCCTCTTTCCTGAAAGCAAACATTGTAATCACTATTCATACAAACCTCACCACGGCAGGCTAGTCTCGCATTGCTTCGACACCTTCTACAGCCAAAAACTTAAGTTCTTATTAAACAATAGACTATCCTCCATAAGATTGTTCGATATATATCTCGATCGATTTTTCAAACTTTATGTTTGCATAAAGAATTTCAAGTATGCTTCGAGTATTCTATGTTTTTCATTTGTCGAAGCTATAGAGAGATGATTAGGATAGCTTATTAGTATTTACCCATATTTCTTCTAATCGTTTTCTCCTAAATTACCGTAGTATAAGATCGAAATTTTATTCACCTGTATAATAATGTGGGCAATTTAACTAAAACAACATAGAAAATATATTCGGATTTTTTTTTCTTTTTAATTTATTGAAAGAAAAATAGGCGTAGAAGACTATTTATTCAGTTGTATTGGGAATAGAAAGGCGGTCTATTCAATTGGATTTGGAAGGTTACCTCAATTAAGTTTAAAGGTTTTCCCGTCGAATTTTTGTAATCGGTTTCAACTCAAATACATTTTCAAAAACGTTGTCTATTCCGATGGTGTACGAAGCTCCGCACACATGACTAACGTTAGTTGTCAATGGTTGTACTGGTTTGTTTGTTAGTAAGCATTATTTTGAAAATAATAAACATATTTTTTTGGTCTTATTTTGTTCATATGAAATATTATACATTATCTGATTTCACTACAGGACTTTTTGTACAGGCGATATTTTTGAAATGTAACTCTTGAAAAAAACCTAACTAGCCTATCTTGTAGGGTTTAAAGTGACTCAAATAGGTTTTTTTGTGGATCCGACCTCTCCAGCGACCTCTAGTGTCAAAAAGGGCGTTTTTATTAGTATAACCTGTTATCACGAGTACTTTTTTACGTGAAGACCAAACCCTATAAAAAGTATCCTATCTTGTAGAAGACACTTTGGAGATGCTACCCTACTCTGAATTTTGTTCGACCCGAATCCCTCCAAGTGGAGTTATAAGCCTCAAAACTTGAGTGATTTCCAAATTTTTTTTTTATGTTTAGGGGTTCATTCATTCTTTTATGAAGGGAGGAGGGGAGGATTGAAAATGATATGGTTGGGGTGCTCATATTTAGTCTTTAATATGCAAATTAAGAGAAATCCTAATTCAATTGCAATATAATTATTACAGACCTTTTCATAAGAACACCTCGAATTCGGGTTCAGACTAATTCAGACTATTTTGATTTACAATATTGTCAGCAGTACGTCAGTAGTAATTTCCCTAAGACAGTCGTAAACTGTGAAGACACTAAATGGATATCTCATTTTCATCATCTATCAGTGCAGAAAGTTCTTTTTTTTATTATTTTGGAAGAAAGAGGATGATTTTTTTTTTTTTTTTTCGCAGGTGTTATCTCAAAGTTTTGTTCATTTTGTCTTTACACCCGGTTTCTGTTTATACGTTTGTTTTTGTGTTGTTATGTCGGTAGCGTTGTTGTTTAAAGGTCGAAGGCACCCTAGCAGAGGTATCCATCTGCCAATACCGGGCTCCATTATTACGGGCTCTAAGACAGGAGACACCTCTCTCACAGGGGTTTTTGTCTTAACCTCTGTGGGACGTCCCGCTTGTTCCATTGTGCCATCATATACCCCCTCCACCTCCGCCTCTTTGTGCGTTCCACTGTGAAGCGCTTATTTCTAATTTTTGCTCCTCTTCTTCCCTTCTTCAAACCCCCACCACTCCCGACCTCTTACACAGGACTCTCATTAAGGCCCGAAAAGTATATTCAAGATTAAAAAAAAAAAGAAAAAAGGATCCCTTGAAATAAATAATAAAATATTAACTTTTAAAAAGGAAAAAGAATATTAAAAAATATACATTCATATTTATCTGGAACACCTCCTCGGGTTGACTGTAGAATAGCGTTTTAATTTATAATGTTCCCCTCTTACATCTCACTGACTGTAAACATCGAATACTGTTAAAACCACTTTTATTATTATTTACTTCTGTTAACAAATTACTCTTGACAATGAAAAATCAGCCCGTGATTGTGGATTAATATTAAGGCCACCGTCAACACGACCTTTTTGGCCAGGTATTAAAACATTTCGCTACTTTAACACCGTTAAAATACTTATATATTATATTACTAAACTTATTGCCATACCGTGTAGAGTTGTAGAGGATTAAACTGCATACACATATACCGATATTACCGAGCCGAAAATCTTTTCCCACCGTGTTTTTATAACAATTACAATGTAATGCTTGAAAGACAGATGAATAGAGGCTGGCATTTCAACCCTTATATGAGAATGTCTTTCTTAAAACCAAATTTACTTATACTTATTGCAAATTAATAATTTCATTAGTTTCTCTAAAAGAGTGCTATTTTCTACTTGCCGGGTTAAAGTATTGGGAAGAAATTTTGTTGCGGAGCAAGTCTCAAAGTATCGGACAGCAATCCCATATGAAGTTAGACCAAACAGGCGATGGTTGCGAAAGTATTCGAATGCCGTTTGGGTAGTGAAACCCGGTTTAGAAGTATTATTAAGTCGATGGTATTTATGGGAGGATAGAATTGTTAATGTGGATAAAAGGGGTCTTGAAGAGCGGCGAGCCGAAGAAGAGGAGAGGGTGGTTTAATAAGAAAAGGAAGTGTGTTGTGTCGAGGGTGTCTCTGCTAAAGGATAGGAAAGTCAATAAGGGCTTTGGCTAAACTGTAAGGACGCCAGTGTGACAGCGGTACTGTAATGAGGCCCTTCCCCTCATACATTATGGATACACTACTTCTCTTGGCAGGAGCCTTTCCCGACCTACGGAGCCCGGCTCTTTTCATCACCGAATGGGACCCGGGCTTCTAAACTTCTTAACAATAATCATTTTAACAGGGGAGAGCTTTCTACAACCCACGGAAAGTAACCGTAACCGAACGGATTTGACACCTGTAGATGTCGCCCTTTGATATTGTGATTTTCGTTTCGATTCCGTTTCTCCTACCTTTCACGCTAATTTTATTAATCGAACGAGCAAAGTTTATATCTAAACGCAGTTTATTATGAAAGTTCTAATTCGGCGGATCCTGCTCGAGGTTCCTAAATAGATTATTGTTGTCAAAATCCCTTTGATTGTAGAATTAAATCAACAATGAAATGAACATTTCAGAATTTTTTTGCAATCACCGTAAAAATATAGCATCAAAGCGATAGTTTAATTTGTAGAATGCTGAATGCGAAATTACACTTTGTCCAATGAGCTTCTTTATCAGAAGATAATATATGAGGACTGTAAAAGAGGTGCAGTTCAATAACCAAACAATGTCTTCACTCAAAATAATTTTCTTTATTATAGTCGACCGCTTCTGGCTGTTCTATTGCAGCCTTCTTCGCAGATAATCTGAATTTCCTTATCTGAATCTATTATGGTTTCACTTCAAAAAAGTAAGTTAACTTGCAGCCGCAATAATAGAAGTCCCACTATAACCATGAGATTATCTGAAGAAGGCTGCATTAGAACAGCCGGAACCGGTATTTTACAACACCTATTTTATGATAAGTCGCTATCATACTTTGGAGAAAAACACAGTCGAGGATTTATGAAAGGGGGAGAAAGAGTACAATTGAACACATCGCAGTTTATAAGTTAAATTTTAAAACAACTGATTCTTGAAGTAGTAGATTGTCATGTTGCTAGATAACAGCATAATATGTAGAAACTCAGTTTTATGCCAGCCAACATTTTATGTGAAAAATGATTCATTCCTGACTTCTCACACTCTCATATATTATGTATAAATAAAAAATACGACTATACTGTAGATTATTATTATTTCTTTAAAACGGATAATTACTTCACTTGAATGCAATTAGAGAATAATAAGGTAGCTCTACAGCGGTATCTCATAGGAGAACAATGTATTTCGGGAGAAATTCAGCTACAATTTGAAAGCTTATTGTTAATACGAGCGCACTAGCGGTATTGAAACTTAATAAGGTTCTTGCGAGAGAACTGGATCAAAAAAAGGATCCCTTGAAATAAATAATAAAATATTAACTTTTAAAAAGGAAAAAGAATATTAAAAAATATACATTCATATTTATCTGGAACACCTCCTCGGGTTGACTGTAGAATAGCGTTTTAATTTATAATGTTCCCCTCTTACATCTCACTGACTGTAAACATCGAATACTGTTAAAACCACTTTTATTATTATTTACTTCTGTTAACAAATTACTCTTGACAATGAAAAATCAGCCCGTGATTGTGGATTAATATTAAGGCCACCGTCAACACGACCTTTTTGGCCAGGTATTAAAACATTTCGCTACTTTAACACCGTTAAAATACTTATATATTATATTACTAAACTTATTGCCATACCGTGTAGAGTTGTAGAGGATTAAACTGCATACACATATACCGATATTACCGAGCCGAAAATCTTTTCCCACCGTGTTTTTATAACAATTACAATGTAATGCTTGAAAGACAGATGAATAGAGGCTGGCATTTCAACCCTTATATGAGAATGTCTTTCTTAAAACCAAATTTACTTATACTTATTGCAAATTAATAATTTCATTAGTTTCTCTAAAAGAGTGCTATTTTCTACTTGCCGGGTTAAAGTATTGGGAAGAAATTTTGTTGCGGAGCAAGTCTCAAAGTATCGGACAGCAATCCCATATGAAGTTAGACCAAACAGGCGATGGTTGCGAAAGTATTCGAATGCCGTTTGGGTAGTGAAACCCGGTTTAGAAGTATTATTAAGTCGATGGTATTTATGGGAGGATAGAATTGTTAATGTGGATAAAAGGGGTCTTGAAGAGCGGCGAGCCGAAGAAGAGGAGAGGGTGGTTTAATAAGAAAAGGAAGTGTGTTGTGTCGAGGGTGTCTCTGCTAAAGGATAGGAAAGTCAATAAGGGCTTTGGCTAAACTGTAAGGACGCCAGTGTGACAGCGGTACTGTAATGAGGCCCTTCCCCTCATACATTATGGATACACTACTTCTCTTGGCAGGAGCCTTTCCCGACCTACGGAGCCCGGCTCTTTTCATCACCGAATGGGACCCGGGCTTCTAAACTTCTTAACAATAATCATTTTAACAGGGGAGAGCTTTCTACAACCCACGGAAAGTAACCGTAACCGAACGGATTTGACACCTGTAGATGTCGCCCTTTGATATTGTGATTTTCGTTTCGATTCCGTTTCTCCTACCTTTCACGCTAATTTTATTAATCGAACGAGCAAAGTTTATATCTAAACGCAGTTTATTATGAAAGTTCTAATTCGGCGGATCCTGCTCGAGGTTCCTAAATAGATTATTGTTGTCAAAATCCCTTTGATTGTAGAATTAAATCAACAATGAAATGAACATTTCAGAATTTTTTTGCAATCACCGTAAAAATATAGCATCAAAGCGATAGTTTAATTTGTAGAATGCTGAATGCGAAATTACACTTTGTCCAATGAGCTTCTTTATCAGAAGATAATATATGAGGACTGTAAAAGAGGTGCAGTTCAATAACCAAACAATGTCTTCACTCAAAATAATTTTCTTTATTATAGTCGACCGCTTCTGGCTGTTCTATTGCAGCCTTCTTCGCAGATAATCTGAATTTCCTTATCTGAATCTATTATGGTTTCACTTCAAAAAAGTAAGTTAACTTGCAGCCGCAATAATAGAAGTCCCACTATAACCATGAGATTATCTGAAGAAGGCTGCATTAGAACAGCCGGAACCGGTATTTTACAACACCTATTTTATGATAAGTCGCTATCATACTTTGGAGAAAAACACAGTCGAGGATTTATGAAAGGGGGAGAAAGAGTACAATTGAACACATCGCAGTTTATAAGTTAAATTTTAAAACAACTGATTCTTGAAGTAGTAGATTGTCATGTTGCTAGATAACAGCATAATATGTAGAAACTCAGTTTTATGCCAGCCAACATTTTATGTGAAAAATGATTCATTCCTGACTTCTCACACTCTCATATATTATGTATAAATAAAAAATACGACTATACTGTAGATTATTATTATTTCTTTAAAACGGATAATTACTTCACTTGAATGCAATTAGAGAATAATAAGGTAGCTCTACAGCGGTATCTCATAGGAGAACAATGTATTTCGGGAGAAATTCAGCTACAATTTGAAAGCTTATTGTTAATACGAGCGCACTAGCGGTATTGAAACTTAATAAGGTTCTTGCGAGAGAACTGGATCAGAAGTGAAGTTTGCCGGTTCGTTGTTGCTTCCGTCACCATTATATTTAATACAACCGAAAACAGGAAGCAAAAGTTGCAGGATGGAAAAACATCGAGGCGACGCTATTATTCTCACCGGTTTATCCCATTTATGACTGAGACTGTTTGAACCCGAGTGAACTCGAATAGCTAATTTAGATCTTCACATTCATAAGTCGTCGTTTTGTCGTCGACGTTTTGAATGTCAACCCGATATGAATATGAAGGACGTACAAGGAGAACTTAGAGGCGTGCAATATTTGTTGTCGTAGGGTGGTTTTCACAAAAATTTTGTTAAAAAAGGAACTAAGGGAGAATCTAGAGGTACGAACGAAATTTTCACCGTCGACCTAACTACCATCAAGTGCCCTCGAAGGAACCCCCGGAAACAAGTTAATCAGCGGAGCTAAAAAGATTTTTTTTCTTTCCTTCCCCTGTCTCCGCACTCTATATTAATAATGTTTATTAACCGTTGAATACGAAGTAGACAAGAGGGTAGAATTCCGTTGAATGGAGAACGAGAGCTCGGAAAAAGGTACAATAAGTGTACGGATCGAAAAGAGTTGAAGGGAGAAGTCGGCGATTTCACGTCGGAAAAGTGGATAATTAGCAAGGGCGTTATGTGACGTAGGAAACAACGTTGGGAAGGCGTCTCGGTCGGCACCCACTCGAGGATTCCGGCCGTCGAGTATCTATTGACGACATCCTCTTCTCGCCAGCGTCGACAATGAGTGCACCCTCGCCCGACTTGATTCCATTTATTCTCGAAAACCACTTCTACACTTCACCTGGCACACTTCGAGTGATACTTATTAAAAAAATTTCCCGCATCCCGACTGGAATATTAGCTTATCCAAACACACCTGCCAGACTCGGCTCGGATAATGAAACCTGCAGCATCTCTTTTTCCCTTATTGTGTCGGCTCTGCCTCCCTCTCGATTGTTTTAAAGAAACCCCGTTTTTTGTCGCGACTGTTTTGAAAACGAGCTAACGAAACGCAACAGTTCGAGGTCCTTCATGAAATTAGCTTCACATTGGATTTGTTTATTCGTGTATTAAGAGAAATCTCATAGTCTCTCGGTAAGTGTGCTGCTCTAGATTATATTACTAAAGCCTGTCGACTCCAAACAAACAAGAGGTTGACCGAAAATACAGCTAATCAAAAACTTTTTGAAAAATATAAGTAAGTGCTGCATCGTCATTCTCTTAGTTCATTATATTAAAATATTAATTCTTCTTTTATTAATAAGCATTATCCCTCTTTTGGGTTGATGTTTACTCGTGTTTGCTGATAGATCCACAAATTATCGACTTTCTTCAGTAATTTCTCAATAAAAATTCATTAAAAATTCTGACGGATTGACAATCTAAAATTAAAAATTATCCAATAGTAACAGTGATTAAAAACTGCTAAATATTAAAAATCACGCAGGTTTAAATCCCTTTTAAACCTGATTAGTTACAAAATTAATTAAGCAATTAAAAGACAAAAAGACATTTTAATCATTCCTTAACTTAATTTAAAGTCTAAACAATGTTTTTTTTCCCCCCGTTAAATTCCCTACTAAAATTAATTTTATTTCGAGAAATCAAGGGAAAAATAAATAAACATAATAAAAAAAAGGACAAAAATTGGAAGGTAATTGTATTTTTAGTTAAAGTAAAAATATAGAAAACGAACGGAAGAGAAAAGCAATGAGAAGGTTATGCTTGTTTTAATAATTAATGAGAGACTTGGGAGGGTAGAACAAGTCAATCGTGAAAACGTAATTATTTCAGTTAGTCTCTCCCCCCCTCCTCCCTTAAATTTCTACGGATGGAAAATCATACTAATGAAATCCTACTAAGTTACTGGATGGGAGTGAAGGGGGTTGGGTAAAACAAAATCCCATTGGCCCCCCCCCCCTGATTTCAACCCCCCAACGCTTCTCTTAGTTGAAAAGCTGAAAATGACCGAAAAACAAACTTGCCCCCCACCTATTTGCTTCCAACCTACGTTTTCCAACCTCTTCTAAAAAAACGGCGATAAATAATAAATAAATTTCTCGGAGTTTAAAAAGTTTTATTTAGCTTTCCAATGTATACAAATTAATTAAAAACATTTCGGGAGTAAAGAAACTCTTTTGGTCGAAAAAGAGAGTAAATTATATTAAAGTTGTAAAATATTTTAAGCCAGGTAAAATAAAATATAGGTATTATTTAATTCATTAGTTTAGTAATTGTTATAAGAAAAAGTTATTTTTAAAGAGAGGAATTTTCCGTTAATACTCTGATATTATAAACTTTATTATTATATAATTCCCTGATTTATTTGTACCGTTTAATATCGAATAAAAACTTTTGTATTAACTAAAAGTATAAGTAATTCGTTTCTTTTTTCTTCTTCATTTATTTTTCATTATTATTGCTTTATTACAAAGCGTATTTTTTTATTTTAAAATTGTTCCATCACAAAAGAATAATGTATTTCTTCTGTTGATTGCATATTACAATAAGAATTTTAATTAAAAACAAAATAATGTTTATATTGAATAAAACTTATATAATATACATAAAACCAATATAAAACTTGATATAATCGTATATTGTATAAAAATCAAAAAAGCGAATGTTACAGTACAATATGCGGCACTTCTTTAGATTGTTACTCCCCTTATAAAGGAAACAGAGGGGAGTAACAATCTAAAGAAGGTGTACGGAGTGTTCTTCTTTAGACTGTTACTCCCCTTTTAAAAAAAGTAGTGTGATATTCCTTGGTCCCAAAGTACATTGGACTAAACATCACTTTGTCTTAATAGTTATTTAGTTAAAGTTATCTATATTCTAAAAGCACATGGGGGAGTAACAATGTAAAGAAGTACCCAATATGTTTTCAACCACTTTACACTATTAGTACCTTAAACATCTCACCAGACAAAATCGATAGAAATGTTATATTATGTCAAATGTAAAAGAAAGAAAATAAATAGCTTATGGTTTTTTTTATAAACAGAAGGAGCCATAAAGAAATTTATAATAATCATACGTGGAGGTAGATAATTAAATGATTTATAACATATATTTTATACTTGCTGGATACCCTTTATTCACAATGGAGTGGGTTATTTTTAGTAGGTACTTCTTTAGATTGTTACTCCCTTATGTTTTTAAGACTTTTACTAAATTACTATTAAGACAAAGAGATGGTTAGTTCAATGTACTTTGGGACAAAGGAATATCACACTTACGTTTTTATAAGGAGAGTAACAGTCTAAAGAAGAACATTCCGTACACCTTCTTTAAATTGTTACTCCCCTATGTCTTTGACTAACTAACTATTATTACAAAGGGATGTTAAGTCGAATGTACTTTGAGACAAAGGGATATCACACTTTTGTTTTCATAAGGGGAATGACAGTCTAAAGAAGAACATTCCGTACACTGTCTTTAGATTGTTACTCCCCTCTCCTTTTTTTATAAGGGGAGTAACAATCTAAAGAAGTGCTTTATTTTTTTATGTATTTTGTTAATTTGACGGGTTTATTATCTTTCGCCAAGAAGTATTAATAGTACATTACGCGTCGAGTGTGGAAAGTAGCATTTTACATGTGAGTGTGGAGTTTGCACCCACCGAGCGACAGCGAGGGTAGTTAAACCACACGAGCACTGCAAAATGCCGTTTTCCCACGAGTTGCGTACCGTATTTTATCTACTTAGATAAAGATTGTTAGATTTAAATAATAAATACAGAAAAAAATAAACTTGCTGTATGTAAGTTTGCATCTCTTCTCTTGATAAAGATGGCATTAATCTTGAGTTGTATTTTTTGCCGAATTTATTATTTCTGGAGGAGTATTATTCTCTACATTTTCGTCAAAGTCACTTGATTCATTCATTGTTTTTCACTAAAAACTCGATATAAACAGTTACTTTAATAAAAGAATAGCAAATTAGTTTTGTTAAATGTAAACAAACTCGCTAATCTTGCGTAAAGCTGAAGAATTCCTCTTCTTTACCGCGCTAGCGTGGTAAAGAAGAGGAATTCTTCAGAACCATGAGACGCGCATGTGCAATGAATACAAGTACGTAAATAATCACTTTCTACGCATCTAAACAGAGAAATAATGTTTATATTTCGTATCAATCGTAGATAAAATAATTTTATTATGTGATTCCATACAGTTCACCACTCCCATAGGAACTTTTTAAACTTTCCGCGGAAAAGTAGAGGTATTTTTCCTGATTTATCCCCTCCTTCCTCCTCCGTTGTCTCATGATCCATGATCATAAGATCATCTTAATGATCGATAAGGATTTGTCAAATAATCAAGGCGATTACTGTTAATATAACGTAATCTTCATAAATTTAACCCTTAACTGGTATCATTGGGTCAAAATAGACCCAGCGTACTCTATCTTACCACTAATTGGTGGCTATAGCATTTAGATGGTGGATGCTCTGTGACTTCTCACACAATGAGCACCTGCATCGACATCTCAATTTTTAGTTTACTTCGAGCATTAGAAGTGTCCGTTTTACGTTTTACGTCCGGGTCAACTTAAACCCGATAATCAGGTCAACTTTGACCGATAAATTGATTTTTTTTTTTTGCATTATTTAATAAGTGTGCTTATGCATGTAAGTGAAAATAAAGTTCATTTTTCAAAAATTTTAATATTTTCCTTTAGATTTTGGAAATTATATTTTTCCAATATTTCAAGGTCAATATAGAACTTTTTTTTACAATTAGGGCTACAACAATATGATTTCTTATAAATACCTGAAAATATTTATGAACCTGTTGGAAACAGTGTCAAAAATAAAACATTTGAAAGTAACTATTCATTAAATTGCTTTATCATTCTTAAATAGCCTTGGGTCCGATTTGACCCGACGATACCAGTTACGCAAGTAAATGTGACGATACCAGTCAAGGGTTAAATATAATTAGTTGTTTTGACTAAGATCTTGTGGCACCACTTCATAATTATGACTAGAGAGGTTAATACAAAGTAACAATATTGTCACCACAATTTTATATTGATGATTAACAAACGCTTTTCAACATTTAATATCATCTTCAGTATCCGTGTTAACTTAGTAAGACTTAATTCTGTAACAACAGAATTAAGTCTTACTAAGTTAACACACATATTGAAGATGATATTAAATGTTGAAACGCGTTTGTTAATCATCAATATAAAATTGTGGTGATAATATTGTTGTGTTACATTCTACCAACCTCTCTAGTCGTAATTCATAAATTAAATTAATTTTTTTATACTACTTAATTGCAAGTTCCAAATCATTATTATAATTCGACTTCATATTTGATTTTTCCATGCATCGACGTATCAGCAACAAGCTAGCGCTCTTTTTTCACAACCTTTTAAAAGTCATAAAAAGTGGTTTAAAAAAAAGTGCTAACCCTTTAACTTATTGACACCCCAAGCCGGGGTCTATGAGGTCGAAAAGATAAACATGATGGTTCACACCAATCGGTCTAATTTATACGACATTTGTCGAACATGGACGATATAAAATTTGTGAGGACAGGTTGTGATGCCCCTGGTTAGATGGGGCGAGAAGGGGGCGGACCGGGGGGGGGGGGGGGGGGGGGTAACCGAGGACTAATAAATTAGGAGATATCGAGGGTGGGTTGCATGCAAAAAGGCTTGTACTGAGTTGTCGGCCTGGCTCCACGGTCAGTTGACTTTAACTACCACCACTTTAGCCTGAACCCTCGGCGTATTGGCTCGGTGTAAACATGATAATCCTAACCCTGTAACCTCCCCCTCTACATAACTTCATTAAACCATTATAGCGCTTTTCCCCGTTAAAAACTTTCTCTTATTCAATTACCAATTATCGTTGTCGCCAACCCCATCTCCGTCCACCTACTGTTACTTAGGACCTTGCAATATCATCTAACGAGGGTTGTAAAGTCATAAATCCAACTTCTAACGAGTAGTAGGGAACTCGTGTGTGGATAATACACCTCATGAATAAACAAATAATCTTGAAACGTGAAACTTCAAACGGATAACTTTTACAAAAGAAAATCTTTGTAGTTTCGTCCTTTATCAAGATTGTTCACGTGCTTATAGTCAATACAACTCAACAATTATGACCGTTCGAGTTCGAAGTAGTTGAAATAGATGTGCATTAAAAAATTATTGGTTGAAATGAAATTGGATCAAGTAGATAAAGGTGTTTATATTAGGTATTATATCAGTGCCTGGTGGAATAGTAAATTTTACGTGTGCAATAAGTAATGATTATGATTTGAAACAAATCAGTTGGCCATAACTATATTCTGTATTTTAATTGTATACAAATGTACAACATATTAGTATGGGATTCAATAATCCCATCAAATTGATAATTAAATTCAGTAAAACTTAAAATGTATAGCAAATAGCCTCATTGACCAATGTTTATGGTAAATTTGTTTCGACCACATTTAGTGGTCTTTATATGTTATAGTTATAACTCCACTGATGAGTTCGGCATTCGAGTAAGCATTATATTAATGAGCAAGTTTCGAAGAAACTCTATTTTATAACAATTTATTTATCTTGCGATGTAGGTAGGAGTTTCAGATTATTATTTTTTTAACTTGTTACCATTTGCTCATGGTCTTTACAATTTCAATGCAAACAGGAGGTCCGTTGATCCACCGTAGAAATTCCACAGGGCCGTCAGTTTAAATGTCCATTCATAGAATAAGCCGATCAAAAGATTTGAAACAATCGATGCAGAATTGTAAACAAGCTTGCAAAAGCAGTACAAAATGGTTGAAGAGCAGAATTCTCGGCGCCCACGCTCCAGTAAACTGATAGAGAGGGTAAATGGGTGGGAGGATTAATTCGACTGTACCTGTGACTTGAAAACTACACAAGTTGTTGATATATTTCACGTATCCTGCATAGTTGTTAAATAATAGTAAAATCATATTGCTTTCAGTATCCCGGGCTTTGGGATGTTCAATGACCTAACCCTAACAGGTATATAATAGGTATCCATATTCCTCTTCTGTCGATAACCTCTGAATATCACCTGCCAATCTTAAATTCAACCTGGTTACCCGGACATTTTCGTTACATCAATTCCTAAATCTTATATACTCTTGCTTCACCTATCCATTTCTACAAAATGGGTAGGTATTGTAATACTTTTGACTAAATAAATTCATAAATTTCCTTCTTGTGATAAATAATAAGAAGCTCGTAGCAGTGTCTTCAATACTGCCAAGAAACGACGTAATAATTAGGAATTGGGAGAAACTTAAGCTACTAAAGAATGTTGCAGATTTCCAAATTTCTCACAAGGAATTGAAATACTCATTTATGTGAAATTTGACACCTCCTTACTCCTTAGTTCATTCTTATGTTGACTAGAAGACTGTACTTAATATTGCATTATATATAATTCTCGTAATTTTGTATACTTTAGGTATAGGTTGGTTATATGTATTTTTTATTTTTTTTTGTATTTTGTTAAAAGTAATTAAATATATTTTTTACAACTCCATAATACACTTCTTGTTCTCAATAATTCCCTCGTGGAAATCGTGAGCTAACGATGTATTAATAACTTCAATAAGGAGGCCCGTGGTTCAAGTCCCGGTGCTGGGGACTATTTTTCCCTGTATGTTTCCCGTAGTAAATTATTATTATAATTTGATTTAAAGTAAAATTTAATCTTTCCGTAGTTAGAATTCTATCTACCTAAAACTTAAAAATTTGAATTTCTTATTGGTTGTAGGTACGGGTACTAATTGAGTACTTTATAATCATGAGCGTTAATTCTCGGTCTAGTTCTATTGCCGTGAATATTTGGCTTGCTAGACTTGTAGAAAAGATTGAAAGCTTGGATTCGGGAATTTGTATCGGTAACGACAGAGAAGAATCATTCTCCAGTATAGCTCAGTTGGTAAGAGAAAAAGATATATTGGAGGCCCGTGGTTCAAGTCCCGGTGTTGGGGTCTATTTGTCTCTGTATGTCTCCCGTAGTTAATGATACTTATAATTTGATTTAAAGTAAAAATTTATATACATCGTCTAAAGTACAATTGAAACAGGCTTGCGATATTTCAACTTGATAGAAGCAGTAGTTATTGAGTAGTGAAGTGACAAATTTTATAATAGTTTGAAGATGACAGGAACATGTAAGTTAAAGAATACGTAGAAAGGCATCCTTCTCCCCCACTATACGGCCATTTATTACAATCATCCTCTTTAACTATCAACTCATCATGATTAACTATTTTCTTAATATCTAATATTTATTGCATTATAAGCTCGCTTCAATGATAGAGCCACGCGATGCCTAGTATTATTTGAGTTATTTACGCAAGTCTCATACGAATACTCTATAAATGAGTAGTAATATTTTAATGAGAATAATTAGAAGAGATTTTTTTTTAATGAGAAAGGGAAACAGTATCTCTTCTTTTGAGTTGTTAGACTTAGAGTGGTGAGAAAGCGGAATAAATATACTTAATGGGAACAATGTAGAGGTAATAGGAAATTTAATAGGAAAGAGAAGAGGGTAAGCTGTCGGTTAGGAACATTAAAAAGCGATATAATGGATGTTTGAGTGAAGAGACTGCAGGGAGTCGGGATATAAGAAGAGGGATTAGCAGAGGAATTCTTCAAGTGGAGTTCAGGGTGCGGGTTCGACGGGGCGAGTGTCTACACCCGTAGTCCTACATCAGGCCTTCAAAGCCTCTTTACGCATTCATTCACTAGCTTCTGTACACCATGTTTGACAACAATGAAAGAGCAACTTCATTGAACTACAGACCGAACGGTATCGGTAAAAAGTTTAGGATCGTTTCCGAGCTTGTTACCCTTTTGTAAGTACGGCACGGAGCTCAAAAGATCCGCTTTTTCGTTATACAATAATTTTCTGCTGTTAAGGATAGATGTTCACCGTCGTAAAAGATTCGTAGTACCTCGAAGAAACGGGATAATACAGGGAGTCTAGGAAGAGCAGAGCTTACCGTTTCTAAGGCGTCAAGACGACCTCCGTTCTTAATTCCCGAAGACCTAATCCTAATGCTATTTAGGGTTTAGGTACCTTGACATCCACTTCATACTTTAATTCCTCGTCGGCATAATAAGTAAGATTTTTAAAAATATGAAACTCTCCATAGACTTTGAAACTTAATAGAAAAGTTTTGAAAGAAACTGACATCAAAGAACCGTAAGAATACTACAGTAAAGAATACCACAGTAAGAATACCACAGTAAGAATACCACAGTAAGAATACCACAGTAAGAATTTTTAAAAGTTCAGTTCTTATTATCACATAACTGTAAATGGCTTTTAGGAAATGAAAGCCATTAATCTGCAAGTTTTGTGTAGACCTTATGGTTTTTGTTGTAGATTAAGCCATAACGATGGACAATAAGAGAAAATTTAAATCATTTATAAATATTCATAATTTAAAATAATTGTTTGGATCAGAAACACAACTAAAAATAATATGTATTGTGATTAATATTACTATAATCTAACATAACTTTATTGATAATAATGAATCTAAAAGGAAATATCTAGAAGCAGCTTTCATGCCATGACAGAAAATTTAAGTTTGATAAGACGGAAGGTTTACTTCTAGTTATCTTTATCAATTTTTTAAACATGTTAATTTGTTAATTTTTATTTGTTCTCAACTTTTGTTATTTTTTAACATTTAATTTTTAACATTTTTTATAACATTTATTAAGTGTTGACTATTATGAGTGACGAAACCACTATGTGGTCTATATATAACTTTTTTTCTCTCTTCTTGATAAATTGTTGTTAACGATCCAATCTTCTTAAGATAAGGTAAGAATTTGAGTCCTTGCCTTCATTTCCTGTCAATTTTGTATTTTAAGTCATGTAACAAGAACATTTTTCGATGTTTTTAGGCATGAATATGCCCTGAGTGGGGCGAAATATAGCCAACTTAAGAATAATTCACCTTAATTGAATTTTTTATTACTACCCTTGATCGACCCACATAAAAACGAAAAATAACTTTGATTAAATAGCTATTAAGACAAAAGGATGTTAAGTCCAATGTACATTGGGACAAAGGAATATCACACTTCTGTTTTTATAAAGGGAGTAACAGTCTAAAGAAGAACATTCCGTGCACTTTCTTTAGATTGTTACTCCCCTCTGTTTTTTCTTATAAGGGGAGTAACAATCTAAAGAAGTGCCAAGAATTCAACTAAGGTGAATCATTAATTTTTAATTTGACTACATATATTTCACACCTCTCCGAGGCATATTCATGCCTAAAAACATAATTACAATATGTTCTTTAAGTATGTAGTAACATAAACTCACAAAACAATACAAATATCACATAAATAAAGGCAAGAACCATTTCTTATGTTATCTTAAGAAGTTAGGATCGTTTATATTCCTCGTACTTAAACAATTTTTAAAAAGAAGAAAATTTTGTTTAGACCACATAGTGGTTACGTCAACATCATCATCGTCAATCATTTCATAAAAGTTGTTATTAACAAATATAAAACTTAAAAATAGGACGAAGCAGATAAAAATAAAAATTAACAAATAAACATAAAATAAACTTAAAGATTTTGACTAGAGGTAACCTAAAGTAACCTTCCGTTTTATCAATTAACGAAAAAACGAAGAAATTTCTATAATTTTTTTTATAATAATATATTTTTAAATTTTAAATTTGAGGTTCTTTGGTTATGTATTATTACTAAAAATATTGTATTATAATTTATTTTAGTTATTATAAGGGTTTACAGTTTATTATAACTTTGACATTAATTTATAAGAATGATAAGAGCTTAACTAATTTGGCGGGATATTTGATTTGAAATGACTATTTGAATTTTAACACGGCTGAATTAGTTAAATTCTTAATCTTTTACCCTTGATCGATCCACATAAAAAACGAAAAATAAAAAATTATTATCATCATATATAAAAGTACACATTTTATATAAATATCATGTAAATTAAAAGGTAAGAAGGTTTAAGCTAAGTTAGATAAGATTTAATAAGTATTTCAAATCGATTGCATTATGTTTGGTATGAAAAGTGGACTCACAATATGTTTTTATAAATTCTATTTAATATTTGTAAAAATGTTATAGCTCCAAGAAGCCATATGATTAAATCATAAAAGATGTCAATATTTTACCAGATTAAAATAGATTCTCGACTCCATGTTGTTTACTTATTGTCTCCCCTCTACGTCTTCTAAAAAAAAGGATTGAAGACGAAGTGTGTTAGGAAACGACGAGGGGGTTCTTTCTTAATAGCTCCTTATTATTGGGGTAGAACTGGGAAGATTCCCAGCGCGTCCCCTTCAGCCAAATTGATTAGGGAAGCCTTGCGTCTCAAGCCTGCGCCGACATTCAAATTCATATCACTCAAAATCTAATAGGCGTTAGGCATGGCGCCGTTCAACCAAACAAAATCCCACAACAAACTTGGGATTTCTTAACCTAAAAGAAAGATAACAGTTTATAGACAAACCATTAACTATAAGTCTATTCTTTATTATACAGACAAGTAAGGCGCGCTTCACGTAAGTACGTGAGACGATAATCGCCGCTTTCTGTAAGATTAAGTGTAAAATTTTAATAGTTGCATATTCTTTTATCTGCGATTGATACCGTAGAAAGTGATTCTTTATGTACTTGTATTCATTGCGCATGCGCGTCTCATAGTTCTGAAGAATTCCTCTTCTTTACCACCCTAGGGTGGTAAAGAAGAGGAATTCTTCAGCTTTACGCACGATTAGCGAGTTTGTTTACTTTTAACAAAACTAATTTGCTGTTCTTTTATTAAAGTAACTGTTAATATCGAGTTTTTAGTGAAAAAAAATGAGTGAATTAAATGAATTTGACGAAAATGTGGAGAATAATACTCCTTCAGAAATAATTAATTCGGCAAAAAATACAACTCAAGAATTAATGCCATCTTTATCAAGAGAGAGAGATACGAACTTACATACAGCAAGTATATTTTTTTCTGTATTTATTATTTAAATCTAACAGCCGTAGATAAAGTACGGTAAGCAACTCGTGCAGAAACGGCATTTTGCATTGCTCGTGTGGTTTTACTACCCTCGCTGTCGCTCGGGTGCAAACTCCACACTCGCATGCAAAATGCTACTTTCCGCACTCGACGCTTAATGTACTATTATTACTAGTATAATCATTTGTAATGCAATATTGTACTTATTATTCAATTGAATTGAGAATTTAAAATAACGTAACATTAAGTTTTTCCAACGCCTTCTTATATTTAATGATGATGTTTACCTTGATTAATATTGTAGGCTTGAATAAAACTATTTGTAACATGTTGTTTAGAAATGTAATGATGAAGAATATTGTTATTTATGCATTTAATTGACTATGATTATGAGGTGAATGATATCACTGAAATATCACAACATATCTCATATATTATACTTAATAATTGATTTTTTTCATAGGGATGTTTATGGTTTTATATTATAATGAATTTTTATTTAAACTTGGTAACAATTAAATGGTGTCGTTATTATTTTAATGTACTTAATTTTTAATTTTATACAATGGTATTACAACAATTTTTTACTTGATTAATTATTGTTTTCAAATAATTTTAAAATTTTTACTGTACTTTGACGCTCTTCCATAGAAACAGTGACTATTCGAATTCCTCATCATTAATGACTTCATAAGTGAGTATATTACTATTAATTTTACAAATTTAGATTATTGTTATTAAAGGATGAATTACTATGTGAAATTTGTTAGACCAAGCTTACTTCCTTTAAAGATTTACTAATGAATGCGAAGCTAGAAATGTATAATTGATAATATTGCGGTTGGTTAGTTCATCACCTTATGTAGAGTCGAAACGTAGCTTAAACAACATGTTGTAAATCATAATAAATATTTCGGTGAATTCCGACGTTTCGCTTCCACTGCTGGAAGTATCTTCAAGAGTATGATGCATCCTAATCTTAAATTAAAGCAACAAGATATACTATTGTTGCTTCAATTTAACATCACGATACACCTGAAGATGCTTCCAGTAGTGGAAGCGAAACTTTGGAATTCAACCCCATCGTGACGCGGATTTCAAGCTATTTATTATGACTCAAGGCGTGGAAGCCTACGCACCAGATGTTGTAAATCATTTTATTCACACCTACAATATCCGTCAAGACGATAATCATCATAATCACGTTAATCAATTTTGAGCTTAAAAGGAACTAAAATGGCCTGCTTATTATTTTTGGGGGACGAAGTTTAAGCTTTCTAAATTTTAGAGTGGTTTTCACAAATCTAGTTTACAAATATTTCGAATCAATTAAAGTTTGTATGTTGTAACACGAATGTAGAAAAATTAATGTTATTTTATTTAATCTAAATCCCAGGGGAGGAAAATAAAAAGAAAGCAGAAGAAAAGAGTCGATGGGTAAGTTGAGAAATATTAAAGGAAGCTGTTGAGCCGGTGTTTGAACGTCGACAGTGAAATAAGGAAAGGTTAAATAATGTGGGAAACGACGAGGAAGTAAAGGTAAGGAAACGGTGGGGGATCCGACCGGATCCTCTTATTAGGAAGGGTTATTATAAGAACTTTATAATATTTTATTTTTGTCGGCCCGGTCAGCGAGAGATAGGGCCGCCTCCAATCTCGACGATTAACGACAATATTTGTCCAGGGAGGAAAGAGGATGGGAGAAAGAGTGCGTGCAAAGGAGAGGACCAACCCTTACCAGCGGACCGTTAAAAAGTTCAATTTCTCCGGTTGGCTGGTCTCTTCCCCCCTCGGGGGGCCTTTTATTGGATGTATGCGAGGAAGATTTCCATAGCAACCCTTGTATCGGGGGGCCCAGGACGCCCTCATCACACCTTACCAATAATCATATCCTACTTTCAAACCTTAACCTTACAACTACCTCTACCGACCATTATCCTTTAACCGCTTAAATTACACCCTGTACTCCGTACACATCATTTTCCAAAACAGCTTTCTGCCTTGTAGTCCCCGCCTCGTGTCACTATTATACTATCGGGAAAACTCGCGTTAAGTTCCAACACGCTTCTTCCAATATATTATTCCGTTTTCCTTCCGACTAATACCACGTTTCGTAATTACACTTGTATACTGAGCAGGGTCTAATGAACTAGAAAATACAGTAGATTTTCCAGCAATAAATTTCGATAAAAGCATGAGATGAAAAATCCACTGTTAAACTTGTCACGGCTAGATATGAAATGTTAATTTCTTCTAACACGAGTATTCAACGAATATTATAATTATCCTTAAGAAAAGATCAACTTTCTTGCACTTCTTTAGAATGTTACTCTCCTTATAAAGCAAACATAGGGGAGTAACAATCTAAAGAAGGTGTACGGAATGTTCTTCTTTAGACTGTTACTCCCCTTATAAAAACAGAAGTGTGATATTCCTTTTTCCCAAAGTACATTGGGAACATCACTTTTTCTTAATAGTTATATATTTAAAGTTATTTATGTTGTAAAAACACATAGGGGAGTAACTATCTAAAGAAGTACCAACTTTCTCTTCTAAGAATAAACTTTTAAACTGAAATCATTCTGGGTTCATTAATTAGAAAATACGTCATAGAAGAGGTGTAGTTCAATAACCAAAACAACGTCTTCACACAAAATAATTGTATTTGTAACAATAGTTGTATTTGTAGCAATAATTGTATTTGTAACAAAATTGTCACTGATACAATTATTTTGTGTGCAGACGTTGTTTTGGTTATTGAACTACACCTCTTCTATGATGAGTCCATTTAATTTCCCATACTTAAAAAAAATATAATATTAAAATATTTTTAATGTTTCAAGAGTAATATGACGGCACTTACGCTGGGTATGTTGTCGTTAGTGCACACCGCTTCGGCCAGAAGTCTGTCACGAATCTCCCAAGCGAAGATGGATGGGCATTCTCTTTTGTACATGGCTATTCTAGAGACGACTTCGGCCGTCGCTACTCTCGGCTTAGAGCCGCCGATAGCTCTCGGTCGAATCGAACCCGTCTCGTAGTACCTGAAATCACAAGTCAATGTCTTGCTTATAATAAACATTAAAAATAATAAAAAAAAAGAAGCTACATTAGGAATCGTTGGGACTTTAGGGTATTCTATATCCATTTTTGACAATACCGGTAATTTGGAAGATTGAACGCTAAATTTGTCTCTAGATATTAATAGTAGTACTCCAAAACTTCACATTTTAAACTAATTGATTACTTTCTGAAAAACTCGGCTACAAACATTGATCGTTCATTTTAATTGTATGGTAATTGCTCGATACTGACCACATTGGACAGGACAGCTTTAATTCTTCAAAATCAATTAATCAAAGCTCAGCAAACGTCTCAGTAAAATGTTTCATATATTATAATGATCTCAGATCTTTTCAATTCTTTAAGATTTTAATGATGATGATTCATTTCATAAAATAGTTAAAATCCTTTTGAAAATATTTGGCAAAAAAATCGAGTCATGAATTTTTTTCACATACAAAATAATCCAATCGTATTTTTGTGCTAAATATAAAACCACGTGTAATTTATTTGATTTGGTTATTTGCCATTTAAACTTTGGCCATCAAACGTCGTTCCAATATTGTTGGAAGAGTTAAAAGGAAAAATGAAATACGTCAAGTTTTGTCCGACGTTAACAGTACAAACGTACATTTAGCGCTAAAGCATAGCCGGTGATGTACGGATGAGAAGTCAGAGGTTATAATTGCTGGAAATCGTGACACAAAAAAATATGATAAAGGACTTTGGCTACCCCTCTAGTCCTCCGCAACATCGGACCGAATTAATCACAGGCCACCGGATCTCAATCGTTCAAACAGAATATCTATTCCTCCCTCCTCTTCCGACGAAAAGACTCGGTAGGTAAAAAAGCCGAGTTAATCACTTTGTATGTCGCATGTCATTTTTCGCGGTGGACACAATGCCTGAGAGAGACTCGTCAGACTAATCAAGTGACTAAATGAATAAATGCCGCAATACATGTGTGTATACTTCGGAGTCTATAATTTCCAATTAACAGTTAGTGGTTATGTGCGGCGATGCGAGCCGCTGCTGTTGACGGCCTCACGGTAACCGGTAAAGGTTTTCGTAACAGGCCAGCACGGTATCCCGATAAATTCATTTCTATTTTCAATCCGTGATTTTACCGCCCCCCCCCCCCCCCCCCCTCCAGATTATAATCCCATAGATGTTAATGTCGTCACCAGACCGTAATGGTACAACGTGTTCTCGGCTTTGTGTATAAATTAATTATATCAGTCGGTAAATTCAAATCGATTCAACAATTATAACATGTAATTGCTAATTCACAATTGTAATGAATATAACACGAAGAGAATCATTTATCAGTTTGTTAATAAAGCATAAAAGCGAATTTAATATAAACCGGTTTTACAACTTCAGTCCGTTCACCATTAAATAAAGTAAATTAAGCAAATTTGAATTAAAATACCAGTATATTCTCAAGTGGCTCGACAACTTAGTTGATGGCATTTAGAATGGAACTTTCAAAGTTATCATTAAGTGCACATTAAGACGGCACTTAACGCTTGACTGATGCTCTGTTAAAGTGACAAAATGGTTCTGCATTTAACCCTCATCAATGGTAAATAAGAATCAAGGAGTCGTCTAAATTTATCGTATTAAAAATATCTGTTTGACTTTTATATTAATCTAGTGACATTTACTAAAGAGTATATGTGATTTCCATCTCATAAGAAGTGAAACTCACAATAAATAAAATTCCTCTTAAAAACAATTCATTTAAAACTGTACAAGTGACACAGTGTTTCAAAACTAAGAATAAACACTAAATCAAGGTATTTCTAGGTGCTTCAATACTTTGTTAATTTTAGCTTCAAAGAGGAGACATAACTTCCTGAGACAAAGTAATTATTTATAGGTGTTTTATTACTTACTTCTTGAAACGAAATAGTATTTATACCTAAGTAAATTATGTTTTCAATAATCAAGTCTAAATATTATGCTTAAAGACAGTTAGATCTTTGTATATTTATTATATATTTATAATAATACTGTATTTATTGTTCAACTAAATTATATATTTCTACCGAGAATACGTGAATTCAAGTTGGATTAGGACGAGTTTAGGTGGGAAAACAAATGATAAAATCAACCTGCCGCTGGGAGTCGAACCTTACCTCATCACCATTACTAATCCAACGAGCTAACCATTAAGATACGACGATGGTATTCCGTGGGACGGTGCGCATCTTAAAGGATGCTGATATCAGTAGTTCGATTCTCGGCGGTAGGGTAATGTTTACTCTGAATAAGTGGATCCATATAGGACTATAAAGAGTTGAGGTTGAGGGGAAAACAATATGAAATCAACCAGCCTCAGGTATCGAACCTTGGATACCTCATCACTCATCACTCATCATAAATCCAATGCTCTAACCACTGAGTTACAAAGATTGAACTCCACAGTACAGAGAGCTAGATAAAGGATGCTGGGATCAGTGGTTCAAATCTCGAGGCCATAAGTTAAATCTGAATAAGTAGATTCATAAAGGACTGTGAAGATTTTAGGGTTGGGGGAAAAAATATAAAATTAACCAGCCGCTAGGAATCGAATTTTGGATACCTTATCACTCATCACTAATCCAATGCTCTAACCACTGAGTTACAAAGATGGAATTCCATAGTATTGAGAGCTGCATAAAAGATGCTGGGATCGTGGTTCGACTCAGATAATGTTTACTCTGAATTAGTGGATTCATATAGGACTATGACCAGTACAGGTGGGGGAAACAAAATGATAAAATCAATTACCTCATCAGTAATTTAACACTCTAACCTCTAAGTTACGACGATCGAATTCCGTAAAGCTAAATAAATAATGGACTGTAGTTCGATTCTGGATGGCGTTGTGATAAATATCTCTCTTTACTCAGTAATAATTTAAATATTTAAGCAATGCCGATAATTATATCTTTTTGAATTCAAGAAAAAATAATGTTTTATTGAATAAATTAATACAACTTAATAATTAAATGCGACGATACAATACTTATAGATTTGCTTCTACAATACTCGAAAAAGAATTATTAAAATTATTCTAAATAAAAATATAACATATTCTTCTGAAAGAGCCTTTAAACAGTTTAATGTTTTACCTTTAAAACATATCATTGAAATGAAAGCATGCTTGTACGTTTTTAAACATTGCCTGTATTTCGTCCCTTCTTCCACCTATAAAACAAGATCAGTTGTTGATAAAAAATATCCTATCCCTAAAGCATGTACATCATTCGGACAAAAATCATTCATTTATCGGGGCACTGAAATAATGAACTCGCTGAAACTTGAATTAGGAATAACCGATAATTTCCATGAATTTAAAAAATCCCTTAAAACTATGTACTATAAAATGATTCAAAGGGAATAAATAAATAAATGACAATCAATAACATATGCATCAAAATAAATAAAATAAAAATATAAATTAATAAATAGTAACATGATATAAACTTAAACAACTTTTCACACTAACAACAACAAAATAGTAACATAAAAATAAAATTTAAATATTAAAATAGTAATATGATTAGATAGTAATTAAACTGAATTTGAAACTATGTAGTTGTAGGAAAATATGTAGTTATATTATTATTATTTATTAGTTATGCATATCATATTATTGTATTCTAATATATTTTTGGTTTTTGCTTAGCGTATCAACTATTATAAGTTTCTGTAGATACTGATGAACTCCTCCTCCAAGCTCAAGCTTCCAGCTTTTTTGGAGGAGTAATTCAGAAAACTCATGTATTACTTTATTGTATTATTATGTTTTTTTTATCTGAATAAAAAAAAAAAAAAAAAAAAATATATATATATATATATATATACATATTATTTTATATCTATTTTAAAAAGATTTTATTTATTTTTTAGGAAAAAAAGTTAAATTTCAAAATGGTGGGAGAAAAGGAAGAATTTTGATTCGTTGTTGTCATTTATTTTAATAAAATGTTATTGTTATTTCTCTTTTCTTTCTCCGTATTATTTATTGTTATATATTAAAAAAAAATATATATAGTATACGTATTTATTATTAAAAGGTGTGTGGCATTGTAAAGAGTTCTGAAGCGTTCACTGTTTCAGTCCCTCTTACCTTTATTTTATTTTTCTTTTTTTCTTTTTAATATACGAAGCACGTCAAAAGAAATTAACCAAGCCTCGGTACTACTCAGAATAATGGGAGGGAGCGGCTACGTATATATATATATATTTTTTTTAAAATGTCTTTTTTTATTCTATATATACATATTTTTTACTTTGACGTAATACTTTTTGATCCAAAGAGATTGCCCCTACCTTTCCTTTACTACGGATCACATTCTATGCGCTACGATAAACTCCACTACAAAAAAGTGAAAAACAAAGAAGAAGAGGAAAAAAACAACTCTCCACATATTTATAAATATATATACGTAGGTATATGTATTTTAAAATAAAATAAAAAAAAAAAAAAAAAAAAAAAAAAAAAAAACGGTTTACTTGATTTTTATGTTTTAACTTTTAAATCAATGCAGGGAAGTATTTTTTTGAAATTGAAAAATGTATATCTTAACAAAGAATAGGCACTTCTTTAGATTGTTACTCCCCTTATAAAAACAGAAGTGTGGTATTCCTTTGTCCCAATAAGTACATTGGACTGAGGATGCCTTTGTCTTAATTATTATTTTGTCAAAGTCATTTATATTTTGAAAACAACGTGGGAAGTAAAAATTTAAGAATAAAATGTGACTTTTTACAAATTTAGGGCACCCAATTTTAGCCCGAGCTAAAATTCATTTCTCGATTTCGCCTCGGGGTATGATTTTTCTGAACATGTACCTATGCCAATTTCATCAAAATCGGCCCAGTAGTTTTAGCCTCCAAGCGTCTGCACAGACGAAGGCAGACATGTTTAAAATAATATACATAATTTTTATGTATAAAAAATTATTTTTATTAATTGTTACGATAAACGAATACGAACAAATTGTGGCAGAATTTTATCAGATAACATGGTTATTCTGCATAATTTCATCAAATAACATTCATATCTGAACGCAATATGATAATGACAGGATAAATGATAACAGGATATTGCTTTAGACTTTAGATCAGGGGTTCCCAAAGTTTTTTTTACCACGCCCCCCACAGTCAAGAATAAACTTCCCTCGCCCCCCCCCCCCTCCAAAATTTTATGAGATAATAAAAAAATAAATAAATAAACCATTATTACATTGAATAACCATTCATTTATTTGTATTACTACTATTTTTATAACATTACAAGTTAATAATTTTACAGATGATCTTATGGGATCTCATGAGATGGATGAGCTTGCACTTTTTTTACAAGATTCCCTATTGTTGGATGAGTATTAGAAAGTGCACCACGAAAATCAAGCACAGCAAAATCAAGTTTGCCACGATACATTGTTTTTATTGCAACAAGTGCTGAAAAATCTTTTTTGCACAAATAAGTGCTTGAAAAAGGTTAATACAATCGAGGTGCTTGCTGTGATATACTGGGGTACACTTTGTAATACTTAACCCAAAACGATGATTTGTCCATTTTATCAAAATCGGCAGCAGAACCTTTTTTTATTTCTAAAGCTTGTTCTTGGAGTGTTTCGGGCAGGGAATCTATGTTGACACTGAAAGGATCCATTGTTAATTTATAAATGTTGTCATCACATGTGTTAGGAAAGTATCTGTTGAATTCGTCAGTGAGGTTCTCCAAATAATTTGATATTTGGATTTTTATATAATCGCATTAGACGTTCGAACGACAAAGCTATCTCGATCTCGAGGTCCCACGCCCCCCTTGACTTGTCTTCACGCCTCACTAGGGGGGCGCGCCCCCCACTTTGGGAACCAATGCTTTAGATCATACAGTAAAGTAGTTTAAAACGTATACAACATCCGATTACGTAACATAGCATCCGAACACAACATGACAGGATAAAAGATAATGTTTACTACATAAGTACAGTATGTCATCAGGTAACATGGAATCTTAACGCAACATGTCAATGACAGGATAATTGATCAAAGAATGTTGTTGTAGTTCTTAAAGTAAATTAGTTGTATAAAATGAACATTTCATCCCATCAGGGATAAAGCATCAGAAAACATCATGACTAGATCTTACAACAAATGAGTTGATTAAAATTCACATTTTAATTCACATCATCATCATCATCAGGTAACATAGCGGCGTTAAGGCAAAATTAAAAGAAAAGCATTTATTTTATCATTGAAGCAAGCGTCTTGCAATAAATATGTATTGAATACTGAGAAAAAAGTTAATTATAATAAGTTGATAGTTAAAGAGGATAGTTGTAGTAGAGTGAGTCCCTAACCAATTTATGTCCTGGTCTACTCAATTTAAAATATTATAAAATATATCACTTAACTACACAAAAACTTCTTCTTGTATCAGGTTGAAATTGTACATGCCTTTTTCAATTGTAGATTAGACGATGTGTATGAAGTTTTATTAAAATCATTACGTTAGAACGTAATATATCGGTAAAACCGCTGTTTTCTCTATTTTAAACGTTTTGGTCCGCTTTAATAAATTTAGCGACTTTTAAGACTTCATAGCAGTGTCGGTGTTTGTTTTACTAACAAAATTTATTTATAAAAGTTGTTGGTCTCATTAAATAGATGAAGTTAGAATTGTTTCCCGTCCTAAAATTCTAATTTTATATTTGAAGCTTACGTTTACGCGAGCATTGAGTGCGAACGTTTGAGCGGATAACGTTGTCCAACGAACTCGTCCTGGGCATTGATAAAATGAACATGTGTACAAAATTTCAACTAAATCGGTCATTATTTACTCAAGTTATTGTCGTCGGTCGATTTCGTGACGGTTGGTTTTGACAGTCGTTTTTTTCGGATTCACTCCCGGGCTCCGCCGATTCTTTATGGCTACGCTGTAACGTGCCATAAAGAATTTCGTTCCAATAATTTTTTTATGGTGTGCCCCGAGCTAAAAATGTTTGGGAAACACTTTTCTAGATAATCCGAAGATTTGGAGCCAAACAAAAAGATGAATTTAAGAGTTTAAAAAGAAAAGTAGATGGCTTACCTTCCGAGTATTTTCGAAACGCATCCATTGGATACTTGAAGGATTCTGGATATATCACAAGGTCTTGCTCCTGAATGAGCTAATTCGACGATCTTCTGCCTCGTCGAATCTGGCAAGGGACGACCTGAGACAAAAACACCTCCTAACTGGTTCACTCCACTGTGACCTGCAACACAAATATACCATTTAGTTAATCAAATGCCTTAAAACCATAATCATAAGAAGGCTCTACCGCCCTTTGAGGTTAGAAAAAACAGTAAAATTAAAATTTGATTAGTTCTAAGCAAGATATCAAAAATTTAAGTACAGGCTTTATTCCCAATTTTAATTCTGCACAATTTGAGCCCTATTTCAACTTCCTGTGATAAATAGCACAGGCCTGTACTTAGATTTTTGATATTTTGCTTAGAACCAATAAAATTTCCATGTTTATGATTTTTCTAACCTCAAGGGCGGTAGAGCCTTAAAGAAACAAATAATACATGCATTCATGTATTTATATACATGAATGCATGTATAAAAATACTACAAAAAGATTGCAAACATTTTATCATACTTCTTTTTACTTTGATTTTAGCCAAAAGATTTCTGATGGAACTATGACAAGGTTATAGAAATTCAATTTTAGGAAGATTTTCAAGTAGAAAACGGTGAGGGAGTTTACATACGATTATGCATAAGGCACCTAAATACGATGTAATATAATACTTCTTTAATTACCTCAAATGCAGCTCAATATTTATTTAAGACATTTAAAATAAGTTAGTTATTTGTAAAATTTACCTACTTAACGTCCATTAAAAAAAAGCTGAATTTACTCAACGAAAAGAAATTTCAAAGAATGTATTTTTTTTTTATTTTAGCCGATGTTATTCTACGAATTAGTTTTAAATAAGTTCATTTAAAAAAAATATATATAAAAATACTATGATACAAATTTTTATTTTCGGATTTTACATTAAAGTTAGTTAGACATTTGTAAAATTTACTCAACCTAAAGAAATTTCAAAGATTTTTTTTTTATTTCTGCCGATATTATTCAATGAATTCGTTCTAACTAAGTTGACTTTTTTTTAACAAAAAAACTATGACAAATATTTTCATTTTCGGATATTACAAATATAACAGTCCAGTAACGAAAACCAATAGTCGAAAATGCTTCTTTAATTTTGACAATGTAATTCTATTTTCTCTTTGCATTCATTTTCATTATGGAAGTAGCGGTACATAATGAAATGTACGTATTATTAAGGTCATTAATTCTACATACTATGTACGTATAATTAAGGTCATGAATTCTACATACTATGTACGTATTATTAAGGTCATTAATTCCACATACTATGTACGTATTATTAAGGTCATTAATTCTACATACTATGTACGTATTATTAAGGTCATGAATTCTACATACTATGTACGTATTATTAAGGTCATTAATTCTACATACTATGTACGTATTATTAAGGTCATTAATTCTACATACTATGTACGTATTATTAAGGTCATGAATTCTACATACTATGTACGTATTATTAAGGTCATGAATTCTACATACTATGTACGTATTATTAAGGTCATGAATTTTACGTCCTATGTACGTATTATTAAGGTCATGAATTCTATGTACTATATACGTATTATTAAAGTCATGAATTCTACATACTATGTACGTATTATTAAGGTCATGAATTCTAAATACCATGTACGTATTATTAAGGTCATGAATTCTATTTAGTTATAATATTTATTTGACTATTTTGATGCAAACGTTATAAAACCAAATAAAATGAGTTATAATGCGGTTAAATGATACCGATAATACTATTTATATTTTGTTCATCTTTACTTTGCTTTTATTATTGACTGAAGTTATTATTTTACTTCTGATTCTATATTAATGCCAAAAAATGTGGTAGTTCTTCATCTTAACCATTGTTAAAGTACTAATGTGATATAAAGATATTTTTTTTATTGTCATCTGACATCAATGAGATTCGTCACTGTTGCCGAAGAAATTGTTTGAGATTTATGAGAGTAGGATTAGTTCTAGTGACTCCCTTTACGACAAGTAGTGGTAGCTGTGTGTTTAAGGGATGAGTTAGGTCTAAATGAGTGAGCAAGCAAGGGGGAGGTTATAGCCGGAGGCACTCAATGGTCCAGAACGGATAGGGAAGCGACTTACGAGTTTCTACCGTAGTTTCGTCACCTCCACGCAAACTCCTATAAAGTATAGGCTATATCACGGTTTGTAGAGAACACTGCTACAAGACCCTCCAGACCTTGTTCCTGTAGCACTCCAAAACCGCCCGCCTATAAGTGCACTTCACTATTTAACCATCCATTAACCTCTCTAAACTTGTGGCCTAGAACCACGTGCTCTATGAATACATTATTGCTCGACTAAAACAGTGCGATGTGACTTAATCACCTTACGAACCAATACAATACTAATTTATTATACTGACTAATTAACATAAAATAGTTTTACACCAACAATTATTTTATTTTTATTTCATAATTAAAAATTGTTATTTTATTTATAAACGTGATATTAACTAAATAATTTCAACCCACCCAAAAGTTTGAAAGCATTTCTTTAGATTGTTACTCCCCTTATAAAAGAAAACAGAGGGGAGTTACAATCTAATGAAGATGTACGGAATGTTCTTCTTTAAATTGTTACTCCCCTTATAAAAACAGAAGTGTGATATTCCTTTGTCCCAAAGTACATTGGACTAAACATCCTTTTGTCTTAATGGTTATTTAGTCAAAGTCATTTATATTTAAAAAAATACCAGTCATGCACCATGACTTAATGAGCGGATTTTCAAAGAAATCTGCGTATTATTGCCTTATGATTATATAGGAAAACTTTGGTTTAAAATTTGGATGGGTGAAAAAAAAAATTGGTACACTGGGGTACGGATTACAAACTAGTATATATACCCCATCATACTATCATACTATCAAAATAGTATATTCCCTTCAAAATGCATGTCGTTCGAAAGCTCTTTAAGAGTACAGTAATTGTTGTTATGTACACGTTTGTCATATTTTCATATAAGAAGGGTGTAAAATGGAAAAATTACGTATTTATGCTATTTTTGACACTAAATTGTCAAAATGTGGCCCCTAAATGGACTCATCCTTTCTTTTGATATTATTGACATTTTTGTTTGGATTTTGTACGTGCATTCTAGGGTGAGATGTCGTCTGGAGTGTCACATACATATATACATGCATACATACATACATAAAAAAAGGTGTTAAATTTCAGGAATCGATTAAGAATGGTCTAAAACGGATTTCCATGGAGAAAAGTTTCAAAAATTCGCATTACAAAAATTTTGAAGCCATTGCAATAGCTTAGTTTTCTTCGAAAATTCGCTAAAACATAGGGTAGTAACAATCAAAAGAAGTATCTACCAGTTTGAATAAGAAAAACATTATTTACGAATTAATAGCCGATAGCAAATAAATATTACTAACTAATCACGTTAAGCATACTACTACAAAATAATAAATGAATCAAGAGTAATAATTATATATATATATATATATATAAACATTATTTTTAACGTCCCGATCATCAGCAATAGGTTATTACAGGACGGGGGATTCGGCCACTTTACTCATCTATTCGATGATATCATCAGTGTGAAACATATGTCTTTAATAACACTGTTCTGCAAAATTTAACTAACTTTCGGGCTCAAAAAAAATTGTATCTGAACTTTATGTTTTTGAGGTTGCTGAATCCAAATCTGAAGTCAAATTTTCTCTTATACGTGCAGTTTTCCCGGAAAATGCGCTTAAAGTTTGGAAAAATTGTATTTTTGGGCGTTTTTGACCCAATTTTTCGCCCAAAAACAATTTCGTAAAAAAAATATAGGTATATCGGGCGTTTGAATATCTTCAAACCATGAAGAACACGAATCTGAAGTAAAAAAAATCTGCTGTTCTTACTTTTTTAAAAAAATTAAAAAATCAATTTTTTCCTCATATTGTATTTCTATTACTTTTTCAGTAACAAATGTTTTGGAACGAAGTTCCTTATGGCACGTTCAAGCCCGGGAGTGAATCCGAAGAAAACGACCTTCACAAAATCACTGATCGAAATCTACTGATCACGATAACTTGAGTAAAAGATGACCTAGTAAGTTGAAATTTGGTACACATGGTTCATTTTACCAATATCCAGGCTGAGTTTGTTGGACAACGTTATCCGCCCAAGCGTTCACTGTTTAGTAAAACAAACACAGGCACTGCTATGAGGTGATAAAGATCGCTAAATTTATTAAAGTGGACCTAAACGTTTAAAATAAAGAAAACAACGTTTTTACCGTTATCGTACGTTCTGACGTAACGATTTTTATAAAACTTCTTACACATCGTCTAAAGTACAATTAAAACAGGCATGTAAAATTTCAACCGGATACAAGCAGAAGTTTTTGAGTAGGGAAGAGATATATTTTATAATATTTTAAATTAGTAGGCTGGGTAGGTAAAAAACAGTCCTATTTCCTAGCAAGTACAAACATACTCTTTAACTATAAACTCATCATGATTAACATTTTTCTCAATATTCAATACATATTTATTGTAAGACGCTTGCTTTAATGATACAAATAATGCTTTTCTTTTAATTTTGCCTTAACTCCACTAGGTACAATCAGTTAGTTACTTTTAATTTTGTCTCTTTTCTAACTCCGTCATGTATTATAAGTTGTTAGCAAGGTATACGTACTTAGCAGTGAGATTTTATAATTTATATTTAATGAAAAATGTAAGGAACTTCGTTCCTACAGTATTTCTGTGACCTTTTTTTGACATTATTCTAGAATATTACAATAAATGTGACCGAGGGGGGGGGGGATGATAACAAAATTAGGGTACGTTATTCAATTAAATATGATATACTAAAATACAATATCCCCCCCCTCCCCCCAATGTTTCTTGTGCACCCTCCCCCTTGGTTACATAAATTGTAATCTAGAATAATGTCAGTAAAATCAGAAAAATTCACAAAACAATTGTTACATAACTGAAAAAGTAATAGAAATACAAAGACTCAAAATGAGGAAAAATCGATTTGCTTGTTTCTTTTTTTTCAATTTTCTTAAAAAAGTAAGTTCAGCAGATTTTTTTTTACTTTAGATTCGTGTTCTTTATGGTTTGAAGATATTCAAACGCCCAATATATATATATATTTTTTATTTTTTAGGGTCCGTAGGCAAAACCAAGGACCCTTATATTTTCCTGCGTGTGTCTGTCCGTCCGTCCTCTCGCCTGCTCTCACGGCTACACTTTTCGTCCGATCACTTTGAAATTTGGCATGTATGTGTCTTGTACCTACCCACATATTTTAAAAATATAGCGACTTAAAAAAAATATTTTTCAAAATAATTAGGGTAAAAAAACTTAAGGGTTATAGTTTTTTGTTTTTTTTTTCGACATCGTGAGGGGTATCATATGAAAGGGTACGTCGAGCTGATTACAAAAATATATAATTCTTTAGTTATAACTTTGATAGGGTGAGCGTAGGCAAGTTTGAAGTGGGTGTGAAACGTGTCCTCCCCCCCCCCCCCCCCCCCCCCCCCCCCCTCTCTATCTCGCTTGTGTGAAGTGCAAAAAATCTGAAAAAATTCCTGAACATTCTTCGACCAAAAGTAAAGATACCACTTTTTGGAAATTTCGTAAAAAATATTATTTTATTTTTCATTGACAAAGACGTTTTTTTTTAAACTTTGGTCTTTTCGATGTATTTATATGGTTGTAGTCTGGTTCAGTGGCAAAAAATACTTTATCAGAAGTATGTTTATGTGTTTTGAGAATATCAGACCCATAGGATAGTTCAAAGTAAGCTTTTTAGCATTTTAAAAAACACCATCAATAGGGTACTACTTACAGTGTGCCAACTATACAGTGTGGCCTACGGACCCTCGCTGTGTGCTGACTGGCACACACTTGACCTGTTTATTTAATTTTTTGGGGGCGAAAAATTAGGTCGAAAACCCCCAAAATTTTTTCGGGAAAACTGTACGCATAGAAGAATTTTGACTTGAGGTTCGGATTCAGCACACAAAAATACTCTATAAAAGGACATATTCATTCTGAAGCTTTTTTTGCAGAACAGTGCAATTATTATAAAAGTAACCTTTAAGTTTAGACTATTATATGAGGACCGTAAGAGCGACCAAGAATTGAGCTATTTGTATCGACTTATTCATTTAATAATAAGAACGCTATTTACTAATAACGGTTCCTATAACTCTTTGAATAATTAAGTTAGCGATGAGTTATTTTAATTTATATTCCAATTAGAGTCATTAAAACAAAATATAATAATTATTAAAATAAATATGATGTGACGTTTAGTTAAAAAAAAAAAACTTTTAAAAAAATGCAACAAACGTTTAAAATCGTTTGTTGCATTTTTCATTGTTTTGCTTTAATTGAATGTAAAAGTTTTCGACTTATTTAAAACAGTGTATTCCAGTTCCAGCAACAGGTAGGGGAAATGTAAACTAATTTTTGATAAAACAATACTCAATTCACTTAAAACATTATAACCGATAAATTACTTTATTTCGATAATAGAATTAAAAATAAAAGTTGAAAATGTTATTTTTTGAACAGAAGTTGAGAGGGACAGTTAAACGAAAATTAGTATAATTTACACTTGTCCATATTATATACAGTAAGAACCCAAATAAACATCCGTACAATAAAAGACAAGTGAAAAAGGGGATAATACAAAAAGGAAAAACACCCTTCCACATCCATAATATTATCACACAAAACACCTCTGAACAACTATTGATATCTAGGATTCAATTCCGATGTACCAACAGCTTGGAGATCAATGTACTTGAAAAACTGACAATAGAATACGAGGGAAGGACACTCATATTACGAGTGCCTCATTCAAAACCTCATCACCTGGCCACCTCCGAAACTCAAATAAGCGCAGAGAAGCTATGTTGAAACGTATACAATAGCTTAAGAAGTTTCAAGTACTACTGTTGAATGGATAAAGTGCCTGAATGATATATATATGTATATATCAGCATTTTCATTGTACATTGACTTCAGTTTCAATGACAATTAGTATTACATATGATTGATTAATGTGCCATATGAAATTCTAGTTTGTTTTTGAAGATATATCGGTTTTCTATGAACAATTCTATCCCTCAATCGTATTTTAGAACTTAGCGTTTTTTCATGTATGATTATATTCAGTCAAGTTATTTTTCATGAAGTTCAGCCGTTTTAATTCTTTCTCTTTTTATGCCCATATCTTTTTGTATACTGATGCCCATCAGACTCGAGAGCATTTATTATCATTCACAAAAAGGAAACAATTATTCCATCTTCAAAGTGATAAGATACAAAATTGTTTAACCAGTGTTGACAAACATTAGCATCAGTAAATGCCCTATTTAGTTCATTTTCCGATTAAAAATTATTTCAAACATTCTGTTGCAATTAATGTAACTTTTGGATATACATTCTGCCAATGTTAGATCATTTTTTTTCCCCCAGGATAATTGTAGATGTTTAATGTTTTGCATACTTGTCAGAGAACTGATTTGGAAAAGACAAATTTATATTCCATTGATCATTTTTCCATTAAGAAATAAATGAGCGTTTTTTCGTTAATTTCTATGGGTTCAAATAAATGTGTCAAACATTTAAAGTAATTGCTCATTGAAGCAATTCAGACTTTTTTCTGTATCTTTTCTACAAAGGAATAGACGCATGGATTACACAATAGTACTGTCACACATCGAAGAAGTTTTTAGGTAACCGATATAGTATTTAAAGGTAAAACTTAGGGAAAACCCTTACGGCACTGCCTTAAAATTTAAAAAAATTAAACCAAAATAATAAATTCTTTTTTTTTTACTTTTCTATAAAAATAAATAATTTACCTTGGTGAGGAAAATCGGCCATTTTGAATCCAGATGGAGGTGACAGATGTAGGTCCTTGTAATACTCTGGAAGGGTAAATTAAAATATGTAAAATCCCTACTGTATAAAATAAGCCGTTTATGTTGGGACAGGCTCTTGTACAAAAATGCAATATATAGTATATCTCACACATTCTCACTATATATATATATATATATATATATATATATATATATATATATATATATATATATATATATATATATGTACAGGATGGGCAAAATAAAACCACACTTTTTTGAGCACTTATAGCTCAGCTTCCGTAATATATAGAGATATGGGGTTTGCGGAGTCTGAAAACTACATTCTTCTACTTTAAATTTCATATCTATAACTTAACAAACTATTGCGTGAAAGCCATGCAATTGCGGTTTGAATTAGGGTCTTAAAAAAAAGTCGTTGTCTGGTATTATATTTTTGATAGAACAAATTACCACATGGTGGAGTGGGGGTTTTAAGGTAAGTGGGAGGAGTCCCTCAGTGTTATAACAAAATTTGAAGATGTGTTAAGCACAAATGTTGCCTGAAATTGAAGATCAAATACCAAATTACACGTTTATGCAAGATGATGCCCCGTCCCATCGCTCCTTGCAAACAATTCAATTCTTGCAAGAGAATTGCCCAGACTTCATTCAGCCAGACGAGTGGCCGCCCAACAATCCAGACCTAAATACAATTGATTACTCTATGTGGGGTTGGTAAGAACAAAGAGTGTACAGTGTACGTAGGAGGCAGAATTAAGGACGTTGATGAACTTTTAACTTCTTCATGCCTGGGATGATATGCGTGAATCAACTATTGCTGGGGCCATATCCCTCTGGAGAAGGAGAGTGCATCAGGAGGATATATTGAACCATACAACAAGTAAATCTGTAAAATATGCATTCGTATTTTATTTTTGTAATTTTGTTAAATATTCATTTTTTAAATACATTTATTTTATCAAAACTGCCCGGACAACTACTTTGTTTAAGACCCTAATTCAAACCGTCATTGCATGGCTTTCACCCAATAGTTTGTTATGATATGAAATTTAAAGAAGAAGACTGTAGTTTTCAGACCCCGCAAACCCCATATCTCTATCTATTACAGAAGCTTAGCTAGTGTTAAAAAATGTGCGGTTTTTTTTGCCCACCCTGTATTCTAAAATAGTACATAAGTTATAAATATATTAATATTATATATGTTTTAAATGATAGGGTTTTAAAAATAAATCACTCTTTGGAATCTTTGAATGGTATAATTTGACTTTGAGATTAATATTTGCAAAAGAATGTATGAAATTCTTTTGTCGCCTCGTTAGCAAGAAAATAAAATTCGTTTTAATTTTTTAAAAATTTGGACAATCACTACCCAGATCTAATCTAAACCTAAGTCAAAAAAGCAGGCTGGAATATAGACTTCCCGAACTAAAATGTTTTATCTTCTTTATATTTATTACTTAAATTGAAATCATAAGCATCCGGTATAGATTTAGAGGGAACTAAACGAATTTACACCTACTGTAAGACATTGATACAAACTAAACTAACTATATGACATAGATACAAAATGACAACAGGTTCTACAATCTAACATCCGTACTCATGTATAGTAATACGGATAAAGCAAGCTATTCATTAGAATGCATTGAAATTTGATTCAATAGCTGATCCATCAAGTTCCGGTATCAGATCTTCTTGAAAAATCTGCATTCATATTCCATATTCAGGCCGACATCTTTCAACACTAATTGGCTTAGGTCATGCAAGGATTAACTAACTAAACTTCTCGATAGCAGGATTAACTAAGAATTATTCTTTTGGAATAAACTTAAAATGTCATAAAGTTGTTGACCTCTTTGAAAAGTTCAGATCAGCAGAATGCTTATCCTGAGTGATTCGTTACTGCTGGTACAACACGATCTTGGATCTTGTTAGTTATTATACTGACAAGAACTAATCTTTGAAAAGTTCAGATCAGCATAATGCTTATCCTGAGTGATTCGTTACTGCTGGTACAACACGATCTTGTCAGTTATTATACTGACAAGATCGGGAACTACTCTTTGGAAAGTGACAAAACATGGTATGATTGTTTTACTATTCAAGAAGAAGATATCTGATTTTTAAGTAAATAACAATAATCTGAGAACAGTGACAGCTTGTGGAAGGCTTAGATCTACCAATGACTAGATTTAGATTTCCAGGTGTATGCTTAAAACAGTGCTGTCAACATTTAAAATAGTTTGTTTGTTTACGCAATAGTCATGTGTTGAATACGATCAACTAGTTATTTTATTGTAAAGAATAACTAATTGTAACAAAAATTGGGATCAAAGTGATCAATAAGATTTTTTTTTTAAATATAAAAAAAAAATAATGGGCGATAGAATGTAATTCTGTTGAAAGAGTAGGCTCCTTTTGCAGTTTGGGAGCTCTTGAGAAGGTATTCATTGGCTCACCTGGAACCCTAAGAAGCTAAATAATATTTCACCCAAGCTATATCCCCTACTGACACTGACATAAGGGTTTCTTCCAACAACCAATAAACAGTCAACTTGTATTTTACGAGATGCTACTTTCAACAATGCTATAGAAAAACTTTACAGCCACAAAAAACTTACTTCTTTCATGTTGACAACGTTAAAAGATGTTCTAATGATTTACCATTCTAGATCCATTCGGGAATCATAGCTTGTTGAAGATTTTGAATTCTTCTCTTTTTTTTGTGTGTGTGTGATATAAAAGAAAATAAAGACCTTTTCGATTGTATTTTATAATATTATTTATTGGTTTTCAGAAGTGTGCTTCTCATCGACTTTAAAAGCGTTAAATTACGGCAAAATTTTAATAGAATGAATGAATAAAAAAATTGGCTAAAATTCAGGTAAACACTTCGATCTAGAATTGGTTATTCGCGTATTAAATACGAAACATTGAAGATTAAACAAATTATTATTAAAATAATTGAAGCGAGCGTAGCGAGCTTCCTACATTCAACGAAATATGCTCCGTGTCTGTCAGTAACGTTCACGCGTGTAACGATAACTTGAGTAAAAGTTGACCGATTTAGTTGAAATCTGGTATACATGTTCCTCTTACTAATACTCAGGCTAAGTTCGTTGGACAGCGTGATCCGTCCAAGAGTTCGCGCGCAATGCTCGCGTAAACGAGAGGTACAAAAATTAAATTGGAATTTCAGGACGGGAAAAGTTTCTATCATCATCTATTCGATGAGACGAACATTTTTTTCAAATAACATTTTTTACTAAAACCAACAGCGACACCGCTATGACTTAATAAAGATCGCTAAAACTATTAAAGCGGACCTAAACGTTTATAATAGAGAAAACAACCTTTTTACCGATATCTTACGTTCTAACGAAACGATTTTAATAGAACTTCATATACACCATCTAATGCACAATTGAAACAGGTATGCAAAATGTCAACTTGATACAAGCAAAATTCTTTGCGTAGTGACGAGATACATTTATAATAATTGTTTAAAAGCTACCGCGGGTGGTGAAGATTGTTATAGTGGTATAGTGTATAGGTTTGTTTAGGAAGTAAAGCTTTGTACCGAGTACCCCCACTCTACCTCACAACTACCCTCTTCCACTTATCTTCAACTATGACATTCATCATGATTAATAAATTTCAATATTCAGTATTTCATTGCAATACGCTCGCTTCAATGATAGAGCCACGCGATGCCTAGTATAGTTGATTATAACAATTTCAATTGTTCTGCAGTTTCTTTTTAAATCATTAGATGAGAATAAACAGCAAATCATTACTCGCTGTCTTAAGATCCTCCTGTGTTTTTCCAATGTTCGATAAAGACTCATCATGAAAGAGGTGTAGTTCAATAACCAAACAACGTCTTCACACAAAAAATGTTCTCTCCAATGTGCGATAGAGATTCATCATGAAAGAGGTGTAGTTCAATAACCAAACAACGTCTTCACACAAAAATGTTCTCTCCAATGTGCGATAGAGATTCATCATGAAAGAGGTGTAGTTTAACAACCAAACAACGTCTTCACACAAAAAACTGTAGGATAAAATTGACCGGTTTCGGCTGTTCCAAAGCAGCCTTCTTTAGATAATCTAGAGGTTACTCGATTGACTTTAAAAGTACAATTATACAAAGAATATCATTGGATCATTAAAAGACGAATGGACCTGCCATTTTACACATCTTCTCAATGTGATAATCAGTTTCTCGTCTGTCTTGGATTCGAACACATATACGGATATAAACAGTAAACGCAGTATGACTTTAGGCAAGTGCGTAAAACACTCTGCTAAGCTGATTTCTCATGACTCCTTAGAAACTACAGTTAAACGATATTTTACATCTTTTACAACAAGCATATAGGCTCCTCAAAAATGATTCTGTCCTTCGAACAAAATCAATAACAATAATCAAATGAACGAGAGTGAGCCAGTAAGATCGTTGAAGGTTGCTCCACCAATCGAAAAAGTACAAAAAATAATTAGTTCCAAGAAAATGTGAGTAATGAAGAAAAAATAAAATTTATTATAATTTTTTCAAAACTGATTTAATCAACGCCAATGTTTAGGCGTTTGCGGGAATCCTTCAAAAGAAATGGGGTTAAAGATTATTTCGTTATGTACACAAACAAAGATCATCTTACACCGTGACGAAAGGGGACATCAATAGGGAATGGAGGAAAGAGAGTCGTCAACGAGGAGCAGATCGGAACAAGGGTGAAGCTACGGATACAGCCGTATCGGAACGAGTTGAAGAGCAGTATCATGATAAATGTAGGTTAACCATTGTCCTGAGGGATAGTATCGGTCAGGTAACGTTGTGGGACTCGAGCAGATGGGATCCCGGCTTGAACACACCTGTAGTGAGGGCCGTTGTTATTTTGTAAATAGTGAATGGCTAAAAGCTTTCAAAGAGATGCCGACCCCCGTCAGAGCCCTTCCCTTAGCATCGCTTATGACAACTTGCAAGACCCTTTGTGAACCCGGCCTATTGAAACCTACCCAATTATGTTGTTAATCTTAGCCGAGGTACCGCGGCATCACAAATAAAATCCCCGTGTAAGTCGGCTTCGGAACGGTAGGTCCTTTTTTCCAATCGGCTGTTCATCGGCATTCCAATTTTTTCTAGGCTAGGCCCATTCAACACTCCTTCAGAATCGAAATAAGTAGCTACAACTTTCTTTTTATCATAATTAGATGTATCCGTTTATTTTTCATATCCTTTAAGCTGTCAAAATAAGGACTTTGGGTCCTGTAAATGTATAATTTTCCATTTAAAATTTGAAAATAGTACAGGACCTACTTTAAGGTTTAAAATATACATCCCATTGACAGTAATATGTTTGCCATTGATAAAAGTATTCTAAATCTTTAAACATTTCAACCATGCTCTCAGTTTGTTTAAAAAGGTATTCTACAAACTGTGAAGAATCTATGTAAAATGGATAATGAATGTCCAAAAGTTGGAAAAGCACACAAATGTATGAAGTCTGTTATGTGCAAACCTAATTATGGTGCAATAATGCAACGATGGATGACATCAATGTTCCATTTGTATTGGCCTGCCATATTAGGTTACAACTTTTTTCCAGCAGGTTGAAAAGTTATTTGTAAAAAGTATTAATTACATTAATCAAATTAGCTTACTTTAAGAGATAAAATAAAAATAAAAGTTCTAGGGAAACCTCTATACTTAAAGATATTATTTGTATAGATTATGAAGATTCTTGGACCTACTTTAAATATAAAATCATTTGTAATCCAATTTGTCACTCTTTTAATCTTCTAATAGGTAATACATGTTTGTAAAAAACAAACAAAAGAACAGATCAACTTGTCAGACGAAATACCTCTAACGATTTTACTTGTAATTATCATCTAATTAATTTATTATTATATCATTATTGATGGGTTTTTTTCATATTTGGGACCGATAAGCACCTGTTTTTTCGACTTAACCTGTCGAGGGACCCAGCGGGGCAAGAGATTACAAAGACGAACGAGATTGTCGGAGGCCAGTGTCACGCGAGACTGGATGGAACGCGGCTCGGACCCCTTTCGTCGGCATGTCCTTACAGAAAAATGTTGCCCGTTCTAATCTCCTGTACCTATCGTCAAGGGCCGTTTAGCACGTCCTGCCATCTTACTATCAACCTTTTCAAGATGGGATTCGACGATAACTAATTCTTATGATTTAGTTATATCCCAGCGTTTATATAAGTGAATAAATACCTGCGTATATTACTCTACAGTTTAACTTTTATCTGTGCCTTTTTGATTTATAGGAAAAGTATTGAACTTATTAATCACCTTGTAAAAATTTCAAACTTTTTTTAAAAAAAAATATATATTTTATATTAAATCTTTACACGAGTATATATACTTGGTAAATAGCTTATTTCAAAATTTAAAATTTCGTAAAACATTTATAGAAAGTCTTGTTTTTTATAGTTTTAGCAGCACTTTACATAGTAATTAGGAGGAAATCGTGTAAGTAAATAACAAATACGAAGCATGAAAGTTAATTTATGGGATCATTTTTATCGGAGAACCATCTGGTTTTCGTTTGGAAATTTGTTGCAGTGTAGGTTCGATTTGGGTTCCATCTATCTCAAGACAAGTTCGACTTGTCTTATCGAAATCTATTTTTTTTTTTTTTTTTTTTTTTTTTTTAATATTTTAATTATTTATTAAAACAACTTCACCTGCTAAATATATTTGTCTCGTAATTCGGAAGCAATGTCCGTAATCTTGTCAAGTCTCATCTGTATCTGACACTTTTTAATATCTGCCGATTTAATTTGGTAATGTGAAACCTGTCGAGCAAACGGCAAATAATATGAGTTATACTTTTATCCGATTCTTTAAACTAACCTGTCCATATGAAAGTTACCCGTGCTTTTTAGTAATAACAACTAGAACATGTGTAGAAACGAATGAGTCCTATCAATACAATAGAGTCAAAAAGGGAAAACAAAGAAATGTCGATTGCCTGGCGCGTCAAAACACCCTGGTAAGCACTCCGGGATATAGATGCATTGATGCATCTCTTGCGCAACCTCCCTTTGTGCTATCAACCCTTATCTCGCTAACAGAAACCCGGCATCATCTGTCTCCACCCGATATCTTTGTTTTCTACTTTTAAGGTAAATCGACCTTTGAAAAGACCGGAGAATCCAACACCATACTACTCTCGTCAACAGACGTTTTCGCAGTTAATTCGAGAAAGGGTACGAACGCGTATAATAGACTATATTCCTTATTGAGATAAGAGTAACAGCAGAAATGGCTTTTGTGTAAGTAGTTATTTCGGTATAATAGATTGTCGAATTGCAGCACATTTGTAATTCTTCAATTTAAATCCATTTTATATGCTTTAAGTTGGAGATCGTGCATTACCGTATTTTCTTTTAACATAGAGTCTTATGGTTACAAGTATAAAAGATTATTTACGGAGGTTTACCTAATAGCTTACTCCAATACTTGATTACGGTAAGAGTGTACGATAGTTTCACTGTTACATCTCGTAAATGCTAAATCCAACGTTGAAAAAGTAAAGCCGAAATTGACATTTGCAATTCGCTAATAAATTGTTGACTACTATAATAAAAAGCATTCTTATTAACTTGACACTGTGAAAAGCAAATTAAAGAACATCACTCCAGATCACTTTCCAATACTTTTTATAAATGAAAACTGATTTAGATCGAGATAGAAAAAGAAACAGAGTTAAAGAAAAAAAGGACGATTTTTTTTTTTTTTTTTTACGAGAATCGAAAACGGGATTTGTGTGACAGAAGATTCTTTGTGAATTTTCAAACTATACGACTTGGGGGAATACACACCGATACATTCGTAATAAAAAATCCGTTTGGTTGTCTCTCGGTGTTATTTGTAGGGTAGCGGATTATTTCTGGCTCTAGTCGAAGCTCGGGTCTTCGGGTGGGGAGTATTGTGAGAGTTATCTCTTTTAGGTAGCGAAGAAAAGGCCCGTGGAGGAAGGCAATAAATAAAGTAAGTGCGATAAAACCAAGCGTCTCGGCAAGCGAGCAAGTTTGTTTTGCTCCTTAGGAGAAGCCGGTGGACGCTCCAATAATATACCGGGCGAGTCTCCTAAAAAAGGGACTTTTCATCGTCCTTTTATATATATATAATATTATATAAGAGCTACCCGGCCTGGCGAAGAAGAAATAATAAAACAAGAAGGGTGGGGTTTTCTGGAAGCAATTCAAATCTCTTTTAGTCGGACATAAAGTACCACAAGAGTGCGGCGGGCGCGGGCGGAGTGGTCCGCCGAGTTGTCAGAGGCACTCTACGACTCTACAGCTAGACCGACACGGGCCCTAGCGACTCCCCGAGCCGTTTTATAGCCTCCTTCCTCGCTCTTTACTCCTCACCGGCTCGCATTTACTAAAAGAGATCGACTTATCTTGGCTTCTACTCGCTAGCACCCCGGCTCCCTACACCCCCGACAGTCTGTCCCTATATTTCAAAGCCGCTATCGTCTCTCTCCTCCCAGCCACTGTCACTTACACTCGCCCGCCCTCGGCTTCTCCACTATATTTTAACTCGGTCCCTTTTCCTTTTTCCTCGGTTTACCGTCATTGTATTCCACAGTTTATATAATATTTTTTTCCCTTCAAGTCGTCCCCCTTCCTCCTCCTTATATATATTTATTTAATGAATTTCGCTATTTCTCACAGATATTTCGCGTCAGGGGAGGAAGAAGCAGGAGCGTAGAGGATGGAGAAAATATTATACGGTTAATTTATCTGACTATTTTTATAGAGACCGGGTAAAATAAAGAGTATTTACGGTCGAAACATCTACTCGATTTTTTATGAAATACGACGGGAAATTGTTTAATAAGAAAATACCCTAGTAAATGTATATTTCGTTGTTTCAAAGATTCGCCGGCAAAATCCAATACTTAAAAATAACAGGGGAATAATTCTCACCCTTTGTAGCCCCCTGACAGAACCCATGACACAGACAGGATCGCACCTAATTTTTCTTTTTTCCATTACACTTTATAGAAAAAGACAACGGGGAATGTATACGTTACCGTGCATTTATTTCATAGACCATTTAAACAAAAAATGAATTAATTAATTAGTCTATAAGTACATTATGCGCTCTAGAGCAAACGGCTGAGCAGATTATTTATAAATTTGGATTAGTCACAAGGGACAATTAGATTGAGCATAGGGCAATCATTTAACAATGGAAAACCAGTAGGTAATTAGTTTTATACTCCCAAGAATAATAACTATTTCCTTGCTTATATTTACCACAAATTTAATATTACTAATTCTCTGTGTATGGCTGAGAAAAGTCTTTCACCGCGTTAACCATAAATAATTATCACTTTCTATGTCATTTTTTTTTTTAAATAAAAATTTAATTAACAAATTGACAGTGCTTATTTTAATTTAAAAAATGATAAATATTAAATCGGCTGTTTTAAATGTATTTTGAAGGGTACATAAAAGAACTATGATAATTAAAAAATCATTTTTGAGGGAATACGCAATGAACCTAAAGCCTTCCTTATATCTCAGCTATATTCTCCTACACTAATTTCAAATTCGAAAAATCCATTTTTAATTTTATATTGTAAAAGTAAATGTTAAAGGTCCTCATTATAATGCTGTATTATTTATTTATTTATTTTGTTAAATAGAACAATTTAAGAAGAAACTTATTAATTAGTTTATGTTCTTTATTTTTTTCACAACTTCAATCTTTACTTTGTAATGTATTAAATACTGAATGTGAAAAAAAAAGAAGCGTGATGATTGAGTAAAAATAGTTTATGTAATTCAATATAATAAACAGTTTGGAAAGTTTGAAGAAAAGCGTGATTATTGAGATAATAGAGTAAAAATAGTGAATGTAATTCGATAGGATGAACAGTTAAGAAAGTTTGAAGAAAAGCGTGATGATAGAGTAAAAATAATGAAAGTAATTGAATAAGAAAAACAGTTCAGAAAGTTTGAAGAAAAGCGTGATTATTGAGATGATAGAGTAAAAATAGTGAATGTAATTCGATAAGATAAACAGTTAAGAAAGTTTGAAGAAAAGCGCGGATTTATAATTCTAGTTTGATTTTGTAAATTAAATTGGAGATATTAATTTTTTTGTACAATATAAGACAGTATTTCTTTACTGATAATGATTTAGAGATTAATTAAATTATAAAAAAAAAACACATTAAGATTTAGTTTTATGGAACCAATGATTTCTTCAAATTGAATTGGGATTTTTTAAATTATATCTTTTTTTTCTCTCTTAATCATTTTTAATTTCTTAACTGTTTTACACTGAAAATGCCATTCAATACTATTCAGTCATCACTTTTTCTGAACTGTGAAAAGTAACATGTGTTTGAAGACCTATTTTTTTCTCATTAAATTTCATTCACTATGACTAAAAATTAATAAAAGCCAAGTTACTTTTTTTTAATAGTTAATAACTTCGTTACGGGATATAGGATTTCAGGTATTTTAATGGCATTACCTGTGAATCAGGTATATTGTTATTAACCTGTTGTTTACTGTTTTTTTTATTTTTAAACAATGCTTCCATTTTTTTGTCTATCATACCTTTCTGTGATACTTGTGGAGATGACAGGCTTTCGCATTTTTCAAGAAGTGTCCCTTTCATGTTTTTTTTTTTTTTTTTTCAAAATTTTCTTTTTTTGACACAGTTTAGATTACTTGGGTATTACAATATCATCTTTTTTGTTTTTTGTCAGGACGCTTTTATTTATTTATTTTTTTTTAAGTGTCGTATAATAGAGTGGTAAGCTGTTGAACGTCGACACTGTTAGATAGGGCCACACGAGTGGCCGGTATAAAGTTTCAAAATAAACTCTCGGATATCGCTCGGGCAAAAACTTGACGTAGGTTACCCTGTCCCTTATATAAACCCGATTCTTTTCTGTACCTTTATAACCCTTGCAGGAAACCGGCTCCGTTTTCATTCCGTCCTTCTTGTCTAGGGTAATAACTAATCAAAAATACCTTAGGGAGGTAGGGCATAGATATACACCACCCTAGAGTAAGTCTACGAAAGTTACAATATTATAGTAGAATTTTACTGTTTTGTTTTGATTAAAATTACGGTGTATCTGCAACTAAAACTATCATTTAAACTTTAGTGTAATATCATCATACAGTTCGATATATTCCGGGAGTAAACATGTCTCAATCATGTCACTCTGTAGGTGAAAGTTCCAACCTTTCGCTCCCAATACTAGAAACATCCTATAGTTCTAGATCTTCCAGTGTTAAACATTTATTGATGGGTGAAGTCACAAAGTTTCGATCCTAATACTAGAAACATCTTATAGTTCTAGATCTTCCAAAGTTAATCTTGTATTGATTGGTGAAAGTCCCAACGTTTCGCTCCCAATACTAGAAACATCCTATAACTCTAGATCTTCCAGTGTTAAACATGTATTGATGGGTGAAAGTCCCAACGTATCGCTCCCAATATTAGAACATTCTATATAGTTCTAGATCATCCAGTGTTAAACATGTGTTGATGGGTGAAGTCACAAAATTTCGATCCTAATACTAAAAACATCTTATAGTTTTAGATCTTCCAGAGTTAATCTTGTATTGATTGGTGAAAGTCCCAAAGTTTCGCTCCCAATACTAGAAACATCCTATAACTCTAGATCTTCCAGTGTTAAACATGTATTGATGGGTGAAAATCCCAACGTATCGCTCCCAATATTAGAACATCCTATGATTCAAGATCTTCCAGAGTTAATCTTGTATTGATTGGTGAAAGTCCCAACGTTTCGCTCCCAATACTAGAAACATCCTATATAGTTATAGATCTTCCAGTGTTAATCATGTATTGATGGGTGAAAGTCCCAACGTTTCGATCCTAATACTAGAAACATCTTAAGTTATGGAATCAGATTGTATTAAGCCCGTCAACGTGAGCTCATCCCATGATGAATCTTAAAGTATTAGAAAAGACACGTTAGGCGTAAGAAAGATCCTTGAACTTTATAAAATCTGTATGTTCAGTTTGATATTAGTTATTATGGTTCTACCTAAATTTTTTAATAAAACATTCAAAAAATCTCTTTCAGAACCGTAATTTTAGATTATAAACAAAAATATTAAGGAGTTTCTGATCAATACAACATTAAGTTAATTAAAAGAACGTCATTAAACACTTCACACATCAACCCAATGTTATTGTTTAACAAACCTTTGTGAGATTCGAAACATCACCAGATAAGTCGATGTTTCACCCTTAGTTTAAGACGAGTGCCTATAGTATACTTCGCTCGACTACGGCCAAATCTTTTTCAATACCTTTGACTTTACTCATCATGGTATCTCTATAAGTGCTGAGAGTTCAATGCTGTCAAATGTTTCATCGCTTTCTTTCATAAACAATATAGAGAAGTAATGACTAATAAGATTGCACATTGTCTTTAAGACAGAGTAATGAAGGTCATATGTTTTATTGCTTTTTTATATAAATAAATAAAAAAGTAATTAATCATAAGATTGTACATCGCGTTTAACACAGAGTTGGGAATGTCAAATGTTTTAACGCTTCTCTATATAAACGAAAAAGAGAAGTAATGACAAATTAGATTGCACATTGTGTTTAAGACAGAGTAAGGAAGGTCAAATGTTTTATTGCTTTTTTATATAATCAAATAAAAAAGTAATTACTCATAAGATTGTACATCGCGTTTAACACAGAGTTAGGAATGTCAAATGTTTTAACGCTTCTCTATATAAACGAAAAAGAGAAGTAATGACTAATTAGATTGCACATTGTGCGTTTAAGACAGAGTAAGGAAGGTCAAATGTTTTATTGCTTTTTTATATAAACGAATTTGAGAGGTTATGACTAATAAGATTACACATTGCGTTTAAGACTGAGTGAGGAATTTCAAATGTTTTAACACTTCTCTATGTAAACGAAATAGAGAAGTAATGACCAATTACATTGCACATTGTGTTTAAGACAGAGGTAGGGGAGTTAACTGGTTTAGTGCTTCTCTATATAAACGAAATAGAGAAATAATGACCAATTTGATTGCACATTGTGTTTAAGACAGAGTTTGGAAGGTCAAATGTGTTATCGCTTCTTTATATAAACGAAATAAAAAAGTAATGACTAATTAGATTGCACATTGTGTTTAAGACTGACTTAGGAGTGTCAGATGTTTTAGCGCGTCTCTATATAAACGAATTAAAAAGGTTATGACTAATAAATGATGAGGTTATGACGTCTAATAGCTTAAGACTGAGTGAGGAATGTCAAATGTTTTAACGCTTCCCTGTGTAAACGAAATAGAGAAGTAATGACCAATTAGATTGCACATTGTGTTAAGACGGTGTTAGGAGTTCAAATGTTTTAGCGCTTCTCTATTTAAACAAAACAGACAAGTAATGACTAATAAGAATTTATATTTTGTTTAAGACAGAGTGAGGTGTGTTAAATGCATTGTCAATATTCTATTTAAAGAAATTTGAAAGATAAGAACATTTATATATAAATATTATAATGTAAACTGCTTGTTGTACAAAAATATTTAATATACTTTTTAATAAACACTTATAAATAAATAATGATTAGAGATTTCTTTTTTTTTCCATACGTAATATTTTTTTAAAACCCTTTCAATTCTGTATTATTTTTTTTTATTTTGGTGTGTACATATAAAAAAAAAAATGGAAAAAATTATATAAAAATATGTGAAGTATGCAGAATGCTACGAAAAAAAAATAAATAAAGGGGGAGGCTGTGCTATTGGAGTGATTATAGCGAAAGAGTCTTCTGAAAACCCCGACCGGTTCCTGGGGAATGAAAATGGCGGCTTTACAATGGAAAAAGGGGGAGTCAGGGAAGAGAGAGGAGGAGTAAAAATACATTAGCGGGTTGAGGGTATAAGGGGAGCGTCAGATAGGGACGACTGCTGATGGGCGAACCCCGCAGTTCAGATATAACCAAGGTGACATCTTCACACAAAATATCTCTACGAAGTTTCTTCCATCGGGGGCCTTCCACATTTTTTTATTTTTTATTTTTAGGGGAGGCTTTCTGGCTTTTTTTATATATCTATTTTTTTTTAAACCCAAACCAACTTTACATCTGTGCTTTTTGCCAACTTTTTTTTTAAATATTTTTTAAGAGTTCATTATTGAATGTTTCTACCTTTTTCCTTTAAAATATATATATATATATATATATATATATATATATATATATATATATATATATATATATATATATATATATATATATAAATATAGGTGTGAATATGATTTTCATTTACAATTATTTGTTTTAATATAATATATAATTATATATGTGTAATACAATTATATTTTTCAAATAGATATTTTATTAATTAAAAAAATATTATTGAATAACTAAGAATTCTTGATTCGATATTTCATTCGTATTAAAAAATAAATAAATAAAACGTATTTAATTGTGGCCGTTGCAATCCCTCAAATTATTGATCACAATTTATTTTTGTCTTTTATTTACTTTCTAATCTACTCAACATCAGGCTTATTAAGGGAAATGGTCACTGAATAAGTAATTAACTTCGTTGACTCATTAAAAGATAACACTTTCTTATGTAGTTTGAGCACCACACAAAAACGTAGTTGCGAGTACATCAATAAGTGTTTCAATGAAAGTTTAAAAAAAAATCTTTGGAGAAACAATTAATATAGTTGAATCATATTAAACGTTTGCACTTTCTTATGTAGTTTGATTAGCACACAAAACGTAGTTGCGAGTACATCAAATAGTGTTTAAATGAAAGTTTAAAAAAGAGAAAGAAGTGAGAAACAATTAACTTTGTAGACACATATTAAAAGATAACACTTTATTATGTAGTTTGAGTTCCACACAAAAACCTAGTTGCGAGCACACAATATATAAGTGTTTTAATGAATGTTTAAAAAAAAACTCGAGACAAAAATTATTAACTAAGTTCACACATATTAAAAGTTTGCACTTTCTTATGTAGTTTGAGTACCACACAAAAACTTAGTTGCGAGCACATATTTATATAAGTGTTTTAATGAATGTTTAAAAAACAAAATCTCGAGAGGAACAATTAACTTAGTTGACACGCAATAAAAGGTTTCACTATATATTATGTAGTTTGAGTTCCACACAAAAACTTAGTTGCGAGCACATATACGAGTATAAGTGTTTTTATGAACGTTTAAAAAAAATCTCGGGAGAAACAGTTTATTTTGTTGACACATATTAAACTATAACACTTTAATATGTATTTTGAGTACCACAAAAAAACGTAGTTACGAGCACATCTATAATTGTTTTAATAAAATTTTAATATAATATAATGTTTACTTCAGTCTAAAACTATGTTTCTAATATTCCGTCTATTTTATCTCTTAGTAAAGGGTAATAGTGCTTAAAATCCTAAGCTATTTAGAATTAGTCAGGAGGTGTTTATAATTTAATAGTGAAATATTTAGTTAGTGGTATCGGTCAATTTTGATCTTTAAGGACGGCACCACAGTATTAACAAGCCTAAACAGATTATCCTAAGCGGTTAATTAAGTGAAATTCAGAGTCGAGGTGGTTACAAGAGAAAGGCAACGTCCGCCTCTGTCTGGGTTTCTAAACCACCTTGACAATATCGAATTTACCACATCATCGCCGATCGTTATATTCCTTTAACCCCGTACCAATTATTGGATAAATCTATCGGAAAATTAGACCTCAAACCCTGGTTTTATTATCTATTTATATAAAATCAAAATACCACTAACTAACTCCTAACGATACTTTCGGTAACTGGACCTATGAATATAAAAACTTTTTATAGAAGTTCCTTTTACCCCAATGTTGTCTTTTTTAAAGAAATATTTTCACAATCCGCCATCATGATTCAAAATGGCGGTCATTAGTATAAAGAATTCGATATGCTGATATCTCCGGAACCAACTAGATTAGGACCTTAAAATTTAAAAATGAGCATCCTCTTAAGACGTGAACAACTTTTTTTCCAATCGGCCATTTTGATTCAAGATAGTGTCCATATACGTGAATGAAATATTCACGCAAAAACTATTTTTGACGATAGTTTACTAAAACTTATTCAATTAATAAACAGGTCAAGTGTGTGCTAGTCAGCACACAGCGAGGGTCCGTAGGCCACACTATACAGTGTTTAACTGTAAAGTGTATAAACAGTGTTTTTTTACAATGCTAAAAAGCTTACTTTGAACCATTCTAAGGGTCTGATATTCTCAAAACACACTCTGATAAAGTATTTTTACATCGAAAAGACCATAATTATGAAAAAACGTATTTTGTCAATAAGAAATAAAATAATATTTTTTTCGAAATTTCCAAAAAGTGGTATCTTTACTTTTGGTCGAAGAATGTTCAGGAATTTTTTCAGATTTTTTGCACTTCACATAAGCGAGATAGAGGGGGGGGGGGGGGGGGGTACACGTTTCACACTCACTTCAAACTTGCCTACGCTCACCCTATTAAAGTTATATCCAAAGAATTATATGTTTTTGTAATCAGCTCGACGTACCCTTTCATATGATACCCCTCACGGTGTCGAAAAAAAATAAAAAAATTTTAACCCTTAAGTTTTTTTACCCTAATTTTTTTGAAAAATATTTTTTTTAGTCGCTATATTTTTAAAACATGTGGGTAGGTACAAGACACATACATGCCAAATTTCAAAGTGATCGGACGAAAGGTGTAGCCGTGAGAGCACGCAAGAGGACGGACGGACAGACACACGCAGGAAAATATAAGGGTCCTTGGTTTTGCCTACGGACGCTAAAAATGACACACTCAGTAGTGAAGCACAAAGATCTAACTAGTAACTAGTTAATAATATTAAAATCATATTTAGTCCGATATAATGAAAAATATAAATGTATTTATGAATAAAAAAGAAATTGTTAATATGTAGATTGAAATCATTAAAAAAAAATATATATATTCAAAATCAGTGTTTTTTTTAAAGTAATGTTTTGGTATTATTGTCGATTTAATTTCCTGATGATTTGATATGAAATAAACGTCGGAATTACTGAGATTATATAACTTTTAGCGTTTTTTTCCAGAACAATTATGCTAAGAAAAAAAAAAGAGTTCATACTGAGAACATAAGATATTCTTATTCTTCCTATGTTCATGTTCATATGAAAAATAAAAGCAATATAATTGTGTTTATTTCCTATGAACATAAAATATGTGGAACATTCGCTAAAAAATAGACTGGATAGAAAAAAAATAATAAAATGTTGTTTTTTTTCTAAAATTTAAAAATTTAGTAAATATGATTCGAAGATAGACACACTAATCGATAAAAACGTACACAAATATGAAATAAGCAGTTTGCAAAGAAAAAAAAATAGAAATGCTTGTAATCAAATAATTTAAAACAAATGAAATAGAAATAGTTAATTTTATGTAATAAAACATAAAAAAGGTAATATTGTTTTTTTACTATAAAAATCAAAAGTTAATATATACATATATATATATATATATATATATATATATATATATATATATATATATATATATATATATATATATATATATATAATAATAATAATAATAATAATAATGTAAAATAAAAAAAATAAAATAAAATAAAATAAATAGGTATACATTACCCATGGCTATTATAAAATTATCATGGGTTTAAAAAAATAAATGAATATAATAAATGTGACAAATATGATAAATATATAGATTCTTACAAGTAAATTAGGGAATAGTAAGAAATAGATACAATTATATTGCTTTTTTAAACAAGTTATTATTGACATAAATAAACTTCATGTTTGTATGCACAAACATGAAAACATGTTTGTGTATACCGGAGCCATAAAGTTATTTTGAGTGGGGATACTTTGTGCCTTTCATAATTCATCTGATATTTTGTTAAGGATTGGAGCTTTTGAATTACATTTGTGGAGGGGTATATTGGATAATTTCGGAGTAAATATTTTATTATCTTTTAATTTAATTTGTATATTATTTTTATTTTTATTTTTTTTTTTTTTTAAATAGAAATTATTGACTGGACTTTTGTTAGGATAGTTTGGAGGTGTTTAAATGAGTAGTTTATGGTTTTAAATTGCAGCGAATATCACGATAAATAATCTAGTTAAATAAGCGAATCAAGGAATCAAAAAACAAATTGAATAAATAAAACCTTTATGACATAGGTTTCGTCATCATTATTACGATAAGTATATATGATTCAGACGATAACGTAAGTTAAATAAGTAAAGTTCTACAAGTAGGCGTTATTACAATAGTAAGATACGCAATATAAAGTATAATGAGTAATTATAATTCAAAAAAATTATTCATATATATATATATATATATATATATATATTTATATATGTTGGTGCCCTAATGAAGCCGATTTCGACTTCTTCCACTTCCTTGGTTCCGCTGATTACCTTAACGTAAAGAATCCGTATTTTTTTACGTTATCATGTAAAACGTTAAACATTTTTGTAATACCTACCGGAAGACTATGACAACAAATGTTTACACACACATATATACATATAAATATATATATATATATATATATATATATATATATATATATATATATATATATATATATATATATATATATATATAAAACAAACAGACAATGATATAATGAAAGGGGCAAAAATACTGCTTCGATATACATACATTCATATATATATATATATATATATATATATATATATATATATATATATATATATATATATATATATATATATATGCACGTCTAACACGCCTACAAGAAGGTATATTTTCATTATGAATGTTTTCCTCATAATAATATAAAAAACAAAAATAATTGGACATTTCTACATGACTGATTATCTGTAACAATATCTGTTAGAGTGGTTTTATTTCTAGTCAAAACCTCTGGCGAAAATAATAACCTCTTATAAAAAAAAAAGTTATGGAAAAATGTACTAAATAATAATATATGAACAAGAACTTTCTACGTTTTTATAAAAAAGAAATATGTATATAAGAATAAAAAATATATTTATTTTAAAATAAATTTTAATTGGTTGTTAAAAAAGTTGAATATAGTGCAGATCATAATACATGTTTATTATCATATTCTCAATAAAATTGTTTGTGCTAGAAATATTTTAAATATCACATATATATATATGTATATATATATATATATATATGTATATATATATATATATATATATTTATTTTTATATATATTTTTCCATTACTATTAGTCCAGGAGATAGCGTGCATAAAAGTAACTGACTGACATCAATCTAGAATTTTGTTTATAAGTTAACCTTTTGGTGCCCTTTAATAATATGTTGTCGGCAAAGTTCGTCAGTGGGACATTCCTTGGCCATATAGGCTGTAGTAGAGCCAAAATCAAGTTAATGTTAGTTTGTCACTTGCTATGTGACCGAATTAATAAGAAGAAATATTTTAATAACTAAACTATTAGGTGAAGCACTAATATCAACTTGATTTTTGGTCTACTAACTAATTTTGTACCCAAGATCATGAAAATCTCATAGTCCACCAAAATGGATGCCCCCATCCATGTCATCCATGGATGTCCCCACATGGCCGCTCTCTGCCGGTCTGTCATTATTTAACAAACAGCCTATGACCAATATGACCATGACCAATCTATGTCCCACAGACGAACTTAGCTCACCATTTATTATTGAAGGCACCAAAAGATTAGATTATTCACAAAATTCTATCTTCATGTTAGTTAATCACTTTTATGTGCACTATCTCCTGGACTATATTGAAAGAGCCCTTAACCACGGGCTTAAGGGCTTTATTAAATATTTAGAAAAAAAGGAAAATTAATTTAGATAAGTTATTATATCTATTTGAAGACCAAAAAATCAAAGCAAACATTAATTAATTTTTATTGGAATAAATGTGGTTGCCTTAGCTTAGCAATAACAAATAATTTTGGGATGCCCTTAGCTTAGCAATAACAAATCATTTCATGGTGCGTCGTCGTTGGGACACTATACTCGGTAATATAAATGATTAAACGAAGTCTTTATGGTAAAAACCTTTGTCAAATTAAAATAAAAAAACACGTTTGAAGTGTTACATGGCTTTAAAGGCTGTACTTTAATCGTAATCAAGTTATGGAGATAAGAAACTGCAACGAGTATCGAAAACTTAATCATAGTGGTAAAGGTAAAAATATATTGTAAAAAAAAAATGTAATATACTTTTTCTACTTGCAACAGCAAAATGAGGTATTATTGAACTGATTTCGGGCAGGGAAATGTAATTTTACTGCCTAGGCAGAAACAATTTTGTTGTTATAACGTTGGCAATAAAATTTATATTATTATCTCTATCTTATAACAGTATATATTATAGTTTAATAAGTAATCTTTAATAAATAAACTTAATATATATATATATATATATATATATATATTTGATAATTCTGTTTAATAAGTTCAATGAATAGTAGGTCTTTAACTTTTAAAAAATAGCGGAATAACTGTCTACACTGCAGCTTCGTGTGAACATACATATTATTAATAAATTCATTCTAGAAAAAAATTGATATGGTTTTATGCATTATTCATTCAGAAGTTTTGTTTGTTATAAATACGTGTTTTGCATTTTGTATTGTTGATTTATTGTTATTATAGATTCAGTTTGATATTCACTTATTGCATATTGTTATTATTCCAAAGCTTCTTATTTGATTTTTTAATATAAACTTAATTTTAGTTAATATGTTATTATCTTATTAATATAATAGATAGTTATTAAGTTATGTCTATCAAATAGACATAACTTAATAGTTATTAAATATGTCTATCCCACACAATGTCCCCGATGTCCTGTTCCGTCAATTCAACTCGTCAGTAAAATTTCATTTTTCTGCCTGGTTGCATAAATATTTATTGTTTGCGCTTGATCAGTTTATTTTCGTTTTATGTGGCTCTTTATACCTGGTAACTCATTTACAAGATGTCCCCTTACACCGAAATGTGTACCTTCTTTCAATCCAAAAGCTAATACCATTCGAGTACTTTACCTCAAGTTATGTATACACTAAGAGTGGTGCAATGTTTTATGTGTTTTAACCCGGAAAAATGGTTTCTCAAATTTGTTTTGAGGCAATGATTATAAGTTCTTTATAAGTACCTGAGGGGATGGCGTTACACCTACAAAAGAATAATCACCTGATGAAGTGTATGTATCGGAGGTATTCTTTATTGAAAGACAATGGAGTAATCTAAAGCCTTGTTTATTATAAGAAACATTTCCCTTTAACTCTATAATTTAAGGTAAACTATTCATATGCTTTTAAGTTATTTACAAGGATTTTTCAGAAGGGTTGAAAGCTAGCTGTCGGGCAAGGGAATTAGGATGTCGAGGGAAGTAGTAACGAAAGGATTTGTAGTGTAAGAATGAAAAGATATGGACAAGAGGATTATTCGTCATTATGTATATTGAATCGTATTTATAGGGTGAAGTTTAGTAATCTTACACGGATTATTGTTCGAAGGGATCAGATTCTGTAGGAGTATGACGGAATAGGTCCGTTTAGGGTTAATATAACAGTGTAATAGCTAGTGAGTACGTTCCGAAAAATAAATTTTTCGATAGTCGTAAAAGAAGTTTGAAGCAGAGTTTTATGTCCATCTCTTAATGGCGTGAAATACCTTGCGATCCAAGTGTATCTTAAATCTGTCTATAACGCAAGAAGTGTTTTTGTATGCAGTTAGAAGCTTGGGAGGAAGAAATTAGTAGAAGGATTGTTTTCATCATACGCATAAATGTGCAAGGATGGAGTCAGGAATGATGGCGAAGGATGTCGGCAATGAAAAGAGGAAAACTGGATGGACCCAGGATATTTTCTCACGCCTGCAAGAACGGTAAAGGAATTCGAGACGTAGGATCCTCGAGAGACTTTACTGTCTTTCTCAGAGGATTAGGGGAGCGAGAATTCTCTTGAATTATCAAGCAAGTCCTTGATACTGTCCTCATCAAATGCTTCTTTTCAAAAGCGCTTTAGATTATATTTACAACACAATCTGGCTTGAAACTCGAATAGGCAAATTTTGGTATAGTGATACGGATGTAGGAATCTATGTAAGGTAAAAATCAACAATGCTCGACAAATTTGTAATATTTAGTGTAAACAGATTGTGTAATTTGTCATTTATACGAGTAAATCGCCTATTTTTGGTTAGCAGAATAAACAAATGCAATTAATAGTTAAAAGGATGGTTACATTAGGTAGAGAAATGGTAGTAAAGCGGGAATACTCATTCAATATAATATTCACTGTTAAAATTTTAACTGCAAATCAAACTCACCCTATTGCTCTCGTCAATTGCAAATCGTGCGATTTCTGTCTGAGTACCAACTTTAGTATTAAATGATTATTTAACACTATAAATAATTTTAACAATTGATTGTTTATTAAATACCTTTATGTGGGAGGTCATCGGGAGGAGTGGCCGGCCAGGAGGAGGGTAGGTGGCCCAGGTGAGCCTGATGAGAGGGTAACAACCCAGGCTCCGCTGCTCGCGTCATTCCTTGCAGCATCCCTGACAACAATCACAACTGTATATCAAGCGCATGATAACAGAAAGATCTTCAAATAGAACAGAGACTGGAAAACTACCTCTAGAGCGGACGGAATTCAACAAATTCGAAAACTAAGCGAATGAACGGACTGCAAATGAATTTGTGATAAGGGTATCCTTGTCTAAAACTTCTTATGACTCCTCCCAATGACCCTGTTGAATGTCTAGGGTCTAGAGATTCGAAGACACACGGTTGCAAAACTAAGATCGTAATGTTGCTGACACCTAGGAATTTAAACCAAATAACAATGAGTGCTTTGAGTTGTATGGGATATAAGTGGCTGCTTACATTGACTTCTAAGAGCATTGTGGTGATGACATATAGGTTGTCCCAAAGCTTTGTCACTCGTGTACCTTTGCGACGGTAAAGAAACGCCGAGTACCTGGATGAAAGTGAGACGGTTTTTTTTAAAATAAACCTACTGGTCTGATCTAACAAATAAAAAAAAAACATCTCTTGGTAATTCTTTCAATATGCGTTATAAGAAGTAGTTTGAAAGCAGGCTAATGATTGTGGCTTTGGAATATTTCGCTTTCAGGTCTGATTTTTTTGATCTTGGAGCAAAACGAAGGTGTATTTAGGAAGAAGGGAACAAGTTTTATAGCGATACAACTGCTATCTGATACGTCCCAACCGTAACACGATCTTTCTTTTAGGAATCGTTATACGTGGATACAAATGCCGAAATAATACAATGGAATGTCTAGAAGGAAATAGAATCTGTCGTTGTCACTTATAAGGACCTGTTTTGGCAATTTTGAAGTCTGCCGATCTGGTTTAGTGGAGGTAATTTTGTGGTGAACCAATGCAATCCAGTCTAAATTGTATAAACACGTATGCGAAGCCGCAGGAGGTTTTTTTTTAAAGACTCGAAGAAATCTTTTAAAATATAAGTATAGAATATATCTTAATTTGGTTACTCGTATATACCAACTCTCCATTGTCCATAGCTCACAAAATCCGTATAAGTTATTAATTAACTACATAAACAGTTAATCATTAATATTAATAATATTATCTGTTATTAACAGCCTTCATTATTGGATAAGTAAAACCAGTTCTTTTAAAGTTCACTATGTTTAAATGCATAAAAGTCACTAAACTAATTCAAGCGCAGTTCACCTATATTTTAACTGAATGCATTTTTATAGCTTTTCGATGTAGTATATCTTAATCGAATATTGTGTACCTACTCATATTTTGTTTCAAACCACATACAATTCGACATTTTGTGTATATTCCTGTTAACAGTAAAAAAAAAATTGAATCTTTAACATAAAATATTATTTAGTTGTGATGCTACTGTACCCTGATATAATTATTATATATAGTAGGTGGATCCTTAAAGGGTATGAAGAACGAAGAAGAATAAAAACGCTACTTCATGGTTTACTGTGGCAACGTTTCGGCTTTTCCAGCCATTTACAAGCCTAAAAATAATAATAATTTATTGTAAGCGTGACAAATGTTTAAGTTTCAGCTAATTTCAAAATAGTGTATGAATTGACAATATATTATAACGTTTTAGCTTGCGGGCTAAATTAGATTAAATAGGTAATATTTTAAAATTAGCTGAAACTTAAACATTTGTCATGCTTACAATAAATTATTATTATTTTTAGGCTCGAAAATGGCTGGAAAAGCCGAAACGTTGCCACAGTAAACCATGAAGTAGTGTTTTTATTCTTCTTCGTCCTTCATACCCTTTAAGGATCCACCTACTATATATAATTAAATATTATGTAATTTTTAATTCTCTTCTTCACAAGTAGTAAGATATTACATTTTTGAAACAAGTGATTATAAGCGAAACTGCCCCGAATAATAACTGCCCGAAAATGTCAATTTATAGGTTGTTATTTAATTATATTTTTGAACCTTCAATATTTGTTTTTGTACTGAATCATCCTGTTCATATAACGGGCAGTAAAATATGTTAAATAGACATTAGGTTTTTAATGTCTAAAAGGAAATTAAAAATGATATGCAGTAGAAAGCTTTGGTTTAAACGATCCCATTACGGACGCTTTACCGCTTGTGACATGAGTGAAAAAGTCCCGCTTCCCTCAAAAAGCCCGGCAAATATTTGCCGGCGTTAAAACAACCCTGTTATAAAGTGGAGGGGATGGAAATGGACGGTGTTAATGTTAACTAAAGGTAAATAGGGGTTTGGAGGGCGGTATGTTTAACATGGAATTATATGGTTGGTTTGCTTGTATCCTAGGTGCCGAGCTGGGGCTTCACTCGAGTGAGCAGCTACCACTGCCTTAGTTATACCCTTTCTACTAGTCAAATCCTTCCCATCTAAACAGATTTAAACCGACACAAAACCGACTACTCGTTTCTATTTACCGGAAAAAGCGTCTTCCTTCGACGTAATCTTCGTCTATATTCCCTCTACGCAATACGACTTTGAACACTCATGAATATGAGTCAACAGTATCACTATTTTTTACTTTTGAAAAAAGAAATAACGTAAATCTTCTTACAGATTTATAACGAAATCTGATAACTGTCGGTATATTGTCAGGATTTATAGACGTAAGAAAATCTTTACATTCTTTATAAAGTATATGGTTCTTTCGAGTTCAGAAAAATAAACCTGTTCTGTTATCATTATCTCATTATTGAAACCCTATATTGGACTAGACATGTCCTATTAAAAAAAGGGATATCAAACAAAATTACACAACATGCAAACAACTCCGTGCTTAAATTATTCACTTTAATATGCGTGTCACTTGCTTTTACCAACGGCATAATTTATCTTGATATTTATTTATGTATTATATATAACAAAAAAAAAAAAATTAATATTATAGAAATATCTCTGGACATATACACTTGTATTTTTTGAGTATTTAAACATTGAAAAATGCGTTTGACTACGTATGCTATTATGTATCACTATATTTTATCACTATTCTTTATTTTTTAGATTTTTTTGCTTAAATTACTTTTAAAGTATACAATTTCTAAATAAAAATTGTCAAAAGAATGGTTTCTATAGTAATGGACGAGCACAATTTGTGGCCCACAAAGACCAAAATTAGTTGTTTTATATACCAAGATGGACCTTAAACATGGTAAATAACACTAAAATACAATATTGATTAGTTTATTTTTTTTTATTTTTTTTTTAAATAGCTGATGCTTATTACAACTATCATCGGTGAAAGTCTTCTTTTAGTTATTCGTTTCTTCTTTCTTATATATATATATATATATATATATATATATATATATATATATATATATATATATATATATATATATATATATATATATATATATATATATATATATATATATATATATATATATATATATATATATATTTATATATATATTTATTTATTTCTTTGTTGACTATTTGTTATTGTTGTTTAAATGTAAACAGATCAATGGGATTATTATGTATCGCAATTCGTGTATTTGTACTAGAAAATTATTTTGTAGCAAAAAGAAAAAAAATAATATCGTTTAAAAAATCATCATGATTGAGTTTATTTTGATTATTGAGCGTAAAATATGCTTTTTATATTATTATTTAAAAAAATATAAAATTCCAATAATTCCTTTTTAATATTCAAAATCAATTTGCAGTTTGGTTGAACGAATTTTGAAAAGAATTCTTTGTAAGATTATGGACATTCTGGAGTCGGGACTTTTTTATTCTTATTAAACAAGTTTTCCAGCTTGTGGACCCGAAGCTTTTGAGTAAATATGATTACAATATATTTCGATAAAATGCTTTTTATTATTTTTGAAGTTAAAGTTTTTGTTTTTTTAATCTTAGGCTTTATCATTTGTGAATCTATCCTGAACAAAGTTTCCATTGTACCGACACTTTGGAAGCTTATCTTCTTAAGATTAGTTGCAAGTTTGCAATTTCCTAAAGAGTAAATATTACACAACTTTATATATATATATATATATATATATATATATATATATATATATATATATATATATATATATATATATATATATAAATGCAAGATTCGATGTTGAAATCTGTCAGAAGAGAGAGATAAAGTAAAAAAGGAAAAAAAAAAAAACAGCCGAATTTCAAATACTAAAATATTCAGTAAACGAGAGGGAGATTGAAAAGTGTAACCAATCAATTCACTAGGCTGTTGGATTGACCGAATCCCATCCTATTATCCAACAAGGGAGGGAAAAAAGACTCCAACATCTTTTTAAATCCCGCAATCCTTTTTTGTTATAATTTCCGAAGTATTCCCTTGTCTAAATATTTACTTTGTTAATCCTTGTCGAAAGGAGAAAAAAAAAAAATGTTGGGAAGGGCGTCAAAATATTATTAGATATGGTTAAAAGTGTAAATATATGCAGAATTTGACAGCAAAAAAAGTTATAAGAGCTGTAAAATCCAACTGCAAAAATATGCAAAAGTTAGAACTAAAAGGATAAATTATTAAAAGTTATAGAAATAGAAAAATAAGGAATATAATTCGTCAAGTCAAGAGTTTCTTCCCATAGAATCTAGTTTCGATTCTCATATAAATGATAAATGTTCTAAAGTTATGAACTCATTCATACATGAGCATTCAAACTGTTTTTTACGGTCCCAATCAAAATTATCACCAATAGATTCGATTATTGGGGGGTAAGATATGTCCCAAACTATAATGATACTAACTTAAACAAACCAATATTATTAGATAAGCATAATTTAAAGTTATACGATTAACAGTTCATCAAACTAGACTAGAAGTGTAATGATTAAGTTCTAAGTTGCCCTTGATTCTGTTCTTACTCAGTTCTTGGAGCATCATTGAAGTAGTTATGTTGTTCAAAGGTAACAACTGCGTTAACTGTTGATTCAGTAACTTTAAACAACATTCATTTATTTGAAGATTTATCCTGAAGCAATGGGTACGAAACTTTGTGGCTTACATCTATTATGGAGCGGTGACCACTAGATGATCTGGAACTTCATTGGAATACCAACCTAATCAAAAAGCCTAAAATCAACTTTCATCTAAATCGGTCTGTATTAAACATCTTGGTTTTCCGGTGAAATCCCCGTCACGAAGGGGTTGAAGTCAGAAGTTTCGCTATTGAAAGCATCTTTAGTGGTGTGCTGCATCGTGATGTTTAAGTAAACTTCGCGATGCACTACACCACTGAAAATGCTTCCAGTAGTGGAAGCGAAACGTCAGACTTCAACCCCTTCGTGACGCGGATTTCCCCGGGAACCCAAGCTGTTTATTACGGGTCTACTCGCGGAAGCCTACGCAATAAGTTAGGTCTTTACCAAATGGTATAACCCAGTATCATTATACTAGCCATTACAAATGTTTATAGATTATCATCTAACCAGAGCTGTAAAAACTTTTAACATTACACTCACTGCATTGCACCTTATACTCGCATAGAGGAACCTAATCTATATTTTTTGGATGTTTAAAAATATGATGGGAATTCGGTTTAGGTACTTCTGGCGCATGAAGATAGGAGTGATTGCTGTTATTGACGTAGAAGGCGGGTAGGGTGATTGTGTCGAAGCCTATTGCCGGTCGTAAGGCTCAGAACGATTTGAAGAGGGTTGAGACCAGTGAGTCAGCCCTTGCTTGACACCCGTACCGTTGGACCGTTATAAACAGATTTACATTACTATCCTCCCCGCTTCCAGCTTCCCCGTGCCTGCCTTCACGAAAACTTCTAATTTAATCGATACACCCTGAAAAATACTCTCTTCTAGCCCTGATTTCCACCTCAATCATAATATCTTTTCTTTTTATAACAATCGCTTTTTTCACTCTCTCTCCGATTTGGCCCGATATAATTTAACTATACCTTTGCACCTTTTAATTCGTTTTTTAATCGGACACCGAATACACAATTTTTACAAAATAACCAGTACCTATACAGCTGTAGAAAGTATGAATTTGTAAAATAGATATGTATTAGCTCTGGGGGACAGAAGAAATATCTGTCACGCAGAATACCACATGAAAAATGTGACGCTTTTATATGTCGTGCCTGCAAGTTAGGATTTAGAGGTCGATAGGTTGTTATGATTTGTTTTTCCACCTTTCTTGGGTAATCAGATTATTACTACGCTTCCACGAGTTTTCAAAACCGTTTTGAAAACGGTTTTACTACGTTTCCATGAGTTTTCAAAATCGTTTTGAAAACGGTTTTACTACGTTTCCACGAGTTTTCAAACCCGTTTCGAAAAACGTGTTTAGTGTGTTTCCACGAGTTTTCAAACCCGTTTTCAAAACGGTTTTGGTATTGAAACGGTGATTTCAAAACGTTTTGAGTTTGAGGTCACAACAGCAAATATTTTGGTTTTGTGTTGAAACTGCTTTGAATAAATAGCATGGAAACGGGTATTGAATTGAAAATGGAATTGAGACATGCGCAGTAGGTATGATAAGTAGAGATATAATAACCTGACTTAACAATAAGTAGTCTGGGAGTTTATACTTTTCAAAATTGTTGTGAAAACTCCTCATGGAAACACTTTCGGTTTGAAACCAATACCGTTTTGAAAACTCATGGAAACGTAGTATGTGTTGGATTATGACCATGCTTCTGGTATCCGGTTGCAATGGTATAAGACTTAATTATTATTTCTACTCTTATAGAAATAAATTTCGTATTTCTCAATCAATCAAGTGAACACCCGCCTCCTGCTGGGGCATTCAGATTGGTTTCAGCAACTTAAAGACAAATTGTTGATCATCTATGGGCCGATGCAGCAGTGCGTTCCATACACTAAACTACTCTCGGAATCTGATTCATAACACTTTTGGATCCACTAAACTACTCTCGGAATCTGATTCATAACACTTTTGGATCCACTAAACTACTCTCGGAATCTGATTCATAACACTTTTGGATCCACTAAACTACTCTCGGAATCTGATTCATAACACTTTTGGATCCACTAAACTACTCTCGGAATCTGATTTATAACACTTTTGGATCCACTAAACTACTCTCGGAATCTGATTGACTGTTACAAGACTAGAAATTAAATCCTATTACTGAGTGGAGGCTATTTTTCAAGATAGGAATGTCATGCTTATCTAACAATAACGTCTGATACAAATAGAACGAGCATGCAAGGAGTCGGAGAATGGAAGGGTAGTAGGTTGTCGGTGATTCCCAAGAGGGTTGCGGGCCAAACATCCCATGGGACTTATCCTGCCCGCCCAACGTCATTATTAGCTCTAGTTATTAGAACTAACTCCCTTCTCCACTTGTATACTCCCTCCACTCATCTTACATGTACCATTACACACTTACAAAATATCATTCTATTCAATACTCACGCCGCGACGGAGAGGAAAAAAGAAAAACACTTTTTTTTTTCAAAGTACTCGATTGCCATCTCGGCAAATTAACTTGTGCGAACTGACAAAAGCCGTACCAATACACATGCGACTTTAACGCCCTGTTGTATTCTTTAAGTTAAAAAGATAGAAGAAGAGGGCGCCACCACCTCTTGAATCTGTGACAATAAACACAAGATTACGTTATACTTATATAGTTTTCTTTTCAATTTATCTTTCCAACTGGAATACATATTAAACTAAAATTATAAAATTAAAACTTCTGTTTTCATATAGTTTTTACTTAACCATATTTTGTTAATAAATTATATTCTCAAACGTAAAACATAGACAAAAAAAAAAAAAAATATCTATATATATATATATCTGCAGTAAAGAAAAAACTCTAAACACCAACAGAATTACGCTCTCCCTTACATTCTTCATAATTAGTACAGATAAAGAATATTAACCAAGTTAAAATCATTTTAAATTAATTAATAATTTAAAAAATAAAAATAAAATGTAATATTTGTTTCAATTCTGAACCACATTTCTAAATAGCGTTTTTCAATGCCGTCAACAATAGTGGATTAAAAAAGTTTTCAAAGAAATTAACACCCTGTACTATAAAAATCAAGAAAAATAATATAATTTTGTTTAAGAACAAACAGTAGTTTTTATAAAGAATGTCTTTTTTCACGACAAACTCAGAAATAAACAAATTATTCCTTTTTAGTACTTTATCATGGAAAATGCTTTCCGAATCGATTTATTTCTTATCCTTATTATGCTCTTACTCTGGATTACATTTTTTTTTTTTTTTTTTTTTTTTTTTTTTTAAAGAAACCGAATATATTCTTGCATTAGGGATATTCTTATGGATGAAGAATAAATAATGCCTTTGCTATGTGGCACCGAAGGATTGTGAATCAAAATCCCTTTTATATAGATTTTTTAAATTCTTTTTTATACTCTTATATTTCTCGCATGTTTATTTTAAAAAAAAATAATAGTTTACCATTTTATGGTTTAACATCGTGTTTTGAGAAGATTTTGATAAAGTTCTAAACCAGATACTTGAAATCAGAGTTATTTATATTTTTAAGCAAATAATATCATGATTATTATAATAAAGAAATAAAATTGTGTTGTTTTAAATTAAAACATGAATATAGAACTAGAAAAAAGAGAAATATCAATAAAAAAGAAATAATAAACCACAATAATCAGCGAACTAATAGAAACTAAACTAAAGTGGTTGATCTCAATACCGGTATGAATTAAACTCCAGCTATTGTGGTTTATTGACTAATATATTGATAAACATATTAATTTATGATTTTTAAATGACATTCACATTAATTAATATTTTCTCCAAAACCTCGGTAGAAACGACTAATTAATTTTAATTAAAACATTAAATTAGAACTATCAAAATAATTTGATGAATACAGATAAATATATACTCAAAAAGATCAAAATCAATCAGGTTTTTAGACAGAATCAATTTTATATTAAATAAAATAACTAAAATGGTTTATTGGCAAAATAAAATAATAAAAATAAGAATAATCCATATACGAGGGCTGTTCGGAAAGCAACCTCCGATTAGCTACTGTGCGGGAAGTAGTTGGAGTAGCGGCACTATTGTTGCACTGACGTACACGGAAGGTCAGTTTGCATCAAGCCGCGGTCAAATGAATGTCGTACGAGCACTACTTTGGTGTTTATAGCATCTTGAAATGTGCACTCCAAAAAAACTTCCCTCTAAATGCGAAGTGCGAGTTTTTTGGTGCTCGGTAAAACTTTTTGGCACCCTTCAAGCAGAGAACTTCCGGTAACATATAACCTCTCTGTCACTACCTCGTATAACACAGTCCTAGAAATCTGTTAAAATTCATTAGACAGCTCCGAAATTGTGAAATTTTCACGAACTTTTCAATCAATTTTCTGAACAAGTTCATCTGTGTGAGTAATGATGGCCTACCATTTCTCTCTTCATCATGAATATTTTTTCATCCACTTTTAAATAAACAAAACCATTCACGTAGAACTCCTTCACTTATAACACTTGGTCCATACATGTCACGAAGTTCTCCATGAATACCTACTCTCCATGAATATTGTCTCCATGAATATTGTTTCACCGTAAAAAAAACCTTGTAACAGCTTGCACTTCGCATTTGGAGGGAAGATATTTTGGAGCGCACATTTCAAGATGCTTTAAAAACCAAACTAGTGCTCGTACGACATTCATCGGCTTGATGCAGACTGACCTGCCGTGTACGTCAGTGCGATGATGGGTCCGCTATATATATATATATATATATATATATATATATATATATATATATATATATATATATATATATATATATATATATATATATCGCACACTTGGAAGAAGAGTGTCACAACTCAAAAAACACAACTTTTCAGGAGAGCACTTTAAAGTTTTTAAAAAGTTTACACGTGTCAAACTGTATTATTTATTTAAATAATCTTAAACTTTTTTATTTTATTTTAATAATTATAGTTTTAACTTTCATTACATATTAAGATTTCATAAAATTGTTAATTACCTCTAATAATTTTTAATGATAAAATACCCAAAAGTGTCGTTATTCTTTAAAAATAGTTTTAAAAATAAAAATATTTTAGACTAAGAACGACACATTACCTAATAGAACAAAATAGATCTATTATTTTTATCACTAATTTTGAAGGTAGACTGACACTTTTATAAATATGTCACTATTGTTATAAAAAAAGTTTACTTACCTTACAGGAAATATTGTTTCAACAGTAAAAGTGTCACTCTTTTACTATCATCGCACTACCTTTCTCATTGACAATTTGACGACAATTAAGTTATGTCTTTATTCCGCCAACTTAATCTTGATATCACTGATAACCATAATGACACTACTGTTATCTAGTGGAAAACTATTAAAATAACGGCTTAGGACGTTATTCTACCAAAAAGAGGTCGCTTTTTTACACCCATTTTCAAAAAAATAAAAAATCGAATTTTTTGAGTTGTGTCACTTTTCTTTCAAGTGTGCGATATATGTATATATATATATGTATATATATATATATATATAGAGAGAGAGAGAGAGAGAGAGAGAGAGAGAGAGAGAGAGAGAGAGAGAGAGAGAGAGAGAGAGAGAGAGAGAGAGAGAGAGAGAGAAAGAGGCTAGAAGCATATTGGTACATGTTTCTTCTTAAATTTCAATCTTCACAACATGACTTTAATGTAATTATGATGATATTTTTTATTGGTAATAGGTTTAAAATCTCAGAATATTGGATAAGGATTTCGTCTCAAGATCTATGTTGATCAGATTCCTAGATTCTAGCTATAGAATGCTTCCAAAATTATTATATTTTAACATGGAGGATATATGTTTCAGCTCTGGGGGACAGAAGTTATTTCCGTCATGCAAAAAACGACTTGAAAAATTTGACGCTCTAAAATATCGGGCCAGGAAGTAAGGATTTAACAGGAGGTCGATAGTTTTTCATTTATCGTAAAATATTTTGATGATTAGTCGGGTTGAAGTTTCAATAAATGACATGCAAAATGTGACACTCTTAAATATCGTACCATGAAGATATAATTTAATAGGAGGTAGATTGGTTTTCACTTGTATCACGCCGATAGAAGTTTCTAAATTTTATATAAAATTATATGAGAGTAGACCAAATAGTAATAAAAATGGATGAATTGTTTTTTATGATTTCACACCTTAAGATCCATTTACTATACATCAATTAGTCATACATAGATTTTCTCTACTTCATGGATAAACATTGAAATGCCGATATGTGGATTCAATGCCCAAAAACATAACCATGATTCAATATTATACCACGAAATGGAGAAAATTAGTATTTTCTATTATTAAGTCCATGGCTCACGACCTTACGAAAGGTTCGGCATGAACGAACAGCTCTATTTTAAACGACAAACTGTGTTGAATGGTGGATAACAAGGTGACAAACAATACGCAATATTTAATTTTGTACGTAAACGAACTTGTTACAGAATGAGAGAAGGGTACTAAGCTTAATTCTCTCATTATGGGTAACAATGGCGTTGAAATTGGACAAACCGAGGTAAAGACGGGGGGAATAAAAAATTGAATTATAGAGGAAGACGTTCTATTTTCTGCCCTCATTGAATAATTTAGCTTCTTTAAAGACAAGAAATAGAGGTAATACGATTTCGTTAATGGAGAAAATTGTCTTAAGTTTTTATCCGAGAATTTCGACTGATAATAACACATCAAGTAAAATATGACATAATATTATAATTTGAAGTATATTATTTAAGTTTATAAAAATCTTTTTGCATGTTACGATAGGGTATTATGAAAGGGCTACATTATTGCAACCAACACAACCTCGCGTTGATTTCAGTGGCTATAGAGATTTGCGTATAAACAAGATTCTGTGGCTCGAATCCCGCCGGGGGAAAATTGTTTAATTACTTTTTCCCTTTTTCTCTAATTTTTTATTAATAATATTTTGAATCTTTTAGTATAGATGGTCATTAAATTAAACTTTTTTATGTGAAAAACTTTCGCTTATAAGTTTGTTTATAAAAAAATATAAATAATACGTTCACGATCATAGCTCACTTAAGTGTTCCAGATCAATTTAACGCTATTCTTTTTTTATTAATAAATTAATGCATATTTATAATTTTAATAAATTATTAACTCTTTTATTTTTATATTAAATTATAGATAAAGTATTAATATAGTAATTAATATTTTACGATTTTGGTAGTATTCATACTACGGAAAGATTAAGTTTTAATTTAAATCAAATTATAATTATTATTAACTACGGGAAACAGACAGAGAAAAATACACTCCAGCGCTGGGATTTGAACCACAGGCCTCTATATTTCCGGTATAACGCTCTACCAACTAAGCTACGCAGGAGAATGATTTCCTCTGACGTTAATGATACCTTGTCCCGAATTTAAGCTTTCTATTTTCCACAAATCTGAGAATTCAACATTAATGATATAGAACTAGACCGAGAAATAACGCTTATAATTATAAAGTACCCAATTAGTACCTGTACCTTGTACAATCAATTAGAAATTCATATTTTACGATTTTGGTAGTATTCATACTACGGAAAGATTAAGTTTTAATTTAAATCAAATTATAATTATTATTAACTACGGGAAACAGACAGAGAAAAATACACTCCAGCGCTGGGATTTGAACCACAGGCCTCTATATTTCCGGTATAACGCTCTACCAACTAAGCTACGCAGGAGAATATATAGAGGCCTGTGGTTCAAATCCCAGCGCTGGAGTGTATTTTTCTCTGTCTGTTTCCCGTAGTTAATAATAATTATAATTTGATTTAAATTAAAAAATAGTAATTAAAGTAGCACTAATCTATACATGCATATAGAAGCCACATATTCTATAGACAGACACTGACTCATCACGATATCTTTGGAACTACTGGACCTATGACAATGAAATTTTAAGCTATCTACTAATTTTTTTTTTATTCAATATGGTTGCAAAATTTGACATGACTGTATCTCCAAAACCATTTACACAAGAACATTGAAATTTGAAAGTGACATTAATAATTTTTATTGAAGGGGTTTCTTTAATCGGCTATTTTGTTTCAAGAAGGTGACCATATAGATTTTTTAAATCAAATTCCCCCACTTTTTTGAAATGGTATACAATATCATTGTATTTGTTTACAGTGGTACATCCAGGTTTTCTTTCTGCGGGAGTTCCCAGTCCCTAGTATACGCATTCTACCCCATTATGGGGAGATTGTATGTATTGTCTAAATATTTATGTAGTAGTCGCAACACAATTCAAAGGCTCTAATGGGGTTTTAGCCCCTTCACCCCCCCCCCCCCCCCATAAATGCGCCATTGTTTGGTTAACATCGTAAAAACTATGTTTATCGACTCTAGTATATAAACACATCCACAATTATTATTATTATTATTATTTTTTTTTTTTTAAATAACCCACTTCATAGCGAAGAACGGGAAAACAATTTGTGTACCAACTAATTGAAAGTAATATTAAAGGAAGTATTAATACAAATTAGGAATTATTCTACTTATAAAAATTTAATAAAGTTAAATTAGAAGATATATTAATACTACTTACATTATCACTAGAATAAATGAAACTATTAATAGAATAAATATTAATTCAAATGCATAAGAAGAAGTATTAATACTACTTAAAAAACTAGTATAAAGTTAAATTAGAAGATGTAGGTACTGATACAGAGTAGTATTAATATACGACTTATAACACTTATATAAACGAAATGAATAATAGATAAAATATGAATACTAATATACCTATAGAGTTAAATAAAGAAGTATTAATACAAAAGTAGGATCAATACTACTTATAAAACTAATACAAAGTTAAATTAGAAGATGCGTTAATATACAAGTGTGCATTGATATGTGTTGAGTAGTGTTAATATTCGACTTATAATACTAATATAAACAAAACTATCATAAAATTACAATATTAAAAGATTTTCATGCAAAGTAATATTAAAATACTTATGAATACATTCTGAAATTTAGTTACAAAACTAAATGCTGTTAATACAACGTATTTATTCACTGTAATATAGAATTACAGTACCTGTGACTGTAGGTCAAAAAATAAAAATTAAATTTTTATCTAAGTAGGTACTGGCGACAATATCATAATATGAAAAAAAAAAAAAAAAAAAAAAATATATATATATATATATATATATACAAAAAAAAAATTTATAAGTATTAAATTTAGCATTTAATTGTATTATGTGTGAAATTGAAGCAAGTTATTAATTTTTAAATTAAATATATATATATATATATATTATCATTAATAAAATTAATAAAATTCATAAATAAACCAAACCTATTCCGAGGGTATATTTTTACGACTATCTTTCGAGAAATATGTATTTTATTATAGGTATTGTTTTTATTATAGGTATTGTTTTTATTATGTTTTAAAACATAATAAAAAATAATTGTTTTACGATTTTATTTGTTATTATTATTGATGTTTAGATTCAGTTTGATATGAATTCACTGTGATTAGACCATTATAAATAATAAATGGTTTTATTTAAGTTAATTATTTATTTATATTTAATAGAAGTATATTGCTGCTTCTATATTATTTTGCTTACGATATGAACATAGAAAAATAAAAAATCGTAGAGCTAGTTATTATAAAATTAGTCCCGCCGGCGGGAGTTGAAACCTTAACTCCTACTCTTTTAGAGTACCTATTTTTTTTAGCAACAACGATATATATATTTTACTTTTGACAACTACCATTCTTAAATTTATTACTTAACAACTATATTTACTATTGCTCACTAATAAATTTAACCAATAATGCATATTACTTAAGTTTAATATTTTTACTAATTGATTTGTATAGATAAATAAATATATAGGTATCTGTATTAATAAATTAATACGATTTAAAAAATGATAAAACATTCTTATCACTGAAAACAATCATTTTGATAAGAAATTTTAAAAAATAATATATAATAATAAATACGATTTTTTTTTGTTAAGATATGAAGAATAAAGTTTTTATGACAGTAATAAATAAATATATATATATATATATATATATATATATATATATATATATATAATTACAATATAAGCGATAATAAGGTTTGAATGAACTTTCTTTTAACTTGCGATTTACTTTATAACTAACGAGGTATAAAAATTAAAAAGTTTATTAATAAAAGTAATGATAAAATAAAAGTTGTTATTTCACGGATTATTTCTACTACATCTAACTTTAATTAAGTAAACAGAATGACATTCAATATACCTATTTCTTTCCGTAACACAGATCCAATTAAAAAGTTTATTTATTACGTAAAAAATGTTAAAGTAGTTTGAACAAAGGTTTTTTTTATGTAAATTAAAGAAAGAAGATATTTTTAAAAAATAAAAATTATAATAATAATAATATTCTCGTGTAATAAGTTTAAGGATTTTTATTTATAAGATATTTTTCAGTAACACAATATTGTTAAAGAATTATTATTAAGATATTCATTAGTGAGAATGCGGAGAAAAGTATACACACACACACACACACACATATATATATATATATATATATATATATATATATATATATATATATATATATATATATATATATATATATATATATATATTCCGGATTCTTTTTTTAACAAAACAGAAAAATCTATATTTTTTATATCTTTTGAATTACTTTATTAATTGAGATTTAGCAATTGACACGACTAATCTTATAAAAATAGTTATATATCTTAAAGAAATGTTTAAATATATGTATATATTGATATAAAAACGATTTTAAGATATTTAACTACTTTTATAACATTTTAATAAAAGCTCAATTAAATAAATAAGCAATTTAAAAGATATAAAACGTATAGATTTTAAAAGTTTTGTTAAAATATATTTATATAAACATAAACATTTAGTAGGTTAGTGGTATTTGTTTTGCATATGAAATGCATAAGGTCTAATTCAAAGTTAGGATATAAAAAGGAGTTTATGGGATGTACAGTACAATAAACGATTTACATAAACAAAACTTCCATCGTTAGAAAGTATATCTTTTGCATTAGTTATTATTATCATTTGTAGTGTCGGATAGAATTAAAGAGTTTTTTTTTTTATAATTACAGTTTAATAAGCGTTTTACAGATGTTATAAACAGATAAAGTTAAAAGGATTATGAAAGAAGAATCCAGTGTTAAGTGCATTTATATATAAATCAAACTTCGTTCGTTAGTATAATCTTTAGTATTAGTTATTATTGTCTTTAGTGGTGTCGGATAGAATTAAAAAGTATATTGAGTACAGTTTAGTAAGCACTTTACAGAAGTTATAAACAGATAAAGTTAAAAGCATTATGAAAAAATAATCCGGTGTTAAGTGCATTTATATAAATCAAACTTCGTTCGTTAGTATAATCTTTAGTATTAGTTATTATTGTCTTTATTGGTGTCGGATAGAATTAAAGAGTACATTAAAGACAGTTTAATAAGCACTTTACAGAAGTTATAAACATATAAATCAAAAAGGATTATAGAAAAATCCTGTGTTAAGCGCATTTATATAAATCAAACATCGTTCGTAAGTATAATCTTTATTAGTGTAGTATAGAGTTATTAAAGAGTATATTGAATACAGTTTAGTAAGTACTTTACACTAGTTATAAACAGATAAAGATAAATGAATTATAAAAAATAATCTAGTGTTAAGTGCATTTATATATATATTATATATATCAAACATTGTTCGTTAGCATTGTTTTATATTAGTTATTATATTTTATATTATTATCTTTAGTAGCGCCGGATAGAATTAAAGAGTTTATTGAATACAGTTTAGTAAGTATACTTTACAGAAGTTATAAATAGATACATTTTAATGGATTATGATAAAATAATACTGTATGAAGTGCATTTATATAAATCAAATATCGTTTGTTAGTATAATCTTTAGAAGTGTCGAAAATAATTAAAGAGTGTATTGAATACAGTTTAGTAAGCCCTTTACAGAAGGGCATAATAAATAGTCAATGTGTTAGAATCGTTAATAAAAAGTAATTTAAAGAAAAATTCTATTACTTTATCATGTTAGTCTCCGTCAGTTTATACTTATTAGATATATTTATTACTCTTAATTCATTAGTTGATACTAATTATATAGAACTTAGTATAAAGGAACTAATATACCTTCTAGAGATTTATTAGTCGACTACAACAATATTACATTTACTTAAAATGGTTTAAGTTTATTGATAAAATTTTATACTTTTAAATCAGTAAGTAAACGTCTGTTATATTTAGTAGTTCGTTAGTAGGTACTAATAACTTTAAAGTTTTTTATGGTGATAGATTATAATATATTATCTTATATTAAATTAAATTAGTGACTAACTAATGGATGAAACTTTTGTTAAAACAAATTTTATAAAATGTTACATTATCCGGACAAATCTACTATTAAAATGAACTACTAATTTTATTAACATATTACATTGTCCGTTAAACTGTAAACGTTGGTAAAGTAATATAACATTTACTCAAAATGGCTAAGTTAGTTGTTTTTAATAAAAGTCGAAGAGTATTTTTGATTAGATTCGAACTAAATACTGACAAAATGGTTATACCTACTACTAAAAAGAAATATTAATTTTATTAATATATTGCATTGTCCGTTAAACTGTAAATGCCGGTAAATTAATACAACATTTTCTCAAAATGGTTGAGGAAGTTTTAAGTTAGTTATTTTCAATAAAATTTGAAGAGTATTTTTTTTAAGAAAGACAAATTGCAGTGAGTAAATTTGTCAGTTTATAAGATAAAGTAATTAATTAATTAAATTATTCATTAGGTTTTAGTAGATAGTTAAATATTAGGTTTTGTTAAAACTTTTGTTGATGAGTATATGCTTATAATATGTTTTAGTAATTTAGCTGTAATTAACACGGAAGAATGTTGGTAGTGAATAAATATTAGTAATGTTAATGAATTTAACCAATAATTAGTGAACAATTAATTAGTATATTGTTGTTTAGAGTCAACAGTTAAGTATAATAATAGTCGTCGAAAGGAAGCAATTAATTAGTTAGTCCAATAAAGGGATCTATTAAATTAGTCGATAGTGAACTGGGCTAGTAAATAGCAATTAATAAGACCAAGGTAAGGCAATTGAAATAAATGAATTGATGAATATCAGCGAACGTTTAATTCAATTTATAAAGTTCAATGAATAAATTAGTGGTACATACATTCGTTACGGTGCGATGCCCTTGAGTAAAAACATTTTCTCAAAATGGCTGAGGAAGTTTTAAGTTAAGTATTTTTGATTAGATACAACTAAAGACTAACAAAATAACTACTAAAAAGAAATACTAATTTTATTAATATATTACATTGTCCGTTAAACTGTAAATGCCGGTATATTAATATAACATTTTTAGGTAAATAGGTATTAGATTTTGTTAAAACTTAATAATGATAAGTATATGCTTATAATATATTTTAATAATTTGCTGTAATTAACACGAAAGAATGTTATGTAGTGACTAAATGTTAGTAATTTTATTGAATGTAACATGAATAATTAATTAATTAGAGAGCAATAAATTAGTATATTGTTGTTTAGAGCCAACAGTTAAGTATAATAATAGTCGTTGAAAGGAAGCAATTAATTAGTTAGTCCAATAAACGGATCTACACAACATCAGAGAAATTAGTGGATAGTGAACTGGGCTAGTAAATAGCAATAGAAATAAATTAATTGATGAATATCAGCGAACGTTTAATTCAATTTATAAAGTTCAATGAATAAATTAGTGGTACACATTCGATACGGTGCGATGCCCTTGAGTCAAAACATTTTCTCAAAATGACTGAGGAAGTTTTAAGTTAAGTATTTTTGATTAGATACTAACTAAAGACTAACAAAATGGTTATACCTACTACTAAAAAGAAATACTAATTTTATTAATATATTACATTGTCCGTTAAACTGTAAATACCGGTATATTTATATAACATTTTTAGGTAAATATTAGATTTTGTTAAAACTTAATAATGATATGTATATGCTTATAATATGTTTTAGTAATTTAGCTGTAATTAACACGGAAGAATGTTAGTAGTGACTAAATATTAGTAATTTTAATGAATGTAACATGAATAATTAATAAATTAGAGAGCAATAAATAAGTATATTGTTAGAGTAAAGAGTTAAGTATAATAATAGTCGTCGAAAGGAAGCAATTAATTAGTTAGTCCAATAAATGGATCTATTAAATTAGTCGATAGTGAACTGGGCTATAGATAAATTGCAATTAAAAAGACCAAGGTAAGGTAATAGAAATAAATTAGTTGATGAATATCAGTGAACGTTTAATTCAATTCATAAAGTTCAATGAATAAAATGAATAAATTAGTAGTACACATTCGTCACGGTGCGATGCCCTTGAGTAAAAACATGGAGTTTATACGCGTGTTTTATAAAACTTTATTTGGAATTAATATTCATTCCTAAATGAATATTTAAATTCATTTAAATTATAACAGGAAATAAAGAACTAAACTCTTTTTCAAATTATACACATTCATCGTTTCGATTATACACATTTTGTTTTTAAATAAAAATAGTTTTTTTTACATAAATAAATAAAACAAAGCTTCAAGAAGAATACGATCTTATTTTATAAATTTAGTACAATTTTTGAAAGAATAATTATCATTAATGTTTGATATTAGCCACCTTAAGCATATTAAAAGTTTACTATAAACAATAAAAATTTTATATTTAAGATCATTTCTTTAATATAATCAACCCAAAGAAAAGTTTGTTTACTGTCTTCGGTTTGAATTGTTTATAAGAAAAACAATTTCGCTTTTATCAACCTACTATTTAATAATAGCAATGAAAAATGTTTTATATATACAACTATAAGTAATGTTATATCATAGTACTGTTCTAAAAATGTCTATGACAAAAAGTAAACAATGTTTTTTATTTAATTTAATCTTATGTTTATGAAATGACAACGTTTTAAAAATAATTATACATTACTTACATAAACTATTTATAATTTAATTAATGGTTTCCCATGTGTAATTTACTTATGAGATGAAATTAATATCATATAGTTACAGATGTAAATTAAAATTGAATAACAAGAAAAGAAGTTAGTTAACATAAGGTACTTGTACCTACACGTTGAATATAGTTTTATTTACGTGTTAGGTACTTATGGTAAATGCTTAGTGTATTACGATCAATTTAAAAAAATTCGACGGCAATTGTTCATTGTTTATTTTTCGTCGTACCAATTTTAGATAGTATTTAAAAGTATATAATAAGTTATGAATGTTTTTAGCAGAGTCATCAATTTATTTCTGTGTTTACATTTAGATAATGCTTTGCCAAATGAAGAGTTTCGTTGAAATTTTGGTTGTCAATAATGTTTTTCTTAGTTGTTGGTAAATGTCAGTAGTTTTAAGTGATTTGTTGACAAATTTTGAATTTGAATTTATGTAACGGTTATAATGTTACTGATAAGATAAGGAGATTTGATTTACCTGTGGCAGGGGGGCCGAACATGTTGAAGTTGGCGGGAAGGACACTGTTAGCGTATTTAACCATGAGGCGGGGTGTGCATTACACGACAAATCATGTCACTATGCAGTGTCGTCGACGGCTCGATCTGCGGCCGGCCGAAGTTAAACAGACATCGCGATACTGTCACGTGGGCTCAAATTAGAGGGGCTCGGAGGCCAGGGACAGCCTAACATCCAAGGGCCGACTAACTTGTGCGGGCATTGGCCCGGTGGGCCGTCCCTAGATCCAGGACCCCGCCTCGAGCCCCGCCCCTACCGTCCCTCGGCCCCACCTTCTCTAACATCGATCTGACAGTCTATCCTTCCCTTTACGACAGTCACCTCCTTCCTCCTAACACCTCGCATTTTAAATAACCTAAGATATACGCCCTAGAAACATTAGAATAACTGGTTCAAGGTCGACGGACCGACAGCTAGTGTTGTGGCTTTCACTCTCCCGCTTAAGAAGTCTATCGATTCCTGACAGACGTCCCGATTCCTAGAAATACACCTGTCACAGAAGAAAGTAAAAGGGATGCTAAAAATGTAAGACTGGTCAGTGGTGAGGGTTTAGTCTCATATAGACTGAATTTAAATTACTTATCTTTCCCCTTGGTTGGGCCGAGGAATAAAGGACGACACTACTTCTTTCAACAGAACAAAACAAAGGATGAGTCAATTTTTGAGATTCTGTTTATAAAGGCTTCCGTACGTCGAGTCATATCCTACTCTGGGTATGTTTGCATCCTCCGCCACAAATCACATTTAATCCACAAAGAAAGTGTCAAGCGGTATTAAAATATATTTTTCTCAGGAAACTATTATAGAAACTAAACTACTCTATTATAGAACAACCACATTCAACTAACATAGATTTTAATCTTTAAAAATAACTTAATTTTTGAATCATTCCAAATAACTAGAGTACAATTTTTCATTAACGTCCTTATTGGTCCCGGATTTGGATGTTTTCCTAAACAAAGGCAATCAATCAGAAGCTAGGAATTCCCAAGGCAACCACGAATTTTTCATCATATAGTTTCTTTTGTCATAATTAAAGCTAGAAGTTCTTGGATGTTTTCCTAAACAAGACAATCAGAAGCTAGGAATTCCTAAGGCAACCACGAATTTTTCATCATCTTGGTTCTTTGTCATTATTTAAATTGGATTTACGAATATTATATAATTAAAGTAATTAATACTCTAAACGAAATTATACAAACACCTATGTTCATAAAAGCTCAGAGCATTTATTGGATAAAATTACTTTTTTTACCATTCACTGTATTCAAGGGGAGTCTCAACAACATGACAACCTCTGACTATACTTTCCCTACTAAAAAAATTACCAATTCCTTCAACTTTTACATTTACTTGCATGTTTTCCTAAACAAGACAAAAGGTCATTAATTTTTAAGGCAACCACGAATTTTTCATCATCTTGTTTTTTTGTCAAAATTAAAACAGGATTTACTAGGATATTTTTGTAGACTTCCTGCTACGGACGTCTTAGCTCGAGATTTTACTAAGACTGCTTTTATATTTGTGTCTTTATGATAAAATCAACATTGATATAAACAGTGGTGCTTTGCGAAGTGATCATCGTAAGTTGAAGAGGAGCTACATCAATTCTTTTTTACTTATCTACCTCATTGTAGGAATTACTTTCCTAAAGAAACAGAAGGAATGATGTTAAAACTTGTTTGTATAAATAAATTTGTACTACTTATTTTATAATTATTATTTGCGGTTTCTTTTTCCGATCATAACATTAGAGGACAGGGGATACGACCACATTCGACTCATCTACTTATGTGAGCATAATAGTGAAACATGTCTTAACTCTCTGAGATTTCAACTCACCAGATATGTCGGTGTGTAGACCTAGGTTTCAGTGTGAAACATGTCTTACCTCTCTGGGATTCCAACTCACCAGATATGTCGGTGTGTAGACCTAGGTTTCAGTGTGAAACATGTCTCACCTCTCTGGGATTCCAACTCACACGATATATCGGTGTTTAGACCTAGGTTTCAGTGTGAAACATGTCTCACCTCTCTGGGATTTCAACTCACTAGAGTTGTCGGTGTTTAGACTAAGGTTTTAGTGTGAAACATGTCTCACCTCTCTGAGATTTCAACTCACTAGAGTTGTCGGTGTTTAGACTTAGGTTTTAGTATGAAACATGTCTCACCTCTCTAGGATTCCAACTCCCCAGATGTGTCGGTGTTTAGACCTAGGTTTCAGTGTGAAATATGTCTCACCTCTCTGAGATTTCAACTCACCAGATATGTCGGTGTTTAGACCTAGGTTTTAGTGTGAAACATATCTCGCCTCTCTAGGATTCCAACTCACTAGATATGTCAGTGTTTAGAGCTAGGATTCAGTGTGAAACATGCCATACCTCTCTGGGATTCCAATTCACAAGGTGTTTAGACTTAGGTTCCAGGCGGAGTTGTAAGTACGTTAACCAATTGGCTATGCCGATCCCCCATTTATCTTGATCTTTAGTAAACATTCCTTGTAAGATAATGTAAGGTGAAGACATTTACCTGTGGCAGGGGGTTCAAACATGTTGAAATATAGAATAAAAGAGACGTATTGGTAAGGGGAGTCCAGTGTTCTTGCAAAGCAAGGTGTAACAAAAACACTTCGAAATCTGCCGTTTAACATATATGGTTATAGACGTTAAAAATGTCTTTAAAGATTGATTTTGAAAGAAAAACTTCACTCAATGGATTGAATATCATACAGAGAAATTATGTAATCATATCCGTCAGAGATGATATAGAACGATTATTGTGGAGTAATATCAGCATGAAATGATATTAGGGAACGAGCAAGATGGAATGTTTAGTCAGAGAAGAAATCAAAGAAGAATTTTGATGGAATCATATCAATAACCGATCGATTACGATCGAATAATATGTGCATGAGATGTTAGAGAACGAGTATTATGGAGTAATATTGGTCTGAGAAGATATTTATGAAGAATTTCGATGGAATCATCAAGATATTTAAGAAGAAAAACTCAGTATGAAAAGATATTAGAGAACGAGCACGATGGAATAATATCGGTCAGAGAAGATATTAATTAAGAATTGCGATGGAATGATATTAGTAAAAGAACGATTACGATAGAATAATATCTGTTTGAGGTGTTAGAGAACGTGTATTATGGTGTAATATCGGTCAAAGAAGATATTAATGAAGAATTGCGATGGAATGATATTAGTAAAAGAGCGATTACGATTGAATAATATCTGTTTGAGATGTTAGAGGACTAGTATTATGGAGTAATATCGGTCAGAGAAGATATTAATGAAGAATTGCGATGGAATCAGAAGCTTGGTAAAGATTTTCCACAAATGTCCTCTTTTAATTAAAATAAATACAGGTATATATGATACTAAATAGAAACGATATATCCACTCTAATGCACCTAATTAAAACCAAAATTAAATTATTTTCGAATAGAATAATGTCACAGAGAAAATATATAATTCTTTAGCAGTCATTAATAGAGATTTAGATTGTGACCTACATTGTCGAAGTACCCTAACAATACCATTCAATATAACATATGAAAACACGCATGACATTATTAACTCGGTTAATACAAGTGACCCTCTGTTTAACGGCGCATACTTCCTTTAAGAATCTTTCTATAAAAAGAGAACTTATGAAAAGAAAATATTATTGACTAATGATCAAATTCTTTTTTTTTCTTCTTCGAGTAAGTAAGTCTAAAGGGGTGATGTGTTGTTTGAATGGCTCTGAACATTTTCTTGAGGGTCGGAGAGAGAGCTCTGTGAGAAGTGCGGTTATTAATATAAAAGAAACTTTGCCTATTGTAGGGGAGAATTGAACTGTTCCCAGGAGGTGGTCTTTTAATAGACTTCTTGACCTCCCTAGATAGCACTGACTTTTGTTCAGCACCCTTAATGACACTCTGTTAGTATTGTTGTACTACTATGACCATTATGTCCTTTTTACTTAGAAAAAGCTATCAGTTACCGCGGGAACGTAAGCTGGATCCGACCGATAGCCTTCAATGGTTCTTTTTTTTATTGAACGTGTACTTTCGGTTGTTTAAAACACGTAAGGAGATTAAGAAAAGGTCTAAGTCCGAATTAGGGAATATGTTAGAGATTGTACAGCTCGATAAAAATGCATACAACTTAGACCATTTTGTACTTTATATAGTAAAAGCATTGTAATGAGTTTAAAGGTCGTTCAATTCATCTCTATATAACATCTGATGCGTTTAATATGAATGCACAACATTATTTATACAATTTAGGTCATCTTAGGTCAAAACACCAACATATCTGTTGAGTTCGAATCCCAAAGATGAGATGACACTTGTTTCACACTGATGATCACGTTTAGTTAATGGGTAATATAGTAAAATCATTGTAGTGAGTTTAAAGGTAGCTCAATTCATCTCTATATAACATCTAATACGTTTAGCATGAAAGTACAACAATATTTATACAATATATGTAATCTTGGATCTAAACACCGACATATCTGTTGAGTTCGAATCCCAAAGATGAGATGACACTTGTTTCACACAGATGATCACCTTTAGTTAAAGGGTAACATAGTAAAAGCATTGAAGTGAGTTTAAAGGTAGCTCAATTGATCTCTATATAACATCAAATACGTTTAATATGAAAGTACAACATTATTCATACAATATAGGTCATCTTAGGTCTAAAAACCGACATATCTGTTGAGTTCGAATCCCAAAGAGGAGATGAGACATGTTTCACACTGATGATTACATTTAGTAGACGGGTAAAGTGGCCTGATCTCAAGTCGAATTTATTCTATAAATAAAAACCAAGATACATCAAATTAATTTAACAAATCAATAATCTAACTTATTAGTTTAGTTGTAGATTGAGATAGGAATTTACAATAATATATAAAATTTGGAATTTTATCTTGATATGTTATCAAAATATTTTTTAAATAGTTGTTAATTTTTTATAAATAATTGTTAATTGTTATAAATTTTATTTTAATGTTTGTGTACTTATAGTAGATGAGATGCCAAATTTGACTTTAAACTAAATCATTTTATATAGAATTTTTATATTTTAAATTCTTAATGTTAAACTTAATAATTTAATGTTAATTTACACAATTTTATTTTCATCTACATTCTCTGTCTTGGACTGAGATAGTAAAAACCTTACTGACTTTGCAATATCTTGTAAGTATACACGATCTAAATTGTAAACTATAATTGCTAATTAATCAGAGCTTGGATAGAAAAAGAAATGAATATCTACTACTAAACTAATAAGTTAGATTATTGATTTGTTAAATTAATTTTATGCATCTTCTGTCTATCTGTTTTTATTTATAGAATAAATTCGACTGAAAATGACCTTTAAAGGGTCGAAACGATTCTATTAATGGAATAGCGCTTTTCATATTAAATAGACACCTTATCAGCCACAGCCATCTGACCTAACATGTATAAAAATAAACTTCTGTAAATTCAACACTATCACAATCTCAAGCTTTTTAGGGTCCGTAGGCAAAACCAAGGACCCTTATATTTTCCTACGTGTGTCTGTCCGTCCGACCGGTCACCTGCTCTCACGGCTACACCTTTCGTCCGATCACTTTGAAATTTGGCATGTATGTGTCTTATACCTACCCACATATTTTAAAAATATAGCGACTTCAAAAAATATTTTTTAAAAAAACTTAAGGGTTAAACATTTTTTTTTTTTCGACACCGTGAGGGGTATCATATGAAAGGGTACGTCGAGCTGATTACAAAAATATATAATTATCTGGTTATACTTTGATAGGGCGAGCGTAGGCAAGTTTGAAGTGGGTGTGAAACGTGTCCCTCCCCTCTATCTCACTTATGTGAAGTGCGAAAATTCCTGAGCAATCTTCGACCAAAAGTAAAGATACCTACTTCTTTTTGGAAATTTCGAAAAAAATATTATTTTATTTTTTATTGACAAAATACATTTCTTTTATAATCATGGTCTTTTCGATGTATTTTTATGCGGTTGTAGTCCGGTTCAGTGGAAAAAAAATACTTTATCAGAAGTTTGTTTATGTGTTTTGAGAATATCAGACCCTTAGGATAGTTCAAAGTAAGCTTTTTAGCATTTTAAAAAAAAACTGTTTATACACTTTACAGTTAAACACTATACAGTGCTGCCTACGGACCCTCGCTGTGTTTTGACTACCACACACTTGACCTGTTTATTTATAAATAATAACACACGAATTAATCGAATAATAATTAAAGAGATATTTCATAAAAGAATTTTCTGTACAAAAATTGTTATACAATTGCGGTAGTGCAAATTCCAAAAAAAGTTTATAATTTTAAATCAAATTAAATTTAAATTTATGAGTTTATTAACTTAATTTAGTAGGAATAAATATTAATATCAGTCAAATGACGATAATATTATATTCGGGCATGTATGAATTTAACAGATATGGAGTTATGTATAAATTAAAAAATAATTGGCGTATAATATTTTATTTCCTGTTATCCTGTTATTATGGTAAGAGAGCATAATATACAGGGTGGGCAACAAACGCACTTTTTTGAACACTTATAACTCAGTTTCTGTAATAGATAGAGATTTGGTATTTGCGGGGTCTGAAAACTACATTCTTCTACTTTTATGTTTTTGGTAGTTTTCATACTACGGAAAGTTTAATTTTTAATTTAAATCAAATTATAATTATTATTAACTACGGGAAACAGACAGAGAAAAATACACTCCAGCGCCGGGATTTGAACCACGGGTCTCCTGTATTTCCAGTACCTACAGATGCTCTTACCAACTAAGCTACGCAGGAGAATGATTTTACTCTGCCGTAATCGATTACTAGTCCCGAATCCAAGCTTTCAATATTCATACACATTTAGAAAGTCAATATTTATGACATTAGAACTAAACCGAGAATTAACGCTTATAATTATAAAGTACTCCAATTAGTACCTGTACCTTGTACAATCAATTCGAAATTCAATTTTTAAGTTTTTGGTAGTTTTTATACTACGGAAAGTTTAGTTTTTAATTTAAATCAAATTATAATTATTATTAACTACGGGAAACAGACAGAGAAAAATACACTCCCGTAGTTAATAATAATTATAATTTGATTTAAATTAAAAATGAAACATTTCACTACTTTTAATTGCATATTTATATATAACTTAACAAACTATTGGGTGAAAGCTATGCAATGACTGTTTGAATTAGGGTCTTTAGTCGTTGTCCTGGTAGTTTTGATAAAATAAATGTATTTAAAAGATGAATGCAACAGAATTACAAAAAAATAAATAAACAGGTCAAGTGTGTGCTAGTAAGCACACAGCGAGGGTCCGTAGGCCACACTATATAGTGTTTAACTGTAAAGTGTATAAACAGTGTTTTTTTAAAATACTAAAAAGCTTACTTTGAACAATTCTAAGGGTCTGATATTCTCAAAACACACTCTGATAAAGTATTTTTTTGCCACTGAACCGGACTACAACCATATAAATACATCGAAAAGACCATAATTATAAAAAAAAACGTATTTTGTCAATTAAAAATAAAATAATATTTTTTTCGAAATTTCCAAAAAGTAGTACCTTTACTTTTGGTCGAAGAATGTTAAGGAATTTTTTCAGATTTTTTGCACTTCGCATAAGCGAGATAGAGGGGGGGGGGGCACGTTTCACACCCACTTCAAACTTGCCTACGCTCGCCCTATCAAAGTTATAACCAGATAATTATATATTTTTGTAATCAGCTCGACGTACCCTTTCATATGATACCCCTCACGGTGTCGAAAAAAAATTAAAAATTTTTAACCCTTAAGTATTTATACCCTGTTTTTTTTTTAATTTTTTTTTTTTTTTTTAATCGCTATATTTTTAAAATATTTGGGCAGGTACAAGACACATACATGCCAAATTTCAAAGTGATCGGACGAAAGGTGTAGCCGTGAGAGCAGGGCCGCAGCTAGGGGGGGGGGGGGGGGGGCAGGGGGGGTCTTCTGCCCCGGGCGGCAATTTGTAGGGGGCGGCAAAATGATTAACAGACTTTAAATTTATTCAACTAATTTAAGACCTGTAATATGACACAGTGATGTAGGTGTAGAGGGCGGCATGCGAGCTAGGCAGATGAGAGTGAGCGATATGAACGCAGTACTGTCAGTGAGTAGATGCCTTCTTAATTCCATATTGCAAGGTCGGGTCACAGTGGAGTTTTCGCGTAGTCCGTCTCGACGATGCGCGCCCTATCCCTACGAACTAGACACAGGGCCGGCGCGACCCTAGGGCGCTAGGGCCTGAGGGGCGCCGCAAGATACTTGCACACCAAGAAGTCAATGTTTTTACAAAGAAAGATAGATGAATAACTTAAATTAGGAGAGATCTCATTTAAAACTAATAATATAATTAGTTTGCAAATGAATGATTATTGTTTATGGATCAATAGTCAAGTTAATATTAACATTTAAAACTGGGATTCCCACTTACATGTTTATGTGGGATACAAACATTAAACTATTTTGTGTTTGTTTATTTGCATACCTTAATGGTTGTTTGTTTATATACTCAGTTGAGTGTGTATCCCCTGGTTCAGTTGCTGTATAGGACGTTGTGAAGGTATTTCATAATGAATCAGAAAGAATGAATAGCATAGTATAGCGTTAAAGGTAAAACTTTTTTTTTTAGTCTAAAAACCGATTTAGTTAATAAATGTTTTAAAAATTCTGCAGAAACAATTTTAAACAAACTTTTAGGTGATGCTTTTTTTAGCTGAAAAAGCTCTAAAAAAGGCCCAAAATTCAACATTTTGAACCTAATTTCCTAAAATTTCCCCGGGCCCCCCTTTGGGTGAGGTTCATGTATGACAGAAGAGAGATTAGTAGGACTGGCATCTATTTTAACTGAACTGAACAGGAGTTTATTATTTAAAAATATATTTTAATTTACTAGAGTTTAGTTGTTTCTTTTCGATGTCTCTGATGATTTAAGTCTCTTTAAGAGCATCGAAAAAAAATAATCAACACATTTGCAGCCGAAATGTCAAATTTACATAAAAACACTTTTAGTTTTTGGAAGAATTGTTTTATGTATAATGTATAATATTTTCTGCGTATATGTATAATATTTTCTGGTATATTACAAAGATTTTACTTGAATTGTTTCGTTTCTCATTTTCAAATAAACCTTAGTTATCAACTTAAATCATGATTTTATATTTTATCTCAAATATTAATAAATATTTCAAGATTTTTCACAAGCTGACTTAGGAGTTGGAGTAATAGTTATTGGCGAATTGCTAGGATAAAGTGGTGGAAGGGGACGGCAAAATTAGGGTTTGCCCCTCCTGGCAAAATATGTAGCTGCGGCCCTGCGTGCACGCGAGAGGACGGACGGACAGACACACGCAGGAAAGTATAAGGGTCCTTGGTTTTGCCTACGGACCCTAAAAAAGAACCAATGCGTATATTTTACAGTTTTACTTGTTGTATGGTTCAATATGTCCTCCCAGTTCACATACAGACTGGACTCTTAGGCGGCCACTCGTCTGTCTTAATGAAGTGTGTGTTGTTTGCAAGGAGCAATGGGACGGGGTACCATCTTGCATAAACGTGTAATTTAGCATTTGATCTCCAATTTCAGGCAACATTGTGCTTAACACATCTTCAATGTTTGTTATAACACTGAGGGACTCCTCCCACTTACCTACAAAGACCCCCTCCCCCTCCCCCTCCACCATATGATTATATATTTATTCTATCAAAACTCGATTAACTACCCGGACAAAATATTCTGTTAGACCCTAATTCAAACCGTCATTGCATAGCTTTCACCTAATAGTTTGTTAAGTTATAGATATGAAATTTAAAGTAGAAGAACGTAGTTTTCAGACCCCGCAAACCCTATATCTCTATCTATTACAGAAGCTGAACTATAAGTTTTCAAAAAAGTGCGGGTTTTTTATTGCCCGCACTCTGTATATAAATAACAAGAAATTGAAATATAGATAACAACAAAGTCCGTATTTTTCTCACAAAGGAAGAAATGATGCCTCATCATGAATATTCTTCAATTTTAGGAATGTATATGTGTACTGCGTATAATTAGAAAGAAAAAAATATATTTGTCATATATATATATTTTAATTAGGTTTTATTTTAAATTTAGAATAAAAATATAGTGTTAAAACTGTATGTTGATCTAAATTAAGATAGAATTATATTTATTAAAAATTATTTTTATTTATTTGACCGTTAAACTTTAATTAAAAAAGACGAAGAAGTATTTTTATGAAACAAATTTGAACTTTTACAAAAAGGTAAGAACCGAGAGATATAGTGACGCAAAACTGTATGATTCCCATACGAGCCAGTGATCTCTTTGTACCCAATCTCGTTCTTTATTCTACACCCATGGTTTCCCCCAATTATATGTTAGTGTCGCCTTTCTATTAAATTTTAAAAGTATTTGCAGAGTAATGGCTTTTAATTTTTTTTATTTAAATATAGATTTTCAAACTAAGATAAAGTACAGAAGAAGAAAACCATGTTTAATGTTTATTGGTTTATTGACATGCAATAAGAAGAAATAAGAAAAAAATTTCTCTGGTAAGAACGAAGTAATACACAGTTTACAAACTAACACAACCCCTGATCTAACGAGTTCTAAGCAAACAATGAGTTCATATCTAAAAAATAGCAACCTCGACGGTATTCTTTCAGGAAATAGGAACGTAAAACACAGTGTACAAACTAACATAACCCCTGATCTAACGAGTGCTAAGCAGACAATGAGTTCATATCTATAAAAATTGCAACCTCGACGGTATTCTTTCAGGAAATAGGAACGTAAAACACAGTTTACAAACTAACACAGCCACTGATGCAGCGATGCCCAGAAGACAATGAGTCCTTATCTAAAGAATAGCAACCTCAACGGTAATCTTTTAAAGTGGGAAGGAAGTAAAACACAGTTTATAAACTAACACAACCACTGAACTAGCAATTGAAAAGTAGTCAATGAGTCCTTATAAAAAAACCCAGCAACCTCAACACGGTAATCTTTTAAAGTAAGAGGTATGTAAAACACAGATTACAAACTAACACAGCCGCTGATCTAGCTAGTGCTAAGTAGACAGTGAGACCTTATAATACAAAAATAGTAACCTCGACGGTACTCTCTTAAAGTAGGAAGAGAGCAACACACAGTTTACAAACTAGCACAACCCCTAATCTAGCGAGTATTAAGCAGACAATGAGTTCATATCTAAAAAAATAGCAACATCGACGGTTTTCTTTCAGGAAATAGGAACATAAAACACAATTTTTTACAAACTAACACAGCCACTGATGCAGCGAGTGCTAAGAAGTCAATGAGTGCTTATCTAAAAAAATAGCAACCTCGACGGTATAATGTTAGAAAACAGGAACGTAAAATACAGTTTTCAAACTAACACAGCCGCTGATCCAACGAGTGCTAAGGAGACAATGTTTCCTTGCATAAAAAAAGCAACCTCGATGTACTCTCTAACTTTAAGAAGAAAGTTAAACACAGTTTACAAACTAACACAACCTATTATCAAGCGAGTGTTTAAGCAGACAATGAGTTCTTATCTAAAAAAGTAGCAACCTCGACGGTATTCTCTCAGGAAATAGTAACGTAAAACATAGATTACAAACTAATACAACCACTCATCTAGCAAATTCTTAGTAGACAACGAGTCCTTATATAAAAAATAGCAATCTCCCTTAGGAATGAAGTAAGTAATCAGAGTTTACTGACTAACACAACCACCAACCTAGCGAATTGTGAGTAGTTCAGGTACATATACTGTATACACAGTCCTATTATGATAGTATACATATCCTATCGAGGGTGGTAGTTTTACCACCCTAAAACTACCCCTATGCTAAGCAAGGGTGGTAGTTTTACCACCCTTAATAGTACTTACTTAAGGGAAACGGAAGAAAGTACGTGATAGAAACTAGCATAGATTGAGACGTCGTAATCAAGCAGTTTTGAGCCAGGATCAAAACTACCATTCTTGACATTTTCTCTTAAGCTTTATTTTCCTAGAAGCGACTCTAGCGATAGACGCTCAAGCGATAGTCGCTGGGCAACTATCGCTGAGGACTCCTCTTCTGAGTTTGCATATTAGCATTTTCCTAGCTGAGCGACTCTTAACATGCAAATTCAGAAGAACGATAGTCGCTGAGCGACTATCGTTGAGCGTCTATTGCTGGAATCGCGTCTTGGAAAATTTACCTTTAAGACCAATAATACAAGTAATTATCTTAAGAGTACAAATGGAGTTCTTAATTCTCATAATATTAAACAAAATTCTAAATGATTTAATTAACAAGAATCAGAAAATATTCGCGACTAGAGATTTAACTGACGCAGAATATGAAATAAATTATAGTTATATTCCTATAATCTCTAAAGCAAAATTTGGCAAATAATTGATTCGTGACTGCACTTTTTCATATATGTTGCAGTATTCTTTACCCCACACCGTGGTTTTACCATTCCTCTCGTTCTATTCAAATCCTGCTTTCAAAAATTCCACAATTCCCTTATTATACGACCTTGCTAATCCTATAGTACAAACCCTATCCTCAATATGTGTCATGTAGATAAGGAATTCATTTTTGCAGCATTTTTTAAGGGCATTTTAAATATTGCACAAACTAATGAACCAATTATGTTATGTTATTAACTCATATTTCTCTTATCTTATCTCGCCTTTTTTTAACAATAGACACCATATACAATTTTTTATGAAGTAAAGGAAGTTAGTCTAACACTCATGTTAAGTGATGTTATAATGTTATTGTAAAAAGTTAAATCATTTATTTTATAAAGTTTATCGACTCATGCAGCATAAAATAGTACATTATGCGTGTACTGCGGAAAGTAGCATTTTGCATGCGAGTGTGGAGTAGTAAAACCACACGAGCAAAGCAAAATGCAGTATTCGCACGAGTTGTGTACCGTACTTTATCTACGATTTTTGGATTTTAATTATAAATAAGAAAAAAAAAAAAAATTCAAAATCATTAAATAAATACCTATTGTCCTCATTTTCGTCATAAATCACTTAAATCACATTGTTTTTCACTAAAAACAGTTACTTTAATTAAACAAACAGCAAATTAGTTTTGTTAAATGTAAACAAACACGCTAATCGTGCGATAAGGTGAAGAATTCTTCTTTTTATCCGCCCTAATGCGGAGATAAAGAAGAATTATGAAACGCGCATGCGCAATGAATACAACGAAAAGAATCACTTTCTACGCATCTAAACAGAGATTAAATGTTTTATTTCTTATCAATCGTAGATAAAAGTTATTTTATAAAGTTGATCGACTCGAGCAGCATAGTAAATAATTCGAAGGTAGTTAGATCAACTTAACTTTTCTGATGCGTTTGGATGATTCAGTAATTACTTCAAAACACTAATAAGAGTGACAGGATATAGGAAGGATAGATTTGACGGCAAGAAGATCATTCCCAAAAAAGTGACTTACAAAAAGAAGGATGTGACCTATGAAGACCTATAATGGTTAGCGCACTCGACTCTGAAACCAAGGTCTAAACCCCAGCTCTGAGTTCGAATACCAGAGAGGTGAGACATGTTTCACACTGATGATCTCAGTAGAGTAAAGTGGCCGGATAACCCCCGTCCTGTAATAACCCTAGCAGTTGATCGGGACTAAAACCCAAAAGAAAAAAAAAAATAGTTAGGTCTCTTAATATTTCTTTGAGTTAGTATTTTTGCTTAGTTATTTCAATTATTAAGGGCTTTAATATTTAAATATTTGCGTGTGTTAGTGCATGTAATATATTTTAACCACATCTTTATTTTAAAACTTATACTTTTCCAATAAATCTCCAAGATGTAGAAAGATATATTAGAATGCAAGAATAGTCACACAGAGAAAACCAAGTCTTTTACACGAGCAAAATAATCACGTAGGTAAAGTTGACGACAGGTCTTATATTTCAGAATAGTATATACCGAAGCGAAGCTTTAAAAAAATTATAGACTGTCTCTTTCTATATGATTCCGCTTCTCTTATGATTTATATAAATTTGGAGTTAAGGACTGCAGGCGGTGAAATCAGAAGGGGGTGTAATGTCTCCGCAACCCCTCGCTTCTATAATGCAAAGAAAATAGATGGAGACGAAAAAACTTTGCTTCACACCCTCTCCCCTCGGCAGCAGTTCTCTCAGCCCAGGAAACGCTTCCTCCGCGCCTTACTCTTTACAATCTTTAGCGCCACTTTAACAGAATAGCATAAGGGGCTTAGTTTCTTTATGAGACCATCTCATTGGGAGAATGCTTAAGTTAAAGAGAAACAAGCATTAGATAAGACAAGATGATTTTTTGGAACAAAGTTCCTTATGGCACGTTCTGGAGTCCGAGAGTGAATACGAAAAAAACGACCACATTCACCGTCACAAAATAACCGTCACGCAAAACCACCGTCACGAAATCTACCGATGACGATAACTTGAGTAAAAGATCACCGAGTTAGTTGAAACTTAGTACACATGTTCATTTTACCAATGCCCAGACTGAGTTCGTTGGAAAACGTTGTCCACCCAAGCGTTCACGCACAACGCTCGCGTAAACGTAAGCTTCAAAAAGACGGAAAAAATTTTTATTAAGGAAGCCTGTTCCTTGACTGGTTTTGTTTATTTTTGTTATATGTCAAAATGTCACTTGGTCTTTGTTAATGTCTTATATGTAAACTAGCTGAATACCCGTGCTTCGCTACGGAGTGTTTTATTTTCAATTTAATGGATTTATAAACTACCATCAAGAAACATTTAAATTATTTTACAAAGTGAGAATATCTAGATTCTATATTTGTTAATATCCCAAATTAGTAATTCATTCCGACTAAATTTTTAAAAAGGAAAAGCAGTGGTATTTTCCTTCTGCCCCCCCCCCCCCCCCCCCCCCCTCTCCGTGTCATTTTATATCCCTTGGTTGAAATTGGAATTATCTTTTATTAATATACATGCTTACATTCAAAATAAGAGCTCTTTCTCAAGTATTAACTTCCTAACTAAAAATTTAGAAAATCTCTATTGGCAGTTATCAATATAATTTAGAAATTATTATAGTTGAATTCTAATTACCCACTATAATTATTAATATTTATATAGAAATTCTTTCTTTAGGTCTATGTGGGTATAGGGTTTAGTTAAAGAAGTAATTATATTTTTTAACTAAACACTATACCCACATAGACCTAAAGAAAGAATTTCTATATAAATATTAGAAATTATTATACTACGTATACACTCGTAGATTTTATTTTAGAATTTTAAAGAAGTGGTCATGATTAAGTTAGTAAAGGTTTAGGCACGTTAAGGCGTGATTTATTAATTATTGCCTTAATATCTAAAAATAAATCTAAATATTGTTTGACAGTGATTGAAAAGTAATTTTGTTTAACAGTTCTTCCTACAGAAATTTCCACAAAACATAAAATATGGTCAGTAGTTTCTTCTGCAATTTTGGTTAAATATATTTTTTATGAAAAATGAAATAAGAATTTTGAAATCTATTTAGAAGCCCCGTCCTCAGCTCCATATAAAGCTACCAAATCGTTTTATATCCTTTATCACCCGCAGAATTAAGCTTAACATTGTACCCAAGAACCTCCAAAATCTATTCAGCCATTTGATATAAAAGCTCTAATACACAGACAGACAGATATAAAATTTTCTAAACTTAAATTCGTTGTCAGGACTACTCATTCAGTGGAAATACCCCATATTCTCTCTCCACAGCTCGGGCCTCCATGTTCTCTAGTGGAGAGATAACCCTTGTGTAGAGCTAAAATGTAAAATCAATAAAATAGATAAATTGGTGTACTAAAATATTATTTATGTATTAATATGTTTTATTTAATAAAGGTATTTAAAAAAAAAAAATAATAATAATAAAATTAAAAAAAAAATAATAATAATAAAAAAAAAAAAAATTATAAATGAATAAATACAAAATTTTAGCCCAATCGGATAAATGTACAGACACAACAATTATTAGTTTTTTATACATAGATATAGATACATTTTTCCATTTTACCACCCTAAATAATAATAAATAATTGTTTATTTTTTTAATCAATAAATAAGATACAACATAAACATTTATAACAAAACGGTACAGCCTTGGTCAGTGGACTATCAGGCGAAAACACCCTAAATATACATAACAATAATTGTACAGCACTGTTAAAAAACGTACATTACAATTACTTTTCTCTTAAAGAGCCTTCCAACGATATGCATCATAAAGGGTACCTATCAATTACTTTGACATTTGTACCCCGTACTCCTGTGTACCAACATTTTAACTTTATAATCTCATGTAAGCAGTTACACTCATAGACACTCTTTATTTATATAAGATAAAAGACACTCATCGACACTCTTCATTTATATAAAATGTAGTTATACACATTTTTCCATTTTACCCCCTCCTAAATGAAAATATGACAAAACTGTACGTAACAACAATTACTGTACTTTTAAAGAGCTTTTCAACGATATGCATCATTAAAAGTATTCATTACTTTGACATTTGTACCCCGTACCCCTGGGTACAAAAATAAAAATTTCGCAAAATCCTTTCTTAGTGGATGTCTATGATATGAACCGAGTATATACTCAAAATTTCAAGTCTCTCGGTTAAGCAGATTTTGCTGTGCGTTGATTCTATGTCAGTCAGTCAATCAGGACATTGCCACTTATATTATAGATATAGAAAATATTCTAGGTCTTGTTAAAAGTAAAATTGATTTGTGCTGACGCTTAATTCAATATAATAGGTATATTATTATAAAACTGCGCACTTAATCCAAGAAAAAATTCTAACTTCGTCTATTTAATGTGACAAACAACTTTTTTAAATATTTTTTTTAGTAAAACGAATACCGATAGTGTTATGAAGTGATAAAGATCGCTAAATTTATTAAAGTGGACCCAAACGTTCAAAATAAAGAAAACAATGTTTTTACCGATATCAACCGTTCTATAACGTATAACGATTTTAATAAAACTTCTTACACATTGTCTAAAAAGTACAATAATGGAAACAGGCATGTAAAATTTCAACCGGATACAAGCAAAAGCTTTAGATTAGGGAAGAGATATATTTTAAATTAATAGGCCGGGTAGGTAGAAAACAGTCCTATTTCAATGCATCATCCTTTAACAAACACACTCTTTAACTATAAACTCATCATGATCAACTTTTTTCTTATATTCAATATATAATTTTAGTAAGACGCATGCTTTAATGATACAAATAATGAATTTCCTTTAATTTTTCCTTAACTCTTGCTAGGTACAAACAGTTCGTTACTTTTAATTTTGTCTCTTTCCTAACTCCGCCATGTATAAGTAGTTAGCAATGTATACGTACTTAGCAGTGTGATTTTATAATTTATATTTAATAAAAAATGTAAGGAACCTCGTTCCTACCGGGTGTCCCGCAACACCACACGTATTTTTTTATTGTTAAAGGTAAAAGTAAAACTGTATTTAGCATTTGTATAAGGTCTGGATTAAACATTTGTTACTGTGGTTTAATAGTAAATTGATTAGGTTCACATTGGAATTATATTGCGTAGCGCTCATATAGGTTTGTATGCTGGTCTCCTACCATTCTATCATCTTGATCTTAGTAAAACGGTTCGCTGGAAATATGATGCTCAAAACCATACTCACTAAAGCTGTTAGCAAAGATCTAAAAATTGATCTAGAAATCAAGAGAGGTCAACAGTAGACAAGCCTTGCGAGAAGGTTATAGCTTGTATTTTAATAACGAAGATAGCCTTATGTAAAAATGTTTATATACAACATTTTTAATTAAAGAAAATATTAACTAATATTATTATGATATTTGTAGTGTTGTGTAACTTATAGAGAACAAGATTAAATGAGAATTGAAAATGGTGCAGTCGGTAGGACACCGGCTACTTTTATATAAACACTTCTAAATGAGCTATCTTCTTTATTAATACAAACAACCTTCTCGCAGGGCTTGTCTTGGCTCTTTCTTGATCTCCAGATCTACTATTAGATCTTTGCACTTTTGCTTAGACTCAGCGTTACAATGATTAACATCCTACGAGAAAACCCCCCAGTCTTAAATAGGAAATATATGAGTTTGAATCCTTCGAAAAGTGTTATTAGGAACTGGAAAAAACTAGATGGTGTCTAGTTTTTTTTTTTTCTAGATGGTGTCCCCTATGTTTTTTTTACATTATAAATTACTTTTACTAAATAATATTAAAACAAAGGTATGTCTAATGTACTTTGGGACAAAGGAATATCATACTTCTGTTTTTATAGGGGAGTTACAGTCTAAAGAAGAACATCCCGTCACCTTCTTTAGATTGTTACTCCCCTCTGTTTTTTATAAGGGGAGTAACAATCTAAAGAAGTGCCCTTATTTCTACAACAAAACTGTGTTGTTTGTTTTTGTGGTGTTAATTAAGTGGTATTATGTACTAGGTGATTGTTATGCTGTTGTGATAGAAGGTAACTGTTATAAGGCTCTTATAAGGTAGCGTGATATATTTTACTTTTATTATATCCACAATCGACACGTAAAACGATAATGTGATGTAAGAGTTAGAGTAAAACTGATAAATCCCAAAAGAAGGGTATTTACAACAAAGGCTTCTATTTTTTTGAGGGAGAGTAGAAAGCAAAAGATATTTCTCCACACGTGCGTGTTCCGTCTCCTCTACAAAGATCCCGTATTACCTCTCTCGGATTTATAAAAGGCTTTCACTTATCTTTTTACGCTGCGAGGGTGTAGCGATTCCGATCGGGACGACGGCCGAAGGGTCGTTACCCCAACCCTCGAAGTCATCTAGCCGAAATTAATCAAGGGCGCACGCAAGGTCGCACATACTTGTGAAGGACACCTAGGCGTTGCAAGGGTTTAAAAAAAAACACCGACAGGGAAAAATATTTTAATTATCGTTTACACGGCGGTGAACAGTAAGTAAAAGCTTAATTACGGATGTAGGTGGAGTATGCTAATGAAGAAAGGATGAAGGGGTATCGATCCGCTCAGTGAATCATCCCGAGTCGAAGGAACCAACTCGAGTGAAGGTAACCGCTTATGTCATCCTCACCCTACTATTTGCTCCTAGTTAAAACGGCCAGGTTTACACAGGCCGTAGATGTTTTTTCTCCGTGAGAGGAGAGGGGACGATTCCGCAGCTTAATTTACACCGCTATAAATCCTTCGACTTCCTATCTGGCCTGGTCTAAAACCACCGGTCCACATATCTGAACGTAGTCTAAACCTCCGTAATAATTGCTGAGCTTCCTAAAAAAAAAAAAAAAAAAAAACGAAAGCTTCGCTCCGCATTTTTTTAAATAATCGTCTTTTTTTAAAAAAACCAAAAGTCCCCTGACATTTTTTCAGGTTATATATTTTTTAAAACAAATGTTTACAGATGGAGTAGCCTGATTTGCCAAGCGTGAAGGTCCGCCCGATACCTTGGAAACCCCACTCCGTTCACCGAGAGGACTTCTGCCAAATTATCTGACCAGCTTCCATGAAACCGAGCATCTAATGCCGACCACCGACTTCCCTTCAGCCGGCTTTCAGAAATTTAGCGTATGCTTCTTTTTCCACTGCCAAAAGTACAATTGGAATCAGTGTTTCCGGTGAAATGATTATTGGTCATTCGGAAAGAAGAGTGATTCCCTTTTTTTGCTTCCGTTATTCATTCGTGGCTTAAAACGCGACTTTCTTATCTACTCCCTCTCGTCCACTCTATGATTAAAGTTATTAAATATAAACTAATGTATGCAGTAAGAATTATTAAGTACCCACTTTTGTATTTCTGTGAGTTTGCATCTCAAAAATCTTTACCTCTGCCAACGCCCTTATAAAACCCTAATGTCATAGAGCCACATAAAACCCTAAAGTTTATCTTAGGGAAATTGTAATGGTCAACGCCATTGATAAGTATACCTATATTTTTTAGGGACCTTCTTCTCCATAACTGGGCTCTTATAAATTTAACATTTTCAATGATGACTGCTCCATTAAAAAAGAATTCAATTAATTAGCTAGGTTCTACGGAAGACTGCGTATCAAAAGGGAGACGCGCAACATCTACATTTAAACATAATTTAATATACTTTTGTGCCAACGTTTTCTTGAGTTTGTTCCGTATCAGGTTCTGACCACAACTAAGAGTTTAGGAGCAAAATTGCAGATTTATAACATATTATATATCTCTTAACAAAGCGCATATAGTTGGCAACGAAAAATTGTTAAAATATCCATTAAACTATTAACAGAGCACCACAGTTAAAGTTAATAAGTTTATCAGAAGCACTTTTAAAACCTATAAAAAATTAACATGGTTCCATTCATGACGACTTTCATGAATAGTTTACTCCTCACATACACTGAATTAAGTAACAAATGTCAATCAGTCGTTTGTGAAGCTTCCTAACCGATTTTAATGACTTTTAGATTAAGTACGTGTTCTGAAAAACTATACACCGATCTTTTCAATTGGTTAAGGTTAAACAATTGTTTAATGATGTCCGTTCACATACCGAACCGAAATCAGCTTGGGATGCCACATAAATTTATACATATTATGGTATAATTTCCCCTCCAAACTAATACAAAATAGACTGTCAATTAGTGTGGCACATAGCTTCCTCCCATCATATCATGTACTTTATTGTTATATTACTTTATTGTTATATTTTGTAAAAACTATTTTTAGTTTTTAGGTATCTTTAACACTGCATAGCGGTGTGGCTGTTAGTTTTACTAATAAATTTTTTTTGAAAAAAAGTTTGTCTCATTGAATAGATGAAGTTTGATTTTTTCCCCCGACCCAAAATTCCAATTTTAAATTTGAAGTTCACGTTTACGCGAACGTTGCACGTGAACGCTCGAACGGATAACGTTGTTCCACCAAACTCGTCCAGGGCATTGGTAAAATGAACATGTCTACCAAATTTCATCAAAATCGGTCGACATTTACTCAAGTTATCGTCGGACGTTTCTGGATTCGTGGACACACAGGCCGAAAGACAGACAGACAGACACGAGACCAAAAATGATCCCTGATGTCTGAAAAGGATTTCTGTCTTGGAATTTTTAAAATCGGAGGTATAAAACTTTTTCGTTCTCAAAAGTGAACACAATGCTTCCGTTACCTTCGGTAAACTCGGAAGCAAAAATTATAGGGTATATAAGTTGAAGATTGATGGTCATTTTGCTTAAGGCTATTTGCAAATTGTGCCAGCGTCGTCTTAAGATATTGAGATGAGTCTACTAAACACAATTAGATTAATCTAGTAATCACCAGATTTAGATCAACAGTAGGGTTTGATCTAATAAAGGAAATCCCTGTGATACAAACGGCTCCGACCAGTTAATATAAATGCAAATGAATAGTTAATGAAAATTTACATCGAAACCTAAAATCAAGGTCTTAAGGAGAGGACAGGAGAAGAAGATATCAAACACCTGTGTCCTTAGAAGACGGGAGAGATGATTGCTATTCTATCTGGAGTGTAAACTTAAAAGACTCAATAAACCACTGATCTTTAAGCGGGTTACTTCGGTCGACTTAAAACGGAGAAACGGACCTCCCACATTATATTTATTGTATTACGGGGGTGCGGTGTCGTGTTATTATGAAGTAAAGTGTTAAAGAGGAAAGATGTCTTTGTGGTAATTACTCGTAACAAATTCGGGTGGCCGGGAGTAGAAATGATTGAGGGTTTAGCAAGGCGGAGACTAGAAGTGGTTGCTTCCAGAGACTAGGGATATACCCGTGTAATAGGTGACACTGGCATTACAATGCTACCCTCAAGAGCCTTACCCATCCAACCATCTACCATTCACCCAAACAACTAAACATCCCCGCACTACACTCAACCCAGAAAAAAACAGCCCTTTTACAAATTGTTAGATTTTATGTTTTTGGACATAAAGAGCCGACCCCGGGGTGCTTTGTCCGAATGCCGACCCATGCTAACCCCACCCGATTTATCATCGTATAATCCTCTCCTTCTTAGTACCTGATTTTTTTTCTCTACCTTTTTCTATTCGCAGCCTGCCTCTTGTACTTTATTTTATAAATTATGCTTTTTGAAGAAAAAATATTTACAATGTTATTAACTGTTAGTGTAAATAAGAGTTACTGAATGAAACCCTTTTTTAAAGTATGTTCAATGTCCACACTAAGTGGGTAAAAAAAAAATCACTTGATTATACTTTAAAAATTAAGAAGAAGGCTAATATTTGGATTAAAGGTGATCAGTTAGTAACTGTACAACTACTTTGTTGTGGTTTATATCTATCCGCTAACAGGTTTATCCGTCTTTTTATGCAATTTTTATTTAATGCCTGTATAACATGCTTGCATATAACATGCAGTTACAAAACTAAAACTTAAAATTTGAAGGGTCCAGCTTCAACAAAATCCATTTGATGTGGTCATTGTAGTGTAATGTGAAATGATTTTGATTCCGGTAATTTTAGGTTTGTTCCAACCAAGCAGAGTACCGTCCGCGGGATCGTCACGGGTATGCGCAATGGATAAAAGCCGTTCCAACCCGACTTGTGACAGTATTTCGTGCCGTCCTCCAAGCTGTTCCAGCCCGCGCAGGGATCGTTTGCGAACCGTTTACTGTACCGTCCAAACGATCCTCTGACAATACCAAGCACTGATTTGTTTGACATGCACAGTTATGTCAATCGTCACACATTATGTCAACAGGAAGATTCCTTAACTGTTTTTTTAACAGCCCGTCGACACTCACATCCGCAAGCCAAGACCCATACCTCCCCATGAGTGTAATGGTTATCGTTTTGTAGGTTATTCTGTTTTATCTCATTTTTACCCTTCTAATTATCTTCTATTCTAGTAGTGTTTTACTATTTCTTTCCACGCTTGCCTGTCCATTGCAGTTCTGTGCCATAATTTGCCTAGCCATTCCTCAAACTCATCTTCTTTGTGGGCGTCCTTTTTTTCTTTTTTCTACTGGTCTCCACTCATTGACTTTGTGTGCCCATCTAGGTCTATTCTAATTACATGTCCTGCCCATTTCCATTTCTGTTTGGGAGCTTGTTTCATTAGGCTTTTTACATTTTGTCTTTCTAACATTTTCTTATTGCTTAACTTTTACTTACTCCAAGGCATGATCTCAACATCTGACATTCAGTGGAAACTAGTTGTTGGTCTTGTTTCTCCCTAACTGTTAGGTTTCCATAAATGTTAATATACGGTGCGAATTATAGTCCTAAACCCGTTCCTACCTGGCATGATTTTATTGCAGTACAATGTTAGCGCATGCGAATAAAACCTGTCCTAAACGATTCCCGAACGATCCGCAAAAGACGGTACAACTAGCGGGGTTGGAACAAACCAAATATCAACCAGGAGATAATATTCCCTAATACAGGCACTCCGTTATAATTCACTTTATACTTACTTACTTAATCCCGTCCTCTTCTACCGTGAGGTGCAGAGGTTTGACAAATAGATTTCCATGCCATACTATCTTCAACTAGCCTTCGTGCTTGGTTCCAGTCTATTATTCTCTCCTAGAGTGAACTTCTTATGTTATCCTGCCATGTCAGCCTTTTTTTCTTGGGGTCTTGCTTCACAGGCTAGCTTTGGGCACCACTCATTTCCCATCCTCATCATATGGCCAAACCATCGAAGTCTGTTGGAGCTCTCCATGTTTCTGATGGAGTTGATAATTCACTTTATTATTATTATTGTTGTTTCATCAAAACGTCAATGAAGCTCTGTAATTATAAGTCAATGCTAATTTGTACTTTATTGTTCTATATTTTATCGATGGAAATCAATATATTGAACTTTCCTTTCATCGCGGTTAAGGACGTTTTCAAAACGTTACAAATAAATTGCATAATATTATTGGCTGGTTTGTGTCGTTGCTTAAAGAATCAGGCCGTAAGAATTATTACAGTATACATGTAATAATTACTTGATTTGAACGCAGTTAACGGACCGTGGATAAGATCGTTTTCTTCAGTTGGTATTTTTTCTTTAGAGAGCTATTCTCCAGCTCCATGTAGGAGAATCACAAAGTAACGTCGAAAAGCCCTATGTTAGGGAGAGTAAGGAGTCAATAATAAAAGGTAAAACAGGGGGAGGTGCTCGAGTCTCGGACTCATTGTCCTACCCTTGTCCATGCTGAAAGAGGTTTGACAACTGGGGGTTTTCCAAATTTATGTTACCCGGCCGAAAAGTCAGTCGACGGCTGACAGATCGCACTGAAAACCGACTCTAAGGAAAGGACAAGACACACGGTAGCATTAATCACGTGTTCCCCTTTTCTTCGCGAGTCAATAGGACGGACTCTGCAGTCCTTACACGAGCATTCAGACACCTCTTGAACCTGATGGAATGTGTCAATAGATGTTTGCTTTTCTTCTGGGCCCTGTTCTACACCAGGTCGGTCGCCTCTGATCCCGTCACGCTCACTGACAACAGACCCTTCCATGTTTAGAAAGGACCTAATAATAACCCTGATAGCTACAATAAACGTTTACCCAACCATTAATTACAGCTCTATATCCTACTATATTGACAAACTTTTCAACGATGTATTAGCCTATACAATAAAATAGGTAATAAAATAAAAATGGATGAATAAAAAACTAAAATAAAATAAAAAAAAATCGCACCAATTATACCTATCTATAAGATAAACAAGTCTTCCATATTTCAACTTAATATCTGCCGCCATTTTAGAATTATTTGGTAAGGAAAAGTTCTGAGACGCCCCACGTCCGATTCATTTTTGTATTATATTACCTTCAAAAGGAAATATCGTACTGGGCCAATAACAAAAATGTTATATTCAATTCAATTGTAGAGATGTATAGTGGACTTCTTTAGAATTTCAAACTAAGGCGAAGGTATTGGTTGGAATAAAAGTCCTGTTGTTTAAGAATGATTTTTTATTTCATCAAATCTTTCGCCCAAATAAAGAATGGTAAGAACCAATGTCACATCTTTTTGCATTTTCAGTTCGAATTATTTTTATTTGTTTGTTGTTTCCTAATTTTAGTCTAACACTATCTATATTTTTTCTCTCTTGTATATTTGTAGATTATCACTGATGATGCTCAGGTTCCCTGGGCGAAAGCTTTGGTGAAATAAAAAATCATTCTTCAACAACAGGACTTTTATTCCAACCAATACCTTCGCCTTAGTTTGAAATATTATATTTAATGTTTATAAGAGTTAAGAAAATATAATATAATAATAAAACAATTACTTTCCTCTGACTTATTATTGAAGCGCTTCACCCCCTTCAATCCCTAATGAAGCATGCCCTTTACAAGGGAGCCTCCCTGTTCAAGATTAAGTGGACTTTTGAGGAGTTAAATGGATTTGTAACTTCTCTATGACGATCGATCCACCAACTATTATTTGAGATCATGGTAATCCATTATTAGATAGTGCAAAATAATAGCATAATTTGACAAATTAATACAATTTCCAACACTAGCAATTTTAGCCCACTTTATAATCGCCTCTCTCATAGTGTACCTGTGTATATATTATACAATATATATAGACTATATGTATATGAATTATTCCAAAATTGTATAATAGAGTAATAAACTTGAGTGTCTGGTTCTTGAGAATTAAAACTGTATTTGCTATCTTTTTTTTTTATTAAAAAATAATATATGTCTTGATTATATTAATGTTCATAGTGCTGCAGGCACTAAGAGACTAATGTAATCAATTACCCCTAATGTGCTCAACTCGTAATTATAATGCATAATAATGTCACTATGCATTTACATAAACTTTTAGGGTGTATTGTGGAGATTATTGAACATTATACTTTGCCCAATCTTAAAACAAGGATTTGAATGGTTTTAATTTGTTTATCAATATCAAGTTATGGCCTGGATGTGCACTGAGGTGTCAGATATCAGACCCGGTATTCCGAGTCACTGTGAGGACGCTGTTTTTAATGGTCTCTTATTTTTTAATATTATGTTATGAGTCGGCTGTTTGAATTTACATTTGTCCTACAAAGGAGTCGACTATTATGAAACAAGTCCGTTTAGTGGAAAGAGAAAGCTGTTAGCAGTTATTACAAGAGCCTCGACCGCCCTATCAGTTCCGCGCCAAGGCCATTTTGAAACCAGAGGATAGGGTGACAACGGATAAATACGAAAAGGGTGGGATAAGTGTGCGGGGCCTCGGCATCCGAATCATATATTACCGTCGATTGAATAAAAGGTGCCGTATATGGTAGGGATGTTACAAGATGGCGGCGATAGGATGATGAACGATGTGACACCTACTGTACAAAAGGGTGGGTTAGGGTATACTTAATACACTAACTCCGGGTGCTAGCTTGCGAAGCTCGGAGATTACCCCCCTTACGACCGATATATCATATTAGAATCGTGGGCCCAGCACTTGCACGCATTGTCCTTAGCCCCCTCCGACACCGGTATAATGTCTCCCTTCCTTATTAACTAATAAAGCTAACAGGGTCAATCCCAAAATCAAATCCGTTTCATTTCCCTCGCTATGTTAAATGTAATTCCTTGCTCTTCCCTCTCTTCATCTTTGTATTTAGTGTGTACTTAAAACAAGTCAATTGAGAGAATATTTATAAAACTAAATAAACACACTTTGACATGAAGAAAGGTATTCATTATTAACAATCATCCGTCGTTTGTTAACCACCAAAAATTGTTATATAAGAGTTAAGGTTTCATTTAGTCATTAATATGTAAACAAAATAAGTAAAACTTGGCATCGCGTGGCTCTTTCATTGAAGCTAGTATATTGCAATATACTGAATATTAAGGAATTTATTAATCATGATGAATGACATAGTTGAAGATAAAGTGGAAGAGGGTAGTGTGGGGTTGAGAGGGGGTACTTTGTACAAAGCTCACCTTCCTAGATAAACCTATATAACTACATGCCTATAAGAATCTAAACCACCCGCAGTAGCTTTTAAACGATAATTATAAATATTTCTCTTCACTAGACAAAAAATTCTGCTTGTATCAGGTTGAAATTTTACATGCCTGTTTCAATATAACATTAGATGATTAAAATGAAATTTTATTAAAATCGATACTTTAGAACGTAAGATATTATTATTTATGTGGGTGAAAACGTTGTTTTCTCTATTTTAAATTTTTAGGTCCGCTTTAATAGTTTTACCGATTTTTAAAATTTCATAGCAGTGTCTCTGTTGGTTTTACTAAAAAATTGTATACAGAAAAGAATGTTTGTCTCATCGAATAGATGAAAAAAGACTTTTCTCTTTACTAAAATTCCAATTTAAAATGTTCACACGAGCGTTTCGAGCGAACGCTTGGGCGGATAACGTTGTCTAATGAACTCGTCCTGAGCATTGGTAAAAATGAACATGTGTACCGAATTTCACCAAAATCGGTCGAATTTTACTCAAGTTCTACTCAAGTCCGACATACACAGGGGGCACGTGCCCCCCCCCCCCCCCCCCCCACCATAAATCCCCCCCCCCTCATTAATTAACTGCAGACGACGACGTCCATGACTTAAAGTAAGATATTGTACTGCAGTAAGCATCAGCATAACATTTTCTAACGAATACGTTCTAAAATAGTTGTTGTTACTTGAGCGCGAAGATTTTTTTTAAGGGGGGGGGGAGGGGGAGTTGCTTTGTTGAATCAGTAGTTCCCTTTTCTTGTTACCACTACGAATCCCCCCCCCCCCCCCAATCTAAACTGACTTAGAATGTGCCCCCTCCAGACCTAGCCGCTGGATACGCCACTGAGTTACACCAAAAAGAAAATGGGTGCATGAAATTAATGAAAAATGAGAAGAGTTCGGCGAGTTTCACCGTCTGTGCTGTGAATTGAGTTCATTTATTTGTTGTTTGGTATTGCATTATTGCTTGGGGAAGCACTCCCGATACTACTTCGTCATTAACCACAGTTCAGAAAGAAATAATCAAAATAATCTTAAAAAAGCCACTTCGTTATCCTTTTGAAATATGTTTTAAACATATTACTTTGCAATCGATAAATCTTATATTCAACAAAGAATTTTTATTGCAATTCTTTAAAAAAGGTAAAAACACAATCAACCATAATTATTTAACGCGTTTAAAAACATTAAATACAGTTTATGTACCATGCTGCTACACAACAAAAACAAAAAAGACATGTTCAGGCCCCCATACACGATCAAACATTTTGCTCAAACATGATGTTTGAGCAAACCTGATGTCGGCCAAATTTAGGCCATACACGTCAATCATCAAACAGCCCTATACATGGTCAAAATGTTTGCGCAAACATGTTGGCCGTGTATGGGGGCCTTTACGTACCAAGTATCAAAACATTATAATTTACTTCCGCACTGTCTTGTAAATATCCTATCATTTCACGTGTTGAAATCTACTTTGCTTTAATAAAAAAACAAGAATTTATTCATATAATTATAAAACGCTATCAAAAGTATAACTGACTCTCTACTTCTATACTGATATATCTACATCTTTATTCAAAACGTTAAGAGACAGGGCCCTCGCTCTAGAGTTATCTTTTCTCTACTGAGGGTCCTTCCTCACCATCATTTATCTCGTTATTCTAATTTATTTTTTATCTTCATATAATATTTCTATGCATGTGACACACACACGATATATATATATATATGTGTGTGTGTGTGTGTAAATAATATAATTAAAAATATAATGTAATGTATTCCTTTCATTCATTTAAAGACTGGTTGTTCTCATATTTTTGAATGTCTGAAGAACAATTCCAGATGTTACATACTTTCCAACACCCTAAAATATCAAAACAGAGAAGACAAAAGAAAGAATAAAAAATAAATTAGTCTGGATGTCGCATACCATACAGATAAACGTACTCCTGAACAAAATCAATCAATTGATCATTAGTCATCGGTCATGTTGCTTCTAGTCCGCCGCAAACTCTGTGGAAAACACAATTTCAAATCTGTCCGTCGGGAACAGCCACCTTCTCTTTGGCCAGTTTAATGAAATAATACAGACCACAGAGTCCTCCGCGGACAATGATCTGTCCGCCGCGAACTAGACCTCGAACTAGACCGCGGCGGACAGATCCAGTCCGCCACCGACAGCTTCCTTCTGTTTGACCAAGATGATGCAATATTACAGTCCACAGAGTTCACCGAGGACAAAAGAATTGTCCGCTGCGGACAGTTCGCTTCTTGTTTGACCGGACCTTAAATAAGGCAAGGCTTGGCTTTATGTGCAATTCAATAAATATATACTGTTGAACAAATTGTTAATTATGATAGTTTAAGAGGATGATTGTAATATAGAGGTTAGTGCCAAGTGGCACCCCCAATTCACTTCCCTCCTATATTATATATTATACCCTACTACATTACTCCTCCAGCTTATTTTCATTATGTTAAAATTGAAACACTTCGCTACACAAAAACTTATGTTTGTATCAAGTTGAAATGTTTTCATGCCTATTTCAATAGCACGATAGACGATGTATATGAAATTTGCGAACGTTGCGTGTAATCGCTTGGACAGATAATTCTATCCAACGAACATAGCCTAAGCATTGGTAAAACAAACATGCATTATATATACCGACAACTAAATCGGGCGACTGATCGATAGAAGCTGCATTTTTTCAATAAACTCACGAAATCTATCAAATTACCCAAAGCAAGTTCTAAAGCAGATCTAATTAAAAAAGCTACAGCTCTTCTTTGAAGTAAAAATATAAATCTATATTTGGAGTCACTAGCATGAGTGCTAAAATAATTCTGTGTTCCGAGATCTCTGGAGCCAAAGGAACTAATAATAACCCGACCCAGATTATATGGGTTCTTTCCAGAGAGAAGTGAGACATGTTCTACATAGGTGATCACATTGTTACATGTGTAAAGTGGCTAATCTATCCTCCGGTCATGACTTAATGAGGATGTCCATCTAAAAGTAAATGTTCTAATGTGCTAATATTTTTTTTTAACTTGTTTTTAGATTTTCATGAATTTTCCCAAATCATCTGGGTTCTCTTCAGGGAGAAGTGAGACATGTTTTACATAGGTGATCACATTGGTACAAGTGTAAAGTGGCTAATCCATCCTCCTGTTATGAATTTTTTTTTCTTCTTCTTCTTTTTTTTATTCCGGGGGGCTTTTATACCCGAAGACGTAGGCGACTTAGGTGGGCCCATTGAACAAACCCGGGTTAGGGACCGAAATCTTCACACACTCGTGTGATGATAAGGTCGTTAACCATGACTCCCCTCCTGGTTGTATTAGAACCAAGAGTGTCATCATCATGGTTTCCAGGCCGAAACCTGGTGGCGCCACTCTTCCGAGGAGCTTCCCATTTATTTAAACAATGCTGGGTGGACATTGAGCGGGGGCCTGGTCCGGGAATTGAACCCAGAGCTGCGGTCACCTTCTGACCCGGCTCGATGCTGCTTAACTTGCGTTATTGCACGGCAAGCGCTCTAGCCTCCGAGCCAATGAGGATGTCCATCTAAAAGTAAATTTCTAATATGCTTATATATATATATTTTTTTTTTTTTAGATTTTCATGGATTTTATTAGTATGTACAGTATCGTTTTTGTAAAATATTTATTATATATTTATTTTTTCTTCTTCTTACTAATAAGGATAGGGTTGATTTGCTGACGCACATTACGCTAAAGAGCACACTGCACACGGTTTAGTCGTGATCTATGTTAATATATCCGTGTACATATGCAAGACCTGGTTATACACATCTGGTTAACTGGTTTACTCTAACCAGTATGATCAAACATCCATATCCTGTTTGTGTACAGTGTACAGGGTTACAAACGTTATTAAATTATGAACGGTTGAACGAAAGCTATTTGAAACGGAAGCGTAGATTGATATGTGATGATTTAACGGAAGGAAGCACATAGTGCGTCTGGACGGAATCGGCTCAAGTGAATGGCATTAGACGGCACTAGTAGAGTACCGCAACACAGATTTAACCTCCTTCCTAATTCTAATTACTGCCTGTGGTTGGAACATGATTCCACAGTTATATGTCTACTCAGGAATGGGAGAAAGGGGAGAAGGAGGCCACCAGGCTAAAAAGAATTGATTTAGACGTATCGTAAACCTAACGTGTTTAAAACCACATTTTTAACCAATGTGTAGAATAGAGAATTAAAAACAAAGATAGTAACCACACTTACCACCACATTTTTAACCAATGCAATGAGTAAAATAGATAATTAAAAACAAAGATAGTAACCACACTAACCACCAGATTTTTAACCAATGCAATGAGTAAAATAGAGAATAAAAAACGAAGACAGTAACCACACTAACCACCACATTTTTAACCAATGTGTAAAATAGAGAATTAAAAACAAAGATAGTAACCACACTAACTACCACATTTTTAACTTATGCAATGAGTAAAATAGGATAGTAACCACACTAACCACCACATTTTTAACTAATGTGTAAAATAAAGAATTAAAAACAAAGATAGTAACCACACTAACCACCACATTTTTAATCAATGCAATGAGTAGAATAGAGAATTAATTACAAAGATAGTAATAACACTAACCACCACATTTTTAACCAATGCAATGAGTAAAATAGAGAATTAAAAACAAAGACAGTAACCACACTAACCACCACATTTTTAACCTATGTGTAAAATAGAGAATTAAAAACAAAGATAGTAACCACACTAACTACCACATTTTTAACCAATATGTTAAATAAAGAATTAAAAACAAAGATAGTAACCACACTTAACCACCACATTTTTAACGAATGTGTAAAATAGATATATTCATTAATAGTCATCATCAGTGAACTAATTATACCCTTCTTTACCTTTGCAAGGTCGAATTTCTAAAGCAGGGGTTCCCAACCCTTTTTCTTTCATGGACCCATTTAAAAAAAAAAAATCTTTATCAACCCCCTTGCATTTTTCCATTAATATACAATACATCATACAACGTTAGCAGAATACTAATAAGTGCACTTAAAAATCTTAAAGATAACAATTTTTGCTAAGAACTGTGACAAAAAATTAGAAAAAGTGGTTTATATTAGATTTCAGATAACATAAATAAACTTGATTTCAGATATATCGATATTGTAATTGGACAATAGTTCGATTTTTATTAATGTGGTCATTGTGTGATGTATTGATTTTTTTTTTTAATATTAGGCCTGAAATCGCCTATCATCATAATATAGTCACTATAGGTAACATAGCATATCTTCTTTTAATTGTTTTAAGAGTCAGGGTAAATTTAAAAAAAAAAAAAAAAAAAAAAAAAATCTAAACAAATACATAATAATAAGGAATTAACGGCTTAAGAATTTTTTTAATTTCCCCTTTAGAACGATACGCAAATTCCCCACCATACGCTTCTAACCTTACAATTCACCACGACCTAAAAATTCCTTTTGTTCATGACCTCGCTTCTACCCGTTATAAACATTTCCATGAAACCTTAAATCACCATCCTAATCCTAATCCTTTAGTCAAATCCATGGCATCCCTTCATATCCCTGATCAACCACCCCGTCGGCTGAAGAGGCATTGGCCTCGTGACTTGCTACTATAGTTCACAACCTCAACCGTTGAAGTAGATTAATGTTACGCACGACAGGAGTACTACCACTGGGTAGCCTCTCCTCTCATGAAAATCCATGTCACTCAATCATATTGCTATCCTTATTACTTATAGCAAAATGACATTGCAAGTAATATATATGTAAAATAAAAAAAAAATGATTCTTGAAATAATCAATATGTATATGTATACCTTTTAAATTTATCAACGACACCCAAAACCTATGGAATACTATAGACTCCATTTAAATTTCCATAGAACCCCAAGGGGTTTACCTGGACCCCGTTGGGAACCCCTGTTCTAGAGGTGTGAATAAAACCTTTTTTTAACATCCCTCTAAACGTGGTCTTCATCAAAAATATTGTAGTATAATGATGACTTCCACATGTAAGGTTTCTTGTTCGACCGTACAATGACGTAAAACTAAGTTAGCTGTCTTGACCGAGATTCAAATTTTTGCTCATGGTGAATAAGAATTAAACTCTAAAACAATGATCAGCAAATCGTCTAGATTATTCTGATCAAGTTGCAATCTACACATGATTACAGGAAGAAGGTATCTGCCATATTACGCATCTATTCGATGTGATCGTTAGTGCGCATGTCACTCTAGGATTCGAAGAAGATATGTCGGTATATATGGGCAGAGGTTTCGGGCGAGTGTGGTTAACCACTGGGCTATGCCATCCCTGTGTAACTAATACGTTATATTATACAATTGAGTTTAGATCTTATTGAACGACACATGTTGCTACCAAGGTAGTACTTAGCTTGTCTATAAGAACTCACCCCTTACCAACTTCAAACCCTAGTGGATGTAACATACAATTAGGTACCTTTACTTCTTCTTTATTCATTGTAACTAATATATATATATAAATATAATACGATAGACGTTTATTATTTAAATGTTCAATACATGATTGTTTTCGTATTATTCTATAAATGGGTAGTTCATTAATGAACGGGTCATCTAAATGACCCTGTTCCCTTATTTCAAAATTCTATTTACACTTAAAGGGTTTCTTCTGACTCTAGATATGAGTATTTCTTAAATGAACGGGTCACGGGTCCCTAAATGACCTTGTTCCCTGATCCTGGTTAATTAAAAGGTCGTTCTTCCCATATACCAGACCTCTAGTGAACTGGATCTCAAATGAACGGGTCAGCTATATTATCTGGAGACCCGCAGACCCATTTGTCATTCGATTCGTTCCTTTCTTGATCCGTATCTCAAATGAACCAGTGATATACTTAGAAAGAGGTAAAATCTCGGTCAAGAGGGTGAAGGGCAGTGGTAAAGGGGGATAGGACCTTGAACTATTGTAAATTTGAAAGAGGAAGGATGACCATAATGTGGCCAAAGGGGTGGTTGTATGTTTGACAGGTAATTTTTCCCGTTCAATTACCCAATTGAACGGGAACCAAAGAACGACTTGATTAAGTCATTTCTAGTAACTACAATTATGCCTGTGAAACCTTAATTTAAAGTTTCAATACATATCTCTGACCAACCACCACAGTTATTGGACGACCAGTAAATAATTATGAATGACTAATAACTGTCTATAATTATGGTGTTTATGAATAACTATGTAAATAATTATAAATGGTCAAGTAATTATAAATGACAATATGGTACTTAAAATTAACAAGCAATTAAATTAAAATAAATGTTCAATTCACCTTTTAAATGAGTAAAGAAAGCCCATTCTAGCTGATAGGATAGGAAGAGCCATGGCGTATTCCAATCTTATTTTATAGTCTTCTTTTTCTTCGCCAGAACTAATAAGAAAATCCTGAAACACAAATCAAAGTTTATAAGATAAAGAAAGTAAAAAATGAAGAGAAAAAAAGATAAAGAATACATGCAAAAAAGAGACTGTAAAATAAAGAGAATGTAAAAAGAAGAGAGCATAACATAAATAAAGAATAAGATAAAGATGGTACGACGAAGAGAATATAAAACTAGAGCTAAGATATAGAAAGTATATGATATAGGAAGTATTTGAAGAAGAAAGGATAGAAAGAAGAGAGTGATAGATAAAAAATATAATGTAAGGTAAGATAAAGATAGGATATAAGTATAAATTAATTTAGCTGATATAAAACGTTATGATATGAAATAAATATTGTAAATGGCTTCTTCTCACAAGTAATCATATTACATTCCTTGAATTGGGTATTGGGTTACATTTTAATTTAGGGAAATTTATCATATAATACCTTAATAACAAGCACATATTATAACTAAATAAGTAAATATAATAGTTTTGGAGAGAGTATCGGCTAAAAATAATTTAGAACATGGGATCCTGTTTGAGACCAGATTTAACGAGATTAATGTCGGTAATTCTAATTCATTATTTGAATTATCACATTTTGTTATATGGAATGATATTATCTACTTACTGACATTTCCAATGATTTGCCCAATATATTGCCTCCGACAAATAAACTGGAATAATTGTCGCTCTCATTGCCTTGCATAGCGTTTGCTGTCTCTTAGTAATTTACATTTTTCAAAAACTTCAGTCCATAACCCCTTTCATTTTACATATTTTGCAGAGGACATTGGCTGCTAGGCACTTGAACCCATGGACCATGGACTTGACCACATTTTAAACACGAGGAAGATGAAGCTTGTTACTCGTATTGTCCTCTAAGCTTCTTGTTACTAGAATAATTTTTCTTAAGGGTATTTGTGTTGTTTGGCTCACTTTTATAAGGATGTCGTGCAGCACTTATGTGTACTTGAGCAGGAGTGAGGCTATCTCTAAGTAGCTACGACTGCTGGCGGGCATTCATTTAAGCCTTTTCCAATTCTAAGGCCCTTTTTAAATCCGTTATGCCTTCTTCTATAGTAACTTTAGCCTGATATAATGTTTGTCTGCACTAAGTCCTGCAATCATTGGCACTGTTGATTATGCTGTCCTTGAGCAATCTAAAATCACTGCTAACTGAGAATTTTCAGAGCCCAGACGAACTCTTCGACGGACTCCTCAGGCATTTTTCTTAAAGAAATGAATGTGTTTAGCTCCATGGTTAGAATCTTGCGAGGTGTGCAATATCTTTGAAATCGCTCCACAAGTTCCGTATGGTCTACTGAAGAGATTGAAGCACATGAATCGCGGTCGGGCCAATGAAGTGTAACAGCATGGCATTCCTTTGACTTTCCTTAATTATTTCTGTCCAGACGCCAGTAAAAACAACCAGATATTCCATGCGTCTGCCAAATTTGTTGAATTGAAGTCTAATTTTAGAAGTGTAGACGTCCATGTTGTAGGTTCTAGTCCTATAGTCTAAACTTCGATCTGAAAAAGCTGGAGTTTTCGTCTCAGCTTCCTTAATCTGTTCCACGCCGCCACCCATGATCAACAAATGTAGCCCGAAATAGAGATCGTGGAACCATGCACCACCATGCTGCCACCATGTATTATGACAATTTTAATTAGTTTTTAAATTACACAATTTATATTAATGATTAGTTCAGAGAGAGATCAAGTGTAACTGTTTTATAACCTGCACTCGGCAAACCTTCCTTACAACGTATTCATATTTACAACATAACTAACTATATTTTTTGACTTATGAGAATACGTTATTTTTATGAGATTTCAAATCAATGACACCTCCCTCAATTAAGTCCCTTAATGAGTCTTTACTTAAAATGAAAGAGTTAAAATTGGTATAAATGATTTAGGAGACATTTATAAACAAAAATATATATAAATAAAAAAAAGGTTATTTTTATCAGTTCCCTGTGGACTGGCTAATAATACATTAATTTATTATGAGAAACAAATGGCAATATTTCTTGATTTGTGGGTTATTGCATTGAGAGAATTCGCAACATTTCCTTAAATTGTTATAGCAGCAAAGCACCTTTCTCTGATTTCATTTAAAGTTTGTTAAAATACAATTAAACATGTCAATATTAGGGAGAGGATAAAGTCCGTCAAGGTGGTTGAGTTACAAGTTACAAATACATCATGTGAACAAATTGTTCAAAGTATTAAGGTAAATGAGACCAAGTTGAAGTTCAAATTCAAAGACTCTTTATTAAAAGAAGTAGGAAGATGGGAGGTGGGAAGTATTGTAGTATTAAATCTCAAGAGGTGCCGAAAGTTCTAAATAAAGCTAACAATACAATGGAAATGTTAGTTTCGGTAAGAGGTTACCTGGTCTTCATATTGGGCATACGGGCATAATAAAGTCATCCGAGGGAAGCATGCATAAAATGATTTAACTAAGTGGAACATGCTGTGAATGGGTAAGGTATTGTAAGCAGTTTCCTATTGTACGTAGGGAAGCACACAGCCGGCATCCTACTAGCTCACCTACCACTACTTACACACCTTCAATCAGAACAATGCGTTTCGTTTTGTTCGATTACTTCAAAACGTAAAATTGTTCTCAGATAGTTTGGAATTCAATTAAATGTGTAAGGTCTAATGAGGACGTTTCGCAAGAAACTAAGTTTCTGATGTGATGTCCTTCTGCTACATGTATCCTCGTTATTAATCTAGGCAAATAGAACGTTCTGTTCTACTTCTGATGATTTAGAACATGAAATTTAAAGTTTTTAAACCAAAATCAAACTATTAAGACTACAAGTGTCCTTATAGTCTACAATCTTCTGGCGTAATTTTAAAAATCCACGAGATTTTTAACCAACAGAAATGCAGTAATTTTGGTAAAAAAAATAGATTTACTTAAAATATCATTACGACGAAGAGATCGGCTTCTTAAATAATTATGATTAACAGCGTTATTTGAGGAAGTTGAATATTTAATATATACTTTTGGTCTCTAGATTTAAATTGTATCTATAGGTTGAACTTATTCCAGTAAGCACAATGACTTAGAACCTTATCTTGAAAATGCGGGTTAGCGGTTGTTAAAATGTGTTGATGCTCCTTAATATCGTAGGCCAATATTTGAAAGGTGAAAAAAGTTTCAGAGTTGCATTTAAATATCGTCTAGCATCGTCGCTGTTATGATAATATTTTGTAAATAAAAGAAGCCCTCTTCTTAATCTAGATTTGACTTTTTACACTTTGCGGTTTTTAAGATTTCCGTTATTCGAGTTATAAAAGAATTTATTTCTAATAAAACCCCACTAGAAATAATATTAAGTGGTTAGTACTTTTGGTGCACATTCGACCGACCCCGATAGCGATCAAAATAAACGGTAAACGAAAGTCAGGGGTCAACAAAGAAAGAGGTCGGTATTTGGGTCGTCGAGGTTGTTCTTTCTAAAAATACGAGAGAGGGTGACTTTACGGCCCTCGATACGAATTAAAGACTTTTTACACACGCGGAAACAGAAAGAGAAAGAGAAAAGCGACTTGTAGTGCTTTGTTTGCTAGAAGTCGAGGACACTCGGGGAGTCGAAAAGCGATTATATTTGACTACCGGGGCAAAAAGACGCGGGGAGGGCAATAAACGGTGGAACAATCGTTTTAAGAAATAGGTGGTTAAACAAAGAGTACCGGGTACTGGGCGGCGCCCCGAGGGACGAGGCCGATAAAGCGGTGTAAAGGGGCGTTAAACGTCGATCAAAACCTAATGAGCATATAGGAAGCTTCGGAGGGGATGGACCTCATTGTGAAGGGACTAATCAAAACAGGATCGGGACCTTTTCTCAGGAGCGGTACACAAATTACAGCTTCCATTGCAATAATTGCAGAGTCAGTTCTCACGAGGTAAAGTACAATGGTTTGTGTACGGGGAGGTGAGCTCGGGCTCTAAGTACGGACTCCTATATATGTAGCACCTGGTAAAGGCGAATTCAACAAGTAATAACTGTTCTCACAGCTATCAACAAACACTCGACCACTGCTCCTCCCAGCTCGACCCTCTCCCTAATGACAGTATTTCTATAAAGTCAAAAACCTCTTGGTCTTTCAAAGTCAAGTCTTTATTCCGTTTAAAGACCCGGTAAAACTTCCACTAAAGAATCAATGCGGTCCCTTACCATTGTAAGAATTCGATTCAGATGGAGATATTGCTGACGTAAAAGCCCTCCAAGTTAAATATCAAAGCCAAATCATTTTACAATTAATTGTCGGCCTTTATCATTTTAACGACAAGGTCTCAAACATTTTATCTTTCAACTACGACCTATTTAACGAATTTATTATAAAAAATTAATCTTAGTGGATAAATAAGTGTACCGCTAAATCTCCGGAAAAACTACTGGCTTTATGAATTAGTAACATACACAATGTATTAATCAGTACCCTTAAATGTAATTAATTTGGCAGACTAAATCAGCAAGATCGTAGCCTAAAGAAAGGGAATGATTAACGACCTATACCAAGATTTTTTACAAATATACGACAAAAAACCGCAGTTAACAGAGTAAGAGTGATTTAGAGGAGTGCATGGGGCGGGTGAAATAATATTTACAGTATCAGGCTGATTACTGATCCAAATAAAATACCTAGGGGAGTAATTGACAATGATCAATTTACTCGGGCGAGTAGACCCCCTTCTCTTTGACAACTGCATCCGCTCCACTTGACCCGTGCAAACACAATCATTTATTGTTAAGTGACAAATTGTAATGCGTGCATTCCATCATTTCACCTCAAAAGTCAATTAAAACCTTTTTCTATAGCTCATGAAAATCGCTAAAACAAAGTACAGAAAACACCAAAAATCGGTCCCAGATCCCAGAAAACGTGAATATATAATATACAGACGGGTACGCGAATCGATCCGCTAGCTGTGACTGAACCTTTTAGGAACCTTCCAATAGAACCTTCAAAGAGAAGTGAGAGTCCCACCCGCCACTACCGTCTACTCCAATCATCCTTTTAAAGTATAAACTCATCATGATTAACTATTAGCTCAATATTTATTGGATTGAGCTCACTTCAATGATAATACCACGCGATGCCTAGTTAATATATTATTTAAAATGTGTTCAAATGTTTGTTGTTTACTTTTTGTTTTCGATTGTCAAAAAATCAGATTTATTTTCATCAATATCTCGGAAACTTGATTTTCCCGGGAAAACGGCTTATATCAGTAGATTCATATTTAAATGGACTGCATTGTTTTAAACCGTTTTTGAGAGATAATTTTCAGTTTTTAGTAGTGTTCATGCTACGGAAAGTTTAAATTTTAATTTAAATCAAATTATAATTATTATTAACAACGAGAGATAGACAGAGGAAAATAGACTCTAGCGCCGGGACTCGAACCAACCTAACCACGGGCCTCTATATTTCCAGTATAGCGCTCTTACCAACTGAGCTACACTGAAGAATAATTTCCTCTGTCAATAACGATACCTAGTCCCGAATTAAGCTTTAAATTTTCCACAAGTCTAGGATTCGACATTTACGACAATAGAACTAGACCGAGAAATATCGCTTATAATTATGAAGTACCCAATTGTTGCCTGTACCTTGTACAATAAATTAGAAATTAATTTTTAAGTTTTTGGTAGCATTCACAAACTGTTTATACACTTTACAGTTAAACACTATACAGTGCTGCCTACGGACCCTCGCTGTGTGCTGACTACCACACACTTGACCTGTTTATTTATAAATAATAACACACGAATTAATCGAATAATAATTAAAGAGATATTTCATAAAAGAATTTTCTGTACAAAAATTTTTATACAATTGCGGGAGTGCAAATTCCAAAAAAAGTTTATAATTTTAAATCAAATTAAATTTAAATTTATGAGTTTATTAACTTAATTTAGTAGGAATAAATATTAATATCAGTCAAATGACGATAATATTATAGTCGGGCATGTATGAATTTAACAGATATGGAGTTATGTATAAATTAAAAAATAATAGACGTATAATATTTTATTTCCTGTTATCCTGTTATTATGGTAAGAGAGCATAATATACAGGGTGGGCAACAAACGCACTTTTTTGAACACTTATAACTCAGCTTCTGTAATAGATAGAGATTTGGTATTTGCGGGGTCTGAAAACTACATTCTTCTACTTTTATGTTTTTGGTAGTTTTCATACTACGGAAAGTTTAAATTTTAATTTAAATCAAAATATAATTATTATTAACAACGGGAGATAGACAGAGAAAAATAGACTCCAGGGCCGGGCCTCGAACCGAGTTCCTCTATATTTCCAGTAAAGCGCTCTCACCTCTTTTGATTTAAAAAGAAATAATTATTTTCACGTTTTTGAGAGATTTTGGAGGGTAGCGCCCCCAAATTTGGAGCTGAAATTCATTTCTCGATTGGCCTCGGACTATGATTGTGCTGAAAATGTGTGCCAAATTTCGTCAAAATCCGTCCCAGTAGTTTAGGCTCCTCGCGTCTGGACAGACGACAAGACATTTTTTTAAAACCACACCTTTTTGGACACACTTTTGGACCTCAAAACGTCTAAATCCATTAAAATTTTAAAATCGAATTTTCACGCCACCACAATACTTTCTCTTTGTATGAGTAAGTAAAAAGGAAAAGTGGTGAATCATGACTCATTTTTTAAAGAACCGACTCTGAAATTCCATATATTTTATCCTTTTATACGGCCCCGAAAACCCGGCCCTTTTTTAAAAATCGATTTTTAGAGAAAGTTGTCTTCATAAACTTCATTCGCCAATTAGCTTTTACCCCGACAAAACTATCCATATTTCACAAATTTACAGCAAGCAATTTTTGGAAACTTTCTATAGGTTTTAAAGCCCAGGCATAAACCAAGAATTGCCAAAAAAAAAAAAAAAATTAGCGAAACATGGAGCATAATGTAGGGCTTATAGAACCATCTTGCAAACAATACATTTCTTAATTTGGTAGTCCCCGGAACGCAATTTTGCTTTACTTACAACATAAGTTTAGGGGCTGATGCCAAGATTAAAAAACTTAATTCACAATTAGTACTTATAGTCCGACAAAATGGTTTATAGCCAATAAAAATTTGCCATGAATTGCCAATGAAAGAACTCTTGTGACACATGGCTCATTTTTTAGGGCTTAAAAATCCAACTTCAAAACACCTATCTCTTTATTCCCTCTTCATCTTTTTAGGGCTTTTTAAAAAACCGGCTCCTTCTTTTGCCTGGTAACTTCCTAATTCATTTTGCTTTCTTCAAAAAGAGGAAAATTTAATTTGGCAATTATCACTGTTAGCCTAACAGAATAAGTTCTGGCCAATTCCATATAGGTATCAAGGCCTATGAAAATTTCGGAAAATCCGATTTGAATGAAACTATATCACCCAGTCCAATACCTTGATTGGTCAGGATTGTCGTAACTACGTATGTACCATCTTGTAATATACAAAAGGATCTGAGAAGTGATAATAAATGTTGGTAGGGAGCTATACTGGAAATATAGAGGCCCATGGTTCATGTCCCAGCGCTGGAGTCTATTTTTCTCTGTCTGTCTCCCTTTGTTAATAATAATTATAATTTGATTTAAATTAAAAAATAAATGTAAAGAAAAGAGGTGATTGCCTTTCACACTAATATCTCACTTTCCCCAGTGTTCATTAAAATTATGCACTGTACAATCTATGACCGACAAAGATGTAAACAATGGAAACTTCTATATTATTAAGTACCCAACTAATGGTGCATAATAAAATATTAGGCATCTATAGATACTAATAACACCTTAATGAAAAGAATGCCCCTCCATAAATAAATTCATATTTAAGAGTTTTCATTATTATTACAAATTTTTCTAAATGTTTTACGAAACCTGGACAAAAGAGAGAAAATATTATGCTTCCACGAGTGCAAATCAATAGATATTAAAATTCTTAATATAGTATTTTATTATTGCTGCGCTACTTTCTTTTGAAAACCTTTATCCTTTTTTACTTTCGTCTATAAAGAGAAAGTATTGTGATGGCGCGAAAATTCGATTTTGAGATTTTGATGGATTAGGCGTCTTGAGGTACCCTGAGTCCAAAAAAGTGTTTTTTTTTTTTTTTTTTTTTTTTTTTTTTTAAAGTGTTTAATTTTTTTTAAAAAGTGAGAAGTTACTTTATAAATAATCCTAACAATGCCAATCTTTAAATAATAAGAAATCAATTAATAAAAGTTATAAAGATTTGTTAAATTTTCAAAAAGAAAATAAGAAAAAAATGAAAATGATAAAAAAAATGTTCAAAAAGAAAATAAGAAAAAAATGTATAAGTAATTAGCCAACGTTATCACCAATTAGGTTTTTATTATTTTGAATGATCGTCGATATATATCCTGATACAGATCCATGCATTTTAATATAAATAAATAAGATACAACTACATTCAATCTTAATAGTTTTATATAATTACTTCAATGTGTATAAGTACTTTATTCTTAATAATGCTTAATTATTTTTATAATTACTTGCAATGTGTAAATGAAAAGATAAACAGGAAGCCGAGCACTTTTTTAATTGAACAACCCTTTATAATTGGGGGAGGATTGGGTGTATAGTGGGAACTATAAAAGACGGTGGCTAGTTAGCCGGTGGGAGTTACGAGACAACTATACCGGGGTAATTGTGTCGAGATAAAGGGTTAGGTGTGAATGAAAAGGGCGGCGAGATCCTCTGCGAAGAGAGACCCTGGCTAAGCTTAATTAGGGTATCACGGGATATTGTTACCGGGACCAGGTATTATATAAGGGAGTCTCCGAATAAAAAGGGGCTTCAGGTTAAGTGGCTTATAAAGAGGGTGGGTGGGTATCGGATGCTAGCCATAAATGGCGAGCCATATTTCAGGTTGTAACCAATGCGAGAGGGGTTCTTATCGCGGGCATGCAAGGCCCCGGGTTCTCGATAGACTAGCTTCTACCAGCCACTCGTATATTAACTTGGGCTGAAAATTCATTTTCCGCTTGTTTGACACAGGCAGTGGTTCGTGGGACCCCGCTTCACACATCCAGCTATAGAACCGTTCAGGGAAGCAGGAGAAAAAACAACTATGTATATCTCTCAGACACCCGACCACCTCTCATACCGAGTCCGGCCACAGAGAATATCATCTATTTTTCTAGCACGCTTTTCTAACACCCACTAGGAGATTGAATGTTGTCGACTTAGACTAGGTCACCTTTACAATAAAATAAATAAATTCTCCTCCTACGGTCCAAACAATACCATTGAGTCTACCTTATGATTTCTCACTCTAAAAGAAAAAAAAAAATTCTCGTTTTCTCCATTTCATGGAAAAGCATTGATTCATGGATATGTTTTTGGGTATTGGTTCCACAAATCGACATTTTAATGTTTATCCATGAAGTGGAGAAAATCAGTATACAAATGTCTAATTGATATAGTAGATGGGTTTTAAGGTGTGAAATTATAAAAACATTATTCCATCTTTATTACTATTTGGTCCGCTTGGAGCTGGAGCTCTAATATAATTGTGTATGAAATTTAGAAGCTTCAATCAGATTCTAAGTGAAAACCAATCTACTTCCTAATAATAAATTCTAACTTCTTAGCACGATATTTAAAAGCGTCACATTTTGCATGTCGTTAATTGAAACTTCAGTGCAATTTATATTAATAGCTCGTCAAAATATTGTACTATAAATTAAAACCTATCGACCTCCTGCTAATCCATAAATTCATTAAAAGCGTCACATGTTTCTAGTTAAATTCATCAAAATTTCAAAATCGAATTTTCGTGCCATCACAATACTTTCTCTTTAGATGAAAAAGTAAAAAATCTCTCCGAGACAGCTCAGACAAACTTTCCCAATACTGTTTCTCTATACATACTTCGAATATGAGAAATTATGAACAGTCACATTAAAGTAGTTCTCTACAGTCCCAGTACCAAATGACCCTTTGGTTGATCATGGTTAACTTGCAAACTTGGTTACATAAAAAACCAAGTTTTGGTAAATCAAAACGTTTGGCTTAATCAAAAATCAAATAACCTAAATTATTGTATCGACTCTATGAAAAAAATAATAATAAATAAAAATAATAATAAAAAATAATAATATTAACCTACGGCCGGCGTTCACCCTCCACATTACAACACAGTACTTTAATTTATACAAGTCCAACACCAACAGTTATGGGATGCAATGTTATCCCAGCTGCTTTCATTTTAGAATTCAATTCCCGGAGCGGGAATTGAACCCATATAAATGAGTAGCTGCTTATGAGAAGTGGCGACTAACTGGTTGTGTGCGCCAATTGAAAGGTTTATATAGCTGATAGAGCGGCACACTAGCCCCGTGTCATCCATTGCATTAATAGTTGTATATGTCATATGTCCTTTGCTAGGCTCTACGGGCTGTCTTACCAGTCAGTTAACTAGTTAGAGCTTCTATTTTAGTAAGAGTTTCCTTAAATATAATAAACTATAAATGTCAATAAAGTTTTAGCAAAATTACAGTTTAAAATTATGAACAAGAACATAGTGCTTGGAAAGTCGGAAGTAAAAATGAAATTTTTAAAAAAGAATATTTACTGACAGAATGAAATTTTTAACAAAAAAGAATGATACATTAAGAAATAAGTTTGATAAAGATGTTGTATTCAGGATAATTTTCAAAACAAGAACTTAAAGAGGTAACGTAGTCATGTAACATTGAAGACAGTTTATGACTGGTTAAATTATTACACAATCCTCGGCAATTTCATTTCCTAGTAAAGATAAGAGAACTTTGTGGCGGCTTTGAACCCATGTATAATAGTTGTTGAATCTCACTTGCGAGTAAAGTTATGTGGATTGAAAACTCGGTAGTAATGGATTCGCCGTTGAAAGTGGAAGAACCTAAGGGGAACATGTTTTGGTTTGGTAGGGTGGTGTCTAATGAAGCAAGCAACTTGTTCTTTGCGTGCTTTCCATACCTGTTCAGAGACCTCACTCTCTCTCCCATAGCTTCCACAACCGTATCCCAAAAACATACAAATCTTTCCAAGCTTCCCCTTCCTTGTTCCCTCTCTCCTGTCACTGCTCGTCCTTGTATAATACAATGACAAAATATAATTGGTTTTTACCTCCATTAAGAATCTCTCTTTTGAAAAAGAGTCGACTTGAAATGAAGTTTGGGACGAAAAGTTAATTAGTTTTCTCCAATCCTATATTATATCTCCGGAACAAAAGGAAGAATCAGTAACGTACTGGAATATTACTAAACCGTTTTATTTATTTACAAGCATTCGCCCCGCGCTTCGCGCGGGGTTCATGCTTGCAATCAGTGGCTGTATATTATTACTGTTTTATATCTATTACTATCATATTGGTTAATTGAGTAGGCCAATTCATTAAATATAATACTTTATACTTAAATATTTGTTCAGCTTAATATAGAAAATGAAAATGGCTTAACTTAAATTTAAATAAATTACTTGAAAATGGGTCCTAAAATCGCAGGAATTTTTCCAAAATGATTATAAAATGAGGATAAAATTTAACTCCGCCTCCCTTAATAGGAATTTCCTCGCCATCCAGAGGAAACATATAGCTAGGCCACACCTAAAACTAAAACGTAATCCTAAAAACAAACTATGCTACACAAAATAATTTTAACTATGTAGTAATGGACCGTAAACAATATTCCGTGTATAAGCAATACCATCTGTAGCCCTCTCAGATGGTACCAAAACTTTTATGAAGGAGCTACTTCTTACTACGACGTACATTGGCCGGGGCTAAAGCATGTTTCTGATATCCACACCAACAAAAGATGTTTGGCCCTGGGATTTATTTTTAATGAACTCTGATAATTTATAATATATAACCAAGATGGTTTTCTAACGTGAATGAAATATTTAGATACTTATTTCAGATATGCCTTAAAATATTAGAGATATTGCTGGCTATTAAAAGTAATTAAAGTAATTAAAGTACTTCAGGAGGCTATACGAAATCATTAAGGTCATTTAAACCTGTTACATATGCAACTCGTTGAGATATTATTACGTACGTCACTTCGTATATTTCAGATATAATTTGTTACTCTTTCTTAAGATTGAGGAACCATATTCAATTTTCAATCAGTGGCTGTATTACTACTATTTTATACCTATTACTATCATATTGGTTAATTGAATAGGCCATTTCATCAAATATAATACTTTGTAATCCGAGATTCACACCAACAAAAAAATATTTTTGACTCTGGGGTTTATTTATTGCCATCGAATAAGCTAATTTCAAGGGGAACTTTCAATGCATCATAATTTCCACACCTCTATTTCTTCCGACTTCAAATTTAAAGTTATTCTTGGAATTAATATTACTTCCTCCGAAGATGGTTTTCTTACTTGAATAAAATATTTAGATATCTTAACTGTGATTAGTTTAGTTCCATTAATAATGAATTGATTAATGAAATTTAAATTTCTCATTTATATACCTTTAGAACGAATTTTATAATTTAATATTTTTTTATATTTCTTTATACTTGTTTTGAAATATAGAATATAAGCTTAAAAAAAATTGTTAAAAAGTTAAAATGAAGTTATTTATGAAATTTTAAATTTGTTTGTTCTTTATAAATACTTATTTTTCTCAGAAAAAACGACAAATTAATAGAATAATAAATACCCGATTTAATAGCATTAGTTTGTGGTTTAAGCACCCGAATCGAAAATTAAATCGGACAATAATTGCAACGCCATGACAGCTCCAAGTCAAAAATTTAACAAACATTGATCAAATTTACTCTACTTAAGGTAGAACCGATTGTCGTAACCGTAGGGTTCATGCTAGGAATCGGTGACTATGTCACAGTGTTAACATATTAGAGTAAATTGTTGCCCCTCTCATGAAATAAATTACATTATATTTGATTAGTTTTATTACAGAATAATAATAATAACAATAATAAAGATGGAACCTCAGTTAATTTATTTAATTATTTATTAGTACTCTAAATTAATTAAACATAAGTAGAAAAGGTCGAGGTGAAATAATAATTACATATATGTATAATTAAGCTACATCATGTAAAAAGAAAACAATGTCGAAATAATTTGACATATTAAGGGGCTTCATTATAATCTAGAACACACAAATAACTATAAATTACCCTAAATAAACTAAAACATTCATTTAAATATACCAAAACATTTATTTAAATAAAGTAAAACATTCACTTAAATAAACTGAAATATTAACTTAATGTAGAATTTAACAAACTATAAATCAGTTCATTCTAGTAATAATAATATAATAATAAAATCAATTTTAAAAAAAGTAAAAAATTAATTAGAATAAACTAAAAAAATCATTTAAATAAACTAAAATATTCATTTAAATAAAGTGAAAATTAATTTAAATAAACTAAAATACTCATTTAAATAAACTAAAACATTCATTTAAATAAAGTAAAATATTCATTTTAATGAACTAAACATTTTCTTAATATAGAATTCACCAACCTGTTAAAAACAATTGTAGTAACAATAATATGGTAATAAAAACAAATAAATAAATAGTTAACATAAGAATAAAATTATACCTTAATAAATGTCGGTAGTATAAGAAAACATGTCGGGAGGTGTGTAGTGCACGACGGCTGTATACGTAACTGACGTCAAGGAGAGTGGGTGAAGAAAGAGAGGGGACATTTTTGTTTACATCTTGTCTAGGATCCAAAGTGTGTTTACACTATTGTATTTATTATCTTTTACCTTTCAAACAACAAACTTAATTATTTATTGTTTGTTTATATTTTCTTTATCTTTATACTTGTGTTTAACTATACAAATAAACTATAATAATAAAAACATGATTATTTCTTAAAAACGTAAACATGACGGTATTTACGGAATTTTAAATTAGTTTTTCTTTATAAATACTCATTTTTCTCGGCAATAAAGACAGCCAATTTGAAAAATAAATACTTATTTTAAAGAGCATTAATGTAGGGTTCAAAACCCCCAATCTGAAATTAAATCGACCCTTAATTACTTACCCCATAAGAGCTCAAAGTCAAAAAATTTACTAAAAATTAACAAATTTTCTCGATTTAAGGTAGAACCGTTGGTCGTACGACAAAAAGTCAAGGGATCAAAGTTGTAGATCTTTTAAAATCACTTACCGCTGGTGCTATCCGCTTTTCGATAGGGCTTACCGTTTAGCCGCAAAAGCCCTTTAAAGAAACCCTTCAATTCGCGTCCAACGTTTTTATTTTTTTAAGGGGGGTAAAAATAATTTTTTTCGACTTTTCAGATTTTTCTAGTCGGTTTGGGCCGATTCGGGACCAAACGCAAAAAACCGCGAGTCTCTAGGTGGTCTGGAAGTGCCTAAACATTTTGATAACCCGATCAGCTGATTAGCCACTTTATATATATACAAGCATTCGCCCCGCGCTTCGCGCGGGGTTCATGCTTGCAATCAGTGGCTGTATATTATTACTATTTTATATCTATTACTATCCTATTGGTTAATTGATTAGGCCATTTCATTGAACATAATACTTTATACTTCATTATTTGTTTAGCTTAATATAGAAAATGAAAATGGCTTAAATATTAAAATAAAATAAATTATTTGAAAATGGGTCCTCCCACAATATCGCAGGACTTTTTCCAAAATGATTATAAAATAAGGATAAAATTTAACTCCGCCTTTTCCGGCGAGGAATTTCCTCGCCAACCGGAGGAAACATATAGCTAGGCCACACCTAAAACTATAATGTAATTACACAAAATACTTTAACTATGTAGTAATGGATAGTAAAGAATGTTCCGTGTATAAGCAATTCCATCTGTAACCCTCTCACATGGTACCAAAACTTGAATGAAGAAGCTACTTCTTACTATGAAGTAAAATTGGCCGGGGCTAAAGACATTTATCTGAGATCCACACCAATAAAAAATAATGTTTGACCCTGGGATTTATTTCTAATGAACTCTGATAATATACAACAAAGATGGTTTTCTAACTTTAATAAAATATTAAGATACATATATAAGAGATATACCTTAAAATATTAGAGATATTGCTAAAAAAAGTTAGTTAAGTACTTCAGGAGGATACACCAAATCAATAAGGTCATTTAAATCTGTTACGTATGCAACACCTCTCACGTTAATTCGCAACTTTTATGTCTCACTCTTTTTAAGATTGAGCCATCATCTTTAATTTTTTGATTACTTTATTTTTTATTTGCTAAATAAACTAAAACGTGTAAAATAAATATATTTACTACTCTACAATCAAACACATTTACTTTTGCACTATACAGAAATATGCAAATAATAATCTATATGTACTTTCAAAATTTTACTAAGATCTCACATAAGCACGCTATAAGTACTTTCCAACATGGATCAAACTCAAATATAAATCTTTAATTACAGCTAATAATGTTTACACCGATAGGTAATGAAAACCATTTTCTGACCCAAACCATATATTGAGTGACACATACTTTTATGTAATTTAAAAAAATATTAAAATATCCTGCAGAAGGTTACAACCTAAAATAACCTTCTAATATATGTGTTACGTGTATAAGAAATATTTAATTCTTTATATTTGCAAAAATTCTTCCACATTATTTTTTCTGATGATAAATAAAGCGTATATATACAAATTTTCTTTGAAATTGGTTCATTTTTGGGGAAAACGAATTTCAAAAGGATCAAATTCAGGCCGGAAAAATTGACCCAAAATTTTGGTTGACAACACCCAATATGATTTATATAGTTGGAAAGCGGTAATTTTTCTGAGAAAAAGCAGTAGAATCGATGGTCGTAACCGTGAGGTTCATGCTAGGAATCGCTGGCTGTGTCACAGTGTTAATATATTTGAGTAAACTGTAGGTCCTGTCATGAAATAAATTTCATTATATTTGATTAGTTTTATTACAGAATAATAAAAATAAACATAGAACCTTTGTCAATTTATTTTATTATTTATTAGTACTCGAGATTAATTGAAACATAAGTAGTTAAAGTCAAGGAGAAATAATAATTCTATATATAAATTTAGCTACATCATATATAAAAATGAAAACAATGTCGTCGAAATAATTTGCCATACACACAACTAAACTATAAATTGCCCTAAATAAACAAACATTCATTTAAATAAAGTAAAACATTCATTTAAATAAACTGAAATATATCAACTTAATATAGATTTTAACAAACTATAAATCAGTTCATTCTAGTAATCATAATATTATGATAATAAAACAAAAAAAAGTGAAACATTTATTATACGTAGTTATGATGAATGGTGAGTTGTATAAGAAGATACTAAACTCAGAAGTTATTTCATTAGTGAAGAGACTTTTCGACTCAATAAAAAAGTAAAACATTTATTTAAATAAAGTAAAAAAATCATTTAAATAAATATAAAAATTCATTTAAATAATGTAAAAAAATCATTTAAATAAACAAACATTCATTTAAATAAAAAAACATAAATTTAAATAAAGTAAAATATTCATTAAAATAATGTAAATAATTCATTTAAATAAACTAAAATATTCATTTAAATAAATTAAAACATTTTCTTATGATAGAATTTAACAACCTATTAAAAACAATTCTAGTAACAATAATATGGTAATAAAAACAATTAAATAAATAAGAATAAAATTATACCTTAATAAATGTCGGTAGTATAACAAAAGATGTCCGGAGTAGAGATGCCCGTCACGGCTGGACACGTAAGACTGAAGTCAGGGAGACTGACGGAGACAGAGAGGGGGCATTTGTTTACAAAGTGTGTTTTCGCGGAAACTAATGTATTTATTATCTTCTACCTATGGAACAACATACTTTATTATTCAATATTTGTTTATATTTATTTATTCTTGTTTTTAACTATAACATAATAATAAAAATAAGCTTATAAAAATGATAATATATTAAAAACGTAAACATGACGTTATTTACGGTATTTTAAATTCGTTATTTCTCTATAAATATTCATTTTTCTCGACAAAAAAGAGAGATAATTTAAAAAATAAATACTCGTTTTAAAGAGCATTAGTGTGGGGTTTAAATACCCCAAACGAAAATTAAATCGGTCAATAACCGTAAACGTTAGGAGAGTTCAAAGTCAAAAAAATTACTAAAAATTATCAAATTTACTCGATTTAAGGTAGAACCGTTGGTCGTACGACAAAAAGTCATATGACCAAAATTGTAGATCTTTCAAAATCAGTTACCGCTGGTGCTATCCGCTTTTCGATAGGGCTTACCGTTTAGCCGCAACATCCCTTTAAAGAAACCCTTCAATTCGCGTCCACCGTTTTTATTTTTTTAAGGGGGGTAAAAATAATTTTTTTCGACATTTCAGATTTTTCTAGTCGGTTTGGGCCGATTCGGGACCAAACGCAAAAAACCGCGAGTCTCTAGGTGGTCTGGAAGTGCCCAAACATTTTGATAACCCGATCAGCTGATTAGCCACTTTTTATATATAATAATAATAATAATTACTATTGTTTTAACACGACTGAATAACGTGGATTTTTCCTCTCCGCTTTGAATGTATTATACTCTCAAAATCAATTCTTCCGGTAAAGACACGTTTCATTCATGATTCCAATACTAGCAATTATAAAATACAAATGTCGTCCTTTTAATATTTTTGGATGAAATAAATTAAGTTATTGTGTTCGCTTTAATTTACACAATTGACATTTAATTTGCAGTGAAATTTAATTAAAGTAAATAATAATGTTGTTCATGTCATTTGTTTACTTTACTGTCTCTGGATCCATAATCCTAGATTGACCTTGGTCCCTGGAACATTTGCCTATAACAACATTGCCGTCTAAATCTGCGTTGGGTAGAGTTATACAGTTCTCTAACACCTATACAGTTCTCCAGTACCAAATACACAGGCTCTGTAGGGAAAACTGGACCAATTGTAACATTTCTCACATTTTCAATTTTAAATATTTTACTGTTCATAGAGCATTGTCTTCGCATAAATTCTGATTGGGACTGGGATATGTTTGTCCAAGGTCTTTTAGCAAAGACCTCTGCAGCACTAATAGCCATAATATATATTCTACTTCCATGGATGATATGGCAACATTCAGCTATTTTTTCGTTGACCAAAAAAGTCATTATACACAAAAATAGACATCCTGCTCAATTTTCAACAAGGAGGACGAAATGCGACAGTTCATATAATAATAATTAAGAAGAGAATTAAAAGTTATAAGAATATTAAGTTTTAAAATAAGTCATACACAACAAGTAGACATACGTATAGAGAGTCACGAGTCATAACCAAAAGAGAAAGAATGGCAATATAAACATTTCTTGTGCACTTGATAAATTCAGAATCACTTTTAACATAGCGACAAGGGACATGTCATACATTAAATTTCGTCCAGTTCAGCTGGGAGGTTCAAGATAAACTCTTTAGAATCCCTTACTCAGCGTTACTACATATTGAAACGCACGGCACTAATGGGTTAAAGTTATTTCAGCTAAAACATGGTTAGCTAAATTTAAGAATATAATATTTGTAAATAAAATTATGATTAAAGCAATGAAAAGTGCTAATTTAAAAATAGTATGCAACTTAAAATGTTATGGGGTCATTTTTAACATGTTTCTTTTTTTTTTTTATTTTAAATAATCCGGGGGCTTACACCCAAAGACATAGACCACAAAGTGGGTTCTTTAAACAAACTCGGGTTAATCTTGTATGAATCTAATACTGGATTGATACGAGACAACTAAACCCTTCACACATGAATGAAGTGTTGGTTGGTACACCATGTCTTCACAACTCAGGACTTTTTTTATCAAACCACCATGAGAGTGTCGACAATGGCTTTCCAACCCGAAACCGGGTGGCGCTAAATCATTAGATCAGCTTCTCATGTGTTTAATCAATGATGGGTGGACATTGAGGGGGACCCGGTCTGGGAATCAACCCAGAGCTGTGTGGTTTGAGGTAACGGTCACCCTTCCAACTACTGACCACGCCCGATGATGCTTAACTTCTATGATTGAATGCCAACTGCTCTCCTACTCGAGCTACCGAATCCCCCGTTGTAACATGTTATAAACGTCCCCACAAACAATGTTATAATTATCCCCTGCCAGCCATTTTGAAATATTTGAGTGTTATAAATTAAACTATAAATTAATATTTTAATTCAAATAGAAAAAAATAGCTAGCCACACACTACCATATTTTATGACGGATCAGATCCGCGGATATATTTGACGGACGTGGACGGCCTCAAGTCTGTCGTTCCCCACTAACGTGAAGGTCCTACCCGTCAGATGTTCTCCGTTAAATCAGCCCGGCGTCTCGATCTACTCGTGTGGGGTAAATCAGCCGATTTGAAATCAGCAGATATACCCGATGAAATCTGTCCTCCATGCTGAAATCTCAGACCAAGGCAACGGACGAAGGATTTCAGTACTTGTGACCGTGTCTCACTTTGTACAGTCCAGTCTTTCTGATATTAAATCAGCGGAGTTGATGTCATATAATATCAGCTCGGTGTCTCGATCCACTCGTCTGTGGGGTAATTCTGCCGATTTTTCATTACATATCTGCGGATCCAGATTTGTCGTCCATGCTAATCAGTCCAGAGCAACGGGCGAAAGATCATATTTAGTACTTGCGACTGTGTCTCACTTTGTATAGTGCAGTCTTTCTGATATTATACGTCGCATATTATATTACATATTTACATTAAATAATCGTACATTTACGTTTAATATTATACCTATATTGAATAATAATTTGGATCTTTTATGTATTGTCATTTTTATATGAGATGAAAATAAAGAAATCAACTCTTTTGAAACCCTCCACACTCCAACTCTCCATTAAGTCGCTATACGTATTATACATGGAAAGAGAGTATTGCGATGGCTCGCAAATTCGATTTTAATGGATTTACACGTTTTATGGTTATCTGAGTCCAAAATGATGGTTTTTAAAAAATGTTTGTAGTCTGTGCAAATGCGTGGAGCCTTAACTACAAGGTCGATTTCAATCAAATTTGGCATACATGTTCAGAAATATTTCGCCACCAGGCGAATAAATTTTTAATCTATTTGTCGGTTACCCCTCATAAAAATGATTTCTCAAAAACGATTTTGATAAATAAAAGATAATTCGTTTTCCAGAGAAAAAAATAGTTTCCGAGATTTCAATGAAAATAAATCTAATTTTGCTGAATATCGAAACTCGATATTACCTGTTAAACACTATTTAAATTCCTACGTATAATAATAAATAATTTAAATTAGATATAGATTTGAAATTTAGTATTAATATGTACAGTGAATAAGTTTTGTTGGAATTAGTTGGAGCGAAATTTTAAATTCTTGTTAGTGTAATGCTAATGGTTGAGCTTTCACAAACGAAGATGTTGGCTGAACAATTTAATTAGCTGTTCACTGTAAAAATTAATCCACTTCTTCACCGAATTAGGAAAAAATTGATGAAAAATGGAGTTTGAAATAAATTGAGCTTGGGTAGCAAAATCAGCAGACAGTACACTTGTCCTTGTGCGTTGACAACGAAAACACCTGATCCGATAAGAGCCTCATCGTTATCTTCACTAAGCACAGACGGGGTTTTTGAATTTCCCTAAATATGTTGGAAAAATCCGTGTTCCGTCATTTAAATCCGCTCGTGCCCATCTATTAGTATAACAAATCTCCTCAATTACCACACGCTTAGAGCTCAAACAAAAGCTTATATAAGAAAAAATATAAAACATTCAAATATTAATAAGCAGGTAAAAAATGCTGAAGAAAAGACAGCACTACTTTTTCAGCTAGGCTTCGCTCGAGTTCTGCAATCTATAATCGTAGGTAAGCTGCCCCGCAATATTTCAGCGACATCCACGTACAACGGTGGGAAATATCTATTTATATAAAAGTCAACGTATGTGTGTGTGTATGTTTGTTCTTTATACAAATCTACAGTTTTAGCCCTATTTTGATGAAAATTTGCACACTTGACCTTCAAAGCAAGAAAAAAATCAAGGTCTACATAAATTTTCGAAATTTAAATTTTGGAACACAGGGGTACGGGGTACAAGTAATGAATACGGGGTCAAAGTAATGAATACCCTTCGTGGTGCATATCTTTGAAAATCTCTTTAAGAGTACAGTAATTGTTGTTATGTACACTTTTGTCATATTTTTATTTAGGAGGGGGGTAAAATGGAAAAATATAGCTATATCTTATTTGTTCTTTATTCTTTATACAAATCTACAGTTTTAGTCCGATCTCGATGAAAATTTGCACACTTGATCTTCAAAGCAAGGGGAAAATCAAGGTCTACATGAATTTTCGAAATTTAAATTTTGGTACACAGGGGTACGGGGTACAAGTAATGAATACGGGGTCAAAGTAATGAATACCCTTCGTGATGCATATCGTTAAAAAGCTCTTTAAGAGTACGCAGTAATTGTTGTTATGTATAGTTTTGTCATATTTTCATTTAGGAGGGGGGTAAAATGAAAATTATAACTATATCTATAAATAAAAAGAAGAGTATCTATACGAGAGAATGTCTTTTATACAAATCTACAGTTTTATCCCAATTTGATGCATTTTTACACTCTTTTTCTTCCAAACAAGGTGAAGGTCACTGCCTACATGATTTTCCGAAATTAAAATTTTGGTACACAGAGGTACGGGGTACAAATGTCAAAGTAATGGATACCCTTCATGATGCATATCGTTAAAAAGCTCTTTAAGAGTACATTAATTGTTGTTAAGTACGTTTTTGTCATTTTTTCATTTAGGAGGGGGGTAAAATGGAAATGTATATCTCTATCTATAAAAGTCAACGTATGTGTGAGTGTGTTTATGTTCTTTATACAAATCCATAGTTTTAGTCCGATCTCGATCAAAAAATGCACACTTGACCTTCAAAGGAAGAAAAAATTAGTGTCCACATGAATTTTCGAAATTTAAATTTTGGTATACAGGGAACAGGGTACAATAATGAATACGGGGTCAAAGGACTGAATACCCTTTATGATGCATATCGTTGAAAAGCTCTTTAAGATTACATTAATTGTTGTTATGTACAGTTTTGTCATATGTATTTTCATTTAGGAGGGGGTAAAATGGAAAAATATAGCTATATCTTATAAAGAAAAGAAGAGTGTCATTATGAGGGTATGTCTTTTATACAAATCTACAGTTTTATCCCAATTTGATGAATATTTACTCACTTTCCCTTCAAAGCAAGGGGGATGTCACTATCTACATGAATTTTCTATATTTAAATTTTGGTACAATGGGGTACGGTGTAAAAATGTCAAAGTAATGGATTCCCTTCATATCATGCATGTCCTTGAAAAGCACTTTAAGAGAAAAGTAATTGTTGTTATGTACAATTTTATTTAGGAGGGGGTAAAATTGAAATTTATAGCTATATATATAAAAATCAACGTATGTGGGTGTATGTTCTTTATACAAATCTACAGTTTTTGTTCGATATCGATAAAAATTTGCCCACTTGAACTTGACAGCCACATATATTTTTTTCATATTTTTTATGTATTGTTTTGTCATATTTTACTATAGGGGGGGGGGATATTTTAAAATTTGCTTATCAAAGAGGAGGGGGTATAGAAATAGGTGGGAGAGATAGAATCTAGATATTCTTGCATAGTAAAATAATTTATATGTTTCTTTATGGTTGTTTATAAACTTATCTAATTATAATAACACTCCGTAGCGAAGCACGGGTACCCAGCTAGTAGATAATATTTTCCAATTGGCCTCAGTCTCCCCAAAATCATTCTATATGCCATGTTCAAGCACCTTCTTCGGTGAGTTCTACTTATGTTGCGTTAGTAAGCACTAAACCTGTGGTGTTACATGATATTAGAATGTTTGTATAATAAACAGTCAAAAAATGCCTAACAAATACTTCTGTGCGTTCTACTTATGTTGCGTTAGTAAGCACTAAACCTGTGGTGTTACATGATATTAGAATGTTTGTATAATAAACAGTCAAAAAATGCCTAACAAATACTTCTGTGCGTTCTACTTATGTTGCGTTAGTAAGCACTAAACCTGTGGTGTTACATGATATTAGAATGTTTGTATAATAAACAGTCAAAAATTTCTAACAAATACTTCTACTTATGTTGTGTTAGTAAGCCCTAAACCTGTGGTGTTATATGATATTAGTTTGTTTGTAAAATAAACAGTCAAAAAATGTTTAACAAATAAACAGACACAATGTCCAAGAGCACAATTAAGAAATATCAATATAATGAATGTTTTATCCAAAATATTCATTAATTTTACTTCTTAAGGCCCCCACACACGTTCCGATAAATCTTTCCGATTTGTCGAAACGAGTATGGTGAAAATCTGTCCTTTTTTCCGGAAGCAGAACAAAAGAGAGGGTGCTTACTCCATTTTGTAGAAGACATAAAGATGACAGGCTGCAAATCGTCTGAATAATATTACTTATTAAAGGTACTCAACAAAGTACCTATTGCTGAAATAAGAAAAACAAAAAACTATATGTAATGAACTCCTTACTAATTTATTGTAAGAAATATGACCTCCTTAGCACAGAGTGGATTTGTACACGTAAGATAATTATAATTTCGCGGATGGAGTTTATCCTCGTCAATAGGTGTTCAGTTTCGGTTCTGTCAACACCACAGTTATGATCATTGTGGACAATCCATGTGGTACAATGAAAAAGAAACAACGTATAATTGTGGTGTATCTTATCGTTGATTGCAAGAGATTAAAAAGAGGTTCCAGAAAAATTAATGTTAGGATCATCCTGTTATCAATGTTCTGTTGAAACAATTCAAACACATTATTTGCCCAACACAGACATTACCAAATATAAACAAAAATTATATTATCATCGTTCAATCAGTTACTGACTCGATTAGAAAATATCATTCAGCGCTAAATTTTAAATTATAGACAATAACCAACATAGTGAGATGGAGGGGAGTAGTATGTGAAAACTATTATGCTTTTATACCTTATCCACATACACTACGTAATGAAAATTGGTATAGAACACATACAACCAGTGCTCGATTTGAGGCGGAACGGCGTTCCGGGACCTCTCTCTCAGATAAATAAAAAATAACATTTTCGGCACTAAGATTTTTTTTAAATTCTTTGTTAAAATTTTGTTTGTCAGTGAGTGACTATAAATTTTATTAGGGACATCATGTATTAAACTGGCAAATATTTCTTTTCCAAATACAAAAAATTCTCTTTTGTTGAGATTATACTACTAAATTATGATAACCTGAAACAACAAAGGTTTTTTTAATGGCAGGGATCGTATTAAATAAGAACTGTGCAGAGACGCTGTGCCGAAACTCGCCCGGGGCGAGTGATACAGGGAATGTTTTGTTGATTTAATGATTCGTATAAACCTAAGTAACTATTTATTTATTGAGAGTATTATAACAACACGTGACAAGCTAATCGAGAAATTTTTTATAAAAAATACTACTTAAAAATGATATAAGGTTTCATTTTAAGAGGACATAAACCCACCTGATTGCAGTGTGGGTTTATGTCCTAAACTGCTTAAAATGCTGTTTTTGAACGTTTATTCAATTTCACGTTTCATTGAACGTTTTTTATTTTTCAAAATTTTCCCGGGGGCGGACCCCCGGACCCCCCTTCTATAGGGGGGGGGGGGGGGTAGAGAGAGGGTAGGTTGTAGTTTCGGCACCTCAATTTCTAGAAATCGAGCACTGCCTACAACAGTCATAAACTGAAGGTAAATCATAATACCACACTTAAAGAAGACTTCCAGAAGAATTTAAACATTCTCAAGGGCGGCTAAAGCCGTATATTAGGTTTGTTCCAACCAAACAGTGTATCATCCGCGGGATCGTCACGGGCATGCGCAATGGATAAAAGCCGTTCCAACCCGACTTGTGACAGTATTTCGTATCGTCCTCCAAACTGTTCCAACCCGAGCAGGGATCGTTTCCGAACCGTTTACTGTACGGTTCAAACGATCCTCTGACAAAACTAAGTACTGGTTTGTATGAAATGCACAGTTATATCACTCGTGACACATGTCATCAGGAAGGTTCCCTAACTGTTAGGTTTCCTTGAATGTTTTTAATACGGTGCGAATTATGGTCCTATAAATCCCGTTCCAACCAGATGATTTTATTGCAGTACAATTGATAGCACATGCGTTTAAAACCTATCCTAAACGATTCCCAAACGATCCGCAGTACGATACAAAGGACGGTACAAATAGTGGGGTAGCAACAAACCTAGTGACAGGTAAACCAGAGCGTCAAGTTATGTCTTAGCTGAATGGTTATGATAGCCCACACACTATGGTTTACCTGCACACTGCATAGGTTTTCCTATCAAGTATACCGCAAAGTGCACGGCCTGACTAGAGGTTTTGATGGTAATAAACCCGTTTCGGTTTTAGTAGATTTGTAAATAAACATTACTATCTCTATAAAAAAGTAACCGGTAGAATACAGCAGTATCAATGTTGATGAAATTAAAAATAAGAAGATAATGAAAAAATATTAATGAAGAAATAGACTAGAGATCTATTATAAAATATTAATTTCATTAATTAATTAAAATTAAATTATCGGCTTAAAGTTTTAGCTTTAGTTTATGCGTAAGCGAGAAAGGACGAAACAGTATCGAGCCTTGGAGCAGCTACTCTACTGCCATCTCTTACACACAATATGAACTAAATGCCCAATCAAAACAGATTCTATTTTATGAAATATAAAAACATTATTTCTTCACTATTAAAACAAAGTAACGAAATGTTGAATTAGTAAATAATAAGTTAGATAGAAGTAACAAATAATAAATTTATAAATTTAAATATGATTTACTTATTTCAGACGAGTTCTTAGGTCCGTGGCAACGGGCTTAATTTGGTAACTAGAAAAAAAGTAAAATTAATAAATTAATTTAGATATCCATTTAGATTAGTTATTATATCTATTTAAAGACCAACAAATCAAAACAAACTTTTATTTTTATTGGAATAAATGTGGTTGCCTTAGCTAATAGAAATAACAAATCATTTCGAGATGCGTCGTCGTACGATTATATAAATGATTAGTTACTTGCAAGAACTGTAGTGATGAGTTTATAAGAGTGGATATTATTATCTTATGTATAAGATAAGTTACTTAGAAGCAATTAACTGTAGTGATGAGTTTATAGGTGTGGATATTATTATCTTATGACTAAGATTAGTTACTTAGAAGCAGTTAACTGTAGTGATGAGTTTATAGGTGTGGATATTATTATCTTATGAATAAGATTAGTTACTTAGAAGCAGTTAACTGTAGTGATGAGTTTATAGGTGTGGATATTATTATCTTATGAATAAGATTAGTTACTTGGAAGCAGTTAACTGTAGTGATGAGTTTATAAGTGTGGATATTATTATCTTATGAATAAGATAAGTTACTTAGAAGCAATTAACTGTAGTGATGAGTTTATAAGTGTGGATATTATTATCTTATGAATACGATTAGTTACTTAGAAGCAATTAACTAGCTTTCACTATATGCTAGGTATTAGTGGCTATGTTTCCTATTATCATGTAGGCCTAGCAATTTAATGAATTGCCTAAAGAGTTTCGTTTCCAAAGCTTTCTATGAATAGAATCGAAACTACATTATTATGCATCATTCATTCCATTACTAAGAATATAACACTTCAAATCGTAGTTTAGAGTCTATCTATATATACATAAAAAATAGCCGATCGAAACTAAGTAATATATGTATGTAGTAATAAATAACAATGATAAAAAATGAGAAAGTAAACGTTGTCAAAATAAATTAGACTGGGAAGTCATTGAACAATCATTAACCATTGGTGCATTAATTTAATTACCAGGCTCTTCTCTCAATACGGCAGTTGAACCAGTAAATATTTAATAACTCTAATTCTAGGACAAATTAATAAAATAATAAATACTCGATTTAAAAAGTATTGGTAATTAATTGTAGTGATTATATAAATGATGCAAGAACTGTAGTGATGAGTTTATAAATGTGGATATTATTATCTTATGTAAGATAAGTTATTTAGAAGTAAATATCTGTAGTGATGAGTTTATAAATGTGGATATTGTTATCTTATGTAAGATAAGTTACTTAGAAGCAAATACCTGTAGTGATTAGTTTATAAATGTGGATATAATTATCTTATGTAAGATAAGTTATTTAGAAGCAAATATCTGTAGTGATGAGTTTATAAATGTGGATATTGTTATCTTATGTAAGATAAGTTATTTAGAAGCAAATATCTGTAGTGATGAGTTTATAAATGTGGATATTGTTATCTTATGTAAGATAAGTTACTTAGAAGCAAATATCTGTAGTGATTAGTTTACATGAGTGGATATTATTTTCTTATGTAAGATAAGTTACTTAGAAGCTAATATCTGTAGTGATGAGTTTACAAGAGTGGATATTATTATCTTATGTATAAGATTAGTTACTTAGAAGCAAATATCTGTAGTGATGAGTTTACAAGAGTGGATATTATTATCTTATGTATAAGATTAGTTACTTAGAAGCAAATATCTGTAGTGATGAGTTTATATGTATGGATATTATTATACCAAGTTAGATTAGTTACTTGGAAGCAATTAACTGTAGTTTTGGTACTTTATTTAGTCCTTATTTTAATTAAAGATGTCATCTTGATGGGATGTTCATTTAGAAAGCTCGCAAAATTATCACCCATTAGCCATCCCATAAGATGATTATCTTTCCGCCATATTTTATTTAATTTGACAAGAATTTAGCTAAAATAACATTAGGTTAAGTCACCGAGAACATTACAATAATACGCCCGTTATCAAACCTATGAAGTCATTGTTCTCCGAATACATAATTCAGGTGAAAAAAAAGAAAAGAAAAGAGTGACAGATGTAGGTAAGCCGATTCATAGAGAATAGAGGCCGTAAGAAGCAAAGGGTGAAAAAAGGGAAAAAAATAGACAAGTTTCAATAAAGGGGCCGACCCCCTGGGGGCGAATATTTAGACAATAGCGAGAGTTATCACACTCGGGTGAGTTCATTGAAGAGGCAGGGCTGTGGAGGCGACACATGGGAAGGCCAGGACGGTAGCCACGTGCGCATATATCTCGGTGGCAGTGTGACGGGGGCGGCTCGAGAACGGTACGTTCCTTGGACCTACACCCGGCTTTTCCATATCACCTCCTAACACCGGCTTCCACCTAAACGTCGATAACCCTCCTTCGGAGTTGCCGACAAACACCCGCTTACCAGAGACGCAGACATTATAAATCACAAGTTAGGTCTGTGACTGGACAGGAGAACTTAAAAGTATCGAATGCTATTGGTTAAATGTCCGATAGAAAATAGCCTTACGAGAGAAGAATTCATATAAAGACATTAACGATGTTATATTAATAAAGGGGATAGACAAAGTAACAGTGCCAGCTTCAACCCTTGCTTCTCCATTGTTTTGTTACTTATTTTGACATGTACAATCGGATCGGAAAAGTAAATATTTTTATCACTGATTCACTTGTCTAGTCTAAACAACTGAGCGAATCCCCAAGTCAAGATACGGGTATAAGAACCCTTAAACATAAACCTCTACACTTCAGACAGAAGTTACGGTACTTCGCTGGAATGTCCCCCACCAGATTTTGATTTGTGGATAGCCTAAGCGAGGGAACGATTTATTGTTACCCCCAGAAGTGAACAAGAATGACCACAGACAACAAAGTTTCTATTAACCTCACTTACCACTTACCTAACAACTTGTACTTGTAAACTTCTATCTACAGTAGAAGTTATTTCACTAAACTTTTACAGTTTAAAGAGTTAAACTCAGAAATAATGCTGGATTAACTAGGTGTGCAATGCAGTTGTCTGCTTGCAATATTGAGCTGAGCGGGCATTTTAATCTTAAATTTTAATCGTGCGTTAAAATTCATATTACATTAATTTGTTTGCATCACACCATGATCACATTTATCAAAAACTTGCCCTACTGTTGTTGATGGGAGATGTAACCCCCCATCGGTTTTTTTAAGAATCTGCATTTGATAGATTATTTTATTTGCTCAATAACTAATAAAATAATTAAAACATTATCATTCAATGTTTTTATTAGCGAAATAGATACACATCTGATAAACACTCCTTTCTTAAATAATCTAGAAGTTAAGAATTATTTTTTTGTAGCTGAATTAGAGTCTCGGTTAATTCATGTGTAATTACAAAAAATTACGTTCGGTATTAAACCCAGGGGAGAAACTTTAAATAAAGGATGTGATATATCTGTATTTAGATTTTTATAATTCTAATGTAAGATTATTTGGTAACACTGTGTAACCTAATAAAGACATTATATGAGTAAACATGGCTTCTGACACAACGTGTTCTTTTACTTCTCCTATTTACAATTTTCCAAAAATCTCTTAATTATAATAAATTTTATGTGGGAATTAGTATTGAACTACTTATTATAATTATAAAACAGGATGTAATCTATGCTTACAAAAGATGGAAATTAACAATGTCGGAGGTTATTTTTTTTTTTTTTTGAGGAATCGAGAAATCGATAGATGGAGCAACTCGGTATTATGGAATCGTGTAAGTCCAGAGGGGGTTTAGGCAAATCTCTGTTTAAGAGAAACATGAAGGCAACACTGACGTTGTCATCGGCGATTCAACATTAATTGCTTTAATTGGATGTAGGTTGTATAGTAGATGCGAGAGGAGCCCGTTGGGCCGTGGCAGATTTCTGGGGCTCTCCCGCTCACTTAGCCCCATCCTTTGATCATATTAGCGCGACGGCACATGCACACCTCATTGGCCCTTTTCACACTTGTATGCCCTTCATCTCTTTGTACTGTTTCTCTGCCAAAAACAAAAATAATGTTCTCTCTATATCCCAACCCTCTCTTTACCTACCTACGCCTCGTAACGTCTCCAACCCTGAGTGCACGCGTTTCATGTGTCTGTATAAGCGTACGCTTTTCTTTTTTCTTTTAAAATAAGTTTAAAATAATAAAAAAGATGATATTTGCGTTGTTCATATTCCAGCGTGTAGTCATGAAGAAGAAACAATTTTGTATATCAATAATATAATAACAAGACCGTTTAAAATTCTTCTTTTTAACAATATATTCGAAACATCCCAAAAATATCAACAGTAAGAATAAAATGATCCATTTAAATATATTCAGTAACAATATTTTTAAGGTTTTTATAAATCTAACCCGACTCCAAATATATTCGGTTAATAATATTTGGGTCTCGGTACCTTTTATAGGAGAGTAGTCAGCTCTCCTACCAATAGAGTAACACAGCAACTTGGAATGTCGAGCACAGATCCGGGTTCAATTCCTGGACCGGGAATATTCGACATTTCTTGCCAAACATGATTGTCATCCGTTAGAGATGTAAACATTCAGATTATAGATTATACACATCAAAGTACCATAATTACAAGATAAAAAGAACTTTTTATATACTATGTTTTTAAATTTTCTGTTGAATCATATGTAGTGATGATAATATAATTGTTATTGTTATATATAATAGAACTAGTTTCAAACTGTACGACGCATGCGCATTAGCAAAAAACGTTCAAGTGTGGTCCGATGCGCAGGCGTCGGACAGTTTCAAACCAGTTGAGTGAGTCAAACCAGTGAAGTGAGATTGGAACAAACCTATTATCATTCTTGAACATTTTAATAATTTTATCAGCCATACCAGGTACTAAAATAAATAATAAATTTGAAACCCGTCAAAATGAAGATCGTAAATATGTGTCAAAACAAATAAAATAACTTGCGGATTTTTTCCGCACTAACTTTCCATACTTGTGCATTTTTTCCGAATTAACTTTCCATACAGCAAAATTTGCTGAAAACGAATTAAATTCTGCTGAAAGATGGCTACAAATATTAAAATAATGCATTGTCATTGTGTTCTGAGCTATTCTAAAAGTTTCAAATGTCTAGCTACTCGGGAAGTTAGATGAAAATCGATTGCAAGACTTGTACTGGACACACAAACAAACAAACAAACAAGAAAGCAAGGTAATAGAAACTTAGTAAAAAAATAAGCCTGTTCCAAGATAAACGTAGTTGACCACGAAACTCTGCTCATTTGTGGAGCGAATAATTAAAGACAATCATACATGCATATCAATACTCTTGACTCCTTGAATTCAGTTAGAGTTAGGCCTAATGCTCACAGAAGTGGCGAAGGTGCGGTGCAGGAGGGGCGCGATGCACGACGTTTCTACGCCTCCTCTATATTATGTAAACAGTAAACCTTTGGGCAGCCCATTGAGGTGACAATGGGCGCTAGCCCACTTCACCCTGTTTAGTACTGTTCTTGTTTAATGTGCCGTATTATTGCGAGTTATATCAATATAGATTGCTGACTCTGGCAATACTTGGAAACACTGACAAACACATACTGTCGATACTGCTATCGATCAGAAGTAGTTTAATATCAATTATACATATTATTCTATGAAAAAATTAAAAATCCCATAATACCTTTTTTAATTAATTGTTAAACATGTTTATAAAGAATTCAACAAGTGATTGTTTTCATCATTCAATATCTAGGAAACTAAATATTTACCGGGAAAACTACTTATAAGGTTAAATTCGTCTTTAAATGGACTACAGTTTAGTATATTTTTAATCGTTGGAACCAATTTTGAGAAATAATTTTTTCCCATTTTTTTTAGTCCAGAGTGTTCAGGGGGGATAGCGCCACCAAATTTATTTATAAAATTCATTTCTCTTCATAAATGGCATAATTGTGCTTTGTTCAATGATATTTGTAAATAAACATTATTAAAAGTTCCGAGGAAAGCTGTGGCCGTAATGTAATAAAAGAAGGTACAAGTTTTATGTATTTCACAAATATCTAAAAAAATTAATAGATTTGTCCAAAATGTAATTATATGCCCAATAAAAAATTATTTAATTGTCAACAAGAAAGGTCCATATGTTTTTGATACCTCAGAGGCTTAAAAACATTTCTTTTTTCTTTAAGTATACAAATTAAAACTATTTTCCATACAAAGTGTATTGGTATACTTTAAATTATTTAAAGCAACTTTTATTTATGCTCTTTATTAGAACCAAGCTTATATAGAACCGAAAATAATAAACATGATTTTATAGTAAATTTTTCAAGAATTCTAATGGAATAAATATCTTAGGTATTTCTTTCGTAACGGCTAAACCTTTTACATTCTCGTTTATTTTTTTAGGTCTCCTTAAGTCCAAAGAATTTATTTTTCAAAACATTTGTCGTCTGTGCCACAAACATTTGTCGTCTATTTTATGTAATTTGACATCTATGTTCAGACTGAGAAATATCCGAGACAAAAAATAAATTTTCGCTGATAGAAATACTCGTAAGATATTATTGGATTTAAATGCAATCTTTTTATTTATTTATTTAATAAATATATTTATTATATATATCCTTATATAATATGAGAAAGTTTTGATCCAGTTTTTCGAAACCTTATTTATTTATTTTTTTTTACATTCTCATATTTTTTTTATAGATCATCAGTGTGAAACATGTCTTACCCCGCTGTTATTCGAACTCACAGCCGGGTTTAGCCCTTAGTTTCAGAGTCGAGTGTGCTAACCCCTCGGCTACACCGGCCCCCATATTTGTAGTTATATATAAAAAAAAAAGTTTTGTGATGGGGCGAAAATTCGATTTTGAGCTTTTGATGGATTTACACATTTTGAAGTCCTCTGAGCCCAAATAGTGGTTTTAAAGTGGTTAAATAGTGGTCTGTAGTCGATTTGGAATAAATTTGACCTTTACATGTTCAGAAAGATCAAACCCTTAGGAAATCGAATTATGAATCTAACCTATACATTTGGGGACGCTTTCCATCACAAACCCTGAAAAAAAATTGTTTCAAGCGAATCTTACTATTTCGGATAAAAGATTCTAAAAAGATGGTGGTCATAATCTCCCCTCAGAACTTTTGATAGGCTCATTTTCAAACATCACTGAACAACTATGCACCAAATGACCAATCCAAACTGTCCGATTTAGTTCCACAAATGTTTAATTTTACATTTATATCTAATTGTTTTTTGTTTTTTCGATCTTGGAAGGGGGCACCCCCCCCCCCCCCCCCCTTGAAACATCCATGCTTTCGTGCAAAATCCTGGCTATAGCTTCAAAGCAATAATAGCGATTGCAAGAACTGCTACCTTAGTACCAGACTTAATCAGAGGATGATCCTTGGTCCTAAAATAAATAAAGATCAGAGGTGTAAAACAAGCATGTTGAATCGCCGGGGGTCTCTGTTTTGATACCAGACGATAAAATTACGTTAGGTGTTTTAATTCATTAGCTGTTGTTAGGAGGGAGGCAGTTCGCGTGAAACTCCGGCCATTTGTCTTTCGGTGCGGTTCTTTTTATTAACCAGCGCTCTGGTAATTTATTGGACAAAGCGGTTTTGGACCGTTCCCCACTCGCTCTCCCTTCCTGACCACCTCTCCCCGACTCCCGTCGTCCTGCAATATCTATTCGCTCCAAAAAGCGTTAACATATATGCACTAAATCATTTCACTCTGTAGACCGACAATATCGGGTTATCTCCGACACAGCCAACTCTTAGAGCAACGGCAACACGACGAATTCGTCCCGCAGAATGATTTGTGCAAGTTTATACAAGAAACAGTTGGGTGTTTAGTAATTACTATAACCTTCATCTAGGTTATATACAATACTGTTGTTATTAAATCATCGGTAATCGTTTATCTTGTCAATTTCAATAAATTATTAACAATACAGTGTGATAAACTAACAGTGAAGTATGGAAGGAAGACCTTTATAACTGCTGCTCAAAACAAAATACGTTTACATTATATTATATAAGGTTTGTTTCAACCAATCATTGTGCCGTCCGCGGGATCATCACGGGCATGCGCAATGGATAAAAGACGTTCCAAGCCGACTTGTGACAGTGTTTCGTACCGTCCACGAAACTGTTCCAACCCGGGCAGGGATCGTATGCGAACCATTCACTGTACGGTCCCAACGATCCTCTGACAATACCATGAACTGGTTTGTATGGCATGCGCAGTTATGTCAATAGTCACATACATCAACAGAAAGGTTCCCTAACCCTAACTGTTAGGTTTCCTTATGTTTTTAATACAGTGCGAATTACAGTCCTAAACCCGTTCCAACCTGACATGATTTTATTGCAGCACAATGTTAGCGCATGCGTATAAAACCTGTCCTAAACGATTCCTGAACGATCCGCGGGACGATACAAAGGACGGTACAAATAGGGGGGTTGGAACAAACCTATAGATCCAACGTCGGGCATTTGTTGCCTTTCTAAAACTATCGATTATTAAAAAATAACTAAAACGATTTTAGATCGAATAACACAACATGGATAATATAGATGTAATAAAATGCAATTTGTTTACACTTAAGGTTAGAAATACAACATGTTTAAACTAAGCTGCGTGCGGCAGCGATGAACTCAACCGTAGAAGAAATTAAAGGATGAACTAGACAGGGAGGAGGGGATTAGAAAAGATAAAAGAGATATAACCCAAGGTAGAAGGGGGAGAAGAAAGATAACAGAAAAGAGAGAACTGGATCTTACACTAAAATACACCTAAGGCTACCTTGAAGAATAACGTAAATTAAAATTTATATTCTCTTAAGATTGCGTACTTTTAAATAACCTGTTTCGCCGCCTGTACGACGAGATACCACAAAGAAATAATAAAGACCGTATTTTTTACTGAGGCACACGCATAAAACTATATTTAAATTCAACAAACAATATACGATATAATTACATACGTCAAAACAAATCCAAAACACTATTGTAACAAATACTAATATAATAGGCACCGACACATTTCTTAAACACTAACACCTTTTCCGTAACTATTCTAATCCTCGTAAAAAGAAGTTCGGCCTTTGTGGCTCTTTTTACCAGAACAAATGTTTTTCCTTTTTAATACAGAGGCCGAGAAAGTTTGACGTGTTTGTATTTATTATGCTGCTTAGCAACGATTTTCAAGAATACTTGAATTAAACAAAACAAAACAAAACTAAACCAACAAAAACACGAAACCGCCGCTCCGGCGGCGATATGGCTCCCCAAATTCGTCCATCGAATTTCACTATTGTTAGCTCCTCGGCGGGGATGATCCCTGTGTCTCAGGAGGTAGCAGAACGACAGTGTGAATTGGGCGATCAATATGGCCGCCCGAGCCGAGCCGTAAGCCAACTTTTCACACGGTTATCGCGACCGACTTAAGTTTTCGTTACGACGGCAAGGGGCCAAACATTTCTGGGTACTTCTTCTTTTTTGCAAATAACGATGTCTCCTACTGAAAGATTTCGATGCGGCTGTATCCACTTTTCTCTTTGTTGTAACGATTGTAAAAATTCAGTTTTCCGTCGGGACCAAAATACGTCTGCCAAATACTGCACGTGTCGCCATCGTTTCCTTGTAAATCCATCTTGTTCTTCGAAGCGCCCAGGAGGTGGCAATACAGGTCCCGGTTTAAGTGTAAGTAAATGGTTAGGCGTGAAAGGATAAATCATCGGGTCACTTTCAGACTCGTCTGTTAGGGGACGATTGTTTACCATGTATTCGCATTCTGCCAAAAAGGTTCTAAGAACATCCTCCATAAGGATTCCTTCGTGCTTCCGCAAAAGAAACTCTAATATTCGCCTCACTGTTCCTATCTGTCGCTCTACCACTCCGTTCATGTGACTTCCCGTGGGAACGTTAAATTCGAAGTGGCACAGGCTGTCTAATAAGGTTTTCTTTAGCTTATCATCTTCTGCCACTTCGCTTAGCGCTTTCGCCAACTCATTATCCGCTCCAACAAGGTTAGTTCCTCTATCCAACCTCAAAAGCTTCACTTCTCCCCTTCGACACACAAATCTTCTAAATGCGTTTATGAAGGAGCTCACGTCGAGTGAGTCCAACACATCTAGATGAATAGCTCTACATGCCATGCAAGTGAAAATACCATACCGTTTCACTGACTTTCTACCTTGCCGAACGTAAAACGGACCGAATACGTCAACTGCGCTGCGTAAGAACGGAGGGGAAGGTTTGACCTGATCTTCCGGTAAATCCGCCATTATTTGCCCGGAGAAAGGACCCCGAAGCCTCCTACATTCAACACAAGAGGCAATATACTTGCCAACTTGGGAGCGAGCCCCCATTATCCAAAACCCTTCACTGCGAATGTCATTCAGCGTCAATCCTCTACCTTGGTGGAGCACTCGTTCGTGGCAACGTCTAATAACTAACTGTGTTACGTGAGATTCTTTGGGCAAAATCAAAGGGTATCTTTCCTGGAGGGAAATAGCTTTCGAATGTTTCAGCCTACCTCCTACTCTCAAAAGACCTTCCTTGTCGATAAAAGGATTCAGATAAACTATTTTAGAGTCGAAGTTTAGTGGTTTTGAATTTTGTAATAAGTTTATCTCTAGTTCAAAATACTCTGCTTGGACTATTTTAAAAATAATATTCTGGGACTGTGTCAACTCTTCAACCGTTAAATGAGTTAAGGGAGCAAAAGGGATGGATTTGGGACATCTATCTTTTAATAACTTTAAATATTTCATAACCCAAGCTACACTACGTCTTAACCTAATAAAATCACTGTACCTATCGAATCTAATAATGATTGAGGGATACTGGTTATTAACTTGAAGAACCCTATTCGAGGAAACTTTTACTTCTGGGTCTGTTGCCGAAACATCTACACTTGGTTTATCACTGATATAATCACTATCTGTTTCTGCTAGAAACGCCGGACCGACAAGCCAGGAAGATGTACATAACTCATCCATAGTTAGTCCCCGTGAAGCGGAATCGGCGGGGTTTTCCCTATCTGACTCTGGTACTTGAACTTGATGGAACATTGCTTCCAGGTCCCCAATAAATGCTACTCTTTCCTGGCGGAACCTAAGGGATACTCCTAGTAAAGAGTTGGTCAGATCAGGGCTGGGAATCAAGGCGCTGTTCAGGGAGAACCCTTTATATGTAGCGCTACAATCACACACTACCATAAGCTTATTCTTTTTAGGGTGCAGAACCCCGTGATGTGGCAAATACCACACCCGTCCGTCTTCTTTAGGAACCGTCTTCGAGGGCACCTCCTCGGCGTATTCTTTCTCTAACAATTCATTCACGAATTTTGTGTACTTGGTTTTATATTCTTCGTTTTGAAACTTGCGTTTTAACGAGTTCAAACGCGTTTCAGCCATCACAATGTTATTTCGAAGAGATAGATCGTTGTTCTTTAGGGGTAAAGGCATCTCGTTATGACCATCCTCTCGTTGAACAATGCCGGTACTTATTTCATCAATAAACTTCTTATCGTTAACCGATAACCCTAATCCAAAGTTTTTTTCCTCGTCGGCAGAAGGATTTAGCTGAAAAATGTTGAGAATCTCCTTAATCGATACCCTACGTGAATAACGTAGCGAGCAACTTTCTTTAACTCTAGGACCGATGATACCCCAGCCCAGCCTGGTTTTGACTCCGTACGGTTCGTTTTCATTGCCGGGAATAACTTTAAGTGGACAAAGCGCTTTGGGGCAGTTGTTGCCAATTAGAATTTGGATATCTCTTTCTTCTAGTAAAGGTTGTAGCTTAGTAGACAATGTGGCTAGATGGGGAAAACTTTGAGCTAGGTCTGGTGTTGGAATCTCGTCCACTGATCCCGGGATAAATTCACGTGTGAAGGTGCGTGAAGGAAGTTCTAGAGAACAAGTACCATCGTAACTTGTGACTATCACGCCGGAAACCCTATTACTTGGTTCCGAACTCTTTTGATGAATAGTAGATAATTCCAGCTGGGTTTTTATTCCCTTCATTCCAAGCTTTTCTCTTAATGAATTAACTACGAAGCACGCGTTACTACCATCGTCCAACAAAGCATAGGTGAGGACTTTCATAGTTGGGTTAGCCTTATGACATACATAAACTGGTATTACGAACGAGGTCGTGGCTAAAGTGGAAGTCGGCGAAGTTGTGTCAATTAGTCTTACTGAAGATTCGTTAACGCGATCGGGTTTTGAGCTATTCTCAAATCGATGAAGACTGCTAGGGTGTCTTTTACCACATTCGGCTATATCACATCTCATTGGGGACTGACAATTTTTAGCGATATGATAGGGTCGTAGGCACGCGAAACAAAGTCGGTTTTTTTCTATGAATGATCTTTTGTCATCGAGACTGAAGGCCTTAAACTGATGACAGGTATTCAGTCCATGAACACTTTTACACATTAAGCACTCTACACTATATCCCTCTCTACTTCTAAAATTTAATCTATGAGGGACAGGGAGGGAACTTTCGGACCGATCTGAACCTAATGCGTTAATGTTAGAAACCAAACTTGTTGCAGAACTATCTCGTTTAGTTGGCAGACCTTTCGATGGCGGGTTTTTCTCGAATTCCGAATACACGGGGTGTGTGTAAGATACAGATATATCGCGCAAATAAGTTGCCAAGTCTGCTATTGTTTCATTCCCATCCATGTCCTTAATAAATTTGACCCAACCCCTTCTCACGTTCTCATGAAGTCGTTTTACTATCTTTTTTAAGCACAATTTCGAACTAATCTCTACAAACTGTTTACCTTTAAGGACCTTGGCGGCCGTTGACACTAAATCAGAAAAATCTAAAAGGGTTTTAGGGTCATTGAGGGGAATTTGGGTTCCTTCCGTCAATCTTCTTACCCATGATTCGGTTACTAAGACGGTGTTTCCAAAACGCTGTTCCAATAATTTAATGCTTTCGTCGTAGCTTAATCCTAAATTATTTTGAAACACTCGCAGTGCATCGCCCGTCAAAAACTTTGCTAAAAACATTTTTTTTGCATGACCGGAAAGAATCCCGTCTTCTAAATGGGTTTTAACCTCTTCTCTAAACGTGGGGAAATTAATACTATCGCCATTAAATTTTATTGGTTCGAACGAATTTAAAAGATTTATTTTAGCGATCAAATTAGAATTGTTTACGTACGTCATGTCAAAACAAGGATTATTTAAGTAATTTTGAGAATTATTATGGTTTTTATTGCCAGAAGTTGAATGACAGTCGCAGTGAATATTATTTAAACTTTGTTTACATTTACTCTCTTTTTCTTTTTTGTCTACATTTATATCGTTATCCATATTTACTTTACCATGAACTTGATAGGAGACCCCGGAATAACCTTCCTCTTTCTCGAGCGACTGTGTCGGTTTCGGACGCACGCTTGGTTCCACGAACGGTGAAGTACTACGTACGTTTGGGTTGTCATCTTTAGAACATTCATCTTCTATCATTCCTGCTATTTCTTCCAAGTTATAAGACCCTAAAGACTTGTTGTCTAAAGCTCTTTCAAGAAAAGCGTTTCTTGTCATCTCTTGTTCGATCTGGAGTTTGCGGAGTTGCATAACTTCTTTTCGTTTTAAAAGCTCTAATTTTGCTTTGAGCCGTGTAGAAGCAGTGCTATATCTCGAACTGGAACTTGCAACTGAAATAGATGATTCACAATCTACCCACGACGATCCGGATTTTGACCTTCTGACTTTCGAACTATCCATGAAACCTCTTATTTCTTCCAGCGACACATCGATATCTTTTAAGATTACGTCTTTATTTTCGAAGTATAACTTGAGTAAATGATCTTTTAAAGTTATCAGCTCATTCAGGTCTAATTTTATGAGCGCTAGTTGAGATGGTCCGCAACCGGTCGACTTGTATTCGTCCATTAGGCGACGAACCTCGGTCTGCTTTTGCTCTATCTTTCTCTGGAGCAGACTGGGGTCCTCTCTCTCTGCCTTTAACTTCGCTCTGGTCCTTGCAGACACCGGTTCGCTCTTTGAACTCATATTACTCATAAACCCTGGGGCTTCGAAAAACTGCAAATTACTGTCACTCTATTTCACTAGAAACTCTGGAACTGGAATGTGGTTTTAGATAAGATGAGGGTCTTCCTTCAATGAAATTCCGTGGAAAAATCGTAGACTAATCATAACGCTACTGCTTCAAGATTTGACGTTCAAAAAAGAGCCGCAAAAATTTTGATTTCTTTTTACTTTCGCCGCCTGTACGACGAGATACCACAAAGAAATAATAAAGACCGTATTTTTTACTGAGGCACACGCATAAAACTATATTTAAATTCAACAAACAATATACGATATAATTACATACGTCAAAACAAATCCAAAACACTATTGTAACAAATACTAATATAATAGGCACCGACACATTTCTTAAACACTAACACCTTTTCCGTAACTATTCTAATCCTCGTAAAAAGAAGTTCGGCCTTTGTGGCTCTTTTTACCAGAACAAATGTTTTTCCTTTTTAATACAGAGGCCGAGAAAGTTTGACGTGTTTGTATTTATTATGCTGCTTAGCAACGATTTTCAAGAATACTTGAATTAAACAAAACAAAACAAAACTAAACCAACAAAAACACGAAACCGCCGCTCCGGCGGCGATAACCTGTTTTTTACAAAAAAAAAACGCTGTTGATTGATTGAAAGCGATGTCGTTAAATTTATTTTTGACGCAAAACTAACTACTCCTTAATTTCCGAAGTAACTGTAATTGTATTTTAACCATACATCAAAGATATTTTGATTTTAAGATTGTAAAATAAGATGCTTATCATTTAGCGAATTGAGTGATCTGGTACAGATGTTGTCCGCCAGGTGATTGTTTAAAGTGTCCCAGTCTTTTTCCTTAATGTATCTTTTTCTTGATCTTATAGATAGTCCTTTAGATAGTCTGAAAAATAAAAGTATATATATTCTTTACAGGAAACCAAAATTGGGGTTAGAAGGTTGATCCATACTTAATGAAATGGTGAAGGAAGTGTTTGAAAATATCAGCAATGGCTTGTTGCTAAACAGGTTCAAGCTGTTAATGAAGTGTCACACTGCTCAAATACACTACAAGGGCAAGGGATGAAAAGGGTTGGAATATCCAGGACTAGAGCCCCGGTCCATCTCATGAATAACGTTAGACGCTCTAGATAATCAACTGTCAGGCTGATACGCCGCCTAATGACTCCTGTCAATTCCCTTGCACTCCAAGACGTGCCATAACAATATCGCCCAAGAAAATTCTAAACTGAAACTGTCAAAATCCATCTTTTTTTTCGTTTATTATTTAGCCACAACAATAAAATTTGATTATATCAAGCAGCTTATCTCACTTAAGGTAATTACAGCACAGTTACAACTCAGATTCGGATTCTTTTTTTTTTTTTAATTCCGGGGGGTTTTTACACCCGAAGACGCAGGCCACTTAGGTGGGCCCATACATCAAACCCGGGTTAGGGACCGAAATCTTCACACACTCGTGTGATGATAAGGTCGTTAACCATGACTCCCCTCCTGGTTGTATTAGAACCAAGAGTGTCATCATCATGGTTTCCAGGCCGAAACCTGGTGGCGCCACTCTTTCGAGGAGCTTCCCATTTTTTTAAACAATGCTGGGTGGACATTGAGCGGGGGGCCTGGTCCGGGAATCGAACCCAGAAGCGGTCACCCATCTATCTTCTGACCATGCTCGAGGCTGCTTAACTTGCCTTATCGCAAGGCGAGCGCTCTAGCCTCCGAGCCACCCAGGCCCCCCAGATTCGGATAAAATCCATCTAAAGTAAAAAAATAATAAAAAATAAAATATCACATATGCTTTGTTTACGTTTACACTGTTAATTCCGTCGAATGTATACGACGGAATTTACTAATTATTGGGATCGAGTAGAATGAGCGAAGGGAAATGACTAGTTTGAGTGAAGAATCAATTTCGAGAGAAAGCAAGGAACTGAAACAATCACGAACAACATCCGAAGTTTGTATGCAAACAGCTTTAGTTGAAGTAGTAAATCAAGTAACTGGTCGAAACAGTGTAACTAGAATGGTGTTAAACAGTGAAGTCACAGAACGTACATTACTCAAAAATTGTGCAAGACACTCAAATTGGAGGAAGAAGAAAGGGAAGAACCACAACGTTTTCTTAACGTTTATCTCAAAATTAAAACAAAAAAATGGACATAATGTATGCCCTTTTACCTCTACTTTAACATTATAACTACTAGATCCTGCACTGCCAAGGTTACTCAGCCTTTGGAGGTAAAACCAATCAAATTAAAAACAAAAATCTGCAGCGAAGAAAAGCCTGTTCACTTAGTCCAGTGTTTTCATAGGTACATTTAATTATTATCATAAAAATAACTTCTCCTCGGCGGGAAATCGAACCCGACCTTTCTCTGTCCATGTTTAAAGCTAGTTTCTCAGGAACATAGATATTTCCCGGGAAACAGCTTATATCGTTAGATTTATCGTAAGAACCGTTTTCGAAAAATACATTTTTCTCACGATTTTGCATAGTTGTTGGGGGGTAGCGCCACCAAATTTAGAGCTAAAATAAATTTCTTGATTTCCTCTCAGGGTATGATTTTTCTAAACATGTATGCCAAATTTCGTTAAAATCGACCAAGTAGTTTAGGCTCCACGCGTCTGCACAGACGACAGACAGACATTTTTTAAAAACCACTTTTTTTAGACTCAGGGAACCTCAAACGTGTAAATCAATCAAAAACTCAAAATTGAATTTTTGCGCCATCACAATACTTTCTCTTTATAATATGAAAAAGTAAAAAATTAAACTAGCGGTGTTATTGCATATACGAGTAGTTTACTTCATCTAATGTACGTAACCTCCCTTTTTTGTCACTATTATTCAAGAGGCGTAACGTCCTCGTCAACACGGGGTCATCTCACAAGACACAACTTACAGCTTATCCACCCTGAAAGAGTCCATACACTAAAAACTGTGTTGAATTACCTACTGAGTTGAACAACTTGATAATAAACTAAAAACATATTTCATAAATATTATTTTTAAACTTGGAAATATGTTAATCAAAGGACAGTATTGCCCAACAAAAATATGATGTAAATCATAAATATAGATCACCTAACAAATATAAAAAAATACGTGTGGTGTCGCGGGACATCCGGTAGGAACGAAGTTCCTTATATTTTTCATTAAATATAAATTATAAAATCACACTGCTAAGTACGTATACATTGCTAACTACTTATACATGGCGGAGTTAGAAAAGAGACAAAATTATAAGTAACGAACTGTTTGTACCTAGCAAGAGTTATAGAAAAATTAAAAGAAAATCATTATTTGTATCATTAAAGCAAGCGTCTTACAATAAATATATATTGAATATAAGAAAAAAGTTGATCATGATGAGTTTATAGTTAAAGAGTATGTTTGTTAAAGGATGTTGGATTGAAAAAGGACTGTTTTCTACCTACCCGGCCTATTAATTTAAAATATTATAAAATATATCTCTTCCCTATACTCTAAAGCTTCTGTTTGAATCCGGTTGAAATTTTACATGCCTGTTTCAATTGTACTAGTACATTGTAGATTGTAGACAATGTGTAAGAAATTTTATTAAAATCGTTATACGTTAGAACGGAAGATATCGGTAAAAACGTTGTTTTCTTTATTTTAAACGTTTGGGTCCACTTTAATAAATTTAGCGATCTTTATCACTTCATAACAGTATCGGTGTTCGTTTGTCTCATTAAATAGATGAAGTTAGAATTTTTTCTTGGATTAAGTACGCAGTAGTATATTAATATACCTAATATATTGAAATAAGAGTCAGCACAGATCAATTTTACTTTTAACAAGACCGGGATTATATTTTCGATATTTACAAAACCAAGTGGCATTTTGACATATAACAAAAATAAACAACGTGAGCGTTGCGCGTGAACGCTTTGGCGGATAACGTTTTCCAACGAACTCAACCTGGGCAAATTTCAACTAACTCGGTGATCTTTTACTCAAGTTATCGTCATCGGTAGATTTCGTGACGGTTTTTGCGTGACGGTGATTTTGGTCGTTTTTTTGGATTCACTCCCGGGCTCCAGTACGTGCCATAAGAAACTTCGTTCCAATAATAAATAAAAATAGAAATGATTGCAAAATAGTAACTTAGATTCGTGATTAGTACAGCGTGTACGTAAAAATACGTAGATTAGCGTTAAGTGCCGAAAAAATAAGGTTAGCGTTTTAGGGTTAAGTTAAAATGAATATAGACACAAGTAGTGGCACCTAGTGGTAGTTTGTGGAAATAAATGACATGATGCAAAACCTTAGTATCACATTTATCCACCAGAATCGCAAGTCTCGAAAATGACATCACTTTGCCGTTTATATAATACAGCCTCCTATATAAAATAAACAGATGTTTTATTTATTACGTATTTAGGTAAATAGAAGTTCTAAGGATTGCAAATATTATATAATATATAATATTGCATATTAAATATATATATAAAATATTGCATATTATTATATACTATTAATTAGCGTGAAAATAATATAATATAAATGTTCTTATACATTTGGCGGTAGTTTATAATTTAAATACTAACCCCCAACACTTGTTGTGCTTAACTTTTTGTATTCTGATAACGATAACAGACTTCAACTGTTAGTATGAGGATTTGAAAATAGGTTTACTGTTTACTTGTGATTTTGATTTTGTGATTGTTGAATGTGAAGACTCAAGGATTAACTCTTTTTAATCTCTTTAACAATTTAATTATTAATAGATAATAAGCTTGTTCGGTTATTGTTTATAGAGTGTTTACGTCTTTTTACCGTTAGTATACGTCGATTTTTATAATATTAAGTATGATGAGTTATGAAAATGATTTTGTATGTCATTTTATGTGGGCAATAGATATGGATGCACGTTATAAATTACCTGAGGCGATTTGTGGTTACAAATACTGCATCAAGGAGCTTTCAAGATTATTGTCAGGTAATTTGTAAAATCTTTTTTAATACGAATCATTGGTAATTTTAAATGTTGTTTTGTCAACGTTAAGGCATATAATTCAGTATATTAAGGAACAATATTCTTCGCCTGGTAGATAATAGATTGATGTCTAGTAGAAACACTAACTAATACTTACAGTTTCTTGTGCATCACTATGTTTATTAAAGATTCTGCCTAGGATGTTCCTTACTATTCTCCTAGCCACATCCTTGAACCTACAGTTTTGATTGTACTGATAGTTCTAATGTTGTCAATCATTAAGTTTATCAGAGCTTCCACCCAATTAGAAAAGGAAGCTTGTTGGTCTTAATGTTGTCTGAGATGCTTTCATCTTTGTCAATAGGTCGCAAATGAACTGTATAGCTTTGTTCGGTAATAGTGAATTGTACGGTGCTGTTTACAGAATTGAAGTATCGTGGTGCTCCACTCATTTTCTGAAGGAAAACAACCCTACTGCCTATAGACCAGGTAGAGGTCCAAATCGAAGTGAGGAGCTTAGTATCAAAGACCGACAAGAGCACATTTCAAAATTTTACAGGAGAGCCGAAAAACTGTTGCTAAAATTCTACAGGTGCTAGAGCTATGATTTTTTTCTGTAGATTCTTAATAGACTCAAAACTAGTTAGAAGTACTGAAAACGTGAATTTCTTTTATATTTTAGCTGCTAAATGGAGTTAAAAAGTGGAGTTGTCCGCTTTTGAAACAAAAACAAGGTTTTGTCCGTTTTTGAAGCAAAATGAAGTTGAAAATAATGGTTAGAATAATAATATTGGAGAAATATATATATATATTTTTTTTTTTTTTTTCCTGTTTTTCAGAGTTCTTAGGGGGTAGTGCCCCCAAAGTTAGAGCTAAAATTGATTTCTCGATTTCCCTCGGGGTATCATTTTTCTAAACATGTATGACAAAATGGTAGGAGTAGGTATTCAGATGCTAAAGCCCACAGTACATTATAGGAACGAGTTAGTAAAATGCAGCCTCCTGATTGGCTGTTTCGATTATGTCCACTTTTGAAGCAAAACGTGTGTTGACTTGTCCGTATTTGAAACAAAACTACAAATATTATTGCATTTTTACCCCTTTTCTGGTCTGAATCTGATGCAGCAGCCAAAAATCTATAAGATCAATCGATAACTGAAATTCGGAAAAAATGTCGAATGTCCGTCTTTGATACTAGGCTCCTCTAGTACAAAAATTTCGATGGCACCGTACAATTCACTTTAGCCCAGGTTAATTGCAAAGCTACCTTGTACTTCCTGCATCATCGAGTTTCCTGAGATCTCATTATTTAGAGAGTAATTCTTTGTCCTAATGCTCACAATTAAGGTAGAAGAGGAGCTACTCAGCTCTAAACCTTTGATTTAATAATGAACTTTATGCATAGTTATTTTTCAGTCGTAGAACTCATTAGAGCCCCACCCATTAAGTAATGGATTCTTTGCCCTCGAGCCGACTCAAAACAACTTTGACCACTAGTCGACAAACATTAAACTACTTACCTTTAGATCTTCCTTAACTTTGTCAAAACCCATACGACAAGTATTCTGAAAGATAGCCGATGCCTTTGATGTGTCTTCATAACTGACTTGTTACTGAAATTTGGCCAATGACATTAACAGTTCTAAAAGTATGTCCTCACATCATGGCCACATTTGACCATGTTGTGCCCACTAGTATTTTTAGTGAATCTTGTTCTAAATTTCATTTAAAACCACTCGTTTAATTATATATTTCTCAAGTTATAGCCTTTAGTTACTACTAATTAGTTTAAGCAATATAACCAACTGCTTATTGTGAAGACATGGTTTATTTTGTAATAAATGTTATCAGAACAGTAAGTTTCTTTTTATCCTTATCCTGGTGGGTACAGTATACCCAATCAGTCTGCGTCCCTTTGCAATTGCAATGAAGACTAGTGCCCTTAGGGCTATAATACTATTAAGCACTTAAATTAGGAATTGAGCATTTCAAGAGTGTTTAAAAACAAAAAAAAAACTATCTAAGCCCTTAAATAGGGAGGCTTTTGCTTCGAAAGAAGTGTCTACTTATGTCTAATTATGTTCGCTTATAACTTTTAAACTAATTAATTGAATTTCATCGGGTTTATTTATATTTGTTCTTTTTTTTACCGGTTTCTACGATATGCCATATATGTCAAAAACGTATTTATACTTTTGGTATTATTAACCATCAAAGTTCAATAATATTATTATTATTATGTACACGGTGGGACCAAAAAAAACGCACTTTTTTGAACACTTATAGCACAGCTTCTGTAATAGATAGATATATGGGTTTGCGGGGTCTGAAAAGTACATTCTTCTACTTTAAATTTCATATCTATATCTTAACAAACTATTGGGTGAAAGCTATGCAATGACGGTTTGAATTAGGGTCTTAAAAAAAGTCGTCCAGGTAGTAATCGTTGTCTGGTATTACAGTTTTGATAGAATAAATAACCATATGGTGGAGTGGGGGTTCTTTGTAGGTAAGTGGGAATTTGGGCAGTATTTTGACAGATGTAAACAAACTTAAGTATCGCACTAATTAATAATTATGTTCGCTTATAACTTTTAAACTAATTAATGGAATTTCATCGGGTTTATTTATATTTGCTCCTTATTTTTTACCAGTTCCTACGATATGCTATACGTCAAAAACGTATTTATACTTTTGGTATTATTAACCGTCAAAGTTTCAAAATCAAATTTAGTGGTTTTGTTTGTCATACAGAGAGGTACATTCGTGCCAAATTTCAATTCGATCAGACCGCTTTTCCATTTTTTACTATTTTTTTTTCAAGTTTTGTTGACTCTACAATCTGGGTTCAAGATGGCAGAAAATGTTGATTTTCCGGGCAGCACAACTATATAGTGTAAGGACTGATTTTTGTACTATGTTTCAACTCTCTTGCTTAAAAACTGTGGGAGTTATGTGTGACACTGACAGATAGATTGACATCCAGCTAAAAACCACTCAAATCGTCTTAAAAACACCCAAAACAGATAATTCCGTTTAAGTATCGGTTTCGGATTTTTTGGGTTAAAACAATACTTTTCCTATATACATTCCAAGAAGGTGAGGAAAAGTAATAAACAATTTTAATGATGACAAGAAAATAAAATCAATGAATAATTGAAAACAAAATAATTATAAATTTGTAGAAATTTACCTCTAAATGAAGGACAATACCGCACAGTGCCTCAATGTAAAAAGGTAAACTAAACTAATTGGGCATATTGCGGGCTCAGTCCTGACTAGGCTGTACATTTCCATTGGGCAATTCGATCGCTGTGTGTCGTCACATATCATTAATTGACTTATCGTTTCTTCCATTTCTCTCTTTACCCTTAGATTTCCGTTCACCTTCAAACTAATGTTGCACTTAAAATGATTTGGTAACTTCTTTAACATCAGGGTAACAGGACACAGGATTCATAATGGTTATAACTCTAAAGTCTTGGGAACGATAGGAGCGGTGGGCGGCAGAGTGGCATAGCAGTAGAGAGGTGAGCAGTTCTGGCTACGATAAGAGGAAAATAAGCTGGGAGGTATTTTCCATCAGTTCCCTGTCATGTTTACTTGACGAGAGTTTCTAATCAACTGAAAGACTGAGCGGTGAGTGACAATTAATGTCAAAGCTCAGTGGCGAGCGGTAAGAATCAACAGGAAAAATATTTTGTGCAGACACTTGTGCTTGTCATAGCCGGCTGTCCTCTACTTCCATTCTTCTTCTCTATGTAATCATAAATGTAAGCGGCACCGTGCTGCCGCCCACCGCTTACAGCTTTCACTGTCAGCGAGTTAAAAAAATTAATTGCTTGCTTTCCTCATAATTAAAAAATCTACAACCCCAGAAACATTTTTCTATAGATTAAATTTGTCATTTTGGTGTAGTCAGATTCTTGAATATCCTTTTTAGGGAGGAGAAATTTAAATTTATATATACTAAAAGGTCACGATAGTTACGTCTCAGCCCCTTTTAACCTTAGTTACCATGCTCAAAAATGTTTAAAAAAATATTTTTCTTTGACTTTCTAACTAAGATCCTAGGTAGGAAATATAATGTACTTTGTGATACTAAATATAATTTCTTTCTTATTTCGGTGTAACTTATCAGGAATTTAACCCATTCAATGCGGGTGGATCCATGCCGTGCTAACGCGCCTGGCGGGTGGATCCAAGCCCCTCCCTTTCAGCCCTCTGTAGCTCTATTCTCCGTGCCTCAAGTAGAACCATCTTGCAAGGCTCCGTCAGGCCCGCTGACGTATGTATCCACAGGGGATCAAACATTTTTTTTTTTTTTTTTATTAACTTTTAAAGATTCTATTCAGTCTCTATAGTAGGTTCACATGAATTAGATTACGCATTCAATGGGTTAATAAAAAGGCTTGTCCCAGCAATCGGTCACGATAGTTACGTCACAATAGTTACCAAGAAATTGGCTCCACTGTTTGACTGAGGGCGGGATTTCAGTGTTTTACAGATAAAACAATCATTCCTTTATAACCTAAAGTTCGTCTCCGCGTCTTCTGAAGTAAGCCTCGGTCACACAACAATTCTATTCAAAAATCATGGGGCGTATGTTTATTCAAAGTCACAATAGTTACCATAAATTTTAGTACTTAAAAGTGCATTTAAAGCTTTTTAATATTTTTTATGAATACCCCAGTAGTATACAGAAAACTTATGCTTTCCTTTGAAATCATTAATACATTAGGGTGGCTTGGCCGCCATGTTTTAGTTTATAAGTCACGATAGTTACTTGTCCCGATAGTTACTTTTCACATACATAGTCTTGTTGTATAGATGTCAGAATAAAGCACTAGTTGGCTCAGAATTGTCAAAGTGTCACTTTTTTTTAAAAAATGTCCCTTTAATTATTTTATCATTCCCAACTTTAGAGGAACACGACACTTGTCACGATAGTTACCCAGGAACAAGATAGATGTCACATTAGTTACCCGGCGTACTACATGTCACAATAGTTACTAAAAAAAATTGAATTTAAATAGGTTATTTTTTAAAATAAAAAAACTTCGTCCTCATCATAGAGTTGAGTGTACAATGACTTATTTAGGAAATTAAATCTAATTAGTGAACAAAAATGTCTATGACCAGGAACTATAATTAAAAGAACTTGAACGGTAACTATTGTGACAAAATTATAATTAATTAATTTTTTCACAAATTAAAACCAATGTAAGAAATTTCCTGAGTAGACAATAATATTGGTTTGAGTCTGTGTGGTGATTTCCTGGTGGTAAATATCATTTTGCAAATCGGTAAGTTGAAGAAAATTCCGGTTAACTATTGTGACTAAAAAACAACTTTTTTTATTTAAAAATTGATAAAAAATAGTTAAACTTAAAAATCCCACAACCCATATACATATTCTTGTTGTATAGATGTTCAGCATCAAAATAAAGCACTAGCTGAATCAAAATCTGAAAAATATATTATGGGCATTAAGGTTTGCTCAGAATTGTCAAAGTGTCACTTATTTTAAAAATGACCCTTTTATTGCACCTGAGCCTAACAAGCTAAGCGGTTAATCTGTAAAGAGTGAAATAAAAAAAATTGGCTCACTGGCAAGATTTGATTATTCAATTTGTTTTGCCTACTATGTACTGGCTACTATACTCTACACAAATTAAATTAAGCATGCCTCCTCCTCTGATAAATAACTAACTGTTCTTATATAAGCATTTTATTCTATTAACTATCAGTAGATAGTTGTACCTTAAAAATAATTTTATGAATTCCACTGATTCCAGATCTTGAAAGAAAAGATGTTTTAAGTGATAAGGAGATAGAAAGGAAACAAGTTTACCAAACAAAATTAGACCAATTTTCTACGAGATCATTGTATTTGCTGAGCGGTCTCAGGGAGTATTACTCACGAAGGCAAAAACATATTGATATAAAGGAGGGAGACCGTAAAAAAGGCTATAAAACTTTATTATCGGAGTATTTGGATTGTACTGTTAAAAAAATCGTTATTAATGATCCCTACATTAGAACTAAGAATCAGGTAAGAATTCACCTTTTTTAAAAATTAAATTCTAAGTACAAGGGTTAGTCAATAAGTAAGGTCTCCACATTTTTAAAAAAACATGTATTAAAAATAAAAATCATTTTATTTTGTAGGACAACAATCAACTGGCAACCCACAAAAAACAAAAACCCACTAAAACTTTGCTCTTTTCCATGTATTTATATGTTTATAGTCCGGTTCAGTGGCAAAAAATACTTTATCAGAAGTTTGTTTATGGGTTTTATATCAGACCCATAGGATAGTTCTAAGTAGGCTTTTTAGCATTTTATAAAGCACTATCAATAGGTACTACTTAAACAATACTGTGTTGCCTAAGGACCCTTGCTGTGTGCTAACTGCACACACTTGACCTGTTTATTATTCTCTAATTACTTATAAGTTTTTTTTTGTTTTTTTTTTTGAAAAATTATTTTAAAATATATTTTTCAGGTGTCAAACCTTTTGAAATTTGTAGAATTGGTTGTTCTGAAGTGTAGCAACCTAGAGCTTATAACTCTTATTACGACTGCTGATCCCGAAGGTAGTGATTACCAGATAAAACAGTTTAAAGGTATAAACAATAACCTAATAGATAGAGGCGCAGAATTTGAATATGAGTTTTCTTCAACTCTTCACGATCGATCGATCATGTAAGATTACCTGTTAATTACTTTATTGTATTCTTATGATTGCTTTTATTCTACTGTCCAAATGTAATTGTTTTGTTTACATACTCTCTTTTTAATTATCTCTCTTCAAAGGGTTTTTGTTGTGACTGTTTTCCCTTAATTTATTTGTTTGTCATCACCTCAAAGAAGTAAGTTAGGTAATAATACTTGTTATCGCCATTGCCCCAAGGAGAAAATATAATGTTATTTAGTTCAGGGTTTGTTACTAATAGTACATTATGCATTTATTGCTGAAAGTAGCATTTTGCTTGAGAGTGTGGAGTTTGCACGCGAGGGTAGTAAAACCACACGAGCAAAATGCAGTTTTCGCATGAGTTGCGTACCGTACTTTATCTACGATTGTTGGATTTTAATTATAAATACAGAAAAAACAGTTACTTTTATTAAACAAACAGCAAATTAGTTTTGTTAAATGTAAACAAACACTCTAATTGTGCGATAAGGTAAAGAATTGAGGAGCTTAGTATCAAAGATGGACAAGAGCACATTTCAAAATTTTTCAGGAGAGCCAAAAAACTGTAGCTCAAATTATAAAGGTGCTAGAGCAATGATTTTTTTTCTGTAGATTCTAAATAGACTCAAAAATAGTTAGAAGTACTGAAAACGTTAATTTCTTTTTATATTTTAGCAGCTAAATGGAGTTGTCCGCTTTTGAAACAAAAACAAAGTTTTGTCTGTTTTGAAGCAAAATTACGTTAAAAATTATGGTTAGAATAATAATATTGGAGAAATAATTTTTTTTTTCTTTTTTTTTTTCATGTTTTTCAGAGTTCTTAGGGGGTAGTGCCCCCAAATTTAGAGATTTTTCTAAACATGTATGACAAAATGGTAGGAGTATGTATTCAGATGCTAAAGCCCGCAGTGCATCATAGGAACGAGTTAGTAAAATGCAGCCTCCTGATTGGCTGTTTCGGTTATGTCCACTTTTGAAGCAAAACCTGTGTTGACTTGTCCGTATTTGAAACAAAACTACAAATATTCTTGCATTTTTACCCCTTTTCTGGTCGTTTTTGATGCAAATGGACAGCAGCCAAAAATCTATAAGAAACAATCGATAACTGAAATTCGGAAAAAATGTCGAATGTCCGTCTTTGATACTAGGCTCCTCAATTATGAAACGTGCATGTGCAAGTAATACAACTACGAAAAGAATCACTTTCTACACATCTAAACAGAGATAAAATGTTTATATTTCATATCAATTGTAGATAAAAATGTTTTATATGTTAATGTTATTACATTGTATGTTAATCTTTATATTTATATCATTAAAATGTATTTATTTATTTATTATTTATCTCTCTTTTTAGGGTAGATAACGGATGGATGATAAAAATCGGAAGAGGATTAGACTATTTTTATCCTTGCTTTGATTACTTGGCACCTGGATATTTTGATTTAGACCTAAGATGTTGCCGAGAGACTACAATTGACATATTTTATAATCCGAATATAGATCGGAACTAGCTAAGAAGAATCCTGTTTCTGTAAAGGAACAGATAGGTATCGTATTTTATTTTCAATGAATTTCTAAATATCTTATGGTTATCTTGTTAAAAAAAAAATAAAATAAAATAAAAAAATAAACCATTATTACTGTTCTTGATAAGAATATTATGAAAAATAAACTGTTCTTAATAAGAGTATTATGAACAAATCTGTTCTTAACCCTTCGAGACACGGGCTGGCGCATGGAGTGCGAGTAAAAAAGTTTCTGCAAATCACAGATTCACGATGCGAGAATAATATAACCTCAATTTACCCTACCACTAGAGACCCCTAAAACAGATTAAATAGTCTGCTTTGATTATTGCTTCGTTTTGCATTGTTTTGCCGTGTTTATTTGGCTTGGTGTACTGTATTCGCCGCCCGTGCCACCATGTCCGGTATAGAAAAATTATGCCATCCGATCAATATTTTTTGGTTTTGCATGAGTTGTCGGATTAGGATGATGGTTGTGAGGAGTTATCTTAGGACTTTGACAACTAATAATAATAAATAGGGTTGATAATTAAGGTTGAAAGCCCGATACTATTTTTTATTTTTATAATTAAAGATATCATTGAAAAATAAATATGTAATACATCAATTGACTTTTTAGTTCAACATTTCCAAAACACAATCTAGATAATTTGGATTTAACCAATTTATGGTTTGAAAAATGCATTGGCGCATAAAGTGCGCCGCCCGTGCCTCTTTGTTTGTCCACTACAGCCGTGCCACGAAGGGTTAGTAAGAATATTATAAACAAAATAAATTTTTCATGGGATTCAATGCTGTTGCTTTGAAAAATTAAATTTCACACTTAATTATTAAAGTTTAGTTACTTTTTTATTAATTATTGTGTAATTTAATTACTGATTACTGATGATGCTTAGGCTCTTTGAGCAAATAACTCTGATAAAACTTGGATATTTATTTTCCACCTAACCTCTAAAAATAAAATTTAAAAAATCAGATTTCTGATGATCACTAACTAACTGACTATCTTGGAAGTTTACGTAATAGTAAGTATAAACTGGGTGGGCCTGGGTGGCTCAGAGGCTAGCGAGCTTGCCGCATGATAACGCAAGTTAAGCAGCCTCGAGCAGGGTCAGTAGATGGATGGGTGAATACTTCTGACCACAGCTCTGGGTTCGATTCCCGGACCGGGCCCCCCGCAAAATGTTAACCCAGCATTGTTTAAATAAATGGGAAGCTCCTCGAAAGAGTGGCGCCACCAGGTTTCGGCCTGGAAACCATGATGATGACACTCCTGGTTGTAATACAACCAGGAGGAGAAGTATAAACTGTAAAGTATGAAAATTTACGTAAAAAATAATGATCATTGTTGTGATTTATCTTAATGAGACATCTTAGAAAAAAAAAAAAAAATCAATCTTCCAACCAGCAACACGGTATTGAAAGATTGTTAAAGTAACGACAGAGAAAAATCATTCTCCAGTATAGCTCAGTTGGTAAGAGCGCCTGAAACGGATTCTTTTCCTATATATGAAAAAATATATAGGAGGCCCGGGGTTCAAGTGCTGGGGTCTATTTTTCTCTGTATGTCTCCCGTAGTTAATGATAATTATAATTTGATTTAAAATACAAATTAAAGTATCAATTTAGCAAAAGTTAAAGAGCGCAGCTGGTTCAAATTAATCTAGGGCTATCCGCGTGTTACTTTCGATAAACTATAAAAGTTTCATACAAATCAGACAAGTACTTTTGAAGTTATAGGTGTAAATAAATGTATGTTTGTGCGCATGTGGAAGAGAAACAAATAGGTGCAGAAGGTTGAAACTTATATGGGACCAGCAATGGGCTAATTACGACCTACCGCCTACATTTCATTAAAATTGGACGTGTAGTTTTTAAGATATATTGGTTCGCAAAAATTGAACGACAGACCAACACGGAACCAAAATGTTCCCTGATATCTGAAACGGATTTCTTTCTTGGAATTTTTGAAATTGGAGACTTACAAATTTTTCGTTCTTCAGAACAATCACATAGCCTCCTTTACCTTCGGTTAGCTCGGAAGAAGAAGAAGAAAAAAATTGATTTTAATCATGATTTTTTTTTTTTAAAAAATCAGTTGATTAAAATCATGATTTTAATCAACTGATTTAAATCAGCCTAACCCTGCTCACCAATCTGTGTAATATTTAGAGTACATTTGTTAATTGCAGTTTTTAAATAGGTTAGTACCTATAAGACATCCTAATCACTAATTCTAGTCTATGTTTTGTTTCAGATACGTTTGGACAAACTTTGTTGTACAGTAAAAAAACTATTTAATTTTTTTTTTTTATTGTTTTTTCATGTAAATAGCTGTAATAAACAACACGATTCGTGAATGTCAAGTCTGCTCGAAGGACAAGTTATCTTATCTCATCTTTTTATATGCTTCGAGTTATAATAATTTAGGAGATAATTTAGGGTTTTATAATGATTCTGTACGTGAGAAGTAAACTATGGGACTGCAACTATGCACTTTACTCTCTTTTTGGTCATAATCTTCAGTTCTCTCCAGGTCTTCCCTTCTTCCTTTATTTCCATTCCTACCTTTCTCGGCACTTCTTTAGATTGTTACTCCCCTTATAAAAAAAAACTGGGGGAGTAAAAATCTAAAGAAGGTGTACAGAATGTTCTTCTTTATACTGTTACTCACTCCCCTTACAATAAACGGAAGTGAGATACTCCTTTGTCCCAAAAATACATTGGAATAAACATCCCTTTGTCTTAATAATTGTTTAGTCAGTCTTTTATAAGCTAAATAAAACATAGGGGAGTAACAATATAAAGAAGCACCCCTTTCTCCTCCATGTTGTATTGGATCTGCAGGGTTTTCTCTTTTTCTGTGGAGTCCATTCCAGGGCGTGTCTTTTCTGGTCTTCAAAGAGTTTGTTATACTTTTTTTCAATTGGTCCATGAAAATATTTTTCCCGAGTTTCCCTGTCAATACTTTTTTCTTTTCTATACAGGGTGTCCCAGCTAATATGGAACAGAAAATATCTCCGCAACCATGATAGATAGCAATATGTGGTTTCAGGGTTCGATAATGGCAATAAATGCGCTTCCAGAAAAAATTCTGAATATTTTCTGTGTTCAGCAAAAGTGCGTGCAGTTTACATTAATTAAAAAAAAGTGAATAGGAAGCCATATTTTTTGGACTAGATTTGGATTCTATGGCTAAAAAAGGAATTTTTTGCTCCGAGCATTAATTTGCCGTCTGGAGACATTAAACCTGCTAAAATTAAAACTTTAAGTCCATGTTACAGCTAAAATAATGGATTTAGGAAAAAAATTTGAAATACATAATTCTTATTTCTTCTTATTTTTTTATTTATTTTTTTTTTTTTTTGCCGTAAACTCCATATACATTCTTAAAACAAGCATCATTGGTATTTTTTTCACCTTTTGAACTTGCAGTACAATTTTTTTTGGAAAATGAAACAGTTGTAAATAAGGTATGTATTTTATTTTATCTGTAAAATGGACTTAAAGTGCTCTCCAGACAGCAAACTAATGCTTGGAGCAAAAAATTTCCAAGAGTAAAAAATTCTTATTTTTAGCCATAGAATCCAAATCCAGTCTAAAAAATATGGCTTCCTATTTACTTTTTCTTTAATAATGTAAACTGCACACACTTTTGCTGAACATAAAAAATGTTCAGAATTTTTTCTAGAAGCCCATTTCTATTTCTATCTATCATGGTTCCGAAGATTTTTCGCTATTCCATATTAGCTGGGACACCCTGTATATGTGAAGGACTCTTCGAAGGTAGTTCTTTGAGAAGCCTGCTTGTATCAGATTTTTTGGTTATCTGTTTAATAATACTGATTTTACTTTTATCTTAAAGATTCTTATCATCGTACTTCATTTAAGTTCATGAGGTCTCCATATCAGTTTGATTTGACCAAAGACTTCATTTGCCCTTTTTGATTCTCCGTTTGCACGTCTTCATATATTCCACCAGCTTAAAAGTCAAACTGACAAGGTATTGAAAATGATCTATCTGTTGAGATTGACTATCAGACCTGCTATAAGCCTACAGGTTTATCTCAATATCCCTGGTATTTATCTTGAAACCTACATTCCTTCCTTCAGTGTTGATGGTTTTTTAAATTATACAAACCTTTGTCGTTACTATAGTTTACATTTCAGGTTACAGAATTATCTTATTGTATTTTTTTAATATTAAAAATTAATGTGATGTAAGTAATAATTGCGGCTAAAAGATTCCTTTATTTGTAATATTTATTTTAAATAAGTTTTTTTTATCTTTTATTAATTTATTTTAGTAAGTATGACTTGTACAGACATATATGAATAACTGTTTAGTTTAGTACCATTTATTGTGCTTTTTGAAAAACGAAACATATATGACGAACTGTTATTTTCCAATAACATGTTATTTTGAACTGTTATGTTATTTTCGACCCCTATATTCACCCATATCTCCTTTTTACTTATCATTAATGTAACTATTGTATCGAGTAATATTCTGAATCTGGGGGTACTGGTGCCCCCCAGATTCATTGCCTAAGTCGAGTACAGCCGTTCCTTCCTTCACTAAAATCAACTCAAGGCACTTTGGACCCCTCTATTATCTTATTAATCTTAGATGTATAAAATTAATTTTAAATTAGAGTTCATTACAAACTGAACCAGAAATAAAAAATTCACACCTCTACCCATATTGGTTCATAGAATATACTCGTATGAGCCTAAAGTTTGGTTATTTTGTCACTGATCTATTCATTAAATTACTGACTTACACATCAAAATTCTAAGGTACTTCTAGCAATCCTGAAAACTTGAAATTTTGTTTATATGTAGAGTTTAATGTAAAAAAATAAAAAAAATCCAATTCTTTGCCCCTTTTAAGGCTAATAAAGAAACCATCTTCAAAATATAAAAATAAATTATAACTTGCGCTACCTGGAGGAGAACTTCTAAACTAAAGTTTTATTTTACTCTCATTAATAGAAAATGTTATATTGGAATAAGTGGTGGTTGAGCTTTGTTGAGTATTGAGCTCGAAGACTGTAAACATACACTTCCCGCTCTTCCACACACATACACCAGATCATTGATTAGTTCAATTTGAACACCCACCGTGTTTTAAAGCTTGCCTTTGCGTTCCGAACCCCTTCTTCTTAACAATGATAATTATTTCCTCTTATCACTATTCATTTCCTATAATGTCTTTCCCTCATCTTTTTCTACTTTATTGTGTAATATATACATATTATATGTTCAAAAAAAAAAACAAGAAGCTTAGAAACAAAAAATTACTTACCAAAAAAAAAATAAAATCCCAACAAAAACTTTATGAAAAAAAATGGCAATTCTTGCATGTTGTTCGTCTGACCCCCCTCTGTATTCTCACTTCATTTACTTATACTAGATAAAGTATACCTAGTAAAACTTACTTGGACGGGGGTAGATTTGGCTAAACCTATGATCTCACAACTTTTTACACGAAACTTGGCTTTTTTTACATAAACGTTTTTGTAAGGATTAGTATTTGTTAGAAAGAAAAAAATAACGACATTTCATGATTGAAAAAGACATTTTTCTTTTTTTTTTTTTTTAGTTGACCTCTCATGGTATCATGTACATACATAGTGATTATGAAAAATGAATTATTTGTAAATTAATCATTTGAAAAATAAATGTGTATTAGGTAATATCAATTCTGAATTGTAGATCTTGATGTGGGAAAAAATAAATTCACATTTTATTGCAATTGAAAAATAACATTTTATTATTATTTTTTATTATTATTATTTATTTTAATCTTTATCTTTCTTGGTATCATGTACATACATTGTGCTTATGAAAAATGAATGATTGTAAATTTATCATTTGAAAAATGATAATTATCATTAGTTGTGTATCAAATAATATTAATTCTGAATTAGTCTATCTTGATGTGTAGGTGTGAAAAAAATATTTTATTGTGATCATTAGTTCTGTATCAAGTAATATTAATTCTGAATTAGTCTATCTTGATGTGTAGATATGAAAAAAATATTTTATTGTGATTGAAAAATAATAATTATTTTTATTTTATTTTATTCTTTATCTTTCTTGGTGTCATGTACATTGTACATACATAGTGTTTATGAAAAATTAATGATTGTAAATTTATCATTTGAAAAATAAATGTGTCCATACTCTTTTTACTTATCATTAGTTCTGTATCAAGTAATATTAATTCTGAATTAGTCTATCTTGATGTGTAGATATGAAAAAAATATTTTATTGTGATTGAAAAATAATTATTATTATTATTTTATTTTATTCTTTATCTTTCTTGGTATCATGGCTTTATCTTTCATTTTTCATGGCTTATGAAAAATGAATGATTGTAAATTTATCATTTGAAAAAAATGTCTCCATACTCTTTTTACTTATCATTAATGTAAGTGAGAAGCCTAGTATCAAAGGCGGACATTCGACATTTTTTCCGAATTTCAGTTATCGATTGTTTCTTATAGATTTTTGCATCAAAAACGACCAGAAAAGGGGTAAAAATGCAATAATAGTTGTAGTTTTGTTTCAAATACGGACAAGTCAACACATGTTTTGCTTCAAAATTGGACATAACCGAAACAGCCAATCAGGAGGCTGCATTTTACTAACTCGTTCCTATGATGCACTGCGGGCTTTAGCATCTGAATACCTACTCCTACCATTTTGTACTACATGTTTAGAAAAATGATACCCCGAGGGGAAATCGAGAAATCAATTTTAGCTCTAAATTTGGGGGCACTACTCCCTAAGAACTCTGAAAAACGTGAAAAAAAATTATTTCTCCAATATTATTATTCTAACCATTATTTTCAACTTCATTTTGCTTCAAAAACGGACAAAACCTTGTTTTTGTTTCAAAAGCGGACAACTCCACTTTTTATCTCCATTTAGCAGCTAAAATGTCAAAGAAATTTACGTTTTCTGTACTTCTAACTAGTTTTGAGTCTATTAAGAATCTACAGAAAAAAAATCATTGCTCTAGCACCTGTAGAATTTGAGCTACAGTTTTTCGGCTCTCCTGTAAAATGTTTGAAATATGCTCTTGTCCGTCTTTGATACTAAGCTCCTTAAGTATTGTTTTGAGTAATATCAATTCTTATTTATCAATTCTGATTGACTACTAAATACGATTTATTAGTTCTACATGTTGATGTGAAAAAATAAATGAACATTTTATATTGTGACAAAAAATAACATTTTATTTTATTTTTTTAGTTTTAACCTTTCAATGTGTCCTCTACATACATAGTGATAATGGAAAAATAAATGATTTGTAAGTCAGTTTGAGGGACTCAAACTGACTCTTTTTTTACTCAGTCCTTCTGGAAACCACTAAAAATGCACTTAACTTTGAAGTTGCTTGTTACTTGTTGCAGGTATATTTCAGGTATAGGCCTACTAGTTAATTTTTTTTCTGTCAATCAAATCAGTCAGCATACTTGGCTTTTAAATTGTATGATTGACAATCATCTACACAGCTGTTGGTGTGAAATATCTGAAGACATATAATTGGCTAAGACTAACAAATTATTTAACTCATTACTTTTTCATTAATTTATTTTTATAGTGGGACCCCTTCTTTAATTTGTACAGTAAATTACAGTATTTTCACATAATTTTAATCTTTTATCCTTTTGTTTGATAAAGGGTTTTTTTTGGAACGAAGTTCCGTATGGCATGTTACAGCATCTGGAGCCCTGGAGTGAATCCGAAAAAAAAAAAATAAATAAATAAATAAAACTACCAGTAACTAAACCTACTGTCACAAAACCGACTGTCACGAAATCAACTTATGACAATAACTTGAGTAGAAGTTGACCGATTTAGTTGAAATTTGGTATACATGTTCATTTTACTATTGCCCAGCACGAGGTCGTTAGACAACGTTATCCGCCCAAGCGTTTGTGTGCAATGCTCGCTTAAATGTAAGCTTCAAATTCATCTATTCAGACAAACAACTTTTATACATTTTTTTTTTTTAGTAAAGCCAACACCGACACCGCTATGAAGTGTTAAAGATTGCCTAAAACTATTAAAGCGGACCTAAACGTTTACAATAGAGAAAACAACTTTTTTATCGATATTTTTCCATTCTAACATAAACATTTTAATAAAACTTCATACACATTGTCTAAAGTACAATTGAAACAGGCATGTAAAATTTCAACCTGATACAAGCAGAAGTTTTTGTGTAGTGAAGTGATATATTTGTACTTTGGATTGATAGATAATTAAGACAGATTAAGAGCACAAAATTTACAAGGGGCCCTGATAATGTATTTTTAGTCCAGGCAAATTAGTAAAAATACAGCAAATGTGGGAAATAATTTATAAAGTTTTGAAACTTTATGAAAACACTCCTAGGGGTCTAGTAGTAAGAAACAGTAAAGTCCCCCCCCCCTCTTGGGGGGGGGGGTGTCCCGCTCCTTAAAGTCCAAAACTTACTTATTTCACTTTTTACGCAAAACGGTTTATTTTTTGAAGAGAAGTTTTATTACCAAAAATATTTTTACTTAACCCTTAACTGCCCGAATTATTTTTTTGGGGAATTGTTTGATTTTTTTCTGGGGATTTCGCCTGTTAAAAGGTCCCTTAATATGTAAAAAATGATTTAAAAAATTGAAAAAAAATTCTTACCCCATATTTGGGCTGTTGCCTATTTATTATAGGACACAGCCCTACAGTTTTTTTTCTCAGTAAATGTTTTAATAATTTTTTTTTACAAAATGTATGTAAAATAAATTGTAGGTTAAAAAAGCACAAATAATACTAACAAACTACTAAATTTATTTAAAAGAACGAAAAAGTAAATTTAATTTGTTTTTCCAAAATTTTATTGATTTCTATTATGTTTCATGTTGTTTATCTGTAAAATTATGTAATTATTTCTTTATTTTTTGTTTTATCCATGTGTTTTTTTTTATTACCTTTAAAAATATATATGTATTATTCAATTGTAATAAAAAAAATAGATATTATTATATTCATATTATTTTTAAAAGAATAACCCAATACTATTTGTTACTAATTATACTTATTCAACAAAAATAATTACAAGATTTAGAGACTAATTGAGAAATATTTAGAAAATAATAAAAAAAAATGAACATTAGGCAAAAAAAAACATCAGGCAACTTTCAAATTGACCCTCAATTTGGGGCAGAAAAATTAAATTTTGTGAAACTGCAATAATTTTGTATTTTTAATCATTCTTTATTCTAATTGTTTCATTACTAATAATAAAATTATTTAATTAATTAATTAATTAAAAAAAATTAAAATTCTTTCCGTGTCACAAATTTGGAATAACCCATTTTTAAACCTCTCTTGTCGCATACGTGTTGCACAAAAGAAATAAATCTAATGATGAAAAATCAATTTAGTCCTTCTTTTGACATAATATTCACATTAAAAATGGTCAATATTAACTTGGACCTCTCCAGACAATAATAAAGGGAGGGGGTTTTGCTGTTGCCATATGGCAACGCTAGGTTATTAAGGGTTAATTCTACACAAAAAGGTCCTATGCACGTTTGAAGTAAGACAAACCGTTTTCGAGATATTGTAGTTGGAAAAAGATAAAATAAAATCCATAAACGTATTTTTGCAAACCAACTTATCTTAAGTAGAAAGTAGCCCGCAGATAGCCCCAAATTAATTTCAACCGTCTGCGCTCTTTACATTTTGCTAAAAAATGTAAGTAATTTCTAATATTATTTTTGGGCTATTCTGAAGGCGATAAATACGATCGGGAATAGCTTGGCATGATTTTACATGGTTTATAAATGGAAGAGTTGATATCCCTTTGTCAAAAAAATACGTAGGAGTTTGGTCCCACCCACTTTTCTACAAACAGGCTTTTGTTCTTCAGTTTTACCCATATTACGTCTACTATACCCTACCCTTAGCCCGAATAACAGCTGCATTTATTGCCCGGGCACTCCAGATGTTTCAGAGCACGAGCACACCTTTTACGAGTGTGAAAAGTGGAACCTAGAGAGGCAAGTTCTAGAGGGGGAAAGGGGCTTACTCACTCCAGAAAACTCAGTAATGCTACTTACTCTTTTAGTTTATATACCTGACTAAGCCAGAAATATTGCCAAAATCGTTCATAAATAGAATCTTAATCCTTTTCAAAAATTTCAATTTTCCTTTTATATTTCGGTTGAAATTCGGGGCTATCTGCGGGCTACTTTCGACAAACCATCCAAATTTCATAATAATCAGTTGAGTAGTTTTGAAGATATAGGTGTAAATAAATGTATGTTTGTGCGCATGTGGAAGATAAAAAAATGGGCGCATTTTAAAAAGCACCATCAATAGGTACTACTTAAACAATACAGTGTTGCCTACGGACCCTCGCTGCGTGCTGACTAGTACACACTTGACCTGTTTATTTTTGTTATTTTCCAAGGTACGACCATTTTACTCTAAAAAATCTATCGCTGCTCCTAAAAGAATTATGATAGAGCAGAAATAGAGGTACCGTTAAAAAGAGGAGAAAATTTCAGTTTGGAAAAAGTCTATTTTAAATGCCTTAAAGGGGCAAAACATATGCCAAAATTTCATGTTATTGTCAATTTTGTTAAAGAAAAAAATTAATAGTTATTTGTGTAACTAGGCAGCAAAATGGATTTTTTCTGACGAATGATTAAGTTAGCCCCCGAGCCGGAGGCGAGGTCAAGCAAAGGAAATTAAGGTAATTTATTCGATTAACTGCTGAGGAGAAGCCGAGGCAGGCAATATATCAATATGAGGCAGAAATGTTTCCTTTGCTGCCTTGTTGCATACAATATTCTTCCTACTGGCGGAAGAAAAATGTTTCCTATAAATAATATTTATTTCATAATACTTACTTACTAATCAAATACTATTATTGAACTATTCAAATAAAAAACAAAAAAAACAAGCAACAATATCAAATGTTACAATTATAAAAAATGAATTGACAGAAATACAGTAAAAACAAAACAAAATGATGATAATAGACGAGCTTCAGTGTTGCCACTAATTTAATTATTTTAAGACCTACTATTTTTTGTAATCTTTTTATTTCTTTTTTATCTTTTTACTCCATTCTATTTTATAAATATAATCTGTAATAAGTATTTATAAAAAAGAGGGTTAATATTGTTAAAAAAACACAACTCGCTCTGTGGAATCAGTAATGATAAACACTAAAAATAATAATGCTACTGTATAAATAAGTTTAGTATAGAATATTTGGACTTTTTGTTGGGACCAAATTCTTTAGCGTATAACCGCATTTTAATTAAGTTTAAAAAACAATCATTTAATTTTTTATTTAATATATTATATTTTTATAGTAATAAATTACATTTCGGCCAAATATCATAAGAGTTAAAATTTCCTTTTACATAGTCCATGGGTCAATTAGGATTGACCTATGGACAGTAAGGTTTGCGGTCCTCTTTAATTAAATGTAAAAAAAAAAGAAAATAGTGTGAAGCTCTCACGCATTAGAAGTGAAACTTAAGTTCTAGAATGCATTGCTCTCTTTCATTTTTTGACGAGTTTATTATTTCAGGAATAAGAAATGGATATGGGAAATTTAATTGAAAAAAAAAATATTGCTACGCTAAGGCAACCACATTTAATTCAATAACTAAATGTTTGTTTTGATTTGCTGGTCTTTAAATAAATATAATACAATTAATCTGTAAAAATGTTAAACTTGGACGAGTCTCGAATCGCAAACTTCGTTCCACGATTTCACTATATGAAATAATTCACTCTACCGCCGCCAAAGAAGTTTCACTTCAAAAATCCTCTTATTAATCTCATTAATTAGGGCAATAGTAACAATTAAGACAGTCCTCGCAGTAACGAGTACAATGGTACCTTGGAAAATAACAAAAAACTATTGTGGCGAAACTATTGAGAATTGACCCATGGTATGTATATATAGTGTGTTTTGTTGCAAATGATGGGTAGAATCTGCCCTCTTCGTTTGTTACATCTTCGACCACACACCCTGAATATTAATGATTTAAATTAAGATCAATGAGATTTTTTTAAGTAAATACGTAACATTTAACTTAACTTAATTGTTTACGGAAAATTTTGCATACTTTTTTGCGGAGTGGTGGGCTGGATAAGAACATCTTGCGGGGCGGATCCAGCCCGCTAGATTTGAGATGCCTCCGCTAAAGTAACAAGATAATAAAAGTTTAAGACAATTTATTAATATGGCAAGTGGCAGAATAAAAAAATAAATAACTACATTTAATGCTTCTGTTATAATTTATTTTAAGATTTACAAATCTTTGATTAGAAAAAAAACGATATCATTATCCGTAAATAATTTTTAAATCTAAGGATTAAAACACTGTGAGTTCTCGATAAAAACCCGAGAATTTTTCAACACTATTGACCTTTGTTAAAAGCAAGACAAAAGGCGATGTCACGTTATAGATTTTCCAGTATTTTCTGTTTTTCATAGAAACGTCAAATGAGTGTATACATTTTTTTCTTGTAATTCAACCTCTGTATTAATCAACCCTGATATAACAATGTGGGTATCTTATTGTATTCTAATAAGTTTCTCTTCCTGATAGGCAACGTCATGGCGACTCGCTTTCCGGCATGTTTTTTTAAAAAACGGAATCTTCTTTCCTAACTGTTTCTTCTTGTATAATTGTGTGAATTTATGATAATGATTTGAAAAAAAAAACTATTTTGCTGTGATTTACAGCAGAGCTCATGCCGATTTAATGTACAGCATCCTTGATTTGTATTCATGATAGTATTAAAAACTTGTGCTCTATTTTTTTTGTTGCTAGAATCAATGTACATAGATTCATTGAAAATGATTCTTCAAACGCTGATTAGAAAATTAAAAAATTAACCCAATACAACTTCTATTATTGGCTAAATAAAACAAAACAAAACGGAAGAGCGTTACTATTTTCAAACGTTAATTTTTCACAAACATGGTATTGACATAAATGTAATTATTTATATGAATTAACACAATATCACAATAGTATATTTCTAATTTATTTTAAATTTACATTAATTGAATTTATACGATTTTTATGGAACCAAATTTCGTTAAATAATTATTTTTACTCTACACGACTTCTTAGGAACCAATCAAATTACTATTGTGTTGCTAGTCAGTGTTGGCGCAACCAGGATTTTGCTAAGAAGCTTGTTTTAATCATGTAGCGCCCCCTCTTTAAAAAAATATTTTAGATCCGCCATTTTTATTCAAGATGTTGGCCATTTTCTAAAAATATTTATCATTGCTATATATCCCAAACTATTTGGCCTAACTAAAGCCTTGAAATTTGGAAATAAATTACTTCTTAGAACATGAACATGTTCTATAAAGGGATATTGCAATCTGACTATCTAATTTAAAATGGTGGTAATGTCTTTATTAATTTATACGTTAACTATGCAAAACCCACCATATTAATTCATAATGGCGGATTTTCTTAATTAATAGTTGAAATTATATTATCTTGAGAACCAACATTTGGTCATAGGTCTTGAAATGTGGAAATCAGTTTACTTCTTATGACAAAAACATATAGTTTGGCTCAGTGTGTTTAGATCAAATCTCTGCATGTCTGCATATGCTGTTATTCTTATCACGTTATAGCCTAACCTCTCTCTACTGCTCCAAAATTAAATGAAAGTGTAACTGTAGCTTTGAAAGTAGAAAATTTTATTTTCTCAGTTTTGTCGGAAACTTAACAAATTTAAAATGTTGGATTCAAGATTTGAAATTGAACTATTGGATGATATGTCAAATTACAATAATTAGAAATTTGCTTTGAAGATGTATTTAGTTCATGACAATTTGTGGCAATGCTTAGAATTTGAAATAAAATATGTTCCACTTGATCTTACTAAAAGGATATGAAAGACAGAGCTAAAATCTGTGTCTCTTGGTAAAACCATCTTGTTATAAATATATTAGATATTCAAAATCCGCTACAGAAGCTCGGGATTTTTAAAGAAGGCTTTTGAAGATAAAGGTCTAGTTAAAAGGTTTGGACTCCTACGGACTTAATTTAGTCTTAAATTTGAACAATTTCATTCAATACAAGATTTTGTCACAAATATGACATCAACAGCTCAATTTCTAGCTGATACAGGGTGAGACACGGTAATATGGTATTTTTGAAAAAAAAAAATCATAAAATTGTTTAGTTGTGATGCTAGGTGTACCCTGATATAATATTTGTATGTAGAATGTGGATCCTTGAAGGGTAAGAAGAAATAAAACACTACTACATGTTTTAAATTTTTAAAACATGTAGTAGTGTTTTATTTCTTCTTACCCTTTAAGGATCCACATTCTACATACATAAAATTGTTAATTTTGCTATAAAACATTTATTCAAATGAAGATAACATTTGAAGAACATATTATTTGATTTATTATGGAGGGAAAACTAAATATTAAAGTGTTGCCCGTTTTCGTTGACGCAATGCTGCAGTCATTCCTTGAAATTAGCTTCCACTCTTTCCAGCAGGTCGTTGATCAGAGCGATTTGACACTGGATCAACGCCTTCAATTCGTCTAGTGTACGAGGTTAACTCTCGTAGACAGGTGATTTAAGGTATCCCCATAGAGAAAAATCACATAGGGTTGGTGGGGGAAAATGTTCGCATGGGGTTAATGTCCGCACCACCATTTTTCGATCATAACAATCGATTATTTTGCCACCATTGCCGCCACAGGTAAAGTCAGTATCACCCTGGTTCCACCATCATGATATGAGGTCACTCTCCGCTTTGTTTTGGGGGTCAATGTCTACAATCGTCAATGTCAAGTTACAATCAGGGCACTTGCCCCTGGGCTAGGGTGCGTGCATTCACCTCTTCTTTGTGCACATCAATAATAGCTATTATTATAATTTTATATTACCTACCTATATTATATACAATTATAACTATATTATGATAATATTATATAATAATTTATTTTAAGTAAATCGTTTTTTTTATTCTAGAAACTACGTAAGAAAGAAAAGTTACCTACCAAAGACAGAAGAAAAACTTGATGAAGCAAAATCTTTGATCAACAAATGGTTCTCAATTAGAAAAGCGATGACAGAAATTAGGTTCTATAAGAAGGCGCTGCGAAATCGACTAAAGGTGAAAGGTAAATTTGGAAGGGACAAAAGGGAGCAGGAGGATGCTTTACTAAAACTTAAATAGTCCTTGATCTTTTTGAATATGCTCGGGAAAACAATATTATTAATTGATTCCCCACCGAGACTAAATTACCTGTAACACGACTTCATGAAGAGGATCAACCTCTCTCTACGAGTACCTCGCAAGACAAGTGTGTCTAGAACAATGGGATTTAACCATGTGCAGCTGTCCACGTATTTCGAAAACTAGAAAGATGCCATGCCAAAATTCTGATTTGGTCCAAATCAAATTATTAACATGGACGAAACTGGCGTCCAAACTGTGCCAGAAAAAACTTCCGAAACATGTTACACTTACTGGAAAAAGGGAAGTTTCCAAAAACAGTTACCGTTGTTTTTGCTGTTAGTGCCACTGACAATTATGTACCTCCTTTTTTTCATTTGCGCACGCAAGAGAATGAATAGGCTCTTGATCAAAGGCCAACAGAATGTGACATAGCCATAACATACCAAGGGTATATGACGACCCCCCACATTCTTGACTTGGCTCGAGCACTTCCAAAATCACACTAACGCAAATGAGAGCAATCCGATTTTGCTAATACTAGATTATCACGTGTCTCACACTTCTCTTCCAGCTGTGGCCTACCAGTAGTAATCACATTCAATTCCTGACGTTGCCCCCACTCAGCAGCCACAGAACACAGCCCCCAGATCGTAACTTCTTTGGACGATTGAAAAGGTTTACGATGCGTGGGACGTAAACCACCCAGACTTGGAGGACCCAGATGCCTTCAAATTGTGAAGCTCCTCCTGATCCAACACCCTCTACCTCCTGCACACACACATGCTTCATTGGTCGTTGCAGACAAAGGAGAAATAATTGTTATCCAGTGTCCAGAAAGTGATGGTAAACTAACAAGCTCGTCGATTGTTGCTGCTATTGATACGGTATCAATAGCAGCAAGTCTTTGGCTAGGGTATCAATGATACCCTAGCCAAAGATGTTCTAAAAATGAAAATAAGAAGGAAACGGTAAGGAAGAGGATCGAAGTCTGTTATAACTAGGGTCAGGAATTGACATAAAAAGCATATTTTTTTCCTCAGCTTCAAGTACAACAAAATGCCTAATTTTCGTATTTTGGGGGCTCTGCCTCCTCCCCTTCAAAAGTTATAAGGACATAAAATAGCATATTTAGGGGTTCATAGAATATTTTCATAGGAATATTTTAATGATAAAGAAATTCTAAGAGAAAAAACAAGTTTAAAGCCGCGTGTAGTATATAATTGGGGCTAAGTCAGGTAGTGTTAAGTCGAGTTCAATGCCAATGACACTTTTATAAGTAAGTAGCGTACTTAGAGGATAACCATTGGCACATTCGTAGTAATATTGAATGGTTTAGGGATTAACTCCTCCTTTAGAAACATAGTGTTATATTTTGGGGTATTTTTTCTAACGGTGCCTTCCCCCCTACCAGTCTCAGGTGAGCCTGAGTCAGATACTTGACCAATATTATTCCTCCTCTGACTCTCATGTGTCCATCTTTAAGGAAATGCTGCCAGGGACCCCTCTTCCTCCAGAGCCTATCCTAACAAGGTGGATAACTTGGATAAGAGCGGCCCTTTATTACGCCGAACAAGTGAAAAATTGAAAAAGTTTGGAGAAAAAGTGAAAGTTCTATTAGAAGAATTCGACGAAGAGGATAACAAGGCAATTAAAAAAAGCGAAGCAGGCACTGGAAAACGTTCAAACTTGGACGCAGCTAAATTTTATATGAGCTCATTTTTTTAAGTTGCCACAGATGATAGAAGAATTGGAGTTGCAAGTCACTTCATTGACTTCAGCTGCTAAAGTTGTCTTGGAGCTCCAAAAAGCTGCGATGGAGTGGCCAAGACAAAAAGGAGAACAAGCCAGAAAAAAACTGGATGCTGTTTTAAATAGAAATCCAGATTGCAACGAAATAGTTAACATATTTAAAATAATGCAAGGCGAAGCCGTAGTATCAATTATTAAAGACTGCTCTATATTGAAGTATACGCCAATTGTTTCTGCCAACGTGGAAAGGCCATTTTCGAAATTTAAAAATATACTAGCAAAAAATCGCTTGAAATTGACCACAGAAAATCTTGAAAAGAGAATTATTGTACAGTATAATAAATTGAATTAAAGTATAGTAGTTTAATTAAAGTACAATAATTTTAATTTGATATTTGTTAACAAAGCATATTGCTACATAAAAAGAGGTGTATAAGAAAGAAAGCTTCTTCATCTTATATACATATAAATATGTATATGCACAAATTCTAATAAATTTGAGTTTTTTCGAATAATACGATAAATATAATATGATAATTCAGTCGCTTTAGTAGAAAAGGGTACGGAAACCTTGTCCAAATTACTCAAGCGTGGGTAAAAGGGCTTACAGAGGGTCCAAATTTGAAATTTGCAGACTCTAAGGCCATTTTAAAATTTTCAGAAAGTCTACACACTGCATGTCGTGTGTTGACGGGGATGTGTGTTTCGATTAATTTAATCTAAATTAGTAGTAAGATTTGTTAAATAAAATGTTTCTCGTCTACCACAAAATTATATTTTTAAATAGGTTTCATAAATTGAACATTTAAACGGACAAGAGACAGTGTGCAATTTAGCCTCGTTTAATGACAAAATGGCATGTTCTGTAACCCATCCGGTGTATTCATCTAAGATCGAGGGCGAGGGCGAGGGTATGATGAATCTTGAAGGAAACGCACAACCCCTGCTAAAGGCTTAAGGAATCAAACTTATACAGATAATCAGTCTAAGAAGGGGGGGGGGGGGTAAGTATACAGATATTGGGATTTTACTGGAAGTGACTTTTACACTTTTTGGGACTTTTTGACTTTTTGGGGGATTTTCGAGAAAGTTTTTTTCTTTTATCTTTTGTGAGGGGTGTTCAATTATTTGAAAATTTAACTAAGTCAATTTCCTAATAAGCGTTTTGATTCAAATAAAATCTATCAGTATTTGAAATATAAATGATGAATAAATTGAATTAATTTGACTACATTCAGAAGCAAATGACCTTGGTGAAACAAATCATTTAATACCGTGGTTCACCGTGAATATTTAATTTTTAATATAAATAAAAATGGTTGTGCGTGACGTACAAAGAGTTTCGTTGGTTTTGTGCGAACGTGAAATTATTAATCGGCAGAGACATTGCCGATAAAAGAAGAAATGATAAATGAACGTCAAAGCTTGTGAAAAATCAATTTTCCTAGAGATAGTTAATCAGATCAAATTGATATTCTTATTTTTTCTATGGTCCAGCAGACAGCACAATTTGCGTATTTTTTAGGGTCCGTAGGCAAAACCAAGGACACTTATATTTTCCTGCGTGTGTCTGTCTGTTCGTCCGTCTGTCGCCTGCTCTCACGGCTACACCTTGTGTCCGATCACTGGCATATATGTGTATTATACCTACCCACACATTTTAAAAATAGCGACTTAAAAACAATTATTTTTTAAAGTAATTAGGGCAAAAAAAAACTTAAGGGTTATTTTTTATTTATTTTTGGACACTGTGTGGGGTATCATATGAAAGGGTACATCGAGCTGATTACAAAAATATATTATTTTTGGTTATATGCTTTGATAGGGTGAGCGTAGGCTAGTTTGAAGTTGGTGTGAAAAGTGTCCCCTCTCTCTATCTCGCTTATGTATCGTGCAAAAAAAAACTGAAAAAATTCCTGAACATCCTTCGACCAAAAGTAAAGATACCTTTAGACAGTAAAGATATTTTTAGACATTTCGATTTTTTTTATTGAAAAAAATACGTTTTTTTAATAATTATGCTCTTTTCGATCTATTTATAAGTTTATAGTCCTGTTCAGTGGCACAAAAATACTTTATCAAGAGTTTGTTTATGTGTTTTGAGAATATCTACTTTATATATTTTCTTTATATATATATCTATATTACTTACTTTTATATATTTTTGTTATCTATTCTTTAGTAGTTTATTACCCTCTATAAGTATATTTGTAAAAAAAACCTTAGGATTTCTCCTTATGGTCAATTAGGTACTACCTCGAGAGAATTTGAGTCTATGTGGCAAAAACTCAAATTCTCTCGAGAATTATAGCTGCAAAATTTAATATGTTAATTGTTTGTATATTTTAAGATGTGAATTATGTATTGGAATTGGAATAGTGATATAAAGAGATGTAAATGCCTGGAATCTGGTGTAAAAAGCTTGAAAATTACGAAGGGGTTGAAATAAAGCATTTGATGAAACTTGGGTAGAATGTGAATTCTTGAACTATTATTGAGTACCCAATAAGGAGTAATCCTGAGTTTTTTTTACAAAAAAAAGTAATCAACTCTTTAATGCCTATCATTTGATGCCCCACTCAAAATTTACAAAAACAAATTTCGAGTGACATGAAGTATCCACCATTTTGAATTTGAACAGGTGATAATTTGAGTTCACTATATTTTTACTGTGTGCGCGTTAAAAAGATCTTTAATACTGAAAAGTTTCATGTTTTTATCACTTTTGATTCAAAAGTTATTGTAACCGTACAGAGCGACAGACAGTCATACACAGCAACGTAACTATAAGGGTTACTTTTTTTGTTTACCAACGAAACCCTAAAAACTATTTGAATAAAATATTTTTATGGTCCTCTCTTTAGGGTTAAATGAAATAATTTCTTGTTTTCTTCTTCCGATACCTGTATTTAGCCCTTACTTAGAGCTTCTTCACACTATAACAATTAACAATTAATCACATATTAGTGTACAAATTTAATTGTTGTAAACAATTTGTTTTACAATATTAAGATTTTTATAAAATAAAAAATTAAAATGGAGACAATGTTTTGATAAGATCAGCACAATTCTTTTATAAACCATATCACAATGGATATGGTTTATAAGCTTATTATCAATACTCCCTACCATTGTGAAGTCCGATAGCTAAATGTAGCTTACTTCATCCGGCCCACTATGGACCATCAATCCAGAGTAGGCCCTTTAGCCTAAAAGGTTGGAGACCCCTGGTCAATATTTTTATATTGAGCTTGTTGAGGACTCATTATTTTTTATTGTATAAATTAGGTTTGAATGGTAAATCTACACTAAATACAAAACATTACAATTATTTAAAAAATTGAGGAATTTCGCGAGACCACTGCCAAAATGTAATTCTAATTTCCCAGTTGCATATTTCTTTCTGAAACCACTTTCTATTCAGTTTACAATCACTCCAACATTCTAATTTAAAAAAAAAAAATAAGCTCTTCATTTTAAAAAAAAAAATCAGAACATAAATTTATGTTAATGTACCAACATGCTAATTTTACAAGAAATCAAGCCCTCTATTAAAAAAAATCAGTTAGAACATAAATTTATGTTAATGTCGCATTAAGTTTTTTTTTTTTTTTTTTTTAGATGTCGCTATTTTACTCAACTTTTAACAAAATTTTAAAGGAACTAATAAAACGAAAATACTGGAGCAAGTAATTAAGTACTCTTATATGAGAAAGTTTAGTACAAGTTGTATCAGACAGATTTTTTATTACTTTCTCATATAAAGAGAAAGTATTGTGATGGCGCGAAAATTCGATTTTTTAGATTTTGATGGATTTACACGTTTTGAGGTCCCCTGAGTTCAAAAAAGTGGTTTTTAAAAGATGTTTGTTTGTCGTCTGTACAGATGCGTGAAGCCTGAACTACTGGACCGATTTGGTCGAAATTTTGCATACAATTATGTTCAGAAAAATCATACCCCGAGGCAAAATCGAGAAATGAATTTTAGCTCCACATTTGGGGGTGCTATCCCTGCAAATACATGGAAAAAAGTATTTCTCGAAAACGATTTCGACGATTTTGATTAAAAAGTTCTAAAATAAGCCTTTTTTCCCGGGAATGATTCTAGTTTCCGAGATATTAATAAATATAAATATGATTTTGTTGAAAATCGAAAACAAAAAAATGTCTGAGATGTGGGAGCCTAAGTATCATTAAAGATCTTAAACATTTAATGAAAAGAAAGGTACAATTTGTTTGTAATTTTAAGCAATTATTTTTGATAGATCTGCGAAAGCTAAATCAATTTTTGGGCATTGATAATGCCTAAGAGGCAAACAACTATGAAAATTCAAATTTAATTTCTGGATCACAGAGTGGTTAAGTCCACTTATTTTGAAATTGGGGCTTATTGTGGAATTGTATTGTATTACGTTGGCAGATAATTGTGGTAGAGTATAGTAACTTCTTTGTTAGTAGATATAGGTATAGAGATAATAAGTATAATCGATATTTTGAAGACAGACTGCTCAATTTTCCATATTTAGCCTCAAGAAAATAGCTCTTCTGAAATTGTCTTTTAATTTACCCATGAGGTAAAGATATATGACTTACAATTATTTACCTCTGAGGTAGAGAAATGTGACCCAATAATTTACCTCTAAGATACAGATTTGAGGTGTGGCATTGGTTTTTATAATATTAATAAATTGTATGAATATTTTATTCTTGTAAATTGGGTAGTTGTTCTACTGTATTATAAGAACATAACGCCGATATTCTACCAATACAACAAAATTGGGTAGTTGTTTCTACTGTATTATAAGAACAATAACGCCGATATTTTACCAATACAACAAAATTGGGTAGTTGTTTCTACTGTATTATAAGAACAATAACGCCGATATTTTACCAATACAACAAAATTGGGTAGTTGTTTCTACTGTATTATAAGAACAATAACGCCGATATTCTACTAATACAACAAAATTGGGTAGTTGTTTCTACTGTATTATAAGAACAATAACGCCGATCTTTTACCAATACAACAACAACTTCTACGATCTTTTATTAATACAACAAACAACAGAGTATGCGTTCTTTTTTTAGTGTAACAACAGTATCAACGATTTTTCATTACAGCAACAGTTTCTGCGATATTTTATTAATATAATAACAGTTTATACGACCTTTCATTAATACAACCGCAGTTTATGCGATCTTTTTTAATACAAATACAATTTCTAAGATCTGTTATTAATGCAACAACAGTTTATACGATCATTTTCTTTAAACAACAACAGTTTTTACGATCTTTTATTAATGCAGTAACAGTTTATACGATACTTTTCTTTATACAACAACAGTTTTTACGATCTTTTATTAATGCAACAACAGTTTATACGATAATTTTCTATATACAACAACAATTTTTACGATCTTTTATTAATGCAATAACAGTTTTACGATCTTTTTTAATACAAATACAATTTCTACGACCTGTTAATAATGCAACAACAGATTATATGTTACTATTTTGTATACAACAATAGTTTTTACGATTGTTCATTAATGCAACAACAGATTATATGATAGTTTTTTTAATACAATAGTTTTTACGATCTTTTATTAATGCAATAACAGTTTTACGATCTTTTTTAATACAAATACAATTTCTACGACCTGTTAATAATGCAACAACAGATTATATGTTACTATTTTGTATACAACAATAGTTTTTACGATTGTTCATTAATGCAACAACAGATTATATGATAGTTTTTTTAATACAATAGTTTTTACGATCTTTTATTAATGCAACAACAGATTGTACGGTACTTTTTTAATGCAACAACAGTTTTTACTTTTACTATCTTTTATTAATGCGACAACAGTAAATACTATCTTTTATTAATGGAGAGAGAGATTAACTTAAAGACCAAATAATCAGTTTATTTAAATAAAAGAACAAACAAAAAAACAATAGCTTTGGTCTCAATCAGAAACCAACAAAAGTTGTCGAAACCGGTCTTTAAACAATAGGTATTACGATTTTTAGGGTTTCGTTGGTAAAACCAAAAAAAAAGAAACCCTTATAGTTTCGTTCATGTGTCTGTCTGTCTGTCTGTCTGTCACTCTGTACAGTTCCAATAACTTTTGAATAAAAAAAAAATATATAATCATGAAACTTTCCAATATTAAAGATCGTTTTGACGCGCACACAGGAAAAATGTAGCGAACTCAAAATTACCAGCTGTTCGAATCCAAGATGGCGGCTAATTGCTGTCAAAAGAAAAAAAAAATTAAATTTTGAGTGAGGTATCAAATGAAAGGTATTGAAGAGTAGATATTACAAAAATATAAAACACTTGTGGAAAGCGTTTAATTTTCTACGCCATTTTGTCAAAAAACATAAAAATCTTCCCCCCCCCCCCTTTACTAATTTCATGTTTACAACACCAACGAAACCCTTTTTACGTGAGACTTCATGCACTACCAATTTATTATTGTCAATATATTGATCATTTTTACCATTTTGAGTTTTAAGCAACATTGATTTCAATTGCAATTCACATAGTTCCTATAAATGGATAAGAAATAAATAAATAAAATTGTATATCTCAGGTGACAGAGGGGAATATTCTCATGTTTTTAATTTACCCCCCCCCCCCCCCCCCCCCCCGTTCAACGACTAGGGATTTGACCTTCTTAAATCAATGACCTGTTTCCCCGGCGATTGTTTTTCCGTTCAATTGTGTGAATTTAAATGACGATAAAGTACAATATATAGGTATGGGAACAGATTACATCTGCCTTAGTGTTTTGTGCGCAACCAGGTGGCGGTAGTTACGTGCGAATATATTAGTTTTTTCGTCTTTGGAATCCGGAATTTTAAGTGATATTTTCTTCTTCTTGAGAGCAATAACTTTCATCAGTTGTGTGGATACTCTTGCAGAACAACCAGGCCAACCTAAATCAACAATGTGAGTTCACAACCTCCATTATTCTTCTCAATTCAACATTTAATTCATTTTTTATTTTTTTATTTCCATATAATATATATACTATATTTAAATCCCTTTATATACTTTTTTATTTATAATTAGAAAAATAAGAATAATTTTTTAATAAATATATATTATTTAATTATTTTATTTATTTTGTTATTAGTAATAGATTCTCCTAGGTCTTTATTTAGTTTTATTTTTTACCTTACTCATTTTCAATATATAACTTTTAAAACATCATTTATAGTATGTACAAAAATAATTTTAAATAAACTAAATTAATTTATTAAACCTAAATTAATTACTTTAAACCTTACTATATAAAAAAAAATTATATATATTTTAATTTATATTTAATTTTTTTTTAATTTAATTTTTATTTCTCAACCCATCCTTTAAAAAGTATAAATAAATTGTTCTACGTAATTGAGCGCCAATTTATAATTAATAAATTTTAATAAAATAAATACTTCAATAATATATTTTATATAATAAAATAATAATTTAAAAAAATAGTTTTTATTTTCTACCACTTAAATCCCTATCCTATAGATTTATATATTTTTAATTTGTTTTCCCTTTATATTTGTTGAGATTAATGTTAGCTAAATCTTATTAATTATATTTATTTATTAAAATTAAAATCATTGTATTTATTCATTACTTAAATTATTTGTTTATAACCATTCTTCTGTTAAAATAAATATATTTATAGTCTTTTTTTACAGTTATTTATTTTAACTAACTATTTTAATTTATTTTAGTTTATATATTTAATTATTAATATAATTTCCTTCGTTTTCAATAGTATTGGTTTTCAAAATTAATTATCTATTCACTTAACCTTCTTTTTTTTATTTAGTTAAGATAAATAATATTCTATCTGGTTAAGATAAATAATATTCTATCTGGTTAAGATAAATATTTTTCTTCTATCTTCTTTTATTGTTTGGTTAAGATAAATTTATTCACATTTTTATTTTTTTATTTGGTTAAAATATTCGTCTTTTTTTGTTTCGTTAAGAAAAATGTTTGGCTTCTTTATTTTTCTTCTATTGTTTAATTGTTTTTTGTTTGTTTTTTTACTATGATTTTATTTAGTATTGACACCATTTCCTATTATATATTATTTTAATCTACACGTCTACACATATATTTAATATGTTTTCAATAAATTGAACCATTCCGCAATATTTTCGTATGTTTCTTATTTTCCTATAATATTGTTAGACAAAAAAATTAAAATGGGTATGCACTTAATACACGTACAGTGGCGTAGCTAGGGCATTGGGGGCCCCCGCAAGAACTTTTTGGGGGCCCCTCGGCAAACAAAATTGATGAGCAAAAAAAAAACCTCTTGCGTTTAGAACTGGGGGCCCCCTCGACGTTGATTTCGGGGCCCTCTGGCGCTGGGGGCCCGCCCGTGATGCGGGCCCGTGCGGGCCCATAGATACGCCACTGTACACCTAGTACTTAAGTACGTATCTTTAGCGATTTAATGATTCTACTCTTGATCCGTTCAGACAGTCAGCGCTTTTCTCTCCCTTGCCGACCTCCTAGACGGCCTTGAGTTGCCTTCTCAACCCAGAGCTAAGACCTGGTACAGAGTGAAGACAGTGGCGGCCTCAAATTTACGTGGCTAAAAGTACTGACTACTTTGACAGATAACACACAAGTCTATTGGTAGCGCACTCGCATTAAAATGGCCAAGGGTACTAACTAACTAATTTGACAAACCTTAACACACAAGTCTATTGGTAGCGCACTCGCATTAAAATGGCCAAGGGTACTAATTAACTACTTTGACAAACCTTAACACACAAGTCTATTGGTAGCGCACTCGCATTAAAATGGCCAAGGGTACTAATTAACAACTTTGACAAACCTTAACACACAAGTCTATTGGTAGCGCACTCGCATTAAAATGGCCAAGGGTACTAACTAACTACTTTGACAAACCTTAACACACATGTCTATATCGAATACGTTTAAAAACGAATACGTTTAAACGATATAATAGCGAAGAAAATAAATTATTTATTTTAATATATATATTTTGTCTTCTTTATTTAGTGAAATTCTATTATGTTATCGTATAAGCACTTCTTTAGATTGTTACTCCCCCTATAAAAAAAAAAAACAGAGGGGAGTAACTATCTAAAGAAGGTATACGGAATGTTCTTCTTTAGACTCTTACTCCCCTTATGAAAACAGAAGTGTGATATTCCTTTGTACCAAAGTACATTAGACTAAAAATCCCTTTTTCTTAATAGTTATTTAGTCAAAGTCATTTTCATTCTAAAACAACATAGGGGAGTAACAATCTAAAGAAGTACCATCTTATAAAGCATATGTATTTCTTTCTATGGGTTATGTTCTGATTATAAGTTTTATGTAATAAAACCAAATATCTGAAATATTCCTAGAAATTTAAGTAATTTTGCTACATAATCATTTATTACTGACTCTAAATTCAGTGTAATCCTTTTATTTGATATTTAAAGTAGTCTTACAATTAGAATTAACTTTTGACAGCGTGGGAAAATCAAAAAGCTGGAGTGGGGAGCCAATAAGAACTCAAGATATCAAAACCTCGAGCTCCCATTGGCTCTCCTTTCATTTTCCCATGCTGTTAAAAATTAATTCTAATTGTAAGACTACTCTAGTCACAATGAACAATTCTGGGAAGTTATTTTAAATAGCTATAACCCATACACTGACATATATGGTTTCATTTCCCAAAGCAAGACATGTTTTACACTTATGACCTCAGCAAATATATCTGTAAAATGTAAATAACCCAGTTAGGCCTTTAGCTAATACGTTAACTTATATTTTTTCTACCAAACTTTTATTTTTGGTAACTTCTTTTATGGAATTAACTATAATTCTCATTGTAGTTATGACAATTAAAAAAAAGAATAGTGATTTCTTAATAACTCTAAAAAATAATTTATGAAATAGTAGTACTTGAATCACTAACGTTATAAGTATTCAATTTTTATTTCAACATCATACTTCCAAAGTATTAAATAATATTAGAAATTATTTTGTAAAACCGAGTTTTACATTATTGAAGATTACCATAATTAGTATGGAGTTATTTTTATAGGCATTTTTCAATATGGCTCTTCTAAACTAGTAGTAGTAGTAGTAGTCTAGTACTTCCTACTAGAACGGGTAGGACGAACCACTTGTTCGAACCTTGCAATTAGGCCATCACTTAGGCCCTTTTTACGCCCCGCGGTAGAGAGTTCCAGCCACTTCACACATCATACATATGTAAATTGTACCGCCGAAGCGAGTATGATGTGATCAATAGTGAGCCATATAAATCAGAGTGTCACGGCGAGGAATCGAACCCCGTCTCGTTCCACTCATAATTCAGTGATTCAGTGGGCGAGCAGACGTGGTTTAACCCACACGGCCACGCTGGCTCTCCTAAATGGCTCTTCTAAACTATAAGAGTTCTTTTTTAGATGGATCTAATACCTTTTCACACATAAGTGTTAAATATGTCTAACATGAATCTATCTATGTGATAGACCACTTTGATAAAGTTGTTTATCACTTTGTCTTGTAATAGCCTAACGTTGTTTTGATCAGGACATAATAAAATATATGTTATAGAGAATTAAAAAGTGTTTACATAAAGACTTGTTATTTCAACGAAAATGAAACTCAGATTGGACAAAATGAACACTATGAAAATATCTGATATAGAATTTAGAAAAAGTTCTGATTAAAAAGAATTACTCTAATTCGACTTTAGGCTTAGCCTGGTTTCTTCTGGTGATTTAGAATACAATTATGTATTTAAAAATGAATTTTAAACATTTGTTTCTTTACCTAAAAACATAATTTAATAATGAATGGTTTCGTGGTTACATAATTAACACAGTATGACTGACTAATTGAGTCCCGCTTAATTACACTGACTGCATAATTATCACAGTATGACTGACTAATTGAGTCCCACTTAATTACACTGACTGCATAATTATCACAGTATGACTGACTAATTGAGTCCCACTTAATTACACTGACTGCATAATTATCACAGTATGACTGACTTTAATAATCATTAAATTATTTCATTTCTTTTAAAATGTATCTTTTAAGACTTTTATAAATGCGTTGATTTTTGTAAAGATTTAATTACGCACAATAAATCAACTCTTTTTATTTTATACTATTATTTATAATAATAATTAACTTTAATAATTATTTTTTTTAGAACAAGTAATTTTGCTAAAGATGTATTCTAACTTTTTCTTTAATGATTTTATTTGTTTAAATTAATTTTAGCAGTATTTAATGTTATCTTGATTATTATAAGACTTATATTTTTTGCTATATTTATTTATTACAAGACTGTTTAGATATCTCTACGTGCATTACTCACATACAAGAACTTACACATATGTGAAATTACGAAAAATTGATTAAGGACTAACGATTGAATATGGACTTTTTTCTAAAAGAAGATTAAAATAACTCTAGTTTGTCAATTTAATGTAAATTAAAGAATTTATAGTATATTTTAATACTTTTAAAATAATAAATAAATTTAAAATAAAATTGTTGTACTAAGATCGTCGTTTAACATGGGCACATCACACTAAACATAAACGTCAAACCTGCAATACACGCTATAAACTTTTACACAGACTCTTACACAACACATCAAAACTCAACAGGCAAAACAAAGTACTCATCTACAACAATATAATAAAACCAACATTGCCATATGGCATTGAACTCTGGGGTTGTACCAAGCCTTCCAATTCCTATCCAATCCAATCCCTCCAATCCAAGATCCTAAGAAAAATTAATAGGTCAAGTGTGTGCTAGTCAGCACACAGCGAGGGTCCGTAGGCCACACTGTATAGTGTAAAGTTTAAGTAGTACTCTATTGATGGTGTTTTGTAAAATGCTAAAAAGCTAATTTTGAATTATCCTATGGGTCTGATATTCTCAAAACACATAAACAAACTTCCGATAAAGTATTTTTCTTTGCCACTGAACCGGACTTCAACCATATAAATACATCGAAAAGACCATAGTCATAAAAATACGTATTTTGTCTATAAAAAATAAAATAATATTTTTTTTTGAAATTTCCAAAAAGTGGTATCTTTACTTTTGGTCGAAGAATGTTCAGGAAGTTTTTCAGATTTTTTGCACTTCACATGAGCGAGATAGAGGGGGGGGGGGCATGTTTCGCACCCACTTCAAACTTGCCTGCGCTCTCCCTATCAAAGTTATAACCAAAGAATTATATATTTTTGTAATCAGCTCGACGTACCCTTTCATATGATACCCCTCACGGTGTCGAAAAAAAATGAAAAAATTTTAACCCTTAATTTTTTTTACCCTAATTTTTTTGAAAAATGTTTCTTTTAAGTAGCTATATTTTTAAAATATGTGGGTAGGTACAAGATACATACATGCCAAATTTCAAAGTGATCGGACGAAAGGTGTAGCCGTGAGAGCAGGCGACCGGACGGACGAACAGACACACGCAGGAAAATATAAGGGTCCTTGGTTTTGCCTACGGACCCTAATAGCTGACGCTCCTTTCTATGTTTCAAATTTTTTCCTTCATAATGACCTCAAAGTACCCTTTGTCCATGAATTAGCCATCTCCCGATACAAACCCTTCCATGACTCCCTTTCCGACCATTCCAATCTACTAGTCCACAGCCTGTTTTCCATATCCATTCCTGACAATCCTCCTAGACGCCTAAGAAGACAGTGGCCACGTGACCTCTCGGATAACTAAATTATATTTATTTTAATTTAATTTACTTTAATTATCATTATATCTCACAATATAAATTTTGTATCAATTCAGTAAGTGCTAACACTGGATAGTTTCTTTTATCTTGCCGTTTTCAAGTCATACACCTTCTTTTACATCTGTATTGCTTATAACAATAATGTATTGTAGTTGCAATAATCAATTTAAAAATAAAAAAAATAAATAAAAAATACTGTAAATTTAAAATGTGATTAATATCTCGGTTAATTCTGCTGACTTTATATGAATTCAAATTAATAAAAATGTTAGTATATTTTGTATTAATAATTCAAAAGGGCAATAGATAAAAGGTGATTTGTCAATTGTTATGGCATCATCATTTTGCTATTGATTTTGTTTTAATGCTAGATAAATCTTGAAGAATAATTATTAGAAGAGATTATTTTCTTAGTTGAAGAAGCAAATTTAAACCTATTCTTTGTGAATGAATTGATCACACCTGAGTTAATTCATCGCTTAAGAATACATTTTTTGGTGTACTATGAAATCAAATGTTTGAGAGGTAAAGAGGTCAGAGGTAAAGTAATTAATAAATTCTGAAAATATAAGTGGATAGATGTATAGTTAAAATAGTAATCAGTTATGGTATTAATAAAACAACAAACTCTTTCTTAGTCCATAATTCTTGGTAAAATAAAAAAGAAGGAACCCATATGGGTGAATCTAATTTAAAGTGCTATTTTGGAATCTAAAATTGGACTTAGAAAATTTTGACTTTTTAAAAAAATTCAGGAAAAATTATGGAATGTTCTCGGACTAATTTCAGATATATCGCAGCATGCGGGACAGATGGGAAATAATTGTTTAAATTTTAGGCCGGAATTAAGTTTATTCAAAACATGATAATCAAGCCACGTGAATTACACTTTTTCGTGCACAGATGTTACATTTTACACTTTAAGAAAATATTTTAATCAGTAGGTAGTTTAAAATAAAAATCCCAATTTTAATACACCATTAAATAACACTCTTAAAAGCCTAAACAATGAACTATAACTTAACCTAATAAGTTTTTGAAAATAGACTTTAATAACATGCACGGTAATTACGTTTAAAAGGGTACGTAACTGGAAGAACAATCGGAATTAGCGCTAACTCTCAACTGAAGGGTTCAGCTCATCCCCTATCAACCGTTGCAAGAAAACCTGTGTTGCGGCATTGGAAAAATCTCTCGCCACTTAAAATCTCCCTGCCACAACCAGAGTAGGGGTCACATATATATAATGCCACAGTAATTACATTTTTTTAAAGGACAAACTTTAACTTGAAGTTCCGTTTAGTAATAATTTATTATTTTTATAACTAACACATAATTTAATCCTGGTAGGATCCTACTTCAAAATTATCCAATAAATTTTTGAATAAAATCATTAATGTATGAGCTAGAGTGTAGTGAATAAGAACAACTGACTTAAGGAGAGCCACGGTAGTTACAAAATCGCCTTTTGAAAATTTTTGTAGGGATTAAAATTAAGCGGCGCATTATTTTTTTTCTTGGTTGTAGTTCTGTAAGCTTAACTGAGTTACCATGAAGAAAAATCCTGTCAATTATGTGAAAAACGCTTTAGTTATTCATCTAGGACATGAAAATTGCACTTTAAATTGGAATCACCCACATACAGTGATAATAAATTTAAAAAATTGTTAACTATTTACTTGCTATTTATTTATTTATTTTGCTCTATTTTAAACTTTTAGGTCCGCTTTAATAGTTTTAGCCGTATCGCTGTTGGTTTTACTAAAAATAAAAATTATTTTAAAAAAATGTTTGTCTCGTTGAATAGGTGATGATAGAATCTTTTCCCGTCCTGAAATTCCAATTTTACATTTGAAGCTCACGTTTACGCGGGAACTCTTGAACGGATAACGCTGTCCAATGAACTTAGCTGAGCATTAGTAAAAGAAACATGTGTACTAAATTTCTACTAAATCGGTCAACTTTTAGTTACCTTAAGTTATCGTCGGACACGTAAACACAGACAGACAGACAGGATGCATATTTTGTTGAATATAAGAAGCTCGCTTCAATCTCGTCGGAAACGTAAACACAGACAGACAGACAGGATTCATATTTTGTTGAATATAAGAAGCTCGCTTCAATCAATTATGTAGCAACTATAACTTATTTACATGCAGCTTTCAAAGTATATATTTATATATTAATAATTTGAACTTTTTCTGGATGTTAATAAGCCAGCAACTTCACATGTTTCAGGATATAGTTATTACTGTTAACACCTCTATGTTAATTAAACCCAGATATGTTAGTTTTTGGACTAAGGTTTTGGGAAGAACACCTTAAACTTTTTTTTATAAGCTTAGGCCTTCTTCATATAAATATTTTCTCTCTCATTATTAGTTAAGTTTTTCTTCTAATTTATTTATAATTTGATTCTCGATTTTGATTACTTAAAAAAAAAAAAAAAAAAATGTAGACAAATTTAGAAATTTTACCTTTTACCTTACTTTCACTCAAAGCTAAATTTCAATAACAAAAGCAAACACCTCAAAAACGCTTCTACATTTTTGAGGAGCTTACTAGTAGTAAATACAACTTAATTTGTAAAATGCTCTGTTTATATAAAATAACAAAAGCAAATGGCTTAATACGACATAGGCTGGTTTTGACCATTTTAAATGATCAAGTAGCTTAGTGGCATTGGCTTTATTGTCAATACACTAATCTATTACGGTAAAATAATAGGGATAATTTTAAAATTGACAAAGAATATAGCAGGGATGTCAAACACCAATATAATATTGTGAATTATATGATTATAAACCAAAACAATAATTGAACAGCTAATTAATATATATCTTCTTTTTTCAGATGGTGCATGTAGACAAAGATTCACTTGAGGCCGGTAGGTTTCTGGCCCACCCGCCACCTGGAGAAGAAGTTGTTATTTCTGGAAATTCAGGAGCCTTTCCCGACAGTGATTCGGTTACTGAATTTGCAGATAAACTTTTCAGAAAGGTCGATTTAATCTCGGGAGATGGACGTCGTTGGACTTTAGGTTAATACGACATTTTAATTATAAATTTCAATTCTCTTTAGTCTGTATAAATAAGGAATAGATCATACTTTAATAATGACATAGCTGGGAGAATATAAAGAGCACAACTTTCACCATTAAATTTAAACCTTCCATTTAGTTATAATGTACTGTAAATTCTCATGTTTTTTGGGCCAATTAATTATTTCCTTTCTTCTTTTTTGGTCATCAGATAGACTTAATTCTTTTACACTTCTCCTGTGAATTAACACTATGATTATAGCATCTAGCATTTTTAGGTACGAGCACTTGAGAAAGTGATTTAGGCTCTAAAACATTTGCTGAAAGACTCAGAGCAAACACATAGACCCCTCAATATAACAAGAAAAGTCATCCAAATTTGTCACCTTCCTGCATCTTTAGAATTTTCGACACCGAAATTGGCAATTTGATTGAGATAGGGTTAATTAGATCAGCTTAATGTGTTTATTGGGTCTTTAAATCCTGATTATCGTAAGAACGTGAATTGTGTCTTGATATTATTGTTTAGATTTAAGAAAATCTTATTGACAATAATATCAATATTTAACTTTGCAGTTTTTATAAAACTTTTCAGTCATCACTCATAAATACAGAATGTTAAAGATGATCACTCCGCTAAGTTAATAAAGCAGATACTCGGATTCAGTAAGCTGTATTCCAGATAAATGCCCTTAAAAAGAATTATTTTTCTGTTTTTGATGTATTTCATTAATTAAACTGCAATATCCCATATATAAGTAATTCTTAATTTTATATTTACATTCCAGATCATCCTGAGATCCCTCAGAGAACAGGAAAATTGAACAACATTTCAAAATTTGATGCTGGTTACTTCGGTATTCATTACAAGCAAGCTCATGCTATGGATCCTATGTGTAGGATGGTTTTGGAGAAGGCAGCAGAAGCTGTATTTGACGCTGGTAAATTATTATATATTTAGTTTTAAAAATAACGATAGTAGTATATTTTTTAAATTAACTAGTTTTCTTTGGAATTTCACATAAGTGATTTTAATAAATTGATTAATTTTTTTTAAGGTGTCAACCCACAATCTCTATATGGTGCTAGAGTTGGTGTATTCGTTGGAGCTTGCTTTAGTGAAACTGAAAAGACATGGTTCTATGAGAAACTTCAAGTTAACGGATTTGGTATTACTGGTTGCGCTAGAACCATGTTGGCCAATCGTATTTCATACTGGCTTGGTGTAAAAGGTTTGTTTATATGTTTTTGCACTAAAGGCGCGTCTACACGATCCAAGTTGACTTGGACCAAGTAACTTTGATCAAATCCACTTGGGCAAAGAAAAAATGAATTTTTGATGTAGTGTTTACACGATCCAAGTATACTTGGTCCAAGTAGGGGAACTTGTCAAAAAAATCATTTAAGAAGCAAAGGAATAAAAACAAAAATTTGAAAGAAATAAAGACTGTCAATAACCTTCTTATAAACAAATCCATCACAACTTTTCACGTCTTTTCTCATTTTTGACAGCATTCTTGTCATAATCTTATGGTTGACGCCATCCAAGTCTATTTAGATCAAGTAACGTCCAAGTTGTCTTTGATAATCTGTTTACACGATCTAAGTAACGTCAAAACTGATTTGGTCCAAGTAAACTTGGATCGTGTAAACTCGGCTTTAAAGAAATAATGTGAACAAGTCTACAATTATTTAATTTACATGAGCTAAGGGTGTGTGAAAAATGTGATTTAAGTTTTCACAGCCATTATGTAATTATAAAAGATATAAATTTCTACTAGAGGGTTACTTCTTATTGTATTGAGGGAGCCAGGGTGGCCGAGGTCGTAAAGACACCGAGCTCAGCTATCACTGAGTCGAGGCAACTCGAGGTCGTGGGTTCGATCCCGGGCCGTGATACACTGAATGCATCTATGAATTGCGGACGGAGCAGGGCGAGGGACACCCCCTAAGGGGTTCTCTTCCCCCACGTCGTCTAGTGGGTTCGATCCCGGGCCGTGATACACTGAATGCATCTATGAATTGCGGACGGAGCAGGGCGAGGGACACCCCCTAAGGGGTTCTCTTCCCCCACGTCGTCTAGTGGGTTCGATCCGAGTCATGAAATGTGATCTGTATCTATGGTTCGAGGTCGGAGTAGGGCGAGGGGACCCCCTGAGGGGTCCTCTTCCCCCACACTTCGAAGCACGCTCATATAGCTTACTAATGACCACATCATGCTCGCTTCGGCGGTACAATGTACAAATGTATGATGTGTAACTCTCCACCACGGGGCAAGTAAAATGGGTCTACTATAAGGCCTGATTGCTAGGTTCGAACAAGTGGTTCGTCCTACCCGTCTAGTAGGAAGTACTAGGTAACTACTACTACTCTTATTGTATTGGGTATTTCCTGTTATGATACACACTTAATGAAACAACAGAGAATTTCGAAGTAATTATTGTGGTCGTGCGGTGCATAAAGAACTCGCATAGAAAAATTTGAAATTGGAATAGTTGCTTATTCTTTTTCTACACTTTCAGACCTTTAAATTTATGTATAGCATGTCATGCTGACAAAAAAACTTTTTGTTTATTCGTCCGCCATATTAGACGCCATCTTGAAAATATTTTGTGTGAAATTTCCAAAAACTATACATTTGTCACAAATGCTAAGATGCGTCTGTGTATTTCGTTCAAATCTAACAATTTTTAAGCCAGTTATGGTTAGACAAAAAAAAAAAACTTTTCAAAACCCAAGTCTCTTAAATTAAGAGCTCACTACGTTTGTTTAATTACTGTTACCGAAATATATGATATTTCATTTATATTGTAAAAGTAAAATCATCGTATGTTTACAATATACTATAATGCATAATTACTAATTTTCCTGTATTATTTTTTAGGGCCATCATACACCGTTGACACTGCTTGCTCATCTAGTTTGTACGCCTTTGAGCATGGCTACAGAGCAATCAGAGAAGGCCTTTGTGATTCTGCTATTGTTGCTGGAACCAACTTGTGCCTGCATCCTTTCGTCTCTCTGCAATTTTCAAGACTTGGTGTCTTATCTAAAGACGGAAAGTGCAAGAGTTTTGATGATTCAGGTTTGTGCAGCTTTCAATTGCTTACATACAAATATATTTGCATCAGAAAATATCATATTATGGCCTTTTTTATTACTTAATCATTTGTTTGTCATAGCTAATGGATACTGTAGATCTGAAGCTATCTCCGTCATGTTCCTTCAGAAGAAGAAGGACGCCAGAAGGATCTACGCTACTGTGGTTCATGCCAAAACTAATTGTGATGGGTACAAAGAAGAAGGTATAACATTCCCTTCAGGCCCTCTTCAGCAATCATTACTCGAAGAATTTTATGAAGAATGTCAAATTGATCCCAGTGAATTAGCCTGGGTTGAAGCTCACGGCACAGGAACAAAGGTATTAATTTGGGAAGGATATTTAGTATTTTTGAAATGTGTATTCATTTTGTAATCTTAAGGCCTCTCAGACAAGGCATTATGGATCATGCATCTGTAATAGGTAGCGCCCCTAATGATCAAATGATCAGTCACATGGGGTGGTGCCATCCTACATTGACCCGTGGACTATCTGCGACTAAATCAAGAAAGCAAATACAGGAATTTAATAGTGATACTTTTTCTTCCATAATCCCCTTATAATGTCCTAAAGCTACTTTGATAAATAAACAAGTGTTATTTAATGTGGAGAAACAGTAACTTAAATACATTAAAATGTATAAAGATTCAGTTTTGTATTTGACAATCATCAGAGAAGAAAAATTGTAATAAAAAAAAGCTAAGAATTATAAAAATTATTTAAAATTTTCAGCTGATGTTTTATATTTTCCTTATTTTATTTTAAGTTATTTTTTTCTAAATAAATAAATGAGAAAAATAAATATATTTGAAGATTAATTTATGATTAAATGAGCACTAAGGAGCCTGAGCCAAGGGTAGTGCATCAAATGGCGTCAAAATAAGTGGCGCGTCCTAGGTAGCGCCAACTAGGAAGTCTTGTCTAACAGAAGCCTAATTATTTACTTTTAAATTTGTATGCTAACATATTCACAGTAAAAAATTACTCTTATCCCATATTTATTTAAAGACATCAATTGTACTTTGTACTGACCAAGGAGGTAGTACCAAATGCAGAGAATTTTTTGGTAAATCCAAGATTTATTTTAACTTGTATTTTTAAAAAATAAAAAATGCATATTTCTTTTTTCTCGCGTGACTATAGGTTGGAGATCCTGAAGAAGTAAAAGCTATTGAAAATGTTTTCTGCGCTAAAAGAAAAACTCCTTTGAAAATGGGATCATTAAAATCAAACATCGGTCATTCAGAGCCTGCTTCCGGTTTATTATCAATAACCAAAGCAGTCATTGCTATGGAGTATGGTTTTATCCCTCCTAACATTAACTACAAAACTCCAAGAAAGGAAATTGATGCTCTTCATAATGGTAAAATTGAGGTTTGTAAACTGTTATTATTATTATTTTTTATTATTATTTTTCTTTTCATGAATTATTTTATTTTATCAATAACAATAGTAGTTGTTTTTGTTTTTTTGTCCCCCCCCCCCCTATTTCTTTGAATGTAATAGTGTAAATATTGTTTATATTATACTCATGCCATTATACTTTGCAATGGCGTATCCAGCGGCTAGGTCTGGGGGGCACATTCTAAGACAGTTTAGATTGGGGGGAGGGGAGTGGGGTATTTGTAGAGGTAACATGAAAAGGGAACTACTTATTCAAAAAGAAGCTCCCCCCCCCCCCAAAAAAAAATGTACAACTAATAAACAAAAGAAATCTCCACGCCCTAATAAAAACAACTGTTTTAGAACCAATTCGTTAGAACACGTTAAATGTTATGCTGATGCTTACTGCAGTACAATATCTTACTGTAAGTCATGGGCGTCGTCTGTAGTTAATTATTGGGGGGGAATTATGGGGGGGGGGGTCGGGGAAATTGGGTCGGGGAAAGCGCTGCCCCCTGAGTTTCACAGCCATGCAAACCTTTGAAAAAGCTTTAAAATCAGAAACACTATTAAACGCAACTGTTCTTTACTCCTTTTTTTGTATTAAGCTAAATTATATTGCTTTAATGCTGTAATTAATTATTATTTTTAGGTTGTCACCGAGAAAGAACCCTGGGATGGTGGTTTAGTAGGTGTAAATTCATTTGGTTTCGGTGGTGCTAATTGCCACGTCCTTCTTAAATGGAATGAGAAAAATAAAATAAACAAAGGTCTTCCCAACGATTCTCTCCCTAGACTTGTTTGTGTCTCCGGTAGAACTCACGAAGCCATTGAGTCCATGCTATCTAGCGTATGTATCGACTTCTTTTTAATACTTAATCAGTATGAAAAACTAAAAGTTCAGCAACAATTAAATTACTGAACTTTCAGTTCACTTTTGTAGTAATATACTGAACTTTTAATCTTATTACATAGTAATAATTTAAAAAAAATGTATTTCAGTTGGAGAATCACCGTGATGTAGAGTTAATTAGACTGTACCACAGCATATTCAAGGATGAAGTTCCAGGACACTTGTACCGTGGGTACACCATTGTTACAAAGACAGGCAAAGTAGCACGAGGAATTAAGGTAAAATTAAAAAGAATACAGTTTCCTACTTTTTGGGTTTTTTGTAATGATAGACTTAAGTCTTGTTACTTTACGTTTACTTATTCTTTGCTTATTCAGGCTTGCCCAACACTCAGACAACCTGTTTGGTCATATTATCCTGGCATGGGAGTTGAATGGAAGAATGGTCTTGGAAATCTCATGAAATTACCGCTATTCATGCAACCGTTTAATGATAGCTTGGATATACTGAAAAAACAAAACTTCGACTTGATGGCTTTCTTCCATGGTAAAACCGATGACAAAAGCATTACCTTCAGAAGTATTCTGACAAACAGCATTGTGCAGGTAATGTTCACTGAGCACTTAACATTTAAACAATGTAAAACTATGTCTCATTATTATAGTTATTTTGTTATGGAAAAATAAAAATTCTGTTTTGTTTTTATTATTTTTCTTTCAGCTTGTGTTTGCTAATGTGCTTAAAAATGTGGGATTCGAGCCTGATAAAATAGTTGGAACATCATTTGGTGAAATTATTTGCGCTTATGTCGATGGCGCACTCTCTTTTGAACAGGCAGTTCTTACTGCCTTCTTTGTAGCTAAAGCTGCTTCTCAATTGGAAAGTCAAAAAGGCTCCACACTTCTTATTGGTTAGTAGAGAATAAATCCGCATATATTTACTAAAAAAAAAAAAAAAAAAAAAAAAAAAAAAAAAAAAAAAAAAAAGAAGAAAAGTAAGTTCTTCTTGATTGGTACAAAATAACAGAAAGGAAAACCCCTATGGCACTGACCACTATTAGAATATATTATTCATCAAATGACGTTATTATACTTAACACCTTCTTTAATTATTATCATATGTTAATTCTGTTTGACGGATTCTTTTCCCAGGTGTTTAATAAATAATCAAAAACTTATAGTTTTCATGTATTTTTTTATTCAGAGACGTTTCGACCCTTCTCTAAGGTCATTTTCAATCCTTATAATTTTGATTCAAAAATACATTTAGATGATGTATAAGTTATTCCTCAAAGAAAGAGTTTTTCTAAATTAATAAAAATCTAATATTTTACATAACACCCACTTAGTACTCAGTCACACATATTAAAAAAAAACATTAAAATAAATATATACAACTTCAACATTACATATTACTACTTAGCAAGTTTTAATAGAGAGTACCGTTGGACTAAAATTGGAAAAATCCAGTAATCACAGTTATAAAATGTTTACTAGTTTGCAGTAACTCTCATACCGTTCGTAAGTTTTTGATGATAACTATAGAACTAATATACTTTATAATCTTTAAAATATGCGAGCAATAATTATTCTAAGTAAGAAAAAAGTTGGTTTCTAGGAGGTAGGGGTAATTCACAGAGTTAAACAGAAACCGGTTTCACAAGAGGTGGGTTGTTTAGATAAAAAATGTGGGGCTGAGGGGAAACCACATTCTTCATTGGGCCATATTAATCAAAGGGTCAATATGGACCTTTAGAAGGGTGGAATCATTTTTTTATATATATATTAAACTACGCCTTATGCGTACTTTAACTTTTACCTGTAAGATTTTTCTGAATTTTTCCTAGTTTAAAAGTTGTAGCCGTTTGATCCTCATATTCAATTTCACCTCAGAAATGCATAAAAGCGCTGTTTTGAGAGGTCTTATTTTCAACATTTTCCGGGGGAGGGCCCCCGGACCCCCCGCCATAAATCCCCCTCCCCAATAATTAACTGTAGACGACGCCCATGACTAACAGTAAAATATTGTACTGCAGTAAGCATCAGCATATACATTTTCTAACGAATACGTTCTAATACAGCTGTTTTTACTTAGGCGCGGAGATTTTTATGTTTATTTGTTGCACATTTTTTTTTTTATGGGGGGTGCATACATTTTTGGGGGGGGCTTTGTTGAATAAGTAGTTCCCTTTTCTTGTTACCATTACGAATGCCCCCCCCCCCCCCCCCCCCCCCTTCATACCTAGCTGCTGGATACGCCACTGAGGGTTGGTTTGTTTTGGGGGGGAGTGCGCCATCATACTTGGGGGGGATGGACACCCCTGTCTATTACAATCTTGCTTTGTACTTAAAACAGGTTTTTTTTACAGGTTTGTCTTACAGCGAAGTAAAGCCCATTTGCTCCTCTGATATTTCTTTCGTTTATCAAGGAGAGAACTACAGCATAATTGCTGGTTCTGACAAATCTATTAAATCTATTATGGATAAAGCCAAGACTATGGGTGTTTCTTCTAGAGTATTAATGGGTATTCCTCTTCACAGCAGTCAAGTATCCGCAATCAAATCAACTCTACAACAGCAGTTGCAGAAGGTATTCAAATTTTATCAACCTGAATAAATAAGGTTTAATGGTTTCATTTAGATTTGAGTCATTTTTCTTGAAAATAACCTTCAGTTAAAAACTTATTCTTAATTCTTTAATCAACTGCAAGTAAATAAGCAACCGATATGATTAACTCAATGAGTTATTATTAGTTACATAATAAATTTCTATGAAAATAAAATAATAAAAAATTGCTTTGGAATCTAATACAGTGCACACCTCTTTAATGTAACCACGGTTAATGTTATCAACCGCTTAGTGTGAACGAAATAGCTTTGAACAGGCACGCAGTACCAATGCATTACATATTTCCGTTTATTATCATCAATGTCGAGATTGTAGGAATTTTTCTCGATAATTTTCGGCAAAACAGGAGCTGTGGCGCTGGTGTTTCAGCGAACATCCTTTTTTCTCAAAAAGCAAACCTCACCTCACCTCCCTCCACGCTGTCAGATCTCAGTGTGCTTTCTATGATTCTTATTTTTTCATCAAAAAATTTACATAAGTTTAAAGAAAAGGCGGAAAACTATCGATAGATTTCGATGGTTCGGCCACCGACCATCTATAACTATCGATAGTTGTCGATAGTTTTTTAAACTCTTTCGTTCTCCGCCTCTAGGCAAAGTTGATTTGTTTTGTTTTTAAGTTTAATTTCTAAACGAAGAATGAGCCCTTTAAAAAGTCGTGATCATGTACATTCATATTTTGTTTCTGAAGATTTATTTCTTATTGCTCTTAAAAAAACATTAAAATAAATTTTATTTCAAATCAAATTATAATTATTATTAACAACGAAATTATAATTTAAACTTTCCGTAGTATGAATACTACCAAAAACTTAAAAATTGAATAAATTTTATGTAAAATTATGTACAATGTGCAATGTAGTTAATTTTTTTTATATATTTTTTTATTTTTATAATGAATCATCCCGTCACTCAGTAGACGTAATAAACGCCGTCTTGTTTATAATTTTGTTTTGTTTTTGTTTATTTCTTCCGGTGATACCTTTTGTTTATTATTATCAGTCGGTTAATGTTTTAACTTAAAGATGTTAAAAGAGACCCATCTTTTCATGCTGTACCATATCACTCGTAAAACCAAAATAAATATATATTACTTTTATTTTTAGGTTATAACTCAAAACAGGATTTCATCACCTAAATGGATTTCAACATCTGTAAAGGATAAGAAGAATGCAATCAATTTTACAGTTTCAGCCGAATATTTTTGCAACAACCTTATCAACCCAGTATATATGGAAGCATGGTTAAATACTGTCGAACGAGGCTCTACTATTATTGAAATGTCACCTAATCACACTTTCGACATGTTCCTCAATAAAAAAGTTCAAAGGGAGGAATTATCATACATTCAAATTTTGCCTGAAAATGTTAACGATTTGATGGTAACATTTTTCTCAGCCTTGGGAGAGTAAGTCTATAAAATTTAATTTATTTCAATTAATATTAATAAAGTTTGGGGACTTTTCATGTCTTTGGCATACGATTGTGTTTGTTATTTATTTATTTATTTATTTTTTAGTATTGCCAATTCCGGAGCCAGTTTGGATTTATCTCTGTTTTACCCGACTGTCGAGTACCCAGTGTCTCGTTCTACTCCCATGATTTCCCCAGTCATAAGGTGGGACCACTCTGACGATTGGTTTGTCTGTTCGTACAAAACTCAAGATAGGATTACAACCGGTGAACGATTTGTTGCTATAACCCTTAAAGATGAAGAACAGGAATATATTTCTGGTCACGTTGTCGATGGTAGAAATTTGTTCCCAGCCACTGGTTATTTGGTGAGGAATAGAAAAATTATAATAAAAAGACAATATTATTATTATTCTAGTTGAACTTAAATATTGATATCAATATTTCTTTTTAACTCTTAATCTAATATAATTTTTATACAAATAGTATAAATATTTTATATTTTTATCTCTCTGCTAATAATTGTTTTTCTTTGTAGTTTTTAGTCTGGGAGACTATTGCTTTGATGAATGCTAAGCTTTATGGAGAAGTTCCTGTTGTTTTTGAAAATGTTAGATTTAATAGGGCTACAAACATGCCGAAGGACGGAGGTAATTAGAAAACGACATACACTGTTTTGATTGGCTGACTGGTTTCTTATAATAGATTCTCAACATTACACAATTTTTACTAGCGTTGGGACAACCAACTAGAAAATACAACCGAATGAATACGTCGATTGAGAAAAAAACAGTTGACTGAATTCAATAGACTGAAAACAGTTTTATACAGGGAATAGGGGTATATGAATAAAGAAAGTCTAGAGTAGATAAAGGTGAAGTAAAGATATAGACTGAAACCGCAATTCGAATGTTTCAATCGAATGGTTTTTTTTAATATAGTAGTGGTAGGGAAAGAGAACAACGGTGGAGGCCGTAAAGGGCTCAGAGCTGAGGAGGGTGAGAGTGAGAAGGCGCTTGACACTTGTTATCTCCTAGCAAACTACAGCCTGATATAATATCGTTTTCATTCGAATGAAAAAATATAGACAGACTGAATTCAGTCGAATGTTTCATTGGGATGTTTTTTGGTTTTGGCTGCTATGATATCGTTTTCATTCGAATGAAAAAATATAGACTGAGACTGAATCCAGTCGAATGTTTCATTCGGATGTTTTTTGGTTTTGGGTTGGGGAAAGGAATGACGGTAAAGGGCTCAGAGCTGAGGAGGAGTGAGAAGGCGCATGACACTTGTTATCTCTTTAGTACACACGTCCACATATACACGTCCGAATTACAATTAATACAAGTCCAAACTATAGACTGATATCAGTCGAATGAAAACTAGATATCCACAACCGAATGAATGAATATTTTAAAACAACCTATTAGTCGACTTTTTTCAGTCAATTGGTTCCCAACGCTAATTTTTACTGTGTATTTGAATTATTTGATCCTGTATATTATTTAAAATTCATATTTTTAGGTACCGTCGATTTTACTATTACCATTCAAAGAAGCAGTGGGTTCTTTGAAGTGATGGAAAGTGGAGCTGCTATTGTTACCGGTAAAGTTTTTGTTCCTGAGGATGTCTCACGTGAACTTTCAGGGCTTGCTCATTCCGATGACTTGACACCTGATGATGAAATTTTTGTTGTTAAATCTAAGGATATTTACAAAGAATTGAGGTTAAGAGGTTACAATTACAAAGGACTTTTCAGAGGCGTCACATGCTCTAATTTAGAAGGTATACATAACATAATTATTTTAACTTTTTATATCAAATTTTCAATAACTAACAAGTTGTAAGGATCTCATAGCTACTATACTAAAAAGAATCTACAAACTGCACAGGAAGTAGAAATAGAGCTAAATCTGTCTGACCCTAATAAAATAAAGGCTTATGAGTATAATAACAAGGGTAGAGGTGGCAGACAGACAGCTAGCAATTCTAGAAGCCAGCCAGTCCCAATTTCACTCTTACTATTACTTTTCGGTAAAAGATAAGTCCACTCCCAGTTATATAAAATTCAACAGGATTGGTAATAAAAGCAAGAGACCAATTGCTAGAAGTTAATCGCAAGTATGGAAATGAAGATCACTGGTGACCCTTGAGTAACCAAAATAAAATAGAGGATAATTTCTACTTGGTCGGCACTTGCCAGACATTAAGTGATATAGGCCAAAATACAATCAATAATAACTCTAGACGAAAACTCTAGGCGCAATCGGAGAAAATAAAAACTGAGGAGTTCCTTTTATTAGCTGTTCTCTTAACCCTGCCTTACTAACACTGTCTAATTAATAGTCAATTATTTCTAACACTACGCCTCTCAGACGTAAATTAAAATTAGACCAACTTATACCCGTTTAAGATTTAAATGCTGATAAAATCATAAACTTGAAACATTTCTTTGTCTAATAAAATGGTTAAAAGGTGCTCATTAGGGAGAAAATGATTACCAAACTGACCCTTTAACCTGAAAAGAGCAGGTCAAAAATACATTTTACATTTTTCCTCACTAGCACCTGATGCATTTAAATCTGAACTTATATTATGATAATCTAATGAATAGATATAAAAATAAAGTACTCATTTTTCAAATATGGCAATATAATATTTAATAATAAAATTTTAGGAACAATAAGAAAAAGCCAATTAAAGGCAACAAGCTCGATAAGGTTAGGCTTGATAGAGCCCCTGAGGCACAGTAGACTAAAAGAAATGGTAAATTACTAATATATAGAAGCACAGCAAAGACCCAACTTTGACGCAATCTGAAGGTTAATTAAACAGAGATAGCATACCTAGAAGGACTAATGGCTGGCACGCTTGCACACCGAGAGCTATCAACTAAAGTCAGCATGTACGCCTCAGAGACGCGTAGTTTTATAAGTGCAGGGTTAAGAGACATCTGTGACTTCAGGACTTCTTCTTTAGCAAATTAAAATAATTTGAAACACGTCAATTGAAGCAAGAAACCCCCAATAGGAAAACTTTTTTAGCTATGATAACCGGATGGTAACTATTTTAAGGTTGTGGGAACAACCTTAAAAAAAAAAAAAAAAAAGGTACCCACTATCATTATAAATATGATAGTAGAATTATATAACCCTCCTTTTGAAGGCTTATTAAATATTAGCTTAGGAGTAGGTTATTTTCCATAAACCAATGTACAAATTATTGTATAATTAACACAATATAACCGTTATTATTAATATTATTTATTATCAGGTAACAGAGGATACATCAAATGGAATAACAATTGGGTTGCCTTTATGGATAACATGCTGCAAATGCAGATAATGAATTCTGACTCTAGAGGTTTGTTTGTGCCAACTGGATTGAGTAGAGTGGTTATTGATGCAGTTAAACATAACAAAATAGTGCAACAACTTGACGAAGAAAACAGAGGTATTTTCAACTAATCTATTACTAGAGCAATTAAACAACTTTAGCATTATACTCTTTTTTAATAATTGATTTAGTTTGTACCTTTATTTAATTTCTACTTAGATTCAGGATTGTAAATTAATAATTTTTTGATTTTAGAAATTCCTGTTTACAACCACAAATTCGTTAGGCTGATTAGAGCAGGAGGAATAGAAATTAGAGGATTGAATGCAAGTGCCATTTCAAGAAAGAAGCCCCTTGGTGATGCAGTTTTGGAAAATTACAGTTTCCTTCCTTACCACCCAACAAATGAGGTTGGTGTCAAGATATATGCTTACATGTGTTATATTATTTTAAATTAAATCATGGTATGCTACTTTTAACCCTTAAATGCTATTTTTTTTTTTTTTTTTTTTCTTTATTCCGGGGGGCTTTTACGCCCGAAGACATAGGCCACTTAGGTGGGCCCATTGAACAAACCCGGGTTAGAAAACTAACTTCATCACATTAGAGTGAAGTGTCTGGTCGTTAACCATGACTCTCTTTCGATGTGAATCGAACTGAGAGTGTATTTCATGGTTTCTAGGCCGAAACCTGGTGGCGCTACTCTTTCGAGCAGCTACCCATTTATTTAAACAATGCTGGGTGAACAATGAGCGGGGGCCTGGTCCAGGAATCGAACCCAGAGCTGCGGTAACCATCTGACCCGGCTCGATGCTGCTTAACTTGCCTTATCGCAAGGCAAGCGCTCTAGCCTCTGAGCAGCCCAGGCCCCCTTAAAATGGTAATGGTAGTCGAATCGACGAGCACAGTTTGAACCTTACCCTTTTACGCTCGTATGCAATGGTGATGGGTACCCCATCCTTCTGCAGTGCTTGTACTGGTTAGTAACACACCTGCTAGTGTAGCGGTAGTAGTCCTTTTGAGCATACACTCGTTTTCTGGCAAATTCCCGTCAAAGCTACTTCGACGTGGGGAATTAATTGGTCTTTGAATGAACCTATAGCCTGGGGTAAGGTGCAATAGGCCTAGGGGTAAGGGGCAATGGGCTTAGGGTAATTGGCCTTGGGCCAGAGACCAATGGCTGATAATCTGGGGCCTGGAGCACTTAGCAAAGGGCCTAGGGCTTTTGGCCTGGGGCATGGGACCTGGTACATTAATGTTCACTCAATTTCAGATTCTTCTGATGTTCCTACTAAGTTATTTTTCATCAAATGTTTGTATATCTCACAAAAGATTTAATAATGAGTTGTTAATAGTTTTCTCTTTATAAAAGTGTAGTTTCAACCCAAAAAATGTATTTTCTGCATATGTTAGTCGAATCGACGAAGGTTTAGTAATACCAGCCATCCAATTACCATTAGCAGTTAAGGGTTAATACATTCCAATCATTTATCAATTTATTTATACGATTTATTTTATTTATAGGGATTAGACCTTGATGCCATTGTACGATTGTTTGTTCATATCACCTTAGAAAATGTACCCACCATTTCAGTGAAGGTTTATGAAATGGGTGATTTGGATACTCAGGAAACTTACCTTTGCCATTCAATAGTCAAAGCTCTTGCTGATTTACCATTAATCCAGGTATTGTAAAATTTCAAGCGTTAACGATAATAAATCAAAATCTGTTCTTCTATAACTTGAAGTATTTTTTTAATTTTGATATTGACACTATTTATGTTTAAATAATTATTATCTTCTTTCAGCCTGATGTAATTGTATTCCAAGCTCAAAGTGGTAAAATGGGTGAAGAAGGCCATGCCCCTGAAATTAGTACTGAAGACAAGAAACTACCAACTGACCAGACTGCACTAATAGTAGTCGGGTGTAACCTAATGGATCCAGCTAACGAGCAGGTCATACTAGTTAATATATTAAGCTGTTATTATTATTATTACTATTATTATTATTATCTATTCTCTACAAATATTTTTAACTATTGGTACTGTTGTAGGCTCTACAAGCTTGTTTGAACGGTGTCAAAGAAAATGGATTTATTATTTCAAGAGACAAAGTGCACTACGATGTTACAAGTAATAACGTTATTAAGTGTTCCAGCATTGTTTTGGAAGATACTTATTACACGCTTTTAAGAAAGGTATACATTTAAAATAAATGATTAGGAATAAAATAATAAATAAAACATTTAGTAATATGAGATCAAGTATGCTACTGCATAATAAACTGAGTTAATGTTATTAACTCATAATTTATTTTAGCTTAAAGAACTGAATATTTAATATGATTTTGTAATTTCCATTATTTTAATAAAGGCAAAAGGAGGATCTAAAAAAACAACAGCCATAGAAGTATCAAATGAATCATTTGGTTGGATCAAAACATTGCAAGAAACTTTAAAATCCGATGAGTTTAAAAGAGTTGTAGTTTACGCTCAGAATCAACCCATGAGTGGAGTAGTTGGTCTGGTTAACTGTATACTTAAGGAAGGCTTTGTTGAAAAGGCTCGGTATGTAAATATATAGCATATATTTGTTAAATTATTACTTGATTTAATTTTTTTTATAAGATATTAAAATAAACGACTCTATAATATTATTCATATTTTTAGATGCTTCTTCATAGCAGATCCTAAAGCTCCGAAATTTTCATTAAACGATCCTTTCTACATGAAACAAATAGAAAAAGAGATGGCAGTCAATGTATATAAAGATGGAGCATGGGGAAGTTACAGGCATTTCAAGTTGGAACCTAAATCAGATATTGATTCAGCTCACGCCTACGTGTCATTCTATACTAGAGGCGATCTGTCCAGTTTAACATGGACCGAAGGCCACCTTTCAAAACCATTGTAATATAATGATTTTTATTATTTATTATTTATGTATCTTACTTAAATATCTTAATTTATTAAATAAATTGTGCAAAATAAAATATTAATGAAGTAAAGTAAAATTAATATTTAATCAAAATTTCATTGTTTAGTGCTAGGGGGGAAAATTGTGATGTGATTCATGTTTGCTACTCAGCTCTTAACTTCAGAGATGTAATGACTTCAACTGGTAAAATTGCACCTGAAGTAGTTGAAAAGAACAGGCTTGTTCAGGTGAGTTTTTTTTTCAATTATTAAAATAATGTCAGTCTTAGTTTAATAAAGACCCCTTATAATGATGTTTAATCTTTCTTTACAGGATTGTGTACAAGGATTGGAATTTGCCGGTTATGACAATTCAGGAAAAAGAGTGATGGGTATTGTTGGGCAAAAAGGAATAGCAACTATAGTTGATAAGAAGGACAGTGTATTTTGGGAAGTGCCTGATGATTGGTCCCTTGAAGAAGCTGCCACTGTTCCATGTGTTTACGGCACTGTTAGTTTCATTGATGTTGCAATATTAGTTTTGATTTATTTATTATTTTATTTTATTAATTTTTTAAATATTATTTTGATCCCTAATACTACAACATTACAACAGTTAATTATTTTTGGTTAGTATATATAATTTTTTTTTATTTAGATTGTTTATGCATTCCATTTGGTTGGGCTTCCTCAAAAAGGTGACTCAATTCTCATTCATGCTGGTACTGGTGGAGTTGGTCAAGCAGCCATACATTTTGCTCTTTTCCATGGATGTAAAGTTTTCACAACAGTAGGAACCCCAGAAAAAAGAGAATTTATCAAGAAAACATTCAAGGTATTACTTTAAAACGTTTTTTCTATAATTAAACCACTTGAGAGGTTTGTACTTACACTTCTAGTTGGTCAGGACAAAAATATATAAGCTTTTTTTCCCACTTTGCAGTTGACTGACAATCAGATTGGTAACTCGAGAGACACTTCTTTTGAACAACTTATTATGAGAGAAACAAATGGAAGAGGAGTTGATTTTGTCATGAACTCTCTTGCTGAAGAAAAATTGCTTGCATCAGTGAGGTGCCTTGCTAAAGGAGGTCGATTCATGGAGTTAGGAAAGTTCGATATGGCTAACGATAATCCTTTGGGTAAGGTTTTTTGACTTTATAATATTTATATGTATCTACAAAAAAACACAATTCTGTTAATTATTTAATTTTTTATATTATTTATTTTTATTTTTTTGTTTTTAAGGTGTTGAGTTCCTTAAAAGAGAAGCCAGTATACATGGTATTATGTTAAACATTTGCTTCGATATGGAAAGTAAATGGAAGACCCTACTCCACAATTTAGTTACAGATGCTGTCAAGAAAGGTGCTATTAAACCTTTTAGCAGAACAGTCTTTAAGAGGGAGGATACTGAAGCTGCTTTGAGGTAAATCATTTTTCACAAACATAGGTTTTTATGTCAATTATGACAAGTTAATATTTAATCACATCAAAGTAAAAAAACTTTATAAAAATTATAAAAAAAACTCGTTAAAACTGAAATAAAAAAAAATGCCAATCTCCTACTTGAAAATCGGGAACAATGAAGCTTTCTTGGGCAAAATTAAGGCCAAAAGTTGTTTTAAGACATACGAAGATCGGAAAACTAAGGAAAAGAAGGAGTACTTTCATTTTACGTTGGTCGATGAAGAGGAAGGCTACATACATCAGTATTGTTTTTAATTAATAAATTTCTTACTTATTTTTAGGCATATGGCAGCTGGAAAGCACATGGGTAAAGTCTTGATCAAGATAAAGGAAGAAGAAGATATTGTTCCAAAACCAAAATTACAAATAGTCAAGGCAAGATCACGTTTCTATTGTGAAGAGAATAAGACCTATGTCGTTTTAGGTATGAATAAATCTGATAACAATATATTTTTTTTTTTTGTGGAAATATGTATCCACCTTTTTGTATTCTTTAAAAATAATGAAAGAAACCTTTAAGTTCAATAAAGACAATTAATAAGTGGTATGAGGGTTAATAATGGTTATTAAGGGTTAATTCGATGGTGTTGCGCCAAAAGGGCCAATCTGCATTTTGTATTTGAATTCTAAAACTTGAAAAGCTATATTGACAAATTATTCATATTTTTATTCATTTAAAATATATTTGGCTACCTAATTAATAAGTCAAAATAACCAAATTATTTTATAATTATAAATAAAAAAAAAAAAAGTGATATTAGTTACAGATTGGCCCTTGTGGAATTATTCAGATTGGCCCTTGTGGATTTATTCAGATTGGCCCTTTTGACGCAACACCATCGAATATGTTAATTAATCAATTTTATTTTAGTTTTAAGAGATAGTACTGATCTACATTGCTTTTTACTTTCTCATATAAAGAGAAAGTATTGTGATGGCACCAAAATTGGATTTTGAGATTTTGATGGATTTACGTTTACATGTTTTGAGGATTTAAATAGCCAATACACTTCATTAATAAATAAGTTAATCCACTTATAGCTATTGAACCTAAATAAAATTAATATTTATATGAACACTTTTATACTTTGTAGGAGGTCTTGGTGGATTTGGTCTTGAATTGACCGATTGGTTGATCTTGAGGAAAGCAAAGAAAGTGGTTCTTTCATCACGAAGTGGTGTAAAAGAAGGTTACCAAGCTATGAGAATTAAAACTTGGGAGTCTTATGGTGTTAAAGTGCTTGTCTGTACTGATGATGTATCCACTGAAGAAGGAGCTTTATCACTTTTGAAAAAATCTAACGAAATTGGTCCAGTTGGCGGTATATTTAACTTGGCTGTGGTAAGAAAAAATTAAATGCTATTTTAAAAAAAAGCATGAATTATATATACCAGAGGTGGGCACACATGAGTCCAATGATAACTGCATTCTGGTTTTTCATGTATTATAAAAGAGCCACACTATAATTACATAGTATTAAATTCAGAAATTGAAATTTAATTTAATTAATGTATTTGCATATTCTACACAAGTCTTAAGTGCTATTTAAAGTGCACATAAAAGAAAATACAATTAAGAGAGAGACAATTCAAATAATTATTTTAATACATAACTAAAATAAAATAAAACCTTGAGCGAAGAACTTTGGTTAAATGTTGAAAATATTACTTAAAATTTGTTAAATACGCCCGCTACAATTCTGTGAGATGATGATTGATCAACTGAGAACGATACTTTGACTTCATCAATTTCATTGTGAAATATAAAGATTCATAGCGATATGTTGTACCAAAAATTGAAATTGGACTGCAAGCGGCTTTCATTAAGTCTGGATATTTTGATTGTGGCACGAGTGACTAAAATTCAACTGTAGAAGGAGATTTGTGCTGCATTTTCAATGCCTGTTCCTCTTTCAACTCTAATAACTCGAATTTCTTAGCCAATTTTTCAACAAGTATTATTTCAGAAATTGGAAATCTACCTTCAATAATATCGCAAATTAATTGGTTTACAAAATATGCATATGTATATATTGAACTATTCAAATATTTTTAAAACTAAAATGGATACATTTTGAATATGAGCCGCACTTAACTTTACAAAACGCCACATTTGCCTACACCTGATATATACGTTTTATTAAATATGTAAGAGAGTTTTGTTTAGAATGAAATAACTTTTTTCACATTGTCGATTTATTATTTTTCAGGTACTGAGAGACGCAATATTTGATAATCAAAATGAAGAAGAATTTGTAACATCATTCAAGCCAAAAGCAATTGCCACTCAATGGTTGGATAAGCACTCTAGAAAAATGTGTCCTGAATTAGATTACTTTGTCGTATTTTCAAGTGTCAGTTGTGGAAGAGGCAATGCCGGTCAAACCAATTACGGCATGTCTAACTCGATAATGGAACGAATTTGTGAAAAACGTGTTGAGGATGGTTATCCAGGTCTTGCTATTCAGTGGGGTGCTGTCGGTGATGTAGGTTTAGTTGCCAACATGCAAGAAGAGAACTCGGAAATTGTTATAGGTAATATTTCTATACATAATTATTTCCTCTACCTAATATTTTTTTTGTTATATTGTTTAAATTATTTCGATTATATTTAATTCTAGGCGGTACTCTTCCTCAGAAAATTGAGTCTTGTCTCTCAGTAATGGATGTTTTCCTTAATGACAAGTACCCTGTTGTCGCAAGTATGGTTGTAGCCGAGAAGAAAGCAGGCAGTGGTGGAGCTGGAAACATGGTGGACACAGTCTTAAACATTATAGGTACATTTTAATATTTATAAACTCATGAAAACAGTAGAAAGCTTCATATTATAATTATATTATATCATATTATAAAAAAAGTCATATTATAATAAAGGTTGAATTCTTAAAACGACTTGTTATAGAGGTTCTGAGTTACGTTGTGAATTGGGAAAAAACCGTGTTATTGAGGTTGTTTGGATAATAATAGTCGCGTTGTAGAGGTTAATTTAACATTATGTGTTATGGCAATCTCAAGGGGATTTGAACATTTCACTTGAGATTGAGGTTGTCCTGTTATTGAGGGTCGTATAAGCGAGGTTCTACTGTATTTTTTTTTACCTTAATTCAAAACAGTTGGCACACATGTAAGACAAACGTGCCTGGAAAAATTACTGGTGCATCTTCTAATACTCACTCATTTTCAAGATGACGGCCATTAATGTGCTACTTTTAAGTCAAAATTCCACCTAATCCACCTATGATTCACTACATCTTGAAATCTGTTAATTGCAGAATCACGAATTTTGATACAAAGCTTGCTTTATTGATGTAGGTCTCGGCTATGAAAGGATATTTTTATCCACCATTTTGATTCTAGATGGCGGCCATTTTATGTAAATTATTATAGTTGCTATATCTCCCAAATTATTTGGTCAAGAACCTTGAAATTTTAACATTTTTTTTTGCAGCATAACAAAATTCAATATAAGATTTATTTTCCAATGTTTTAATGCTGTTTATATACATTTTTTTTTTGACACTACTTAAGCTAGTAAATATATCCAAACAATCGAAATTGTAAATATACTAATTGCTTGACTATATATTTTTAAAAATGTATTGTTTGTTTCTCTTTAGGTCTTAGAGATCTTAAATCTGTAAGTTTACACTCTACTTTAGCTGAACTTGGTATGGATTCGATGATGGCTGTTGAGATCAAGCAAACATTAGAAAGAGAGTATGAAGTTTTCTTGACACCTCAAGATATTAGGGCCATGACATTCGCCAAATTACAAGAAATATCATCCAGCAAGAGTTCTCAGCCAGAAGAAAAGCAAGGAGAAGGTACAATAAATTGTAAATTGTGTGTACTTATATACAAAATAATGTCAACCATCAGTCCCTTCAAAACACAAAGACACACCACAAAGACACACAAACAACACAAAGACTTATTAAAACATTATTTTGTTGAAATAGATTAGACTTAATGCCTATATATAAAAATAAATAGCTGAATTATTAATTTTTATTTTCTCTTTAACAGAGAGTCAAGGAAATGAACCAGCTTTAGGAGGATTAAGATTAATGGTCAGAACTATAGGAGAAGAAAAAACTGCCACAGATTGTATCGTTAAAATGAATGATAACGTCGTTACTGGTCACGATAATAGGCTTTTCCTACTACCTGGTATCGAAGGTAATTATTTATCATTTATTAATTGTGCCCTAAAATTAATTATTTATTTATCTATAATGTCTCCTTAATGTTATTTATTATTTTTAAAATGACTATTATGGATTTATTATAGAATAATAAGGGAAGTTATACATGGATAAAATAATTTTAATAAATTGTATTTAAATGCCTACACCCTGTCGATAGAAGAGGACCGGATTAAGTAAGTATTTAAATTATTAATATATAATACTAATTATATTTCTGTTACAGGATTCTCTCCTGTCTTTAAAGCATTGTGTGCAAATCTGGATTTCGAGACATACTGTGTACAATATGATCACACGGCTAAGTATGACACAATTGAAGCACATGCTCAGTGTGTTTACGAGGTATGACAATTTATTTTAATTTGTCCACTTTTTACTATCTTAGGCTAGTGACAAACTTCGCTACCCGGTCAGCAATGAGAATAGAATGCAACCTCCCACACGAGGTGGTACCACCCGCCGGGTGGCACTACATGGTCTAGCCACCATCTGGGTGGTGAAGTGTGTCAGTACCCTATTTGTTTGATTAATTATTTATAAATGTCCATTAATTCTTTTTATATTACTGATATAAATATTTAATTATTTCATGAAAAACACAAGTGTTAGAGCAGGGTTAAAAAAAACAGAGTGACAGAGTATCACACAGGTATTATATCAGGGAATCATGCCCTTCATCTTGCTAATCTATATATTTATTTTATTTTTCAGAGGATGAAGGACTACATCGACAAGAAACATGTCGTCCGTATTATCGGATATTCATTTGGTGGCATCGTCTCACTGGAACTGCTTAAAATCCTAGAAGGATTAGGTTACCAAACAGTTATTACAATCATCGACGGTTCACCTGATGTGCTCAAAGAAGTAGTGAAAAACAGTCTTAACGTATTATCCGACGATGAGTTCCAAATAGGAGTAGTTTTAGGATTCGTCGACATTCTATACCCTCAAGATAAAACCAAGGTTAAAGAAAACTATTTCATTGAACATAACAAATTTACCTTTATTTAAACTAGTGAACTTAAGAAAGATCTGATCGATTAATAACATTAATGTTTATTTTTTATTCTGTTTAGATGTTGGAACCTCTGGCAACAGCTAAAGATTGGGAGGCTAGGATTGACATAGTACTTACAGCGACCCAGAATAATCTAGACTTCACCGAAAAATACAAAAAAGACTTTATGACTTGCATCTATAAAAGACTCAGAGCAATTACAAATTACGAAGGTGTTACAGACAACCTACTCAAAGCTCCACTAACTCTTATCAAGCCAGGCACCAACATAGTGCTAGAATCTGATGATGATTATGGCTTATCTAAGGTTGGTATTTATAAATTATGAATGTTTTTCAAACAACCTACTCAAAGCTCCACTTAATCTTATCAAGCCAGGCACCAACATAGTGCTTGAATCTGACGATGATTATGGCTTATCTAAGGTTGCTATTTATAAATTAACCTTATGAACCTTTTTATTGTTTTATTCATATTTTAAATTATAGATATCAAGAAAACAATTATATTATATTTTTTAATATAATAAAGAATAAAAAAATAAGTAGCAGATAATATAATATAACACATTGATTTAATTTTCTCTTTATCCGAAAATTAATTTCAAATCTAGAGATCTCATGGAATAAATTAAAATTAAATTTTCGTTAACTTACAGAAAAGTAAACACATCACAAATCTTAACACACACATTGGAAAACCTTAATTAATTTTTTTTTTTTTTTGTTAATTTTCAGTATTTCACTGCACCTGCTCGAATCTATGTTGTGGAAGGAAACCATTTGACTTTGTTGGATAATGTGAAAACAGCTAGCATCATTAAAACTGTAATGTCTAAAACTAATTAAAAAGGATGATAAATTGTAATTTACATTTCCTTAATGTGATAAGCCTATTTGATTTAATTATACTTTGTTTATAATACTTATGTCAAAAGTTTACTTTTCTTGTACAAACCTGCTATTTTCCTGGACCATTCTCCTTTGAATGGGTAAGTCTAAAGTAAACGACCGTTTTGGCTATGGGCTCTCTGCTTACACTAGCAAAATCGCTCAAGTAAAAACTAGAAGATTTTGTATCCAAATGTTGTTTTAGAATGCCAGCTGACAAATTTATGCCTGCCATAGTTTGTGCATTTATTCGTTGCATAGTTCATGTATTTCTCAAAGAAATTGTAATGACTCTGTGTCACAGAGCTCGATGCAGACATGATTGATCGAAGAGGCTTTTAGCACATCTGAACCTGGTGGCGACTATCTTTTTAATAGATCAGATACTACGATACTTGTAATGTTAAAGTGTTTGGTTCTAACACTGTAAAAAGGTGACAGTACTTATCATCACTTACACGACTTAATATTAATTGGGCTCGTTCTTGTAGAAATCAGATCTCAGGCACATTTAATTAGAAGCAGGTTTATTTACATTACACAAAGGATTATGTTTTGGAGAAAGCTATAACTAAAAAATCTAAAATATATTCAAATTATTTATAAACGTTATTTATTTGGGTGATTCCAATTTAAAGTGCTATTTTCATGTCCTAGATGAATAACTAAAGCGTTTTACACATAATTGACAGGATTTTTCTTCATGGTAACTCAGTTAAGCTTACAGAACTACAACCAAGCAAAAAAAATAATGCGCCGCTTAATTTTAATCGCTACAAAAATTTTCAAAAGGTGATTTTGTAACAACCGTGGCTGTCCTTAAGTCAGTTGTTCTTATTCACTTCACTCTAGCTCATACATTAATAATTTTATTAAAAAACTTATTGGATAATTTTGAAGTAGGATCCTACCAGGAGTGGATAAAGCGTCAGACTATTCACAGAGATAAAGTAAAATATCTAGTACTAAAAAATTTAATCTTAGAATTCACATTGGGGTCAAACAATAAAGATTTATACTGTAATTGCCGTAGCTGATAATACATATTATGAATATTGCCACAACTCTTCATTATTTTAAAAAATTAAATTTTAAGCATCCAGAATATGTCCCTACTGGATAAGCTATGGAAATTTCATGGACGTTAGAAGGGCGGACATCAGGTAAGCCACAAGACATCCAGAAGCAAAAATTCTACCCTCCACAGGATGTGCCAAGTTACTGGTCCAGTGGATATCCTAGGGACAAATTCGTGCTACTTGGGTTTGAATTTGAATCAATATTTACCTTTAGTTTTATTTTGTCTCACTCTTCCTTAATTGCTTCTAATCTTGTATCCTTTTTTGGACTTAGGGGTCACCAGTCAAGAGAATGAAATTTGAGTGCTGATAAAAGGAATAGATATTTGCGTTTAACTTGAACTAAAATGGATAAAACAATAATGATTTAGGACAACAATTATCTATGTTGGCATTACACTGTCATGATTACCACCCACTGCTAGCTTAACACCAACAATTGTTTATTATATAGTACTCACCAGAAAACATTTATGAAAAGTGTTTGAAAGAGATGCGCTTATTACTAAGATCACTTCTTATTATCCCCGCTGATCAATATGGGGGGGGGGGGGTAAATGGGGAAACACCACCGACCTGAATTCTACATAGGCCAAACACCTGATGAATTATTTTTGTTTATGCGAAAGGTAGCAATACATTAAAACTAAATACGAAAAAAAACTGAAAATTATGTTTAAATAACAAAAATTATGGAGAGCTTCACCACCTCATCACCACAAATCGTTACAAGGTGGTGATCCTGGAAAAACCACTGCCCCAAAATTCCATTTCTTCAACAGTGGAGTACAGCTTCCAAAAAAAGACATTGGAGGTTTCTTGCTGTTTAGGCTAAAATAAATGTTATATATTTTTTAATAATCTGTTTTGGAAAGAAGACGTTATCTTTATCTTTATTTTTTTCTTTATACAATATAAATTTATCTGCTTATAGTTCAAAGTACAATCCCTCTCACTAACACCTGTATCTAACCCCCTCCTCCCTAGCCATCCTCTGCCAAGGCAGTGCAGTCTTCGCAGTGAGTCAATGAGTCTCTGAGGTATCTCAATACGCCATAGTTTACCTACCTTTAATCTTTAACCTCATCTTTATATTCATTTTCTTTCATCATATATCTTCATCATTCATCATCTTTCAATCATACAAAATCACACTTCTGTCACACATTCATCATCCGACAAGTTTCTTTTAATCAACCTTCATCACAACCATCATCATCAAACCAGTCATCACAGCATCATCTTTCAAACTCATCACCTGTCAAAGTAAGGTTCCCCGGACGTTTCCTGTGGAAAGTTAACCATCATCAAGAATCAAGGTACCGATTTCATCATTCATTTCACCGACCATTGCTGGAACTTCACTATTTACCCCAATTTCCTTTTCTTCCTAATAATACTTCCTAACGAACCTTTATTCTTTAATTAACCATCTTACCTCATTTACTTTTCACATCTTATGTAGATTTATTTTTTATTATTATGGTTTTTTTTTATTTTAATTTAAACTTTTATTTCATCATTATTCTTATTACTACTTAATTACGTTTATGATTTATTATTCTAATTAGTCTTTTATTTTTAATTAATCTTTATTATTTTAAATATTATTTATTAAAGTCACCAATATAATTTTATTTAAAATCTCGAATTTTTCTATTTCTTTATGTGAAGAACTTTATTTTGTATTTCTCTTTTTATGACCAATAAATTAAGCTCATTTCAATTTTTTAAAACCTTGATTAAGTGTTTATTCATTTTTTTTATTACCTATAATTACAGTCAAAAATTATTAAATTTAAATCAAACCAGCCCTATATTTTATTATCACTGGAGAAGAGACCGGGTCTATATTTAAATAGCCCTCTTTGCCCCAACACTTGCGAATTATGTTTTGCAGTAATGCTAATAAAATAAAACGTTACAGTCAAAGTATGAAGTAATGAATGCCTTTATTGGTTTATAAAATAGTATGTGACAGAGTTAATTAAAGTTTTATCTAACAATTAGTTAAACCAAATCAGCTTTTGCTGAGGCAAATAGTTATATTACTACTTAGTGGAATTTTATTTTATTTTCATTTTTATTATCATTATCATTATTATTATTATTTTTACTTTTTATTTATTTTTATTTTTCACAAGAACTAAATTCCTAGCATAAATGCTATTTTCACATTAATTTTACAAACTAAGTAGATAGTTTAAATTGCAACTGCGATTGGTTTAAGTAAATACTGAATAATAAATAAAAGTGATTAATTTACAATAATTTTAACACAACTATAAAATAATAATATAAAAAAATAATATATGGTAATGATAATTGAAAGTAGATAATTTAAATTTATACTAATAACAATTATAATACATACGATTACACTTACATACAATAATTTAATTTAAAGTTATATTTTTATGTATGATAAACACTAAGTTTAAATAAATATATAAAGTAATAATATTCTTAAACAACAATTGTAAAATTTTTAACTATTAATAAAAACTTAAATCTAGTTAACATTTAACACAAGACATTATTGTAAGATATACAAAAACACAAAATATTTAATTTTAAAATAATCATTAGAAAAACTGAATCCCTACTTTAAGTTTTCCACAGCCATTCATTAATGAATTTCTTTGTCATCCTTTTCCATTCCTCTTTAGGAGAGAGATACGTTGCCAGGTCTCCTCACCTTTCGAAATTTTTGAATACCTCAAAAGCCGAGAAAATCTCTTCTAAATAAATAATTATATGCCTAAGTAGAAAGAGATATCTAAAAGCAAGAGAGCTGTCATTGTTAATTGGATGGTGGAAATACAAGAGTACTTTGAATTAAATCACAAAACTTTGTATCTGGCAGTTAAAATCATTGACTTGTCAAAAGATGTAATTCGTACTAGTCAACTACAATTTCTCGCTGCTGCTGTCATCCTGATTTCTTGTAAATACAATAAAAGAACAGGCATACCTTCAATTCACGATTTTATTAATCTCAGTAATCATGGTTTATCATTAAAAGATGTCGTCTTACTGGAGTATAACAATAATTTTAACACAACTATAAAATAATAATATAAAAAAATAGTACATGGTAATGATAATTGAAAGTAGATAATTTAAATTTACACTAATAACAGTTATAATACATACGATTAAACTTACATACAATAATTTAATTTAAAGTTATATTTTTATGTATGATAAACACTAAGTTTAAATAAATATATAAAGTAATAATATTCTTAAACAACAATTGTAAAACTTATAACTATTAATAAAAACTTAAATCTAGTTAACATTTAACACAAGACATTATTAAGATATACAAAAACACAAAATATTTCATTTTAAAATAATCATTAGAAAAACTGAATTCCTACTTTAAGTTTTCCACAGCCATTCATTAATGAATTTCTCTGTCATCCTTTTCCATTCCTCTTTTGGAGAGAGATACGTTGCCAGGTCTCCTCACCTTTCGAATTTTCGAATATCTCAAAAGCCGAGAAAATCTCTTCTAAATGAGTAATTATATGCCTAAGTAGAAAGAGATATCTAAAAGCAAGAGAGCTGTCATTGTTAATTGGATGGTGGAAATACAAGAGTACTTTGAATTGAATCACAAAACTTTGTATCTGGCAGTTAAAATCATTGACTTGTATTTGTCAAAAGATGTAATTCGTACTAGTCAACTACAATTTCTCGCTGCTGCTGTCATCCTGATTTCTTGTAAATACGATAAAAGAACTGACATACCTTCAATTCACGATTTTATTAATCTCAGTAATCATAGTTTATCATTCAAAGATGTCGTCTTACTGGAGTATAAAATTCTCACATCAATTAATTACGATTTAGGATACCCTCATACATACTATTAAGACATTACGCCACATGTGAAAAATTCAAAATGCTACTTCTTACTCTGGCCAGATGTATTTTTGAGTTGTCTCTTATGGAATATACTATGGCATTAGAATCGGAATCAAAGTTGGCTGCAGCTTCTCTCTACTTGGTTCTCTCTACTATTAGAATTTAAAGAGAGACTACTTGGACTATAACGTTGGAATATTACACCGGTTACAAGATTGAAGATTTCAATGGCATATTTATAAACTTAAATGTGATGTTTCACCAGAACCCAAGAAGAAGATTATCAACTATTAGGAAGAAATATTCTGATGACGTCTTCCTCCATGTCACCGGTGTACCTCTTGTCTTCCGGTGTACTTCTCCTTGGCGAACTTGATTTTTCAACTCCATCACGGCTGTGACAACCTAAAATCAATATAAGGCATTTGGTAATACTAATTCTTTAATATAAATTAATAACAACTGATAATAAAGAAATTAAAAACTATTTAAAGATGTATTGACAAATTTTTGTACTTTTAACATTTGTCAAAATAAAAAAATAAAAATTGTAAATAATATTTCTTAATTAATTTTATATCTTAAAATTGTTTTAAACAAAAATAATATAATATCATACTAGTAGTAGTAGTAAGGTTCTAGTACTAGACGAACCACTTGTTGGAACCTAACAATTAGGCCATCTTTTAGGCCCATTTTACTATCCCTGTGGTAGAGAGTTGCAGCCACTTCACACATCATACCTCTGTACATTGCACTGCCAAAGCGGATATGATGTGATCATTAGTGAGCCATATAAATCAGAGCATCATGGCGAGGGATCGAACCCACGACCTCGCCGTAAAATTGTTTATTGTATTTTACTCACAACAAAACAACCAACTTATTTGCCTTAACAACTGAAATTACAATACAAATATTGTTAGATTTACGAAAAGTCATTTGAAAGAGATACGATTATTACTAAGACCGCTTCTTATCATCACCGCCGATTGATACAGGGGGGGGGGACAGGGAAACACCACCGACCCAAATTTGACCTAGACCAAACACTTGATGAATTATATGGGTGATTCCAATTTAAAGAGCTATTTTGGAATCTAAAATTGGACTTAGACTGAAAATTTTGACTTTTTAAAAAAAAATCAGGAAAAATTATGGAATGTTCTCGGACTAATTTCAGATATATAGCACCATGCGGGACAGATGGGAAATAATTTTTTAAATTTTTAGGCCGGAATTAAGTTTATTTAAAACATGGTAACTAAGCCACGTGAATTACACATTTTCGTGCACGGTTGCTACATTTTACACTTTAAGAAAATATTTTGGTCAGTAGTTTAAAATAAAAATCCAATTTTAATACACCATTAAATAGCACTCTTAAAAGCCTAAACAATGAACTATAACTTAACCTAAAAAGTTTAGGTAATTACGTTTAAAAGGGTACGTAACTGGAAGAACAATTGGAATTAGCGCTAGCTCCCAACTGAAGGGTTCAGCTCATCCCCTATCAACTGTTGCTAAAAAACCAGTGTTGCGGCATTGCAAAAATCTCTCTGCCACAACCAGAGTAGGGGTCACATATATATAATGCCACGGTAATTACATTTTTTTTAAAGGACAAACTTTAACTTGAAGTTCCGTTTAGTAATAATTTATTATTTTTAATAACTAACACATATTTTAATCCTGGTAGGACCCTACTTCAAAATTATCCAATAAGTTTTTGAATAAAAGTATTAATGTATGAGCTAGAGTGAAGTGAATAAGAACATTTGACTTTAGGATAGCCACGGTTGTTACAAAATCGCCTTTTGAAAATTTTTATAGAGATTAAAATTAAGCGGCGCATTATTTTTTTGCTTGAGTTGATACAACGTGGTGATCCAGGAAAAACCACTACCCCACATTCCAATTTCTTCAACAGTGAAGCATAGCGTTCAAAAAAGGCATTAGTGGTTTCTTGTGGATTATGTTGTGTAATAATGTGAATAATAAAACATTACAGTCATTGTATAAAGTAATAGATAATTTGAAATGCCTCATAGTAGATAGATATTAGGGGTTTCCTTTTTCAAACCGTTTTGTAACTGTCAACCCGCAGCGCAGTAAAGTGTTTCGAGTGTAGCATTATTTGCCAGAAACCACCTTCTTGATGATTCCGCTAATTCATTCATCGTAGAAGAGACACATTAATATAACGTTGTTAACATTATTTTAGTCACCGCGTTCTCCTCTAATGCACTCTCTTCTAAGATTAGACACATCAGGTCAAAATGGCGTTTTCCACAATGCTTACATGCCGGTAAGGTCCTTCGTTAATAAGAAAGACAACCAACTCTCAACCATCTAAAGCATACCTTATTTACACAGTTTTTAGTTAACATTTTTAGAGCATTTTTGTGATTTATTATTTTTATTTTGACTTGTATTTTGTTGATTTTTTTAAAGTAATTTGAACTCTGTATTTTTGCAATTTTATAAGTGTGACAATTGCTTTTATCTACTTCGGCAGTAGGCTTAGTACTATAATTCATTTCTGATGACTGTTGTTCAGATTATTCTGCTGTATGAGCAAGTTTAACTAAATCATCTAGAGTTCTATCATCATCTAATTCTAATAATCTTTCACGTAATTTAGAATTAGCAACACCACAAATTAAAATAATTTTTATTAAGCCTTTTTTCATGTTATCAAAATCACATGTTCGATCGTTTCTCCCGATTGTTGTTTCTTAATGAATTAAATATGTCTTTCAAATTCCAAATTATTTTTTGGTTTAAAATGTTTTTCGAAACAATCTAATCATTTTCTTAGTTCACTAATTGGAACGAACTATATACACGAATTCCTTCGTCCCCTATTAAATGTAAGATATGAGCACACTGAATATCTTCAGATTTTTTGCTTATCTCTGTAACTTTTAGGTAATTTTCAAATTTTTGACGCCGAGTCATTCTCATAGGTCGAATCGCAGTGGTTGCAAACATAGTGTAGGTTTTTATGTGATAATTAATCTAAATTAATGTTCCTATATTAATAATATTATTTATATTACTCTCTTTTAGAGAAATAGTAAGAAAGAGTTAGTTATAAACTTTGTACTCACCGTGAGACCTTCTCGACAGCGCCATGATAAAGAGTTGTTAACACTATCACTGTTTCTTTAATACTGTTTACTGTTTAATAATTACATAGGTACATCTAGATATCGATATAAATATATTATATCGATTGATATCGATCCTATTCTTTTTACAATTTTAGGGTGCGTTCGGAAACACTAACCGGTCAACCTCTCGGTCGACCGGCGGTTTGTTGTGGTTAGTGTCATGGCGGCTTGAAATCATTTTTGTTTCCGAACGGGCAGCGGTCGACCGAAAAGATAATAAACAAAGGGAGGTTACAAATGGGTCATTTCAAAATTTCGGTGCATTTCAACCTTGGTAATTTTTCAAAAAATTTTTTGAAATAATTGTAGTTTTTTTCACTGCTACCATGTCTTTATGGCCTCCCTAGTAACTTCCCTGCTGTGACGATTCCTCAAGTAAATAAACTATTGCAGTGGCACCCCTTTAGGTTAAATCTGTATATAGCTATCATCCCTTTCCTTTTTCCTTCTACTAAAAAGTCAGATTACACGACGTTCAGCAGCATCTTCCTCCTGAAACCTTGAACTTCACTGTTTACATCGATAATATAAATTCTTCTGTGTACAAATGATACATTTATAATCTCTTAAATGTATAAAATATCTTGGATGAAGATGACTGTCAGTATGCATGTGTCATAGGTGATATGAACGCCAAAGTAGGATAGAGAGGAGAGGAAAATGTGTCGGACAGTTCTAGTAGAATGGGTACAGGCTCAGAATATGTATGTTACGAATGCCATCATTCGGAAAGAGAAGGACCAAAGATGGACATGGGTAAATCCAGATGGTAAAACGAAGAACCAGATAGTCTTCATAATAACAAACAAGAGAGACCTTGTCATTGATCACCTACTGGTGATATGATATGTACCTATAGGAAGTGATCATCGCCCAGTAAATAAAAAGGAAAAAAAATGGAATAAAGCTACTAAGAAGATAAGACCTAGCTCAAGGCAGCTTATCAATAATGATTATAAAAAGAAAATGGAAATGAAGTTAATCATTAAAAGCAAGGATAAAAGATGTGACCTCTCCAATCTAGACGAAACCATATGTAAGGTCCTAGTAAACAAAGTCAAGGAAATATGTCCATAAAATCAAATTTATCACCACATCATGGTCTGAGGATAGCACCATTGGATGCTAAAAACACACCCGTAATCTCCCAAAACTAATATGTTCTTATCTCGCAACTAGGGTCGGACTGGCTATAAGGGAATTCGGGAGTTTTCCCGGTGGGCCGGTCTGGTTAAGGCCTAAAAAGGGCCGGTCCTTTGGCCAACTCAAGGCCGGTCTGATGGAGAAACTCCCGGGCCGAAATTTCTTCCAAGTTCGACCCTGCTCGCAACACACTAGATTCATCTTTAATAGTACATTAGAGTGTGGAGTTTGCACCCGAGCGACAGCGAGGGTAGTAAAATCACACGAGCAATGCAGAATGCCGTTTTCGCACGAGTTGCGTACCGTACTTTATCTACGATTGTTAGATTTAAATAATAAATACAGAAAAAAATAAACTTGCTGTATGTAAGTTATTCGTATCTCTTCTCTTGATAAAGATGGCATTAATCTTGAGTTGTATTTTTTGCCGAATTAATTATTTCTGGAGGAGTATTATTCTCCACATTTTCGTCAAAGTCACTTGATTCACTCATTGTTTTTCACTAAAAACTCGATATAAACAGTTACTTTAATAAAAGAACAGCAAATTAGTTTTGTTAAATGTAAACAAACTCGCTAATCGTGCGTAAAGCTGAAGAATTCCTCTTCTTTACCGCGCTAGCGTGGTAAAGAAGAGGAATTCTTCAGAACTATGAGACGCGCATGCGCAATGAATACAAGTACGTAAATAATCACTTTCTACGCATCTAAACAGAGATTAATGTTTATATTTCGTATCAATCGTAGATAAACAATTTTACCATCCAAGCTATAACTCTGACAATTTTAAAATAGCCTGAAATATTTTTAAAATAATTCTTACTTTACCATTTTGGTAGTATTCATAGATTAAATTTTAATTTAAATCAAATTATAATTATTATTAACTACGGGAAACAGAGAGAGAAAAATACACTCCAGCTCCGGGATTTGAACCACGGGCCTCTATATTTCCAGTATAGCGCTCTACCAACTAAGCTACGCAGAAGAATGAGTTTCTCTGACGTTAATGATACCTTGTCCCGAATTTAAGTGGATGTGGAAAATTGAAAGCTATCATTAACGTACGGAAGGTATCATTAACGTCAGAGAAACTCATTCTCCTGCGTAGCTTAGTTGGTAGAGCGCTATACTGGAAATATAGAGGCCCGTGGTTCAAATCCCGGCGCTGGAGTCTATTTTTCTCTGTCTGTTTCCCGTAGTTAATAATAATTATAATTTGATTTAAAATAATTCTTACGTATAACATTAATATTAGCAGAGGAAAAATATATTTTTCTTTCACTCAAAACAACTATATCATTAGGTGGCTCAGGATTCGAGTGAGGCCATTTCTATTATTGGTCTTCATGTAGCCATTTTAGCCCTTTCCACCATCGGCTGTCAACTGTTTGCTAGTTGTTTCCCTGGAGTTCTTCGTGATGCCATCCGCTGAGACGTTGGTACTTCCAGGAAGATGCCTCTAATCTTCTCTACTTGTTAAACGTCTTATGTCTGTGCTACTAATGCATTCCAGCTGTCGCCCCTCCGGATCCAAGCTAGAAAAATCTTTGAATCAGTCAATAACCATGAGTTTAACTGTGGAATTTTTAAAACCTTTTCTGTATGTTCAAATAACCTACCCCCTATTACTGCTGCGAGCAACTCTAATCTCGGCATTGAAACTTTTTATGTAGAAGCTACACCGTCTTAGCTGCAACAAAATTCACTACAATATCTCAATTTTGACTAACTGGTCGGATAAATATGCAGGCCACGTATGCGTTGTATTTATCACTAGTCACCCCTAGTATCTGTAAAGGCCCCCATACACGATCAAAATGTTTGCGCAAACATTTTGAACGTCTATGGGGCTGTTTGACTGTTTGCGCAAACATTTTGAAAACAATCAGTCGAGACTGAAAGTTTTGCGCGAACATTTTGATGGTGTATGGGGCTGTTTGAGTGTTTGCGCAAACATTTTGAAGCAAATCGGTCGTGCCGAAATTTTTTGCGCAAACACGGTTTGAACGTCCATAGCCTTGTTTGTAGACAGTGTTCGAATATTTTTCAAGGTAATCCTGTCTAGAATGGAGATTATTTATTATTACTTTCTCATACACGCATCAGTATATATTATTGTACAAAAAGAGAAAGTATAGTAACAGAAAAAGTATAGAAATTCGATTGAACCGATTACGATTAAATTTGGAATACCTACATGTTCAGAAAAATTATATCCCAAAGAAAAACCGAGAAATTAACTTTAGCTTTGGAGCACCATCCCTAAACACCATGAAAAATACGTGTGGTGTCACGGGACACCCGGTAGAAACGAAGTACCTTACATTTTTCATTAAATATAAATTATAAAATCACACTGCTAAGTACGTATACATTGCTAACTACTTATACATGGCGGAGTTAGAAAAGAGACAAAATTAAAAGTAACGAACTGTTTGTACCTGGCAGAGTTAAGGAAAAATTAAATGAAAATCATTATTTGTATCATTAAAGCAAGCGTCTTACTATAAATATATATTAAATATAAGAAAAAATTGATCATGATGAGTTTATCGTGAAAGAGTATGTTTGTTAAAGGATGTTGGATTGAAATAGGACTGTTTTCTACCTACCCGGCCTATTAATTTAAAATATTATAAAATATATCTCTTCCTTACTCTACAGCTTCTGCTTGTATCAGGGTTAAATTTTACATGATTATATTTTATTTATTTACAAAACAAAGTGACATTTTTGACACATGTAACAAAAATAATCAAAACAAGTCAAGTAACAGGCTTCCTTAATAACACTTTGTCCCGTCTTTTAAAGCTTACGTTTACGCGAGCGTTGCGTGTGAACGCTTGGGTGGATAACGTTTTCCGACGAACTCAGCCTGGGCATTGGTAAAATGAACATGTGTACCAAATTTCATCTAACTCGGTGAGCTTTTACTCAAGTTATCGTCATCTGTAGATTTCGTGACGGATTTTGCGTGACGGTGATTTTGATCGTTTTTTAGGATTTTCTACCGGGCTCCAGAACGTGCCATAAGGAACTTCGTTCCAAAATCCTAAAAAAATAATTTATTGAAAACAGTTCAGATAATTTTGATTCTAAAAAAAAATTAAAATGTATTCCACTTAAATACGAATCGAATAGTATAAATATTTTTCCCGAGATTTTATTTTCAAGATTTTGATGAAATCAAAAAGTAACCACCTTTTGAATACTTTTTAAACATGTTTAAAAATAACTTAATTAAATGGGATATGATGGATTTAAATGCAGATACGTTTTTTTAACTATCCCTATTCCCTATTAACCGGCCGCCTTAGACTGAATACAATGGTCGATTAAAAAATGGCCAGTTAAATTATTTCATTTTATTATTTTTGTAACAAGGAAACTAATTTTATAACGTTTATATTTATAATTTAATGTCCCCGCACAGCAATGTGCCAACTGCACAAGCAACGGCTATAGACAGGATCTTCATTTAGAAGTTAATTTTATATTTGTACTAAGTATTAATACAGTAAAAGTATATAATTTAAAAAAAACAAAAAAACTCGGAAAAGTGAAAATTGTTTTGCACCGTTTATTTATAATATTGAGTAATATTATTATTATCATTTTTCCCCCCTGCTGCTCATGGAAAGAGAAATAATCAGAGGGGAAGTTTTAATTGGTTCCCGCTATTTATTTTCCGGCAGTTTCTCCTACTGGGAGAAATGCCCGCTCTCCAGAAGTGGAAAGGAAGGGCTTTAACTATTCGCGCTAGAAATCAGGACATTTCATTGGTTCCCGCTCTTTATTTCCCGCCGGTTTCTTCTAATTATTCATATATCTTAGCACCGGTGATGCATTTATTATCTGTGCTTCATTCTCGACCTGTGTTTAGTTTAAAATGTGTAGTTCATTATCATGGCCATAACAAATGTTAAATATAGAGAATTCTTGCGTGAATTCATCGCCGTTTATTGTGATTTGCCTGAACTTGGCACAAGCAGCTTCCGAGTCAGACATCTTGTCCCAAGAATTTCACAAAATAAACTGAGGTTTTCATAATCCCGCAACGTGTATTATTTATATCAATGTTTGCGCAAATATCATAATGTTTGCGCAAATATCATAATGTTTGCGCAAATATCATAATGTTTGCGCAAACTTCATGTTTGACGTGTATGGCCTAGTTTGCGCAAACATCATGTTTGCGCAAAATGTTTGACCGTGTATGGGGGCCTTAATAAGATTTTAATTGGCTCTCTAATCTATCGTATATGCGGGGTTCTTAGCTGCATTGGTTTTGCTTATAATGATTGTTGCTATTTGCTATTGTAAAACTAATGATAAGAGATCGAGCATTTAAATTCCAATGAGTAAATTCCTCTCAACCAAAACGGTTGTTTAACTGCTCTACCGCCTTTTTGTAATTGACTTCAATTAATTCCCTTGCATGAGTATTCGATATTCGAGTATTGAATATATTGACTACGGTTGACTATGGCAAATATTGAAATTTATCTTAGGCTGTCTTCATGAATTTTTTGCGCCTAGAATCCAATAAAATAACGCAGATCTCCTAAATTGAGGTAGTGATGCCTTAAACCCCCTACACATCGGCCAACTGTCGGGCCCGACGGTCGGGGCTGCAACCGTCGGGCCCGACAGTTGGCCAGTGTGTAGCGCTGTCGGGGCATGAATTCTGTCGGGGCCGACGGTCGGCCTGTCGGGTTGGCTGGACCATCCGACCACCGACCCCTCCACCACTTTTTTGTCGGGTCGGTGTGTGTGTAGCGTTGTTGGGTCCAACAGTCCGATTTGCACCTTCACCTCAGCTTCATTTCTGTTTGATGTGACTTTTAGAACTACGCGCCACGAGTATTGCTGCTAAACTGGACTAGTAGTTGAGTCAGCTTATTTGGTCGGCTCGTTCGGTCGGGGTGTGTGTAGGCAAGGCCCCGACAAGGACGGTCGGTGCTAACGGTCGTGTCGGCCAGTGTGTAGGGGGTATTAGGCAATTTAATCTTAATTTCATCAATTCTCTTAAGTCAACTTTTACTTCGCGATTTTTAAGTTCCCGATCAAATTTTGTTTTGACAATTACAAAATTATTTTCATTTTCGTCCATCGAATCCATTTCGGACTCGTAATCTATAGCATCTACTGATGGAGTGAGTTTTATATTTGTATCATTTTCATTTAATTTTTTCGCCTATAACTCAAAAATGTTAAATATTTCTGTCAAAATGCCATAATAAATTTGATATAGATAATTCAATTTCGAACGCCGGGTACCTCCATTAGTTACCTATTAACATACAAAAGTTTGCAGATGACAAAATGTTAACTTATATTTGACACTTTTACATTAAAAGCCTAAGGGTAGTGACACACTTCGCCACCCGGGTAGCGCCACCTAGGTGGAGCTCACCTGGTTGAAGCCACTAGCTCATGCCACCTGACTTGCGCCACCCACTTATATGAGGGATGCAGTCAGCCCCTTATTTGATTTCCCCTATATGTGATTGAAGGAGTGGGGGCTTAGTGGCAGGGTGGCACCGTGTGACAGGCTCAATTGAAAACAATGGGTTGACCTGTGGGTGGCGGCTGGACCGTCGGACGGTCGACCGTGTAGTGCCACCCGGCAGGTGGCGCCACCTCGTGTGACAGGTTCCATCTATTCTAATTGACGACCGGGTAGCGAAGTGTGTCATCCCCCTAGGTGCCTCAAGCCGAGATATCTCCGGTAAGTCCGAAATTTGTTGGTCTTCAAATAGATATAATAACATCTAAATTAATTTACTTAATTTTACTTTTTTCTAAATTTAAAATTAAGCCCGTTGCCACGGACCTAAGGGCTCTTACTATAATATTATAAAAACAACCCTTTATAAATCTGGGACAGGGAATTTTGAACTACATATTAATTTTTAAGCTGAAAACTATACCCGCAACGCATGACTTTTGTGCGGGTTTGCATTTTCCCTTAATATGTGCCCCCCCCCCAACGATACCTCGAAGCGCATGTTTTTAATTTTAAATGAGTTAACTTAGTGTTAATTTTTAATCAGTAAACCGTGTGTAATCTTTGTTAACTGTTTGTAAAATGGTTAAATTTTTATAACTTGGGAATGAAAGAATTGATACATTAATTAATTTTTATAACTGGGTTTGAAAGCCAAGTTGGCTAATTCGTATTGTACGTGCCATCGAAATTTCTTCGAGTTGGACCTCTACCTGGTTTATATACAGGTGGGTTATTTTTCTCCAGGAAATGAGCGGAGCGGCTATTGAAAATTCAAGGGTACACAAAATTAAGGTTTTTAATTTAATATGCGGGATTTTATCGCCTAACCTCAAAGTGGTGGCACGTACAATCCGAATTTACCGCAAAGTTTTATATAAAACTAACTCTAGTCGAGTTTTAGTGAGGGAATGAAACGAGAATTTAAAATGGGCACTGAAGAGGGGCCCGTTGGCGGGAAGGACAGAGAAGTTTAGGAGTGGTGGCAACACTGTAGAGAGTAGAGTATCGATAGTGTGGAACGGAGAAGGAGAAAGGAGTGGCGATCCAGTACCCATAGCCATAGCCAGTGTAGTGCCAGTGGCAGTCGGTGCTTTGTGGAGTGGTCGGAGCTGGCTCGCCTCGTTGCTCGCTCTCCCGCTCTCCCGCCTCCCACTCGTCTCTACTCAAGGAATTTCTGATAAGGATGCGAGTTGGCATTCCTCCTGTAAGAGAGCGCTCCTGTCCCAATAGTTTCTGATGTCATGCACAGTCGTGATAATACGCTATTCAATATGGCAGAATAGGCTAGTTGTCGTGTGGCAGTTGCTCTGGCGTGGATGGATTTGACTAAGTTTAGTAGTGAAATATGCCGAGAAGACGAAATGGAGAAATACCTTTGCCCGAGGGTTGGGATTTCGCCCGGGATTATGACGGGAAAGTGTATTTTATCGACCACAATAGCAAGAAAACCACTTGGATTGATCCCAGAGACAGGTAATTCAGATTATATTATTATACTTTTAATACCGGATTACTTTAGTTTTTTTTTAAAGACAGTTTCTACATTTCTGTTTTCATTTGACAAGTAAACTCTTCCGATTCAATAAAAGCAATTTTCCCCTTTTGTAACTTGTACTTTTGTAAAATCAAAAAAAAATTATAACCAAGTAGGAAGTTTAACTCAATGTTTCCACTATGTAAAGTACAAATTTGATGTATTAATTATCATTTTTTCTTACAATTATAGCAATGATGCTTATTTACCTCTCTGCTATTAACTGACTATTTAGTAGATACTGTTTTGACTTGATAGAATAGCAATAGGTTTTGTGTTACTGCTTTACTCTTACTATGGACCTTGTTCCTTACTGTTATAATACTAGAGTAGGATTTGTTTCTCATAATACTTCTACAAACTTCAGTTTTCCGACCTTCCTTAGTAGATTAAAGCTTTTTTAGACATTTTATTTTGTTAAAAACTGACTGTAGAAAACTGTTATCTTAAGATCGAAGGGAATGTAGGTTCATTACCTCCTGACTTTATTTTAATTCAATTATACTTAACTTAAAAATTACGTAGCTACTAAATCCCTTTAAAGTTATTTAATCTCAAAAACAGTATTACTTCTTTCTTATTATTAGGTTTGCTATGCTTGATAATTACATTGTATACGTTTCTCAAGCCCTACAATAATACGGAATGTTAGAATTCCCTGACATTCCATTGCCATTGTCCGTTGTGCCTTGCTTAGTAGGTTTATTTGTCTAACATATGATTCACTGTAATCTGATTTACTAAAAAGAAACTATAAAAGGGCCTTTTAAGCTTATGTACTAGTATTATTGTTTATACTATATCAGCCGATTTTAACTACTATGGTTCCTTTTGAATTTTAAAATGTAAAAACGAGCATTAAGTGTCAAATGTTTTGTGCAGTTGTAATATTATTAATTGTGATGCCTTTTTCAAAGTTGTCTTGAACATTATCATATAACTGTCTGTTTAACACTAACAATACGCATGTAGTCTAGGCCACTGTGTGAAAATTGATTTGTAAACTGTATTATTCACTAATACTAGTATAGGGACAGTCTTATCGGTCCACCGTTGAGGAAGTAATGAGAGGATACATTAAGGAAGTAACGGATAAGAGCATAAGTTATTTTAAACGAACTCACAATGAAAATCCTTATGTTTTGTTCTACAATTTTTACGATGAAGAATTATTTTAAATGTCCTCCCTCATTTTAACATTCCCCCGTTAGTGCAGAGCTTTAACGGTTTGAAATCGTACGACTTAGAGTTTCTAAAGTTTGAATAAGATATTTGAAAATCCGATTTAAAAGGACACTAATTTGTAAACTGCGGTCGTTCAATTATTTTACTTGTTGTGTACTTTGTTTATGGACGCCCAGAAGTTTACCGGAGTTGATATAAGTCTAATAAGCCTTATCCAATCTGTGATATGCTGTCAAATTTCTTTACGGTCCATCTGTAAGCCGTATTACAATGTATACAAGAGCCGAATTATTGTATATTTGTTTATGGACGCCCAGAAGTTTACCGGAGTTGATATAAGTCCAATAAGCCTTATCCAATCTGTGATATGCTGTCAAATTTCTTTACGGTCCATCTGTAAGCCGTATTACAATGTATACAAGAGCCGAATTATTGTATATTTGTTTATGGACGCCCAGAAGTTTACCGGAGTTGATATAAGTCCAATAAGCCTTATCCAATCTGTGATATGCTGTCAAATTTCTTTACGGTCCATCTGTAAGCCGTATTACAATATATATAAGAGCCGAATTACAGTTTATTTTTTTAAAAGACATATTGGAATATGCTTACAAGCCTTATTAAAATATATATTTAAGAGTCATATTACAATATATTTAAGAGTAGTTAGACAATATGTTTAAGTGCTATTTTACGGTGTGTTTTAGTGGTGTTTTACGATATGTTTATGAGCGGTTTTATGGAACCTTCAATGCCAATCGTCTCTACGCTAGAGTAAAACACAAGCAAGGAGTAAGAGGTAGAGGGAGTGACGCGTGCACACTCCAGTAGTATATTTGAAGTAAAATATAGTTCTTAAAATGAGACTATTTTGTTTAAAATTTTGATAATGGACTTGGGTGGTTTTTTAAATTTGTCAGATCATACAATATGCTCAGGTGTAAGACTCGTATACTCACAAATTATGATTGGATTTGATCATAAAAGAATTATGTCTGTCTATTTATTGTGAATTATGTCTGTCTATATCTATGTCTACTATATTGTCTGCGGTGGTTTTTTGGAATATTCTTTTCTCCGCTGATCAAATCTCTTGCCTCGTGCATTAACTTCAATCTAAAAGCGGCATTAATTTTGATCGGGTAGTCCAAACTATAATTATAAACGACAGATGATGCACAAAATGCTTAATATGTTTATTGAAATGTACTAATCTTAACACCTAAATGAACTAAATGGGACTGTACACTAGTTAGTTATCGTAACTTATCAATTACAAGGATATACTTAAGAAATATGAATGAAGTGTGCTCTCTGTAAGTTGATTTTAAGAAACAATAGTACAGAACTAGAAGAATCTCTTGACCATTGTTCAAATGTGAATCCATTAATTCATTTCTCTTCCAAGATTAAATAACTCTTGGGGTTCATAATTATTTAATACTACCGTTTATAATGTTTAAGAATTTTTACCAATCAAAAGAATTTGGTATCGTCAGGTAATAGGTGTATTTTCTATGTAGCTATTGTAAGAATATTTTCTTCTTGAAGCTCTTATCCATTTAAAAAATATATTGACTCACAGAAATATAATTGTTATGAAAGTTTTATCTAATTCATACTTATGCTGTTAAATTATTTTCATAATGTACATTTGATTTTATCTTTTCTGAGGGTGGATTTTGGCTCATAAGTATTTACATGTTTACAATAGCACTAGATATAAGGCACTAGCATAACAAAGAATCTATTCAGATTTACCTGTTTGTTAGAATTTATCATTAATTTGTGAAAATTATGCATATATGCTTGTAAATCTTTAACAAATTTGTAATTATTTTTAATTATTATTATTTTAAATCAAATTATAATTATTATTAACTACGGGAAACAGACAGAGAAAAATACACTCCAGCGCTGGGATTTGAACCACAGGCCTCTATATTTGTGGTTCAAATCCCAGCGCTGGAGTGTATTTTTCTCTGTCTGTTTCCTGTAGTTAATAATAATTAATTATAATTTGATTTAAATTAAAATTTAATCTTTCCGTGGTGTGAATACTATCAAAACCGTAAAATATGAATTTATTATTATTGTTAAACAAATAATTTAGGACTATTATTATGCATATAACATATTTGGGATAATCTTCTGCATTGAGATGATTTGGTTGAGGTTAAGACCTATTCCTCTTAAGGGGGCTACACACCTTCCGTTTATCTGTCATAAATAACTGTGTGAAAATCCTTACTTTTATCTAACTGAAGGTGTGTAGGATAGCATCCGATTTTTCTTCAGTTCTGTCTTCACTTTCGACAGGTTTGGTTCTAAGTGTGTTCTAATTAAATTTGAAAAATTAAAATGCACAGACTTTTTATCTGCGTAAAAACCGGTTCAAACTGAGCAGTTCAGTACAGATTATTGCTCAGACATGATGCCACACGAGATAAACTACACAGATAAACGGAAGGTGTGTTGCCCCCTTAATGTATATTGGTAATGATACTAGTAATCAAATAATATAGTACTATAACTATGGCTGTTTGTCAAAATATCTTCAGTTCTGAGATTACTGCAACTACTATTTGTTTGAAATTGAGATTAGTATTAGTGTGGTAGTATTATTATTATTATACACAGAGATAGAACTACCCTTCAGTTTAGAGTTTGTCGTGACTATAATTTAGTTGATGTTGAGACTATATTTGCTCTTCTATATTTTGGTAATGGTGATTGTAGTGAAATAATGTAGTATTATTATTATACACAGAGATGGAGCTATCTTCAGTTTAGAGTTTGTTGTGACTATAATTTGGTTGATGTTAAGACTGGTTGCTCTTATATATATGTTGGTAATGGTGATTGTAGTGAAATAATGTAGTATTATTATTATACACAGAGATGGAGCTATCTTCAGTTTAGAGTTTGTCGTGACTATAATTTAGTTGATGTTGAGACTGGTCTTCTTATTTATATGTTGGTAATGGTGATTGTAGTGAAATAATGTAGTAGTAGTATTATTATTATACACAGAGATAGAACTACCTTCTGTTTAGAGTTTGTCGTGACTATAATTTAGTTGATGTTGAGACTGGTCTTCTTATTTATATGTTGGTAATGGTGATTGTAGTGAAATAATGTAGTAGTAGTATTATTATTATACACAGAGATAGAACTACCTTCAGTTTAGAGTTTGTCGTGACTATAATTTGGTTGATGTTGAGACTGGTTGCTCTTCTACTTTTTGGTAATGGTGATTGTAGTGAAATAATGCATTGTAGTATTATTCACCGAGATGGAACTATCTTTGGTTCGGAGTTGGTCGTGACTATAATTCGGTTAATGTTGAAACCTATTCCCATTTATAATTTTTAATACTGGAGTTGCTCTCTTCTAATTTATTAATAATTTTCTTTTTCTACTTATTTATTAATTATATTTAAATAGATTTAGAGTCAAAACAAAAGGGTTGACAGAAATGGATACTACTGGGCATCTGTGTTTCTTGTTTTAAACCCAAAAAACTGTAGAATCCGACAGGCCTGGGGGCAGAGTCTACCCGATGGCTCTTTACCTACATTATACTTATAGGTGATACGAGATCAACAGTAATGACTTTATCAGATTGTAGTGTAGTTACCTATTTACTTCACTCAATGTGGAAGCAATTATGCAGATTGAAAACCTAGTCCGTTCAGAAATATCATGCACGTTAGAGGAATTATTTTGACACATTGTTTGCCAGATTTTAGTACAATGTGAAATAATAAATTAAATTCTACATTTCTAATTTATTTAATTTGGTTCTCCTGTGCCTGTTCGCTTTTGTTTTTACATAAAAGGCTAACCGCACACTGGAGACTTTCTGCAGACTGTTTCCAAACTGTCTTGGTTGTGTCTGTCTTGTCACATTTGTGTCATTACTGCCATTGCAAAGTGGAGGCAAGACAGTTGCATATCTTGTACCCAGCAAAATGGATCTCGTGGAAATAACTGTGATTTGTGCATAACAGTCTGCGGACAGAAATATGCCGGCACATCTCCTAGGCTGGAGGAATCTTCTGCCTTGCTACAGTGTTTGCCTCCAGTGTGCGCACTCCCGTATACTGTATAAGCCCTTGAGGTAGTGACAAAACTGTCTGCGGACGAAAAGACTCCTGTGTGCGCCTAGCGTAAAGGACTAAAGACACCTCAAATAATAGAAGAAGTGACATTTTAATTCAATTGAACTCCAAGAGAATAAACAAGAGTTTGTTTTAATTCTTACCGAGAATTATTAAACTATGCTATTCTATAAATAAGTGTAAAATTTTTGAATTAGATACATATGCAACTATCTTTTTAAATGAGTACTATATGTTAGAAAATGATGAAGTGCAGTTTATTTAATTTCTTATTAATGTTATAGTTCATAAAATTGGAAGTTGGATTGAAAGCCACCTAACATTGGTATCCAATGTGAGATTTATGCTTATAGCTAGATGCAGGATTAAAATTAGAGGTTGGACTGCTTACATTGGTATCCAATGTGAGACATGCATATACCTAGATGCAGGATTAAAATTAGAGGTTGGACTGAAAGCTTACATTGGTATCCAATGTGAGACTTATGCATATACCTAGATGCAGGATTAAAATTAGAGGTTGGATTGAAAGCCACCTAACATTGGTATCCAATGTGAGACTTATGCATATACTTAGCTAGATGCAGGATTAAAATTAGAGGTTGGATTGAAAGCCACCTAACATTGGTAGCCAATGTGAGACTTATGTATATAGCTAGATGCAGGATTAAAATTGGAGGTTGGATTGAAAGCAACCTTACATTGGTATCCTATGATTGACTATATGCATATAGCTAGATGCAGGATTAAAATTAGAGGTTGGACTGAAAGCTTACATTGGTATCCAATGTGAGACTTATGCATATAACTAGATGCAGGATTAAAATTAGAGGTTGGACTGAAAGCAACCTTACATTGGTGTCCAACGTGAGACTTATGCATGTAACTAGATGCAGGATTTATTTTTACTTGTCATTTCATTCTGACTAAATTCCTTTTTTTTTCGGTTTTTGCTTTATTCCATTTTCATAATATATTAAAATAGTCATGGCATCTTCTTAAAATTAATCCTTTTTGTTATATAGGTCTTGGAATAAAAATAATACCCTGTTGTTCAAATTTGTCTAAGTGTCTTTAAATTGATGCTGGCTGCAATCTATTCTTCAAATTTAGTTCTTCACAAATTATAACAATTCACTTTTACAGAAATTGTGTAACATTTTGAGCACTTCTCAGGTCCTACTGTATAATTAGTTAGTAATCACATCTTCTCTTTGGTCGAGACAATAAAGTCTTCAAAATATCCGATTGTAGTACATAATATCTAAAATAATAATAATAATATTCTTTATTTCCATTAATGATTTTCCTTTTTTGACACAAACCTTTTAAATTGAAATTCGTTTATGATTTAAAAGAGTTATGCGACTTGAATTTTTCATGTGAGACTTTAAACACTAAAAATAAACAGGATGTGCAAATTATGTCACTGAAGCTCCATATTATATGTAAATGCGAAGGAGATATGGATGAGTGCACCATATCCATCGTGCCTAGCCTTCCTTCTCACATCCCAGTGTTGAGGCCTACTTTTTAACTATTTTTGTACTTTACAAAGAATTTTTCTTTTGATTATTATCATATTTGAATAAATTTTAATTTTAATAGATCTAGAAGTTTTTAGATCGATACTCATGTTATCAGAGCCGTCAATATTTTGCCTTTGAACCTAGGTTGATTTATAATGATATCTTTGCGGACCTGTTTGTCAGGTCGCCACTGGGGGCTGTCTCAGAGTCGCAGGTACTCAGGTATCTTTTAACTTTGATGCTGCCCTGCCCCCCTTCTCCCTCATTAGTTTCAAGCCGTTTCATATCCCCTTCCTTGAAAGCAGCTTCCCCTTCCTACGAATCAACAATTTTGTATTGCATGGAATTTATGGGTTCCTGTAACGTAATACTTGACTTTCTTATGCCCCACATAAATTTTAATTTTTTTTCTTTATATAGTCCTTTTTTGCGTTTACTTCTCTTTTTTTTATGATTCCACCGATTTCTACGCTTTGTGATAGATTCCGGTTCTCCTTAGTTCTTAATTTCATCGAAACTCGCGAACCCCTTTGCGATCCCTTTTCCTCGCTTGTGTGTAACTTTTTTTGGTATCGCTTGGGATTTATGGGTCCTGTAACGCAATGTACCTATTAAAATCTTAAAGTTATCTTAATTCAATATCCCTTTTATAATCTGCAACTAAATATTTTGCAATTCTACATTCTTCTTCCTGAATCTTAGAACACATTGCTGATTACAATTTGATACGAATTTATTTAATTTTCTGATGACCTTATTCTCTATCTGAGAATCTCTTTTCTATTAAAATCTACTGTGAAAGGTAAATTTCATCGATGTCCTTCTTTCTTTAAATTAAAATAACCGCACATTTTGTCAGAGATTTTCGTCGATACTAATTACTCAATATTAGTCGATGAATAACACATAGCCTGCAATTCTCTTTTAAATGTAACTTTCTTAGTATTTTTATTCATTTATTGCCCTATACGAAGTATTAGACCGATTTAAACTGGATTTTTCTTTTGTGCAGCAAATTCTTTGATAATATGTTAACCTTCGATAACGTGAAGAATGCCTTAAGTTTCTTTTCTGTTTGCATGAGATGGTTACGCATGCGTTGTCGCGGAGTATTAGTCTGTAGACAATATATGTTTACTGCGATTAATCTTGGTTAATAATTTATAATTAATATTAATATTTTTGTTAATGTATGTGAAGAATGCCTTAAGTTTTTCTTCTGTTTGCATGAGATGGTTACGCATATGTTGTCGTGGAGTATTAATCTGTAGGCAATATATGTTTACTGCGATTAATCTTGGTTAATAATTTATAATTAATTTTAATATTTTGGTTTATTTTTTTATTTTAAAGATACAGATTTTAATGTCCAATTGTTGTTTAGTTGTTAGACACTTTTATATCCTTTTTAAGTGGGAACATTTGTTTGTAAAATTGTTTATTTTTTACACAATTTGCGAGAGACACCAAGGGATGTGCCACGCAAGCGTGACACATAGGAACTGTTCCAACATCAGACATAACGTCATTAAGATGTTGGCTCGGCATTACGCCATGTCCTGCAACGTTTCGTCGCGTCCGACTCATCAGGGGCCCGACGATGCCCACCGATGATGAGTCGGACGCGACGAAACGATGCAGGACATGGCGTAATGCCGAGCCAACATCTTAATGACGTTATGTCTGATGTTGGAACAGTTCCTATGTGTCACGCTTGCGTGGCACATCCCTTGGTGTCTCTCGCAAATTGTGTAGCCTATTGCAGTGTGCAAAAACACGGTATTACTCTGCTGATGTGTTTATTTTTTATTTATTTTTATTTAGTGATTATTTATGATTTACGGTTTACATTAAACGAGAGAGTGGACACGATAGATGTTTTAAACTTACGTTCTCTAACCTACGCTGCCAGTAATAATATATCAATCATCTTCTCGAATAAAAGTTATGACTTGTATAGTACCTCGAAAAAGGTTCTTGTTTAATTTAATCATGTGTAGTAGATGATTTTTATAAATTTAAAAATAAAAAAAATAAATAAAAAATCCCGGCTATAAAAGTGTCAATTATTTAGTATAAGATTTCGTTCTGCGTCCCAGTTAAAGAGGTTTCTCTCCTATCCAGGTTCGTTCCAACGTACTTCTAAAGCCGGCCATACACGTTGCAGTATTCCTGACTGGTAGACTGCACCGGTATACTATACCTGATATTCAGTCAGGTATACTTATACCTGACTGGTATCCTATACAGGTTACCTATTCAGGTAAACCGGAATGTGTGTGCTATCAAGTTGTGACATAACTGCACAGTTATGATAGTAGACACGCTCCTGTTCACCTGTTCAGGTTACCTGTACAGGTTTATCTATCAGGTATACCGTAACGTATATGGCCGGCTTTACCGGTGATATTTCACAATAAATTATAGGTATAATTTTTTTTAAATATTGACATAATGACCTAATATTTTACGTTTAATATTTGTAATTTTTTAAAATTTATATGCAAAATACGTTGACTCTTTATGCATTTCTCCCCCCTTTTTTTTGTTAATAATAATTTTCGTATTAATAATATGTATATTAACCAATTAAAGGACAAAACTGTTTGTATTTTCATCTGCCTTTATTGCTTTTAGATATACGTAAAGATGTATTAAAGTTAACTGCTTTCTTCGCATGTTTTTTTTAAAAATACATTAAAAATTACTTTTCGGAGTCATTTTTCATCGCTTTTACGGCGTGTTTTTGAAGAGTTGTGGAAGAAGTGGTTAGAAGTATTTAAAACATATTATTATTATGTATCTGAAATTATTTCCATGCCTATATAGGTATTTATATGTGAGATTATGTCTAGGTTAATATTTAAAACCTTTATAAAATTTGTCTGCAGAAGCTTTTATTGTTTGGTAGTTATACCTTTTTAGATGTAGGTTAGTTATGTATTTTTAGAATTTTAAAAGTTAGCTAAGATAACAAAGGTCTCAACAAGATGTAATAATTATAGTATGGATAAGTAGATTAGTAGAAGAATATATTTTTAAAGAGTACTATTGTACTTCTGTCTAAAATCTTCGTAAACTATATCATTAGAGATATAATAGTTATAGTATGGATAAGTAGATTAGTAGAGGACTAAATATATTTTTAAAGAGTACTATTGACTTGTGTCTAAAAGCTTCGTAAAGTAAATCATTAGAGATAAATAGTTTTAGTATGGATAAGCAGATTATTAGAGGACTAAATATATTTTAAAAAAATACTATTGTACTTCTGTCTAAAAGCTTCGTAAACTAAATCATTAGAGATAAATATTTTAGTATGGATAAGCAGATTAGTAGAGGACTAAATATATTTTTAAAGAGAACTATTGTACTTCTGTCTAAAATCTTCGTATACTAAATCATTTGAGATAAATAGTTTAGTATGGATAAGCAGATTAGTAGAATAATATATATTTTTAAAGAGTACTATTGTACTTCTGTCTAAAATCTTTGTGGGGTATTAGGTGATCCTGTATCAAAAGGTACCCTGCGGCCTTCGATATCCCCTGTTATGTGTTTATGGTTTGTAAAACCTTAGAGATACTTTGGAAGACTGCTGTTAGTCAAGAAGAACGTGGTGGGCTTCTGGAATTAGGGTGGTGTGCGCGCCTAGTCTTCCCGCTCCGTTATATGAACTCCCCCTGTCGGAGATTTCTCGCCGATCCGGAATCCCAAGTCGGAAAATCCGATAGTAAACCACTCTTGGAATTCTTGAACCTTACTGCAAAGGCGATTGACCGACATATTATTTACAACTCCTTCTCGTAAAATAAAAATGTGCTCGTATTTTTTTTTTTTTTTTTTTTTTGATCCGATATTAAATCTCCTTTATTTATTTATAATATAATTATTTTTATCTCTTATTGTCCAATTTTAAATTCAATTATTCTTCAATATTTTGATAATAATATAGTATTTTATGTTATTACTCATTTTATTATTATTTTTTTTTTAGACTAATTAAAATTTATATTCCAATTTATTTCAATATAAAAACTAAAAAAGTTCTGATTTCAATCATTCTAAAAAAAAAAAAAATTCTCATTGCAGTTAACAGTTTTTTTTTGTGGGTATATCACTCATGTTCGTAAAAATTAAACAGGCTGTCCATATTTCGTTGCTGTCCCCTTTTAATTTTTAGTGATGTTTTCTTATAATTGTTCCTTTAGGGGTGTTAAAAAAAAACACTACGTTTTTTGCAATATTTCTTCCCCAATTTTAGACATTTTCAAGCCTAAAATTTTTAATTTTTGATTAGACGAAGATCTTTTACATATATATTAAATACATTTATCTAACATAGAATTGACTTGATTGAATTATTAATATATAAATTCAATAATAATTTTGTGTAAAAACAACTGAACATTGGACTGTATTATGACTGTATTGGACTGTATTGACTGGCTGTGTTATTGTGGATGAATGAACATTGAAGAACAAAATTTTTCAGTTTTTGTTGTTGAAATAACGCATTATTTAAGCATATATGCGAGTACAACAGTGGAATTATAATTTGTCAAAAGGTTATCACCAGAATGCATTTTTTCTTCTTAATGTTAAGGATTTTTAATCATCATTGATATCAGTTCATTGTGACCATCATACGACATCGTACTTTTTTCTGTATGAATCATATTCCGACGTAGGATTTTCTGATTTTTTTTTTACAAAAAATACATAGAATTCGCGTGATTTATGCTTGTTTTATCGTAAGATACGGTCATATTGTTTGAATTTGTCGGAGCTTTTAAGTTTGACATATGTTTGTTAACTAATTATTTTATGTCTTTCTTTGATCGTCGCCGTTCTGAAGCGATAAAATTAAAATACTTAGTTAGACATTTTGACGGACTTACTCACTCGGATTTTTATCACCGCTTATGCTTGCTTAAGTATACAATAGATACTGTGTTTAAATACATTACCTTTGGAATAATATATTGTTCTTTGCTTACTTACCCCGGTGCAAGTTAGTTCCACCGTGTCTCGCCCGTATACCTTGAAACATTTTGTACTTACCTACGGATGTTAAGTTGTTTTTTTACTTAAGAGTCGTACTTAGGAACGTGATTTTTTCTACAATGAGTGTATTTGCCTATGAAGGTCATCGGTTTGTTTCTAAGGTCATACGTTTTTTTATGCGTCTGCATCAAAGGATTTGTATATATTATATTTTAACTGTGCATCTCTTTAAGTTCATTTTTGGAGGAAGGGGAAACAAATAAAAATATTAAGAAATATACCGCTCTGCTTAAATTTTCCGCTTAATTTTACTAAAAGCAGAATGAGTGTGTCCGAACGGCTTAATGTACTTTCTGAAATCAAAGCCCAGACACCGACAATAATCTTTAAAATGCGAAACGTGTTCGCCACCAATGATCGTCTCGATCGCTGAGCATAGTAGCCGATTCCTTCGGTCGTGTAATGTTGCGTTTTTATTAGTTCCGTACCTAAATGTTAGCTAATTATGAATGCATGGAAACTATCGTAAAGTTCCCCTTAGTACTGTTTTGAATACTTAAATTTTAGAAGAAAAAATTATGACGATTGTTGTTACAAGATTTGTACCTTCTTAACGTTTGTACCTTTTTAACTTTTCTCAGGCTGATTAGTTTTCTTGTTCTAAAGTCGACTATAGTACTAAATACCTAGTACTATAATCGATTATTGTACTAAAGACCTAGTGCTGTAATCGACCAGAACGTAAAAGATAACGTTTATAACTAACTAGCAATACATTTAGGTAATCCTGCTCGTAAAATTTCTTCCTCATAAATACACAGTTCATTGAGCACACAATTCGTGTGGTCATTCCACAGAAATCTCGGTGTAAAAAAAATCTTTTTAATGCTAAAAACAATTTAAATATTCAAGTCAAGGTCGGACTAATTTTTTTTTATTAAAAATCTAATGTTTATTCATTATTTAAATATTTTAATGCCATAATTATTTTCATGTCCGTTCTCTTTCAAGTATTCTTACAGGATTATTATATCCTTCCAACTTGTTTTTATTTTTAGGTCTAAATGCGTAATTATAGTAATATAAAACATCTAAAAAAATATATATATAGTTTCTTTTACTTTTCCATATAAAGAGAAAAAGTATTGTGATGGCGAAAATACGATTTTGAGATTTTTATGGATTTACACGTCTTTGAGTAAAAAGCAGTTTTTAAATAATGTCTGCTGTCTGTGGAAGACGCGTGGAGCTTTAACTACATGTCCGATTTTGACAAAATTTGGCACACTTGTTCAGAAAAATCATACCCCGGGGGCAAAAGCGTGAAACGAATTTTTGCTCCGAATTCGGGCGCGCTACCCCTCAAGAACTTTAAAAAAAAAAGTGAAAAAAAGTTATTTCTTAAAAACGGTTCCGACGATATTAATTAAAAACTTCTTAAATGTATTCCATTTGAATACGAATCTAACAATATAAGCCGTTTTCTTGGAAAAAATCTAGTTCCTGATAAAAATAGCTTTAAACGCGAACGGAGAGAGGCTGGGTTCGATTCCCCGCCGAGGAGAAGTTATTTTTATGATACATTTTGATAAAATATTCAACAATAATTAAATGTACCTATACGAAAACTCGAAAACTAATAAATGGAAAACACTTGGCTAAGTAATTATAAACTCGTATATATGAGAAAGTTTGTCTGAGTTGTCTCGAACCGATTACATGAATGATAATTGTATGACTTATTTATACCTTTTAAACTCATTTATTTAGAGGACTCATTTTAGGGTCACTTAACGTATAAATTAAACATACATGTTGGTTATTTGAATATAAATTTTATAAGTGTTATGGTCGTAAGTATTGGGTTATAGTAAAAAAACTTAAAAAGTAAATGTTTTATAATGTGTATAAAATTTATACTTTAATTTAAAATTTAAACAATAGATAATGTTTAAATTATATTCTCTGATTACGTTAAACAAACAAACACTGTTGACCTAACTTACTCAATGGTTTATTGTGTTGAAATGATGGCGATTCGATCGATGAATCGATTGAATCACGGAAATCTTAAATATCATAAATTTACAATATCAGTTGAATTTAGATATAATATTATAATATTTCTGAAAAATTAACTGTTTCTGACGGATTTGATTTAAAATTAATATTTTAAATGAAATCCATTTAAGTAATCATAATAATCGTCTAAGCGTTTTCCCTTATAGATATCTAGTTCACGAGAAAATTGTTATTAATACGGACAATGAGATTCTGGGTTCGATTCTCCGCTGGGGAAGAGTTATTTTTATGGATGTTTTGATACAATTTTCAAATGGTTAATTAAATGTAACCAGGAAAAATCGAAAAACACTCTTGATCTTGCGTATATAATTATATATTCATAATTCGTATAAGACAAAGTTTGGAACGATTTCAATTTGAGCCTTAATTGGTACTTCTTACATTGTTACTCCCCTATGATGTTTTAGAATATAAATGACTTTGACTAAATAACTAATTAAAAAAAAAGGTTTTTTTTAGTCCAATGTACTTTGGGATAAAGGAATATCATACTTCTGTTTTTTTTAAGGGAACAGTCTAAAGAAGAACATTCCGTACTTCCCCTTTGTTATTATGGAATTTTAGTCCAATGTCCAAGGAATATCACACTTGAGTTTTTTTAAGGGGAGTAACAGTCTAAAGAAGAACAGTCCGTACACCTTCTTTAGATTGTTACTCTCCCCAGTTATTTTTATAAGGGGACTTTGACTAAACAACTAATTAAAAAAAAGGGTTTTTTTTAGTCCAATGTACTTTGGGATAAAGGAATATAAGGCTAGTAACAGTCTAAAGAAGAACATTCCGTACTTCCCTCTGTTTATTTTTATAAGGGGAGTAACAATTTAAAGATGTGCCCCTTAATTATATGTATAAGAGCCGTTAAGCCTGTGGCAACGAGCTTAATTTTTGTATTTAGATAAAAAAAAGAGTAAAATGAAGTAAATTTAATTTAGATAAGAACTATTTGAAGACCAACAAATCAAAACATTTATTTTTATTATGGAATAAATGTGGTTTGCCTTAGCTTAACACTAACAAATCATTTCGAGGTGATTCATCGCCTTCATCGGGTACTCGATTATATAAATGATAAGCTATTGTATTTAGTCTTTATTTAACAATAAACTCTTAAACATTTCCCCTCTCTTGAGTTGAATTCTCAGCTAAGTTTGAGGTCTAAGTTGAGAAGCGGACTAGTGGAAGCTGAAGACAAGGTAGCTGTGGATGTAGTGGTAGTGTGTATATGTGTGTGTAGTAACGAAGTGAAGGTACAAGAGTCGTTGTTCTCTTTCTGAGGAATGTTAATACATATATCTACTTCTCGTGGCTTGACTTGCGGCCTTGAGAGTGTCCGGATTCCTTTACCGCTTCTGTATCAGATCAGTGACGCCTCTCAAAAAGGTCATTCTTCTACTACGGATCCCGGCCCTAACTAATACTAATTTTAGTTCTAACATCTTCTATTTTTCGAGATTTCTTCGTTTGTATCTCCGTTTTCACTAAATGTCTCCTAGTTTTTTTTTTTTTTTTTGTTTTTTTTTTCTAATAATCATAAAAAATGTATTTAAGATAGTTCATACCATTTATTATAGTATATAAAACTAAAAAAAAATCGACAAAATATCTGCCTATTGAAATAAAATAACAAAATGTTTTTTGATTCATCTTAATTATTTCCCTAATAATTATTCTTCAATTTTTAAAATTCTTCGAGTTAAAGTAGTATTAAAAATAAAAAAAATAAAAATTTTGGTATGAAATACAAATTTAAATATTAAAAACCATTTATATTCTACATAATTTTTCTCTTAGCATATTATAACAAGTAAATTTGTCAAAAACAAAAGAAAATGGCTGGGGAATATGCAAATAAAATGTAGAGGGGTTATATACAACATTTGAGGTTAGATTAACTCAGTATAACAGAGCTTTTACTCTGTTATATTCTGTGTTAGTTGGTCTGAAAAGTTCATCGACATCTTGACGGAAACTTGGCATTTTAATGGTCGATAATGGTGCGTTGTTTTAATTATCGAATTATTATTATTACATATGTCCATGTTAAAAAAATCAGTAAATAGTCCAGGATCCAGGAGATAACGTGCACAAAAGTGTCTTACTAAAATCAAGCTAGAATTTTATATACAAGTTAATCTTTTAGTGCCTTTTAAGAATATGTGGTCGGCTTAGTTCATCTGCAGGACATAGCTTGGCAATAGGCAATTGAAAAAAAAAAAGAAAAAAAACCCGGTGGAGATCAGACATGTCCCATGTCCCGCCAATTATGGTGGACAGTGTGATTTTCATGATCCTCAGCACAAAATTAGTTAGTAGACCCAAAATCAAGTTGATGTTAGTTTGTCCCTTGATAGGTTAGTTATTCAAATCAAAGTAGTCCCCTATCAAGGGACAAACTAACATCAACTTGATTTTGGGTCTACTAACTAATTTTGTACTGAGGATCATGAAAATCACATTGTCCACCATAATTGTCGGGACATGGCCGCTCTCCTCCGTTTTTTTTTTTTTTTTTTTTTTTCAAATGCCTATTGCCAAGCTATGTTCCCCAGACGAACTAAGCCGACCACATATTCTTAAAAGGACTAAAAGATTACCTTGTTTACAAAATTCTAGCTTGATGTTAGTCAGACACTTTTTTGCACGCTATCTCCTGGACTAAAAGGTATATTGGGAGATCTAGATCAAAATGTATTTATTTTATCTTTTGTTGTTTTTAACAATTTTCTAGTGATAATAAAATAAGTTTATAACTGTTAATTGTTAACTGAGCGCGCGAGTTAATAATTCCTGTTGAAAGGCATGTCTCTGTCTCGAGTTTCGACGTGCCAAAGAAATTTCTGTCGGGCCGAGCGGTTCCTGGATCCGGCACCAGATCTTTTGGATATGAGTTTTTGTCATTGTAATTGTCGTAAGAGAAGTAGGTTAAGCATGCGTTATTTTACCGGGTGGAGAGGGCCTCAGGCATTTGCCCCCTCTACCACTTTCAGTTTCACTCATGTCCTGAAGCCAGCCGCTAGGGCAGTACGATTTGACAAGCCTGCTTACAGCTTGACTCTTTCCATTCTGTCACACTAAATATCATCCTTTCCTCAGCTCATGTTACAAATATAACCGTAAGCCTTCATACGTTCTCTTGGCTCATTTTATAAATATAATCATAAGCCTTTATACGTTCTCTTGGCTCATGTTACAAACATAACCATATGTCTTCATACGTTCTCTAGGCTCACGATACAAATATAACCATAAGCCTTCATGCTTTCTTTAGGCTTCATGTTACAAATATAACCTTAAGCCTTATACGTTCTCTAGGCTCATGTTACAAATATAACTGTGAGCCTTCATACGTTCTTTAGGCTCATTTTACAAATATAACCATAAGCCTTCATACGTTCACTAGATTCATGTTACAAATATAACCGTAAGCCTTCATACGTTCTCTAGGCTCACGTTACAAATACTACCTTAAACCTTCATACTTTCTTTAGGCTTCATGTTACAAATACAACCTTAAGCCTTCATACTTTCTTTAGGATTCATGCTACAAATGTAACCTTGAGCCTTATACGTTCTCTAGGCTCATGTTACCTATAAGCCTTCATACTTTCTTTAGGCTTCATGTTACAAATACTACCTTAAGCCTTCATAATTTCTTTAGGCTTCATGTTACAAATACAACCTTAAGCCTTCATACTTTCTTTAGGATTCATGCTACAAATGTAACCTTGAGCCTTATACGTTCTCTAGGCTCATGTTACAAATGTAACCTTGAGCCTTCTTACGTTCTCTAGGCGCATGTTACAAATATAACCTTAAGCCTTCATCCTTTCTTAAGGTTCGTGTTACAAATGTAACCGTAAACCTTCATACGTTCACTAGGTTTATGTTACAAATATAACCTTAAGCCTTCATCCTTTCTTAAGGTTCGTGTTACAAATGTAACCGTAAACCTTCATACGTTCACTAGGTTTATGTTACAAATATAACCTTAAGCCTTAATACGTTTTCTAGGCTCATCTTAGAAATGTAGCCATAAGCCTTCATACGTTCTCTAGGCTCATTTTACAAATATAACCATGAGCCTTTATACGTTCTCTAGGCTCATGTTAGAAATGTTACTATAAGCCTTCATACGTTCTCTATTGGCTCATTTTACAAAAATCACCATACGCCTTTATATGTTTCTCTAGGCTCATGCTATAGAAATGCAACTTTAAGCCTTCATACGTGTCAGGCTCATTTTATAAATATAACCATGAGCCTTTATACGTTCTCTAGGCACAAATATAACTGTACGCCTTCATACGTTCTCTAGGTTCATGTTACATTTGTAACCTTAAGTCTTCATACATTCTCTAGGCTCATGGTACTAATATAACCTTAAGCTCTTATTTGTTCTTTATGCTCATGCTACAAATATAACCGTAAGACCTCATACATTCCTTCCACTCGAGTTACAAACATAACAATATGCCCTCGTACATTTTCTGACCGATTGTTGCTGATACAGTCGTATAATATCGTTCCTTCGTCTGACGCATGTTAAAAGCTAAATCCATACATTCCATTTATTTGTCAGTAATCACAACAAAATCTCTCTTGCAGTGTTTCGACTCAAGTTACAAACACGACAATGTATCCTCATACATTTTCTGAACGCAATTGTTACTTAAACAAACGTGTAATATCGTGTTAAAAATATTTACTCATATCGTGTAATATATAAGTAAAAATATTGATTAATTTAGAAACATCTATACGATCTTAGAATGTACTCATACATTCCTTGGATTAGTATTACAATCAAATATTATTATTAAGACCTTGCAATATTTTCTGAGCTTATTCTCCTGCTTACATAATCGTAGTTGTTATGTATTCCTTTAATTCAAACGTCTAAATTTTATTAGAAAACCTGAAAATATTCCCTGGTCTCTTGTTAAAAATATCGTTTAAAAGTATAGTTCGCATAACATCCCTTTGAGAAAATTGTAACTATTACCTACATTTTTTTTTTCCTTTTTTTTTTTAGACTCTAACCACTAACTATTCAGCATTCTTTAAATACTTAAGAAATTACCTTCTAGGCGTTTTAGCTCAACTATAAAGAATTTCTACTTCCTTTATCTTTTATTCGAAACATCCAACTCAATAATTCTAATATTCTTCTTCTTTTAAAAAAAAATGTATTTAGAATGAGTTTGTTTTAAATTTCCAGCGCCATATCAACTCGTTTTCACACTCTAGAGGTAAAAATGAAGCTATTAAAATAAAAGCGGAGGAATTCGAAAGAGGTCTTTACCTAACCATTGACTATACTGCATTCCTTAAACATCTGCTTAAGAAATAACCTCGGCTATCTTACCTACTCTACTCTTCTCCTGCAGATCATGGTCTATCTCCCTTTGGGTCTTTCTAATACTAATAACGATCTACCATCTGCCATCTTGAAATCTCTAGTCTCTTGTTACTTTATGAACTTCTAGCTATACCCAAAACCCCCCGAGGCTTTTATTTTCTATTACATTCATATCAACCCTTGCCGTATCTATATGTTATTTTGAATTCCATATAGATTTCTAGTTCGTAAAAATTTATAATTTTCGAAATCCCGTGGAAAGCAATTTTTTTAGATTGTGTTAGAAATGTTTTGTGTATATTCGATTAGTATTTACGATATTCCAACTACAAGTATAACACTTTTTGATTTTTTAGCGTCTCTAAACTTAATTTTATTTGTAGGTCGTCAAAATGTTTGCGCTAACATCATGTTTGCGCAAACATTTTGACCGTGTATGGGGCTGTTTGATGTTTACCCAATGTTTGCGCAAACATGATGTTTGACGTGTACCTATGGCCTAAATTTGCCTGACATCAGTTTTGCACAAACCTGATGTTTGATGTGTACCTATGGCCTAAATTTGCCCGACATCAGTTTTGCACAAACCTGATGTTTGATGTGTACCTATGGCCTAAATTTGCCCGACATCAGTTTTGCACAAACCTGATGTTTGATGTGTACCTATGGCCTAAATTTGCCCGACATCAGTTTTGCGCAAAATGTTTGATCGTGTGTGGGGGCCTTAATATATATGTTAAATAAGGGTTATCAATAAAACCATCATCATATTCATTCATCGGTTATTATAACAAAGAAAAATTAGCATCAACTCATAAAAACTTATATGGATTATGATAGTAAAAAAAAAAAAAAAACACAATAAAAAATATTTACTTGATTTAGACCGCTATAACATTCATATTTGTTCAGCTATGAATTTAAATATGTAGTATCTTGCCCTTGGTGTCGAGATATCCTGTTTATTCAGTAAATGCCTATACTTAATTGATTTTTTTTTATAAACTCCTTTATGAATACGAATATAACTAGCATTTGATTTTAGAGTTTGTAATGTTTTATTATTATAATAGTTTGTTTAGTCTCAAAGTAAAAATATGCTAGTTAGTGTTTATTTATTTTTTTAAATTATCAAAGCTTGTTTTTAATTCAGTAATATTCAGTTTTGAATTTTAATTCAGTAATATTTGAATTGATGTTTAATATTATGTCCTATGAAAACATTTTTAACGAGATTAGCCATGTCATTTGTTTAATTACATATTTAGCTAAAAGACTTTATAGTTTTTCTTCAGGAGATGAAATTATCAACATTTTATTTTATCATTTTTACGGAATGTATAAATATAAATTATATGGTTGAAGCGGCCTTCGACAACCTTCGCCTTATTCTTAGTCAGGACGTTGACCGCCATATTGTTAAACATAGATATACGTCAGCAAGGCTTCATATTCATATTATTATTTAACAAAATAATACCATCTTATGCCACTATAATTATAATTATAATTATGCCACATTCGACATAAGAGTTCTTTTTTTTGACAATTACGACCATAAACCATGTGTTTAAATATCACAACTTTTTACCTAAAGTGTCCTTTATGGTCTTACGTGTTAATTCTATAACTGAATTACAAATGCGAGTATGATACTAGGAAGTTCCAAAGATTTGAATCGTAAATTAATTGTTTAAAAAAATAAAAATTAAAAATAAGCGTAAATAAATGATTTTCATTCTAAGCAAACACAGCCTATGCTTGCATTTGCGGTTCTTCTTTAGATTTTTACTCCCCTTATAAAAAGACAGAGGGGAGTAACAATAAGGTTCCGTACACCTAAAGAAGGTGTACGGAATGTTCTTCTTTAGACAGTTACTCCCCTTATAAAAACAGAACTGTGATATTCCTTTGTCCCAAAGTGCATTGGACTAAACATCCATTTTTCCTAATAGTTATTTAGTCATATCATTTATATTCTAAAACAACATAGGGGAGTAACAATCTAAAGAAGTACCGCATTTGCTTTGGTCAAAGTATAAAAGAAAGAAAGGCACACGCTGTTTAAAATTTCAATGAACGAGGTAACACATTAAAAACAATAAGTGCTACTTAGATTTTTATGCCTGTAGCCATAAAAAAGACACTTCATTGTATTTTATGTGCTCTGAAAGAAATATTTGTTAAAACGGTATGAAAGTTTAAGTTTTGTTATTTAGGATAGATAGGTATTCACGGACCTAGTCGCACCTCTAGGTATATATTATAAGCTGGAATTTACATAATTCCAAATTCCTTGCCAGAACTCCCCCGCTAAAGCGAGGGTCAAGAATTTCTAACGGTCCCATACCGTCAGTGCGTACCTTAGCAGTTTAGGTTTAACTGCTGAGAAGCCGCATTGAAGGCCGCGACTACATACACTACCTTCGACTAAATACTTGTTTACCTGACTTGAGAGGCCGAACCCAGTTTCCTGCACCTTGCGTCTTCCATCCTTTCCTTTACCCTGAAAAGTTGGCTCAGGTTTCCGGTGTTTTTTTCCTCTATATTCTTTAACCCATTGTTGTACACAGTTGTAAATCATTTGTAAGATCGTCTTTGTAACAATACGTCATACGTTAATGAATCTTGTACATTATTGATTATGAAATATAATAATTTAAACGGTGCCAAGTCATGATTTGATGAAAAGAGAAATAAAAAGGTCAAGTGTGTGCTAGTCAGCACACAGCCGAGGGTCCATAGGCAACACAGTATTGTTTGTAGTATCTATTGATGGTGCCTTATAATGCTAAAAAGCCTACTTTGAACTATCCTATGGGTCTGGTATTCTCAAAACTCATAAACAAACGTCTGATAAAGTACTTTTGTATTGTCAGTGAACCGGACTATAAACATATAAATACATCGAAAAGAGCATTATTATAGAAAAAACTTATTTTATCAATAAGAAAGACTTTTTTTTCGAAATTTCCAAAACATGGTATCTTTACTTTTGGTCGAAGAATGTTCAGGAATTTGTTTCAGATTTTTTGCACTTTACATAAGCGAGATAGACGGAGGGAACTTTTCACACCAACTTCAAAGTCACCTACGCTCGCCCTATCAAAGCTTATATACAAACAAATCCCCCCCCCCCCCAAAAAAAAAAAATTTAACCCTTAAGTTGTTTTACCCTTATTTTTTTGAACATTTTTTTTTTTAGTCGCTACATTTTTAAAATGTGTGGCTAGGTACTATAAACATTTATTGAAGCGAGCGTAGCGAGCTCCCTACATTCAACGAAATATGCTCCGTGTCTGTCTGTCTGTCTGTCTGTCTGTCTGTCTGTCTGTCTGTCTGTCAGTAACGTTCACGCGTGTGACGATAACTTGAGTAAAAGTTGACCGATTTAGTTGAAATTTGGTATACATGATCCTCTTACTAATACTCAGGCTAAGTTCGTTGGACAGCGTGATCCGTCCAAGAGTTCGCGCGCAACGCTCGCTTAAACGAGAGGTACAAAAATTAAATTGGAATTTCAGGACGGGAAAAGATTCTTTCATCATCTATTCGATGAGACGAACATTTTTTTCAAATAACATTTTTTACTAAAACCAACAGCGACACCGCTATGACTTAATAAAGATCGCTAAAACTATTAAAGCGGACCTAAACGTTTAAATTAGAGAAAACAACCTTTTTACCGATATCTTACGTTCTAACTTAACGATTTTAATAAAACTTCATATACACCATCTAATGCACAATTAAAACAGGTATGCAAAATTTCAACTCGATACAAGCAAAATTCTTTGCGTAGTGACGAGATACATTTATAATAATTGTTTAAAAGCTACCGCGGGTGGTGAAGATTGTTATATCGTATAGTGTATAGGTTTGTTTAGGAAGTAAAGCTTTGTACCGAGTACCCCCACTCTTCCCACACTACCCTCTTCCACTTATCTTCAACTATGACATTCATCATGATTCATGATTAATAAATTTCAATATTCAGTATTTCATTGCAATACGCTCGCTTCAATGATAGAGCCACGCGATGCCTAGTATATGCCAAATTTCAAAGTGATCGGAGAAACGGTGTAACCGCGAGAGCAGGCGACAGACAGACGGACGGACAAACAGACACACGCAGGAAAATATAAGGGCCCTTGGTTTTGCCTATGGACCCTAAAAATTGTTTAATAGTTCTTCAAAAAATTCTGATGAAACCGTCATAAACAGTTCGTGAGAATTTTGGTTCTCATTTAACCCCCAATTGCTTTAATGTTTTATTATTCTCTTGCTTTAATAGTTGATTAGAATAAGTGATTTTATCACCCTTTACTTACGAAAGTGTGATGTTCCTTTGTGCCGAAGTTCTTTGGACTAAATATCCCTTTGTCTTAATAGTTATTTAGGTAAAGGAATCTCTTATAAGTGGTAAGCAAATATAGGGTGGGTTGTAAATGCGTACCGCAATTTGTAGGTACTTCTTTAGATTGTTACTCCCCTATGTTTTTTAGGATGTAAATGACTTACAACTATAACGACAAAGGGACGTTAAGTCCAATTTACTTTGGGACAAAGGAATATCACACTTTAGTTTTTATAAGGGGAGTAACAGTCTAAAGAAGAACATTCCGTACACCTTCTTTAGATTGTTACTCCCCTCTGTTGTTTTTATAAAGGGAGTAACCATCTAAAGAAGTGCCAATTTGTATATACATTGTGAACTTAACGTTGAATCTATTTAAGAGTTCACTTTTTTTTTAGATTCTCTGATAAATTTTGATGTGATAAGAAGAAGTCTGATAAGTTGTGCGTACTTTCATCACCTCTTCCTCACCTATAAGGAGGTGAAAGACTGGGGAATTGAAAACTAATGGTCCTCACCAAACATTACTCAAATTAAGCACAATATCCAACAACTATTTTCTATTAGTTCCATATTTTATATCAATACGTCACACAGGATATAATCAAGTATGCAAACAACATAATTGATAATACTATTTCCCGAAGCTTATACGCCCCCCCGGTGGAGGTAGGGCGGTGGTTTTTTTACATACTAATATACCAATTCAATGTCAATGAAATGTATTGAATTGTAGCATTTATTCTGATTACAACGGCTGTGAATGAACTTTATTATTGTTTCCTTTCTTTTGTAGCTCTTAAAAACTTTGTCTTACTACGTGGTTTTCATAAGCGAGAATCTGCAGACTTTGAATTCTGTGGAAATACTTAAATCCCTAAATATCTGGTGGTTGGATATAGCTAGATATTTCAAATAGATCTTTTTTTGAAGTCGTACTTGGTCTAACGCAAATAACCAATGGAATGTTTATCTTATCTTGTTTCTCTTATCAGTTCCTTTTACAGTTGGTATAAAGTATATAGGTGGTTAAGTCGTCAATGCTAAATCTTAGTGCGTATAAGGAACATTGAATATCTCGTTTTAATTATGTCCTTTTTAGATCTGATTACTGTATCTGATAACTTTACCATCATGTGCGAGTAGGTTTATCTTCGTTGTCACTGGATCGAAACCTAGCGTGATTGCTTTTTAAAAAATTGTATTAATTATCGTCGTCTTTTGAGTGCAAGGTAATTTACGACCTTGAATTCTATAACTTTGAATAACCTAGGTAATATCTAGTTTTTTTTTTTTGTTTTTTTTTTAGTTATACCGTTGTATTGCTCCTCTTTGATAACACCTCGACCAATAGCTAACAACTATCACCAATCAGATAGTGACCTGTTTGTCATCAATGGCAAATATGCTTCGTCCACTGTTTTGAACGTCCTCCTTCACCCTTTTGATATAAATTTGTTAGTTGTAGGGACTTTTATCCCGATAAGGGTTTAGAATGAGTGATATTTGTTATTACCTCGCATCGTTTACATCTTCGTAAGTTTATAAGTTTGAATTTCGAGTAGTACCTTATCAGTCGTTCCATCTTTTAATAAAAAGAAGTTGGCTCATGAGACGGTAAACTCAAAGAAACTGTATAATGACACGTTGTGAGACTTTTCATTACACTTATTGCAAGCCCCGTTCAAGGTTACTTGTACAAACCAAGTTCAAGGATAGAGATTGGTTTTCCTCATCTGGTATCTCTTATACGACTTGTACTCTAGCTTCGTATCTTAATACTCGATTAACTTAACATTTACATAATTCTTATTTTTTTAATTTAATTTCTTTTATTATAATCGAGTGACAGGTGGATAATAATATAGAAATTTGTTTAATTAATGCTTAAAGGCCCGTATACACTTTTAGTGCAAGTGCGAGTGTTTAGTATAAACACTAAACCCATTTGGACACCATGTGTTTAGTGTAAGTGTTTAGTAATTTTGCGAGTGAACTGTTTAGTAGACTTGCACTGTTTAGTGGAGCTGCGAGTAGGTCTCCCCACTCCAACCTAGATGTCAGGGGTTTTTTTTATTTTGTAATTATACAATTTAAGAGGAAAATGTTTAATTGATTTGTCAAAAAACTGTCACAATGGGTCAAAAATCAACAAAACAATACCCCTCCCACACAAAAAAATTAATAACAAAATAAATGTGCAATAAAATAAAATAAAATAAATTCCTCAAAATAAAACTAAATACTAATCACTTGCACTTAACACTGTTGGACACTACTAAACACTTACACTCGCACTAAACACTTGCACTCGCACTTGCACGGTCAAAGTGTAAACGGGCCTTTAGGCAATGTTATCGTGCCAAATTAATTTACGAAAATCTTAATTATGGTTTTTAATGTTGATTTTTTCTTTTATATTGCTCTGAAACTGGATTTCCGGCGTTGGCCAAACTGCGTTCCGATTTTTATTTAATAATTTGCTTGCTTTTTGGCCAAAGGGTCTACAAGCGTCGAGCTCTAAAGCCCGATTCTATTTCTCTGCTTGAATTGCGTTCTTTGATAAAACAGGTCTTCTTAGACGTGAGTATAGTTTTGTTTGCAGTGACCTTTTTCAGAAGAAAGATACGCTGATGATAAATGCCTTGGCCTTATCTAGTTAAGCTTGAGATATTTTATCGGGAACCGACTTATCGGCTTGTGCCGATAGGGACAACGGTAAGATATCGTAAGAATCCGGTGTTGGATACGGTAGTGGGGGCCTGTGGAGGCCTATAGGAAACTCCGGTATACGTTTGCCAAGGGCCAGAAATAGCCGCGGGTCTGTCGCCAGGCTGTCTCAACACGCATACATTCAGTATCAAAATCAAACTAAAAATATGTCGTCTACTCATCTATCACGGGCTTCCTGACCTTCCTCCGCATATTATACCCCGACAGAATAAATTCGCTTCGTTTTTAACCTTAAGTCGTTCGGCTTGCTCTTGTTCTAAAGATCAACTGTATTTTAAGAAACGGACCGGCAGATAAATCTAATCCTCCTCAACACTTTGTTTTATACGGTTTAAGCTTTATTTTATTGTGTAGAGTTAGATGATCGTTTGCAGATGCTCCCGAAATTGGGATAATCTATCGGCTTCGGACCGCATATAATTTATTAACCCTGCAGTGCACGGGTTGGGTCTGTCAGACCCAATATTTAAAAAAAAATTAAGATGGTTTATTGTTTAATTATTTTTATTTTTTATTTTTTTTAGTATAGAAATAATCTTTATTTATTAGTAAAAAAATCTAGAATGCAATGTATCAATAAAATTACTTTAGAAAAAAAAATTGTTTAAGACTACTAATTTTTACTTTCTCATATAAAGAGAAAGTATTGTTTTAGTTTTTACTGTCCAACATGAAAAAAAATTAAAAGAATTTTGAATAAATAAGTTTTATTTATCAATATAGGAACTTAATACGATCAAAAAATTTCAATTCCACAGTCTTAGCATATAAATTGCAAATGCTCTAAGCATACATATAATATATATATATTGCATTTTTTGCAAGAATAACAAGATTTGCGGTCAGTGCAAATTGAGCATTCCCCCCCCCCCCCTTTATTAAGCTCTTGAGGTTTGGAAGGCACAGCTATAATCCCAAGAATTTTTTCCCGGTAATTCTAAAAAAAATCCCCGATATTCCATAACATTCCTGCCAGGAGAGTAATAATTGTAATATTTTTTCTCCCTTTACAAAATGTTAAATACTAAATTAACGATCGAAAATAATCAGTCATTATAAATACTTTGTACAATACCTGAAATTACTATTGAATAAAGTTCAAGTAAATAAAATTAAAACCTAGAGAGTTATTAACGAATATATATAATCAAATGTTGTTACGAGTTATAAAAAAATAGTTACATTAGTAATCGGGTTGGGTCTCACAGACCCAGGGGTAATTTTGTGGTAAAAAAAGTAGAAAGAAATTGTTCAAAATGTGGTACTGAACTAAGGAAGATTTGACTTTAAGGTATAGGAGGGGATGGTGTTATACGAACCTCCCTTATCAGTATTTTGCTAATGAGTGTGACACCCTGGGTCTCACAGACCCGACCCGTGCACTGCAGGGTTAAATTCATAAAAATAAGGGATATCCACTGAGGATTTTGATTAATTTTAGCTCGGATTCATAGATAACTAAATCTATATTTACTTATTTTTATTAATGAAGCTCAAATTTAATAAAGTAGAAACAATTAGAATATTTTGTTTTGTTATAATCGAATTGTGACCAAGGAGTGTATAATATATGAAAGGAATGCGGACTCCATTTTAATTTACTGCGGTTTCCACCATTCTTCACGCGAACCGGCTTGACTGCACTTGTTCTCTGTTAATGCACTTTTGCTAAGGTCAACTAACAATAGTTCGTTTAACGAGTTCGTTTAATATAAATTACCGCAGGTGATTCCTGAATTCGATTAGAATCGATTACCTGACTTGGAGGTAAATTGCTGGGAACATCTTTTGTCCGTTTTGCCGGTATTTTCTCATCTTTAAACTGGAAGTTTATTACAGTTAATGATTTTAATTAGATGTTTTTTTTTTATTTCTTGCGAGGGGACTACAACTAAGTCGACGGGTTGTTCCCACTCCCTGTATGAATGTCACCGGATAAATCAGTTGTTTTTTTTTACGATCCGAGTTACAAATATGCTTCAAACTTGAGGACGTCCGACGTCCTTCATCATCTTGCAACTAAAGCACATTTTTCTTTTGATATTAAAAAAAAGTCATAACGAAAGGTTTCGAGTAACCTGAATGACTATTAGTTTTGATTCTATCTCACTAAACACTTTTAACGATTTTGTTCAGGAAATAGGAGCCGGTTTATATTATGTCTGGGATTCATTTTCTTTAGACGAGTTCGCATCTCATTGTCTATTGTCAAATAGCGGGGGAAAAAATTAAAATATATTACTTTGTAACCCACCGATGTTTAATTAAGACATAATACAATCGACAACTCTTACTAAATCTTTATTTTTAATTGACGTCATCATTCATTTATCTACAATACGTGTCGGTTTACACGTATTGTAATTAATGACCACTTTGCTGGTAGAACATTTAATGCATAAGTCTTGTAACTTTTCGCATATTCATTATCCGAGAGAGATATAATCCAATCTCGTGATAAAAACAATGTGACATGATAACAATTTGTTCGACCTGCGGGTTATGGTTTGGAATATTATTTGACGAGGTGTACATTTTTTTCAAACTTTCTTTGGAGGTTTATTGCGGCTAAAGGTTAGTCCTTATCACAAAATGTTTGTGATAAAAACAGTACGTGACATGATAACAATTTGTTTGACCTATGGGTTATGGGTAGGAATATTATGTGACGAGGTGTACATTTTTTTTCAACCTTTCTTTGGAGGTTTATTGCGGCTAAAGGTTAGTCCTTATCACAAAATGTTTGTGATAAAAACAGTACGTAACATGATAACAATTTGTTTAACCTATGGGTTATAGGTAGGAATATTATGTGACGAGGTGTACATTTATTTTCAAACTTTCTTTGGAGGTTTATTGCGGCTAAAGGAAAGTCTTATCACAAAATGTTTGTGATAAAAAACAGTGTGGCATGATAACAATTTGTTTGACCTATTATAGGTAGGAATATTTGACGAGTATTCATAATGCAATTCAATACATTTATTTTCAAACTTTCTTTGGAGGTTTATTGCGGCTAAACTGTTAGTCGTATCGCAAAATGGATTGCTCTGTAAGGACCGTAAGTACCTGATTTTGAGAGTTTTTATCGCATCGTCTTCGGTTATACCTTAGAATAGAGCTTTTTTTTTAGAGATTTTTTTCATGTGAAGTTTGTACTTTTTTCTACAATTTTTTGACACATTAATAAAACTGCTGAAATCGTTAAATTTGGCAGGCATAATTTAACTTCCCTAAACGTGCCACATTTCATGAGTCCAGTTGACCTATAAGTATGGGAAAATAACTAAAAAGACGTTTGCCCAAAAGGATTTGTACAAATTATACTAAATCGTAAGTTTCTAGGTACAAAAAATAAAAATTCATCAAATATATATATTATACATGAACTAATATGGTTGGAATGTATACTGATTTTTAATCGTTCTTAAAAATCACAAATAAATATATTTGTACGAAAATTTGTATTTATTTTACCAATATTTATCGGATTTTAACATTTATTTTGTGACTAAGTCAATCGGCCTTTCCTAAAGTGTTCAATGTTTAGTAGTCTCTCTACGCATATCAATAAATTAATGTTTGTCGAATTCTTTTCAAATTATCTTTAACAGTTATTATCAGTAGGTATAATGTAAATAAAAAAGAATCGATTCACTTCACTTCTGTTTGTTTATTTGTTTCTGAATCACTAGACACTTAACTTGACATTTTTTCATTATCAAATATCCCGGTTTTTTTTAAATATATCGTTTCGACAAAATGTTTATAGAAACGAGTCAGTCGATTTCTGTGGAATTCTTCTCTTATCTCTTTTGAGTAGGAAGGGGGCTCGACAATTTTTAATTTTTTTTTTTTTTTTTTTCTCGTTTAAAAACAATTGTAGCATTTCGTTATCAGCATTTAACGAGTTATTATTTTAATTGTGATTATCACATAGTAATGTTTTTTTTAATTTATTTATTTGTCAAACAATTTACGATTGTCGTTTTATAGACTGTATGTCTCCCATTACCTGTGGTCAATTTGTGATGAATTTTTTTTATGCATCCTAGAATTCTGTATTTACATAAATAAATCACGGGAGATAATAATTTATGTTGCGTGTCATTCACGCAACATTGTTTAAGAGTGGCGTTAATTAGTGTGAGCTTAAATCTAGTGTAGTCTAGAGATTCTTTAACGGAACTTCTTTAGATTGTTACTCCCCTATGCTTTTTTAAAAAAAATATAAATGACTGACTACTACTATTAAGACTAAGGGATGTTTAGTCCAATGTACTTTGGGGACCAAGGAATATCACACTTCTGTTTTTATAAGGGGAGTAACAGTATAAAGAAGACCATTCCGTACACCTTTAGATTGTTACTCCCCTCTGATTTTTTTTATAAGGGGAGTAACAATCTAAAGAAGTGCCTCTTTAACAGAGTGAGAAGCTCCATAATGCAGTTTTGGATTAATTATTACAAATTCCTCTACATATTGTAATACATTCGATTTTGCAAACGTGATAAAAATGCAGACTTTTATTTATTTTGTTCTTATTACTAAGCTAATTATTGATTGATCACTAATAATAATGTTGCAACAGCAAAAACTCTGCTGTATTGAACGTTTTTATTTCTTAAACTCGGATTTAATTCCTACCCAATTTTAAGGAAATTTCTAATTTTTTCTTTTGTGTTGTTGATCTCTTGGATTCTTGGAATGTTGTTCATTTCTCTTTCGCTTACTCCAATGCAGTCTTACATTAATATATATATATTTATTAAATTTTAAGTTAGCAACCGTTAGTTTTTTTTCTTTAGACCGTATCTCACTAACTCTCTCATATCTATATATTTATTGATGATAATTATTACTGATTCCTCTATATATTATACATATAGATTATGCAAACTTATTTATTTTGTTCTTATTACTAAGCTAATTATTGATTGATCACTAATAATAATGTTGCAACAGCAAAAACTCTGCTGTATTAAAATTGTTTATTTCTTAAACTCGGATTTAATTCCTACCCAATTTCAAGGAAATTTCTAATTGTTTCTTTTGTGTTGTTGATCTCTTGGATTCTTGGAATGTTGTTTATTTCTCTTTCACTTACTCCAATGCAGTCTTACATTAATTATTACTAATTCCTCTACAAATTATACTTATAAAGATTATGTAAACTTTTATTTATTTTGTTCTTATTACTAAGCTAATTATTGATTGATCACTAATAATAATGTTGCAACAGCAAAAACTCTGCTGCATTAAACTTTTTTATTTCTTAAACTCGGATGTAATTCCTACCCAATTTCAAGGAAATTTCTAATTGTTTCTTTAGTTTTGTTGATCTCTTGGATTCTTGGAATGTTGTTTATTTTTTGTGTCTCTTTTGCTTAACTCCACTGCCAACTCAGCTATTGAAATATTGTTTCATTATGGTTTTCGCCAGAGTATACATTTCAAGCTTTTGATAATAATAATCGAGTTAATTTTACACTATAAGTTTTACCTGATGAAAATGATCCACACATAAACATGTGTGGATCATCACGTCAAATCAGTCAATGAAAAACTGAAGTAGATAATTTAAAGAAGTGTTTTTTGCTAAAGTTAATGTATGCTGAAGTCACTGAAATTCACTTTGATTTTTTAGATACAATATCTTTTTTAAGAATTTCTTCAATTTATTGGGACACAGACCCTTTACAAACTATAATTAAGTTTTTTTTTGTTTTATTTGTATTTCTCTAAACCTAGACTCCCTTCTAATTTGAACCTCTTTCTGTGCAAATATTGATAACATTAACTATGTTATTAGCTATGTTTTTCTTTCAGTATTCATTAGAGTTAGAGTTGGGGTCCCATAGACCCCTGTGGGGTATTAACGTAATGGTTTTATATACCACTGTTAACTGTCTTATTTTTTTAATGTATGTAAAAACTTATTTTATATTTTTTTTGGGCTGCTGAAATGTTTAAGACTGTCAAAAGTTCCAAAATAAAACTGTTATTACTATTTGTAGACGTATATAAAGTCATTCAAGTTGAAGGTTTAGTGGATCACAGTAAGGATGTAAGGCCAAAAATGCTTAACTTTGACAGAGTATGTAAGAAAATCTATAATTTTTGTTCCTGTTTTCTGTAAAACAACTCTTATTATATATAAATAAAAAATATTAACTCAATCTAACGAACACAAAATTTTATATATATTTTTTTTTTAAATTTTTCTAAAAACATGTTGATGAAAATATGTATGTATATTATTTAATTTTAAAATCTTAATTTGTTTTGGTCTTACTTAAATGGTATTTTGATTATGAAAAATTATATTTACAAAAATATATAAATAATTGAAAAAGAAAATGTTTAATTATTTAATTTAACCCATTAATTAAGTGGGGTCTCTCTGACACCTGTGTGGAGTTTACGTAAAAAAAATATATCGGGTCGTTCTAGGGTTAAACGTAATTGGCTTATTTACGTGGACATAGTGAAGTAGATATTTATTTCTAGGTAAAAAGAATTTTACACCACTAGACTCTACTATATATAACAAGAAATTATACTATAACATGATTATGACTGTACCTACAAGAGGTTATTGACTATTTTACTAGATTATATAAGTATAAGAAGATACTAATGTAATATACTCTATTACATTACTAGATTTTACATTGAAGATACTACTATATTAAAGAAGAAATTTATTGTTATAATAGAAGTTTAATGTAGTTACGAGGTGGCTGTTCGTATAGCAGGTGGCTTAAAGATTTTTACTTCTGTAATGCTCCCACCTCCTACCCACATTGGTTATACCATAGGATAGTCATAAAAGATAAGGCTGGTTCAGTTATAAGTTCTAGTCAAAAACTGTGAGTTTCTTAAGTTTTGCCAGTAATCTCTTTTTTTAGGGTCCGTAGGCAAAACCAAGGACCCTTATATTTTCCTGCGTGTGTCTGTGTGTCCGTCCTCTCGCGTGCTCTCACGGCTACACCTTTCGTGCGATCACTTTGAAATTTGGCATGTATGTGTCTTGTACCTGCCCACATATTTTAAAAATATAGCGACTTAAAAAAAATATTTTTCAAAAAAATTAGGGTAAAAAAACTTTTTTTTATTTTTTTTCGACACCGTGAGGGGTATCATATGAAAGGGTACGTCGAGCTGATAACAAAAATATATAATTATTTGGTTATAACTTTGATAGGGCGTGCGTAGGCGAGTTTGAAGCGGGTTTGAAACGTGCCCCCCCCCCCTCTATCTCGCTTATGTGAAGTGCAAAAAATCTGAAAAAATTCCTGAACATTCTTCGACCAAAAGTAAAGATACCACTTTTTGGAAATTTCGAAAAAAATATTATTTTATTTTTTATTGACAAAATACGGTTTTTTATAATTATGGTCTTTTCGGTGAATTTATATGGTTGTAGTCAAAAAAATACTTTATCAGAGTGTGTTTTGAGAATATTAGACCCGTAGAATGGTTCAAAGTAAGCTTTTTAGCATTTTAAAAAAACACTGTTTATTCACTTTACAGTTAAACAATATATAGTGTGGCCTATGGACCATCGCTGTGTGCTGACTAGCACACACTTGACTTGTTTATTTACAATACTTTTCAATAATTCTTTAGCGTTTGTAATTCGACCGTATATTTTGATAACGACGTCTGAATCATTGGGATATATTATAAGCCCTGCCCCTGACATTGTCCAGGTTATTAGTCATTTGACATCGTAATAAGATTCAACCGCACATTCTTAACCGCATTTCAAAAAGATTTGATTTCCTATCATGAATTCCTTCGATGTTAACTGAATGAATAATTGTTTTAAAACGCAGCATATTATTTAGTAATTTCCGGAATGTTTTCTTTCTTGTCGCGCCGTTAGAAAGAGGTCTAAACAACCACAATTTCCTTTTCCCCTACACTCTATACTCTATAACATCATGAATCGTTTACAACGTCTGATTTTAAGCTGAAACAGCAATTATTTTATCGAATATTTCTATTTCAAATAATATTTGAACGAGCGTAGTTGAGTTCTTCATTCCAGAGACTCTGACGATAACTGACGTAAAATGAAGAATGACGTGATGAAGAAATCAAACCTTATCTCCCTTCAGAGCCGCATCACTAGTATATTTACGAATAAATCGTAGCGAACGTGTTAGCAGACTGTATGTCGCCTTTACTTCTGTTTTAAAAGGTGATAAAGATATCAAACCTTATCTCCCTTCAGAGCCGCATCACTAGTATATTTACGTATAAAACGTAGCGAACGTGTTTGCAGACTGTATGTCGCCTTTACTTCTGTTTTAAAGGTGATGAAGAAATCAAACCTTATCTCCCTTCAGAGCCGCATCACTAGTGTATTTACGTATAAAACGTAGCGAACGTGTTAGCAGACTGTATGTCGCCTTTACTTCTGTTTAAAGGTGATGAAGAAATCAAACCTTATCTCTCTTTACACATACAGTTGCAGTAAATATATATAAACGAATTATTCATATAAATTTGTTCTGTTATATTTAACTGAACAAAATATGTATTCTAAAACTCATGATCGCTATTTATGTATTTTTATTTATCAATTGTTAATATTTTAGTTTTATTAATTGTTTCATCCTGCTATTATACAAAGCTTAAAATAAAATATTTAAAAACTGCGATATCTTTGGGGGTTTTATTTGAAACGAACTGAAAATTCAAACTTTTAACAATAATGGGTGTTTATAAATATGTTTTATTTATGGTATGTGTTATATAATAATAATTGCTATTTTTATCTCGCGTGGTTTTTATTAATGGATATTTTATGCAAATTATATATATATATATATATATATTATGTTTACATAAATAATTTTTTTTTTTACTTTCTCATATATGTATTAAATAAATGTGTATTGCAAGTATTGTGATAGCGTGTAAATTCAATTTTTTGATATTTTGATGGATTTACACGTTTTGAGGTCTCCTGAGTCCTAATTGGATTTAGGCGACTTCTGAAAGTGTTTTTTAGAGCAATGTTTATCTGCAGTCTGTTTTATGTAATTCTGTAGGCTTTCATCTGTTGTACATATGTAATTCTGTTGTCTGTCGTTTATAATTTTGTACTCGGTCGTATATAATTTTGTAGTCTGTCGTCTGTTGTAGTTATTTCTATATTCTGTCGTTTGTTGTATGTAATTCTGTAGTCTGTCGTCTGTAAGTAATTCTTTAGTCTGTCATCTGTTATATGTAATTCTGTAGTCTGTCGTCTCTGTTGTATGTAATTCTTTAGTCTTTTGTATGTAATTATGTAGTCTTTTGTTTGTAATTCTGTAGTCTGTTGTCTGTTGTGTGCAATTCTCTTGTCTTTTGTATGTAGGTAATTCTGTAACCTGTCATCTGTTGTGTGCAATTATCTAGCCTGTCGTCTGCTGTATCTGTAAGTCTGTGCAGACGCGATGAGTCTAAACTATATTTTAGAATTCTACTTTAAATAAACGAATTTAGCTGAAAATTGGAAGAAAAATAATAAAAATAAACAGTCACCTGCTGAACACTTTTTAATTGTGTTTAAAAATAAATTGATTAAATTAGATATTATTGCATTTAAATATGTATGTAAATGAGAGTCTTGTTCGAATTTGCCGTACCAATATCTTTAAATTAGTCATTGTATGCTGTCTAAAATATTAATGTTTTCTATGACCACGATTGTTTAAAACTAACTCACTGCGGATTTCAAAGTGCATATTATAATGTCTTATGACATTTGTAAATATCTTATGACTAACTGTTTTCAACCCTACTTTAATAGTATTCACAATTATAGTGTTCATTATAAATGTATAAGGACTATAAAGTTGTCTATTTACTAATTTGATTAGACAATATACTCTATACTCATCCATCTTCTTTACTTTTAGGCTGAGATGTTTTCAACCCTAATTTAATAGAATTCACAATTAATGTGTTCATTATAAATGTATAAGGACTATTAAGTTGTCTATTTACTAATTTGATTAGACTATATACTTAATTCTCATGCATCTTCTTTATTTTTAGGCTGAGATGTTTTCAATCCTACTTCAATAGCATCCACAATTAAAGTGTTCATTATAAATGTATAAGTACTGTAAAGTTGTCTATTTACCAATTCGATTAGAAAATATACTCTATACTCATCCATCTTCTTTATTTTTAGGCTGAGATTTGTTCAACCCTACTTTAATAGTATTCACATTTAAAGTGTTCATTATAAATTCACTGCGACTATAGTGTTGTCTGAATTATAGTATTTACTAATTTTATTAGATAATATACTCAATACTAATCCATCTTATTTATTGTTAGAGATTTTATGTAGATTGGGAATATAAATTTGTTTAATATTGTTTTATAATTATTTTAATTTAAGCTGTTATTATATATCGAGTTGTAGGATCGTGCTTCGCTATTGTTTTTGTTAGTTACCTGGAGCACCGATTTATAATAAACGTAGAAGACATAGATTTGGCTTTTCTGAATCGATTCTTCTTCGAGTACGGTTAACGTGTTGACGTCTTTTCTCCTAACCCGTCTTAATTCCTCAACCGGGGTGGTTTTTTTTTTTAAAAAAACCGGCGAGCGTAAATCGACTGTAAATCATTAACCCGAAGCCATTCTACAGAGGCCCCAGGATGTACCATGACCTTCAAGAGTCAAGAGTGCGCTACGGACTCGCCCGTTCCTCATGGAAAACAAGGCCGTCTTCGTTTGTTGTTTTTTTTTTTTGTTAAGGAAGCGATGAGAGTCTGTTCCTTTAAACTCCCGTCGCCTCCTATGAATTTCTCTTTAATTAACGTTATTATATCGTACATTCTTGGCACGCGAAAGAATGTAAGAGGGATATCAGATTTTTTTAAAAAAAAATATGGCTATCTTGGCGAATTATTTTTTCCCATCTATTGCAAGAACGTCGACCTGAGAATAATTATCGTGTCTTTAGTGGATCGACACTTTTTCTATTCCATATCTCGATAATTGCACGCTCTAGAAGAATAAGCGTTCGTCAGCTTCTACCGTCTATCGGTCCATCACAACTAACGGTTTTTACAATACCGATTTAGGTGTCTCATAAATCTTAATTAGGAAATTGTTTTTGTTTTATAAACTTTATATTATAACGTTTTATAATATGTTTTAGTGGAGCTATTCAATAGGTTAATGGGCTAAACTTTAAATAGTTTAGCCCATTTGCATGGGGTTGTAGACTACAAAGTGAGGTAGAATAACTAAAGCGTGTAAACGTTTGTCGGGCTTGCAATTCGAAAGCTTAATTCAGGATTAGGTATCGATATCGTCAGAGGAAATTATTCTTTAGTTTAGCTTAATTGGTTAGAGCTCCCGCACACTGGAAATGAGGGGGAGGTCTGTGGTTCGAGTCCCGGCGCTGAAGTCTATTTTTCTCTGTCTGTCTCCCTCTGTAAATAGTAATTATAATTTGATTTAAATTAAAATTTAAACGTTCCGTAATATGAATACTACCAAAAACTTATAAAAATTGAATTTCTAATATGTTTTAGTGGAGTTATTCAATAGGTTAATGGGCGGCTAAACTTCAAATCGTTTAGCCCATTTGCATGGGGTAGTAGACTACAAAGTGAGGTAGAATAACTAAAGCGGTAGTTGTAAACGTTTGTCCGGCTTGCGAGAACAAATACCGTAGCATGTCACTTGTGGGACCGATGTAACGGGTTTTCAAGTCACCTGAATCATGATAAATACTGTTGTTTTTATCGGGGCTAAGTCATTCCGACGGACGATATGACCGGACTTGAGAAAACAATCCCGTTTATCACTCTTTAACAACTTGTATCTTATGGGTATAACTCGATTTTACGCGCGAGAGAGGGAGAGAAAAAACACCCTTAAGTCCTTTAAAGGGAAGCCTTCAAGCCATAAATATATATATATATTGTCGATACTACCGATATATCTTTAACAGATGAATTTTATCTCGTACAAACGATATTTATTCGGTAATATTTTACACACAGTACAAAGATTTTTTTTTTTAAATAAAAAGCTAACAGCGCTTCTTGTTTTGTTTATACTGTTGGTAAAAACTCCGGGGGTATTTAAAATACACTTTTCAAACGGTTATTATTTATTTTAAACTTCTTTTTGCTCGGCTTGAGCTTGGAGGACGGTAAACATCGTACTTATTTCGTTTTAAGAGTAATAAATGCGGGATGGTAAAGTAAACACCTCGATACTCGCTACTGTATTCCTTGTTTGTTAAACGATATAATATTTAATATCCCGTTTAATGCTTTCTAGTCCATTAAATTTCAAGTAAAACTAATTTTAAAGTAGAAATAAAATGTAAGAAATAAGACATTTTTAAAACACATTTATATGTATTTTTTTTGTGAAAGTGTTTTTTCTTAACTTATTCAGAAGCGATTTACTTAATTTTACGGGAATTACTTAAGTAGTTATAGAAACGGTAAACACTGTATATGCTCTTTATGGAGAAATCGTTTTGTATTTCCCGGCTAATGCTTAATATTACAGTAGGACTCCGGAAAACTGAACTGAACTAATTAAGACCTCTAAATCGTTTGGATCTATTAAAATTTAAGCATAGTTCTATGTATGTTCCAACATGAGGAGTGATCAATATGATTATGTCCGAACATCATTAAGTATTTTGTCGACAACATTAAAAGATTTTTTTTTTTCACCACCAGCTGGAACCACAGGAAACAGTTAATAGTATTGATTGAGATTTTATCGTATATACTCACAATCATAATCAAGATAAACTGGTATAGTTAACTGTTAACTATAGGAAACAGTTAATAGTATTGATTGAAATTTTATGGTATATACTCATAATCATAATCAAGATGGTAGGGCTCGATAGCTCGGATAGTAGAGTGGGCTGACCTATCAACAAAGTTAAGCAGCATCCGGCGTGGTCATCATTTGGATGGGTGACCACAGATCTGCTTTCAATTCCCAGACCAAGTACCCTTCGGTTCGGTGTTCGCACCTAGCATCGCTGTATGAATGGGTATCTGCTTTTGTGAAGTGGCGACTAATTGGTTGTGAATGCCAATTATAAGGTTTATAATGGAATTACACACTAACCCCGAACCCCATATCATCCATTATATATAATATTATAGTTTTATAAACCCAAAGTCCTCCATAGATTGTTACGCCATTAGTTTGTTGATCTTTAAAATGAAAGCTCAACTAAGCTGAAAGAAACTGCAAGCTGTTGCGCCACAGAGTTAATTAGTTGAAGCGAGCGTAAGCGAGCTTCTTACATTCAACGAAATATGCATCTTGTCTGTCTGTCTGTCTGTCTGTCTGTCTGTCAGTAACGTTTACGCGTGTGACGATAACTTGAGTAAAAGTTGACCGATTTAGTTGAAATTTGGTATACATGATCTTCTTACTAATACTCAGGCTAAGTTCGTTGGACAGCTGATCCGTCCAAGAGTTCGCGCGCAATGCTCGCGTAAACGTGAGCTTCAAATTTAAAATTGGAATTTCATGACGGGAAAAAATTCTATCATCACCTACTTGATGAGACGAACATTTTTTTCAAATAACATTTTTCAGTAAAACCAACAACGACACTGCTATGATTTAATAAAGATCGCTAAAACTATTAAAGCGGACCTAAACGTTTAAAATAGAGAAAACAACCTTTTTACCGATATCTTACGTTCTAACGTAACGATCTTAATAAAACTTCATGTACATCGTCTAAAGTACAATTGAAACAAGTATGTAAAATTTCAACTTGATACATGCAGTAGTATTTGAGTAATGAAGTGATACATTTATAATATTAGTTTAAAAGCTATTCCGGGTGGTTAAGATTCTTATAGTCGTATTGTGTGTAAGGTTTGTTAGGAAGGTGAGCTTTGTACCGAGTACCCCCACTCTACCCCACACTACCCTCTTCCACTAATCTTCAACTATGACATTCATCATATGATTAACAAATTTCAATATTCAGTATTTTATTGCAATACGCTCGCTTCAATGATAGAGCCACGCGATGCCTAGTTAGTTTATCTTTAAAATGAAAGCTCAACTAAGCTGAATGAAACTGCAAGCTGTTGCGCCACAAAGTTAGTTTATCTTTAAAATGAAAGCTCAACTAAGCTGAATGAAACTGCAAGCTGTTGCGCCACAAAGTTAATTAATTAGTTTATCTTTAAAATGAAAGCTCAACTAAGCTGAATGAAACTGCAGTGTAGCTTGTTTATAAATATTTGAGAAGGTTTTCATACATTTTACCGTTATTAAGCTGTTGGATCGCCTAACACAACACAACATTTTTCAATATAAAGTAAATATTTTTCTACATTCAACATTCTTCAAGTACTTACTCGGGCCTGTATGAACACTACAGGAGTCAGCTCTGTAATTATTGATTGTTATTTGCTGTAATCCGTCATATTGACACAGTAGATGCCGAGCCATGTCGCTAAAAAGATTGTTTTGAATCTCTACGTTAAATCTCCAATGTGCAATAATACCTGGTGTGCCATTCTCTTTTATTATATATAAATTAGATATATTTAAAAATATAATGATAGATTCGAACAAATAAGTCAGATCTTATGTATCGAAATACATTTTATGTTTAATATACCGTTCAATGCTTTCTAGTCTGTTTAAAATATGTACATTTGAATAAAAATTGTGTGCCCTGACCAGGATTCGAAATACTTTGTCAAAATACACTCCTTGCACTAAAATTAATATTAACTGTGATAGAATTAAACTTAAATTTCAAATATGGTTGTATTAAATCACAGATCACAGTATAAATCTAACTAATCGCGCTGGTCTAAAATCCTTAAATCTTGACTATGATTTAATCGTATTTCAAACTGCAATTAAATTTTTGATATGTTAAATGACATTATTAAATTAAAGATAGATAAAGTATTTATTTATAAATTAATTTTACTTTCTTTTAAATAATATAATTTCTTTTTTTATCGTGTGGTTACGCTGTGCCTTAAAAATCACAGTATGAAATAAAGATTACAGTTGTATCAAATTCATTTATCGTTCTTAAATATCAACTGGGATTGAACTTAAATCTTGAATGCGGTCCTATTAAATCACAGATTGTTTTTCAATCTGATTGTATTGTCATAGATTTTACTTGAAAGCGTATGCATTAAATCACAGTCTATACTTAAAATTGATTGTTCTTCAATCTGATTGTATTGCCATAGACTTCACTTGAAAGCAAATGCATTAAATCACAGTTTATACTTATAAATAAATTGTTTCAAATCACAGATTGATCTCCAATCTGATTGTATTATCACAGATTGTACTTGAAAGCGTATGCATTAAATCAGTCTATACTTAAAATTTAATTGTTTTAAGTCACAAATTGTTCTTCAATATCTAACTGTATTATCGCATATTTTACTTGAAATCAAATGCATTAAATCACAGACTATTCTTAAGATTGAATTGTTTTAAGTCGCAGATTGTACTTAAATCTTACTGTGATTGAATTTTTAGTTATTTTAATTTTTTTCTCTAAAATTTAATAAAGAGAGGAAGGAAGAGGGAGAAAAAAGACATTGACTAGATGTCAGAAAAATTCAATTCTGTGTATTTATATATTTTGTTTTTTTTAAAAAAATTATGTGTTTCTTAATACCGAAATCTCAAATTTAATTTTAATAGCTTAGCCTAGAACAAGATAACCAGACTTAATAATAATTGGTGACCCCGACGTGATAATAATAATTATAAATCTCGTATTTAATTGTTTCTACACAACCAAACTTACAGCAGTTCCCTAGTACCGCATACCTTTAGTATTCCTTTGTCAAACTTGTTTGTTTAGTTCCTGACTTCAATGGGGGAGGGGGGAACTCATGTCCAATGTTACCCATCATCGTTTGGCAAATAGGTATAGCTGCACGACGGAAGTCTCGTCGGCCAAGCATTGAAATGACACATAACTGGTGATGGGAATGATCGGAGTCAAAATGCTAACCCTGTGTCATCCCATCACTCCATTATTAGTATTAAAGAGACGTCTGTCCAAACCCTTGTAGAATGTTTGACTATTGATTTTTTTAATTATAGACATCGATTTTGTCTTGAATAAATTGTAACAAATCTCGCACTTAGCAACTATTTTATAAATTATTTTTTAAAATACATACATTTCTAATTGTATTAAGATTATAATTAAATTGTTGTTCGATTATTAATGTAATAAAGTATCTAGTCAATATAATTATTATTATATTAAAACTGATGCAATAATATCTTATTATCAAACGGTTGATTAATTAAAGGAAAGCTGGTAGACTCATAATAATAATTTATAATTGGTTTATATATATTTATAATAAATTACGTCAAACGGGGGAGACGAGTGCGTAAAATATATATATATATATATATATATATATATATATATATATATATATATATATATATATATATATATATATATATATATACATATATTAATTATAACAGTATTTTCAATTGACGTAGTTAATCTATCATTTTATGAATAATTATTTTTAACATTTCATTATTTCATTGATATATTTATTCTTATTATTGACACTGTGATTTATTTTAATTCCTTTGTATAATGATGTATTGTGTCAATTACGTTTTACAAAATACAAGTAATGATATCCCGCAGTCAAAATAATAATTTAAATTTACATGCATCACATTAAGCTAATTTATGTTAGAGTAATAGGTAATAGTGCCTAGATTATTATTATTATTATTTTATTTTATTTTTTTTAATCTAATAATTTGATTGATAATAACGTTTTTTATTTATATTTATTTTTAATATTATACGTCAATGAAGTCTGTGTAGTTTTAAGAAATTACGTGTTTTAAGTTAAGCGCGCACACACACATTCTCTCTCTGGATATATATATATATATATATATATATATATATATATATATATATATATATATATATATATATATATATATATATATATATTGCTTATTATGTGTAAAACCGCTATTATGTAGTAGTCAATTGAATTAATTTAACTTAAGTTCATAATTAGGTGATTTCATTACTATATTTTGCAAACAATAAACATAAATAAATTAAAATAGAATGTTTATTTCTCTTAAAATTACGTATTTTTATATATATTATAAGTAATAAATTCAAGGTTAATGATATTTATACTGTTTTATTATTCTATTTAGCATTGTTATCACTTGTTACATTTTTTTTTATTATTATTACTACCGTTTTCTGCATATTTATGAAAGTAAAATAATTTAATTGTGACGCGGAAGTAGGTGTTTATTTTCATTTGTATTGTTGTCGTTTTTTTTTATTTATATCGACAAATTGTTTTGTATAAATGCGATTTATTGCCATGATTTAATGACTATCTACGGATTATTTTTATTTCCCTAGAACTTGTTAATATTTAATTTTTTATTATTTTTTATTATTATTATTATTTTTTTTTTTTGGTTGATAAAATGTGTTAATTTTGTTTTATTTATCTTTAATTTATTGGAATTTTCACATTTTATGCACATACAGGTTGTCCCTCGAACGAAAACCATTTATTTCACTTCGGTTTTTTTAAGAATATGTGACGCTGAACAAAGAAGTTCCTATGAACATTATTATAGTTGCGGAACAGCTTCATTTAAAAAAGAATATTAGTTGTTTTTTTTTCGCCGTTTATTCTTAAAAAACTACGTTTCTTTTTTATAAAACACGTTAAAGCAAACCTTGTAGAGAAATAGATTTCTGCGTCGAATGAAATTTGTCCCAACTGTGTACAATACAATACAAATTTTAAATTCTAACAATCTAAAGAAGGTCGGAATGTTCTTCTTCAGACTGTTACTCCCCTATGAAAACAGAAGTGTGATATTCCACTGTCCCAAAGTACATTGGACTAAAAATCCCTTTGTCGTAATAGATATTTAGTCATTTATATTCTAAACAAAAACATAGGGGAGTAACAATCTAAAGAAGTACCGACATTCTTCAGGAATTAAAAGCGTGTTGGATCTTTTTGAAGTGGAACTTTGACATTTTGCAGAAAATAAGGTTGTTGCTGTACAGTCTGGGATTGGTGTCATTCGACGCGTAATTCGATGCACTACAATATTTACTTCGAAGAGTTTTGCGATAAAAAGCTTAGTTTTTGCGAATGTCTCTTAAACGAAGCTGTTCATGTTCATCGGTACGTCTTTGTTCAGCGAAGGCGAAGTAAATAACAGGGGTGGGCATGTTGAGGTCAATAAGAGCCGCATTCCGGTTTTTCATGAATTAAAAAGAGCCTCACAATTTAATGTATCAATTTTTTTATAGTATTAAATACACAAATTAAAATTTAATTTAATTAATATATTTGCATATTCTACATATAAGTAATGTAAAGTACCCAGAAAAGAAAATATAATTAAGAGGGAGACGATGCAAATAAAATAATATACAGTATGTATTGTTTGATTCTCAGAAAGATAAGATACGTTTTACTAAGTTAAATTTGACTTTTAATGACTTGTTTAGGATACATAAAATGTGTGAATAATCATATTGTTCAAAATGATAGTATGTCGTGTTCAATTCCCAGATTTAAGTGATGTTTGTACATTACTAACATCACCAGGTAGAGTTAAAGTGACTGGACTCTTTCATTCTTTTATTAACCTCAAGTGGTCGTAAAAAAAGAAAAGATTTAACAAAAAAAAAAAAAAAAATGTATTTATTTATTCATACAAAACATAATTATACTTGTTTGAGTAGTAATAATATTGTGCGAGAAAAAAAATCATAAGTAATATCGCTCGCTTTTGTAAACCAGGTTATTCCTATATGTGTATAAGTGCGTCGTTAAAATTCAAATAAACTTTGTGTGTTTCGGTTAAGAATACAGAATAAAACTTTGTAACTTTTGTATCATCCAGTAATTATTAGAACACTAATATATATATATATATATATATATATATATATATATATATATATATATATATATATATATATATATATATATATATATATATATATATTTGACCTCAGTTACGAATATATGATAAGGATTATTCTACGTTATGATAAAATTATTTTTGTTGTTTAAAATAACTTTTTTCTCTAGTATTATAAGATAAAGATTAAAAGAAATTAGTTCAGATTAAAGAAAAGTGCCATTATGAGTCTATTACCGGATTATATACATTTGTTCAGTGATATGCATTATTTTCTAGACTAGGTAAAGATTAAAGAAAATCAGTTCAGATTAAAGAAAAGTGTGATTATGAGACTATTACCCCATTATATACATTTGATCAATGATATGCATTATTTCTAGACTAGGTAAAGATTAAAGAAAAGTGCGATTATGAGTCTATTATACCGGATTATATACATTTGGCCAGTGATATGCATTATTTCTAGACTAGGTAAAGCTTAAAGAAAATCAGTTCAGATTAAAGAAAAGTGCCATTATGAGTATATTACCGGATTATATACATTTGTTCAGTAATATGCATATTACGTGCATATTAAATGTTTAACTCCTCCATATTTTTCCTATGAGTGGGTCAAGAAGGTACGCCAATATTTTAAATTTCAACTCTTGCGTGAACGGTTCGGGGATATGAACCAACGTTCATATCGACGGACGGACAGACACATTAACCCTCTGCATAAAGGTTTCGAGGATGATCTACGAAACCTCTATGCAGAGGGTGAATGTGTCTGTCTGTCCGTCGATATGAACCAAAGTTCATATCGATGGACGGACTGACACATTAACCCTCTGCATAAAGATTTTGAGGATGATCTACGAAACCCTAATTAGATAAGCTATAAAGAAAAATGTAATTGTTTTGAAGAAAGATTGCGATTATTCTATATTCCTATACATGAATTGTTCTTTTAAACAAATGTATAATTATACAACATTATGATAAAATGAGTACATAATTATTGTTGTTTATCTTGTAGTTGGTGTATTTACAACTGATTTTACTACACAGGTAATAATAAAGAAAATAGGAAAAATTGCTCTTAAAAGAACATACTTTTTCAAGACTAGATAAAGATTTAAAAAAAAAAAAAAGAAATAAAAATCAGGTAGTAAAAAAAGGAGCGATTATACTATATTTATGACTGATTTTATTTCGTAATTATATCAGCATTTATGTTATTTTTAAAATGGCATACCTAGTACAAGAAAAAAATGCCTTTTTACGACAGTAAATGATAATAATAATTATTTTTTATTGTTTCATAGAGCTTTTATTCTGAAAGTAATTGTTGTTTCCTTGTACTACATTACTAGACAGTGATAAGTTATCATTGATCAATCAAATTGAATTAGATTTTCTCATCTTCTCTAATAGATCAAAACGAAAATTGGATTTAAATTGTGAAAAAAATTATATCAATTAAGCAATTTCTATATTTCGATAGATATTTGTTTGTCCTCTTTTTCTTAGGATAAGAAAAACAATTCTTTGTTAAAGAATTACGTGCCACGCAAAGTGCTAAAAATATCTTAATAATTAAAAGTGTAATTGAAGGTGTTACTTTAAGAAAGCTGTTATCAATAATTAACAATATATTCTTGTCTGACTTATAATCTGAGATCGATTCCTAGGTGATATATCGATTTATATAGATCGATACCTGTTAAGTCCTAATGATTACATCGTTCGACATCTTAAGTTGTTGATGCAATTCTGTATTGACATATAGATAGAAGATATAATAATAATAATAATAATAATAATATTTATTTCACCAAAAAGAAAAATAAGTACATCAATTACATTTTTTTCACATATAATATTTTTCAATAATATTCCCATTTTATTTTAAAGAAAAAAAAATTGTTTGGTAAGGACCCTCAGTAGAGTGAGAAACTCTAGAGCGAGGGCCTCGTCTCTTAGAAATTGTTTTCGTATTTATAGTGATCTAAAAGTGATTATTTTATAGGATGTTTATTTATAATATAGTTCATTGATGTTGTTATCAGTACTTTCTAGTGTTGCTGTCTATTGAAATCAGTGAGAATAGGTAGGGTTTTAGTTTCTGTTTAAAAGTGTTAATTGTTTTTATTTGTTTAAGATTGTCAGGTAGTTGGTTGTAGTATTTTGGTCCTAAGTACGTAGCGTGTCTCTGTTTCTTTGTTGTTTTACAGTAAGGAATTTGTACTTTATTGTTTATTTTATGTCTAGTTGAATAATTATGATGGAAATCGGTTTTTTCATGGTTAAAAAAATACATCAGGGTTGCCTTCATAAAAAGTAATATTAATTGTAATTCTAAATATAAAGAATAAAGAATATGGGGGAAAAGAAATAGTGTATTGGTAAAGGTAATCGAAGTTAACTAGGTTAGGAATTATGGTTAGAATTACCTATTCTGATTATATTTATATGAAATAAATACGTAAATTTTTAACGAACATGATTTATATATATTATATAGTTTATTTAATTTAAAAATAAAAATAAAAATGTGAAATATAAATTGTTTTAATTTTAACGCATATAAGTTACGGGTGAGTCTTCACCGCTGTTAGGTTGGTTGTCTGTTCTCTTTTTGAAGAGTGGGGTTAAACTGAAGGGGTTTTTGCTTATATATAAGTACTCCGAATAAAGCCTTGTGCAGGTAAGCCCAACATTCCTTGCAGAGTATTCTTTATTTACCTTAGTTGTTCACAATTCATTTTACATAAGGTCACAATTCCTTATCACGTAGATTACAATTCATATCTTCTATTTTTGATTTTTACGAAAAAAAATAAATTATTTTAGTTCATTGTTGAGTACTTTTATTTTTATTTTATACGTAAAATCATCATCATCTATTTCGTTTTCTCTAGTTATATTATTAAGTATACGATTGTTTTCAATCTGATCATAATTGCTAATACCACCGCAATGTGGAGATCTCCGATTACAACGTTTATTTTTACGTAATTATCAATGTTTATTTGGTTTATTTAGTTTTGTTGATAATAGTTTATTTTATTTCACAGATTTTTTATTATTGTTATGTATTTGTTTCTTCATTGCGTGCTCAAACTGAAATAAAATTAATAGAAACGAACATATTTATATTTCTTTTATTAATTTCGTATTATACATGTTAAGGTTAAATTGTAAATACTTTACGCACATTTTTAAAAACTGCTCTTACTTTTTTTTTTTAAAAAAAAAGTGCAGCATTGGTTTTTCCAAAGTACGGGTGATCAAATTGAAATCAGCCGCTTAATATACAAAGAATTGTGTAATCAATAACCCTTGAAATATGATTTCACGCGCAATTAACCTCCTAGATATTTATGAATGAGATGTCAAATGTATCTTGGATCTTGGCAGACTCGAAAATTATGTATCGCATTAAATAAAAAAAAAAAGAATTGCAATAAAATAAAATAAGAAACCTATAAACTATGTGACGGATAGTTAAAGAAATATAATAATTGTCTCTTATCTAGTGCCCCATTTCTTCTTCTTGATTGGATGACCTAATTATTTTTGCTTTATTTTCTTTCGTTTACTTGTCGATTTTTTTAGAATACATAAACATTATTGATTTTTAAAAAAAAAAAAAAAACATCGCTTAGTTCGTATAATATTTATTTGACCTAACTATATTTAAAAAGATTACCTACTTAATCAATAATGTCATGAATCTACACATAAACCTATAGCTTCGTAAGATATCGTTGGTACTTCTTTAGATTGTTACTCCCCTCCCCTATGATGTTTTGGAATATAAATGACTTTGACTAAATAACTATTAAGACTCAGGGATGTTTAGTCAAATTTACTTTGGGACATAGTAATATCACACTTCTGTTTTTATAAGGGGAGTAAGAGTAACAGTTAAAGAAGAACATTCCGACCTTCTTTAGATTGTTACTTCCCTCTGTTTTTTTTTATAAGGGGAGTAACAATCTAAAGAAGTGCCATATCGTGTTCGGTTGATATTAGCCTGGAAATATTTTTTTACGTTTTACAAGGTTAATTATCTGTTTTAAGCCATTATCCGCAGACTTCTGTTTGATTAAACTTGAAGAAAGAGATAGAGTGTGTCATCGACGAAAATCTTTGATCTATAACCAATTCCATATGATTTGATGTAAAATTCGCCAAGACCTGTGTCATTAACAAAGACATTGTGAACAAACGTTATTTTTTGTTCTATTAAGTTGCTAAACGATCTATCGATTATTGTCTAGCGATAAGATATACCTGTGAAATTTTTAAACATTGTTTCACTGGTAAATGATAAGATATTTCCTGGTGGCCGTTTTCAAATATCCCTTGTTATACTAGTCTATGTATCTACTATGTATACTTGTCTCAATGTTAGCCGATTAGATGCCTCGACGAGCTGTCGATCTTGTTATCATACGACTTATCTCATAATGCTTGTTAAGGGTTTCCTATTTCTAACAGGAGACCAGTGTAAATGTCATGCTTTAACATCGTGTCTTATATACTACAAACCACAATAACTTTTGTTTTTTATACAGACATTTGACAAGTGTCCAACTGTTTGTGTTTGTGGTCACTCTGCATTTAGTTATATTATCGGGAGTGAGAAAGGCATGCCTTGGCCGAACTGTATTGTTTTATTTAATGTCATCGTTACTGACGGAGTTGTTTATTTGTTTTTTGCAGGTATACGAAACCGCAAACGTTTGCGGATTGCATCGGAACGGAGCTGCCACTGGGCTGGGAGGAGGGTTACGACCCCCACATCGGAGTCTATTACATCGATCACGTTAACCGTAAATATCATTTCATCCGACCTTTTACATTTATTCTTTACTAATCACAGTCTTCTGTCGCTATCCCACTAAAATACTTCACTTGTGTCTCGTTTACTGTTAATTTGATAATCGTAGGAAGGAAAGTTGTCGGTAGAACCGCGTATAAAATATTTACGAGGATACGAATTCATCTGCGATTCGGCTGGATGAGAATATATAACAAATAAACGGACGAATCTGTAAAATACCGACCTGATTTATCCCTGTATTTATTGAAAATTCCTCGCTGATAGTTCTTTTCTATAAATCTCTCACTTGAAACCCCTTGAAAATAATAAACAGTATGAATATTAAATATTTACAGAAACGTGTGGTATACGTATTATGTTATTTTCTGTTGAAACAGACTTGTACGGCAATAGTAAGACGTTTATAATGCGATATTTGTTTCTCTTTTGATAACTTCTAAGGCGAAGATAGGTGTAGCCTTGTGGTGAGCTTACTCGTTGGTTATCATTGGAACGGCAGAAAGGCTTGGCATGTTTTACACTGACGATGCCATCTGGATGATGCGTAATGTGCCTGAAACCTCATGTTGTGTTGGTTGGTAACTCTACTTCATAATCTATTGGCCAAGTCTAGACTTCTACCTTGTTCGACGTTTCAAAGTAATAATGTTCCGTATGTTGTTCGTGCTAAAAGTAGCACTGAGTTACCTTTTGACGATTTAAAGAATGTACCGTATGATATTTCGCTTTATAGACTTGCTAATCTAATCGATTCTTTCCTTTCGATGTGGATTGTCTGCCGCTTACGTGCTCTAGATGTCGTTTTAAAATATCTGTGTTTTTGGAGAACTGGTCCGGCGGCGGATATCGGCGTGGATCGGGAGTACCTCGAGCAGAGGACGAGCCCTCCTGGATCCCAAGACAAGAGTAATTATATATCGTCATTATCCGGTAGAAACCGGATTTCTGTTGCTACTGTGGAAGAGTTTTTTGTACGAATTCCCCGCCTCCCTACTCTGGACTCGGTACGATGCCGAGCCGCCCGATGTTTCCCCCCTTAGAAGAGCCGGTGTGTCGGTTCTGAGGCTCGTTTAAATGCCGTGCCCGGGCCGGATCCTCGACCGGGGCTTCACGCGGCCGCCTTTTGTCGACGTCGCTTAGTGTCACCTTGAGTTCCTACTGGCGTCGGCATCTGGCTATTATAGTCGTCGTCCGAGTACCGAATAGAAAACTGGTCGGGTCGTTTTTTAAAAGCGACGCTCTACTCGAAACCCGATGTAAAATTGCGATCGTTTCCTGGCCGTGATACATGTCGCCTTGCTCACACCGGTTTTATCAACTCGCATGCACTTCTAGGGAGATGTATAAATATACTCGAGTTAATTGCCGTAGGAAAACCTTAGGAAACCTAAACAGATTCCCAATCCTGCGGCCCTTGGAATGCCGGTTTTTAAGTGTCGCTTTTTTTAGCACGCGATGTATTTTCTTTTTCTTATATCGGTCAGTTAAAAGTAAAAATATCCTTTGTCTAAACTCCGAAAGTTAATATGACTGAGGAACGTTTATTTCGGACTTAAATAAACAGTCGAATTTTGCAATTAATTTATACCCCGATTCTTAAAATATAAGCTTAGCTCGCTTTAGAAAGAAACTGTTGTTTTCGACTAAGTTAAATAAAATGTGTTGTAAAAATATCGACTTTATTCAGACCGAGAGGAAAAAGCTTCCAACGTCCAGTCCAATTATTCGCTTTTTTCTCTCTTTTTTTTTATATTTAACTGCAGCCCGCCTCGTGAGGAATTGGGCCCGACCCTCATTATAGTCCCATGTTCTCAGCTCAGTACCAAAACCCATTCACCAAATAATTTATTTTCGGAATTTCCTTAACGGGAGTGAAGGCGAGAAATTTTTAGACTTGGAAATAGCTATCGATATACTCTAAGTAAACGCTTTTTCGAAATGATAAATGCAGGGTTGTTTAAAAAACGGGACAAAATCCTCGCTGATTTACTTACTAAGCTATAACTCTGAAAACAGCCGTCAGGTCTATCGCATTTCAATGTCGACGGAACAGTTACTTTCTGAGGGACCAAGACGACGCATGGTAGTCGACACTTTATATCGAATCCCCTCCGATTTCCAATTATAAAGGTTTGCACTTTTTTATAGTGGGAAGCGTTTTGACTAACACTTAGTTGGGATAATGCGTTATCGTTTTGATTAGGCATTATCTGCTTGTGAAGATGGATTTTACAATAATTTATCGGATAGGCTAGGGATTATCGTCAGGAATATTATGTGGGCTCGTCACAAGTTCGAGACTCTTCTTTATTCAGTAGTACGATTGACCGATACATTTTCCCACCCAATTCATAGGAATCGATTTGACGGTGGAAGATAAGATGCGACGCACCCTCTTTCAATTGAATCAATTCATTTCCAGTTTGACGGTAGCATGGGATGTTTAATTTCAACATCGCCTGTTATTTTTCCGCAACCATGAATATTACTTTTCGTAAGTAAAAAAGGGGTGTATCCATTCCGGTTAATATTAGCCGAATACTTATACTTTAGAGAACGTAATTTTAAGGCTGTATTATTCTTGACATTTTTTTCAATCGACTACTTAACCCTTATTCATGAAGGAACTCCTCATTTGCCATTATGAGTTTTAAATATCTAATATTTTCAAGCCATTCTGTATTGTTTCTTTCACGTTTCAAATTATTTAACTTGTCTATCCCTTATTTAAACTTCAACTCTTCCATTAGCCGATATAAGAGTAATATAACGTTTTTAAATGCCCTGACGTTTTCGAGCCGATCAATTCTTTCTCGCCTACTTTATATTTCTTTGCAAATTAATTTAATTAATCGAAACAAGAGACAAAGTTCACTCACATTATTTAATTTAAAATGCCGTCGGATTATTTGCCACCTGCCGGCCAGTTTGTTTCTCGACCGGGGGGGTTTGGTTGATAGTTGAATGCACCGTTTATTTTGACGCATGCCGGTCTCTGGATTGGTGGGCGGAGTGCCGACGTTTACATATTAGGTTTTTGCCAATTTATTTCGACTTTCTTTTTTTTCTAGGAAGTTAATGCCCTGTTTCGTGAGACACTACTCGTATATCATTTAATCTCGGTTTATTCCTTTTTTTTTCTCTTTTAATCTGTCGTTTTGGTTAATGTATTTTTCGACTCTCTCGGGGATTCTTAGAATAGAATAGACTTGTACCATTGATGTGACTCTTACATGTGATCAATTTTTTTTTTTAATCTACGCAAGGCAATTTTCATGGAATCGAAAACAAGGGAGGCCCTTTCATATTGATAAAACATATAATTACAACCGCATTTTTAGTGACATGACTCTTCGAAATAAGGCCTCCTGATTGTTTCTAACGCTTATTAGGGTTTTGTAGATACTTCTCAAAACCCTTATACCGAGGGTGATGTGTCCGTCAGTCCGTCGCTCTTTGGTTCATAGGGCCCGAACCGTTTAACCTAAAGTGATGAAATTTGAAACACTGGTGCAACTTTTTGACCCAACCACAGGAAAAATACACAGAAGTTAAAAATTTAATGTGCGCATGCGCAATTCGCAAAAATATCGTAAACTCAAAAATTTATATTTTTTTTTAAATTTGAGTTGGGTATCAAATGAAAGCTGCTGAAGAGTAGGACACAAATATGTATATGCTTTTTTAAATTTTGCATTCCATATTGGGTAAAAAATCAAAATATACCCAAAAAAAAATCCCCCCCCCAACCACTATATAACGGCTGGTCCTAAAATTTCGAAATATTTCATGCTAATTCCTTATTGTGGGGCGATGATATTTCCGGGAGTTCATTTCTAGTTTTAAAAAATTACCAATTTTGTGCACGAAAATTTGAAGTGCGCCCAAAATTTTATTTTTTTAAAATTTTGAGTGGGGTATCAAATGAAAGCTGCTGAAGAGTAGGATACAAATATATATTTGCTTTTTTAAATTTTTCATTCTTCATTGGTTTTATGAGTCAAAATATACCCCCAAAAAAATCCCCCACCCAACACTATAAAACGGCTGGTCCTAAAATTTCAAAATAATTCATGGCTATACCTTATGGTGGAGCGATGAATATGTTCTGAAAAAATTTAATTTATCTAGTCGGTATTACTGATGAAAAACATTGTGATCCCCCGGGGGATCGAACCCGGACCCTTGAGATCGAAGAAAAAAAATCATTATTTCATAACGGGTATGCTTAATCATCTACAAAACCCTAAAAAGTACTCGGACGCAAGTACTTCCCTGTGATTTTTTATGATTGCTATTATAGTTGTCAAGAGTCTATTATATAACTACAGAGGAATCAAAGTATAATATATTGATAATAGTTTTTAATTGAGTAGTAACACATTAGGGTACTTCTTTAGATATTTACTCCCCTATGTTGTTTTAGAATAAAAATTACTTTGACTAAATAACTTAAGAAAAAGGGATGTTTAGTCCAACGTACTTTGTGACAAAGGAATATCCCACTTCTGTTTTAATAAGGGGAGTAACAGTCTAAAGAAGAACATTCCGTGCACCTTCGTTAGATTGTTACTCTCTTCTGTTTTTTATAAGGGGAGTAACAATCTAAAGAAGTGCCCACATTTGTTTCATCCGTATTCGATTACTTTAAAACCTGTATAATATATATTATACGAGGATCTAGTTTCAAAACCAGACAATCTAGCTCTTTAAGATTTTTTAAGAATTACAAAAAACTGGTGAACTTTAAATTTAATTTTGGCTTTTAACTTAACCTCCTAATATATATATTTTAATGAATTCTTTAACTATTTGGACCTGACGAAAGGTGCTGTTAATTCCTCATTTAAGAACTTAATATGTTTAAAATACATAAAATAATTCAGATAAAATGTTTGGTGGTTTGTATGGTTTTGGAACTAAACGCATGAATATAACATAATTTAGTTAATTTTAGTTTATTAACACATCATACCTCAAATGTTCTTTGCTTTCTTCTTTCAACTCGAATAACATTTAAACTCTAAATAACAAACTAATATGATTATTAGTTTATTCATTATCATGTGACACCTCACATGTTCTTTATTTTATTCTTTCAACTCGAATAACATTCAAACTCAAAATAACAAACTAATATGGTTATTAGTTTATTCATTTACATGTGACACCTCAAATATTTTTTGCTTTCATCTTTTAATTCAAATAACATTACTTAAACTCAAAATAACATAAACTAAAATGGTTATTAGTTTAATCGTAAGACACATGACAACACAAATACATATTCTCAGCTTTCTTCTTTCAACCTAAATTACATTATTGAGGTTAAAGGAAACTGGACCAAAAAATGTCATCAGTTCAAACATTTCCCTTACCTCTTAAGTTTTATACAAAACGAAGTAGGTTGTCCTGAAAGAGATCGAACTGATCATCATTATTAGTGAACTGATTATGTTATGAACTGACTATTGTTGTTTTATAACTCATTACTACTCATTAGTGAAATGATGATGTTATGAACTGACTATTGTGGTTTTATAATTCATTATTGAACTGATGATGTTATGAACTGACTATTGTTGTTTTATAACTCATTAGTGAAATGATGATGTTATGAACTGACTATTGTGGTTTTATAACTCATTATTGAACTGATGATGTTATGAACTGACTATTGTGGTTTAACATTTATAATTTTATTCAGGGAAAAACTAACTTTTTAACTATTGTATGTATACTAATTTAAAATGTGCGTTTTTTAAACTCTATGAATAATTAATAGTGCCATATCAAAATCACAACGAATCTGTGAACTGTATAATGGGCTATGATAACTCGTCAATTTCATTTTTCGAGTATCGTTTTTGAAAAAAAAAAGAAAATACATTGAACAGTCGTAATATATATGATTAATATACTATAATTTACTATCACATTTTTATGTATCGTTGGTATGAGAACTTTATTAAAAGATTTGTGATGATGCTTTAAATTTTCTTTAACTAAATACTGTGTTTTGAATTGCTGATTGATTTCTCTCTTCTAAATTTTGATTTATAAAATGTCCATTTGTTTTTCCTGAATTGCATATAATATTACTAATATATTAAACTAAAAATTATCATTTGTTTTTGTCCAATCTTACAAAATTATTTTAAGAGCTACTAAAACATTCAAAACTGGTTTTTTGTGTCATTATTAGTATTTTTTTTGTTTTTGTTTGTTTTTTGCTTATTTTAACTCAATTAAAAATATTATTTTCATTATTATAAAAAAAATAACAATATTTAGTAAATATATAACAATTAAAATAAAATCCTAAACTGGATAAAAATAGATTAGAATTTAGTGGAATCTGAATAAGGAAATTATAACTCCTCTTTTCTCAGGTTTTAATAACTCGATTCTATTTTTTTCCGAAACAAATGTTGCCAGTATTTCGGATTATTATTTTATTTGTCCGTGTATACTGGCTTTTTTTTTAGAAATATTTTTTTTTTCTATTTTTATTTTTGATCTTAATCTAGGTAAATGTTAATTTGTTAAAATATATACAAAAGCTAATATTCATATACCTTAAAGAATAAGAACCAGTATTGGATTTTCTTTTAATGTTACACACTGGTAAAAAGGATTCTTTAAAGGGATTTTAAAAAGGGCTTAAAATGTTCATGTTAAGCGTATCAGAACATTTTTTCATACAATAATGAATGCTAACCAGTCTTGAATGTTTTCATCTGTTTTATTATTGCCCTATACAAGTTTAAAGTTTAAATTTATCAGTATTATTATCTTGTTATCTCTTATCGCATCCATCACTCTTGTTATTATCATCATTGATACGATAGTGATAACATGCAGTTTTTAGCCGTCATTATAAAATAGAGTTGTTATCACACATTATCAAAATCCGCACAATCTAAGATTTCCACTATTGATTATAAGTTTTGAATTTGGCGCGTTAGTTGTATTTTGATATGATTTTTGTTTAGAATGTACCCAGCTTGAGGATCCCAGGTTGGAATGGAGAGGCATACAAGAGGCCATGCTTAGGGATTATTTACATACGGCCCAAGACGTTTTACAGGTATGTACATTGTTGTAATCAATTCCCAGTGTAGTCAACTTTTTTTAATTACTAAAAACATTCCCCAGTGGTTTAGAAAAGCCGTTCACTTTTTGACTATGTCCAGTCAGTATTCATCCCTTCTTTTATGAAAACCTAGCTCTTTTCTCTATTCTTTAGTTCCTCTAAGAAATCCCAAAGTTCACTTGTTTCTATTCCCTGCGACAAACCCGAGCTTCCTTTGGTCTAAGTTCTTCAAATCCTGTATGATATCCTAGCCTACTCCTGTCGGTGTAGTAACTTCCAATAAGAAACCCTAACTTACTCTTGTCTATATTATTTATACTTCCTGTAAGAATCCTTTGTCTTCTTCTATCTGAATCCTTTCATTGCCTATTCCTTTCTGTATGTTAATTTCCTATAAGAAATCCTAGTCCAACATGTCTCTATTCTTTAGTTTCTCTAAGAAATTCTGAGTTTCACTCGTTTCTATTCCCTAGCTTCCTTCTGTCTGAATTCTTTACTTCCTGTGTGATATCTTAGCCTACTCTTGTCTGAATTCTTTACTTCCTGTGTGATATCTTAGCCTACTCTTGTCTGAATTCTTTACTTCCTATAAGAAACTCTAGCTTTCTTCTTTCTGAATTCTTTATTATTCCCTTTTAATTGCCTACTCCTATCCCTGTCTGTATTTAACTCCCTATAAGAAATCCTAGTCCAACTTGTCTCCTTGCTTTCACTTGTTACTATAATTTACTTTATGTATGCTATTCTAGCCTACTTTTGAGTGCATTCTTTACTCCCTGCATTAAATAATTTATCCCCTGAAATCGTTATTAATGAAAACCAGACGATATCCTATCCTAAACCCGACTGTATTATACATTTTCTATAAGAAACATTAGCTTCCTCTTATCTCTATTCTTTACTTCCTGTAAGAAACCCTTGCTTCCTTCTGCCTGAAATCGTTATTAATGAAGACCGAACGATATACTATCCTAAACCTGACTTTATTATACACTTTCTATAAGAAACATTAGCTTCCTCTTATCTCTTTTCTTTACTTCCTGTAAGAAACCCTTGCTTCCTCCTGCCTGAAATCTTTATTAATGAAGACCGGACGATATCCTATCCTAAACCTGACTGTATTATACACTTTCTATAAGAAACATTAGCTTCCTCTTATCTCTATTCTTTACTTCCTGTAAGAAACCCTTATTTCCTCCTGCCTGAAATCTTTATTAATAAAAACCGGACGATATCCTATCCTAAACCTGACTGTATTATACACTTGAAACATTAGCTTCCTTTTATCTCTATTCTTTACTTCCTGTAAGAAACCCTTATTTCCTCCTGCCTGAAATCTTTATTAATAAAAACCGGACGATATCCTATCCTAAACCTGACTGTATTATACACTTTCTATAAGAAACATTAGCTTCCTCTTATCTCTGTTCTTTACTTCCTGTAAGAAACCCTTGCTTCCTCCTGCCTGAAATCCTTATTAATTAAGACCGGACGATATGCTATCCTTACTGTATACACTTTCTATAATAAAGATTAGCTTCCTCTTATCTCTATTCTTTAGTTCCTGTAAGAAGCCCTATCTTACTCTAATCTGTATTATTTACTTCCTATGAGTTGCCTTATTCAGTTAAATACCCTTTACGACTAATTATATGCTAAATGTCGCCTTTTTTCTAACATGTTTGAAAATACAAAATATCTCTCTCTTAATTACGAACTTACACTAAAACTGTAGGCATTCCTATTTTACTTTATTTCGTTTATTCAAACGCTGTAGTTATATCAACCAAGTTATTTCTTTACATCCTAACTCATTCTTTGATAAGGTACATTTCTCCATCGGTATATATATATATATATATATATATATATATATATATATATATATATATATATATATATATATATATAAATATATATAAATATATATAAATAATCCTATTTGTTGTCATATAGGATTTGAAACTTGCTCCAGCAAGACAGGGTTGTTAATTTATTAAGGATTTAGAAAAAAAAGAACAAAAGTGTTAAACCGTGGGTTACGTAAAAATAATCTAGAAATTATGCAAAACAATTATTCAAGTTAAAACATTTCAGATTAAGTGACTTAAAATAGATTATATTTAGGCATGTTTTCCAGAGTTAACCAGATAACCAGGTTTAATGGTAACCTGTTTTCTCGCTTCTGGTATGGCAGTCAGGTCTTAGAAGGGAACTCCACCGCCACGTAAATATTAAACACATGTGAATTCGTTTTGTTTAGTCATTGAGTTACCTCGACCAGTTCTTTACTGATCCTGGGTGACAAGTGAGCCTTGGTAATGAACTATATCGTCACATGATTCCAATTTGTTTTATAAAATCTTATTGTAGAGTTTACAACTACTAGTTCTTTACGATTATTGCTTCTAATTAGAAAGCATGGCATAAATGAAATCTGTACCGTCACATATATTCATTTAAATTACTTTTGTGCTTTGATATTGTGGAGTTTACTACCAAGTTCATCTTTACCACTAGGACACAAATTAAATCTGGTACCGTCACTTATATAGATTCAAATTATTTTTGTGCTTTGATATTGTGGTGTTTACTACCAAGTTGTTCTTTACCACTATGACACAAATGAAATCTGTACCGTCACATATATCCATTCAAATTAATTTTATGCTGTGATATTGTGGATTTTACTACCAAGTTGGTCTTAACTACTATGACACAAATGAAATCTGTATACCGTCACATATATCCATTCAAATTACTTTTATCCTGTGATTTGTGATGTTGTGGAGTTTACTACCTAGTTGATCTTTACCAATATGACACAAATGAAATCTGTACCGTCACATATATTCATTTAAATTAATTTTATGCTGTGATATTGTGGATTTTACTACCAAGTTGGTCTTAACTACTATGACACAAATGAAATCTGTATACCATCACATATATCCATTCAAATTATTTTATTTTATTTTTTTTTTAAGAAATACATTTTATTTCTCATTTACCGCCCTTTTTTCTGTATTCTTCTCCTCTGTTTAATTTATTAATTTTAATTTTTTTTATTAGAATATTAAATACAGTAGCGCTTGACGGTTGAATTTAAAAATGTTCAATATCAAACGCTAGAAAAGTCGTTTTGTTTATTTTAAATAATAATTTTATCAGTACAAGTGTTTTATTTATCTTGAAGTATGGGTTTGTAGATAATTTATACGCAAGTATGGTTACAAACAACGACGAAGGAAGTGCAATAACCCTTTTTCCGTAGATGTCAAGTGATATCTACCGTTCTCCATCCTTAAGAGTTTTCAAATACCTGATCTTCAGGTAACATTTTAACAACTTCGCCTTCTCCTAATTATTCTTCTGACTCGACATTATTCAATACTGTTTTTTTTTTTTTTTTTTTAAAGATGAGGAGAAAAAAAAAATACGTGATTAATTTTTTCTCCTAGTATTTCCTACGCCTTTGAATCTTTCTGTTCCAGTCTTCGCCGGCCTCGTTAAGTTCTCCCTCTCGACCTTTTCCGACATTCCTTTTAAAAAATTCTTGTATATGACCAACGTACGTACTAACTCAGGCTATTCTACCACCACTCCATATTATGCGACGGCTATGACGCAAAGCATTCCACGCGACAAAATTAGATAAGTTCCCCATTCCTTTCTCCTATTTCCTAACCCAGATTCCTCTGTAATCAATAATATACATGTATATAATGTTATTTTTTTCCCCTCTTCTGTCGACCAATCACGTTCATATCATGAATGGGGTGATCGTTTAGTAATCTTCCTCCGTGCTCACATCTTCTTATCAGCTGTGTTTACGAGGTCTCCCGAGTTTCTTTGTGGGAAAAATGTTTATTTTATTATATTATTATAGTTTTTTTTTTTATTGTGGATAACTTTTTTTTTTTAATCTGTCATTTTATATTTCTATGATATTGATATATTTGAAATGTATTTTTTTTTTTCTATTTTTTATTATTATTATTAATTTATTTTATATTTTATTTGTGATAACTCATTATATCTTTTATTCATATGATTAAGTTATTATTGTTTTGATAATTAATACTTTTTTTCCTAACTTAAGTGGGTTTTTTATTTATTTTTTTTTTCTTGACACTGGTATAGTTTAATAAACTTTAATTTTACAAGCAATACATTAGTTATTTTTATAGTTTTAAAGAATAACACATATTTAGATTATTATCCAAAATAAATACCTCGTAAAAAAAAAAAGTTGATATTTCGTTAAAAAAATTATACGTCTTAAAGAATAAATACTCAATAAAAAGTTGTAACGTAATAAAGATACATTTATAATGTATTTTACGTAGTAAAAATAATTTATCGTGATATAAACAACTTCATATAGTTTTTATTTAGAAGTTTATGAATGTATATGAGAATCGTAATCTATATAAATGTCTGAATATGTATATACATGAAGGAATGTATGAATATATGCATAAATCCGTATTAATCAGTCTATGACTTATTTTTTTTGTTGTTATGTATTACGTCTCAATGAACACTCTTATAAGAATATATTTTCTTTTAAGTTATAACTGAATCAAGATCACCCTTTTTTAATTTTTTATTATTATTTTTTTTTTTTTAATGAGCTCTTGGTTGGAATTATTTTATTTAATTAGAAAATTTGTATTTCGTCTTAAACAACATTATTTGTTTCAAACGAAATAAAATGTTTCTATTAGAAGTGCTTCAATTACTTATCAACTTATGATTACGCGTTTTCGGTGAATCAATAATTATCTTAATCAATGTCTGTTTTATTAAGGTTATTTGGATTTAATAAAATAAAGGCGCAGAAGGGCTTAAACCCCTTTTTATGTTAAGTATCTATAAAATATTACTATAAGAGTTTGTTAATTATTTTGATTTCAAAAAAAGGGAAAAATGTGTACACATATATATAATTTTTTTTTATGTTAATTATGGAGAATTTTTTTTTTTTTCATATTTAATTTTTCCCTCGTTTAACTAATACCGGTAATTAATCTCTAAGTAAAGATTAAATTACACGAATAAAATAAATTAATTTGACAAAATATGTCGAATTCAAAGAGTCTATTGCACGATTTGGTTTTTTTTATCTTTACTATAACATTATTGAATTGCATTAGGAATTATGCATTAAATTACCAATTAAATTGATACGTTACACCATCCGTCATACAATTTTAACTATGTTACATATTCTGGATATATGGGTGAAATTTAATTTCTATACCTCGTGAAAATTCCTTCTAAATCTTGTTCGTTTACCATTGCATCAATTCAGTGTAATTAATTCTGTATTTCTAACATCATCCAGATCAAATTGTCACAAAATTCGTCACAGCATGTATAAAAGTTACTCGTATCCATTTATTTTTAGGGTTTCGTTGGTAAAAACCCCCTAAGAAAAACCCTTATAGTTTCTTTCGTGCGTCTGTCTGTCACTCTGTACTGTTCTAATAACATTTAAATCAAAAGATATAAAAACATGAAACATTCCGGTATTAAAAATAGTTTTGACGCGCACAAAGAATAATTATGAGCTGTTCAAATCCAAAATGGCGGATAATTCAAGTCACACGTGAATTTTTTTTTTTTTTAAATTTTGTGTGGGGTATCAAATGAAAGGTATTGAAGAGTAGATTACAAAAATATATACTACTTGTGGAAAAGAGGTTAATTTTTCATGTCTTTTTGACAAAAAACATCAATATTTTGAGTGTCCCTTCCCGAAAAAAAAAAAAAAAAAAAAAATTGCTGCTGTTACTAAAAATATAAAATTGTGCGGTCTGATGGTCCAAAGAAAAAATAAGAATAGCAATTTTATCTGATTAAATGGGAATCCAAAATGGCGGCTAATTCCGGTCACGGAGGAAAAAATATGTTTTTTAAATTTTCAGTGGGGTATATCAAATGAAAGGTATTGAAGAGTAGATTACAAAAATATATATCAATTGTTGAAAGTGTTTAATTTTTGACGCTATTTTGTCAAAAAACATCAACATTTTTCGTCCTCCCTCCTCCCCCTTATACTAATTTCATATTTCTTTTTTTTTTTAATTTTAAAATACCTTTATTGAATAAAAAAAAAAAAAAACAACATATTAATACATAAATAATATTTTAGTTCATCTATTTTATTGATTTTGCATTTTAGTACTACATAAGGTTATTCATAATACCAACGAAACCCTTTTTACGTGAGACTTCACGCACAAGAAATTTATTTTATTTAGCTTTACATCTGTTAAAACAACTAAGAATTTAACATTTGCATTGTCAATTGTCAAATTAATTGAATTTTTACCTTTTAACCACAAAAGCAGTTAATTTTTGACCAGACGACTTAACTATTTAACCGGACGATTATAATGTCATTATCCTTTAAAATGGCGACACTTTTATTTTACTGCGACAAAATCCCGTTTCTTCATTAGCTATTTTGCTTCTTTAATTGAAAAAGGAACGGTGCATTTTTTCTTCTCTATATTACCGCCAGTTTATTAGTTTACGTTATGGCTATTTAAAAAAATTTTGCTGCTTACCAACCAAACAGTTAAAACTTTTGAATGCTTTTAAAATAACATTTAATCTTTTCCTTTTAAGTGATATAAAAGGTGAAACGTTGTTTATATTATTGTTTTTTATAAAAACCAATATAAATATTTATATGCATACCGCTACAAAGCATTATTACATCATAAAACGATCCTTTTAAACGTCATGAGATAAAAACAAATTTGTATTTTGTATACTTCTTTTAAATATACAGAAAGAGTTTACACATTATTAAAATATAAAAAAAAGTATTTCCTCTAGTATTTAGACCATTTTCACGGTCATGAGTTAATTCTGGAAACAAATAGAATATGTTTCTTTTGAGATCTAATAAATATTTTACAGAAAATAGTTTTTGAAATAATTGAGTTCGTAAAAAACGAATTGAAGAATACCTGAATAGAATCAAAATTTCTCTATCTCTCCTTAATATACATACATATATATATATATATATATATATATATATATATATATATATATATATATATATATATATATATATATATATATATATTTACCAATATATATATATATTATTTGACCAATAATATTTATATTGTTATTTTAAAAGCATACTGTAGATATCTTGGATAATAAAGGTAAATCAAATTGAAATTAATAAACTTTTTTTTGGTTTGCTAATAATTGTCTTTAAATTATTAGGCATGCTATATATATGTATTTTCCGAATAAATGATATATTAAGTGAGTAGGAAGGGGAGATATTGATTATTCCCCTTAAGCATGTTTTATGACTTTTTGTTAGCTGTGATATTATTATGAAGAGAGAGGTTATAGATCATTTTGTTCTACTCTTTTTTTCAATTATTACCTATTTTTTTAAATATATATATAACTAGAGATGGTAAGAGAAACTACCGATAGTTTTTTTTTTTCTTTCATTTAAAAGAAGTATTTATAGTAGAGATATTACTTAAACAATACGATATTACTACAAATTGTCTCTAGTTTTATTAGATTGCTTTTAGTTGTTTTTTATATATATATATACATGTATATACCTGCATTCAATTATTATGTTTGACATAAGCTTTCAATATCAGTTGTATAAAATATAACAAATAAAATATTTATTAAATCCAGATTTAACAGTTTTCTTTTTTAAATTATAATTTTGAAGCTTAGTGTAGATTTATCTCATAATTTTAAAGCAATATTGTAGATTTCTTTTGTAATTGTAAAGCGATATTACAGATTTATTAAATAATGTGTTTGATATAGGAGGGGAATTTTAAGTTACATTGATATAAAGGGTTTTATTTATATTTCTTTATTCACACATTATTATTATTTTAATTGCTTCAGTTATAAAGGAGAGATTGTGCTATGAGTTACTAGTTTTATTAGTTTGTCATTCTTTAATGTTGTAGATATTTATTTCTTATTTTGTTTGATATAGGGACTTTTAATACATAATTTTCTTTGTTACTATCAATTAAGTAAATCAATTTAAATTTGAAAATTAAATCGAAGAAAGAGCCTATAGTAACGTTAATTATTATAGATAGTTATGTGGGAGATAATACTTAAAAATGCAAATTTTTTCCCTTATTTTATTTTTTTTTATTGTAATTTAAAGTTATATATTTTTTTATTTTTTTTTATATAGGACAGAATTTAAAGTCTAAATTAGTAAATGGACATTATTCATTTTTTTTAGATTGTTTCTTTAATTTAAAAAGTGGTGTATAAATATGGGAAATGTAATTATCTCCTAATTGTATTTTAATTACATTGTCATTTTTTTAAAAATTGTAATTTCAAAACAATAGTGTAGATTTATTTCTTAATTTTGAAGCAATGATCTAGATTAATTTTTAATTTATGTCATTGTACAGTATACATAACAATCAGTACATGTACTGATTGTTTTGTCATTTTTAAAACAGTATTTTAGATTTCTTTCCTAGTTTTAAAGCAATATTGTAGATTTGTTGGATATTTGAGGGAATTTCTTGTTGAACTAGACAAAGGATATTTTTTTTTTTTTAAATTTATTTTAGCTTTCATTTGAAAAGTGGTTGATATATTAGAGAGACTGTACTAAAGAATAAAGATATGTCTTAATTTTATTTTAATCACGTCATTTCTTTGAATTATTTGAAATTGTAGTTTTTAAAACAACAGTGTAGATTTATTTCGTAATTTTAAAACAATTATGTAGATTTATTTTAAGTTATCATTTTAAAGGCAATATTGTAGATTGCTTTCGTAATTTTAAAACAATAATATTGTTGATTTATTTGATATAGGTTATATTTTTTTGAGAATTTATTTTAGTTTTCATTTTAAAAATGGTTGAGATATCTGAGAGAAATTGTGTACTATGGAATACAAATAATAATCTCTAATTTTTATTTTAATTACATTGTCACTTCTTTGATTTTTTTTTAAATAGCAGTTTCAAAACAACATTGTAGATTTCTTTCGTAAATTTTAAGCACTATTGTAGATTTCTTTCGCAATTTTAAAGTAGTATTGTAGATTTCTTTCGCAATTTTAAAGTAGTATTGTAGATTTCTTTCGTAATTTTAAACCAATACTGTAGATTTATTTGATATAGGATGGAATTTTAAGTTATATTAATTGAAGGGCTTTAAATTTTTTTTTTTGTTTGTTTTATGAGTTGGTGTGATATTGTGTAGAGTTGTAGTTAGGTAAGTTATTAGTGTAGTAGTTAAACTAGGGGGGGGGGGGGAGAATTGTGGATGTTGGGGCGGTGTAGTAAAGACTAAGTATTTGACGAGGCGGGTTCGGATGGGATGGAGAACGGGTGCGTGCCAATGCGGGGGTATGCGGCGTTGCTACATTCCATCGTACCGTCCTGCCTCTCACTGGGCCAACCCAGAACAACTCACTGGCCCTCGTAGCTGGCAACACCGCATACTGCATTCCATTCATATCTTCCCCCTCCTTCTAGCTTTTATTTATTTATTTTTCTCTCTCTCTCTCTTCTTATAAGCTCTTTTGGTTCGGAGCACTTACTCGCTCTTCTACCACACCTACCTTCTATCCCTCCCACTTCTCATCCTTTTTCAACTTTAGTTTTAAAGCATTTTTTTTTTTAAAAAAAAGAGAGATAGAACTATAATTCAAACATAACCTTCTCATTCTATCGCTTACTTCCTTCTTCGAGAAGGTCCTTGTTTTTTTTGTTTTTTTATTTCTTAACCAACTCATTCCAACTCGAAAAAATAACCGAAGAACTTTAAACGTAAAAAAAGAAGACATTTTTTTACTTTGTACCCCGCGCACATTGAAAAGGGGGGGCCACGCCGTACCCTTCTTTTTTTATGTATATATTTTTTTCACTCTGAAATACAGAAAAATTCCTCAGGCTCACGCGATATTTTCAAACATCTGCGATGCACAATATGTGGTGCGCTTTTTTTCCTGTTTTTAGACGCGTGAAGTTATCTGGGTCTTATTTTTTTTTTAAATTTATGGGATTTTTTTTTCTTTAAGTGTGATGATAAGAGTATGTTTATCTTAAGGAAACTAGAGAAGCTCAGATAAATTATCTGCTTTACCAATTAACTAATTTAGATAAAGAGTTTTGTGTTGTTTCCCTTTTTTTAAAAAAAGGTTTAACCTTGTTTCCTCTTTGTATTTTGTATATATTTTTATGTTTGTGTATACATAAAATAGTGGTAAAAAAAGTACTTATCTACAGGTGTAGTTAAACAGAAGTACAAAAAAATCGCGGAAGTGTGAGCAGACGGTAGAAAGAAAAATAAAACTAAAAAAAAAAAATTATTTTGTACACCGACAACCGACATGTGACTTCTAACACCGCACCGTTATCCATATGCCTCTACGCATACTTTTAACTAAAACTAAGCTATAAAGATTTATATGTATGTAGATGTATGTTTACAACACCGTCTCAGTATACATAATATACTTCCTGTACTTTTAAAAACCTTATGTACACCCCTTCAATATCTTTATCTAATACTTTAAACTAATAAAAAAAAAAAAATGGTTGTGCGTGAAGTCTCACGTATAAAGGGTTTCGTTGGTAACGTGATCATGAAATTATTAATGGGCAGAAGAACTGCCGATAAAAAATAATGCGCAATGAACCTTGTAATCGGATGTTTTTTGACAAAATCGTGTGGAAAATTAAGCAATTTCCTTAATTTTGTAATATACGCTAATATCTTTCATTTGATACCCCACTCTAAATAATAAAAAATCGAAAGAGTAGAGTAACGCATAACGCATGTCATTTTTTAACGTCTGATCTTTTTGAGTTCGCTGTATTTTTTTCTGTGTGCGCCTCAAGAAGATCTTTATGACTGCAAATTTTCAGTCCAAAGTTACTGGAACCGTACAGAGTGACATACTGACACAGGAACGAAACTATAAGGTTTTATTTTTTTTTGGGGGGGGGGGGGGGGTGTTTATCTACGAAACCGTAAAAATTGTCCCTAATTTGTATGTAGATGTAGATAATATGTTTAAGTTTGCTGAATTCGCCTCAATATCCCCATGGTTTCCTCTCATCTTCTATAATTGATCTATTAAGTTTGTTTTATACTTATATAGAAAAATACATGTTAACTAATCTACATAGCTATTGTAATATCTGCTCATAGGGGCGCAACCTGCGCCATCAGAATTGTTGGGGGGGGGGTGGTCAAATATTTCAGGTTCTCTTAGATAGTTTTTTTTGGAGGGAATTTGCGTCATGGGCCTTGGGGGTGAAGCATTCCTGATTATGTGTATGCTACAGTGCTTTACTAATTTCCAATATTTTAACTAAAACAAATATGTATAATGAAAATAAATTAGTATATTATTATGTTTGTATAATATATAAACACTTTATTTACAAAATATAAGCTAGTTAGGCTGGCCTTATATTAAGGTTTTGATTTAAAACACAGCGTACTTATCAATCTAATTACAACAATTTAAAGTAATTATAGCTAAGTTATAAATCATAAGATAATACAATAATATATATATTTTACGATTTTGGTAGTATTCATACTACGGAACGATTAAATTTTAATTTAAATCAAATTATAATTATTATTAACTACGGGAAACAGACAGAGAAAAATAGACTCCAGCGCGGGGATTTGAACCACCGGCCTCTATATTTCCAGTATAGCGCTCTAACCAACTAAGCTACGCAGGAGAATGAATTTCTCTGACCTTAATGATACCTTGACCCGAATTTAAAGCTTTCAATTTTTCCACAAGTCTGAGAAGTCAACATTAATGACAAAGAACTAGACCGAGAAATAACGCTTATAATTATAAAGTACCCAATTAGTACCTGTACCTCGTACAATCAATTAGAAATTCATATTTTACGATTTTGGTAGTATTCATACTACGGAACGATTAAATTTTAATTTAAATCAAATTATAATTATTATTAACTACAGGAAACAGACAGAGAAAAATAGACTCCCGCGCTGGAGTCTATTTTTCTCTGTCTGTTTCCCGTAGTTAATAATAATTATAATTCAATAATATATATATACTCAGTAGCACTATAAAAATAATGTAGGTTTGTCTAGGATATAATGAATTGACAAGTAAATCACCAACTTATAAAACTAAAAACTGAATATTAACGTAACAATTAAGAATAAATATGGTGGTTAAGGACACGCAATCAATATACTTTATAATCTCTATCACAATGAGAAGCTCTAAACCTGTCTTAATAAAACTCAATGTAATACACCGCTAGATGTATCTTATAATCCATACATGATCTCTAACTAATTTTATATAAAGAATTTTATTCCTATAATGTGAAATTTTACTTCAAATTCTAAACATATCAATTATCCCCAACCCACACGTATGTAAAGACCCCCATACTCGGTCAAAATGTTTGCGCAAACATTTTGTTTATACGCAAAATGTTTGCGCAAACATTTTGACCGTGTATGGGGCTGTTTGATGTTTGCGTAAACATGATGTTTGACGTGTATGGGCTAAATTTGTCCGACATCAGGTTTGCGCAAACATTTTGTGCAAAATGTTTGATCGTGTATGGAGGCCTAAAGATTAAGATGTTTATACCTATAACTCTTTAGTTGTTGATAGTACATTGTTAAATGGGTCGTTTATTGTTGTTCTTAATTTTAAGCTACTTCGGAATTTATGCCTATAAATAATGCTTTAATTATAATGTATTCTAATTTTTCTAATTATTCAAAAAACCTCTTCGCTTCCCATTAAACTTCCAGTATCCAAATAATATTTCTTTATTATAAAACAATAAATTATTGTTTTCGCAATTAAAAAAGAAAAGTGTAAAAATAATATTATATCTTGTTTAACATATAAATATAAAATAACTTGAATGAATGAATTAAAACCGGGTTCTACAAATGTACGAAGCCTGTTAACCATAAAATGACTTGGATAAATGAATTAAAACCGTGTTCTGCTAATGAACGAAGCTGTTAACCGTAAAATAACTTGAATAAATGAACTAAAACCAGGTTCTATAAATGTACGAAGCTGTTAACCATAAACTAACTTGAATGAATGAATTAAAATCGGGTTCTACATCAGTATGATGCTGTTAACCGTATGGAAGAGTTAACTTAAAACACAAGGCCTACATATTTTTATGGAAAAAAAAAAAAATATTGTGTACCTCGTTAAATTATTTTTAATAAACATTAAACCTCCCTCGATCATTTTAATCCACGCGCAAAAAGATTGTCTACCGCTGCTATTACAAATCCACTTAAATTATTTTTACTAAACCTCCCTCAATAATTTTAATCTACGCTCAAATAAATCGTCTACCGCTGCTATTACAAATCCACTTAAATTATTTTTACTACATCTCCCTCAATCATTTTAATCTACACTCAAAAAAAATCGTCTACCGCTGCTATTACAAATCCACTTAAATTATTTTTAGTAAACCTCCCTCAATCATTTTAATCTACGCTCAAAAAAAAATATTCTACGCTGCTATTACAAATCTACTCAAATTATTTTTACTACACCTCCTCAACCATTTTAATCTACGCTCAAAAAATAAATCGTCTACCGCTACTATTACAAATCCACTTAAATTGTTTTTATTAAACCTCCCTCAATCATTTTAATCTACGCTCAAATAAATCATCTACCGCTGCTATTATAAATCTACTTAATCATTTTATCCGGATTTTTATCAAATTCATTAGTACAATAATTATAACGATGTAATAATAAATATTCAGTGATTTACTTAATTACTGTAGAAGGTAGCTTAGAAACTTTTTTTTATTAAAACAAAAACAAAAAAATATATATGTATATATATTTTAAACAAATGTATTTTTATAGAACTCGGAAACTTCTAATGAAATTAGAAAAAAATCGGCATCATTTTACCAAAATTCTTCTGTACATTTCGTAAAATACGTAATTTTATTTAAATCTAAAAATAAATAATTATATTTATTTTTACTTTAAGGAAGTGATTTTTATTAGTTCTAGTTTAGTTATTGATTGAGGGTTTTTTTTAAAAAAATGTTTATTACGTGATGACGTTTTAAATTTGATTAGTAAAATTTCAAATGCTCTTTTCATTTTTTTTAGTCAGTAAATAATAATTCTACTTGTCAAAAGTTTATGTCTGCATGTCAGAAATAATTCCAAGGTCTTTTCTTTAAAAAAAAAAAAAAAAAAAAAAAAAAAAAAAAAAATATATATATATATATATATATATATATATATATATATATATATATATATATATATATATATATATATATATATATATATATATATATATATATATGTGTGTGTGTATGTATATAATAATATTAATTGGGGATTGGCGAAGACGAGTGGGTTTAAGTTACTTTTAAACTTGTCTCAAACTAAAATACAAACACCCAAATAATCTGGCTTCGATCATATTAATCCTTCGAAGGTGAGATATGTTTCACTGTTGTCACTAATTCCCCTCCTGTAATCAGTGGCGCACCCACGGGTGAAAGGGCTTCACCTATAGGAACCTGTAAAAAAGAATATATCATATTTATAATAATTTAAATGAGGTACTTCTTTAGATTGTTACTCCCCTATAACTGTTTTAGAATGTAAATGACTTTGACTAAATAGCTATTTAAAAAGGGATGTTTAGTCCAAAGTCCAATGAACTTTGGGACAAAAGAATATCACACTTGAGTTTTTATAAGGGGAGTAACAGTCTAAAGGAGAACATTCTATACACCTTCTTTAGATTGTTACTCCCCTCTGTTTTTTCTATAAGGGGGTTACAATCTGAAGAAGTGCCTTAAGGGAAATAAAAATAGGAAGACTAAGGACTACAACCAACGATTTCGTACTTCGTATTTACTTTTTAAACTATTCCCAGTTCATTCGTAAAAAAAATAGACATGTTATATTGGCGGCCTGCGTCAAAGAGCGGCATGTACGATCGATTTTGCGCAGCTGAATGTTTTAGATCCCGCTTAAGATGTCTGAATATCGTATTTTTATTGCCCAAACTGCTCATTCATTCGATTTTTGCAAAAGTGTCCAAAATGAATTCGTTTATTTTAGATTTAATTTGTTTGTATTGTATTGAAAAATCACATGGTTTGTACATGAAAGGTTAATAATGATCCAATTTAGCGTAGCCCCCCCCCCCTCCCGCCCCCGGTAGATTATACCCATTTTCTTGCACAAGTGTCTTGATCCGTCTTGAGTCCAGTACCTATAAGAGTATATAACGCTTGACCTCTTCAATTATTCTGATACATGATTTTCTGCCTCCTTTATATTGCACTCATGAATAAATTGCTCCGACCAAAGTGTTCTTGCAATAGATCAAAGCAATTTAGTAAGTGCACTTATGACCCCCCTTGTTACTGCATTTTATAAGGATGTCCTCTTAAAGTCTTTATTCTCTTGTTATTATATGTTGTTACGTCTTTTGTATTCAATTTCAAATATATATTCTTGTTATTTCAATTCTATGTAACTATTCATTGTCAAGTATCCCTTTATATTCCTCTTACTCGAGATCAGTGGGGGGTAGGGGGGGGGGGGGGGGGGGGGGGGGGGGGGGGGGGGGGGGTGGGGGGGGTAATAGAGTCTAGGTCACAGTGCAAATTCGTATTTCCTGTTTCAGCTCTTTCCCCTCTCCCTATATGTCTTAGTATTATGGGAATGCAGATGAGCTGAGTGTTGTTTTAATACACAAGTTTTAAAATAGTTCAATTATTTCTCTATAATTAATCCTGAATAGGTTTTTTATATCATCAATGACACATTAATAATTAAATAAAAAAAAAAAAGTTTCAAATCTTCTATCTGATACATTTACTTAATATGAGTAACTCTTAACTCTAATGCAGCATTTCCTAAAATAGTACATTACGCGTCTAGTGCAGAAAGTAGCATTTTGCATGCGAGTGTGGAGTTTGCACCCGAGGGGTAGTGAGGGTAGTAAAACCACACGAGCAAAGCAAAATGCAGTTTTCGCACGATTTGCTTACCGTACTTTATCTACGATTGTTGGATTTTAATTATAAATGCAGAAAAAAATATTTAATAAACTTCCTGTATGTAAGTTCGTATTTCTCTTTTGATAAAGATGACATTAATTCATTAGTTGTATTTTGTGCCGAATTAATTATTTCGGGAGGCGTATTATTCTCCTCATTTTCGTCATAATGACATTACTTAATCACTGTTTTTCACTAAAAACTCGATATAAACCAGTTACTTTAATTATACAAACAGAAAATTAGTTTTGTTAAATGTAAATAAACTCGCTAATCGTGCTTTAAGGTGAAGAATTCTTTTTTTCCACCGCACTAGGGCGGAGAAAAAGAGGAATTATGAATCGGGCATGCGCAATGAATTCAGCTACGAAAAATATCACTCTCTTCGCATCTAAACAGAGATACAATGTTTATATTTCTTATCAATCGTAGATAAATGTAATTGCTAGTTAAAACTGACTGACCTGTGTAATCTATAAACACATTCCCTGGTGATAAAACCGTCTTATTACCAATCAACTTCCTTATTGCTGTTGGTTACTCTTGTGTATTAAATTATGCCATGTGTAATCTAATTATATTATTTTATTCTTATTATGTCTAATTATTATTGTATTTTATTTGTTCCAGGCCAAGAAGGAAATATATGACATTAAGCAGCAGAGGCTTTGTTTAGCAGAAGATGAATATAATCACTTAAGCAACGCGCTGTGTAATCTTAACACATCTAGGACTAGCTGTAAGTTATACCTTTTTTAAAAAAACAACAACAAATTAATGGTAAAATATGTCGAATGTTGTGTTAAATGTATGTTAATTTATTTTACTTTGCTGATCTGTGATAGCTTTGTGATCTATTTGTGTTCTTACCGAGAGGTCATTCTGGCTTTTATCTATTGTAAACTAGATAGCTGTGTCAAGTTAACTATTCAATGGTTTGGTGAACAATTTACAAAGACGGAAGATTTTTTTAAACAATACACATTGAATGGTGAAATAAAGAATATGAATTTCTGTTAAGAAAGCCGTTATGGTATAAAATATAAAATATGAAAACCAGTGGGAAATAGTTCACCATTAGCTCCATGTTCATAAATTGATTTGGAAATTCAGTGCTGATGTTCTTCACTTCAGTACCTGATGCATACTACCAGGGACTGATGGGGGTACTGGGAAGACGGGAAATTTCCCGAAGCTCTGTTAAGCCGATTATAGAAAAGAAAAATTGATCGGTCAAATCGAACAAAACTTTCTTATATGCTATTGCATATTTCATTGCTACTGCGGCTTCAGTGATACAATAGCACAATTTTCACTTCTTAAAAAAAGTGTAAACGACGTTGCAGACAGCTATAGATGGGTCATAATGACAAAAAGTACCAAGCGTCTTTATGCTGTAAAGCTAGGTGTCCACCTGAGACTAAATCTCGAGAGCTAGTCTCGAGATTAGTCTCATAACCTTGTCCACTTGAGAGCAACATCAGCCCTGGTCGAGTCTCGGAGAGTTGAGTCTCCGAGACTACTCTCAGGTTTGTGTCCACCTGAGATCATCCCGCACATTCGTCTGAGACTCGCCCAATCGAGGATACCCGCCTCACCCCATATATTGCCATTAATCACAGCCTACAAACTTGGTAAAAAAAAGTGATAAAAAATACTCTGTCAATTAGTGTGGCACATACCTTCCGTGCGTCCTATTTCGTACAATTTAATGACTTTATGTGTTTAAAACCTATTGTTATCCAATTTATTACATTTTCTCCCGTTTTTACTTACTTATATATAGAGAAAGTATTGTGATGGCGCGAAAATTAGATATTGAGATTTTGATGGATTTACACGTTTTGAGGTCCCCTGAGTCCAAAAAGTGGTTTTTAAAACATATCTTTCTGTCTTCTGTCGTTTGTCTGTGCAGACGCCTGGTGCCTAAACTACTGGGCCGATTTCGACGAAATTTGGGGTACTTGTTTAAAAAAATCATACCCCGAGGAGAAATCAAGAAATAATTGTAGCTCCAAACTTGGGGGCGCTACCTCCCGAAAACTCTGAAAAGACGTGAACAAAATCATGTCTCGAAAACGGTTCCTACGATTTGGATAGTAAAATTTTAAAATGCAATTACAATATTATTAGGAGTTATTTAAACTATTAATAATATGGTAAAAAATATATGGTAATATGTTATAAAATATATGGTAGTATGGTAAAATATAATAAAAAATATATTAGTAATAAATGTTTCAATTATCTAACAAAGCCTTTATAAAAAATAATAAAACCTATTTAAGCACAAATAAATTAATAATATTTATAAATATATCATACGCTGAATTAATTCCGTTATCAGGAAATAAATAATATGTACCAATAATTTCTAGATGATTCATATAGCTCTTTGCAATACATATCCCCCCTGCCACAAATTCTTTAATTTTCTATCTTTGTTTGTTTCGATAATCACGTTTCTTAATATTCCAAAGGATTTAATTTACTTAGTATAATTCAATGAGGAGAAACGTTTCCTCATCAGTCCACACGTTTTTCGACATTTTACAATATCAAAATTGAGGGGAAAAAAAAGAAAATAAACAAATATAATATTTAGTGGAAGGGATGTAGTTAAAGGATGGGATGTAGTGAGGTTTGTCTCGGAGACTAGTCTCAGCTATTCGAAACTGATTCGAACTCAGAGACTGAGTCTCGAGACACAGGGGAAGAGCTTGTCGACTTGTGATACGGCGAGTCTCCGAGACTTTAGCGCTAACTCTCCGAGACTAGTCTCAGCCCCATGTCCACTAGTGACATTAGTCTCGAGAGCGAGTCTCGATACTAAAAAGTCTCAGATGGACACTTACCTTAATAGGTGCTCCTTCTATATCAGTGAGGTACCGGAGCGCCTAGTAATATTAAATAATTATAATGACGACAATCTAGTGCAAAAGGTGGGTATCTGTCAGAAGACCCCAAAACAGTTTTTGGATCACTTCTGATTATTTTTCAAAAGGTGGTATTCTTACTAATATAATTCTTGCGTATTCTTACTAGTATAATTGAAAGGGGAAAACATACCAACCCAGATCCTTAAATTGACGTTCTAAAGCTCTAACCACTGAGCTACCAGTTAGTAATGATAATGACCTTCATCTATCTGAAATATATAATCCTAATTATTAACAAAATGATTTCTATAGGATCTAATGTCCTGAAGATTCCAAGCACTGCAATTAGACAAGATTATCTAAGTAGAACTATATACAATGTGTGTTAACTACCATTAAATTAATAAATTCAAATTTTATGGCACGAATTGCCATACATTTAAATGTTCTTGACAACTTTATAAATTTATTCATAAAATTGTTAAAACTTTGTACTCAATCCAATTACTTTTTAACTATGTATCTAACTCTATAGCTCAACAATCCATGGAGTGCCTAGACCTGCCAAAGGGCTTATAAAACTATATTATGTAATTGATGGACAGGGTTAGTGTGTTGCTCCTTCACCTTTATAAACCTTTAAATTGGCATACAATTATTTAGACTTTGTACTCAATCCAATTACTTTTTAACTAACTAACTCTATGGCTCAACAATCCATGGAGCACCTTAGACCTGCCAAAGGGCTTATAAAACTATATTATGTAATTGATGGACAGGGTTAGTGTGTCGCTCCTTCAGCTTTATAAACCTTTAAATTAGCATAACATTATTTAGACTTTGTACTCAATCCAATTACTTTTTAACTAACTAACTCTATAGCTCAACAATCCATGGAGCGCCTTAGACCTGCCGAAGGGCTTATAAAACTGTATATGTAATGGATGTGCAGGGTTAGTGTGTTGCTCCTTCACCTTTATAAACCTTTAAATTGGCATACAATTATTTAGACTTTGTACTCAATCCAATTACTTTTTAACTAACTAACTCTATGGCTCAACAATCCATGGAGCACCTTAGACCTGCCAAAGGGCTTATAAAACTATATTATGTAATTGATGGACAGGGTTAGTGTGTCGCTCCTTCAGCTTTATAAACCTTTAAATTAGCATAACATTATTTAGACTTTTTGTACTCAATCCAATTACTTTTTAACTAACTAACTCTATGGCTCAACAATCCATGGAGCACCTTAGACCTGCCAAAGGGCTTATAAAACTATATTATGTAATTGATGGACAGGGTTAGTGTGTCGCTCCTTCAGCTGTATATACCTTTAAATTGGCATACTCAACCAGTTAGTCGCTACTTAACATAAGCAGCTACCCATTTATTGGCGTTGGGTGAACACCGAGCGGGGGAGTCCAGTGAACCCAGATCTGTGGTCACCATTTCAAGTTGTGACTTTATTAAAAAGAGAGTTGACTGCTCTCCTATACTAACTTCCTAGGCGCCAATTAATTTATAAGGTTTTATATTTTTTTAATAATATATTGTATGTTGTATTTTATTGAAACAATAACATTATTTCTTTATTTCCTTTTTTTCAGTATGTTCGAGTACCAGTTCTGTTAGCACGAAATATGACCCGGATTTATTAAAATCTGACGTTACTCTTGCCAAAAATCGAGTGTCTAGGCTCAAGAGAGAATTAGAACAGATTAGAGTTGAAATGTCATCTACTCAGAGAGGTGTTGATACATTGGCATGGTATGTTATTTTTCATTATTATTAATATTATTATTTGTATATATTGGAACAAAACAAGGAGAAACTTACAAATTACCCTTGTTATTAGGTCCAATGTTATGTTAATTAAAAGGGTGTCTCGATTGGACAGTAGAACCTCGATTAACCGTCAAGCATGGGACTGGAGCCTTGATGGAAAATATAGAACCTCGATTAACCGTCAAGCATGGGACCAGAGCCGCCTTGATAGAAAATCTAGAACCTCGATTAACCGTCAAACATGGGACCGGAGCCTTGATGGAAAATCTAGAACCTCGATTAACCGTCAAGCATGGGACCAGAGCCTTGATGGAAAATCTAGAACCTCGATTAACCGTCAAGAACAGGACCGGAGCCTTAATGGAAAATTTAGAACCTCGATTAACCGTCAAGCACGGGACCGGAGCCTTGATGGAAAATATAAAATCTCGATTAACCTTCTAGCACAGGACCAGAGCCTTGACGGAAAATCGAAAAGACGATTAAGCAGGAAAGATGAACATTGTAGGGCTAAAAGTGACACATTATTTTTATTTTTTACTACGGGCACAAAAACTTCATCAAGCCAAGATTTAAAAATATCTTGGCTCATCCAGGCACTATTTTGAGCAGGTAGTGCCTTCATGCTCACACACCAGGAGGGTTGGGGGTAGTGGGGGAACGTAGGGAGCAGAAGAAAGTGGGGTGTGCTCGACTCCTAAGAAAGACAGTGAATCAGTAGATAGATAATCAAGATTGTACTTTACTTATAAAATATGTTTAACTAATTAATTATTCTGCCTATGTTAATTATTCACACTTGTTTCAAACTAATTAATCATTTGATTGTTTCAGTGTTCAACAAAAGATGACAGGTCCTGAGGCAGGATGTTACAGTATCACCGAAGCTCAAGCCATGGTCGCTGAACTCCGTGAAATTCAAAGGTCATTAACTTCCGGTGAACAAGAGAAGAATGAGTTGATGAGGTCTTTAGCCAAACTCAAAGATGATTTGACTAGGTTACAACTTGGTGAAAGTTCACCCAATGTTAGCACATTATCTCTTACAAATACCGATAAATTATCCACCGCTTCACAAACTGATTTATCAGGAGAGGTAGGCTCTTTAAATATATATATATATATATATTTTTTAACTTGTAACTTAAAATCGTTTATTAAACACCTTTTAAATATTGAATGTACAATATACCTTTTTTTTTTGTTTATCTGAACGATGTGAGAAGTGTTAATATTATCGAATGCAAACATAGTTCAAGAAGAAGATACAAATTATTTTATAATTTACTTAAAAAATAAATAGTACATGGTTCAAAAAAGTTCACTCAGATTGTAGAGGAATATACATTGTGACCATAGTGAGAGGTCACTACTAATTGCTGCTGTTGAATCAATGGACTTGAATAATGGCAGTGAACCATAGAAATTGGTCTCCTGTCTACCTATAAAGGATATTAAGGGAGATTATAGAGTATTATACTGTAAGATTAGGTCATGAGAATTAGGAATTTGTGGGTAATGATCATTCTTTGAATAGTGATATCAAGTGGCCTTAAGAAAAGCCTCTTTAAAGATTACTGAGTAATTATGATGATTAAGGTTTAAGATTACTGTGAGCAATACTTTTTAAAATTGCTTTCCCAAAACCAATGCTGTTGCGTTTTCAATCTATTGTTAATGTATTTAGATGTCATTATTATTAATCGTTAATTTTATTTTGTAGCTCGTACCAGTAGGTAATAGACTAGCTGCTATGGCTCGAATGAGGCTAGAGTACGACGAAGCTAGAAAGCACATACAAACAATACAGCAGAGGCTAGCTGATTTAGAAGAGAAGGTAACTCCTGGTCAAGCAGAAAGTGACAAGGACAGGTAATAAATTAAGATTTATTTCATTAATTACGATTTTCAAATGTCTTTTTAAGTCCTTTAAAGACTGAGGTAAGATTGTTTCCCAGACCTGGGGTCCAAAAAAGGAATGTTCCACCCTGGCCTGAGGTTTTTTTTTTACCTTACACACTAAATGTATCACACTTTTTTGAAGACGTCATCTGTTCTCTTTTCCTATAATTAATCTAATTCATAATATATTATTACAGAAGGACTATGTATAAACCTTATTTTATAGTAATTCTTTTATAAAAGTGGTATTAATTAAAAATTACAGTCGCTAAATTAGTATATATATATATATATATATATATATATATATATATATATATATATATATATATATATATATATATATATATATATATATATATATATATATATATATATATATATATATATATATATATATATATATATATATACAAGAATATATAGTATATAAAACGTGTATAAACACATAAAAAGCGTGTATAAGAAAAGAGTAGGGAAAACCGGGTAAAGTCTAGATAATATTATTGTAAATTAGGTATAAAAGGGTTCTTAATGCCTGAGGAATTTCAAAAATGGGGAAAACCCCTAAGCCTAGGGGCTAGCTGCACAAGGTACAATGATGACAGGTTCTAAAAACCCTAGATGACGAAGTATCGTCTATCCTTTATTTTCTATCTTTCCCCTCACTCTATCTACTGGGCTCGTATATACTTAAATAAATTAACACAGACAGTACAGTGCCTCCAAACAAGAAAAACCTGAAAACGTAAATTTACACCCATAGGGCTTTTTGCAAAGAAAATTGAAAATGTAAATTTACACCCATAGGCCTTTTGCAAAGGAACTTAAAGACGTAAATTTACACCCATAGGCCTTTTACAAAGGAACTTGAAGACGTAAATTTACACCCATAGGCCTTTTGCAAAGGAACTTGAAGACGTAAATTTACACCCTTTCGCATTTTGCCAAGAAAATTGAAAATGTAAATTTACGCCCATAAGGCTTAAAGGGTTTCTTGGTATCGTTCTTGTAACACATTTTTCCACAAATCATAAATTTTTACTTTTTTGTGAAATCAAAATACTATCTTAGAACGCTAATAATTTCTTTTATTAACCAGATAAAAATAAATAAAGTGCATTATGATGTAGAAAAGATCCAATTTGCAACTAATCTTAGGGGGGTGACACACTTCGCCACCCAGGTAGCGCCACCTGGGTGGCGCTACCCGGTTGTCTATGAGAATAGATGGAACCTGTCACACGAGGTGGCGCCACCTGCCGGGTGGCACTATATGGTCGACCGTCCAACGGTCTAGCCGCCACCCACAGGTGGCGCCACCCGGTCAACCCATTGTTTTCAATTGAGCCTGTCATACGTCGCCACCCAAGTCACGCCACTCAGCCCCTACTCCTTCAATCAAATATAGGGGAAATCAAATCTGGGGTTGACTGCATCCCTCATATAAGTGGGTGGCGCAAGTCAGGTGGCGGGAGCAAGTGGCATCAACCAGGTGGGCGCCACCCAGGTGGCGCTACCCAGGTGGCGAAGTGTGTCACTACCCTTAAGCATTTCTTTGACAATCTACGGCTGTGTTTAATTAAATATTTATATTAATATACCTCTGAAAAAACACTTACCTTTTTTTTTGATCCTGGAATGAGCCATCTTTTTTAAAAAATTCTCTTTTTGAATAATATCTAGTTAAGTAAGTAATGTTTAGATTATTTTTTATGTACTTAAGAACACATTAAATATAATTTTAATTAATTTTTCAGATTGCTTCTATTTCAAGAAAAAGAACAGTTGCTTAGGGAGTTACGCAGCATTACACCTCATACTAGAAGCCATCAAGAAATGTCAGATATTCAAGGTGAAATTAAACGACTCGAGCAAGATTTGAACAACGTCCTAGAGCTTTCAAATCGAGCTATAGCTAATAGGTAAGTTATTGGTTACTTTTACATTTTTCTGAAGTTGTGGGTCTATCGGGATGAAACATTTTTTGAATTATTCGTCTATCTCATTTTTGCTATATTTCGACCTGGTTTGGTCATTTTCAAGCATCTACAACAATGACATTACAATCAATATATATACAGTAGAAACTCGCTTACACGACCCTCAATAACACGACAACCTCAATTAATAGTGCAATTTTCAAATCCCCTTGAGATTGCCATAACACATAATGTTAAATTAACCTCTATAACGCGACTATTATTATCCAAACAACCTCTATAACACGGATTTTTTTCCAATTCACAACGTAACTCAGAACCTCTATAACAAGTCGTTTTGGGAAGTCAACCTCTATAACGTGTCTCTATACAGGAATGGGTCGACCTTGAAAAAGTCTAGACTTGAAAACCCCGCCAATTAACCTTGATAACACGACCCTCAACTAAAAGAGCACCTCGATAACAAGACTGTTTCCCTAATCCCCTTGAAACACTTCTTATCAAGGTTCTACTGTACTGTACTGTTTGTCATTTTTAATGCCGATCAGTTTCATCCACTTTATTGTTTTTTTTTACAAGTTAAATATTTTTTTTTTTTTCCCAGATTGAAACTGCATGAAGAGAAGCAAGTACTTCTGTCAGGCTTGAGGAACGCTTTGAAGACAATGACGTCATTGGAATCACAGCTACGTACTTTGTCTGCTTCTACCCTATCTGTTAGTTCGAGCTCCAGCTTAGGCTCACTTTCAACCACTAGTAGTAAAGGATCTTTATCTTCTTCTTTGAGTTTCACCGATATTTATGGAGGCCCTCAGTGCTATCATAATATTAACGACAAGCCAATTGACATGGCAGATCTACACAGAAGGTTTGTTTAGAATTTCATTCTTCAATAGTATCGAATAATAGAATTTCATTATTTAAAATTAATTTACTATCAGACCGATACTATTTATCCCATATTCTTCTCAAATAATTCTTCAGTAAAAACCGTTCAACACCAAAACGCCTAACATGAAAAATCGGTTAATACGATAAATATAATACTGTGGTCCCAAAAAAATACCAGGTATTTTCATACTTTTTGTTTCTTTTAACACAAAACAAAAATCACTTAACACAAAAAGATTTAATTTCTTAGAACGAACAAAATAAAAATGAGACACCCAGGTAAAAGCCAACACTGATGGGAGAGCCAGTTAGACGAGACGATAATGTTTGTCTAAAGAACCCTCTTGTTACACTGGTTTCTGTTTAACTCAGTGAATTACACCTATCTCCTAGCAACCAACTTTTTTCTTACTTGGAATTATCGCTCTCATATTTTAAGGATTATAAAGATTTATTTTCGAATTTGTTGTGTCGAAGTCGGTAAATTACGTGTTAAAATCAGAGAATTTTGTGTTTATTGTATTTTAATTAAAAAATAATGTATTACTTGTACAATGGCAGAGAAATCGAGACGAACATAAACTGCTAAAAATATATACATACGTAACACATGTGTGTACATATCGTATAATAATTTGAAATATGAATAGTGTTAGTGTATCTATTATGAGTTGTTGGACAATAAATATACAGAATAATACTTATATGCTTACAAGTGTAAATTAATGAAATTTGACATTGAAAATATGGTTTTTTGGTATTGTTGAACACAAAATTCTTTTAACACGAAAGAATATTTCGGTCCTCTCAGTTTCATATTAAATGATTTTCACTGTATATAGTCATCTTCTTAAATTTCGGGATAAATACTATTACATCTAATAACGAAGAAACTATTGCAAATGGGTATCATCTCATATAGTTATCTAAGAGGAAAATAATTCAATTAAATGTTATAAGATTTAATTTACGTTTTAAGAGTTAATTTTTCTATCGTTTGCTATTTAAAATGTTTATTGTTATCTAATATATCATGAATTATTGTGCTTGCAGAGTTGAGAGAGTGCTAGGAGGAGATTCCCTTCCCCCACCCCCTGCATATGAATCTAGTTGTTCTGATGTTAGGCCGAGTCGATCACCACCGCTATCTCCTATTTCTGAAACACCACCAACTGCATCCGTTTCGGCAGCTGTTAGTGATGAAAGTGTTGCAGGCGATTCTGGAGTATTTGAAGCTTCTCAGAGAACATTAGATGCATCGTCAGACACAGCCCAAGTACAAATTAAACTAAGGTACGTATTCTGTTTTTTTCTTCTTAAAATATTGAAGTGTTCCACTAATTAATTCAGGATGTTTAAAGTTAACTGGAAGTACCGAAACAGGGTGCTTTACAGTATTACTGTCATAGGGGAGTCGTGATCAAGCTGCAGTCTTAGGTGATCCCACTCTACGACAGACAAAAGTTTGTTTGGGGAGATTGTTCTTAGGCTTCCCTTATGCTGTTAATATATCTAAGATACACATTCCTCATAGGGCAGTCATGATCAAGATGCAGTCTTAGGTGTTCCCACTCTACAACAAATAAAAGTTTGTTAAGGGAGATTGTTTTTAGGCTTCCCTTATGCTGTTGATGTATCTAAGATACACATTCCTCACAGGGCAGTAATGATCAAGCTGCAGTCTTAGGTGTTCACACTCTATTCTGATATTTGTCAGGGAGATTGTCCCTAATGCTGTTGATGTATCTAAGATACACATTCCTCACAGGGCAGTCATGATCAAGATGCAGTCTTAGGTGTTCCCACTCTACAACAAATAAAAGTTTGTTAAGGGAGATTGTTTTTAGGCTTCCCTTATGCTGTTGATGTATCTAAGATACACATTCCTTATAGGGCAGTAATGATCAAGCTGCAGTCTTAGGTGTTCCCACTCTGCAACAAATACATTTTTGTTAGGGGAGATTGTTTTTAGGCTTCCCTTATGCTGTTAATATATCTAAGATACACATTCCACACAGGGCAGTAATGATCAAACCACAGTCTTAGGTGTTCCCACTCTATTCTGATATTTGCCAGGGAAATTGTCCCTAATGCTGTTGATGTATCTAAGATACACATTCCTAAAGTAGCGTTTGTTTAACTCTGGGGGCTTAAAGGTTTCTTTACAGTATTATAGTCTTAGGGCAGTCATTATCAAGTATCAGTCTTAGGTGTTCACACTCTTCAGTCTCTCTTCCCAAATATTCTTTTTGCAAACATTATCGCAGTAAAAGGGTCGTACAGTTCTGAATACTTAAATAACATTTTTTCATATACATAGTGACACTGAATTTATATCCCCTAATATCTAATTTGATTAATTTATAGTAAAGCATGTACAAAAAGTGTTCAACAAGTGATAATTTTCATTTAGTTTTTTCTATTGAATCAAATTTGTTTGCGTCAATATCTCTGAAACTAGTTTTTCCTGGGAAAACGACTTATATGCTTAGATTTGTATTTTAATGGTCTTATAAATACAATATTTTAGTTAAAACCTTTTATGAGAAATCATTTTTTTCTGCGAGGATTTGACCGATCAACTGTGTCTTTTTCTAATGTGTAATAGTAACTCATGGTGAAAGTGGTGTAGTTCAATAACCAAACAACGTCTCCACACAAAAAAATGTATTAAACAATTAACTTGTTTGGCTTTTTTGGTGCACTTGTACTTTCAAGTATTTGTACTTTCAAAGTCAAACCAGTAACCTCTAAATTATCTGAAGAAATCTGCTTTAGAACAGCCGAAACCGATCAATTTTTTGTGTGAAGAAGTTGTTTGGTTATTGAAGTAAATCTGTTTTATCATGATTTGACTGGGAAGTGACTACTCTATACCTCCTAGTGGGAATGCTCCCTTATAAATCCATTAAATTAATTTTGACTATCTCCCGTGACCATCCCTATAGTGTGAAACAACTTCATGATTTATTTATTATGGGGTTAAGACTCTACATCTATTATAATTTGCTAATGAAATTTGTTTGTTGTTTATATTTTAGATTTTCAGTCAGTGACAGTATACTATATATTGGAGTTGAGAGGGCTAGAAATCTATCTGCTCTTTCTGTTCCTGATCAAGCTCAAGTGTATGTTGTATTTAATTATATATTTGTTTTTTAAAATCTAATAATTCATTATATACGAATCATTATGTTGAAAATTCTAATAATATTGTTTCTGTTTTTCAGGTTTATAAAAGTTGCATTATTGCCCTGTAACAATTACTCTATTTCCTGCAGCACAGTGCCCGTTTCAGATCTGATCCGAGCAAAATTTTCAGAGACATTTCCTGTACATGTACCGTTAAATAAACTTTGCACCAAAACCCTCCAAATAACTGTTTGTAGTATTGTAACTGAAGGACAGACCGAGTGCTTAGTAAGTTCAATTTATTTATCGTATCGTCCTTATTTTAATAATTAGTTTCTTGTTGTCCTTATTTAATCAATACTTATACGTTGAGTCAATTAGGGTGTGTTAAAATTTGAAGATTACTGCTTAAAGGCTAATTTTATTTTACTCAAAATCAATACTTGCTATAATTGTACCCAAGTATTAACTCATTTAGTCATGTTACCAAATGATTAGATTATCACTTATTAATAATGTTATGTTTGATACAGGGAAGTGTACAAATAAGCTTGGCCGACTTTAATCCTGAAGTTACATCTATGAAATGGTACAATATCCTTAGCCTTAAAATAATTGAGAATGAATGCTTGTCATTGGGAAGTGGGACGCAAAGCTCAGAAAAACAACAAAGAGAAGAAAGCAGCGATGAATCTACTATTATTTCATCTCAAACTTCGACTCTTACAAGAAATCAAGGTAATTTCTATTATTTTTGGTGTTAATTTGAAATATTTTGAGCTTGGGAAGCATCTCAAATTAATGTTTTTCTGATGAAAGCCCCATATTATCTTTACCTTTTCAGTGCTCTGAGTGGGTGTATGACCCTTACTACACTAAATTTCCTCTTATGTCCCTCCTTACAGCATTGCTTTATACCTCCACCACTTTTTATCCTTAATTCCTCATTTAGCTTTTAGGTAGAGCTTCCTCATGACAATTTAAACATATTTTTTCATAACACATTGATTGTCACAAGTAAACGAATAAATAATAAATGCTGTAAAGTTAATTATGTAATATATTTATACCTAGTCTGCAATAAAATGGACGGTGGATTGGTATTGAGATAAAAACAACCCAAGCCTCTACGTAGCGATAGGTTAAACCAGGGGTTCCCAACGGGGTCCAGGTGGACCCCTTGGGGGTCTATGGAAATTTAAAAGGGGTCTATAGTATTCCAGGGATCTATTGGGGGTCTTTGATAAATTTAAAATGTTTGAAGATTGATTATTTCAAGAATCTAAAAGAAAAATTTTCGTATCGTTCTACAACGAAAATTAAATAATTTCTTAAGCCGTCAACTTCAGTAAATAATGCTGGTGGATTAAAAGCCTCTTACAATATTTTTTTGTTAATTGCAAAAGCTGGATATCCACACCAACTGGTGAAAAATTAATATCGCCCACCAGCAATAAAAAAGGTAATAAAAACAGTTATGAAAATGAACCCTGGACCAGTTTTAAAAAGTATTCCTCACTGTAATTACTCCTCGTCCTACGTCCAATGTCGTATGAATGAAATGTCAGAAGATTCTAAAACATCCTAAATTTGTGAATTGAAAATTAGTAAATTTTTTGTCCAGTTTGGTGAATACACTTTTTGTAGAAACTGCATTTTGATGTTAGACCTATGTTCGATATTATAAATCCAGATTAAGAGAAATCACAGAAGAATTTCTTTCAGCAAACTGTTACAAATGTACACTACATGTGAACATATATTTGTTTTGATTTTTTTTTTTTTTTTAAATTTACACTGAACACTTAAAGCAATTAAAAGAGATATGTTATGTTAGCTATAGTGACTTTACAATGATAGGTAATTTCAGGCCAAATTTAAAAAAAAAAATATATATCACACAATGACCACATTAATAAAAATCTAACTATTGACCAATTACAGTATCTATACATCTGAAATCAAGTTTATATCTGTTATCTGAAATCTTATATAAGCCAATTTATTCTAATTTTTTGTCCAAGTTCTTAGCACAATTATTATCTTTTAGAATTTTTAAGTGCAATATTTAAAATTCTGCTAACGTTTTATGCTGTGGAAAAATGCAGGGGTTTGATGAAGAAAATCATTTTTTTTTAAAGGGGTCGATGAAGGAAAAAGGTTGGGAAACCCTAGGTTAAATAAATGTCAAGGGGAATGACCTCTGAAGATTCAAGGTGGAAGATTTAAACTTTTAAAAATAAAACCTTAGAAATGTCATCTAGAGGTCACTTGAACTCAGTAATATCATAAAGAACCACTAGACATTACGACTAGTATGTAGAAATGCCCCTGACTCTCCATGAAATTCCTAACAACAAGAAATACCATGATGAGGTATCTCATGCATAGCAGCCGAAGGGTTTATGTCTGAGTTCAGTATTTACATTATAAAAAGAAGAAGAAATAAAAATTATAATGTAAATATAACAAATATTTTCCTCGTATAATTTTAAATTAATGGCAGCCTAGAGGTTCAAATGAGACACTACAGAAGAATTGTAGTAGAATTAGTTGTTAAAAAAGATTCTTTAGCTTCTTAGATAGATCTTTCTGCTTTTTAATATTATTGTCCTGCGACATTTCCTCTAGAGACATAAAAAAGAAATTAGTAAATAACATTATGAAGCTTGTTAAATTATAATTGTAAATTAAAACTCGTCCTTTTTTTTAGGGTGTATAGAACCATCTCAAGCGATAGGTTTCCAATTAGAAGATTTGGGCAGTGAAGAAGAAGAGGATGATGAATTTGAGGAAGAAGATTATGAAGAAGGAATCTGCTGTACTGAAGAATTGTGTCAGGTTCCTGAAATGCCTGTGAGTGTTTTTACTATTTTCATTTAACGTGTAAATGTAATTAGTTTATCTATTTAAAGTTTTGTTTCTTTATAAATTTCTCGTATTAGTTCAATTCTCAATGTGTTTATTTTGTTTGAATTCTAGGATGAGGAAGACGTAGAAAGGATCGATAAAGAAACTAATACAGAGTGTGTATTTGTGCCAGAAAAGGGTGGTAAAAGCAGTTCTCAAGGCATTGTCATTAAAAGGTCTCAAACCTTTTCTCCCACTGCCACAAATCAGTATATTTGTCGGGTAAGCATGATAATACTCTTTACTATTCTCATTTTTTTAACTTATTTTTGTCGCACCTAAATATTTATGACTTATTAAATCAATGTGTCTTTATTATTATTTAATTTTTTTCACTAAATATTTATAACTCATTATAATTTGTAATTGTTTGTGTGTTTAGCTTAATAGGAGTGACAGTGACAGTTCAATGCCTTTGTACCGTCGCTCACACAGTTCTTTCCAAAGAGGAGCTGTTGAGCGTAGGTCGTTGAGATGGAGGAGCAGCGGAACAAATCCAGTGAAGCATCTGCCATCTTGTAAACGCCAGGCATCTCATACACCTCGTACATCAATCGATCTAGAACTTGATTTGAGAGCGCAGCATAATAGATTGCATGCTCTAGAAGATGATCTGCAGAGGCTTAGAGAATTGAAGAATAGGTTGCAACAAGCTAAAGACAAGGGTGACACTGAAGTTGCTTCTTGGGTTCTTGAAGACGTTGACTTCCAAAATCTTATTGCTCAGGTAGTTTGATTTTTATGGCATTTGTTATTTATTATTCAAACTTGTATCTAGAAGGGTAGTTCAAATAAATTTTTGAGGTAGGATAAAAAAAGATAATGGAATCATAGAAAAAAGTTTATTATTTCTGGTATAATGTACTCTTAAACAAAAAATGTATTTTTATTTACTCGTTATACAAGTTATTGTAAAGTATTTTATCTACGATTGATACGAAAAATAAACATTGTATCTCTGTTTAGATGCGTAGAAAGTGATACTTTACATACTTGTATTCATTGTGCATGTGCGTTTCATAGTTCCTCTTTTTTCCGCCCTAGTGCGGTAAAAAAGAAGAATTCTTCACTATTAGCGAGTTTGTTTAAATTTAATAAAACTAATTTGCTGTTTGTTTAATTAAAGTAACTGTTTATATAGAGTTTTTAGTGAAAAACAATTATTGATTTATGTCATTATGACGAAAATGAGGAGAAAAATACACCTCCCGCCTCCCGAAATAATTAATTTGGCACTTAATACAACTAATGAATTAATGTCGTCTTAATCAAAAGAGAAATACGAAATTTCATACAGGAAGTTTATTCATTATTTTTTTCTGTATTTATTATTAAAATCCAACAATCGTAGATAAAGTAAGGTACACAACTCGTGCGAAAACTGCATTTTGCTTACCTCGTGTGGTTTTACTACCCTCGCTGTCGCTCGGGTGCAAACTCCACACTCGCATGCAAAATGCTACTTTCACTTTCAAAATGCATTAGACGCGTAATGTTCTATTTTCAACAAGAAATCTGTTTTCTTATGAACTTGTAAAATGCTATAGACTTGGGTAAAGTGTAAAGGATGTTCACAGAGCTGTGGTGAAGTTTTTATATTTATCGTAATACTTTTGGTTGTTTTTCACCCTATTATTTATTCTTTCAAATTAATCCTTTGAAATTATAAATATCATTTGTAATATTTTACTTATATTTTGAATTTAGACTGAAATCATCAGATGTCTCAACTTGATTTAATGATTGATTGAGAACTGTTGAATGTTTCAATTAAAATTCACCATTTTTACTTTAGTTCATTCCTTTAACCTTCGTTTCTTTTAACATGTTTTGAACATACCTTGTTTTATGTGTGAATCAACAATGTACTTATTTTGTAAACTCTGCTCAATATCGATTTTTTTTATTTTAGGCTGATGGAAGAAGTGCAGACGATAAGAAAGTTGAAAAGTTGTTGAAGAAAACCTCCAAAGAAATTTATAAACTAAGAAAGAGTAAAGCAGGAAAAGGGAAGCCGGACCTAATATCGTTTAAGTACGTATAGCAATTCATTTTTACACATGTCGTGGATTAACCCTTAGAGACACGGGCTGGTGCATTGAGTGCGCCACGAGTAAAAAAGTTTCTGTAAATCACAGATTCACGATGCGGGACTAATAAACCCTCACTCAACCCTACCACTAGAGACCCCTAAAATGGACGAAACAGTCTGCTTTGATTATTGCTTCGTTCTGTATTGTTTGCTGTGTTTATTTGTCTTGGTGCACTGTATCCACCATGCTCGTGCCACCATGTCCGGTAGAGAAATTATCCTTCAGATAAATATTTTTCAGTTTTGCATGAGTTGTCAGATCAGGATGATGGTTGTGAGGAGTTATCTTAAGACTTTGACAACTAATAATAATTAATTATGGTTGAAAGCCCGATACTAAGTTAGAACGCTGAAGGAGTAATTACTGATTTTTTACAGTAATTTTTATTTTTATAATTAAAGATATCATTGAGAAATAAATATGTAATACATTAATTGGCTAAATTAGAGATTGTTCCTTGTAGCATTCAATTCTGCAGTAGTTGGGTCTATTAAGGAGATAAAAAGCTCACTTTTGCAATATTTCGACCCCTCCTTGGGTCATTCTCAAGCTGGAATCAAAATTTATTTAGATATTAGATTTAACAAACTATAAATATTCTCTGGACAAAACATTAACAAAATTTTAAAGGTAATGATTACTATTAATTTTAACAAGTAAAAAGTTTTGATATTACTAACCTGGTAGACTAGAAGTTATCTTACATTATACTAGATTTATTCTTGAATTATTTTATTTGAATCTTTTTGATTCTCTCTTCTTATAGTTTGTTAAATCTAATATCTAAATAAATTTTGATTCCAGCTTGAGAATGACCCAAGGAGGGGTCGAAATATTGCAAAAGTGAGCTTTTTATTTCCTTAATAGACCCAACTACTGCAGAATTAATTGACTTTTTAGTTCAAAATTTCTTTACATGGTACAGATCCCCTAAGTTTCATTACTTTATTTCTAACCGTTTAGATTTTATAATGATCTAAGTGTTAATTTTTTACTATTTCGGAAGGGTTATTTTGCTATCTTTGCCCCCCTGTAGGGGGCAAAATATTGGAGATAGAAAAAATAGTTTCAAGTAAATGTTCATTATTTTTCACCGTAGAATCCAAATATGCTATCAAAAATATACTCTCCAATTTGAAATTTTGAAGTTGGGTGGTCTGGGGGCAAAGTGGGTGGTTGCCCCTAGTGGGCGATTGCATGAAAACAAACTTCCCTTTGCATGGTAGAGATCCCCCAAGTTTCATTAATTTATCTCAATCCGTTCAAAAGTTAAGAGGGGGGGGGGGGGGGACTTTTGGACCACCCTGTATAACAGTTTATTAGCCACTGCTAAATGCCATGTAAATGCAGCTATTTTAAACTTTTAATAATTTACTTATTGTTATGTTTTTAGGGAGAAGATGGCCTTTTTCACACGAAGTAATTTAGTAGTACCTCTGGTACCGAGTGAATCTAACGAAGTATTAGAGGAAACGTCTAAAAGAAGTGAACTTCAAATTGACAGGACGTTGGGTGTTGAAGTGTAAAAGGTGGTTTTATTTGTTGTAGGAGTGAACCAAAGTGATATCTTCATTATTAAATGAATGTGATATTTTGTAGGCTTAAAATTATTTTACTTTTTTCAAGATTTGTTTAATGCCCTCGATGCAAATCCCTTGAGACTGCAGTCCAGGTATTAAATTAGTATTTTTGTAATTATAAATTATTGTACATAATCTTGTTTATTGCGTATTAACAAGAAAAAAGAAAATCTCAAGAGTATAGTGAGGTTTGGTGTTTCACAGTGATATTAACTTATATTAAGTTACTACAGTTTGAATCCTGTTAATGTATAGTACAAGTTTATTTACTGCTGTGCGTATACTTCAATGTGTATGCAGTTAATCGGTAGTTTATTGTTAAATTGAAATAATATTTTTATATAATATATCGGTGAATGAAGTCATTATTCATTTCAAGTCGTTATCTTTAGTAAAATGTGTTGTATTTAGTTTTTTCTTTTAATTTATTTTTTTTTTTCTACTATGATTTTTGTTTAGATTATTTAATATTACTAAATTAATAACTAATAAATTATCGTTATATGTAGATTACTATTTTTACTCTTCTATGATTTTTTGTAAAAAAGTCATTTAGCAAATTTTTTTTTGTTTCTTATTGTTTATTAATTCTATATTTAATTTAAAGAAAGGTGTTTGTTTACTCATAGAATGTTACATCTAGGTGCTATACAATTTTCTCAAATAGAAATTCGTCTTACGGACATTTTTTGTGAAATATAGTGAATTGCATGAGTCTATGTCTAAATATAATGTCTATTACATTCACTATTGTTATACATTGCCATCGGTTGGACTTGAGAAAGGACTGTTTTTTTTGTATTTTAAAGTTTTTACTGTTCAGAAGTTATCAAAACCAAATTATTTACTTTATTGTTTCTAATAATTTAACACACACATACATATATATATATATATATATATATATATATATATATATATATATATATATATATATATATATATATATATTATATATATATTATATCTACATTATATCTACTTAGATTCCCTAAACAATTAACTGGTTAGATAATGAGGAACATTGTTAGTTTATTTATAATTATTATTTGTTCTAATTTAATGTGTGTACAATAATTAGAAATGTTTATTTCTAAGTGGATATTTGTATTATTTACTTGCTGAGCCTTATCATTACAAGTAGATCTGATGAAATCATGGTTACTAGTTAAAAATTAGCTTGAGTAATGTAAAACCATTATTTCTTTATAAAATTTATTTATTTCTATTTATTTTTTAAATTATAATAAAATTAATCGATAATAACAAATTTTATATATCTTCCAAAAATTGTACCATATTTATTATTATTATTTTCTATAAAATAATGTTTATTAATATAATTATTCTTAGTTGTTAAAAAGTGTAAATCAATCTTTAGATGATAGATAAAGTTAGAATTTGTTTTTGTTTATATATTAGAAAAATGCAATTGACATAATTTTCATCTTGAAGTGCCTTGTATGTTAATCTTCATTTAATGTTTATCCTGACAGTTTTTAATTTTAATATTTTTGTCGCATATTTATGAATTATATAAATCGAATTATGTATACTTTTCCTTAGTAAGAAAGTATTCTTGTTTTTACCTATTTTATTTAAACTTAAAATCGATGATATATATTATAGATTTTTTTCTTTAATGTTTAGTTCAGTTAGTGCCACATTATATATTTAAAACTAAATAAATAAATATAATATTAAAGCTGTGAGTTTATAATTATAAATTATTAAAACTTGTTATGTGTAATGTTTATTGTGTTATCTCAGAATTCACTTAAAACTTAAATTGTCTTTACATCTCTCTTATTAAAGGATATGATCTTTGTGTTTAATCTCTTGTGAACGGGCGTCTTTTAAAATGTTTCCTCTACTTTGCATTTGTTTTCTTTTATTTATTTATTTATTGTATCTTTTTTTACTTTTCTTTTTCTCAGTTTAATATACAAATTAGGTTTTGTTTGGAATTCTCATTAATTTTAGTTCATGATTTAATAGTCAATACTATGTTTCATTATTTAGGTTGTTTATAATCTCTATGGTGTATATATATATTTTTTTTTTGCCCTTGAGATTTTATTGTTGTTTAAACTGGCCTAAATTTGTCCATTTTCATTTTTTTTTAATTATTTATTCTGACTTTAATTGCCGTTGTATTTGCCTAAGCAAATTTTCAACATGTATTTTCTGATTACTATGACAAAATGTCAAATGTTTAATAGGTATTAACATTCAAAATTCTTAGGTTAAAGTCATGGTGATAACTGTCTGAACTAGAATGTGCTAGATTCTTTTCTTTTTTTATTTTTATTTAAAAAATAAAATTAAAATTCTTGATGAAATAATTTACTTTATTTATTCTCCCTGTTCCTTGTCGAAACAGAGTTTAATTTTCCTAGATTCCTATGCTTCAAAGAATATAAAAACAACCAGGAAGAAGGGTGCTACCACTGGTAAGGATGGTCTAGATCAGGGCTCCTAATATATCGCCCGCCAATTCTTGTATATGGGAGGGGGGGGGGGGGAGGGGAGGTGAGACTTCAAAGACCCACATTACTGTTTAATACGGCACTTGATGCAATTGACTAAATCAGGCTTACTTGGCCAAGAAACAAATTTGGAGTCCTTTAAGAGCCTTAATGACCTAGATGCAGCCTCCTTGGCAAGATCTAGATTTATTACAATTTGGCTCCGGAATGCTAGGCTAGAAAAGATTTAGTGACACTTCGATTAATATTATCAAATATAGCTTATAACATATGGAACTTGACAAAAAATATTTTATATACACGGTGTCCCAGCTAATATGGAACAGCGAAATATCTCCAGTTTGAGCAACATTTTCGGTGTTCAGCAAAAGTGTGTGCGGTTTACATAATTAAAAAAAAGTGTATAGGAAGCTATATTTTTTAGACTATTTGGGTACTATGGCTAAAGATAAGAATATTTCACTATTGGCAATTTTTAGCTCCGACCATTAGTTTGCTGTGTAGCGAGCACTGAACCTGCTAAAATTGAAACTTTAACTCCCTTCATTTTACAGCTAAACTAATGGATTTATGAAAAAAAAAATTCAAAATACTAAAATTCGTATTTTTAGTCATAAAATCCAAATCCAGTCTAATATACGTACCTTATTTGTAACTGTTTTTTGCCCCAAAAAAGAGTTTAGCAGGGCTCAAAACGTGAAAAAAAAATTACCAATAATACATGTTTTTAAGAATGGATTTAAGATTTTACGGCAAAAAATAAGAACTTTTTGTATCTTCAATTTTTTCCTAAATCCATTAGTTTAGCTGTAAAATGGTCTTAAAGTTTAAATTTTAGCAAGTTTAGTGCTCTTCAAAAGGCAAACTAATGCTCGGAGGAAATATTTCCAGGAGTAAAAAATTCTTATCTTTAGCCGTATAATACAAATCTAGTCTAAAAAAATATAGCTTTCTATTCACGTTTTTTTAATTATGTAAACTGTACACACTTTGCTGAACACAGAAAATGTTAAGCATTTTTTTCTGGACGTGCATTTATAGCCATTATCGAACCCTGAAAACCGCATCTTTCTGTCTATCATGGTTCCGGAGATATTTTGCTGTTCCATATTAGCTGGGACACCCTGTACATTTATTATAAGACAACCAGCTTGGCAATTATGTGGTATTTAATTTATTCTCTATATCTTACATAATGTGTAATTAAGTCGTATTTTGTCATATTTCATTGTGCAATGGAGTTGGAAACCTAAAAAATGGGTATGAGCAGAGGCTAGACTAGCAACCTATGATGCTCAAATATATGGGTTATTTGACCGCTTTGATGGGTTATTACTCCGCTCTCTGTAACATGGCAACACATGGTAAGTAGGTACTACAGTTGTGTCACTGTAGTCCTAAACTCCGGTACCTCCAGTAATACGGCTCTGAGGCTGAGGCCCCCTTCCCCTCTTGCCGTGTGTAAGATAAGATACCTTAAGGAGGGGGGGGAAACTGGGAAACATAGAGGCACTAGTGTAAACGAAAACAAACCATCAGTGGTTGTTGGTTGGTTTTGAGTCTACACTCATATCCTCACGAAATAAACGCTAGTTTTATTGTGTCCTGCTTCTGTTGTAATAATTATTTATTATCAAACATTCAATAACCCAACAATTCTCTGTAATCCGACATGGCATGGCCCCATACGTGTTGAACTGGAGAGACTCAACTGTTCTGTTAAAATGCCTAGAGAATGTGTGGAAAATGGATCTTGGGTCGAAGTTTCAAACTAACTACCTACTTTACTTCGAGATGTATCGAAGTTCTTTTAGGCAGTGTCTCGGAGGATGAAGTAATGAGGGTGGTGATTCACCTTAGCTTGGAATGAGATAAACCCTTTAGTTTTTAAGAACTGTGATCTTTCGTGGAAATTTGTAAAAATATAAATGTTGCCCTCATAATACAAGCCTCTTTCCTTTAACCCATTCAATGCGGGTGGATCCACTGTGGATCCATGCCGTGCTAACGTGCCTGGCGGGTGGATCCACAGTGGATCCAAGCCCTCCCTTTCAGCCCTCTGTAGCCCTATTCTCCGTGCCTCGAGTAGAACCATCTTGCAAGGCTCCGTCAGGCCCGCTGACGTTTGTATCCACAGGGGATCCAACAATTTTTTTTTTTTTTTTTTTTTAATTAACTGTTAAAGTTTCTATTCAGTCACTAAGGTAGGTTCATGAATTAGATTACGCATTCAATGGGTTAAAAAAACTGTCAATCAGGACAATCACTCTTTTAATAACATGTTTTATTTATTTCTTTGATCAACTAATGTTAAATAATCATTTTAATAGAGGGAGAATATTCCCATAAAAAAGAATGAAAGAGAGCTAGGCTGAATGGTGACTAGGCCTATTGAGTATATAATATAATATTGCCAGGTGGTAAAGGCCGAAACTCTTATAGGGGTCTCTGCCGATAAATCTCAAAGTCGATAGTTGTTAGTTTAATCCATTTTTAAACATGGTGCGTAGGCTTCCGCGGGTAGACTCGTAATAAACAGCTTGGTTTTCCGGTGAAATCCGCGTTACGAAGGGGAAGAAGTCCAATATGGATGGGATATTATTTTATATCAATGGGATATTATTTGGACTTCTTCCCCTTCGTGACGTGGATTTCACCGGAAAACCAAGCTGTTCATTTTTAAACAGTTTGATTTATCAGTCATTTTGATCCAAGATCAATTTTTCCACACACATTTTCTCTTCGTTCCAACAGTACATGACGGAAATGATATCTGTCGGTCTTGTGGACCAATGGAAACAACGGATATTATTTACCACTTGGAATTGCAGAATTGAGTTGTATATTAATTGAATATATATCTTGCAGCATTAATACGTATATTCTAGAGAATGTAACAGTCTATAAACAGGAACATTCAACGATAAACTAAAATCTTTCTACTACTCTACTCTGTTATAAGAATTGAGAATAGATTAGTGTTTATTGTTTTTAAACTTAAGTTTGTAAAATTGAGTTAAGATAACATTAATAATAAATAATCGAAACGTACTTCTTTTCAATAAATAATTCTTTAAATTCTTTGATAATCTTTTAACATTTACCTATAAAATAACAGTAACGTACAAATTAACAAAAAAATAATTAAGAATAAATAAATTGAGCATAATTAATTAAAACCTAGATGTTTAGACTGTAAATTAATTATTTAACAGAAACTAATAAATGTTGGAGGGCGCACAACCATCTCAATGTGAGACCACAACTCGTTAGCTATGTGAAACTCAGGTTCCTAGGTCTCGGAAGGTTTCAAAACCTACCACTACATTCCTTACCAGTACTGAAAATACAACCTATTGATATGTTATTAGGAGTGGAATAGTATGCTCACATAATTATAGGTAATCCAATAGTTGGACCTCCTAGCACTCCAAGTGCAATCGAAGCCCTATAGGGTTATGTTCTAGTGGGACGTGTAGACTGTAGATGCACCACTCAGTGGTATTCTGAGTGGTATAATGAGAAAATATCATAAAGGCATAGAGGTTTCTAGGCCAGGTTAGTTGTTAACCTATCCACTTAGCACGAGGAATATAAATTGTTGTCTAAAAACCGATGCTTCTGCTGCAGTGTAAAGAATTGGATACCCAGCTTTATATAACTTACAATACACAAACAATTTGAACAAAAATAAAACACACATTTGAATAAAAAAACAACAGTATTTCTATGTGGTTATTTCTAAATTTGATCCCTAGTTCTATTTGTCTTTCAAACAATTTTTTTTTGATCGACTGTTCAATCTATAATTTTTTAAACAATTTAAAAATGATTTATGAGAGCTCTCTGCATCCTCAACTTATCAGAGATCAGTGGCGTAACTATGGGCCCGTGCGGGGGGGCCCGCATTGCGGGGGGGCCCCCAGTTTTTTTGGTTTTTTTCTCATCAATTTTGGAAATGCAGGAAAGACCTTGATATCAACATGGATAAAATAATATCATTACAAATGTGAAAGAATGGTTCACAACTTACAAATTGACATTAAACTTCAACAAAAATCAGCAGTTATTATTTACATTAAAACGAAAAAGCAGTAACACACCTCTAAAAATTTTAGGTAAAATTCTTGATTCGAAGTTGTCTTGGACCCTTCATATAAATAAATTGGCCAAATCACTCTCAGCTGTATTGTTTCTGCTAAGAAAATGATCTAGATCTTTGGATAAAGAAATTTTAAAACAAGTTTATTATGCTCACTTTTATTCTAGGATTTCCTATTGTATAACCGAGTGGGGCAGAGCATCTGATGCAAATACAATTTTTTTTCCTATAAAAGAAAGCAGTCAGGATGAACACAGGAAATAAAGCTAATGAACCCTGTAGACAACTTTATAAGGAATTAAGAATATTAACGTTTCCTTCAATATACACATTAAACCTTTTGGGCACTCTTTTACTTTAGCACCCCCCTTGGTTCTAAACAATAGTCTGCCCTACAAAAGTCTCAAAGGTTTGTGTCTTTGTTTCCCCAAGACATTGAGACTCCTAGGGCAGTTTTATATTTAATATTCCTCTATCTTAATAGTTGATTAGACTAAGGAATATGATCACAATTATATACATAAGTGTGATATTCCTTTGTCCCAAGGTACATTGGAATAAATATCCCTTCTTCTTCGTCTTGATAGTAATTTAGACTAAGGAATATATGCTACTTTATATATGTTCCTTTGTCTAAATAACTACTAACCCAAAGGGATAGGGGGGTGCTAAAGTAAAAAAGTACCATATTTTGGTACCTTTTCAACCCCATTTGCAGGACATTGTTCAGAAGCAACACAACTATACCACCAGATCAACCACCAGTGTTATCACTACACCTACACATCCTCCGACGAAAAGTAGCAAATCAGTGAACCATCAAGCCATCAAGTTGTTGAACAAAATTAACATTGAAACTCTCAACCTTCCCTTAAACAAATTTAAAAATAAAATAAATAAAAAATACTTAGTAGATGAAGCTCTGTACTCTACTGATGCATTTTCTTTTAAATGTAAATAGTTCATTGTTGTAAATTTTAAATTTAAATGATTTTTTGACGAAGTGATGCTATCTAGTCATAGTTAACACTAATTATGTTATGTTATGTGTTATGTTATCAATAATAACTGCTAATTTAACTGAGGATCTAGAGCCTTCCAAACAATTTTCTCTCACTCTAAAAGGCAAAACAGCCCACGAGGTGCCAGAGTTGAACAGAAGGCTCTTCACTAATATCACAGTGATGGGTGACGTAAGATCAGTGTATCAATTCCCACCAGCTGTAAAATCTAGTCCCAAGATAGGCAAATGCTACTTCTATCAGATAGGTTAGTTTGAAATTATTAATAGTATATTAATAGAAAGCCTTATGCACGTAGTTTTTACTTCTATTTGGTTATTTTTAAATTTAATCGCTAGTTCTATTTGGATCTTTCAAACTCAACTTTATTTTCTATAAATTGTTCAGTCTATAATTTTTGAAAAATATTTTTAAAAAAAATGTATGAGAGCTTACTAGAAGAAAAGATAGAGTAAAAATCATACATCAATGTCATAATAACTGTTGATTTATCTGAGGTTCCAAGGCCTATCAGACGATTCTCGTCTCTCTCAAAAGGTAAGACAGGCCATGAGGTGCCAGAGTTTACCAGAGAGCTCTTTACAAATAATACACAGTGATGGGTGACATAGGATCGGTGTATCAATTCCCATCAGCTGTAAAATCTAGTCCCAAGATAAATTATACTTCATTTGATAATGGATGATACTTCTATCAGATAGGTACCTATTTACCTCATAATGCTCGGCACAAGATTGTGGGGAGTTGAACCCATTCTTTTGTGTACGATATGCTGCTATTCTAGCCTAAGTCCTTCGCCAATTCTCATGTTTTACAAGTTTAAAACATATTAACTAGCAATGTGTTGTTTTGGTTACATTTATGTAAAATTCAATATCTGAGATATTTTTAGCTAATAGTGTAATTGACAGTATGTACCTGATTTCAGGTAAATCGACGAGAAAAATATATAAAACAATAACCATGACAATGCAATCAGGTAGTCAGTCAGCTTGAGAATGATCCAAGGAGGGATGAAATACGCTCAAATATGAGGCGTTGAATTTCCTTAAAAGACCCATCAAATGAATTAGTATTATTTTTTTCGGAAACGTCCATAAAGCCAAAATTTTGACAAATGCTTTTGACTAATCCTCACCATCCTCAATTATTATTGATATTATGTAAGTTCAATTATCAAAATTAAAAAAAAGAATAGACTAAACCATAGCTACATTCTTAATTGTAGCCGAGATTCGTGGCGACACAGATTTTTACTTTTTATAATTCCATGTTTATATCAAAGTAATGCCCGTCAAAACAATTTTTTTTTATTTCACATTCAAAAAAACTATATTTACAACTGTTTAAAATATTTAATACCAATTAAATTTAATTAATTAATTAAAATTTAGCACTCACACTTATATTCCTTCAGGAACAAGCAAGATTTATTATTGCAATAATAAATCCAAGATTATATTTATTATTTAAATTTAAAAAATATATATATATATATATATATATATATAAATTAATTTAAAATAATACAAGTTATAACTAATTAATTACTGAAAAAAAGGTAATAATTAAATTGTAAAAATTCTTTTCTGAATTCAAATTAAATATCAACTGAAACATATTTATATAATATAGGTATAACTTTTTCATAAACACAGGCACTATGTTCTATAATTTATTATAAAAACGTTATTATATTTTTATATTCTTACTTAAATTAATTATTGAAAATTAACAGGAACTAATTATTAAAATTAAACGACAATAACCGTAATTTTACCGATACGGATTTAATATTTGAAAATAATTATTTATATTTATATTATTAATTTTTGTTCGTTACTAGGTGGGAACCCTGTTTATTAAAAGTTTGTTTATATTGTTTGTTCTAGGACCGGTTCCTTTTTTCCAGTCCGATTTCATCTCGGCTGTGGTATTGCAATTATTTTATTTGGTTTTATATCAAGCTGGAAGGTCATAATACAACCATGCCTATGCTTTTGACGAAAGATGAACTTAGAGAGTTGATTCTATCGTCTTTAAGAGTAGCTATGGTCATATTGCTTTCGCTTTTAGTCTACCAACTGTACGTTTGCTATCAGTGCTTCGACATGGAAGAATTCAGGGAGCAAATGAAAGGGATTGCTCGAAGATGGTCAGAACCTGGATTGATCGATCGAATCCCGGTAAGTTCTTTTAACTTTATGGTTTCATTTATTTATTTATTTTCATTTCGGGTTGCGGTCTTTTAGATTAGACCACGTTATGACCCTCTATAATCCAATAGTAAATCAAAACAACCGAATGTAATTAATCGGTTTTTAAAAATAAATAAATTCTTAGTAAAAATCGAGATTATCGTAATATTATTTAGACATTAACGTAGATAATATCTTTTATATCGAACGGATTTGTCGATGTTCTCAAACGCTCATCTCGAATTAGGTTACCCTAGAAGACATCGAGGCTAAGAAGATTGTTTTGCTACGGTAAACAAAAAAATAAAACATTTTTGTTTCATTTATATTTTCAATTAAAGGAATTAATAAACGGAAATAAGTACGCATGAATTATTGAATCGTAAATAATTATGAAGTATAAAAATATAGAAGTCAGCTAGTATAGAATAAAGGGGAGTAGAAGAACAGATAGAGTCACTCTCAATGACTTGCTGAAAAAACCATGACTTCTCTACTTCCACCCTATCTAGAACTCACTCCTACTGACATTTCCAGTCATAATTTTACTAAAGACAAGTTTCAAATGGAATTAAATTCTATTTATTTTTTGTAAATTAAATTTCACTCATTTAGCGTTGTTCAACAAACACAGAGAATATTATATTTATTTTTTTCCAGATAATTTTTTAGAACTTTTTTTATAGTGAATATAACTTAAAGAAAAAAAAGTTTTTTTGTTGTAAAAAAAAACAACAAAACACAATAACGAATATTTTTGAATACAAACAAAACAAATACCTTAATATACAGTATGCCCACAGATGGAGTTGCCTATACGTGTGAATTCCAAAAAAATCCAATTTTTTTCAAGAAATGCCAGTCTTCACAAAATCTCCTGCTTGTTCTTTAAATGAAGATTTATAGTACATATTACTTTTTGTTCAAAATGTACCCTGTACCCAAAAAGTACAATTTTTAAAAATAGTACTAGAGGGAACCTGAACAAATTTAGGCACTATCGTGGTAACTAGAGTTAACCGATAAGTACCTAGACCTAGATCAGACTAACCTAGGACCTAGACTGTCCTAGACCTAGATCAGACCAACCTAAGACCTAGACCTAGATCAGACCAACCTAGGACCTAGACTGTCCTAGACCTAGATCAGACCAACCTAGGACCTAGACTGTCCTAGACCTAGATCAGACCAACCTAGGACCTAGACTATCCTAGACCTAGATCAGACCAACCTAGGACCTAGACTATCCTAGACCTAGATCAGACCAACCTGGGACCTAGACTATCCTAGACCTAGATCAGACCGACCTAGAACCTAGACTGTCCTAAACCTAGATCAGACCAACCTAGGACCTAGACTGTCCTAAACCTAGATCAGACCAACCTAGGACCTAGACTGTCCTAGACCTAGATCAGACCAACCTAAGACCTAGACCTAGATCAGACCAACCTAGGACCTAGACTGTCCTAGACCTAGATCAGACCAACCTAGGACCTAGACTGTCCTAGACCTAGATCAGACCAACCTAGGACCTAGACTGTCCTAGACCTAGATCAGACCAACCTAGGACCTAGACTATCCTAGACCTAGATCAGACCAACCTAGGACCTAGACTATCCTAGACCTAGATCAGACCAACCTAGGACCTAGACTATCCTAGACCTAGATCAGACCGACCTAGAACCTAGACTGTCCTAGTCCTAGGCTGGGGCTGGGAGACTTGTTTTGCTGGTCTTATCTTAAAAAATCTAAGAGAGAGGGTAAAAGGTGGGGAAATAAGAGGGTTCGGAAGTATGACGTTTATCTGCGCCACTAGTATGAACAATCAACAAATCTTTGAAAAATTACGAGGAATTGCTGTTAAGTTCTCTTGAATAGTCCATAATTGAGTTGCTATAATTACTTCGGCTGTATAAATGCACTTTATATTTTTAATATTCGTTACTGTGTATTTTTTAAAATAATTTTTATAACCCTTTTTGTGTTTCTATTATTTATTTTAATTTTGTATCCTTGTTAAAATTATTATAACCGAACAGTACCAATGCTTTTTTGAGTGTTTAACACTGTTTAAACACTTTTTTATTATTCAGATTTTCTTTTTTTAAATTTATTTGTTTACATTTTTATGACCTTTTTATTGATTAAACACAATTATTACTTTCTCATATAAAGAGAAATTATTGTAATGGCACGAAAATTCGATTTTGATAGATTTAAAATTATAAGTGGGGTATCAAAGGAAAACTGCTGTTAAGTAGATTACAAATATATATATAATCATTTTTAAAAATTGCATTTGTTGTTGCATTTATAAGTCGAAGTATATCCCCTAAAAAACCCTATGCCCCCCCCCCCCAACAACCCTATAATGGCTAGTCCCAAAATGATGAAATAATTAATGCTAATACCTTATGGTGGGGCAATGAAATTTTTCAGAAAAAAAATTAATTTAGCTTTTCGTTATTACCGATAAAAAACATTGTTACCCCCCGGAGGATCGAACCAGGCACCCCTACCCTACTCGGCGGGATGGGGGGAATAATAAAATGTTAAAATGCACAGTAATATCCTTATAAGAGTAACGACGTGGCCTTTTTAATATTATTTTGATTATTGCTTTCTGAACTTTGGTTACTGATCTTAAAGTAGTATCGGCAGCGCTTCCCCAAAGCAACAATGCAACAACAACAAAAACAACTAAATAAACTATAACACAGACGGTGAAACTCGCCAAACTCCTCTCTTTCTTCATTAATTTCACGCACTTATTTTCCTATTGGAGTTGCTTGCCTCAAAGCGAACATAAAAAGTTATTCTTCGTCGGAGGAACTGCTAGATATGCTGATAATAAAACAAAAAATCACAGGGAAGTACTTGCGTCCAAGTACTTTTTAGGGTTTAGTAGATGATTAAGCATACCCGTTATATAATTATGACTTTTTTTCTACCTTAGGGGTCCCGGGTTCGATCCCCGGGAGGTCACAATGTTTTTTTATCGGTAATAACGACATGGTAAATTACATTTTTTAATACATTTTCATCGCCCCAACATAAGGTATTAGCATGAATTATTTCAACATTTTAAGAACAGCCTTTATAATGTGGTTGGGGGGGGGGGGGGGGACTCATAAAACCAATAAAGAATGCAAAACTTGAAAAAGCACATATATATTTGTAACCTACTCTTCATTTGATACCCCCCAATTTTCAAACTTGGTAATTTTTAAAAATTGAGAATTCTCTCCCGGAATTTTCATCGCCCCACAATAAGATATTAGTACACAGTAAGGCAGTAGTTTATCGCCTTTTATGAGGTTCAATAAATTAATGAAATCAAAATGGGACATGTTAAGTACTGGTAAAATTTTGTTATATATTATTTACTTATACATGTTATATATTATTTACATATTACCTGTTGCAGATACAGTTTTGCAAATCCCCTTTCTTACCATCTCCAAATATACACAGTGTGGCCCCGGATCGAGTGCTAATGACAAAAAAATCTCTCTTCGAAGAGAAGTCACTCATAGATAAAACCTCCTGCTTGTTCTTAAATGAAGATTTATATAGTATTACTTTTCCTTCAATATTTCTAAAGTAGAACTAGAGGAAACTAGACCAAATGTTGACTATTCAAGAAAAAATTATTCTATATTTCGTTTTTTGGAAACTATTCTAAATTTCAAAAAATTCAGTTAAAGTATCGGTATTTCACTCAGGGATAATTTTCTAAGAGGCATTACAGTGGTGAGACTTGGGTCTCTTTAGACCGAGACCAGGCCGTGCCTTATCCGTGATCAGACCTGATCGTGACCGTAGATCGTAGGTGTGAATCCACAATATCAGTAACCATTGTTACGACCATCAGAGTAGAACTCGTCTGGAGATTCATCTCTGAATATTGTTGACGTTTAAACTTAAGACTCACAAGGGGTTGCCTTATATCGGCTCATCATCCCCCTTAAAATTATTTGCTTGTAACACCCTAGAAAATATTAAATTGCAAGTCATCACCTCTTATAATTAAAAATACCAAACTTCTTGCATACGAGTCCGCAAGACAGTGAGACTTTTTCATGTTTTCGCTCAGCGTAAACTACCGACATCCCAGAGCGAGTTCCTAGACGAATGACTATACATTCGCCTCGCCACTCGCCTCGCAATTGGACTTGCCATTTGTGCGAATGTGTAGATGTGCCTTTACCCTAACCTATACTGTTATTACCTTGTCCCAAATCACCATTATAATATACTAGGCATCGCGTGGCTCTATCATTGAAGCGAGCGTATAGTAATAAATATGTATTGAATATTGAAAAAAAAGATTATTGTGAATCATGATGAGTTGATAGATAATGGGTCTGGTAGTAGTGCAGCGGCTAGTAGTAAGGGAACCACCCCGCATTCTTACTATTCCACTAACCACACATCTCTATTTCAATATTTATAATTTGTATCTCTTTGCTACAAACAAACTACTGCATGTATCAAATTGAAATTTTGCATGCCTGTTTCAATTGTGCATCAGATGGTGTCTATGAAGTTTTATTAAAATCGTTACGTTAGAACGTAAGATATCGGTAAAAAGGTTGTTTTCTCTATTTTAAACGTTTAGGCCCGCTTTAATAGTTTTAGCGATCTTTATTAATTCATAGCGGTGTCGCTGTTGGTTTTACTAAAAAATGTTATTAGAAAAAAATGTTCGTCTCATCGAATAGATGACGATAGAATCTTTTCCCGTCCTGAAATTCCAATTTAATTTTTGAACCTCTCGTTTACGCGAGCGTTGCGCGCGAACTCTTGGACGGATCACGCTGTCCAACGAACTTAGCCTGAGTATTAGTAAGAGGATTATGTATACCAAATTTCAACTAAATCGGTCATGTTTTACTCAAGTTATCGTCACACGCGTGAACGTTACTGACAGACAGACAGACAGACAGACACGGAGCATATTTCGTTGAATGTAGGAAGCTCGCTACGCTCGCTTCAATTAAAAAAATAAAATAATATATATATTTTTTTTTACATATTTAAATTTATTTCTATAGATCCACATTGGAAGAATGCTTGACGATTTGGCTAAATACTTCGAAAACTTCTTCGATCTGGATTTCCCGCTTCTTAACATCCCGGTAATTAACATTTTTATTATTATCTCTATATATAGCTATTAGGTTTTTGACAATATACTTTACCCGATGTAGCATTCTGTTTTATTATTATGTTTTCAATTTAGATATTTTACACTTAGTCATTTTATCTGTGATATAGGATATAGCTAAATGTTTTTTTTAATTGTTATTAGTGTTGAGTTTTAGTTAATTTAGTTTTTAAGACTACCTGTGATAATGTTTATGCCTTACTTAATTTCTATAGTGGCATTGATTACTCCGTTCGTTTATGGATTCTGACGTAGGTGAACAACTAGTTCCCTGATCTTTTTGTATTCTCGACTGACTCGTTTTTTAACTCTTTAGCTTAAGGGCTAATCAGATGTTTATAGGCTTGATGATGGCTGGGAAAGCCGAAACGTCGCCAAATTTAAAAATGAAGTAGTTTTTCTTCTTCCTTCGCTTACCCTTAAAGGATCTACCAAATTAACTAACTATTATATTACTATTTTTTACTTTGTCATATAAAGAGAAAGTATTATAGTGGTGCAAAAACCTGATTTTGATGGATTTATAAGTTTCCCAAAAAAGGTCCCAAAAAATCGGTTAATTGCGTCCAAAGAAATTGTTTTTAAAATATCTGTCACTCGTTTGTCGTCTGAGCAGACGAGTGGAGCCTAAACTACTGGGCCGATTTTGACGAAATTTGGCATACGCATGTTCAGAATAATCATACCCCGAGGCGAAATCGAGTAATGAAATATAGCTTTAAATTTGGGGGCGCTACCCACCAAAAACTCTGAAAGAACGTGAAAAAAATGATGTTTCATAAACAGTTAAAAAATTAATTATTATTAAAAAATTCTGTAAAAAAATTTGTAAAATTGTAAAAATTCTGTAAAAAAATTTTAATTCATTAAAATACGAATCAAACGATGAAAGCCGTTTTTCCCGGAGAAACTCTAGTTCCTGAGAAAATAGCTTTAAACGCGGATGGAGAGAGGCCGGGTTCACTTCCCCGTCGAGGAGAAATTATTTTTATGATAAATTTTGATATAATGTTAATAAAATCAATAATAATTAAATGTACCACCGAAAACTAATAAATGGAAAACACTCAATCGTCAAAACTGTTTTTGAGAATTAATATATTTTACGTTTTTTTCTTAGTTTCTGGAGACTACCGCCACTAAATTTATAGAGGTAAAATTAATTTATCAATTTTGCTTCAAGGTATGATTTTTGTGAACCAGTTTGCTAAATCTCAACAAAATCAGCCTGTAGTTTGGACTCCAAGCGTCTGCACAGACAATAGACGGTTGATTGAATTTAAAAAAACAAAAGAAAAACACTTTTTGGACTCAGGAGACTTCAAAACGTGTAAAATCGAATTTTCGCTCCATCACAATGCTATGTCTTTATATTTACTTCATGTATGAAAAAGAAAAAAAACACTGGAAAGACAATAGTGTATTGTAAAAACGGCTGTGACAATATTTATAAAAAATAGTTATAATGTAATCCATTTAAATACGAAGTTACCTTTATAAATGGATTTCCCGGAAAAATATAGATAATATTGAGATAATTTCTGTTAAAAAATTGTTACAAAAGGCAACACAAACTGTGTGTTCATAATTATTATGTGGTTCAGTTTTTTCCATTTATAAGTTATTTTGAGTTTTCGTATTTAATATTTCAATTAAATGTTCCATAGAAATAACTTCTCTCAAGCTGGGAATCGAACCCCGATTTGTCAACGTTCACATGTAAAACCATTTTCTAAAAAAAAAATTCCTTTAAAATGACCTGTATCGTTTAATTTTTATTTAAATGGACCACATTTTAGCGTTTTATTTAATTAACATCGTAGGACCGTTTTCGGTAAATATTTCAATTTTTTTACGTTATTTTATTTTTTTGTGGGGGATCACCACTCTCAGATCTAATAGTATATTATGTTACTAGGCTGTCAAGTGAGTTTTTTAGACCTTGCCAATATTTACTGTCTCGCTTCGCTCGACAGTAGATGTAATTGCCGCGGTAAAGAAAAAACACTTCACAGTCGTGTAGCATATGCCATTTTTTCCGAGGTAGCAGACAATGAAAGAACATTAAATATTAATCAATAACCAATATAATAATAACAAATATTAGTACATACTTAAGATTAAAAAAAAAGAAACCTTAAAAAGAGGTTACACTATAAGAAAAGATAAATAAAACGCATTGACATATAGTGGATTTTAATCGTACTAAGAAGCTACCTACAAAGATTGCAGCGCTAAAACGGAAGTTTTGATAGCTGCCAACACGAAAAAAAAAAAAAATTTACGTCCTAATTTTTTTCTTTACAGCTAGGAGTAATGAAAAGATTTTTTTAAGTGCACGTAATGAAAAAATGGATTATAGCTATGTTTTTTAGGCTCTAAAGTTACTATTTCACAGCCTACCACGGAAAAAATTTATTTTTCAATTTCGGCTCAAGCTAGTACTATTTTATTTCTGAGCCTATATGCCAAAATTGGCCAAATATATTAGGATTCACGCGTCTAAACGGACAACAGATGACAGACTGTAATTTTTTAAAAAACAAAACAAAAACATTTTGGCATAAATGGATGTCAAAAGGACAAAACTTTCGCTCCATCACAATACTTTCTCTTTAATTTACTACGAATATATGAAAATAAAAATTGTGAAAAAACAATAATTTATTAAAATCGGTTGTAACAATTTTTATTGAATACCATAAAATGTAACCGATTTATATTGGAATTTAACTTTATAAATAGAATTCCTAGAGAAAATCTAGATATTGAGTAAATTACTGTAACAAAAAATCGGTCCGAAACAACTCAGACAAACTTCCTCATATACGAGTTCGTAATTACTTAACCCAGTGTTTTCTATTTATTAGTTTTCATATGTACATTTGATTATTATTGAACATTTCATCAAAATTTATCCTAAAAATAACTTCTCCTGGGCGGGGAATCGAACCCGGGCTCTCTCCGTCCGCGTTTTAAGCTATTTTCTCAGGAACTAGATTTTTCCTGGGAAAACGGCTTATATAGTTAGATTCGTATTCAAATGGACTACATTTTAGAATTTTTTTATCAAAATCGTCGGATCTGTTTTTGAGAAATAATTTTTTTTCACATTTTCAGAGTTTTTGGGGGGTAGCGCCCCCAAATTTGGCGCTAAAATTTATTTTTCGATTTCTCCTAGAGGTATGATTTTTCTGAACAAGTGTGCCAAATTTTGTCAAAATCGGCACAGTAGTTTAGGCTCCAGGCGTCTGCACAGACGACAGACAGACGTCTTTTAAAAACCACTTTTTAGGACTCAGGGGACTTTAAAACGTGTAAATCCATCAAAATTGAATTTTCGCTCCATCACAATACTTTCTCTTTACATGAGAAAGTAACAATAGGTCCGAAGCAACTCGAACTTACTTTCTCATATACGAGTACATAATTACGTGTCTAGGGTTTTCTGTTTATTAGTTATTTTGAGTTTTAGTAATTACATTTATAATTTATTAAATACTTAGGTAAATACTCAGAATAACTAAATACTTAAATAATCATAATTTATAGTAAAAATATATTTTCCTCTTCGAGGAATCGAATCTCAGCTTCATACCGTCCATTTGTGTGTTTAAAGTTATTTTTTCAAGAACTAGATTTTCCTCGGGAAAATGACTTATATTAAAATGGTCTACATTTTAGAATTATGTAAGCAAAATCAAAGAAACTCTTTATAGGAAATTATTTTTACTTTCTCATATAAAGAGAAAGTATTTTAATGGCAGAAAAATCTTACCTCTAGGCGAAATCGAGAAGTCATTTTACAAGATTGTGTTCGAAATTTTAGGAATAGCCGTTATAGGGTAGTTGGGGGGGGGGGGGGGAGACATTTTTTTAGTATATTTCGACTTATAAATACAATAAGAAATATTATTATATAGGGTGTCCTAGGCCAGGACCGACAAACTTTCGGATGTGATAGTTCAGTTAATTTGGAGTAAAAAAAGTTCTATAAACCATGGTCCTATTCTCATTTGTTTTATAGCTATCTCAATTTTAAAGTTTTTTAGTAAGACGTGACTTTGACTTAATAAATTGGTAATATCATCGGAACTAATTAAGCTAGAATGATAAATAATATACCATCTGAAAGAGCATGAAAACTTCTCAAAGATAAACATAATTTCAGCTATTAAATTTCATTTTTAGTCACACATTCTTTCGTTAGAACATGAAAATAAAATTTAATTAAAAATAGAAAACGTTAGAGCTCGTATAACTACTGTATTGTAATAGACAGCTGGGTTCAAAACACCTTAAAGTTGGCACCTTTACTAAGTGGTTCATAGAACTTTTTTTACTCCAAATTAACTGTACTAGCACATCCCAAAGTTTGTCGGTCCTGACCCGGGACACCCTGTATATATTTGTAATCTACTCATTAGTAGCTTCCCATTTGATACCCCACTTAAACGTTTTTTTTTTCTTTCCCGCGGTAACATGAATTATCCGCCATTTTGGATTCCCAGTTAATCATATCAAATTGCTATTCATATTTTTTCTAAGGCCCAGCAGACCACACATTTTGCATCTTTTTTTATATATTTAGTAACAGCATAAATATAGTTTGAGGGGGGGGGGGGGGGGCACGCAATTTATTTAATGTTTTTTTGACATAATGGCATGAAAAATTAATCACTATCCGCAAGTGTTACATTATTCTACTCTTCAATACCCCACTCAAAATTTCAAAACATTTTTTTTTTTCGCGTGACATGAATTATTCGCCATTTTGGATTTGAACAAGTGATAATTCTAAGTTCACTATATTTTTCCTCTGTGCGCGTCAAAACGATCTTTAATACTGCAAAGTTTCATGTTCGTATCTCTTTTTATTCAAAAGTTATTGGACCGTACAGAGTACCGTACTGTCTGACAGACAGACAGAAACTATAAAGGCTCCCATACATGGTAAAAAATGTTTGCGCAAACATCATGTTTGACGTGTATGGACTAAATTTTCCCGACATCAGGTTTGCGCAAAATGTTTGATTGTGTATGGGGGCCTTTAGGGTTTCAAATTTTGGTTTTATCAACGATGGAAATTACACAACATACAGAACAGATCACCCAGATAACACTGCACACGGGGGTAGTGCGATCCTAATACGGAATCCTTACCACCTACTTGCACAGACTCTATTCAGTGTACTTCCTTATCCTTAAACTCTTTACCATTCAAATTCACAATCTCCTCAATATATTGCCCTCCAAACCATCCCATTTCCCAACAAGACTTCCTTTCTTTATTCCAATCCTTAGGACCCAAATTTATTGCAGGTGGAGATTACAACGCAAAACATCCTCAATGGGGATGTCGAGCACGTAATCCCTGTGGTATCACTCTCCTAAACGCTCTTTCCTCTACAAACTTCAATATCCTTTCTCCTGATGAATTCACTTACTTTCCTACCGATCCCAATAAACTTCCAGATATCCTAGATTATTTCATTTCAACTCCCATTCCCCAACTTCACCCCACTGCCTCAGTTCTTAACGATCTCTCCTCAGACCATAGCCCTGTACTCCTCACCCTAGATATTAACCCTCCTTTATGTCCTCCTAAACCTCGACTAATTAACGGACGAGTTGACTGGGACTTTTTTCAGACACTAGTAGACGAGAGACTAGACCTTAGAATTTCACTGAAAACTACAACAGACATTGACGAGGCAGTACAAGTACTAACTGAGACCATACAGACTTCAATCTGGGACTCGACTCAATCATTCACTAACAGAATTGACCGTAGATTTAGCTTACCAACTGACATACGGACATTAATAACAGAAAAAAGACGAGCTAGGACCCACTGGAAACAAACTAGATACCCTTCAGACAAACGGACGTACAATGTAGCAAGTAGAATACTGACAAACTTATTGAGACTCTATAAGGAAGACAAATTTAGGACATTCACTTCACAACTTACCGACCAAGACAGATCATTGTGGAACGGAACCAGACGGATCCTCTCCCACAAGTCCATCCCTTCTCCCATCCTAAAACCTGACAATTCCTGGGCTAAGTCTGAAACTGAAAAAGTTGAAGTCTTTGCTCAACACCTTACAAACCTTTTCTCCCCGCATCCTGATGTAATAATAGATCACACCCATGCAAACCTTATACACCAAGATCTCTTATCTCCCCTACAATTATCTCCACCTCCTAAAGCTTTTAATCCGTCAGATATAATGTATATTATTAAACACCTCCCTACACGTAAATCTCCTGGTTATGACCTTATTACCGCTGAAATCCTAAAACATCTTCCAAAAAAAGGTATCCTATTCCTCACCTACATATTCAACTCCGTCCTTAAAACCACTCACTTCCCCACCCAATGGAAATTCGCCACCATTGTTATGATTCCTAAACCTTCCAAACCTCCTCATCTTCCCTCATCCTATCGTCCTATAAGCCTTCTCTCAGTGATGGGGAAACTCCTAGAAAAACTCCTTCTCCGTGGACTCCTTCCCTTACTCAGACCATTCCTACCTGACCATCAATTTGGTTTCCGTGCTCACCATTCCACCATCCAGCAGTGTCATCGCATAGTCGATGTCATTTCCTCCACCCTTGAGAAAAAAAAGTTTTGCTCAGCTGTCTTTCTGGACGAGGCGCAAGCTTTTGATCGAGTTTGGCACGCTGGGCTGCTTTGGAAACTCAAGGCCGCCCTTCCTTTCACTTACTACCTCATCCTTAAGTCCTTTCTCACTCATAGGTATTTCTGTGCAGGTTTAGGAACCTCTTCCTCATCCATCTGCCCTGTAAGAGCTGGAGTACCTCAGGGCAGTATCCTCGGAACTCTCCTATATTCCTTCTACACACATGACATACCTCAACACCCTTCCTCAGTCCTTGCCACCTTTGCAGATGACAAGGCAATCCTATCTGTCCACCAAGACCCTCTAATTGCCTCAAATGACACCCAAAATCATCTTCTCCTTCTCGAACCTTGGCTAAGAAAATGGAGGATCCGGATTAACGAAGAGAAAAGTGTACATGTCACTGTTACTCTTCGTCATAACACCTGTCCCCCAGTCATTCTTAAACAAGTCCTCATTCCACAATCCAATACTGGCCTTCACCTTGATCGACGACTCACTTGGCAACACCGCACTAAGACCAACCGTACTGACATCTCAAGACGCTACAAGTTGCTGCTTCGTTTACTAGATCGTAGGTCTAAACTTACTTTAAATAGCAAACTTCGAATTTACAATGTAATATTAAAACCAGCTTGGACCTACGGTCTAGAAGTATGGGGTAGCACCAAGCCTTCCAATTCCCATCGAATTCAAACTCTTCAATCCAAGATCCTCAGAAAAATCACAGATGCTCCTTACTACGTCTCCAACCTCATTCTCCATAACGACCTCAATGTACCTTTTGTTAGAGACCTATCCATATCCCGATACCATAAATTTCACGAATCCTTATCCAATCACACCAATCCTTTAGTTGAAATCCTCTCCTCCCAATCCATCCCAGATGACCCACCTCGCCGCCTGAAAAGGCAGTGGCCCAGAGACCTACTAAGAATGTGATTAATTATTGAAAATCACTTTTATTATTACTCGTAATTCTTATTATTGTATTCTCATCATTCTTATGTATTGTCATCATAATTTTAATTCTCATGCCGAAAGGAGTAGTCAATGGACTACTACTTTTCTCAAGTAATTCACAATGTCCGGAAAAACTTTTATCATTAACACTTATAACATTTATATATGTAGTTGTGTTGCTCAATAAAGTAAAAAAAAAAAAAAAAAAAAAAAAAAAAAAAAAAAAAATCAACGATGGTTTTAAATTGTTTAAACACAATTTATATAGGTACTTCTTTGGACTGTCACCCCTCTATGTTTGTTTTTAGAATATAAATGACTTTGACTAAATAACTAAGACAAAATAAAAATAACGATTGAGACAAAGAGATGTTTAGTCCAATATACTTTGGGACAAAGGAATATCATACTTCTGTTTTTATAAAGGGAGTAACAGTCAAAAGAAGAATATTCCGTACACCTTCTTTAGATTGTAACTCCCCTCTGTTTTTCTTATAAGGGAAGTAACAATCTTAAGAAGTGGCTCTATATAATATGGTCGCCAATGGTTCCAAACCCCCTTTCGAACCCCATTGACAAATTTGGGACATGGTCCTGAATTTGGCGTACAGGTTTAGAAAAAGGCATAATCAAAATTAATTTTGGCTCTTAATTTATTTAGTAACTACAAACTGTAAATTACAAAAAAAAAAAAATTAACAACATGGTGGACCTGAATTAAAATCTCAAGAATAGCGTAATTAATCAATTTATAATTCGAAAAAAAATCCATAAAAATAATGTGACCTCACTGGCCATTGAAAGATGGTTGGATAGGACCTGTTTCGATTACCAGCTGGGATATATATACAAGATATATATTTTTTATTTAATGCTTTGGAAAGTGAATTATATGATTAATTTCATATTTATAATTCATTTTTATAGGGCGCGGGCTGCCGCGTCAGTTGTTTTTGAATTCGAGAGGAAATTTCTTAAAGCGGCTGGCTACGGGTTTATTTGCAGTGCATTCACACTGTCACACCATACACTCGTACAGTAGTTTGTATTAGAAAGTAGTAATGGCTGCCGGTTACTAAGGGAGAGCTGAGATTTAGTTCATATACACTACCGCTAGATCGCAGCGGCTTCTCATTTCTCCCATCTGGGACCTAAACAATCGCTCGACTAATTAAAATGAAAAATATATTGTATAAATTTCACAGTATAATATATTTATGAACCATTATTTTAAATAATTACAAAATTTTATAAACATTAGGGAAAGATATAGTTAACCATATAATACACGTGTGCTTCGAATAATAACATTTTTTTAGCATGTTTTTCCCGCTATAGTCTTACATACATAGTTTTAAATTCTGGTCATTTATTCTTTATATTTAGAACAATAGTTTAGTTTGCCCCTGTTTTTTGCCGACTCCTAGTCTAGATACTGTACAAATAATTACGGTATGATTGGGATTTTTATATCTAATCGGATGCATGAAAATCAATTTATTTTGGCTATAAGGTCCACGAGACATATATAATATATATGCCCCACAATTTTACTGGTATAATACCTTGACAGTATATTTTTTTTGTACACATCTAAATTGTTCATAAAAATTATAAAAGACATAATTCAATAATTATTTTAGTTTAAATAAAGATTTATACATAACAAAAAATACCAATATATATCTGTGTCAACTTAACATTAGTGTAAGCGAAAATGGTTTAAAAATAATCATTTTTGCCGAGTAATGGGTTTTATAGAGATTTTAGTTAGAAGCACTGTATAAAAAATAAACCGATAAAATTGGTGACTAAAGTGTAGTGTCATTGTAATTATATTTCTATTACTAAGAGTTCGATACTATATAGGAAAATAAAATCTCTAAGAAATTGAGGGCTCAGTGAAATTATTGTTATTCCCTATATGTCCCTACTTTCGTAAGGGACCTTAGTAATTAAAATTGTGAATTTTTGTTGTTGTAAATTTTCTATTATACAAGATTCAATTTAAATACATATTTTAAATTCAAAAAATATTTTTGGTTTATGGACCTTATAGGGTTGCGTTGGGTGCTGCGTGAAACAAAGGATTTGTGTTTTCATTCCCGGTGGTGAGTAAAAGGTTAAGCGTTGGTTGTTGTGTGAACCCAGGGATCTGTTTCCATTCCCGGTGGTGATATATATATATATATATATATATATATATATATATATATATATATATATATATATATATATATATATATATATATATGCTTAACCTATGGATGCCAGACATGGGCTCTTTCTGAGAAGGTTCTCCATCAGCTTGACGTGACCCAGCGTTCAATGGAACGAAGTATGTTAAAGCTAAGAAGAATAGATAGAATAAGAAATGTCCAACTCCGTAGGAAAACAGGAGTAAGAGACGCAAGAGAATAAGTTCTTCGGTTAAAATGGCAGTGGGCTGGACACCTAGCGAGAATGGAAAAAAATAGGTGGGCAAAGAGGACTACGGTCTGGTATCCAAGAGGAGCTACCAGGAAGAAAGGAAGACCTGCAACTAGATGGAGTGACGACATAACCAAGTTCTGTGGAACCCTCTGGCACCGATCAGCATTTAACAGGAAAACATGGAGTAATTTGGGAGAAGCCTATGCCCAACGTTGGGCTAAATATCCATGACATGAAGAATTTTTTTTAATTTTTATAATATAATATAATTTTTGGTTAATTTAGTATAGATTTCTCTTTTTATTTAAGGAATGGAAGTAACGAATTATTTATAACTAAAAAATGTGTATGCGCAGTTATATTTATGTAAAATTTTTATATACGTGGATAAATAAAAAAGGCTTATTTATTTATTTATAAACAAGTGAGGCTGGCCTTATATTAAGGTTTGCTTTCACACACAGCGTACTTATCAATCTAATGACAACATTTTAAATTATAATAGCTAGATTATAAATCATAAAGTTTAAAGTAAAGTCTAAGGTAATACACTAATAGAACATACAGAGTAGCACTATAAAAATAATACAAGTTTGTCAAGGATATTATAATATACTAACAAGTAATTCATTAACTCATAATACTAAAAACTAAATAATATAAACATAACAATTAAGAATATATATGGTGGTTAAGGTTCCCATTCCCGGTGGTGAGTAAAGGGTTAAGCGTTGGTTGCTGTGTTAACCCAGGGATCTGTTTCCATTCCCGGTGGTGAGTAAAGGGTTAAGCGTTGGTTGCTGTGTAAACCCAGGGATCTGTTTCCATTCCCGGTGGTGAGTAAAGGGTTAAGCGTTGGTTGCTGAGAGAACCCAGGGATCTGTTTCCATTTCCGGTGGTGAGTAAAGGGTTAAGCGTTTGTTGCTGTGTGAACCCAGGGATCTGTTTCCATTCCCGGTGGTGAGTAAAGGGTTAAAGCGTTGGATGCTGTGTGAACCCAGGGAACTATGTTTCCATTCCTGGCGGTGAGTAAAGGGTTAAGCGTTGGTTGCTGTGTGAACCCAGGGATCTGTTTCCATTCCCGGTGGTGAGTAAAGGGTTAAGCGTTGGTTGCTGTGAGAACCCAGGGATCTGTTTCCATTCCCGGTGGTGAGTAAAGGGTTAAGCGTTGGTTGCTGTGAGAACCCAGGGATCTGTTTCCATTCCCGGTGGTGAGTAAAGGGTTAAGCGTTGGTTGCTGTGTGAACCCAGGGATCTGTTTCCATTCCCGGTGGTGAGTAAAGGGTTAAAGCGTTGGTTGCTGTTTGAACCCAAGGATTTATTTCCATTCCCGGTGGTCAGCTAGAGATGGATATAATAATATTAATTAATAATATAACTACTCATTTAATTAATTATTATATTTGTTGTTTTCTATTTTTCAGGAAGGTTTCACCAATCTAGACTTAATATGGGTATTAACGGATTTCGGAATGATTCTTTTCCGAAAGGCGTTCGTTGTATGGCTGTTAGTAGTGGCAGTTTTATGCCTCACTGCCGTTTTCGTATGCGCTTCGTTTAATATCATCCTGTTCACGTTAGATCTGGTGCGCAATCTGGCCTTTGTATTGGTCCAAATCATCAGAAACATTTGCTACTTGAACATCGAATTATTCATTCTCGTCTGTTATTTTCTTAGTGAGACAATCATCAAGCCGATCATTTGGTATGTTTTGGACAGAATCCTATTTGAAGCTCTTCCTCTGCTGTTTATATGCTTGATAATTAAACATATCGCCAGAATTTACTATCAGCAAAATTATTAAACTCATCCAAAAATAACCACAACCGACACCATCCAATTTTTTTTTCTCTCTCTCTTTTTTGGAAACTAAAACTAAATTTCTGGTAAACAGAGTCCTTCTTTTGCGTAACTGTCAAAATATTTCTTTATATTCCTAAATTGTGTGTTTAACTGTAGCCAAATTAAAATGGTAAATACAGGAACATAAATTATTCAACTTTTGGCCAAAATAAACAAATTTTTCAGCAATTTGTTGTTTTATTTTATTTCTTTTGTTTAATGTTTGTATTTATTTGTATTTATATACCTACGTACTTATATAAAATATTGTAAAATTAAGTGTAATTATATGTTATCTATAAATGCAAATTTTTATTACTACTCGTATTTATAAGTATGTATACTGTTGTGTGTTGTTGCTATATGTATGTTTTAAAATGATTTATATATTTTGTATTTTTTTATTACATATATATATATATATATATTATGGAAACATCTGAGGTGTTGCCGACGTTTAGAAAATCCAAAAAAATATGTGAAAGATTTGGTACATTAAACGCGTCACCATTTTAGTCATATACTTATACATTACTACTGCCGGTATATATATATTATTTAGTCAAAAATAAGATATTTATATGATATAATAACCAATTTATTTATATGATATAATAGCGAATTTAATAGATGATTTTATCGCCATCCTCCATGGATGATGATAAAATTCTTTAAAAAAAGTAAAATACCGATTCCGTTGATTCTAAACAAGGCATAGTTGTGTCAAACTATAGTTTGAGGTGTTTTATTTCTTTTTGTAAATTGGCTTCTCAAAAGAACTGCCAACAGGATTTTTATTTTAGTTCGTAAGTTCCATTTTTTCATCAAATTTTTTTTATATGTCAACCATTACTCACAAACAGTATGTAATTACTTTTTTGTATTGTTAATTCGTATTTTTGTTTTTTTGCCTTTAAGTTATTCTTCTTAATCTTTATATTTAATTTAATTGTTGTTAATATTTGTAAATGTTTATGTAATTCGTCAAAATAAAATGTAAAATATCTGTGATGTAGGCAACCACTAACTCAGAGCCACTAGGCTACCACATCGTAAGCTGATTTAAATATTATGGAAAAAAATTAATCAAATGTATATTTATAATATTTAATAAATTATTATTATTACATTACTCACATTATAATAAGCACCCCGTAAGTTAATAATTAATTATTTTTAAGTTTGTTGTTTTGAAACCTAAAAATGCTTTTTGACGTCGACACGTATATTTGTACTATTTTTTATTTATTTATTTTTTAAATAGAATTTTGTAATATTTAAGATGGATTTTGCCGTTTGTACCACAGGTCAACGTTTGTACAACAGGCCGTTTGTTAGGACGTAATTAAAATGTCATTTAGTTTGTTTGTAACTTTATATTTGGTTACCGGTTTTAGAGTATCATAAGGATCATAGTAGATGAAAAAGGGGAATCTAGAGAAATATGGGAGAAAGGAAGCATAGAAACCACGAAGTAAGCCATGCTGGGCTAAAAATTATTTCTCGCCAGACTAAAAAGACCAGACTGAGCATCGGTGAGAAAAACATAGAGGTCGCTAAATCCTTCATCTAGTTACCTTAGAAGTGTGGTGGTTACGACTGGGGGGAGCTAAAGATAAACCACATTAGAAAAGCCAATGGAGAGTTTATCTAGTGTAAAGGAGCTGATCGATTTTGAGAGGGATAAAACTGAAGTTGTTCAATAGTAAGGTCAAATCAGTGCTACTATATGGATGCGAGAAACAAGCAAAGAAATGTGGCAAGAGCGAAGAATGGTAACTAATCGTCCCGATTTGAAAAACTTTCTAGCTGCCCTATACTCCTCAAGGAGCGACCGGAAGTAAGTCAAGTAATTATTTTTTACTACGTTTTTATTTGCTTGCTTTCTTGTTTGTTTGCTCGTTTGTTGGTGGGTCCAGTACAAATCTTGCAATAGATTTTAACTAACTTCCCGAGTAGCTAGACATTTGAAACTTTTAGAATAGCTCAGAATACGATGACAATGCATTATTTTAATACTTTTAGCTATCTTTCAGCAGAATTTAATTCGTTTTCAGCAAATTTTGCTGTATGGAAAGTTAATTCGGAAAAGATCCGCAAGTTATTTTATTTGTTTTGACATGACCCATATTTACGATCTTCATTTTGTCGGGTTTCCAAATTTATAATTTTTTATTTTAGTACCTGGTATGGCTGATAAAATTGTTAAAATGTTCAAGAATGATTATATCAGGCCTTATTGTCATGTAAAAACTATATTTTTTTTTTTAGAGATAAACATTGAATGACAGCGAAGCAGGAAAAGCAAACAAAGAAATAAATCAATTGACGTGTAGTAACCAGGTTTGTTTACACTTGTGTCCTAGGTATCGGTTTAATTTTTCTACATCTGTACCTGTACTTCTTTACTTGTACTCATTTTTCTTCTCTAACCGTCCCCTACACGGGCGCATATCAATGGCACGGTTTAGATTTGGTGATAGCGAGATCCGTTGTACAATGATTTGCCCTTTTAAATAGGTTTTATCAGCTGTCTAGTTGGTTGTCATTTATATGAAGTATATAAATTCGGAACTATTTTTTTTTTACTAACATTATATATAACAATAACAATTATAGTATCAACACTACATATTATGATTTAACAGAAAACTTAAAAACGTAGTATATAAAAAGTTCTTTTTATCTTGTAATTATGAATGTTTAAAATCATTTAAGGCCGAAAAACCACATGCTTTTCGGCACTATTTTTTAATTTATCATTTTATATTTTTTTATTTTGTTTGTTTAATTAAGCAATATAGACTTTATAAACGTTTGTGCGTAAATATATCTTTGTTAATAACTAGTAGTCCGTGAACAGTAGACCTCGCTCGTAAAAATAACAAATCGGGTTTTTAGCTTAGGTTCAAAATAGTGTGGAGTAAGGAAGTAAGTACTATTTCTAAAACAGAGGTACACATCTATGTACCCCAGGGGTACAGTAATAACTTTAAGGTTCTTCTTTCGCGCACACTTTACTTCTATCAAGTAGTAAGTACCATATGAGTTTCAGCCCGATCCTATGAAAAGCAAAAACGGTACAAAAACAATTAAAAAATAGAGTATTTTTTGCGTATTTCGACAAACCGGTACCAAAAGTACCCTTTTGTGTACAGAAATAATTTTTTTCAGTGCAACCGCATTATAAGGCCTCAGTAGGCCTACTAAATGACTACATAAAGATCCCTTTACAAAACACATTAAATTAATAATTTAATCTGCACAGTACCCGGACTTTAAGTACCTTTTGTACCAAAAGTACTAAAAATACTTAAATTAAATGTCCATCTTGGGTTGTACAATATTATACTGAATTAGGTTCTAAAAGGACAATCTTGTCACAGAATAATCTTAGGAGCAAAGTGGTCAACAGTGGCCTCGCACTTTTAGAGAGCCCGAAAAACTATTTATCGTTCAAAAGGGTCTGAAACGTGACTTTTTTCGATAAACATTTGTATTTTTTTAAAGTACGTTTTAAGGGCTTTCCAACGATATCAAACACGGCCGGCCAGCTACTATTTTTACCTTTTCTTAAACAGAGGTACACAACTTTGTACCCCTCATGTACCCGGCATGTTGATAAATTTAATGTTTTCCTTTCATGTACACTTTACTACTATAAAGTACTAAATACCATATGAGTTTTAGCCCGATCCTATGAAATTAAAAAAAAGTACAGTACAAAGATTAAAAAGTAGCGTTTTTCGACCAAGTTTTCCAAACCGGTACACTTAGTACAAAAATAAGTAGAAATAAAAAATAAATTTCAATAAAATGGGTACAAAGACAATAAAACCCACAACCCACACACTTTTGAGTAAAAAGCAGCTATTTTTTTATTTTTTATTTTTACAGCGCGCCCTACCACTAACGTGGTATTAAAAGTACCTCTGTACCCGAACCCTCAAAGGTACAGGTACGAAAAGGGTACAGTGCGTTTAAGTGTTATTTGGCGCAACTTTTGACCGAAGGAAATTTTCGAGCTGATAAATTATCAGCTGGGTAACCTACCCCCTACACGGCACTCTAAAAGTACAAAAGGGTACTAAAGTACCAACCTAGTAGGTACATTTTTTCGAAAATATTTTTGCACACATTTGGTACATTTTAAATGGCCTTTCCAACGATACCTCTGTCAAATCGGTACAACGTCCCCTTCTGGTTGCGGCTACCCAAGGAGGACGTCCTTCACATAGACGTAGCTCCCGAAGTAGGAATCAGAAATATAATAACAAACCGGATTCTTAAAGAGGACAATATGACCTAAAGTCCGGTACCCTTTTGAACCCTGTCCGATAAAAATTGCGAACGGCATGTTGATACAGAAAACGGTCAAATTCAAAATTTCGGAAAAACACGTTTTTCGTGAGTATTTCGCCGAGGTACTCGACTTCCCCCCCTCAAAGGTACTAAAAAAGGGGTTTGCACTTATCCCTTGAAAAAGACATATTTAGAGCATACGAAGCAGAGTAGGAGAGTACTTTTTTTTTCTCTGTACTTACCTCCAAAGTACCATCTTATACCTCTGAATTTAAAGTACCATATCTCAAAAAGTAAAAGTACCATCGAGTTTAAAAGCAAAACGCCAGGAGCAGCATTTCATAGGCTTTTAAGGCTCAAAAGCCCAATAGCGTCGTATAAATGCCCTAGGAGGAGATACGTGAACCATGTAGAAAAACGTTTGAAAAAAGTGGTAAAAAGGGGTTTTTCGCTTTAAAGGGCCTGAAACGTGAAAATTTTAAAAATGTTTTTGCATCACTTTTGTACTCTTCTCAAGGGCTTTCCAACGATATACGACAACCCGTACCAAATATCTCCTGTTTTCTGATCGGCGAAAAACAAATTTCCCGATGTCACCCCTAAGCGGGGGTGCACGTAAAGAAAAAAGTTCTCGTTACCGGCTATGGACCTCTGCGGGATCTACAAAAGCCTTGAAAAATAATTTAAATTTTTTAATTATTTCAAAAGTTATACGAAAATACGTGTTAAAAAATTGCCCTTTTTGACCGTAGACGATTTCCTATTGGAAATAAACCCATTGCCTGGAAAATTTCCCGGCAGATAGAATTTTTCCTTAAAAATACACTATAACTTTAACAATTTCCAGAAAACTGCATGTCTCTACGACAAACACACCCATCAGTACAAAAATCCAAAAAACACCCTATTTCGCTCTTTAATGCCGATTTTCACCCTTAAGGAGTGGTTTAAAACTGCCCAGACCCAATGTTTGGTCAAGCGATATTTAAGGTTCCTAACCGATTTTGACATTACTAACTCAAAATTTTTCCGAAAATCAAGAATCGGGGTATAATTATTTTTTTGTTTTTTGCCGTGGCGCCTTAAAATTAAGTAAATTTTTACCCCCATTCGACGGGCAATGAAGTTGCGTCCCCCCGCCCCACATCACAGCTCGGTCGGCCTGCGGCCTCCCTCGCAAAGACAGTCGATTTACAAAAATTAAGAGAGAGACAGACACACAGACGAAATGCCAAACGGTCGAGTTAAAACGGAGACCTCGGTCAATAATTTTCAAAATTTAATTGATCTAAAAACTTTATACGTAATTTCTCAATAAACCACCCCAAACATAGCTGTATGTAAACCTCATACTGGTCTCAAATAATAGGAAAATCATTTTACTTAAAAGTTTGTCCTTATCAATTTTGCTAAAAAACCTTGGCTTCAGGATTAAATAAAACAAGCAATTTTGAAAAATGTTTAAAATTCACTTATATGATTCTTGCATGTGTAGAAAAGTACTTAACTCTTCTTTTTAAAGATACTAGTACATTTCGCGTCTAGTGCGGAAAGCAGCATTTTGCATGCGAGTGTGGAGTTTGTACTCGAGCGACAGCGAGGGTTGTAAAACCACACGAGCAAAGTAAAATGCAGTTCTCGCACGAATTGCGTACCGTACTTTATTTAAGATTGTTGGATTTTAATAATAAATAAAGAAAAAGCAGTTACTTTAATTAAACAAACAGCAAATTAGTTTTGTTAAATGTAAACAAATATAAGGTGAAGAATTATGAAACGCGCATGCCCTATGAATACAACTATACGAAAAGAATCACTTTCTACGCATCTAAACAGAGATAAAATCTTTATATTTCGTATCAATCGTTGGTAGAGCGCTATACTGGAAATATAGAGGCCTGTGGTTCAAATCCCAGCGCTGGAGTGTATTTTTCTCTGTCTGTTTCCCGTAGTTAATAATAATTATAATTTGATTTAAATTAAAATTTAATCTTTCCGTAGTATGAATACTATCAAAACCGTAAAATATGAATTTCTAATTGATTGTACTAGGTACAGGTACTAATTGGGTACTTTATAATTATAAGAGTTATTTCTCGGTCTAGTTCTGTCATTAATGTTGGCTTCTCAGATTTGTGGAAAATTGAAAGCTTAAATTCGGGACAAGGTATCATTAACGTCAGAGAAAATCATTCTCCTGCGTAGCTTAGTTGGTAGAGCGCTATACTGGAAATATAGAGGCCTGTGGTTCAAATCCCAGCGCTGGAGTGTATTTTTCTCTGTCTGTTTCCCGTAGTTAATAATAATTATAATTTGATTTAAATTAAAATTTAATCTTTCCGTAGTATGAATACTACCAAAACCGTAAAATATTAAAATCTTTATATTTCGTATCAATCGTAGATAAAGATTATTTACTTCATTGTGTAAACAGGCTAACACTGAAAAAGGAAAAAAAAATTATCTTTATCTACGATTGATATGAAATATAAACATTATATCTCTGTTTAGATGCGTAGAAAGTGATTCTTTTCGTAGCTGTATTAATTGCGCTTGCGCGTTCATACTTCTTTTTTTCCGCCCTAGTGCGCGGAAAACAGGAATTCTTCACCTTAACGCACGATTAGCGAGTTTGTTTACATTTAACAAAACTAATTTGCTGTTTGTTTAATTAAAGTAACTGTTTATATCGAGTTTTTAGTGAAAAACAATGAGTGATTTAAGTGATTTTGATTTAAGTGATTCACTTAAGTATGGCTTCAATGTAGTCTATTGAGATATAGTCGTTCACCTTAAAAACAAGCAGAAATTTTACCCCCCCCCCCCCCCAAAGAACCCCCCCTGTGTCATGATTTGTGGTTGTTGGTTGTTCTAAACGATCTCTTAAAATGATAAATCAGTAAAAGTATAATATTTTATTTAAATTGAATCATTTATATACGAATTTGGACTAAGTCTAACTTTACTTTTATAGCCGCTAAATTTATACATTTTACAGAAATCAATTGTAGGCATTTTACCACGGAAAGATATACGTAAAGAGGTTTTTTTTTTAAAATTGACATTTTTCCGAAAGGAAATCAGGTTAAAAAAGAAGAATGACGTTGAAGAAAGTTTATTTTTGTTTTAGAGATAAAAGGTGGAATTTAAGATTGGAGTGTTGGAGTGTTTGGTTGTGGTGTTAGCCCTCAGTATTTCGAGCCTTCTTCACAATTTCCTTCAGGTTCATCCAATATCTTTCTCTCCACGCCTTCACTACAAACCTTTTTTTACACCTTTTAGCCAATTCCCTTTACAGAATATTTCGCTATTGTAGTCGATCGGTTTCTCAAAGATTCCCAACAATAATTATACAGTCTTGGAAACAAAATGGGTCACGCACAATTCTGCTGTGCTAAGCGAGAAAGCGAATTTAAGTAGCGTAATTGTTTTAAACACCTTCAGCTGTGTGCTTATTTAATTTTTAATAGCTAAATCATGTAATGTATTTAAGACATAAGTGTCGTTACTTGACGATGAACTAAATGGTTATAAATGACGGCTTTGTTAGTATTAAAAAAAATACGCGTGATGTGGGACACCCGGTAGGAACGAAGTTCCTTACGCTTCTCATTAAATATAAATTATAAAATTACTCTGCTAAGTATACGATGCTAACTACTTATACATGGCGGAGTTGGAAAAGAGACAAAATTATAAGTAACTAACTATTTGTATACTTAAAAGTATAAAATTGCAAAATTAAAAAAAAAAAACATTTTTTTTATAATTGAAGCGAGCGTCTTGCAATAAATATGTATAGAGTATTGAGAAAATAGTTAATCATTATGAGTTGATAGTTAAAGATGATGATTGTAGTACAGAGCCGAAGGGAACAGGTTTACTCTCTAATCCTCATGCCTACTCCATTTAAAATCTTATAAAATATATCACTCTAACACAATCATTTCTGCTTGTATCAGGTTGAAAGTTTACATGCCTTTTCAATTGTACTTTAGACTTTAGACGATGTGTACGAAGTTTATTAACGTCTTACGTTAGAACGTAAGATATCGTATCGGTAAAAAAGTAGTTTGTCTCTATTTTAAACGTTTAGGCCCGCTTAAATGTTTTTAGCGACCTTCAACACTTCATTACGGTGTCGGTGTTGGTTATAAAAAAAAAAAAAAAAAAATATTCAAAAAAGTTGTTTGACCCATTGAATAGATAAAGTTAGAATTTTTTCCCGTCCTAAAGTTAGAATTTTACATTTGAAGCGTGCGTTGCGAGCGAACGCTTGGGCGGATAACGTTTTCCAACGAACTCGTCCTGGGCATTGGTAAAATGAACATGTATACCAAATTTCAATTGAATCGATCAACTTTTACTCAAGTAATCGTCATCGGTCGATTTCGTGACGGTCGGTTTTGTGACGGTCGTCTTATCGGATTCACTCCCGAGCTCCAGACACTGTAATATGCCATTAGGAACTTCGTTCCAAAAACACTAACTAAAAGATCGACAATTATACATCAATAACTGACAAACATATTATAAATATATGAAACCTAATCATATATACCTAATATAGTCTCCTTTTCTTTCATTATGTTTCATTAACATAACCTTATTTTCTTTTAAAATGCATACCAACAGCAAACTTTTTTTTTTATTTATATCGAGAATAGAGGTTGTTCTTTTTATTTTTATCGGTGTTGAGATCCATATACAGAGTTCTTGTCCTGTCCAGGCCTGCCAAAGGGCTTATACAACTATCATTTATTATTATCGAGTAGTGTCCCGACGAACGACTCACCTCGAAATGATTTGTTATTGCTAAGCTAAGGCAACCACATTTATTCCAACAAAAATAAATGTTTGTTTTGATTTTTAATGTTTGTCTTCAAATAGATATAATAACTTATCTAAATAGTTGTTTAATTTAAAAATAATTATTTTCTTTGGAATCGCTTTACAGTCGTTTATGATGTATAACACGACTGCATGTAATACAGGGGCTTTATAATGAAAGACATTTTAAAAACTTCAAGTTTGGATTTAATGTATTGGTTTGAAATATGGCCCGCAAAGCTGTCTGAGACCAAGCAAGTGTATTCGTAACATTCCACATAGTCCATCCCTAATTTTTCAGCAAACCCTTTTTACATTGGCACGCAACAAGATCTAGTCGAGCTGGTTAGTTAAAAATAATAATTAGGCACTTTTAAAAGGAAAAAGTAGTTCTGACTTTTTTTTTTTTTTTTTTTTTTTCAATTTTGAACGTAGACTAAACCCTAGTGCTCGGCATTCAGCCGATTTTAATTATTTACAGCTCATTTTGTCGGATTTGCTCGAGGGTACGAACCTTAGTATGTATAAAAAAAATTAAACCCCGAGGCAGTGTAGTATCTTTAAATTTGGAGATGCATTTTATATCAAGCTATGGGTTTTTTTGTTTGTTTGTAAATGCGAGCAGTTGTAATACAATAGACGCAATTCATGAAGTTTGCAGAAACGTTCAACTAAAACTATTTTCAAGTCGATATTTCGACTTGACTGAATGTAAAACTTGATTTATAACGGGTACGAGAGGGAACATTTTTGTGCACATATTTTCAATAAATTAGGTTAATTATATTTATCGTCGGAATTGGCGGAAGGTCAATTGAAAAAAAGGGTGGAGGTAGGTACTATTTTTATTTTTTTTAAAAAAAGGGGGATTTTTTTTTTTTTGCGGAGGAAGCGGTGGCGGGGGAGGAGTGAAGGACGGCTCGTTAGCCCGGCAGCCCTTCGAACGCCCTTCCATTGTCTGATTTGATTGCTTCTGACAGTCATTACCGGAGATCTCTAGTGTAAACAAACAACGTCCGACCTCCCTTCCTATAAACCGCCCTCGGGAAAAACTTGACAACTTTCATATCTGACTCTCGTTATAAGGCGAGCATGCGGGGCGAGGAAGGGCGCACCAGCCCACCTCCGGCTCACCACTTTAAATTATTTCTGTCGTTAATAATAGTCCGACCTTCGCTCCCTTTAAATACGCAACCTACAGCAGTTTCATCCCTTTCCCCTACCTTGTTACCAAACAGAACAACAGTGACAAAAGCAAATTAATTCGTTATAAACACAATTAAAATTACGGGTTTATATTCGTTTCGCACTAAAGTAAGCTTTAATTTGATTTTAATTGAGAGATAACTCTAAGAAGTTATTTTGCTACTTATCATTGCCAAAGCTTAAACAAATAAAATAATACAACCAAGGTTTCAATTCAATCTATCACTGCATTTATATTGTGGTCGTTTTTTAAGTGGAACGCTCAAATAATACGACAGGTTGATTTCACTCTAGTTGGGCAGCGTATATTATCGACTAATTTGGTCAACAGCCGTCTGTTTTCTCTCTTTCGTGTGGCTATAATGTAGTCCATTTCCCTTGATTCATTTTTTTTCTTTGTGTATTATTTTGATTTGTAAAATATATAAGGCCGCGGTAATACGTACATGTTAATTTTAACGTTTCAGTACTTCATATAGTAGTTATATGTGAGCTATTATGTTAGGTTCATTTTGTTGTATATAATGATTTAGATTTAAATTACAAATAATTTACGTGTACACCCTATTAAGTTCATTATATATGTCGTAGAGATGCGATGGTAAGGTGCCGCATTTATTAAAGAAAAGAACTTATTTCATTCTGTCAGGTTTTGACTCATGTAGTCATCCTCAGTCATTTATATATACTAGCTTGGCTGGCAAAGGACAACAGCAATGTAATACCGTGTTTGCACACTGCAATAGGCTACACAATTTGTGAGAGACACCAAGGTATGTGCCAAGGAACTTGTTCCAACATCAGATATTACGTCAATAAGATGTTGGCTCGGCATTACGCCATGTCCTGCATCGTTTCGTCGTGTCCGACTCATCAGGGGCCTGACGATGCCTTCCAACTCTGGACCTATACCAGATCAAGAAGATCAGATATAGGACTTATCAGAGACGAGCGTTCTCTCATACCATACCATACTTGCTTGGCTGGCAAAATACAACAGCAATGTAATACCGTGTTTGCACCCTGCAATAGGCTACACAATTTGTGAGAGAGACCAAGGGATGTGCCACGCAAGCGTGACACACAGGAACTGTTAAGTTAAGCCAACATCTTATTGTCATAATGTAAAATAGGCTGCAAATTATCCAGAATAGTAGAACATAAAAAATAGCTACAGTGATAAAATGGTGCAGAGACAGATTCCTCTCTACAAGGCAGATGGATGCCCTAAAGTAGAGAGTTCCTTATGTCATAACTTGTATGTTAAGAAAAATATATTCTTTTTGTGGTATATGTTGTAATTATATTCTTAAATTTAATTACAAAAATAGTAAAAAAATAAATATATATTTAAGACAAATAAAGGAACATTTCATTAAAAACAAAAATAAAATTAACGATTGAGACAAAGAGATGTTTAGTCCAATATACTTTAGCACAAAGAAATGTCACACTTCTGTTTTTATAAGGGGAGTAACAATCTGAAGGAGAACATTCCGTACACCTTCTTTAGATTGTTAACCCCGTTTGTATTTTTTATAAGGGGAGTAAAGCCTAGTCCACACCAGCAGACACGTTGCGAGAAATGTCTCGCAACGTGTCTATAGACATCTGCTGAGACCGTCTATGGTCTAGGTCTAGCGTCCACACTTGTAGACACGTTGTCTACCATTCAGAATGGAAAACCTTAGACATGCGATTTTGGTCTAGCAACGAGACCGTAGACGCCGTTTGTCTCGCCGATGTCTATAGACAAATCGCTAGACATGTCTCTGAGACCAAAATCGCTCAACATGTCGACTAGTGTGGACAAGGCTTAACAATCTAAAGAAGTGCTAAATTAAGCCCGTCGCCTTAAATGTAAATGACTGAGGATGACTCTACATATGAGTCGAAACTTTTCAGAATGAAATAAGTTCTATTCTTTAAAACATTACACCTTACCATCCATCTCTACTTCTTATGTATTGTATTTGTATTTTTTTTTAAATGATTAATTTTTCATACATTTTAACTAAATATCAATTGGTTAACATAGTAAATAAATAAATGAACTGTACTGTATTAAACTGACAGAGTAGACGAGTGTGTCATGTGATTTTGATTTCATAGGTCCTAACGTTATGCTCCTGCTCCTAATACTTGAAACATATTCATCAGAGTTAACTAGTTGTTAATTAGCCGAAAGACACATCTCCTGAAATACTGTAACGTCAGGACCTATGAAATCAAAATCAAAAGACACACTCGTCTACTCTGTCAGTTTAATACACTTTAGTTCATTTATTTATTTAGTAAGTTAGACGTTTGATATTTACTTAAAATGAATAGAAATATACTGCTGCTCCTAATACTTGTAACATATTCATTAGAGTTAACGAGTTGTTAATTAGCCGAAAGACACATTTCTCCTGAAATAATGTTATAAACATTTTATCTCTGTTTAGATGCGTAGAGAGTGATTCTTTTCGTTATTGTATTCATTGCTCATGCGCGTTCATACTTCTTCACCTTTACGCACGATTAGCAAGTTTGTTTACATTTAACGAAACAAATTTTCTGTTTGTTTAATTAAAGTAACTGCTTATATCAAGTTTTTAGTGAAAAACAATGATTGATTTAAGTGATTATGACGAAAATGAGGAGAATAATGCGCCTCACGAAATAATTAATTCGGCACAAAATACAACTAATGAATTAATCTCATCTTTATCAAAAGAGAAATGCGAATTTACATACAGGAATTTTAATTTTTTTTTTTTGTATTTATTATTAAAATCGAACAATCGTAGATAAAGTACGGTATGGAACTCGTGCGAAAACTGCATTTTGCTTTGCTCGGGTGCAAACTCCACACTCGCATGCAAAATGCTACTTTCCGCACTAGACGCGTAATGTACTATTACACTTTATTTTTATAGCTTCAACACTCTCCATCATTCTCTATTACCTCATTCCTACTAAAAAAACTACCTGAACCTTTGAAAACAGATCAGAATATCTATAATTCTCTGACAAGGAAATAAAGTTGTAGATTGGTAAATTCACATAGCTGCTTAATGGCACACTTAAAAAAGATACAGACTCATAGGCTAATAAATTCACCATAAACAATAAGAGAATGATGGAGAGTGCTGAAGCTATAAAAATAAAGTGTAATAGTACATTACGTAACATTTATGTATATTTTAAATATCTGTTAAATACTATTATTAAATTATGTATATTTTTTGTTTGTTTTATTTTTTGTTATATGTTGTATAATATATTTTGAATCAAATAAAAATAAATTACTTACTTACTTACTTACGTGTCTAGTGCTAGTGCGGAAAGTAGCATTTTGCATGCGAGTGTGGAGTTTGTACCCGAGCGACAGCGAGGGTAGCAAAACCACACGAGCCAAGCATAATGCAGTTTTCGCTCGAGTTGTATACCGTAATTTTTTATCTACATTGTTGGATTTTAATAATAAATACAGAAAAAAATAATTTAATAAACCTCCTGTATGTAAATTTGCATTTCTCTTTTGATAAAGATGACATTAATTCATTAGTTGTATTTTGTGCCGAATTAATTATTTCGTGAGGCGTATTATTCTCCTCATTTTCATTATAATCACTTAAATCAATCATTGTTTTTCACTAAAAACTCGATATAAACAGTTACACTAACATCAGTTACTTAATTACTAACAGTTACTTTAATTAAACAAACAGCAAATTAGTTTTGTTAAATGTAAACAAACTCGCTAAGGTGAAGAATTCCTCACCTTATCGCACGATTATGAAACACGCATGCGCAATGAATACAGCTACGAAAAGAATCACTTTCCACGCATCTAAACAGAGATATAATGTTTATATTTCGTATCAATCGTAGATAAAAATGTCTTACCAGAATTATTCCACTTTGTTTCAAAAGACATTAAGTCCCCTGTTTAATTTTAATATTTCTAGCCCTATTGTTCAAACCCTGGTAGCTGTTAAATAAATATATATTATTCTAACTTGCCATAAAATGAGAGGGTATGTTAGCGAGATGTTGTCAAATAAAGCTAACATACCCTCTCATTATACTTGGACTGTCACGAACCACCTCGATTATTAATTCGGCCGAGTTTCCTGCATCTTCCATTTTCCGTCTTTATCTGATTCATCATTATGGGATTCTTTGATGACATCGCACAGCAATATGGTGAAAGCACTGCATCTTTAATGAAACAGTATGGTTCGATGAACAACAAAGTTTGCTCTGCCCGCGCAACCAGGAAGTCTTTATCCTAAAATGTAGACAACACAAAGTCTATTGTCAGCACATCCAACAGAATTACAACTGCACCACAGCACTACAAGATTCTTCGCATCCTTATATCGCTAACATACTCTCTCATTATACTTGGACTATCACGAACCACCTTGATTATTAGTTGCCATAAGGCCGGTCGTCCACTGGAAGCGACTATGCGCGACTAAGCGACTAGGCGACTACAGGCGACTATGCGCGACCAATCCGAATATAGAGTACCATATAACCTCGTCCTTTGCAAGCGACCTTGAGCAGGCGACTACGCGCGACTACCGGCGACAACAGGCGACTAGCGACTTGTCCCAATGAAATGGGATTAGTCGCTCGTAGTCGCCTGTTTTAATACCTGGTTTTCTCTAAGCTTAGCACTTATTACTAGTATACTTAGATAAATTTCATATTTTATCTTTTACTACTTAATATTTATTAAAATTGACTAATTTAAAAATAATACTGCTTTTTTGGGGGCGCTCACCCACTCTGTGCGTAAAAAAAACAAAACATTATAACCACATATTATGTATAAAAGTGTATAATAATATTATGTATTTCTATTATTGTGAGGAATAAAATTACCGGGTGTCTAATATGATACAGCGCAATATCTCCGGAACCAAGATAGATAGAAAGATGCTGTTTTCAGGGTTCGATAATGGCTATAAATGCGCTTCTAGAAAAAATAATACTGAACATATACTGAACATTTTTTGTGTTCAGCAAAAGTGTGTGCAGTTTAAATTATAAAAAAAGTTAATAAGAAGCCATATTTTTAGACTAGATTTGGATTCTATGGCTAAAAAAAAAGAATTTTTTACTCTTTTGGAAATTTTTCGCTACGAACATTAGTTTGCCATCTGGAGAGGACTGAACCTGATTTAAATTTTTAACAGATTAATATGAGGGATAATAATACATGTAATGTATTAATGTTTTTTAACCGTGACTGCCCATAACCTAAAAAGAGTTTAATGTGAGAGGGAAACTAATTTTTCTATTTGTTAATTATAATAATATTTTCTGCAAATATAAACTTGCAAGAGATGTCACATTTCAAGATTTTTAAATTATTATTAATAGTTTCTTAAAGTTAAATTAAAATAGGAACTTACTTTAATTTTTATGGAAAACATCAACTTTACAATTAAACCGAAAATTTGATGAAATAATTATAGTTTATCAGTTTTTCTTTCGTTAACATAATTATATATTTTGACTAGGGTATAGGGAGAATACCCAGAAATAGATTATTTAGAGGTGAGTTAGGGTTGTAATATTTTAAGGGGATTGGGAGAATGTGGGGGAGGGGGCAATTGCTTGTTTAACTCTTCTAGTGGTTGGCAGAGGGAGGTATAGAGGTGCACTAGAGTTGAGTGCGCTTCTCAAAACAAGTACTAGTATGTGTTCCACTGTAAACTATACCAATTTAAACCCCCACATAAACCGAACCCCTTCCTCAAAATCCAATTCTACAAAAAAAAAAAAAAAAAATCCAAAAAGAGCATTTAGTTTGTTCTTTTTTGGTAAAAAGAAATGAAATTATATACGTATATCTATATATATTTTTTTGCAAGAAAAAAAAATGGAGTTTTATACAGAAAAAGGATTGAAATAGCGTTGAAGAGGCCTGGAGTATGATTAGACGTGGAAGGGAAGTCTTTCTTGGGGTAAATGGATGGGCAAAGAAGGGGTAAGTGTACTTGAAAGCAGTGCACTTGGCTGTAGCTCTCTCAACTTGAGGTTTCCAATCTTCATTCATACGGTGAATCTGATACCTGTTTAAGGGAACACCTCTTACATTCAAATACTCTTTACAGTGTTAACTACTTAATACTTGAAATCCTCATTTCAACTCGTTATAGACTCAAATTGACCGCGATGTTTTTTCAACTATAATCCGTAATAACCTTTTTATAACTTGTATACTTTAAATCAGTATATGGTGGTGATCAAAACATTGGAATATATTCTTTAATAGTTTTTAAATAATTTTATTTAGTAATTTTTATTATACTATTAACACTTCTAAAATAAAAAACTCAAGTGAATCAAATTAATAAAAAAAGTCATGTATATGAACAAAGCACTGCCAATTCAACCCAAAAGAACTCTTATTAATTGATATAAATTTGATTAGCTTTATTTATACAAATGATAATAACTGTTTGAAGATCTGAAATGATGACTGTGTTGGGGTGCGTAGAAGAGCTCTTCAAGTACGATAGGAAATATTAAAGCCACGTGACTGAGGTAGGGAGCTAACTATCTAAACGAATCATCAATGTAGGATGTAGGTCATTGGTGTACTGTACTTTATATTGTATAATAACAGTCAGTATGATTAAGACATTAGTTCTTATTCTAATAAGAGTATTACTAAATTTTGAACCAAAAGAGAGAAGATAACTTAGGTGTTTTTGCTGAGATTTCATGGAATTTGCTTGTAGTCTATAAATAATATTATAGTTAATGATAATGTTCTTACAGCGAAATGTGTTCGAAGATTGTCAATCCTACTGTCCTTACTGCAAAATGTGATCGGACATAGTCAATCATACTGTCCTTACTGCTAAAAGTATTCGAACATAGTAAATCATACTGTCCTTACTGCAAAATTTGTTCGAAGATAGTCAAACCTACTGTTCTTACTGCAAAATGTGATCGAATATAGTCAATCATACTGTCCTTACTGCAAAAAGTATTCAAACATAGTAAATCATACTATCCTTACTGCAAAATTTGTTCGAACATTATAGTCAACCATACTGTCCTTACTGCACAATTTGAAACAAACGTCAATAAAACTCATATTGATATGTTCAAATGCCAATCGCGAGTTTCGACAAATGAATTCAATCATAGTGAATAAAATTCAAAAAGTATAAGAAACCATTCTCACTGCGCTAAAATCTCAATAAACTTACCAAACATTATAGATAATTTCTTATCTAACGTAAACGCAAACGTTTCGACAAACATTCGAATTTAAACGTAGTGAATTATTGAACGAGCGCAGTGAGTTCTTCATTTCAGAGACTTGGGATTTGAAAAGTTTGTGTGTTTGTTTGTCTAACGATAACAGGATTAAAAGTTGATCAATTTCAACGAAATTTGGCACATATATGCACCACAGTATTTGTAAGAAGTGTATAGTTTTTGGAAATTCCACACTAAATATTTTCAAGATGGCGCCCAATATGGTGGACGACTAAAAAAAAAAGTTTTAGTCAGTATAGTGTATTATACATCGTTTTAAAGGTCTTTAAGAGAAGGAAAAGAATATGTAAATAATAAAATTTCACATTTAATATTTTCAAGATGGCGGCCAATATGGTGGACGATTAAAAAAAAAAGTTTTAGCCAGCATAATGTGTTATATGTACATCGTTTTACAGGTCTTTAAGAGAAGAAAAATAATATGTAACTAATAAAATTTCACAGTTCATATTTTCAAGATGGCGGACGACTAAACAAAAAGTTTTTAGTCAGTATGACATGTTATACATAAATTTAAAGCTCTTGAAGTCTAGGAAAGGAATATCTAACTATTTAAATTTCAAACATAATATTTTCAAAATGGCGGCCAATATAACGAAAACTAAAAAAAGTTTTAGTCTCCATGACATGTTATAAATCGTTTAAAGGTATTATAAAGGCTGCGAAGATTATATGTACAAATACTGTATAAAAAGGCGAGCACTGCGAGCATGTATTCATTTTATTATATAATTATTATGTGCAAATACTTTTACAAAAGCGAGCGTAGTGAACCTGCCATCATTTTATTTAATAAAATATTTACCACAAACGCTGAATAAACTGGCGAGCGTAGCGAGCCTGCATTAATATTATTAAAAAGATTATGGACAAATACTTTTATAACAGGCAAGCGTAGCGAGCCTGCAATAATATTATTAAATAAGGATAATATAAAAATGCTACAGAAATTGGCGAGCGCAGCGAGCCCGCAATCATTTCATTAAATGAGGATTCTGTAGAAACGCTGTATAAACAGGCGAGCGTAGCGAGCCTGCATTAATATTATTAAATAAATATTGGGACAAATGCTGTAATATCAGGTGAGCCTAGCGAGCCTGCATTAATATTATAAAAAAAGATAATGTAGAAACTCTGTATAAGCAGGCGAGCGTAGCGAGCCTGCAATAATTATATTAAGTAAAGGTTAGGTAAAAATGCTGTATAAACAGGCGAGCGCCGCGAGCCTGCATTAATATTATTAAATAAATATTATGTACAAATACTTTTACAACAGGCGAGTGTAGCGAGCCAGCAATAATTTTATTGAATAAAGATTATGTAGAAACGCTTTGTAAACAGGCAAGCGTAGCGAGCCTGCAATAATATTATTAAATAAATATTATGTACAAACGCTGTAACATCAGGCGAGCGTAGCGAGCCATCAGTCATATTATTAAAAAAGTATTATGTACAAATGCTGTATATCCAGGCGAGCGTAGCGAGCCTGCAATAATAGTATTAAATAAATTATATGTACAAATGCTGTATCATCAGGCGAGCGTAGCGAGCCTGAATTAATATTATTACATATATAAAGATTATGGAAAAATAATTTTACAACAGGCAATCATTTAATTAATGTCAGATTATGTAGGTAAAAACAGGTGAACGTGGGGAGCCCTTCATAACTTTATTAAATAAGGATTATGTATACGGATTAAAGGAAAACAGTTTTAGCTACCGAGTAGTTGTGAATTAATACGAAATTAAATTCGGCTCACAGCATCTCGGCTTCGTTTGACAATTTTAAATTTTAAGAATGGGGCCAATAATAAAGACAATTAAAGAGGAAGTTGTAATCAGCATGCCACGCCATACATTGTTTTAAATAGTTTTATGAGTAGCAAATGAATATGTAACTATTTTTACAAAAGTTTTGCAACAAATGTGACCGAGATGAGGGTGTTAAAAAGTAATCTTATTCTTTTATGCTGTGTTACGTAAAATAATTGTAAAGCTCTTTTCAGGTATTGAATAAGAATATGTTAGGTTTTCACCGAAAAATTATCTTGGGTGAGAACATAGTATGGGTGATATAAGACCACAATCTAAGCGAGTTCTTTATGCACCGCATCACTAGTATAGAATAGTTTGTTTGTAGATAACGTTATTTTTGTATAAAAGCCTTGTACTCGCTAAAGCCAGTGTTTTAGCGTAATCTTTCTTCTGTGGCCTGTAAGTTTATATTCAGGCCTAAACCCTACGGATCGATTCTCCAGTCGACTTGAAGACTGCGCTTGCTCTACAGTCTTAATTTAATCGAAGCAAGTTGAGGTAGGATCGATATCGAAATATAATATTAGTAAGATTGATAAAGTAATCAAGAATAAGAGTTTAAAGATTTCTCAATGTTGTGCCTAAATTTATAAATTGAAATGAACGAGAACAATTTGTATCTAATCTTAGTGGTTAAAATATAGAACTGTTTTTACAACCGAGTCAATTATCGATTACATTGAATAACAGTCGATTTATGATTTATCGATTTAAATAAAAATGCGAGGGTTGCGGTAATTAGTAAAAATAAAATATTAGTGAATAACCTACCGTGCGTACTCAGTTATTTACATCATCAGGGTAACAAAAATAACTGGGCGAACTATGTGAACTATAGAGAATTATGTAATACGTTTTTTGGTGTAATCAAAACACATATATTTAATTTCAAGTTTTGAAATTAAGCTTTCTCCGTTGAAAAAATTCACAATTATGGTTAGTATAAAAGAAATATTAGTATGAAGCAACAGATTAGCGAGTTCAAAACTTTTATACAAATATAACGCTTTATTTGAAGAAAGCCTTCGATAATGTTTCCACCAATATTTTGCTAAATAAACTCAACTTAAAAAGCTACCTATCCAACCTAAGACAACAAGTAGTAGTAAATTTCGGAACACACTAAGGAACAGTGATAGCGACCTGGCGTTTCCTCATCAACATAAATAACTTACTGAAATTAAAAAAATACATAATCAGAGGAATTTTATTTCGTTGACGACAACGCAGTCTATTTCAGAGGATCTACCTGGATCGAGGTTTTACTTAAAGCTTCTAAAGGAATGACTAAAAATACGTGTGCGTTAGGAACGTAGTTCCTTCGCTTTTCATTATATGTAAATTATAAAATCACACTTCTAAGTATACGCTGCTAACTACTTATGCATGGCGGAGTTAGAAAAGAGACAAAATTAAAAGTACTAACTGTTTGTTCTTAGCGGAGTTAAGGCAAAATTAAAAGAAAAGCATTATTTTTATCATTGAAGCAAGCGTCTTGAAATAAATATGTATTGAATATTGTGATAAAAGTTAATCATGATGAGTTTATAGTTAAAGGGTATGGTTGTAGTAGGTGGGAAATAGGAATGTTCTCTACCTACCCGGCCTACTAATTTAAAATATATTACTTCCCCACAAAAAAAACTTCTGCTTGTATCAGGTTGAAATTTTACATGTCTGTTTCAATTGTACTTTAGACGGTTTGTATGAAGTTTTATTAAAATCGTTAGAACATAAGATATCGGTAAAAACGTTGTTTTCTCTATTTTAAATATTTAGGTCCGCTTTAATAAATTTAGCGATCTTTATCACCTCATAGCGGTGTCGGTGTTTGTTTTACTAAAAACAATTATTTATAAAACGTTTTGTCTCATTGAAGTGATGAAGTTGGAATTTGTTCCCGTCCTAAAATTCCAATTTCACATTTGAAGTTTACGTTTACGCGAGCGTTGCGCGCAAACGCTTGGGCGGATAACGTTGTCCAACGAACTCATCCTGGGCATTGGTGAAATGAACATGGGTACCAAATTTCAACTAACTCGGTCATCTTTTACTCAAGTTATCGTCATCGTTCGATTTCGTGACGGTTGGTTTTGTGTTGGTAGGTTTTGTGACGGTCGGTTTTGTGACGGTCGTTTTTTTTGACGGTCGGTTTTGTGACGGTCGTTTTTGTGACGGTCGGTTTTGTGACGGTCGTTTTTTTTGACGGTCGGTTTTGTGATGGTCGTTTTTTTCGGATTCACTCCCGGGCTCCACACTGTGTAACGTGCCATGAGGAACTTCGTTCCAAATAATACAATCATAATTCGACTGCAACTTACTCACTCTTAACTTAAACAAAACTAAATACATGACTTTCTCACACGACCTACGGGGACAGCCTTCTCCCCTCACGACTACACTAATCTTACACGACTCTCACTGTACACTGTACATACCCACTCACTCCTGACTCCACCTGTATATCAACAATAGAAAGAGTAGGCAACATTAAATACCTCGAAGTAATGAAAGATTCCAACATAAATTGGAAAATACCATATTAAATGGGACGTAAACCGAATGAGAAAAATTATTATAGTTTTGTCCTGATACGAGAATTCAATAATAAGGAGACTTTGAAAGTATAATACCATGCACTAGTTGAATCTATACTAAACTATTGTATTCTGTCTAACAATAGTCCAGAAAACAGTTATTGATACAATCCTAAAAAAAAAAAAACCTAGATAAGCTACAATTTGTGTTACAAATATTTGACCGTGCTTCCTCTTAACCGGCTATTAAAAAATTCGGTTCACTTCCTTAATGAAAAAAAAAAAAAAAATAATAAAAATACGAGTGGTGTCGTGGGACACCCGGTAGGAACGAAGTTCCTTACATGTTTCATTAAATTAATTATAAAATAACACTGCTAAGTACGTATACGTTGCTAAATACTACTGAATTAGAAAAGAGTACAAAATTAAAAGTAACGAACTGTTTGTAACTAGCAAGAGTTAAGGAAAAATTAAAAGAAAATCATTATTTGTATCATTAAATCAAGCATCTTACTATAAATATATATTGAATATAAGAAAAAAGTTGATCATGATGAGTTTATAGTTAAAGAGTATGTTTGTTAAAGGATGTTGGATTGAAATAGGACTGTTTTCTACCTACCCGGCCTCTAAAGCTCTGCTTGAATACGGTTGAAATTTTACATGCCTGTTTCAATTGTACTTTAGGCAATGTGTAAGAAGTTTGATTAAAATCGTTATACGTTAGAACGGAAGATATCAGTAAAAACGTTGTTTTCTTTATTTTAAACGTTTGGGCCCACTTTAATAAATTTAGCGATCTTTATCACTTCATAAGAGTGTCGGTGTTCGTTTTACTAAAAAAAATATTTAAAAAAGTTGTTTACCTCATTAAATAGATGAAGTTAGAATTTTTTCTTGGATTAAATACGCAGTATTATAATAATATACCTAATATATTGAAATAAGCGTCAGCACAGATCAATTTTACTTTTAACAAGACCGTGATTATATTTTCGATGTTTACAAAACAAAGTGACATTTTGACATATAACAAAAATAAACAAGTCAAGTAACATGCTTCCATAATAACATTTTTTCCCGTCTTTTTGAATCTTACGTTTACGCGAGCGTTGCGCGTCAACGCTTGGGCGGATAACGTTTTCCCTCGAACTCAGCCTGGGCATTGGTAAAATAGACATGTATACCAAATTTCAACTAACTCGGTGATCTTTAACTCAAGTTATCGTCATCGGTAGATTTCGTGACGGTGATTTTGGTCGTTTTTTTTTGGATTCACTCCAGGGCTCCAGAACGTGCCATAAGGAACTTCGTTCTAATAAAAGTTAATCATGTATATTATACAAGATAAATAAAGTAAACCATTCAAATTCCAAACTGCAACACAACTAAGAAACAAAGACATGCTACATACCTAGGACCGAAATATTACAACGAATTGCCTCAAAATCTGAAACAAATACAGTCTTTAAACACTTCTAAAAACCAAATATAAATATACCTTTACTCACAAATTCAATAAAAAACAAAGACCTGCTGCAACTATTATTTGCACAATAACAAATTAAGATAATTACACATTTCTTTTAATTTTTAACAATTTTATTTCATAATTTAATTAATTTTTTCTTTTAACTTATAATTTAATTAAATTAATTCTTACCTTTAATTTCCTTCTTCTGCAATATATTTATTTAATAGACAATAATTTAATTAATTCAGAGAGACAGGGTCCTCGCTCTAGAGTTTTACTCAACTAAGGATCTTCACCAAAATATAAACAAATGAATATTAAAGACAAATAAAACAATATATTTGTAAATACATAGTTATTTACGCACCAAGGGAGTAAAGTAAGTGATTGCACCCTGAGCGATGAAGTTGGTCAACGATCACTCCCGAGGCGAAGCCGAGGGAGTTAACTATCGCGAGGGTGCATGTGAATTTTACTCCCGAAGTACGTACAAGTACTTACCTCCAGAAGGGAGAAAAAAATATGAAAAATATTATTTTAATTTTAAATAATTTTATTCAACAAAAAATACATATTTTTATATTTATTTAAAACAAAAAAAATAGTTAGATATAATATTAACAATTCTCTAAATAAGTTTAATCACGTTAAAATTAAATTATAGAGAGTAATTATTTGAATTTTAATGTTAAAATTAAATGGGAGAATCAGCTGGAAGCTGAGTCGTGTATTGAATGGTATTGAGAACTAATGTATTTACGTATGGATTAGTTTATCTACATTTAGAAGTTATGATTTCACTTTTAATTCGTTTGTTTATTTTACTGATGGATCACTATGGCAACCGTAACAGTTGTGGAGGTTACATGACATGTGTGAAGATGACATTATAGATTTAGACATTAAACAAAAGTTAGTAAATGAAATGTGTATTAGCACCAACCTTATTTACTTGTGCTTTATCTAGGGAAACACTGGAGGGAATCATGAAAGTTCATGATTATTTTTCATTACTCCCTGTTTAACCCGAGCGGGTGTAATGAGTAACTTCCCTCCCTGTAAACTAGGGAGGAATGTTCACTTTTTCTCCCTGCTGGAGGTAAAATATATTTGTATGTATAAAATACTTATAATATTTGTATGTATAAGATATACTTATAATGTTTGTGTGTATATGATATACTTATAATGTTTGTATGTATAAGATATACTTATAATGTTTGTATGTGTATATGATATACTTATAATGTTTGCATGTATAAAATATTTGGTGGAAATAAATTTTTATTATTTCTAGACAAAAATAATTAATTCAAGTAGTCCTTTTAACTTACGTATAATTTAGTGTGACTTATTGTTCACCAATGACATTATTTTATTACATATACATATTATCTGATACATGGTATTAAAGAGTCATTATTGAGTACATAAATGTTATAAATAAATATAATATTTTATCTTACATAAGGACAAGTGTGATAAGTATACAGTTAGTTGTTCTTTGGCAGCTGCACTAGTGACGCTGAGTACCTCATCTGCATAATGAACTACTTGTTGAAATTCTTTGTTTCATTTGTCTCAAAAAGTTACCAGTCTCAAAATTACTTTCTAAACCAGCACTGAAACTAAACATGGTATATCATAAAACATAATCACTAGGAGGATTTATAATAAAAAAAAGGAAATATCTGTCGGTATGACTTAGTTTCTTGGATCCACTGAGTCATATTCAACAGAACTTTATTCAAAATCATGATAGGCCTATGTGCATGATAAAAGTTTCAATATCATGATAAAATATCTGTCGGTACGGCTTAGTTTCTTGGATCCACTAGTCATCTTCAACAGAACTTTATTCAAAATTATGATAGGCCTATGTGCATGATAAAAGTTTCAATATCATGATAAAATATCTGTCGGTATGACTCAGTTTTCTTGGATCCACTAGTCATCTTCAACAGAACTTTATTCAAAATCATGATAGTCCTATGTGCATAGTAAAAGTTTCAATATCATTATAAAATATCTGTCGGTATGACTCAGTTTCTTGGATCCACTAGTCATCTTCAACAGAACTTTATTCAAAATTATGATAGGCCTATGTGCATGATAAAAGTTTCAATATCATGATAAAATATCTGTCGGTATGACTCAGTTTCTTGGATCAACTAGTTACCTTCAACAGAATTTTATTCATAATCATGATAGTCCTTAAGTGCTTGATAAAAGTACCAATATCATGATAAAAGGAACGTCCATTAGAAACTGTGCTTCCTCAAAAAAGTCTGTAAATATTGTCGATTTTAATGTTCTTTTGTAGAGGTGCTGTGTTGAAGGGTGTCTGACTTAATCTTGATATTCTATAATAATTGTTGGAGTCTGAGCTTAACCTTTTTATATAGTTTTTATATTTTCCTTTTACATTTAACAACTTTTAATTTTTTCCTCTTTTCGACATATATTAATTATTTCACTTCAAAATTTTGACACTACAAGTTTTTCCAAAAAATAAATAAACTAATTTTATCGCTTTCGCGACACTCCGCCCGATGCAAACATCGAAGAGCGGCTGTAGGCGCTCTTCATTTGAATTTATATAACCTCTTTTTCTTTCTTCAAATTTCAATTAACAGCAACAAAAAATATACTTTAGAACAAACAAAACAAACAAGACCTTTGGGTCGTCTTGTTCGATCATTTAAAATAATTATAGCAAAATAATAAAAGAACATTTCAGTTGTTTTCTTTTCGATCTTTTATACTTTTCAATCTTCGATCGTAACCACGCACTGCTACCATATGTTATGTAAACTAATTTTATCTACGATTGATACGAAATATAAACATTATATCTCTGTTTAGATGCGTAGAAAGTGATTATTTACGTACTTGTATTCATTGCGCATGCGCGTCTGAAGAATTCCTCTTCTTTACCACGCTAGCGCGGTAAAGAAGAGGAATTCTTCAGCTTTACGCACGATTAGCGAGTATGTTTACACTTAACAAGACTAATTTGCTGTTTGTTTAATAAAAGTAACTTTTATATCGAGTTTTTTTGTGAAAATCAATGAGTGATTTAAATGATTATGACGAATATGAGGAGAATAATACGCTTCCCGAAATAATTCGGCACAAAATACAACTAATGAATTAATGTTATCTTTATCAAAAGAGAAATACGAACTTGTATACTGGAAGTTTATTTTTTTCTGTATTTATTATTTAAATCTAACAATCGTAGATAAAGTACGGTACGCAACTCGTGCGAAAACGGCATTTTGCATTGCTCGTGAGGTTTTACCACCCTCGCTGTCGCTGGGGTGCAAACTCCACACTCGCATGCAAAATGCTACTTTCCGCACTCGACGCGTAATGTACTATTATCGCTTTCGCGACAAGTGCCGTATCTCAAGTTGAAATTTTATAAGTCATTGTCATTACCTAAACTGATAAGGTGAACAAAGGGCCAAAGATAGCCCTTTGGCAGGCCTTCCCGTACAGCTGCGCCACGGAGTTAGTAAGTGAGTTAGGTCAGAGATAGTTCAGGCAGTTAATCAGCAGTATATCATAGTAAGGTACTTCTTGAGATTGTTACTCCCATATGTTTCTATTAGAATATAAATGACAGTCAAAATAACTATTAAGACAAAGTGATGCTTAGTCCAATGTACTTTGGGACAAAGGAATATCACACTTCTGTTTTTATAAGGAGAGTAACAGTCTAAAGAAGAACATTCCCTACACATTCTTTTGATTGTTACTCCCTTCTGTTTTTTTATAAGGGGAGTAAAATCTAAAGAAGTGTCTTAAAGTAGAGCCTCACATGATATCTATGAGGCACCCTCTAATGTACTTCAGTGGCTGGAGTATTTGCCAATAATTATAAAAAAAAATCATGTATTTTACACATCTCTGTCTGAATAAACATCCAAGTTATACACTTTAAGAATAATAAATTATGACGGCTCAGTTAATAAGGATTGAATTGACATTCCTTGGAATTGACGTTATATTTTACTGTCTGAAATAGTTTCAATGCATAGATCTCTTTTATTCTCATGCATCTGCATTGATGTCACTGACCAGCAAACGTGTTCATTTAAATCCAATTAAATTTTTTTAAAATAATTGATCGATTCGTATTTTTTGTTAATATCCACGTAGTAATAAAAGTGCGTGGCAAGAACATTTATTTGAGTCTTGAGATCGCTCGCATACAAACATTAACATATACTACCAATCTGAGTTTATATATAACGTGTTAGATATATACTGCAAACTATACTTATACGCAGTATATTATACTAGAGCCTCACATGACATGTATAAATGACCCTCCGCTGTACGTCACTGGCTAGAGTATTTTCCAATAATTAAAGTGAATGATTTGTCCTGAGGGTTATTGCTTTCCCCATGGTTTTCATGGTTCTTGCTTTCTTCTTTTATTTGTTGAGGACCCCTGGTAAGTAAGTATAAATCGAAACGTTAGGAAAAATTTAAGGTTTGAAGTTGTGTTGGACCGAATCCTAAGTATTGTTTTTGTTAATTATGCATACAGTTTGCAGCATAGGTTTAGGATCCATTCAAGATTCATCGTGGTGTTTTTGATACCTGATCTTCCAGCAAATTTCTTTATACTCTGCACCTCAGTATAACATCAGCTATGCTTATCAACTCACTATTGATTTCACGTGCACGTATTTAGCTGGGTAAAATAAGTAACTAAATGTTGATAGTAAACTAGAAACAAGATGTTGATAATATAAGTTTCTACATAATCGTTAAACCGTAATTGTTTCCATGGGAGCGTTAAAGTTGTTGACATGTTGTCCTGCGAAAACGTTGAACAAAAATTGACTTTCGTATGATTAATTTACGTTGAAGGAGAATTATTAAATCTTAAATAAATCATAAAACGTTTGAAGATATGCGACGACCTCGTGTACACATGATAGTATACTCCTGAATTAAGTGTGCAGTAGCCTGCAGTAAAGTTATTGTACAGTTCAGCACAGAAGTAAGAGGAACAAAACAATTAGTATGGTATTAGGGTATCATGAGTAACCGCACTGCAAAGATCTATGCTGCTCTATTGTTAATATATTGTATAAAGTGAATGTTTAAAACAAGGTAACACAAAGTGTGCTATGGATTAACAAAGGGAAGTAATATTTAGACAAAAAGAAAGAGAATTTGAAGGGGGATGCGGGGGGGGGGGGGGGGGTGTAGTTGAAGAAAATGGGAGAACCGGTAGAAGGGTGAGTGAGAGTGAGACAATGGGCCTGTAATGAGGAGGCGGCCCTACGCCCTACGCTCTACGTGCCTAAGTCCCACCGAGCTCTAATTGCCTTTTCCCTTCACTCCGGAGACCTTCTAGTCCCAGAACACGCCTTATAATACTACCCGCCTCTTTCCTATATTACAATAATACACAAGTTCCTCATTATTGCAGTATTTTTGAGCGAACTTGGTAAAAAAAAGAAGAAGAAAAAAAAAAAATAAATAAAACAAAAAACAAAAAAAAAACAAGGGTTAAAGTTAAGAAGTATAACTGCAAGGAGCTAACACAAGTTTTAAATATTTTTTCTTCAGAAATACCGTGATAACAGTGCTGAGACCTTGCATAATTTGTTTCGTACTTTGATATTGTGCAAGTACACCGGTACTTCTTTCTCTTCCTTTAAGCTCGACCCGTTTTCCTTTTTGCTCAAGAGGCAGCTCGGGAAACTGTTAAACTTGGAAATATCCGTTGTTTGAAGTATACAATGAGGCAAACAAGATTTGCAACGTTCAAATTAGAAATATTATCATAAATAATTTATTCCCCATTCAAAATTTCAAGGAACTAGTTAAATTTTTAATTCTTGATTTTAAAGTTTTCTTGAATTTTAAACTTTTTTTTTTTGATAAATCAACTGTTAAAAATTATGCAAATGATTTTTATTTTTTACTTATTCTATTAGTAATAAAACTGGTATAACTTAAGAAGTAATATTAGTAGTTTAAGTAAATAAACATTCAAATTAATACTATTAAATATTAAAACATAAGCTATTTTAGTTTTTACTAAATTTTGACACTATTTTATTCAGTAATTATTTCAGCCTTTTTTCCAAAAGTACAAGGCAAATGTTACATATGTTCATTTAACATGTTAAATGAACTAATTCTGAAACTTATATAATTTATTATTTAAATAAATAAACAATTAAATATCAATAAGTTAAATAACCGTTTAAACTAGCATATAATAATAATTATGATAATGTGAACACCCTCCTTCCTTAACCCTGCAAAGCTAACCTTATTTTTTCAGCGATTAACGCTAATCTACGTATTTTTTACGTACACGCAGTACTAATCACGAATCTAAGTTAATATTTTGCAAATATTTCTATTTTTATTTATTATTTATATTTGTTAGGTGTTTACAACACTGTACGTGTATTACTTATGTGTTTATCGTGTTCATTTATTAATTAATTACATTTTTATCGAAATGTAACAAGCCCTCTTATGTATTAATCGAATTTTTATTATTTGTATTATTATTATTTTATTTTGATTTTGTCATTTATTTATTTTTATTGTTTTTGTGTTTAATAATTATTTTTTGTGTTTATTTATTGTTTGTTTATTATGTTTATTAGTAGAAATTTATACTACGTTAAGACTAACCATACGTAATATTTACGTGGTGACTTCATGAAAAATAATTGTCAATCCTCAATAACGCATCGGGTAAAACTAAAGTGAGTATGTACTGCCACGGGAAGGTCTAGACGAAGCACTGCTAGAGAGTGGAGATTGTGTGGTTTACAGTTTATCTGTGAATCACATTTAACTAAAACTGTAAGTAATTTTTACGTACATTTAGTTTTCTAGGGTTAAGGGCCTCATTGCATAAGATATCAGCAGTCTTCTGTTGTATTAATGAAGTAATAATAAACCCGGCACTGGGCTGCGGTATATTTAGAATAAAGTAAAATTAAACAAGATAATTATAAAAAAAAAAAAAAATATATATATATAATAGAGATAGTTAATAGATAAATTAGAAGAAGGGACAAGTCAAAGCTGTCCTGACCTCGGGAGGGAGATAGTCAGGGTGCCAAATGGCTATTTTTATGGTAACCTGGAATTAACGTATACATAAATTTTTTTTTCGTTTTTTTGTTCAATAATATGTATACTTTAAGAATCCGAGTGATGCCACCCTGTCACCCTTGAGCATTTTCAGAAAATCAAAATGGCGGCAAATAAATACTGAAAAATTAAGGTTGTCTGATTAGATTCAATATGGGCGTGCGATACATCATTTCTTAAGTTTTTGATGTCAAGGAACATGAATCTGAGTGCCTAGAATGCGTTTGAATAAAACTTGTATGTTATTTTATTATGTTTTATTTATTTAAAAAAAAGCAGGATTCCCATCCTTTATTCAGTATAGGAGGCTCTTACACGTCCGGCTAGTTTACCCTCTTCCAGTCGTCCAATCGAGCTGAAACTTGGCACATAGACTCTCTACCACAAAAAACATTTTAACAAATTAATTAATTAATTAATTTTTCAATTTAATTAAATTAATTAAATTTTTATTTTATTTCTATTACTTAATTTTTTCAATATTTAATTAATCCATTTATTTTTAAAAAGTTAGTTTATTAAATTGAAAAATTAATTAATTAATTAATTTGTTAAAATGTTTTTGTGGTAGAGAGTCTATGTGCCAAGTTTCAGCTCGATTGGACGACTGGAAGAGGGTAAACTAGCCGGACGTGTAAGAGCGGGCCCCAAAAGGGTGGCCATGACCGTATAGGATAGGTAGTAACCTCTTTTAAAAAAAATGTTTTATCTAAAACCATACAAAAAAGTGTTTAAAAAAGCAAACAAGGCTTCAATACAAAATTCACACATATTCACTAAAAAAAACAAAACAAAAAAATCTGCCAGTTGCTGTGGCACATAGCTTTCTCGCGTCCTATGTCCTATTTCGTTTATACATTATTATTATTTTATGCATTTACAACCCATAATTGTCAAAATTATTTAATTTTCCCCGTTTTTTATATCTGACAAAATTGTTTTGATTTTTTAGATGAATTAAAGTCTCATTTTAGCAAAATTTAAAGTGCGCAGACGGTTTAAATTAATCTGGGACTATCTGCGGGCTACTTTCGACAAACCACCCAAATATCATAAAAATCATATGAGTACTTTTGAAGATATAGGTGAAATTAATTGTATGTTTGTGCGTGTGTGGAAGACAAGCAAATGAGGATGAAACTTATATAGAGCCAAAAAAAGCTTATCCAAAATTCATTAAAATTGGATAAGTATAGTTTTTATGACTTGTTGGTTCGCAAAAATTGTGGACAGACCAACAGACAGACACGGAACAAGAAATGTTTCGTATGTCTTTTTTAATTAAATAAATTATTAATTAATTTTTAAATTTAATTAATTATCTTTTTAAAGATGAATTAATTAATTTAATTTAAAAAGTAATAAAATAAAATTAATTAATTGGCATAAAATCTTTGGAGGGCTAATTAACTCACGTCCAGTCGACCAGTCGAGCTGAAACTTTGCACATAGACTCTGTACCAATAAAAAATAGTCTAACAAATAATTTAATACATTAATTTTTAAATATAATTAATTATCTATTTAATTTACCCTTACAAAATAAATGGATGGATATAAAGGATTTATAATAACTTTTTTTTACCTGTTTTACTTGTTTTATGGGCTAGTATTATTTGATTAGTTGTTAGGACTAGTTAGGGTAATGTGATCCTAAGTATGCAGCTTCGAAAAACATGAGCTCGCTGCGTAGCAAAAGTAAACTGAAAAATTGTCGGACTTCCTTCAGTTGTTGCCATATAACTCGTTTACTATGTTGTTCGATTTTAGTCGCTATTACTATTTTTAAATTTGCAGCAGCATAAGCCCGAACGGCAACTCCGAACGTTCAATAATTTCCGAGATATGACACTTCAAAAAGTAGTCGTTTTATCCCCAAAAAAATGAAAATTTTAGGTATTGGTCTCGTTTCAGGCCGAATATCGGCATTAAACCGCTCTCTTACAAGAAAATTCATAAGAAATCAAGTTGTATTAAATTTAATTAGCTCCCTTGACAGTACAAACGAAGGCTGTAGGCCCAATAGTTCTGGTGCAATAAAAAAAATGAATATTAGATTTGTGTGGGCGTTCTATATGAAAGACGAATCTGGAGAGAAGGGTCTGTTTCTCCCTGTATGGAGGGGACGCATCCATTGACACCCTAAACGGTCACCGGTTCCGCCTATTCGTTAAGTCAGCAGAAAACGCTTAAAAGGAAACCAATCAAATTTGATGCAACTTCATTTCTTCTTACTTTTCTCGTAAGTGAGCGGTTTTATGCCGATATTCGGCCCGAAACGAGAGCAATACCTAAATTTTAAATTTTTTGGAAAAAGAACTGCCAATTTTTGAAGTGTTATATCTAAGAAACTATTAGAAGTTCAGAGTTGCGGTTGGACTTATGCTGCTGCAAATTTACTGCATTTTAAAAATGTAATAACGACTAACATCGAACTATGTATGTTTGTGCGCATGTGGAAGAGAAATAAATGGGTACAGAAGTTTAAACATATATGGGACCAAAAATGGGCTAATTATGACCTACCATCCTAATTTCAATAATATCAGATAAGTAGTTTTTAAGATATGTTGGTTCGCAAAAATTGAGCGACAGACCGATAGACAGACAAGGAACCAAAAATGTTTCCTGATGTCTAAACCGAATTTCTGTCTGGGAATTTTTGAAATCAGAGACATAAAAATTTTCGTTCTTCAGAACGATCACATTGTATTCAATTAATATAATAAAATATATGTAGAAAAGTAAAACCGGCTTGGATATTTTATTTTTCTTTTTCGCAAAATTCTTTTTTATATCTTAAACATTGAGGGGGACACGCCCCCCCCCCCCCCCCCTTCCCGGCGACGACGCCTGTGAGGTCCATTAACCAAATATGGTACTATGATTGAGCTGATAGTCTCCAATGAACCTAAAAAAGGTAATGATGACTGTAAAAATTCTAATAAAATCGCAAAAGCATATAATTTTGTACATATTGGCCGCCATCTTGAATTTCTCAAATTGCTCAAGGGTGACAGAGTGGCATCAATCGGATTATTGAAATACACCTTAAATACAACCAAAATCAACAAAAACATTTTATGTATACCTCATTTCCCACTTTTTTGATTGGCACCCTGACTAAGAGCCTAGATGAAAATTAACTTGGTCTGCCATATTTGTTGGTTACTCATCACACACACTTCATTCGTATATTTAGGTTTACGAAGCCTGTATTTAGGTACCTTAGATATAGGTGCTTCATTTTTTTAAAACGGTTTCAAGGCATAAGAAATCCTAAAAGCCATATCTACTATTACAACTTTACCCTCGACTCGACAAACAACGACTCCTAGGGTCAAAATTATGAAAACTAAACATACAAAACCTCCTAAATCTACAGTGAAAATTATTCTAAAATCCGCTCTAAATTATTTAAAGGGTTCAAGCAATCATAAACAATACCACTTACACAATGACCCCCTGCAAAGATTTTTATTTCGTACTCTATTTAAATTCGAGTCTAACCATATGAGTCGTTTTCCCGGGGAAAAATCAAATTTCCCGGGTTATTAATGAATATAAATCAGATTTAGCTGAAAATGGAATACGAAATGTAAACAATCACTTTTAAAATAGTGTGTTGGCTTCCAACAAGATATACTCTTGTTGTTGCTTCGTGTTAACATCACGATGCTTCACACTCCTCAAGATGCTTGCTCAAAATTCAAGATAAAAAAAACTTTTTATATACTACGTTTTTAAATTTTCTGTTGAATCGTATGTAATGTTGATAATGTAATTGTTATTGTTATATAATATATAATGTTAGTAAAAAAAAAAATAGTTCCGAATTTATTTACTTCACATAAATGACAACCATCTAGAGAGCTGATCTTAAACCTATAAAAGGACAAATCTTTGTACAATGGATCTCCCCAACACCAAATCTAAAGCGTGCCATCGATATATTTGAAATAATATAAATAATATAATCGATAAATAATATAATCGATAAATAATATAATCGATAAATAATATAATCGATAAATAATATAATCGATATTTCCTGTTTTGCTTGTCATTCAATGTTTATCTATCATAAATTTGAGACCCGTCAAAATGAAGATTGCGTAAATATGGGACATGGCAAAACAAATAAAATAACTTGCGGATTTTTTCCGAGCTAACTTTCCGTTCAGCAAAATTTGCTGAAAGATGGTTAAAAGTATTAAAATAATGCATTGTCATCGTGTTCTGAGCTATGCTAAAAGTTACAAATGTCTAGCTATTCGGAAAGTTAGTTAGAAATCGATAGCCAGATTTGTACCGGACAAACAAACAAACAAGAAAGCAAGCTAATAAAAACGTAGTAATAAAATAGGGCTCCTTTCTACCTCCTTATTTCCTCAGTAATAAAATAGGGCTCCTTTCTACCTCCTTATTTCCTCAGTAATAAAATAGGGCTCCTTTCTACCTCCTTATTTCCTCAGTAATAAAATAGGGCTCCTTTCTACCTCCTTATTTCCTCAGTAATAAAATAGGGCTCCTTTCTACCTCCTTATTTCCTCAGTAATAAAATAGGGCTCCTTTCTACCTCCTTATTTCCTCAGTAATAAAATAGGGCTCCTTTCTACCTCCTTATTTCCTCAGTAATAAAATAGGGCTCCTTTCTACCTCCTTATTTCCTCAGTAATAAAATAGGGCTCCTTTCTACCTCCTTATTTCCTCAGTAATAAAATAGGGCTCCTTTCTACCTCCTTATTTCCTCAGTAATAAAATAGGGCTCCTTTCTACCTCCTTATTTCCTCTTTTGTTGCACGGATTTCATCTCAAAATCAAGTCATTACTTTTAATAATTCATTACGCGTCTAGTGCGGAAAGTAGCATTTTGCATGCGAGTGTGGAGTTTGCATCCGAGCGACAGCGAGGGTAGTAAAACCACACGAGCAAAGCAAAATGCTGTTTACGCTCGAGTTTGCGCACCGTACTTTATCTAAGATTGTTGGATTTTAATAACAAATACAGAAAAAAAACATTTACTTTAATTAAACAAACAGCAAATTAGTTTTGTTAAATGTAAACATATATGCTAATCGTGCGATAAGGTGAAGAATTCTTCTTTATTTCCGCTCTAGTGCGAAAATAAAGAAGAATTATGAAACGCGCATGCGCAATTAATACAACTACGAAAAGAATCACTTTCTACGCATCTAAACAGAGATAAAATGTTTATATTTCGTATATCAATCGTAGATAAAATATGTTTATTATAAATTAATTAAATCAGATATAATGGAATTTAAATTCAATGATAATACGGTAAGAGACATTTTTCTTAGAGTTTGTCTGACCAATTTCTTTTACAATAAACTGATGAATCCCCCCCCCCCCTCTCCTTACTTCATCGTTCTATTACCACCTGGTATACTAAAATACTCACAATTCACCTGAAACTCTAAACACTAAACATAAATGGTGAAGGTTTGAATCTCAGAGAGGTGAGACATATAACATGTCTCACCTCTCTGAGATTGAATCCAGACTGATGATAAAATAGACTGATGATAAAATCCAGAAAACGAGTAAAGTAGCTAATTCTCGGTTTAATTTTTACAAATTTTTCTGAAAAATTAATTAATTATTCTTGAGTAGGGGAGACCGGGGCTGGTTGTTACATGGGGTAGGTTGTTACAAGCTGAATTTTTATTTGAACTGAGGTGGAGAGGTGTACAGTGTACAATGCATATCACAGTCTGTCAAGGACAAGAAACCTTAGTTCTTCCGTTATAAGCTTGAGGACAGGTCCCTTCATTCTACAGATTTTTACTGAATTAAGTAAAAAAATCGGGGCTACAAAATTTGTTCTGCAGTCTTCATTTGTTTTAATGTAGCTTTAGTAATAAACCGAGATTTTGTTCAACTTTTACTTATAATGAACAAAAACTATCAGACAAAAAGATCATTTTTTTTCGCCAAACGGGTATTATTTTCTTATTTATAGAGTAGTATTTCTCCATTTTCTTATTTATGAGTAGTATACAATTAAAGCAAACTGTTTAAAATTCACTTATCAGTTAAACTTTTTTTCTTTTTTAATTTTATTTTTAGGAATTAGCCTCAAGTTGTCTTCGAGCAGGTCAAAGTTCAGCGGTTAAATATAATTAACTTTAAAAAATATTTTGCTTTTTTCTCTATTTAAATGGTTTTGACAAATTTTAAGAGTTAGTAGTTATTATTTAACAATTTTTACTTAACTTTTATTATTTATTTGTGTCCTTACCTATTTTTCCTATTAAGTACCTCGATAAAAAACAAATTTTTAAACTTGATGTTGTTTAATTTTTCTAACCCAAGCAACCTAATATTGCTGAAGTTCTTGAAATCATATTACTTGAATCTAAAATGTATAAAAATGTGTTCGAATGAGGTACTTGATAAATTAAAGACATTTGGAACGTCAATAAATAATTTCGAACAACTCTCAACAAGAAAGTTCCTTTACCAATATAACTGTAACAACTTGCCCCAATACATGTAACAACCTACCCCGCTATAGGGGGTAGGTTGTTACAATTTAAGTTATCTGAGATTATAAGACCCTGCGACAAGAGACGTGAATATCAAGAGCCGAAAAAAATAATTGAGGTAGCCAAGAGTTGGTTTTAAAGAACTAATAGTAAATTACTTTCATAAAACTTATGGCAGGGCCAAATAAAAATAAATAATAAAAAGTGTAACATCCAGTCCCGGTCTCCCCTATAGTTGATTATAACAAATCTTAATGATATTCTTCAATCAAATAGGTAATATTAAATTTTATTTGAATACTTTATTGGTCATTGCCTTTGTATGATAGAACTATCGGTAGAACAAGTTTTCTTAATTGCAAAAATCCAAGTAAAGAAAAACCTCGATATATATATATATATATATATATATATATATATATATATATATATATATATATATTATATATATATATATATATATATATATATTGTGTGTGTGTGTGTGTGTGTGTGTGTGTGGTAAGAGAAGGAGAGGGAGGAAGGGGGAGTTAGAGAGCACTTGACCTACGCTCGGCGTGCTAGAGGGAAAAGGCTCCTTGCAGCCACTTGAAGATCTGTCCACCACTGCCATAGAAACCGTTGCCAAGCAACTAACCACAAACTATACCTCCTCCTTCATTCCACCACCTTTACTCGTCTCTGCGCTCATTCCCTTCCTTATATTCCTTTATCTGAATTACTAAGTCAAATCTTTTTTTACCCCATTGCATAGATCGCCTTAAAGATGCTTTTTCCTCAAGCGAAATCAGGTGTAGGGAACACAATGTAGTATCACCTGATAAAATTGTCAAGAGAATTTCATCCCTCATCATGATTTGAATAGTTTTTTCCATGTCTAATATTCGTAAGCAATTCTTGAACACGAGTAAATTCAAGGAATGCTATGAAATTTCTGTAGTATTATAAATGGAATGATAGAATGCTGTTTTCCCATAACCTCCTGGTTATGGGAATCAGCGAATGGCTTTCGACATGTTATCTTAAAGGGCCTTTAACGACATTTTTAGGAATGATATAAACATTAAACTACTTCCCCGTTGCACATGAAATCTCAAACTAATCCTGACCCTGACTATTGAATTATAGGTATAATTTCTAGCGTGGGACTCTAGTTCCCCCTTCCACCATAGAGTGCTTCAAATTTTCAATAGACGGACGTTTAACACTCATAGATTATATGACTGTATGCACCCTATTGATTATACAAATTATGGTTTGTCCCCTCACATGAGTCAAGAAAAGGGGATAAAATTTGAGCTCCGAGAGCCTAACTATAATTAAGACTATGTTCAAGTTCACCATATTTACTATACTGGGTATTAGTTGTTTGGTTCTGTGAAAAGTTTCAAGTAGGTTTATCGACTATAACAGTATTGCCTATAGCAGTAAAGCTCAAGGGACTGTATTAAATCTGCTGTTCTAGCCTAACTCATTAGATGTGCGCCGGACGTCGGATCCGGAAACTGTTTATTAGAAAAACGAGTAAGCAACTCTCATCGGGTTATATTAGAGCGAGGGGGGTGAATAGTTAGGATTGGCGGTGGGTTCGGACGGCTACGGAATGCCAAATAGTCAATAAGAGGGAGTTTCAAGTGGGGGCCTTGCAGGTAGCCCCTTTAGTGAAAAGGAGACTTTTATCACTGTCCTACTCTTACCACCTTATCACACAAACAGTGATAAAATATCTCACCGGTACCACTTCTAACTCCGCAATCAGAGGGCCCGAAGAAAAGCTTTTCTACGGGCGTTCAATCGCTCTCCTCTCGACCGCATTGTAAATACAGGCGATAGAAGGTCCAATAACGGAGAAACGTTATTACCTAAATATTATTGCACGTCAATTTGAAAATCACCTCTGTAAATAGTTGTTCTCAACAACAAAACGTAAACATAAACTGTACTATTATACATAGAACATTAAGACAGTTTGTTTCTTATGAAATGAATAAGTCATTCTTAAACTAAAAAAGTGTTATAGCTTGAAAACAACTGTCCAGCCTAACTCATCAACACCAAAAAAATTGAAACGAATAATAACTAGCTAAATAACCCCGTGGCTTAACAGTACGGTCGTACAGGTCTACAAATTCCAGCAACAAATATTATACAATCATTATTATATTGATGTCAAATTGAGTAGTGTCACCACTGGGTTTTAGCATGGAACATGCTTTAGCCTTGACCTAACTACCAAAAAGTGTCACGTTTTTTGGGAACGCGGATGTGTGACGCGGAAGAGTTACGAAATGTTTTAATGATTTTCACGTATAAACAAGCGGCTAAAGCATGTTCCATGTTTCTTGAGTTTTAGCCATGGGCTCTAAGTAATAACATCCGGGGGGTCTGGGGGTGTTGCGAGACCCGAAGGGCTGAGTTTTTCTTTAATTTTTATACTCAAGACATCGAGAGATGGTTATTATTTTGACTAATACATATATTAATATGACATTTTAAGATCACAAGTGTGATAAGCCTTTGGCAGACCTAAGCTCTCTCGGATTATTTATGTGTATAATTAATTAAAGTGAGATAAGCGAAGAAGGGAGTATTTGCAGATATTTTATCAGGAATTAGCAACTCTCAAGTACATTATAAGTGATTAATGATTATGTAAATCATATTGCAGTACTTAGTAGACGAGTTCTCGGGAATAAATTATATGATACGTAGTGTAATCTATGCCAGTCTAGGTCTAGTTTAGTAGGAGTTGCCCACACAATCTTGCTATGCATATAATTATGCTAATGACACTCGGATCTATATTATTCGCAATGTGGAGTATATTTTATGTTACATTTTCTATCAACCGTCTAGATTTTACAATAAATTTATTTTTGCTTCGCTAGTAATAAGAATATATATTATTACATTTTTGTTTTCACTAGTAAGATAGTGGTTAGGAGCCAGTGTGGTCGTGCGGCTACAGATACGTCTGTAGCCGCTATCGATGAATCGAGAGCAGCATGAGGTCGTGGGTTCGACTCCGCTCAATTATGCTCAGATTTACAACGATGAATCGAGAGGGGGAAAAAAGGTCAAGAAAACCTACAAAGTGATCCCAGGACACCTAAATAGGAGCCTATGCCGAGGTGGTCTAATTTACATAATTGTCAAACCACACTCGCTTTGGCGGTACATTGTGCAGTGGTATGATGTGTGAAGTGATTGAATCTCTCTACCTCAATAAGGCCTAATTGCTAGGTTCAAACTTGTGGGTCGTCTAACCCGTCAAGCGCTAGTACTAGTTTCCTTCTAAGATAATACTTATCAATAAATATTAAATATGTTTTTTAAATTTGGGAGAAAAATTTGCTACTATAAATATTTCTTATTATTACCAACAAAGACTATAATTCTGGTAAGCTCCATTTTAATTATTGTTGTTTTTTTGAACAGAAATCTGAGAATTAAAATACGGAACGATTTTGAGAATTCAATGAAATTAAAACGTTTTTAACCCCTACCAAAAGAGAATTGTTTGATAAAGTACTACCGTGGAATAAGGGTTACTCCTAAGGTGAAATCGAGAAATGCATTTTAGCCTAAGGATTGTGGGATGCCACCACAAGAAAAATGGATAATGGGGACTACCATATTAAACTTCAATATGAGACAGTTTGTGAAATTGAATAGGACCGTTTCTTTTGGATTTTCACCAGGCCTACAATGATTGTGATAGTTAAATGTATATTTTAGAAGGGTAGGTATCTATCAATAAAATTAAACAGTATCGGGCGTGGTCACATCTTGGATGGGTGACCACAGATATGGGTTCCGATTCCTGGACTGGGCACCTGAACGGTGTTTACCCAGCATCGCTAAATAAATGTGTAGCTGAACTGGTTGTACACGCCAACCAATTGTAAGATTAATATAGCTGATGAAGTGACACGCTAATCCCGTGTCAGTCATTGGTTTGATTACATATGCACATACATGTAGTTTGAATAAGCCCTTGAACAAGCCTAGACCCTTGACGGGATGTTGAGCCAAGTTGCCAGGGATTAGATAAACTATTCCATACTCGTTACACTATTATGACTGCTTGTTTCTGATAGGCCCTCAATGTTTAATTGAGCGAAATGATCATTTTACTATACATAAAGCTTTTGGTTAATAGTAACAGCTGAGAATGATGTTATTGATGTTTGTTTAAATTCAAATATTTTCTCGGGAAAAAGTTAGTCACTGGGCCCAGCTGAATTTAGCCCATGTGACAAATAACCAACTAATCTGATGCTATGACAACACCAACTGTCTTCCACCTGGAGAAAAAACAAACTTCATAACTCCAAAGAAAAAGTCGACTCGTGCAATCAGGGGTGCCCATTGCCCATAGAGGGGTTTGATGGCGCAACTTGAGCCATAAAAACTTTTGGGGGAGAATCCAATTTAGGGGCATTTTTCAGAGATTGGAGGGATTTTTTAAATATTCTAAGTGACAGGCAAGGGGAATTTGCGCCATGGGCCTTAAGGGGGATGGGCATCCCTGCGTGCAATCAAAAGAAACACCCTTCCGAAGCGGCCTCTGGACTTGAGACTTCACCTCTCCCCAGTTAAATACTTTGATTATTATTACCATTCTTTAATATTGTTCTCAGTTATATAACCCAGCGCCGCGCCGTTCTGTTTTCTTGTAGCTTGAGCTAGCTTCATCACTTAAAATATTTACCCTTACATTGGTATTAGGAGTTCCATTTTTGAAGCGTGTATCTCCACTAATATATTTTAAAGGTTTTGACCACTTGAATCAGTTAACAGGTGAACTAATACAATTAGGCATGATGCGATTAAAAATGCATTATGCGATTATCGCGATATCACCATTTTTCATTAATTTTGTCAAAATTCTCAGTTAGAGTAAAGGTATTGAGATTATGAAAAAGACATTAAGATTCGTATAAAATCAATTCAATTATAAATGAATTGATTTTATACAAATCTTGTATAAACGGATAAAACACAAGCACCAATTCACAGAAGTTTTTTATTTTTTAAAAGTAATAACTAATCTATGAGATTTTAGATGGGAACTTTTCCCGAGTGCTTCCGGATCGATAAGACGGATAAGCGCTTGGATAGAAGTTTTTAAAGATAAGAAACTTGTTGGAACCAAGGCAAGAGGTAGTATCGCTAACTTACCCCGCTGCTTTAAATGAACGTTCAAATCAAACGCTTTAAATTGTTTAGGAGAGTGGCTCTCGAATGAAACGGTCCGGCTAGCTTCGAGTACTCTCAATTCATGTATACCTAGGAGCGGGTAGTACTCGGCCCTCATCCACTCCACGCTTTTTCCTAACAGTAATTTTTTTTTATACCCCATTTCCCTATCAACAGTATAATTTTATTATGATGGATAGTAATCCATCATACTTCTAATGATATACCTATTAGGAGAGGGTTCTCCATTCCAATTCTTTTTTTCCTCATTACTTTAAAATTGCCTTAATTAATTACTTGAGGAAGAATTCACCTGTTTATTATTTTTTAGAGATATCGATAAGTATTGTATTGTTTATACAAAAAGTTCAGTTTATCGTACCGATTTAATTTAATACCTACTGACATCAATATTTCGTTTTCTCTTCTACTTCTTATTACAATCTTGTCTTTCTTCGTTATATTCATATATTCCTTTGTTATATTCTTGTATTCCTTTGTTGTTTTCTTTATTATAATTTTTTGGTTTTGTCCGATTTGTTACTGTTTGATTTTAAATGAATATATTACTATGGTCTTCCTTTTATGTTAAGGAAAGCGAGCTTCTCAATGTCCAAGCAGAATATTCTGAGTTTTACTCGTGTGACGAAAACCTCATTCCAAGTCGACTTTTTTATTTGAATTTTTATAAAAGAATCACCTTTGATTTTTATTAATCCTCTTGCTATATTCCTTGGACAGTGATTTTTAATCACACGTTCACATTTTATTATGATTTCAGACGTAAAGACCTAAGTAGTAGTTTAAATCTTGCGCTTTATAACAATTCAAGTATTTTATGTGAAGGAAACGATTGATTTTATTTTTTTATAAAACTAAGAGTTACCTACATGTAAGAGAGTAAATTTTAGTCTAGGAGGTAATTTCTGTATTTAGATGTGTATGCATATTTGTCTTCGATTGTAAAAAGACAACATTAATATAGTCAAATTAATCTATGTAAGGATTCATTGACTCTAATCCCTACACTCCTTGAATCAATGAAATTATTCAATTTCCAGTTTAGTCTCAAATCCCTACTGAAAAGAATTCCCAAATCAATTCTATCTGGTTATAATTTTAAATGATCGTTGAAACCTTTTCAATGACAACGAAGCACAGCCACCGAGACGATTTAAGTTTCAAAGCTTCAGTAAACAATCTTTTGAAATCCTGTGATCTCAAATAAAACTTCATGTACTCCGATTTTAAAATAATTTATTAAAAACTCACAACGTGTTAAATAGAAACTTATAAGTATACAGTGTGTATTAATTTCAGATGACCATATTGAAAGGGGTGTTTCTACATGTCATTTGGAGCACGAAAGTTCATATAAGCTATAGTCCAATTCTCAACTAGGAGCTATAAGGAAAATATATAGTGAGTTAAAATTAATCGACCTTTACCTTTAACATTTACAATAACTTAATTAATCTTGGAACAATGTATGAACAATTTTCCTGTAAAAGTAAATTTCCTTTAAAAGATTGAATGTTTTAGTTGACTTTTTGACTATTTAGTGTATCCCAGAGCTGTTTGAAAACTTTTTGAGCCCACATATCGCTATGATCCTACTGAGAGAAATGCGTACAAAGTTAAGGAAAGTTGGCACTATTAATAAACTTTAAAACAATACCAAATGCTTCAAAATATTTCAATTCTAAGTAGGTGAATAACCTATTGAAATAATACATCTAATGTATATCCTCTCTAGTTATCTCTCGCGTTAGTTCATCAGAAATAGTATATTTGAAACAGGGTCATCACAACTGGTCATTGATTTCCTCATGTCTTGAATGAGCATTCTCTTCTTGATTGTGACAGGTAATAGAAACCTACACACACAGGGGATCGAATACAGCAGACATGATGATGACCGCATTGCTTGCCATATAGTTAAATTTGAAATACTTTGCTAAGATTTTGTTTATCCTTCAGAAAGGCTGATTGTTAGATAAAGATATATTTTTTACACTTCCACGTAAGAACCAATCATATTCTAAGCTCAATTCGATCCTGAAATTCTGATTACTTACTCATAACATTTCTCATGCTAAATCTTATTAAGTAGAAAGGTGAGGCTGCTAAATAAGTTTGGTCCTGTAAAAAGATTGCCTTTCATGCCGCCAAAAGATTCCTTTGAGCCCATTGTTCTTCTATTAGTTCAGCGAAATTGAGAAACATTTCTTGTATATCAGCGACTTTCTTGCAGCATTTAATTTTACAAGCTTTTTAATGAATTTGAGCAGCCTTAAAATATACGTTCTTTAACTACCAATAAATCATCTACTCTTTTGCCGGGGCAATTAAGTGCATGCACATCTATTTCAACGGCAGATATAATATGAGAGCTGATAAAGTTTCAGGCAGAATATTCAATTCTACAATCTTGCTGTAAAGGTGTAGTCCAGTCGTGTTGTCCTTTTTGTCATATTTTTGTTTCTCTCTTTTAATTCTCAGGTCGGTCTGTCTAAATTTTGCGTAGTTCTGCTACATTTAGTTTTGACTAATCCAGTGGCTGAATCTGTTTTACTTTTTTCAGATCATCTAGCGGCAGATCATTCAGACTCAATTTCTACCCGGAGTGTAATTACAGATTCTTTTCTGTTAAATTCTTGCGATCTCGATCTCGTCTCCCTGTTGTTTTTTTTTTATGTCGGCCCTTGAGTTTTCCTAGCGTTCACTCCGCTCTTAGTACCTACCTATGTAAATTTTATTTCATTATAAATGTCAGCTGGCTTCAAATTTGTAAAATGGTGTTTTACAATTTTTTTTACCTTAAATAAATGTAGCAGATAACCTCTCCTTTCTACCCAATGATAGTTTAAAAATATTAGGTCTCCCTTGGATAGCTAGTTTGATTTTTTGAATGTTTCATGTCGTATTACATAAATCTGTTAGTTTGTCATTTGACAGGCTAGTTATTCAAATATTATTCCAAATCAAAGTAGTCACATATCAAGTGACATACTAACATCAAATTGATTTTTGTTGTACTAACTATTTTTTTATTTAGTATCATAATATCACATTGTCCACTAAAATGGTCGGGACATGGCTGCCCCCAACGGTTGGCAATGCCCATTGCCAAGCTATGTCCCGCAGATGAACTTAGACGACCACATATTCCTAAAGGCACCAAAAGATTAACTTATACACAATATTCTAGCTTGGTCGTCAGTTACTTTTATGCACGCTACCTCCTGGACACTCACGGACTTCAATCTTTGTGATCGAAGCAGTATATCCCTGTGCTAAACTTGCTCCATTTATTCTTTTTCAAAGCTTATTTTGTTAAACTAAGGTTTGATTAAAATTTATACTTTTTCAAAAAAATGTTTCTATGTGTACCCTTTCTAATCTTCTATGTGTTGTAGGTGGATCCATATCGGGTAAAAAATTAAAAGACTTTTTTAAGTTTTGGCAACGTTTCGACCTATACTGGTCATTTTCAAGCCTAAATTTCTTTTAGGTTACATACACTAAAAACATATCTCATAGTTTCCATCTTACATTATAATACAATATAAACTTTAAAATATCTCTACAAAAGGAATCTAGCTTGGTAAATACATATATTTATGATTGTAGATATATATATATATATATATATATATATATATATATATATATATATATATATATATATATATATATATATATATATATATATATATATGTTATAATGTAAGATGGAAACTATGAAATATGTTTTTAGTGTATGTAACCTATATTAATAAACAGGTCAAGTGTGTGCTAGTCAGACCACAGCGAGGGTCCGTAGGCCACACTGTAGTATTTAACTGTAAAGTATATAAACAGTGTTTCTTTAAAATGCTAAAAAGCTTACTTTGAACTATCCTAAGGGTCTGATATTCTCAAAACACACTCTGATAAAGTTTTTTTTTGCCACTGATCCGGACTACAACCATATAAATACATCGAAAAGACCATCATTAAAAAAAACAACGTATTTTGTCAATAAAAAATAAAATAATATTTTTTTCGAAATTTCCAAAAAGTGGTATCTTTACTTTTGATCGAAGAATGTTCAGCAATTTTTTCAGATTTTTTGCACTTCACATAAGCGAGATACAAGGGGGGGGGGGGACACGTTTCACACCCACTTCAAACTTGCCTACGCTCGCCCTATCAAAGTTATAACCAAAGAATTATGTATTTTTGTAATCAGCTCGACGCTCGACGTACCCTTTCATATGATACCGTCACGGTGTCGAAAAAAAAATAATAATAAAACCCTTAAGTTTTTTACTCTAATGTTTTTGAAAATTTTTTTTTTTTTAGTCGCTATATTTTTAAAATATGTGGGTAGGTACAAGACACATACATGCCAAATTTCAAAGTTATCGACGAAAGGTGTAGCCGTGAGAGCAGGCGACCGGACGGACGGACAGACACATGCAGGAAAATATAAGGGTCCTTGGTTTTGCCTACCCTAAAAAGAAATAACATTGTTTGTTTAGGCTTGAAAATGACCGGTAAAGGTCAAAACGTTGCCAAAACTTAAAAAAGCCTTATAATTTTTTACCCGATATGGATCCACCTACAACACATAGATTTAAAATTTATATTTATTTTCGGATATCTGCGTTATTATTATTCTTTATTTATTTTAAAGCTTACTTTGTTTAAGGAAGTAATTTATCTTTGTGCACAGCTTGCTACATTATTACCTTTGACATAATGTTTCATTTCAACAAGTAATAATTGAATATTATCTTTGTGCGTGGTCACAATTATAATATTAAATATTAATAGAAAACATTTTATAAGTACAGTGAACAACGAATATTTGAACTATAATAATTTAAAGAGACAGTAGAAGCAGTGTCATTAAACCAATTTCCACAGAAGAGAATTTTATGGGTTCGATGAAAACAATAGCGAGTTATTATAGACTCAAAAAGACTTTTATCCTGAGGTGTTTCTAACGATGCTCGATAAAAGCGTTTATACAGCTTGTTATAAAAGAGGATGATTCGGACAATGTTTATAAAATGATTAGAGAGTGAGAAGGGAGTGATTGTTACTTATTATACGGGAGCACTATTGCTGAGGATCTATATCAGTTTGAGACTCGTGGGTTGAGCCCTCTCAACCTGTCGAGTGTCCTTCTGCTGACTTCTCCATACTCTTGTATTTCTAACCTACTCAACAGTACTCGCACTTTAACAACATATTCATTATTCGAGTCGGGCATACGACATGCTTTAACATGCATTTTCCCTTTGCAATTCGAATACTCGTTTTATTGCCGCAAGAGTCCCTCAAGTGACAACTCCTCGTGTTTTTGTTTATTAGCATGCTGAAAAAAAAAATAATATAAAGTTATGCTACTGAAAAAATTAGCAATATTTATGTTGACGATATTAACATACTTGACGATTATGTTCCGCCTCTCTTCCGCTATAATTAATTTGTTTCTAAGGTAAAAGAGCCCTTTATACGAAAGTCGCTTTCCTGTAAGCTTCGGAGCGTGGAACATCGAGTAGTGTGTGAGCCGAAATACATACCTTCGGGCTTTAGGAACGACTGAAAAGTGGCCTTTACATTACACATAAGCGATTTCGCAGCAGAGGTGGATCTACTGGGGACTTTTCCACGAACAAACAGTTCCCCTAAGACCTGTTTCGTAGACACTTAAAAGAGAAAAGATCTGCTGAGGGAGGATGCATGAGACAATTTATGGGTTATAATATCAGTACAGGCATTCCTTCTGGAAAGCTAGGATATACGAGTAATACGAGAGTATTAGAGACATGCGGGTAAGCTTCAGACGCTAAATCTTCGCCCTTACATGTACGCGATTTCCTGGGTATTTTTTTTTGTCGCGTCGTGCTATCTGCGGGTCCGCTATCATCAACACTTTTATCTGATAGCTTAAGATTTACGTCTCTTTATTTTTAACTATGTTCTTTATTTTAAACTAGAAAGCGAACTCTTGTGAGCATTTCTTATGCCAATCTGGAAGTATGGGGTTAGGTTATTCCGCTCAAAAAAGCCTGAGTATTATCATTGATCAGAAATATGCATAAAATTATGGCGAGTTGATCATAGCATCAAAAGTTTGATTTTTTCATGTTGGAAAAGCTTAAATACGTAATGCATACAGATATGATGTATATGAGGATAAATATCTGTACACTTTTTATTGTCATTTCTCGTGCTTCCTTTGCAAATTTTTGTTTTCGCTTTACTGTAAGAATCCTTCTATAAGAAGGATTATAGCGGTTTACACGATGTAGAACCAAATTTATTCTGATTATAAAAGAGAATCTGGCACATTTGGAGAATGGAGCACAAAAAGTGATTTTACTCGTTATCCTATACCCACAATGTATTTTAATTTTCTCTCCGTGGATTATTCTTCTGGATTTATTGCAGGCTTTAAATCGACTCTCATACCCCAAATCGACTCTCATGCCCCCATATACGGTCAAAATGTTTGCGCAAACATTTTGACCGTGTATAGGGTTGTTTGATGTTTGCGCCAACATGATGTTTGACGTGTATGGCCTAAATTTGCCCGACATCATGTTTGCGCAAAATGTTCGATCGTGTATGGGGGCCTTTAGATTTGTAGAAAAGTATAATAAACGTATAGATTAAGATAATTATTTAGATAATACCCCCGATGTTGAATGTAGGTCGATATTGAAAGGTGACCGGTGTAAAGCAATAAAAAGAACGACGTTCAAAGGAGGAATGGATCTGATAGTGTACGAGGGTGAGCGGCCGAGTAATCTGATATTGACACCGGCCGGAGGCACAAAGTTCCGTAGCCAATCAACCGATTTCACGCGGCTCCGGCTCCCTAGCAGCCGTAGATTAGATTTTCCGCTAGTTATTTCAGCCTTCGGCCAATTAAATCGAACCGGCTATTTGAGGGAGAGAAAAAAGACCCTCGCTAACCACTTGAGCAAGTAAAGAGCCTTTAACTTACTCCTATCAAGAAATTGTCTTCCTAACAAACATTTAAAAATCCAATTAATAAATAGTTTTTATTAACTAGAAGACACGTGTTTCTACAAATCGACGGGGAGGAAATACGAAATCGTTTAGTGTGGTAAATATAATTTCAGCTCGACTTTATCCTACTGGAGCTAACTATCAGCAAAAAGGATCTTGATGAATGTGGGGTTGAATCAAGAATTGAAAGAGGAAAATGAGGTTTCCTACAGCAGCTCTCGTCATCATGATCACTCTCCTGAATTCAGCTGACAATTGACGTCTTGTGTGATAGTTCATTTCAGTTTTAACTCAATAGTTTGATACTTTTAACAATCATTTTGAATCAGCGTTAAACAAAATTTTTGTAACGTTCGTCACTTGCGTTAAGCGACGTTGTTAAAAGTTCGTACTATCTATTTGCAAAAAAAACCTCCATCATTTCTCGTTTAGCTGACAACTTTAAAATACTAGTTGTCACAACAATTAATTAAATCAGTAACGGTAGTTTCAGGCCTATTCTTATAAGAATGCTTAAAAGAATTAAGCTATTACAATGTAAAATGAACTCTCTTGAACGCTAGTCTCCGGAAGATTTAGATTTATTAAAAAGGAATAAATATAATGGCAGCATTGACTCATAATTTCTGGTCTTGTGACTTTACCTAACATAAAGACAATTAATGATGTAGTTGGTACTTGGGGCAATTCACTCTTCATATTGAACTACACGTATTGGGGGATCATATTGAACTACGCGTATATTTTGAATGATACATAGTTTGCATAATAATGTAAACCGTTAAACTATACATGTAAAGTTACTTAATAAATCAAGCTTTTTCATGTATGATTTACAGATTTCATTAGTATTATAAAACATTTCTCCGATAGTTTTTTTTACCAATAATACTGTTTAAAAAACTCAATTTATCCTTTTCTTACGTTTTGTTTGAAAGAACGGAATTGCAAATAGGGATTGCAATTCATTAGGGAAGGAATGGGAAAGAAGTGAACGGGGTGCATCGAGTCGGAATGAAAAATGCACCGCATTATAATCTGTCGGAAGTGAATTATGTCAAGTCAAGTCGGGTCGAGGTGAAGAATCGTTCCATGTTATGAATGCATCGATTTCTTTTCCCCGTTTTCCAAGGGTGAACTTTTTTTCAGGTCTAATTTGTAAGGGGAGGATGTCAGTAATATGAATTTCTAATAAGAGGCGAGAGGATCGGGTCGGAAGTTGGAGAGGGCGAGGAAGCCGTGGTGTGTCGGTGTGCCCTGTATTGTGTGTTGTCGAGGGGGAGACCGGGCTAAGGCTTTACGAGTGCTTGCGGGGAACAATGCACCTGGTCGAGGCCTGCCAAATGGCTATATTAATGTATGCAGGTTTAAGTACACTTATGCCGAAGCTCGACAATACCGTAGTTCCAGTATCTGGCTCCGGGGAGGGAGAAGCGACATCGCTTCACTCGACCGAAACCGACTTTAGCGCTCAATCAGCTATTATTAATTATAACCATCGCTCACTTGACAAAAATTATATTAATATAATATGCCGACTCGGAGGCCTAAACGTCTACATTATATAGTCGCTTCGTCGTGTTCATCAAGGGTTTTCTTGCTGAACGGCCAAATTATCGAGAGTCCTTGAGAACGAGAACAACTTCATACAGAGGGGTGTCCGACCTAACTTAAAACTAGGCTGGATTATTGTATTCACGAGGAACCCTCGTAGGCCTTTGACAAACTAATAATAACTCGACTTAATTATTTTATCCATTACTCCGTTCATAGATGCTTGACGAGATTTTCCAATACTTACATTGCCATGTAACTGGTAACTGTTTACAAATAACCTAATTTTCGTGCTTAAGCCAATACTTTATAATTACACTAGAACCTCATTATTACGGACTAGTAGGGTTAAAGCTTGTCCGTTTTAAGGAAAATCCAGTTTATAATAAACGATTATATAATAATGCAGGGTAAGATGGCAGATGGCTAGAAGGTGTAATAGAGAATAAAACTCAAATTTTTCTTTACCAACGATTATTTCAAATTGTAATAAAACAATTAATAGCTATAACAAATGTTTTTTATACATAAAATAATACACAGCCTTAAATATAAATATAGGTTTAATAGAAAATTATGTGTACAACGCATTAATCATTAAAACAATAAGGTCCTGGTTTGTCGGGATTATTTAGTCGTCGGGACACTTGTCGATTATATAAATAATATGTAGTCAAATTAAACCAAATGAAAGCCAAGTCGGTGTGAACGTAAAAAAACCCGGTTAATTTCACGATAGAACGACCTTATCAATCTTACTCTGCATTTTCGAAGGAAAAAAATCCTTTTTACCGACTTTTTGTCCCGACTTCTTATCCGTGTTAAACAAATTTATTTGAATCAGTACGCTCGAATAGACGGTGTGGCGCGGAGAAATAAAGCAAATGGAACACCCTTGGGGGGTCTGGAATATTTTTTCGCCGACAGTTAGTCGAAATCCACTTGAGATTTCTTTTCTATAACGGTGGCAATTCTCTAATGGAAACTAAAGAAGGGGGTTATTTGGGTACTTCGAGGTACATAGTGGAAGCAAGTGCAGGGGGGGTGGTGAGCGGGAGTTCAGGTACACAGGTAGATTCTATTCGTGCCCGTCACACCGGAACTACCTATTCCGATTCCGTCCCTCGCTACACCGCTACCTTATCCACTGTGGGAACTTCCCAGACTCCCCCACTTAAAAGAAAAAAGAGAGAAAAAATTATTATATTGAAAAGACCTTACTTCTCCGATTTACACTCTGATGGTCATAAATCAACTGCGTCTCTATTGTTTGAGAATTTTTTTTCTCTCCCTCCGGGGCGGCCTCCCAACCGTTCTCGTTTTGTCGTTCAAGAGGGGGCGACCTCATTAATTATTATGTTCTTTTTACTCTCTTATTATTATATATACTTTTTTTTTTTATAAATCTTCTTCAACTTCGGAACAACTAGCAACTCTGCTTTCATTACCATTCGATGCTTCAATTTAAAAAAAAAAAATAAAATTATATGTATATATATATATATATATCTTTAAATATACTTTTTTTTTTAATACCTTGTATAATTATTCATCTTGGGGGGGGGGGGGGGAATGTGAGCGTACCAATTAGTGCAGTTAAATTCGCTTCTCCTCCCCAAATAAACAAAATAACTTTTTTTTATCTCTTCTTCTTTCACACCAGACATAAATTAAAACTAATTTTAATTTTTTTTTTTTAATGTAATATTCTCGGCTGTTAATTATTTAATAAATTCCAAGAGACTGAATTACATTATTATAACGAAGGATCTTAATTGTATAGAATGCTTGTTAAGACTGGGAAATTTTTCATTTGTGATACCATTACACATTTTATTATTATACTATCGTGGTCTCTATTATTATGCAATGCTAATTTTGTTAATGTATTCGCATTTATTTATTTTCATTTTTTTTTTAATAATGAATTTTATTTAACAAGTTAATTAGTAATTATATATATATAAATATATATTTACATTTTGCATGCATTTATTATAACAATTGTAATCTTAGCTGTACCACTTACTTAATCACTGAAATATTAGGTAGAGCATGAAATTTAGTCCAATACGCAAATTAAAACCAAGAGTGTTTCTTCTACCCCTTATGATTTCTACCGAATGTAAAAATGAACTTGTATGAAATTAAGTGAAAAAACATGCTATTGTTTTGATCCCACGTAATATAATATTATGAACTTGAATTTTCATGAGGGAAACACGGAAATGTCGCTTCTTGTAGCTAAGGACATTAAATTTGAACAATGAATGATAAAACCAGTACTAATTTTTATAACCATAACAAATTGACTACAAGGATAAACTTAAAGATAAAAAAAAAAAAAAAAAAAAAATCAAAAATGGTTGTTTAAGTGAAACTTTGTGGAAACGACATACTATGGTCGATATAACTAATCAGAAGATAATGAATTAAATCAATTAATCGGTAAATTATGAAAAAATAGGAATAATTATTTCAAACAAAACTTCCTAAAAATCATAGTAAAGCAAAAATGAAATCTAAAATATCTTATTTAAGTTTTTTTTTTTTTTTTTTTTTTTAGGGGGGTGGGGGGGGGGGAAGGGGGGGTTTGACAGCAAGGTCATGTCAATATTTAATTTCATGTCAATTGAAAGGTTGTTATTTATTTAGAGCTGTTTTAATTTAAAGCGAGGACACATTAATATTTCAATTCAAAGGTGGATATCCTTAGGACAACGAGAGTACATTAATATTTATTTAATGTCAATTGAAAGATGGTTGTCTACTTAGAGCTGTTTCAATTTACAGCGAGGCCTTATCAATATTTATTTAATATGTCAATTGAAAGGTGGTTGTATATTAAAAACTGTTTCAATTTACAACGAGATCACATTAATATTTATTTAATATCTCAATTGAAAGATGGTTGTTTTCTTAGATCTGTTTCAATTTACAGCTAGATCACATTAATATCTTTATTGAAAGATGGTTGTTTACATAGAGCTGTTTCAATTTACAGCGAGATCACATTAATATCTTTATTGAAAGGTGGTTGTTTACATAGAACTGTTTCAATTTACAACGAGATCAAATTAGGTAATATTTATTTAATATCTCAATTGAAAGGTGGTTGTTTACTTAGAGCTGTTTCAATTTATAGCGAGTTCACATAAATATTAAAAATAAACATAACAAGGATTTAAAACGGAACCTTTTTTTAAAAGAATTTTCACAATTTATCAGGGATTTTAGGGCACAGCACCCTCAAATTTTTAGCTCAAATACATCTCTCGATATCGCCTTATGTGTATGATTTTTTTTGAGCATGTACCGTAACTTTATTCAGTTACAGTTTTTACTTTTCCTTACCCAAAGGAAAAGTATTGTTTTCACCCAAAAATCCGACACTGAGATTTCAACGGAATTATCCGTTTTGGGTATTTCAAGACGATATGAGAGGCTTTCAACTGGATGTCTTTCTATCTGTCTTTCTCTGTCACGCATAACACCCACTGTTTTTAAGCTAGAGAGTTAAAATTTGCACAAAAATCTGTTCTTACATGTAGTTTTGCTGCCCAGAAAATCATAAATTTGTGTCGTTGTTAACCCATTTCACCCAGTCAGCAAAAATTCGTCAAAAATAAAAAATCTGATTGCGCTGAAATTTGCAATAATTATACCTCTTTATAAGAGAAACATTTTCATTGAATTTCGTTTTGATATCTTCCACCATTTTTACAATATCGACTTTTGAACTTTGGAAATTTAACACGAAATAATTTCGACACTATTTCGCCGATTGAGCTGAAATTCGCACCAATACCCAGTAGACTTTGTCAAATTCAAATCTTTATCTGTGTTCATCTACACCTTAACTTAGATTGTATAATCTATTTTACCAAATATTCGCCGATTGAGCTGAAATTCGCACCAATACCCAGCAGACTTTTTCAAATTCAAATCTTTGTCTGTGTTCATCTACACCTTAACTTAGATTGTATAATCTACTTTACCAAATATTCGCCGATTGAGCTGAAATTCGCACCAATACCCAGCAGACTTTTTCAAATTCAAATCTTTATCTGTGTTCATCTACACCTTAACTTAGATTGTATAATCTAATTTACCAAATGATCGAATGTTTAGTGTTAATATAAATACAGTCTTCGTCTCATCTACAACACCATTTATGTACAAGCCAGTTACTGGATCCCTGCAGCACCATATATTTAAAAACCAGTCTCGTCATCTTTCATCATCATCTTATCCTGTATACATCATTATCTCCAGAACCTCATCTACCCTCAACTCATCTGTACATTCATTGCTCGAAAAAAGAATCTAAAGGCCCCCATACACGTTCAAAATGTTTGCGCAAACATTTTGACCGTGCATGGGCCTTAACAGCAACGTATTTCAAAGCAAATCCTCAACATACCATCCTTAACTTAATCATTCTTATAAACCGTTTTTAATTTAACCTTTATGTTATAATAAACCATCATTAACTAATTATTTTAATGTTATTTATTGGCATAAGTAATTAAAAAATATTTGTCTATACCGGAGGTTAGTTAGCAGGTGTTTAAACGGGTATCATAGGCATGGCTTAAGAGTGCTAACCTGGCATTTAGCCTTGTAAATTGAGGGAAACCACAGAAAACCTCAATTAGGTTGGGCGCGGACACGAGTCCTTAAGTTTCCTATAAGTTATTTATTGGAAAATATGTTTTTTATGTTCAAATATTCGTTTATGGGTTCCTGAATGGTGAGTGATCTCCAGATTTTGTAATTTGAGGCTAAGGGGAGTAATTCATTTCTTTTAAGAATTTTAGTGTGAGAGTACTTAATTTTTTCTTATTTATCTTGAATTTCTTGGCAGCGTACTTGGACCTATTCTGTTCATTCTGTATACGAGGGATCTCCCAAATCTTGATGATACTACAGTAGCAACATTTGCAGACGATACAGCTATCCTAGCAGTTGGAAAAATTATATCGGAAGCAACAAGCAAACTTCAAGAAGCAGTTAACACAGTGAGTAACTGGACCAAAAATGGCGCATTTTACTAAATGAAGCAAAATCAGTTCAAGTAAATTTCACTAACCAACAGGTAAACTGGATATCTGTGGAACTAAACTCAAACCAAATTCCTCATGTCAATACAGCCAAATACCTTGGTATGACCCTCAATGCCAAGCTAAGATGGAAAGACCATGTTACAAAGAAAAAAGACATCAAATATAGGAATATGTACTTGCTCATGGCTAGAAATTCTGAGCTTACAATACATAACAAATTGCTTTTATACTGACTAAATGCTAAAACCAGTATGGACCTATGGTATTCTACTTTGGGGTTGTACCAAGCGTGGCTTTATCAACGCCCCATGGTATATGTATAAGAAATGATAACCTTCATAAGGATTTAAAGATGGAGTACGTCAGTGAGAAAATATAGAAACAAGCAAGGAAACACAAACAGAGAAATTATCTCAGCAACAAAATGCAGACATACGTCGCATGTTGGACACCACCAATACAATGAGAAGATTTCGAAGGCAGAAACCTTTAGAGCTGGGTAGTTCAAATTAGAGCAGATAAATTATTAATAATAATTATATTGTAACAGGAATAACCTAATAACATTATAACAGGATAACATAACAGGATAACATAACAGGAAAACATAATTATATTGTGGGTTATTTTTCATCAAACAAGAAACTTATTAAGAAAGAAAAATTACTAGATGATCTGTGAATCAGTTGTAATATTAAATATTAACTTCTCAATCTATTAATTTTGATGATATCTATACGAGGTAGTTTTGTTTTCAAAAACCATGGTTTAAGGGGAAATGTTTTGGCAATTGATTTAAAATTTCATGCTATTTCTGGTTCTTGTATTTGTTTATTTTTATTTTTGGTCAGATTGTTTTCCATGGCAAGGTTGTGTGCTTGCTTTCACGTTTCCTTTGCCATGTAATTTGACCCATATGAAGTCTATATCTTATTTGTTTCAAGTTATTTCTGCTATATTGTTTAAAAATATTCATGAAGACGTGGTCCAAATGTGTAGTATATGAAATTTAGTCCAGTTTTTTAAGAACCCAACCGTTTGTTTATAAAACTTTACCAACCTTTGTGGTAAATTTCCCTAACGGAAATCTTGACAACGATAACAATGAGCAGCTGAAATAAATAAGTTATAAGTTAAAAAATATCTGACATAAAATTTAAAGAATATACTATGCAAATTAACATAATAACATGAGAAAAGGTGGGATTCCTATGCTGCGTCTGACGCAGTGCGGCTGACGCAGGTTAGAGGGTTTCCTATGCATGCGTGATCTGCGGCCTCGGTACTAAGAGGGTGACAAATGAGTGTCCGCGATTTGCTCTTTTATTTGAACTTTGAAGAGATTGAAGACGAAGACATTTTACTGGAACTAATAAGTCAGGGTAATGCACACCCTATTTTCAAATCAAGAATTGAGGAAGGTTGTTTTGAGACACTTATCAATCGGCACTTGTTGAAGGATGAGAAAAAATTTCGGGAATATTTCAGGCAAAACAACGCAGTTCAGCTACATTCTCGATCTCGTTAAAGAAAAAAATAAATAACAGGAAATTTTGAAACAATATCCACCAACTTTTCATGTTCCACAACTGTAAACAGTGCTTTATCCAACATAACTGATTTGAGTAAAAAAGGTAAATAAGCACTTGAACACCCACCTATTTATAATTGTCCGATTGACTTCCGTTTCTTTTTTTTTTAAACTGTTCCTTTCTAAAATTTAACAACTTTTAACCTGGCACCGTTTCGGTAAAATAAATAGTTTTTTAAAAATATATTTATATAAATATCCACTCACGTATATACGGGAAATATTGGGAACCAAGGGTTTTTTTAGGATGGGGAATTACATATTTATACAAATGTATTTAAAAAAACTATGTATTTAATTTAACGAATTGGTGGCAGATTTAAAATTGTAAAATTTTAAAAAGGTATAGTTTAAAAAAAACCGAATTCAATCGGACAATTATAAAGTGGGTGTTCAAGTACATATTTACGACCCGTTATCTCCTTCGCGTCTGCGTCTACACTGATCTCGAACCGGTACGGCCGCACGACCAGAGCGACACAGAGTCAGCCGCATGCGTCTGACGCAGCATAGGAATCCCACCTTAAAGTAGAATTTGAGTTCCTTGATTCAAATCTGGGTTGATTCTATGAAATTTAATTGAATCTTGTAAAATAAATTGAGATATTTTTAAACTTATTTATTTTGACTGCCCATTGTTATCGTTATCAAGACTTCCGTTAGGGAAATACCTACCACTAAGGTTGGTAAAGTTTAATAAAGCTTTATAATTAAACCATTGGGGTTCTTAAAAAACTAAAAAACATTTCATACACTCCACACTCAAATTCTACTTTATTTCCTTTATTTCTCGAAATTATTATTTTAATTTGCATAGTTTAGTTTGTAATAGTCTCTAAATTCTATGTTTAAAAAAACCCTTGAAAATTCAAAATATCGAGTTGATTAATTATTTTATATAAGATTTACATCAAATTATAATTATTATTAACTATGGGAGACATACAGAAATAGACTCCAGCACCGGGATTCAAACCACGGGCCTCCTACATATCCAGTACAGGCGCTCTGTCCAACTGAGCTATACTGGAGAATGATTTTCTCTGTGGTTACCTATACCTAGTCCCGAATCCAAGCTTTCGATTTTTCTACAAGTCTAGCAAGCCTAAAGTACTCAATTAGTACCTGTACTTAGTACAATCAATTAGAAGTTCAAATTTTCAAGTTTTAGGTAGTATTCATACTACGGAAAGATTAAATTTTTTAATATAAATCAAATTATAATTATTATTAACTACGGGAGACATACAGAGAAATTATATTTTGATTTAAATTTAAAAAAAAATAAAATTCCGTAGTATGAATACTACCTAAAACTTAAAAATTTGAATTTACACTAAGAATAGTAAGAAAACCTATTATTTAATGGCAATCGACTACATTTATATTTTATTAGTTGATAATACTCAAGTTTTTTTAAAAAAATCTGTTTACTTCCGCAGCTTACATAATATTAAAGTAAAGTAACTTGTATAATTCTTCTTTATTTTCATTATTCGTGGTTTTAAAGGGTTTTTTATCCCGCTTGGTTATTTATTTTGTTTTCTAAGTTGTCTGTACAAGGAAAGATGACAATGGTTTCTATGGGAGATAGTGCTTTAGACGGAGTAAAGGCAGGTTTGTCACTGAGTCGAGGGGGACAAGGCAAGACTGGATCAATGAGCCTCCGTCCTCTGTCTTTCAACTAGCTTCCACTTAACATCTATTTACAAGAGAAAGAGCCGCTTTATTTTCAATACAGCCCTCTTTTTTTTCTCAACTATAATTTATACTTTGACAGTGTCCTGGGTTTGCTAAAATACTCAGAAATAAAACACCGATATTTTATTAAACTTACATATATAGAATAAAGCGCTAAAACACCGAGGTTTTATAGAACTTGCTTTTAGTTAATAGAACTCAAATCACTAAGATGTTATAGACCTTACTTCATGGTTAATAGAACTATCAAACACCGAGATTTTATAGAGTTTACTTATATAATTAACAGAACTTACTTCATGGTTAATAGAACTCTAAAACACCAAGATTTGATAGAATTTATTTATATAGTTAATAGAGCTCTAAAACACCCAGATTTTAAAGAACTTACTTTATGGTTATTAGAACTCAAATCACTAAGATTTTATAGAATTTACTTATATAGTTAATAGAACTCTAAAACACCCAGATTTTAAAGAACTTACTTTATGGTTAAAAGAAGTATCAAATACCTTGATGATGTAGAACTTACTTATAGTTGATGGAACTCTAAGCACCTAAATTTTATAGAATTTACTTGGATAGTTAATAGAACTGTATGGTTAATAGACCTCTATAACACCAAAATTTTGTAGACATTACTTTCTGGTTAAGAGAACTCTAAAGCACCGAGATTTTATAGACCTTATTAATAGTTAATAGAATTTAAAGTACCGAGATTTTATAGAGCTTACTTTATGGTTAACAGAACTCTAAAACACCAAGATTTCATAGAATTTACTTATACCTACTTATAGTTTAGAGCCCCTAAAACACTTTGATTTTAAAGAACTTACTTTATGGTTATTAGAACTCAAATCACCAAGATTTTACTTATATAGTTAACAGAACTCTAAAACACCCAGATTTTATAGAACTTACTTTATGGTTAATAGACCTCTATAACATCGAAATTTTGTAGACCTTACTTTCTGGTTAACAAAACTCTAAAGCACCGAGATTTTATAGAACTTACTTTTATAGTTAATAGAACTCTAAAACACCGAGATTTTATAGAACTTACTTATAGTTAATGAACTCTAAGGGGGGGTCATACTGAAAATCATGTCTAATCTTGTCTAGGGTGACAATTATTAAAGGATTGAAGAACGAGATCAATGAATTTCAAAGTATTCTGATATCAAAGCTTCAATCACGGGTGGGGAGTAATACTTTCAATTGGATTGAGATTGAACTTACTTATAGTTAATAGAACTCTAAAACACCGAGATTTTAAAGAACTTACTTTATGGTTAATAAATACAAGGTACTGCTCTATTTTCATGTACGTAGGTCTAAGATTTCTCTTAACAACGAACTTCGTATTTAAAATGTAATTCTAAAATCACCTTGTTTAAGAAAGTGTGGGGCAGCATCAAGCCTTCCTATTCCCGTCGACTCCAAATCTTACACCCAAAAATAACCAATGCTCCTTTCTGTTTCTAACCTTACACTCCATGAAGATTTGAGTGTGCCCTTTGTTTGAAATCCAACCATACCCGCGACCCGCATATAGAAAGTTCCATGATTCCATATCTCATCATCCAAATCCACTTGTGCAACTCCTGTCCTCTCAGTTCATCCCAAGCAACCCACTAAGACGTTTGAAGAGGAGGTGGCCTTAACAAATTTGAACTATATAGGATGTTCTTCGTTGTGATTTTAAATACTTAATATGAGAGGAGACAATAATACACCTCAAAACTAGTTATAAACTATAGTTTTGATTTCTTCCATTCTGGATATATATGCATAAAGCATGGTTTACACGATCCAAGTAGACTAAGTAGTGGAACTTTGATACACTATAAAGTAGAGGTTAAGATAGATTGTGTGAAATGTTTTCCCTCTAGGACTTTCCAGTTAAATTCTACTTATTAAGTGTTGAAACAGTGGTGATAGAACAAAACCCAGCTTAACCTCACATCTGTAATTTTTTGACAGCTCGTTCTCATAATTTGTCAGGTGGGCGCCATTTTTGTTTTTATCAAAGTCTACTTTGATAGAACCCATCCAACTCAACTTGTAAGTCCAATTGACTTTGATACTCTATAGAGATGATTAGTAATGACGTCACAAAATGGCGAAAGCTTTCGAAAATGTATTCCATGTGTTTGTTTTGTTCCTTTTCCTTATCACCTGTTATCAATCCCATGTAATTTGAATGAGGGAATTTTTATAACTTTTTTTATAATTAATTATTACTGAATTCTAAGGCTTTTTACCCTTTGAATGTTATTATACTGTCTATTTTAACAATGTAAGATAAGAAAACATTAAAAATGGCCGTTCTGGTGGTTTAAAATAAGTATTATTAAGAGTGTGTTTTACTACACACACAACTATACTGAAACAGTCCAGGTCCGTTCTTATTTATTGTTTATTTTTGAAATGGTTGTTCTATTTTAGTTTGTATATTATGTCTTACACCTCCTCGAGCGGTATAAAAATTTCATCTATACTTGATTTTTTTCGGAGGAGAAAACTATTCTTCGTAAAAGTATGTCAGAGTACTTAGTAATATTAAGTTAATGTATTTAATTAGTTTTGTTAATCAAAATTTTAAACAAGTATACATGCGACGTACTCATATCTTATATTATTATACTCGTTATTATAAATAACAAAAAAAATAATAATAAAACAGTCTGGTCTCGTCATCTACGTCTTTTTCCTAGGCTTGTCAGTGATCTATTGTATAGTATATAATATGCCCCAACATGGGTGCAATATAAGGTACTTTGTCCCTAACCCGGAACAAAATCTTTATCTGAGTATACTTCATTGAGTTTCAAAACTAGAGGAAAATTTATTTTCGGACACACAATACGGACACACAATACGAACACACCCCGTGAATTTTTATGGAAACAGGAAATACAAAAAATCAAGTATAAAGATTAATAACCCAAATAGCTTTTCCGTTGATATGACCCTTCACACAAGTACTCATTTTAAACAACTAAAACGAAAGTTTTGAATGTTTTCCTTATTGCATTCGTTAAAATAGACTTAGTATAATAACGTTCAAAGGGTGAAAAGTCTTAGAAATCAGTAATCATTTAGTAATTAATTATATAAAAATTAAACACAAAAACGCCATTACAATTATATGGGTTTGATAACTAGTGATAAGGAAAAGGAACAAAACAAACACTGAGTTAAATTTTCGAAACCTTTTGTGACGTCACACTAATGATCTCCATATACACGATCCAAGTAGCGTCAAAACTTACTTAAGCCGGGTTCACACGATCCAAGTAAACTTATACTTGGATCGTGAAAACCCGGCTTAAATAAGATTGGCCAATTTAACTTTATAGGTGGTTTGTCCCTAGATTTTATGGAATAAACTTATAAAGATAAAGTTATATAAAGATATTCAAAAATCTTGAAATATATAGATCTGTTACGGCCATTTAGTTCATATGTTTTTAATTCTTTAATTAGCATTTAATAAATATTTTACTTTGAACTAAACTCAATTATATACTTTTTTAGGGTCCGTAGGCAAAACCAAGGACCCTTATATTTTCCTGCGTGTGTCTGTCCGTCCGTCCTGTCGCCTGCTCTCACGGCTACACCTTTCGTCCGATCACTTTGAAATTTGGCATGTATGTGTCTTGTACCTACCCACATATTTTAAAAATATAGCGACTTAAAAACAAATTAGGGTAAAAAAACTTAAAGGTTAAAATTTTTAATTTTTTTTCGAGACCGTGAGGGGTATCATATGAAAGGGTACGTCGAGCTGATTACAAAAATATATAATTCTTTGGTTATAACTTTGTTAGGGCGAGCGTAGGCAAGTTTGAAGTGGGTGTGAAACGGGCCCCCCCCCCCCTATCTCGCTCATGTGAAGTACAAAAAATCTGAAAAAATTCCTGAACATTCTTCGACCAAAAGTAAAGATACTACTTTTTGGAAATTTCGAAAAAAATATTATTTAATATTTTATTGACAAAATACGTTTTTTTATAATTATGGTCTGTTCGATGTATTTATATGGTTGTAGTCCGGTTCAGTGGCAAACAAATACTTTATCAGAAGTTTGTTTATGTGTTTTGAGAATATCAGATCCATAGGATAGTTCAAAGTAAGCTTCTTAGCATTTTAAAAAACTCCATCAATAGGGTACTACTTAAACTATACAGGGTTGCCTACGGACCCTCGCTGTGTGCTGACTAGCACACACTTGACCTGTTTGTTATAGAATTGCTTTGGTAAAATCACTTGGTTTCTTTCTTTAAAATGTTCAATTCAATTATCTAATAGCCTGATTTTAAGATTATTGGATTGATAATCAAATTAACCCTGCCTTCAACGATACTTCTGACTGCTTCACTTCCGCTATTAATTATATTCACTACCTTTTCATTCCTTTAACTTCTACTAAAGGGAATTCAACTAGTAGTCTCTCTTGAACCACGGAGGGTTTCATACCTTAATTTCGCCTGCCTACGTGAAAGTGTTTGTTCAGTGTTACGACCTACTGTCAAGCATATCGAGCCTTTGACACACTGTATACCTACTGTACCAGCCCGGCACCCCATTCTGTGCTGACTCATTAAATGAAGTCTCTCTTGACCCACAAACCGATTAACATATCTCTGCGCCATAGTTGTGTCTCTCAGTGCTGTTCGGTGGCATAGTTTTGAGTTAAGTCCTACTTAGAAATGGGCATAATCGATATTTTTCAATCAATCGATTGTTTATAATCGATTATACAAATAATCGAATGATTTCACAATCGATTATTTATTATAGAGGGGGTTGAAATAAAGAAAAAAACGTGAGACAAATATTGCGATACCTAAAATATGAGGAACTTAGCGGCATGGCAGTGCGCCCGACATAGCGCGGGTTTTTGCTTCGAACGACACGATAACGAAAAGTCTTTAAATTACTACTCATAATCGCTGCTTCATATTCTACTTAACCCTTATCGGTCGGAAATAACCATTTTTAAATGTGAAACGTTCTCTCAACTTCGTACGACACTACAGGAACATATTTTAGGGTAGCGACGTCAGCTGGGGCCAGATTTTCTATTTCGTCTCTACACTACACCGCCCCTTCCACGATTCGGGTGACGTTCTCCACAGTGGTCCAGCCCTGATTACGGTGGAGAACTGCGTCCATTTTTTGTCCAAGTCTTTCCTCAATCGGACCCGGCCAACCCTTACTTCTCTCCTTAAGTTCCTCGAGGAGAGTTACAGCCTTCGTCAGCTCTAAACCGAGAGTCTCCAGTTTTTCAATTATATTTGTAAGGTCCCCAAAATGAGGTTTAATAAATGCCAATCGCTGAGTGACTTGGCGGTTGTTAAGGGCACTCATTGCTTTTGGGATGGCCAAATTTGCCGAATCTTCGAAGCCCTCTATGACCTTAATGTAATACTCTAATGCACGTGTTGTGCATTCATTTGGGTAACGAAGCCATTTTAATCCGATAATAAGGGCAGCAGTCTATGAATCGTCAGTGGTAGCTTTGTCCGGGATTAAGTCGAAAAACAAGAAAACAAGCCTGCAAGGTACCAACAAGTAGGGACTGGTAAACCCCCTGTCCTAGCAGAAGCTTAGGACAGGGGGTTTACGTGCACCGTTAGACAGTGAATGACTTCTAATCCTTAAAAGGTTTTGGTACCTAGATAATATAATGTTTGAATAGAAAAAGCATATAAAATATGCACCTTAGTGGAAATTCCTCTCAAAAAGTAGAATATTTATGCGAAAATATGCAATAATATACACTTATGCCGGAAATATGCAATTATATGCAATAATGCCCGAAATATGCAAAATATGAATTTTTAAATTTGAATTTTAAATGGCCTAGTGCCTTCCAAACATCATAATTCGTAAAGAAAAATCACTTGGGGCAGTAAAAAAAAGATATGCAAAATCCGAACTCTACTTATCACTTTCTTGATCTCTTTCAAGCCTATATTGGAATTACTTAAAAAAAAAAAAATATGTAATACAAATTATACACGGAAAGAACAAGTAGAACGTTCCTCCTCATAGGAATCTTTTTCTAGCCATGGCACAGATTTTAAACCTATAGTAACTCTCCTCTTATCTTGAATAAACGTTTGAGCTCAGAAAACTATAATCATATTTCGAATCGTTTTCATAATTTTATGAAAAAGATGATAAATTGACATTAGAAGGCGGCAGCATTTCGATTCCGAATGACAGTGCTCGGTATCGGTAACTTAACTGGGTTGGGCACAAGGCCTATGCATCCGATCATGAAAAGATTTGAAATGCAAGCGTCGAAATTTCGATTTCGAGCTCAAACATTTCGATTCCAAGCATCCGATTCAAGAATAAATTATATTTAGTGAACGAGCAATGGATGGAATTTTGATTACGAGTGATCGAACCCGGAGTCGATCACTCGATTATGAGAACGATTTCGAATAATAATCGAATTGTGTTGAACTAACTTCGAGCGATCAAATAATCGGTCTCATATGCCGATTACGATCATTCTATTATTGTTGCATAATCGATTAAACGATTATTTTAATCGATTATGCCCATCACTAAGTCCTACTGACTGATCTAATGTGACTCTGGCGTATAGTGTACACTACTGTACTGGATCAATGTTACTTCAATGTTACTTCCAACTACTGAGTGCGACGGGTTTTAATATAATTTCTCTTTTCATCAACTTGAATCCACTGCTTGCGGAATTGCGACCTACCACCCTATACTGGGAGTGGGAGTGTATTGTGAAGCGGAACAAAGCCACCACCTCTACCCATCCTAATACAGCTTACTCCGAAAAACATATTTTTCTGTAACTATTATTATTTTTACTTTCTCATATAATGAGAAAAGTATTGTGATGGCGCGAAAATTCTATTTTGAGATTTTGGTGGATTTACACGTTTTGAGGTGCCCTGAGTCGCAAAAAAGTGGTTTTTAATAAATATCTGTCTGTCGTTTGTCTGTGCAGACGCCTGGAGCCTTAAACACTACTGGGCAGATTTTGACGAAATTTGGCATTCATGTTCAGAACAACCATGCTTCGAGGCGGAATCGAGAAATGAATTTTAGCTCCGAATTTTGGGGGCGCTACCCCCCAAATACTCTGAAAAAACGTGATTTTTTAAAATATTATTTATTCTTCTGTGATTTTTTTTTCTCGAAAACGATTCCGACTATTTTGATTAAAAAATCTAAAAAGTAGTCCATTTAAATTCAAATCTAACGATATAAGCCGTTTTCCCGGGAAAAATCTAGTCCCTGAGAAAATAGCTTAAAACGTGGACAGAGAGAGGCCGGGTTCGATTACCCACCGAGGAGAAGTTATTTTTATGAGAAATTTTGATGACATGTTCAATAATAATAAAATGGCACCTATAAAAAAACTAAAACTAATAAATGGAATACACTGTACTGGGTGAAGTAATTATGAACTCGTATATGAGAAAGTTTGTCTGAGTTGTCTCGGACCGATTTTGTGTACTTAACCTTTTTATTCTTTTTGTAAAACTTTATTTATACCTATATTTTTTTTCTTTCAAAAATTACACAAAGTTCAAAGTATTCAGTTTTTGTTTTATTCATGTTCATCGTGACATTTTTTCACACACTGGCATAAGTGTGGTTAAGTATATTGTACAAAACATCTCTTTGTCTTGATACTTATTTAGAATAAGGAATTTTATAAATAATTATATATCCATTTATACTAAAAAAAAAACAGAGGGGAGTTGGGAGTAACAATCTAAAAAAAGTACCGAAATGATAATGAGGTATAAAAGAATTCTTTATAAGTATCATCATTAAAGTAATTTTCTATGATTTAGTTGTATACTATAGATAAAGATATATGTAATATGTACCAATGTACCTACATTTAAGCTAGTTACATCCACATCTTTATCGATTGCCTTTGCTATATATGTATTTCTCTTATAGATGGACTTGTGGAAAGATCTAAATTAAGATACAATAAGACTTATTCGACAAGAGCCAACTGTATGAATTAGAAAGTGAATGCCGAGCCATCCTGAAAAATATTAATCGTTGAAAAGGGAAGTAAACAGTTTGAGGGTACCTTATAATACCACTTTAAGCCCTCATAAGAAGTTGCGACCGGACCGTAGAAACGTTAAAGGTCACATCTTAAGAATTTATCAATTATATTAAAAAGTGTTCAGGCCACTGAACAATCTTTTTGCTTGCTATTATGTACATAATCAGATAGGCAAATCAGCGCTTCGTCATCACACGCCTGGGTAGACGAGCCCGCAATACTACCCACAGTTTCGCCTGGTTCTGCCATCTATAGCCCCATAATTTGAGGGCTATTACGATAGATCTTCATTTAGAACAGTGCCATACTGCCAAACCTGTCGACGCCGTTACATGAACATGCTAAGAAGAACACTGCACATTGCACATGGTTATAGACGCTAACAAGTGGAAGTCCACAAATAGTTCATACTGTACAATTATTCATATATATATATATACATTAATTTTGGATATCCATAGTATATTACATTAATCTTATCAGTTTCATTTATTACCACATTATCAAACGTTATCTCGCAGTGCCAGTGATCAACACAATTACAGCTTCACATTATTTCACCTCGCTCACACACACACCACACATTCATCCGTTCACCAGTTAGGAATTATTATTATATATCACTCATTATATATGTAAGCATTTTTATCTATATATACATTATATTATCATATCATTATTCACCTTGTGTACTTATTTTATTACAATATTTTTAATACCCTATCTTACCACCCTATATCTACAGTCCGCTCAATGTCTTTATTTATAGACCCGGCAGCGGAATCAGGCGCAAGCCCTTCCGTACCGAACAAAAAGGGAAGGACAAAATGAATCCGGGAAAAAGGCCAAGATCTGGGTACCAGCAGTGGTGCACAGAGATAATAAATATACAAGATAGTCAACTTCCCTCGTGTAAGAGCGTTACTAAGGTTAGAGTGGGGGAGAACCACTTCCTTACAGTTTCGAATAGACAGTAGCGACCCCAGTGCCGGATTTAGGACTTTTGAGGCCCTAGGCCAAATTTTACTAGTGCCCCCCCCCCACATTGTTTTTTCATCCTAGTTTTTATGAACTATAAAAGTTCTATAATTGGGTTTTCTTTTAATTTTTTTACAAAACCGTCATGGTAAGTTAATATTCGCAGGCCTAACTTAACTAAACTAATGTCAAGAAAGCATAATAAACTATAATAAATTTAAAAAACTTATAAATATAAAATGTATAGTTCAGGGGATAGCATGTAAAAGAGTGTTAACATCAAGTTATCTTTTGGTGCCTGTAAAAAATATGTGGTCGGCTAAGTTCATCTGCGGGACATAAGCTCGTCAACTTAGCAATAGGCATTTAAAAGAAAAAAATATAAATAAAATAAAAAAAATTAAAACGATGGAGAGCGGCCATGTCCTGGCCATTTAGGTGAAAAATGTGATTTTCAAGATCCTGAGTACAAAATTAGTTAGTAGACCAAAAATCAAGTTGATGTTAGCTTGTCACATGATAGGTGACCACTCTTATTTGGAGTAATAATTGAATAACAAACCTATCAAGTGACAAGCTAAAATCAACTTGATGTTTGGTCTACTAACTAACTTAGTACTCAGGGTCATGAAAATCACATTGCCCACCAAAAATGGCGGGACATGACCGCTCTCCACAGGTTTTTTTTTTTTTCACATGCCTATTACCAAGCTACATCTGACGAACTTAGCCGACCACATATTCTTAAAATGTACCAAAAGATTGTTAATACACAAAATTTTAGCTTGATGTTAGTCAGACACTTCTTTGCTAGCTATCTCCTTGACTAGTACTTTTGTTTAAACTTTAATAGAACATACAATACAATTATTTGTAAGCAAGTTTGAAAAAAATAAACAAATTACTGCAGTAATAAACTAATGTAATGATGAGATTATATCAATAATAGTCAACTTACTTATAAATAAACTTTTCGTGCCTTCTGTGATGAAAATTCTTTAATTAAATCACTAAAGTACAATTGTTTCACCATTCAAAAGGTGAGGAAATTTGTTTTAAAAACGTTATCCTGCTTGCCCATAATACCCTTATTAAATTAATTTGATATACTTCAAAACACAATGTTTTGGTTAATAAGAAATTTGTGTTCAACATTCTTGGTAGCATAACTTTTTAATTTGTATGGTAAATGAATAAATTTGACCTCATGTAAAACTGGCCCGTTTAATAAGCTTTAAAATGATATAACTTGTTAATAAGTTTGCTTCAAGTTTTCAAACTTATTTGGATGAAAATGAGGTAATAATTGACAAGTTTATCAGTTTCTATGACTTTTAATGACCCTAAGACTTGGTGAAAAAATAGAAAGGGTAACAATAAATAAATAAAAAAAAAATCACTCCTTGTATTAACAAAATGAAAAATTGAATAATGTAGTATAGAAAAGTGTACATAATTGTTTACAAAAACTTAAAGCAGCCCTCCCCCTCCCACCGTTGCTAGCAACGGTGCTAGCACCGTTGCTAGCAACGGTCCATTAATAGTATCCCACCGTTGCTAGCAACGGTGGGATGCTATTAATGGATCTTCTGCAGCATTCCCATGTACTCGTACTAAGGTAATTTAAGGTATTCATACGCTAGTTATACTTGGTGCCCATTAAGTCTCTTAATTGATGTTAATCCCTTGAAAATGAAATCCAAAGTAGTCATTACGTACAGGGTTCATTTAGCAGTACCTCATTCATCAACAGGGTACCTGAAATACACAAATAGAATGTGATTAAAATTGTTTACGACTGATACGAAATTTAAACATTATATCTCTGTTTAGATGCGTGGAAAGTGATTCTTTTCGTAGCTGTATTCATTTCGCATGCGCGTTTCATAATCGTGCGATAAGGTGAGGAATTCTTCATCTTAACGCACGATTAGCGAGTTTGTTTACATTTAACAAAACTAATTTGCTGTTTGTTTAATTAAAGTAACTGTTTATATCAAGTTTTTAGTGAAAAACAAAAAGTGATTTAAGTGATTATGACGAAAATAAGGAGAATAATACGCCTCCCGAAATAATTAATTCAATGAATTAATGTCATCTTAATCAAAAGAGAAATACGAACTTACATACAGCAAGTTTATTACATTCTTCTTTCTGTATTTATTATTAAAATCCACAATCGTAGATAAAGTACGGTACGTAACTCGTGGGAAAACTGCATTTTGCTTTGCTCGTGCGGTTTTACTACCCTCGCTGTCGTTCGGGTGCAAACTCCACACTCGCATGCAAAATGCTACTTTCTGCACTAGACGCGTAATGTACTATTATATCTACTAATTACATAGAAAAAATCTTATGATCTCAATTTCCTTTGCAATTAATCTTTGAAATTATAAAGTGTATTATTACCTATTACTAATACGTATAAATATATATTTATATATAAAAAGACTAACTATCTTGTTAAATAAAATGCATTATTATAAAAAAAAAAACAAAAAAAAACAATGAAAATAAACAAATGTGAATACATTAACAAATTAGCAATGAAAAATAATGAGTACAATTTTCCAGAACATGCATGCCACATTTAGTGGAAACCCCGGTAGACGCGTGTGCACAGACGGCAGATGAAAGAGACTTTTTTGAATTTTGAAATCTCTGTCGTCTGTCCATTTTTTTTGGATTCGAGGGACCTTAAAACTTGTAAATCCATCCGGATCACAAAATCGAATTGCCTTGCCATTGCAATACTTTCTCTCCAAAATATACTACGTATATGAGAAAGTAAAAAAGTAAATAAGAAATAATTGAAGCTTTTAATTCAAGTGTAATTGTTCTCCAGTGTACTAAAAATCGGTTAAGGTATAAGGTAAGCTGTGAGGAAAGGTGTAGGGCACTCATGAATCTATGAGTGTTACTAAAGGCTCACCTACATACTCGAGCACCATCCTACTTACATAGGAGGTGGCTTTGCACTTAAGTATTTGCTCTCGACAGTAGCTCTCTTAGAGTCAAAAGGCCCAAAGAGTACCTCTCAAACTAAATTTTCACTTGATATCAGTCGAAAAACTCTGTTACAACGTTAAGTAGAATCCTTTGACAAACAGCATTAACAATATAAAAACCAACCCAATCCTCTTTATCTTTCAAATCAAATTATTAACAAATATATAATATATTCATCAAAATTATTCATATTTTAGCTTTCGGAGTTCAAGATTTATTATAAATCAATATTAAGATTTACAGGGTATGAAAGATATATTTAAATTATAAATAGCATATATGACGAATGCTATAATATATTTTATAAACTCCCCGTCAAAATTAACGCACCACTTTTATATTTTTGTGCTTACACAAAAGTTGTTCAATTAGGATCTTTTTTCTATTGTATTCATCTCAGGCGGACCTATTTCGCCTCTGTCGATCATATCCACACTCCTGGAACCGCCGAAAAGCTCGGCCGATTGTAGTGAGATGCACTTTTAGTCGACAACCAACCTTTTGAGAAAAGCCTTTCTTAACCCATCACTACGTGTTTAATCGCTTTCTCCATAGTTAAATTAGGAGGTCTATTCATGTTGACACAAACAAACAACTGTATTAACTAATAACTATGTGAGAGCTCTCATTTAATCAATTGAAAATAACAGTGAATCATTAATGATGATTAAATATAATTCATTTATGATGATTACATATAAGATGATGATGATTGATGATGATTAATGAATCATTAAACATCAGTATAAATTAGAAATAGTCGAATCAAAGAAATATAAAGGTGGTGCGTTAATTTTGACGGGGAGTGATGTATGTATGTATAAGTAATGATTGTGGAAGATAAGCTTTAATACTATTCAAAACCCTGATATAATTGTTATCATACTTGATTAGTTTATGAACTATGATTAGTCAGTGACCGACTAGGAGTCAACTAAACAACTTTATTATGATTCATTTCAAATTAGACGATTTAAAATAGATTTTCATAATGTTATTTTATCTACGATTGATACGAAATATAAACATTATATCTCTGTTTAGATGTGTAGAAAGTGATTATTTACGTACTTGTATTCATTGCGCATGCGCGTCTCATGGTTCTGAAGAATTCCTCTTCTTTACCACGCTAGCGCGGACAGTACCTGTTTATATCGAGTTTTTAGTGAAAAACAATGAATGAATCAAGTGGCTTTGACGAAAATTTAGAGAATAATACTCCTCCAGAAATAATTAATTCGGCAAAAAATACAACTCAAGATTAATGCCATCTTTATCAAGAGAAGAGATACGAACTTACATACAGCAAGTTTATTTTTTTCTGTATTTATTATTTAAATCTAACAATCGTAGATAAAGTACGGTACGCAACTCGTGGAAAAACGGCATTTTGCTTTGCTCGTGTGGTTTTACTACCCTCGCTGTCGCTTGGGTGCAAACTCCACACTCGCATGCAAAATGCTACTTTCCACACTCGACGCGTAATGTACTATTATGTGGTACAGCTAAGACCTCTAACAAGGTTAGTACTAGTTTTCTTTTTATAAATTCTAAAAGTTACATTTATATAATATTGACTGTGTATTTTATACGTTTGAAAATTTTATTAAAAAAGAGGTTCCAAGATCCCAAACTAAGGGATGAAATGTCACCGCGCATATAATAGCTATTACTCACGAGCAGTAAGGGCGTTATTACAGGCCGAGGGCGAAGTTTGAAAGCATGAGTGCGTAGTACGAGTGCGTTTAACGCCCGAGGCCTGTCATGTCGCTTACTGCTCGTGGTGCGTACATTATTTTATCGCCCACCACATGTAAACTAATTACTCATCTTCAAAACAATAAATGCATATTAAAGTTACATCAAGGTTAAATTAGTACCAAAACAAACCGCAGTTATAAAAATATTGATTGTCACTAATTGAACAGCTGACGCTGAGAACTACTAGCGCTTCCTGCACGCCGCGGCCCGGCCAGGAAGCGGACTCTGCTCGAACTACTAGCGGCCCTGTAAAGATAAAGCATGCATTTTTTACAGGCCCCAGGGCTGCAAAAATGGAACTTTACCGGCCGCTCAGGATAGGAATGTTTACAAGTGGAGGGCGATAATAGCTATTTACGTACCTAGAGCAGTAAGGGCGTTTAACGCCCGAGGCCTGTCATGGCACTTACTGCTATGTGGTGCGTACACTATTTTATCGCCCACCACATGTAAACTAATTACAAAACACGTAAACTATTTTGCCGTAATATTCAAAAACAATAAATGCATATTAAGTTTAAATCAGTACCAAAACAAACCGCAGTTATAAAAATATTGATTGTTTACAAATTGAACAGCTGACGCTGAGAACTACTAGCGCTTCTTGCACGCCGCGGCCCGGCCAGGAAGCGGCCGCTTCTCGAACTACTAGTGGCCCTGTAATGAAAAAGCATGCATTTTTACAGTCCCCAGGGCTGTAAAATGGAACTTTACCGGCCGCTCAGGATAGGAATGTTTACAAGTGGAGGGCGATAAAGTAATTTATTAACCCCTCTAGACCTAGAATAAAATATAATAAGGGAAAATAATATTATTAGACCAAGTTGAGTATGCTTATTGTTGCAGGCTAATAATAAACTTAATGCGATGAAATTAATAATAGCCTGTAAATTCCTTTCCAAATGAACTGATAAATTAAGTGAAGGGGCATTAATCAGGTTTAAAGGATAAGTTGAAGAGCTATGGGATAATTGGCGTTATATCCTAGACATAATTCCTTGCGGCTAATTTCTCGATGAGAAGGAGATAAGAGGATCAGATAAGAGATTGTTTGGAAGCGGGAGAGAACGGTGGGGTATACAGAAAAAAGTGTATTTTGGGCCAGCTGATCCGGTTTAATAAAGTGGAGAGCTGAGGTTAAGACCTGACCCTCGGGCTCGGGGTTAAGCTATCCAGGTCCCACCCTCTTCCAAACGATGCCGCATCTTCTTATAACACTTGTATAATCTGTTTGCAGTAAAGATTTTCCCTTACCCTCAATCTTTCTTCTAAACTCCCATTAACCCATTAATCATTTTTGTACTTGCTAAAAAGTACCTTATCTGCTAGAATTAGGTACCCTTGTCCTAATACAAGTACTAGATGGGTAGGACGAACCACTTGTTCGAACCTAGCAATTAGACCATCTTATAGGCTCATTTTACTAGCCCCGTGGTAAAGAGTCCCAACCACTTCGCGCACCATACCTCTGAACATTGTACCGAAGCGAGTATGATGTGATCATTAGTGAGCCATATAAATCTGATCATCACGACCTCGTACCACCCTTGGTTCAGTGATGGCCGAGAAGACGTGGTAAGTTTTTTAAACGAGGGGCTCTCACAAGGCTTAGGTACCCTAAAATAACCTGAAAATCTTTTGACTGTTTTGTCTGCAAGATTTCAATTTTCGGGCTCATTCTCTAGCTTTGAAACTAAACATAAATATACAGTATCCTTCACTATCTAGTTATTGTCTTAAATTCTATATCGTTCCTAAAAAATGTTGGTATCAGCCATTAAATAGGATTTTAAATAGGATTCAGCCGCGCAAGCGGCACTGGGTTCCTCTTTATCACAGCGAAATACATGAAGGAAACCTTTGGTCTGTTTTGTTTGCAAGATTTCCATTTTCGGGCTCATTCTCCAGTTCTGAAATTAAACTTAGATATATATTGACTTCAACTCTATATTGTTCGTGTAAAAATTTATGCATAAATCATGGAATATTCGGATTTTAGATGATGTTTTATACAACAAATTCTCTTTAAATTAATCCTTTGTCATTTGGATTGAATTTTTATATTACAGCTTTGCTGGAGGTTCTAGTAAATCTATTTTTAGAGGAGATATAAGTACCTGTTTTATAGAATCATATTATAAATATTTATTATCTCACATCAGAAGTACACGGTTCCTCGTCTTTCAAAGCAACAAGCAGCTGAGGAAATAACAACACGCGGAGTTCATCTTACGATTAATGAAATACTTATATAAACTGTTTGGTCCATTTGCATGGAAGAACTTAAATCTCAGACTCGCATTTCAGCCATGTAATTAAACATAAGAACTAGAATAAGCAATCCTAAAGATAAGTACAGAATATAATAATAGTGGAAAGTTCAGGAAGTTAAGTTAGAAATAAAAGTTTCTTCAGAACTCCTTTGTATCAATTATACCTACACTAGTGAAATAAGTGGTGAATACTATGATTAATATTACACTATACCTACACAATATGCCTAGAATACCATAATTTTTATTCGAGAAGAAAGATTTAGGCTAAGTAGAGTTGGATCAAAGAAGTTTTGCTCATACTGCTTATATTTATCATTTTTTAGATGAGGTTTCTTTGTCCTAAATTGTTAGAAATTTAAATTCCGCAATAATTCTATCGTTATTTCAATTAAAGTTGGAATCCCAGAGGAGGCTTTGAAGTACAAGAGGATGCCCCTTTTTAAGTACCACTCGTCCTTTTCTTTCGGTATGGCAGGGAAAACCTTTCAAAGGAAATTGCTGTTGTTAAACGAAACTCGAAACTGACATATTTTAATAGGTGGGGAAGCCTATCCGAGTAGTGTCACTTCTGTCAAGTAATTTTTCAGGCTTAGAGATTGTTTAAATTATAATTATACTAGCCGCATCGGCACGCTTCTCGCGCCTTATCCGTCTAGAAGTTGGCGCTATATGTGAAAAATAATTAAAACAATATAATTAATACATCTTAATTGTTACATAATTTCTTATTTAGTACAAGTAGGTATTTTATTTTTTTATTTATGCTTATTTTTAATCATTTTATCTAAATTAAATATATGTCCAGATGTTTTTTTTTTTGTTTTCCATTATAAATTAATTTTTATATTTATCTACTTTGCAGTTAGGTATTATTTAGATTATGCGTTTTATTTAACTTTAATACCTATATATTTTTAATTAAAAAGGGAATTATGGAATAAATTTAACTTTATTTTTTTTATTTTATAATTTTTAATTATTCTATTTTATATTACCTTCAATTTTTAATTTTAGGCACAATGAGTCTATGTACCAAATTTCAGATCTCTAAGTCCACTGGAAGCTAAGATAATAGTATCTGATTAAATCCTAGATAGCTGTCATATGTTGAAGTGGAAGTACCTTTAATTTTCTTCTTTAGCTACTATAAGTCTATGTACCAAATTTCAAATCTCTAGGTCCACTGGAAGCTGAGATACTAGTCTGTGATTAAATCCAAGATGGTGGCTATAATCAAAGATGGCGGCCATATGTTGAAGTAAAAGTGTCTTTAATTTTCTTCTTTAGCTACTATAAGTGTATGTCCCGAGTTTCAGATTTCTAGGTCCACTTGAAGCTGAGATAATAGAATGTGAATAAATCCAAGATGGCGGCTATCATTCAATATGGTGGCCATATATCGATATCAAAATGGCCGCACTTTTCTATTTACTTTTCTATTTTTTTTTTTTATTTTTTTTTTTACTTTTCTATTTTTTTGTACACTCTATCTGTGTACCAAATTACAAATCTCTATGTCAATGGGAAGTCGGAGAATTAGTGATCAGTCAGTCAGTCAATCACTGTCACTCATAGTTTTATATATATTAGTGTGAAAAAATAGTAAAAATTAATTTGAATAGTTATTTATGCACCTAGGGAGTAAAGTAAGCCATTATTCCCTGAGCGAATAAGTTGGTTCTTGAGGCGAAGCCGAAGGAACAATGGTCTCTAAATCCCTTTAAATTATATTTAAATAGTATAAATATATATATATTATTGACAAATCCTGATAACAAATGTAGCCCAACACTCAGGGATCTATCCAAGGATTGTCATATTTTCAACTTAACCTTGAGTGACTATTGCGGGTTTAGCATACCCATAATTTATTAAAATTTTAATTTCTTCCCCTTTCAACAATCTAATTTCAATTTCTAACCTCATATTAAATATAATGAAAATCCTATTAGATAACAACTAAAAAATTGTCACACTTCTAAAAATTACAAAGAGGTTGTACAACTTTACAAAAACTCTAGTTCAAATTACTTGTTGTAATCAATAAAAAAACAATGTAACCTAGGTAAATAGTCTGCCATATAACGTAGCACTTAGCTTCCTCACGTACTATTTCGTATACTTTAATGGTTTTATGCTTTTATAACCTATTATTGTCAAAGTTATTTCATTTTCCCAAGTCAAAATTTTTATGTCTCCAATTTAAAAAATTCCAAGACAGAAAACATTTCAGACATCAGGGGACATTTTGCGTCCCTTGTCTGCCTTTTACTCAATCTTTGCGAACCAAAATTATCTTAAAAGCTATTCGTCCGATATTAATGAAATTTTTATGGTAGGTCATTATTAGCCAGGTCATATCATTGCTGAATTGCTGGTCCCATGTAAGTTGCAATCTTCTGCTCTTATTTGTTGTTTCTCTTCCAAATGCGCACAGACATACATTTATTTACACCCTATATCTTCAAAAGTACTCATCTGATTTTTATGAAATTTAAATTGTTTGTTCATAGAAACCAGAGGATAACTCTAGATTAATTTCATACGTCTGCGCTCTTAAAATGTTGCTAAATTGATACTTTAATTAATGTAAAATAGTCTGTCAATTAGCGCATATAGCTTCCTCAAATACTATTTCGTTAACTTTAATGATTTTATGCTTTTACAACCTTTTATTTGACAAAATGGGTTTGATTTTTTTTCATGATTTTAAGTATCAATTTAGCAATTTTGAAGAGCGCATATGGTTGAAATTAATCTGTGGCGATCTGTAAGCTACTTTCGAGCAGCAAAATTTCATAAAAATAAGATGAATACTTTTGAAGACATACGTGAAAATAAATGGGCACAGAAGGCTGGAACTTATATGGGACCAACAATGGGCTTATTATTATGCTAAGAGAATTTCTCAGTATACCAATTCTCTAAGAAAATTAAATAGTTATATTGCAAAACAAAAAAACTATTCAATAGGTAATTAATTGGGACATTTAACATCAAATGTTTTTTGAACGCTTTTAGAGTTTTTGGATTTAAATTTAGTATTACTATGTGATATGAAAAAGTTTTGTCACAATATGGCTAACCGATTTATTTATATTGGCTCTGTTAAATTAATTAATGTCGACGAACACTACAGTCCCCCCCGGGCATGCCCGAATCGGCATGCCTAGCGAATGACATAGACAAGAAGACCCACGTAGTGTTCTACACACGATCCTGGGCCAAAACATAAATTTGCTCTTAAAATCCACAACTCCCTTATCCTATCTTTTTCCTGTTTAAGCCAGTCAGTTAATTGAATAAATTTAATTCCATCGGCAAAAGTCCGAATCGACTCGAACCTCATTAAATTTAATGCTGGGCCATGCCGGCAATTGGGACAACTTAGTTTATGCTTCCTCAGATGAACCCAGATATATCTACCATCTATACTATATATCTGCCAGCAGATATATAGTGTTTAATGAATTTAATTCCATCGGCAAATATCCAGGCCTAGCCGACAATCGGGCTAGTACAGTGTTTAATAGACATGCGTGTTTCATAATTCTTCACCTTATCGCACGATTAGCGTGTATGTTTACATTTAACAAAACTAATTTGCTGTTTGTTTAATTAAAGTAACTGTTTTTTTTTTTTGTATTTATTAAGTACTGTACGCAACTCGTGCGAAAACTACATTTTGCTTTGCTTGTGTGGTTTTACTACCCTCGCTATGGCTTGGATGCAAACTCCACACTCGCATGCAAAATGCTACTTTCTGTACTAGACGCTTAATGTACTATTATTATTTTTTTTTAAATATCAATAACAGCGATTGTTAAGAAAAATTTCAAAGCGTGGTTTCATTTTTAATTGTTAATAACACAGGTTCTTCTCAATATTTTTCGATGAAATAAAAGCCTCTAACATGCGTCATATGTTAGTTCACACCACAGTTTTGGGCTAATAAAGTCGCACCAGTGGCACGCCTAAAAGTAGTCAGTTAAGGAAAAAAGTTAGTCAGTTTTGGTTTTTGTAATGTATGAGGTTAAAAAGTATTCAGATATGTTGCAATTCTAATCCACGCAGAACACGGAAAACTTGTATTTTATATAGATATTAGCTGGATATCTGTGCTTTGGGGAGATTAATTTAATTGTACGGTATAAAAATAAATAAGTAATTAATTATTATATGTAATAAAATATTCATAAATTCGCTTCTAATACTCCGGTTCACTAAAAACTTCACCAACAGATTAGTAATTGCTCGTAAAAGGATAATACGAAGCTCGATGTGACTCGAGCCGAAGCTAACAGACTACTGCAGATTTAGCATATGGAAGGAAGTATTATAAAAATGTCCCCATTGAAACGAAACTATTTCCTAAATCTAGAATACAGAGTTGTTTTGAGGTATTTTTTATTTTTTTTTCCACCAAAAAATTGACCAAGCCTAACCCTTGTGAAATGTTTCGTCGAAAAAGTTAAAAATAAATAAGTTCTTTAAGAGCTTTTCAACTTTACACATCATGATAGGTTTTTGCAGTAATTTGATCATTGTTCCCATGTAATAATAATCACTTAATGATTTTAGAAGGTCCAATAAATGTATTTAACAAATACTTTTTTTATCACTCAAACCTTAATTTATAACATGTATTAGGTACCTTTTAAATCCAAAGTATTAAAATATACAAAATAATTTTACTATCGTGTTCCTGGTCTCATCAATTAGGTCAGTAAAATAAGGTATGTAAGTGTATTCCAATTTTCATTCAAATCTGTTCATTCCATTTTACCCCCTCTTAAATGAAAACTGTTCAAACAAATGGGAAGCTACTACAAAGAATAGCATCACCAGATTTCATCTTGAAACCAATGATCGACATTCTCGATTCGATATGACATCGATTTGTGAGACATGGTTAACGACCAAACACTTCGCACAAATGTGAAGACTTTGGAAGAAGAAACAGTATACATAGGGATCCGTGGTTCTTAAATAAAAAATAAAAAAATAAGCCTTTTTATTTATCCACGTATATAAAGAATTTACATAAATTTGATTGTGCTTACATATTTTTAAGTTACAAATAGTTCGTTACTTCCATTCCTTAAATAAAAAGAGAAATCTATACAAAATTAACAAAAATATATTATATTATAAAAATAAAAATAAAAATGATCTCCATGTCATGGATATTTAGCCCAACGTTGGGCATAGGCTTCTCCCAAATTATTCCATGTTTTCCTGTTAAATGCTGATCGGTGCCAGAGGGTTGCACAGAAATTGGTTATGTCGTCACTCCATCTAGTTACAGGTCTTCCTTTCTTCCTGGTAGCTCCTCTTGGGTACCTGACCGTAGTCCTCTTTGCCCACCAATTCTCCTAGGTGTCCAGCCCACTGCCATTTTAACCGAATAACTGATTCTCTTGTGTCTCTTACTCCTGTTTTCCTACGGAGTTGGACATTTCTTATTCTATCTATTCTTCTTAGCTTTAACATACTTCATTCCATTGAACGCTGGGTCAGTTCAGTTCCCCTCCTTCCAATCTCACAAAATCTTCCCTTCCATTGGTCAGTAGGAATGTTTTTTCTTTATTGATACTTAGTCCGGCATCCTTGCGTTGTTTAAATCTTCCAGCATTTCTTCTAGTTCTTATGAGGACTCGGCAAAGAGTGCGACGTCGTCGGCAAATCTTAGATTACTTAATTAATTATGACTTAATCCGTGGTTCTTATCAATATCAAAGTAACTTGGAAATTCTAAAGTATGTCTCTCTTATTATAGATGCTGTATGGCTATTAAAGAATAGCTATACGGAATCAAAAATTAGTTTCTGAAAAATGAGAATTCAAATTTTTTTTTTTTCTCAATGCCTTTCTTATACTTTTCAGAACAGAATTATTATTGTAACTCTGTAACAGCCAGATCTGTGTATGGTGTTGTTAATTTTGATTTTATTGTTCTTTAATATGATAAAAAATTGTAGCATTAATACAAAGCTATTGGGCAGATTACTATAACTGAATGTAGCATAAAGTTAGTCGTGTGATATAAATCATGTTGTACGCACTTAAAGGATTACTTATTAAACGTTTACTCTGAACAAATCCTACTAATCTGCTAGTTATTGCTTTGCCTGAGGACGGCTTTCTGTTCATGTGTGGATTGACACAAAGGTCGTGTTAGAGAGCGCATCAAGAGAGTGGGCTTAAGTCTTGCTCGCCCCTCGTTTTCAAGAGGGTTTAAACGTGATTGATATCAGTACCTCGGCCACGTGCTCGGGATAAGATAATCACTCTACTCGTTAACTTTTGAATGTTGTCATTGATGCTTGGATGATCTCTAAATCAAAAAGCCATTTGACAAGTTCTATCACTGTAAGTCCCACTTGAGGATTGCATATTGCACTTAGATAGTAACCAAATGAAACAGAGTGAAGAGAGAACTATAGAATTACTACAAACAGAATACCTTTGTAAGGTACGTCCTTCATGTTAATTGAAAATGCTCTTTCGGATGGGAAGATTTCGAAGAGCATACATTTCATATGGATCTTTATTCATAAGCTGTATAATTTAATGCTGTCACAGCCCGATTTGAGTCGACACCAAACCATAAGCACATTATATATTATGATTCATTTATTATCAACCTCTTGATTGAATCATTGTACGAAATACATAGTAGATTATTATTTAATACTTTAGGTACACTTGCAGTTATAATGAAGATACTTTCTTTACCTCTTGACTTGTCATTCAACCAATGTAGTTATCAAATTAATTTATACAATTCCTTACTCACTTTAGAGGGTGCTCTGAGATCATAGAGCATCTTTATATCATTCATCAGAAAGAAAATAATTATATTTGCTACGACGAGGTGTACGCAATAGATTCAGAAGGTTCTCCAAGATACTCTGACATCATCGCTTTCCATCCAGATAATAAAACTGCCATGATCATAGACCCTACAATAAGGTATGAAAGTAACGATTCGGACCAAGCTGTATTAGTTCATCAGGAGAAAATAAACATACTCGTATATGAGAAATGTATTGAGTACTATAAGGAAAAGTTTCGGGAATCCCACGGAGACAGAAATTTTCAAGTTCACGGACATTGGTTTGGGGCTAGAGGCACAATACCAATGAAAACCAAACTATTTTTTGACAAAATCGGCATCGATCGAAATTTCTTAAGACTCCTAGCTGAAAATATAATTTTAGATTCTCTAGGTATTATAAATAACCATATTTATTAATTAACTATACATTTTATTTTTATTGTTTATAATTACTGTTAAGTAGTTTTTAAATATCTGTTTTTAAGTAGTGTTATTCTTTCACTAACTGTACGAATGTATTTTATTTTATTTTATTTATTTAACAATTGTCTTTAGATTGATTAGTATGCTGTGTTTATAGCAATCCTTTAATGAAGGGCAGCTCTACTTTGTACTTTTTGTCAATAAAGTGTTTCTCTACCAGTGTTTCAAGTAATGGATGGATTAGAGGTTTGCCATTGATGATCATACTCATGACTGAGCCATTGCACGAAGTACATACTGGATTTTTATTTAAAACTTTGGATTTATCTTTTTATTTAATACTTTAGATACATAATTTCGGCGTTACCGCTTAATTTACTAATGTGAAGATTCAATAAATGTTACATATCCTCACTAATTACTGTGGTGGATGCTCCGGGATCATAGAGCATCTCTATATCATAAGCAGAGTTTTTAGAAATAGATGAATTAGAGGTTTGCCATTTATTATCATACTTTTGACAGGACCCTTGCACGAAGTACATGATTTTTTTTGGTCCTCTGGCTTTTTCTCTTCATCCAACCTCATTTTTTCTTAGTTTTCGATAAATCACTTATATCGCTCTTTTGTAACACAATTATATCGCTCTATCGACTACATAATTTTCTAGGTGTATTTATGTTATGTTCGTCGTGTATAATTAATATGTTCGTCAACATAATAATTATATCATGCAATCAGAGCAGAAAATTTAATAATACATTAACTACTTAAATTAAGCTACATTCTATTTACTATTCTCTTGCTTAATGTTGCATTGCAATCTGTTCATTTTAAGGAACACAAAGTTATATATATATATATATATATATATATATATATATATATATATATATATATATATATATATATATATATATATATATGCCGTGTGGAGATATATATAGTTTTATAGTCTATTTTCTATAGTTGATCCCTTATGCTTTGTTATTTACTTTTTCTCATGTTAGCGATTTAATAATATGGAATGGGAGAGTTGGTTATGACGGTTACTCCAATAAGTGATTTATTTTTGCTTTTTATACTATAAATGTTAATAATTCTGGATTTATTAATTTAATGCAAGGCCTGAAGAAGCCCAGGTATGGGCGAAATGTAATCTTCAATGTAAATTAAAAGAAAATATTTTTGATTATTTTTTATTTTATTTCTTTCATCCTTAAAGACCAACTATAGTTTTATTTTAGCGAAAAATTAAAAAAGAAATAGAGCTTATTCCTACCCTATAACAACATACGATTAACGTCAAAAGTTCAAGACGCTCAATCAGCTCAGTGTCGACGCTAAACACGTGTTCTTTGAAAACGATCAGATAAAAAAAAATAAAAAATAAAGAAATCCGTCGACTCTTTTTCACAAAAAAAAAGACAATGGGATAGGGATCGGTAGTAGTTAGCAAACAACGATGACAGAAGGTTTAGACAAGAAAGCCATTAAGCTCGGAGCCTTAAAAACAAAGGGATCTAGCACTGCAGGAGTTGCCCCGGTAGGGTTTGCCGTGTCTGCCACCCAATTTGCGTCGACGTCCTCCAAGAGCTAAGGGTGGGGAGGTTCGGCACTTGTACGGATCTAAACAAAGAGCCCACCAATAAATAATTAACCGTGTCGGAGCTTCTGATAAGACCCCTTGTCAAGCATGACAATAGTCTTGAAAAGCCCCTCCGCGGACTCCAATCAAACGGATTAATTAGAGGCTTTGTTGTCAAGGCACCTTATAGACGGGCCGTGATTCCGTCGTCGACATCGTTAGGCGGGAGACCGTGCTTCCGTGTCTCTTGTCACTTGTCAGCCACCCGTCGCTATCATTTGCAAGCGACAACAACGTCCGCTTATCTGCAAATGGAAATCAGATGCATGGCAAACCCCTGTGTATATAGGTTCAAAAGTAAGCTCGACGTAGACTTTTTTCCCAAAGCACAAACCTGGGAGATTATACTAAAATTGATTTTACCCTAAAACTTTATTAATGTCCTGTATATAATTTGAAGGAAAGCTAAACTTGTTGACCATTCACTCTTTCGTTTTGCTCTCGCTGCTCGACTCAATCTTACACAACAATCTTGTGTTTCCGGTAAAACCCAGTGTCACAAACCGATGAAAGCCGTGTACTTCGAGACTTGGATTTTACCTGAATTATGTAAACGAGTTGATAAGCTTTGAATTTTGAGTTGGTTGGTAGAGAACGCCACAATAAAAAGTTTACGTCAGATTATGTTTTAAAGAGAATTCCTTAAATTAACTTTCCTGTTCTTTAGGCGATCAAAACAAAATAAAATGTTCTTAAAAATATCAATGATCAATGTAATCTTTCCAAGGTTAACTGTTGAGCTACAATTACAACCCAAAGAGCTCAAGATAATCGTAAATTGGATAATTTGATCTTCATGAAACTGCCATTACAGTTAAGAAGAAGAAAAATGATAGAATTTGCGATGCCGCGCATAATAAACTCGCGTAGAAGAATTGCATTTTCCTATATATCGGCCATAATTATTTCCCAAGAAACATTTTTGAGGAAAAACTTACATTTCCTAAACGTCCATAAATGAGTTTTAAATGGTATGTTACATGCTGTACAAGCATTAACGTTTTATCCAAACCCACATTCTTTTTTTCAAAATGCCGGCAGAGAATGAAATTTTGTAGTAATAGTTACACATACCTTTTCCTACTATTCAAGACCTTCAAAACGGTGTCCAACAACATCATGCTTACTAAAAACTTTTTGTTTAGTTGCCCACCATATTGACCACCATCTTTAAAATATTAAGTATGAAATTTAAATAAATACATGATATTTTCTACACTTCAAGACCTGTAATTGAATTAATTGATGTATAACATGTCATGATGACTAACAATTTTTTTATTAGTCATCCGCAATATTGACCTCCATCTTGAAAATATTAAGAGATACATTTTAAAAAACTATAACAATGCTGGAATAAGTTTTTATTTTAACACGCTTTTATTTAATTTGCTTTTTTTTAAATGTTTTTGGTCTGCAAATCTTGTAAGCTAAATTTGACCCACTTTCCGACTACCTAGAAAGCTGAAATTTGTTCAGATTTTGAATTACCGATAACAATACAATAATCAGTCATTAGTTCAACATTCTAAAATTTTACAAAATTATAAAAGCGTGTCATAATTTTTTTTTAATTTTCTTTGTCATAAATGGTGTTTCCACTTACAAAATTACCCAAATGAGTTTTACATATTCAAAAGAAAGTAATAAATACAAATTCTTTGATCTATCGCATGATAGAAATCTATATTTTAGAAAATTGCTTTTTCTGTAACTAAGCTGGACTTTAAAGCTGCTTTCGTCAATGAGTTTTACAAAGTAATGATAAAATCCTGACGACGTTCAGCATATCTATACATTAATGCTCATCTTCGAATGGATACACTAAGAATGGATGGATTGAACGCCATGGAGGAAGATCCATTTGTAAATATAAATTAATAAATCCTCGATTAGTTTTACATAGTAAAACCCAGATAGAAGCCATTTTTAATAATATTGTGTGGGAAACTAGAGGGTTTCTAGAGTCCCTTCCACTCACCGCATATAACAATCATATATAAATAGAATGCCGAAGCACACAGAGACATTTACACGTATATACATGTGGAACAAGTGTACGGATGTATGTATAATCACACCGTCTCTCAAATTATGTCTTATGAATGTAAAGTCTAAAAGAAAATTCTTTAAGAAGAAAAGTCTTGCTAAAAATGATAGCAAATTATAAAAGAATATACCTTCTTAAGGATGAGAACCTTCTAGAGAGGATGTTCCGCCCGCATTTCCCATCTCGGATTTCGTCCAATTAAAAAAAAAGTGAGGGTAGAGAGAAAGGAAAAAAAAAAATATGGTTATTATGAAGAGAGGTGAACGTGACATAACAAAACCTGGGTGATCGCGTCCTTTGTAGGTGGCTTCAGGAGGGTGATGGTGGGGGTGTAGGTTTCCGGGGATCAATAATGCGTTCCGAGAGCCCGGTACCTCTAACATCAACTACCAACCACTTGGCTTACCTACCACAAGCTAGTCCTCCAACCACGCTGTCTTCTCAATACCCACCTACTGTAACCCTCACACAACTCCCAAACAATCATTAACTAATATGTAGTCGTCACACGTTCTAACATATATATATATATATATATATATATATATATATATATATATATATATATATATATATATATATATATATATATATATATATATATATATATATATATATTAGAAATAACGTTACTTTATGTCCCAAATACTTTTAATTACAATAACTTACCGAGACTTCTTTAGTTTTCTTACAAAAATATACGTATATATACGTGTGGTGTCGCGGGACACCCAGTAGGAACGAAGTTCCTTACGCTTTTTATTAAATATAAATTATAAAATTACAGTGCTAAGTATATGATACTAACTACATATACATGGCGGAGTTAGAAAAAGAGACAAAATTAAAAGTAACTATTTGTACTAGCGGAGTTAAGGTAAAATTAAAAGAAAAACTTTTTATTACATATACATGGCGGAGTTAGAAAAAGAGACAAAATTAAAAGTAACTATTTGTACTAGCGGAGTTAAGGTAAAATTAAAAGAAAAACTTTTTATTATCTTTGAAAAGAGGGTCTTACAATAAATTATGTATTGTAAATTGAGAAAAATGTAAAAAAGTAAATTTTGATTAGTTATAATTAAAGCAGATGGTTGTAGAGAAGAAAAGAACTGTCCCATCAGACTCCGTCGGCGAATTGCTCCAATTAAAATATTATAATATAAAATATAAATCACCAACACTAAGAAACTTCTGCTTGTATCAGGTTGAAATTTTACATGCCTGTTTCAATTGCATTTAAGGCGACGTGTAAGAAGTTTTATTAAAATCGTTACGTTAGAACGTAAGATATCGGTAAAAACGTTGTTATATTTATTTTAAACTTAGGTCCGCTTTAATAAATTTAGCGATCTTTATTACTTCATAGCAGTGTCGGTGTTTGTTTTACTTAAACAATTCATTTAAAAAAATTGTTTGTCCTCTTAAATAGATGAAGTTCCGCCCTAAAATTCCGATTTTAAATTTGAAGCTTACGTCTACGCAAGCGTTGCGCGGGAACGCTTGGGCGGATAACGTTGTCGAACAAACTCACCCTAGGTATTGGTAAAATGAACATGTTTACCAAATTTCTACTAACTCGGTCGTCTTTTACTCAAGTTATCGTCATCAGTAGATTTCGTGAAGCTTGGTTGCGTGACGGTGATTTTGTGACAGTGATTTTGGTCGGTTTTTTCGGATTCACTCCCGGGCTCCAGAACCTGCCATAAGGAACTTCGTTCTAAAAAATAAACTTGAAAAATAAAAAATCTCCAGTTTAAATAGACGATGTCAATATCAGTTATATCCATTACGATATATTTAAGAAATAACTTCACTTATCTTATTAGTTAACTAGTAACAGAGACTTAGAAAAACTTGCTAGTTCTACTTTAGCTTTTTTAAGAGTAAAACTTTTTGAAGAGTTGATTTATCAGATTAAGTGATATTGACAATATCACTTTTATCATATCAGGTCATCATATACCTATATTAATGAAATAACTATACGGTAGGTGTAGGAAGAAAATCAAAAAAATTAATGATGGCTAGATTAGGAGAAACTTCATTTTCACCTTTCTTATATTGCGTATTAAACTAAACAAGTAAATTAAAAAAAAAAAAAATGTTTTGATGACACACTAGATTTTTGAGTATTGTATTGTTGTCGGAAATATTATACAATATGTGCAAGTTTCAGCTTTCTAGCTTGTCGGGAAGTGGGTCAAATTTAGTTTACAAGATTTTCAGAAATTTATTAATTTATCGGCTAATGAAAAAGATTTTGGTAAAACTAATGTCCAATTATTGTATTGCCATTGGAAATACATAATTTGTGTTTCAGCTTTCTAGGAAGTGAAGAAGTGGGTCAAATTTAGTTTACAAGATTTTCAGAAATTTATGATCTATCGGCTAATGTAAACGATTTGGTAAAAATAATGTCCAATTATTGTATTGCCATTGGAAATACATAATTTGTGAAGTGAAGAAGTGGGTCAAATTTAGGTTACAAGATTTTCAGAAATTTATGATCTATCGGCTAATGTAAACTATTGGAAATACATAATTTGTGTTTCAGCTTTCTAGAAAGTGGAGAAGTGGGTCAAATTTAGGTTACAAGATTTTCAGAAATTTATGATCTATCGGCTAATGTAAACGATTTTGTAAAACTACTCGTAATAACTAATAACACTTCAGTGTTATCATAAAAATGTACGATAGACCGGATTTCTCTACAGCAAAATAAATGTTTAAATTAAATTATACTGAAGTAAAAGAAAACGGATTTAAATAAATAATGACTATGTATAAGGCACGCAGGTGGATTGCTGTTAGAAAAAAATTCTAAGAAAAATAAATAAAGTATGTTTTAGGAGGAATTGTTAAAGGCCTGAAGAAAAGGAGGTGAAATATAGCGAAAAAATGGATTGAATCAAGTTATCAATACCCTACAGACCTTAATAAGAATAAGCATAGTATAGAAATAAAGGGTAATATACTACGAACATGACCAATTACTGTATTGTCATCGGAAATACATAATCTGTGTTTCAGCTTTCTAGGTAGTCAGGAAGTGGTCAAATTTAGTTTACAAGATATTCAGACATTTATTGATAATATCGGCTAATGAAAACTATTTTATCTACGATTGATACAAAATATAAACATTATATCTCTGTTTAGATGCATAGAAAGTGATTCTTTTCGTAGCTGTATTCATTGCGCATGCGTGTTCATAATGAGGTGAAGAATTCCTCTTTTTTCCGCCCTAGGTCGGAAAAAAGAGGAATTAATCACCTTTACGCACGATCAGCGAGTTTGTTTACATTATAATTTGCTGTTTTTTTAATTAAAGTAGGTAACTGTTTATATTGAGTTTTTAGAAAAAACAATGAGTGATTTAAGTGATTATGAAGAAAATGAGGAGAATTATACGCCTTTCGAAATAATTAATTCGGCACAAACTACAACTAATGAATTAATGCCATCTTAATCAAAAGAGAAATACGTACTTGCATACAGGAAGTTTATTAAATATTTTTCTTCTGTATTCATTATTAAAATCCACAATCGTAGATAAAGTACGGTACGCAACTCGTGCGAAAACAGCATTTTGCTTTGCTCGTGTGGTTTTACTACCCTCGCTGTCGCTCAGGTGCAAACTCCACACTCGCATGCAAAATGCTACTTTCCGCACTAGACGCGTAATGTACTATTGTAAAACTATTGACCAATTACTGTATTGCCATCGGAAATACATAATCTGTACAAGTTTTAGCTTTCTACGAAGTTGGGAAGTGGGTTAAATTTAGGTTGCAAGATTTGGCTACAAAGAAACAAACTAAAACAAGAGAAGTTAAATAGAAGCTTATAAAAGGACCATAATAGCAAATGTTTTAATATACTTCAATATGGTTTACTTTATGTGTGACAACCAATACATTTTAGGAGTATATAAGTGTTTTGTACATTTATCTGATTCCAAACAGTGTTGTCATAATCTGATAATACTGGGTGAACCATAAACAACGCCGGTGTTAATTTGCACCTCAAGTTTATTTTGTTATAAAGTTGGCCGCAATATTCAAAATGTTATTTTAATCTAGTATTGCTTCCATTGTATAAGCAATTTTTTGTTTTTCGTGTTGGGCTGTTTGTTGTTGCCACAACCAGGTTAACAACTGAAAAACTGTTTTGGAAGTGAAAAACACTTTTAAAGTACAGAATGAATTAATTGGCCGGCCAAGCTAGGGTTATAATTTAGGGTTGGAGTTTTAAGGTCCCCTTGAGTCCACAAAAAATGGTTGTTAACATTTCTATCTGTGACCGACTTCGATGTAATTTAGGATATATGATCAGAGAAATAGTACCTTGATAAATCAAGGAATACGTTTTAGCTCTAAATTTGGCGATACTTCTAAAAATCTAGTTTTACGAGATACTGATAACTATATAAATTTTCACCCTCTGAAATTAGCTATTGAACGCTTCATAAACAACTCTACTAACTAAATTAGATATCATGGAACTTAAATTAAATTGAATTTGAGAAAGTTTTTCGGACCGACATTCTCTTTCTTTGACATAAAAGTTAGGCCACGTTTTAGATCCAAATGGCGTATACTTATTATAAGATATTGCTATAAACATAGTGTTACAAAGAAATGTGTTTGGTTTGAACCGAGGAAATTTTGGATTTGTTCTTGGTTTGATAATCGTACATAGTCTGTTAAGATGACAGTCTATTAATCCTATTACAGAGAAGGGTTGTAATGTTGGGACTTGTCATCATTGGTATCCTTGAATAAGAATAGAAATCAGACTTTTATGCTTCACTTTGCACAAAACGTGATGTGGAACAACTAATTTTTTGTTTATGTCCCGATCAACGCATTATGATTAGATTATTTCAGAACCTAAGTGATCAGTCACTTGTCAAATGGCATTAAGAGTGATCATTTTTACAGTCTCAGGGTTTGGAAATGCGCCTGTGGTTAGCTACAGCTGAGTATTGAAACTAAAGTGCCTACAGTGGATGCTTCTACAATTAATTTACGTCTTTTGCATCGCAATTTTAATCATAATAATTAAATTAATAAAATTGCGATGCACAACACGACACTATTAGTGAAATACTGAACAATTGCTCTTCACCGAAAGCGTGGATTCTTTACACTGGCTTTAGCAGTACAAACTAAATTACTAAATTTGCCCTGACATTTTGCTTGGATATTAATACGTATGATGATAACGAGAACATCGCTATACCTAGCGTAAGTGGGTACAATGTTCCTTTATATACACTTTTTCGTATAATGAAATAACGCTTTTCTAATCCTGAAATGAGCATAACTCTACCTCATTATGCTTTTGGCAAAGGCGTTAAAACGTTGTTGAAGTGAAGTAACATCTCGCTACTGTGCGATAATAACGTTCCTTTGCGTTCTCAGTGCTAACACTTTAACGAGAATTCGTGAGACGATGTTCTTGTGTCGCCATTGTGAGATGATTACACTTTGTTTAAATTTTCTTAAGCCTTGTGTCGCGTTCTTCGGTTTAAAAAAATAAAAACAATACTAAAGAACTTTTTCATGAATTCTGTCGCATTCTATATTATGACTTTAAAAAAATGACTAGTGTGTATTCATTAACTTGTTTCGCACTTAAATTTAAATGAGGAAGGATTTAAGAAAACCTCGTGTTATTGTAGCGAAGGCACAAAGTCGATTCAGCATAGACACGAGGTGTTAACCCTTTCTAATTCATTCATTCTAATTTCTGTAGGGAAAAGTCGAGAAGTGTTGCAATTATATGAATGTTGTAAAAAAAAAAAGCTTGTGTACAGACGTCTTTGTCAAACGACGTCACCCTTTTTACGTCATATTTGCAAAAACCACGAGCACTCTACTTTCATAATTACGAAGAAAAGGAGGAAAAAGAAGAAAAGATTTTCAGTTTAATAATAAGAAACATTTATTATTATTATTATTTAAAAAAAAGGAGTGGGGTTAAAAAAGGATTCTTTTTTACTGTCAAAAGGGAAAAACCTCGCTAAAGAGGTCAATGTATACTTACATTAAATTTCTTGTGAAGAAGCGGAGAAAAAAAACCGGCTTTGTAAAGAATTTGGAGAAGACAAGTTAAAAATAATATTCCGCGGCTTTTTTTTTAAAGTGGCAGGGTTTTTTTGAGGTAAGGATAGCGGGGTGAGGAAGAGTAGTGGGTGACTGCACAATAGCATGGAGAGGCCGGGGCCCTTTAGCTGCTAGCCGAGGAAAGCTTAGGACAGAGTGAATAAATTCATGATCGGGGGGCCCTCCTCCCTTGGAAAAAGGTGGCTCCAAGGATCCTACAAGAATCAAGAGCGGGGCCTCTGGATTTAAGCGAGGAGAGTTCTCCAGATTACTCGAGTCGAGAAAACTCATCTAAGCCATACTAGAGTTTAAAGAAGGCTTGTTCCGCTCCCTCCCCAGACATCCCTCCCCAGACCTACCCCGTCTACCCCACTTTACCTAATCCCCATCTATTTCATTTAGAACCCACCTTTGATTCTTAATTATACAGATATCTTTCCTCTTTTATCTTTCTTATCGTAGAAACTCCGATAACAAAAACCTAGCTATTTCCAAAGAGACAATACAGTAATTTATCCCCTTTGTAGATATTGTATTAATTGATATGAAATATTTGTTCTTTCCATTGAATAATATTATATATTAATCTATCTCTTCTTATTAAAAGTAAGAAATAAGCTTCTTTCTTTTCTAAAAATATCGTTTATTAAAAAATCGTAATAATTGCAGTTGTGACTTAAAAATAAAATAACCTAACATAATACAAAGAAAATTACAAGTAAGACTAAAATTCTTTAGTGGTTATTTTTAAATCTTTAACAATACAATTGTAGTTTGACAATATAGTGATTAAATTTACTTGCAGAGTAGTATAATGTCTTATAATTATATGCCGTATGCCCACTCTTGCTTTGCACGTGATTGTCCCATGTCATATTCCATCTAGCTTTTGTTTTTTAAATGGTGGATCAGAAACCTCCTACTTTGCGCAATTACATACCGTCAATGATGTCTACTGTTCCAAAGATTTATGTAATGAATGTGGCTGAGAAGCACTGTAAAGAAAACAAAATTCGTGATTCTAGAATTAGTGATTTCCGAGATTAAGTGATAGGTGATAGATAGGTAATTAAGTGGATTTTGGCATTAAAAGGTAACACATTAATGGTGGCCATAATAAAAATGAGAATGAGGGTTAGTTGTTGGTTTCTAGTAACAAAATGTCGATTCTTCTAACATTGTATTCTGTAAATGCAGAGTATGCCGGTAGATTTCAAGTTCAAGTCGTGGCTTCTGCAGGCCATGTCTGCTACACTCAAGTGCCTCAAATCACTCAAGCTTCCAGTGCCTCGAATTTGGATGAATAGGCTAGAAAATCTCCGGTCCTCCAAGACAGTGGGGGGGGGGGGGGGGGGGTAGGCGTGAGGCTAACAACTCCATAGATCAGAGCGATGCATAATCAACTAAATTTGAAGCATCAATAACGATAAAATACCACTTAATCGTCAGAAAATCAATTATCATCTGGTTCTTAAACCTCTCAAAAACCTTGTAATGGCAAAATAAAGATTTCTTTTTGCTGTTTCTTTTTTGCGCCCCGATTATCACATTATCAGGTTATTGCAGGACAGGGGTTCCGGCTTACTCATCATCTTGATGCATCAGTGTGAGATATCTCACCTTTCTTGGATTCGAATGTTGCAATAGATGTTGTCCACAAGGAAGAATATTAAACATGACCAAACATTATTTAGAGACATACGTCTCTACTTTTAATCATATTACTTCACTCTTTTAAATAATTGCAACTAACTTAGAACATTGTTGAAAAATAATCTAGTTTTATAAGGTAAGAAGACTTTAGTAAAATGCAGAAAATTTAAAAGCTCCTACTTGTTAAGGATGGCTTTTTTAGTTGAAGGTGTTTTCTAGAGGTAAAGTTGAAGGGTATGCTCGTTATTGAGTAGCTCTCATCTTCTCCTTTAGCTTCTATACAAGTATCTTCTCTCGTCCACTATTTCTACCTATTCTGTAAAACTGGTTGCATCCTGATGTAACATGGCACCAGTCTAAAGGCCCCCATACACGGTCAAAATGTTTGCGCAAACATTTTGACCGTGTTTGGGGCTGTTTGATGTTTGAGCAAACATGATATTTGACGTGTATGGCCTAAATTTGCCCGGCATCATGTTTGCGCAAAATGTTTGATCGTGTATGGGGGCCTTTAATCTGACTTCAGTTCATACTGACTATAATGCAAGAATAAATTGAAGGTCATAATGACATTATAAACTTTAAAATCAAGACATGTTTTAAAATGGTTTTCCTGCTGATTGAACCAGAAGGTGGCTTTCTACCTTGCAAGAAATTTCCAAATTGCTTTTTAAAATACCCGCTATTAAAAATTTAGTTGTCAATGGACATGTATTGGATAATGATGCCAATCAAAATGACTAAATTTGATCCAATGGACATTTTGACTCAAAATACTCGTATGTTTTAGATGCCATACGTTGGCAGGTAGAAGAGGTCATGTCACATTTTGGATATTTCGAATAATCGGCGTTTTAAGTTCTTCCCATTTTACTTCTGTTTATTAGTACTTTGTTATTTGTGTTGGGTTTTGATTTTTTGTTGAGGGGTCTCTCTAAATGTTTATATACCGTGATAAGATGCGTAAGCGTAGTGTTGGTGAGTGGTGTACCCATGTGAGACTAAAGTATATCCCAAAGTAGCGGAAAGCACTAAAGTAGGGGATAAGGGTTTGGTTGAGGAAAGGATGTCCATAGATTCCATGTCTTAAGGTGATAGGAAACGTGATTAAAACGGTTTATTAAGTATGATTTAAGGATGAGGTAGTATGTGAATGGAAATTTTCAGAGCAAGCCAGCGTGCCAAAACCTGTCAAAAGCTTGAGCTCCATCCAGGAAGACAGCTGAGCGATACTTTTTCCTCTCAATGGTAGAGGAGATGACATCTACAACTCTGTGTCATTGCTGAATGGAAGGAGCCTGATGGGTCTGTAGAAGGTCGGAAGGTGAAATGGTTTTGAATTTTCTGAGAGTAGGAAAATACGAGTTGCAGAATTAGGTGAGGTAGAGAATTCCTTTCTGGCAAGTTTTTTTTTAGGTTATTTGAAGTGATTAAATCGTCACCAAGGGCTTGGATTGAAGGAAGGATTTTAATTGTGTATGAAACATCGGAGGGATTGAAGGCTTTCGGAGGAGAAGAAAGTTGAAGAGGAGTTTATAGGTCTTCTTCTATGGTTGAGGAATGCGTATGGTCAAGGACATCGGGTTGGGGTGTGAAGAGGTTGGAGAGATGTTGGCCAAGGAGTTCTGCTATTTCTGCATCGCTTTTTGCCCATGATACATTTCTGGGGAGGAGAGGGATTTATTTTATGTTTAAGGATTTTAAGTGTCATGTACTAAAGTAATTTGTCCTCAGTGGCTAGACTTTAGGTATAGACCGTGAACTGTCTAGATTTGTAATCTGTTAGTGATGTCGATAATATCCTAGACAGTCTGTTAAACGTTAGTTTGTCTGTTGGGTAACGAGTCTGTTGCCATCTTGCCCTAGAACGTCGATTTTCTGTTATCATCGTCCATATAGTCTGTTGTAAGTGAGAGTTAAAAGATGTTCGTTTTGTCCTACAAGGAGAAGTCGCGGTCAATAGAAAGTATTGTATCAGCACGGTTAAGGTCTTTATAGCAAGGCATATCTCGTCGGAAGTCTTTAATGAAGTTTTTAAGTTATTAGTTATTTAAAAAACAAGTCTACGTGCCAGTTTATTACGGTTTCTCTTACAGGTTTAGGAGTGGGTTTAAGATCTAGAAGTGAAAGAACGGGAGTGTGGTCGGAAGATAGATCATGGAGGGCTGCAGTTTAGGGGAGGAAATTGATTATTGGACTGGTTACACAGTAATCTAGGAGAGCGGGATGCTTATATGGATCTGAAGGCTAATAGGTGTAGTCGGAAGAAGCTTGTACTTAGTAATTTTTTGATAGGATTTCAAGAAGAAGTGAGGTAGAACCCGGGGGGTTACTTGCTCTACATCCAAATTTTTGTTGTTTAGTATTATAGTCATCCCCGGCGATAAACCTAGAACCTATAAACCTAGGGACTGGAAGAGGGGACTAAAATCTTTTTATATTTTCGGCTACTGTTTTACTTGGGGGACATTATATGGAGGAAATTAACAAATTAGAAGGAGCTGAAAAGAGAAATAGTTGAAGCTTGGATAAATTCTGTTGAAGAGGAGGGATTAATAAAGTGGAAGAAGGAATTCTTTATTGCCCCCTTGTGCTGTGTTATTTGGAATTTGGATGATCTGTTCTGTGTGTTGTGCAATCTCTGATGTGAAAGTGTGATCTGATCGGGATGTGAAGCGTGTTTCTATTTTGAGCCGATCCTTTTTGTGTGTAAAAGTGTGTCGAGTTCATTTTTAAATTGGATTGCACCGTTGGCGTTCCAAAGGAGTATGAGAGGGAGTTTTGAGCAAGGGGAGGTAATTTTTGGCAATTTCAAGCATTGAAACAATGGAAGACAAGGTGCTAAGGACTATGAGGAGAGGTTTCATGTTCCATTTTGTTCAGATAGAAAGAAATTGAGGGTTTTTTGGAGTGAGGTAGTAAAATCTACGTGGGAAGAGGGAGGTGAAATAAAGGTAGGTTCTTGTTTTTTGGAAGGGGAATTGACAGTGCCTGAAGCTGTATAGCTGATGATGGATGTTGGGTGGGACGAAGTTGAGGGTAGGAATGGTGCTCAATGCTGTGAGCTTTTAAGTGGAGCATTACTGTCTCAACATTCAGAGGTCTTAGTTTGTATTAACATATATTATATTATGGGTAGGGAAACAAAAATATAAAAATCAAAACAAAGGGGTCAGAAACACTTGGACAAGATAGGAAAACTTTGTAATGTGGCAAAAGTTGAAGTTGAGAAGTTTTCTATACAACATCAAGAAACCTCACGAAGGGCTAAGCTGAGACTATAGTATCCAGACTCAGCCTGGTAAAAACTACCCCACACTGGGAACCACTCCATGATTGGAATTATCTGTCTACACCACCGAATTATTATGTAGTAGATTGTTAGAGGAGTGAACTGTTGCCGAAGGAGGGCAGGTTTAATTACCTCGCGTATTAGCCAGTCACGGAACCTAGAAGAAGATTGATACCAGCATCTGAGGTCAGCACCCTAATACGTAACCTGAATCAAATATTAAAATTTATCTATTAAATGAATTCATTGTCCTCGTCAATTTCTCTAAAATGACCCCAAAAACTAATCCAATTTTTCACATTACCGCCAATTTATTAAGTTTAAACATTGGTAAAACTATATTTGTCCTTGTTTATTTGCCTCAACGTTTTCTTTCGAAGTACCGCAGTACCACTAGTATTCGATTGTCTCACAAAGTCTTCGACTTTTCTTTAATTTATAAGATACTCCTCGCGGTATTTGTCAGAAGATAACCGAGATACTTTCCAACATTTTTTTTATAAATTTCCAACAAACGTGTGGTCTTGACTTCTAAAGTGGTCAAGGCATTGGTCAGCGCCTGAACTTTTCTTTCACCCTCTTCTGTAATCAGAAGGGTATCAAGCTTCTTAAAAATGTGAGTGATACAGGGATTCACTGCTTATTTAAAGCTTTTATATTGCTGGACATCTTATTCTTCTAAATCTATTCATTTTTATTTTCTTTTATCTTCTTTTCTTGAACAGTCCTATCATGGTCTTCACTAATGAAAAGACCGAGAAAAAAAACCACAGAAAATTTAAAGAAAATGATTCCACACTATTAATTAGGAATAAAACAATTCTTTTTATATAAATCAATATACATAAAAAACCTACACTTTAAAAATAAAATAATAATAAGTCGAAAACCATAAATACTAATTCAAAACTGCCAGATTTTATTTCAATCAATATATTTTATGGCATGAAGAAAGTGCAGTTGCATAAATTTGTAAGAGTTTTACTTTTTTCAACGTTTAAAATGATCTCCGTTTAGAAATATACATTTGCAGAATATTACTAAAGATCAATAAAGAAGTTAAGAAAGCGAAGATATTGGAGAAGGGTTCTTGCAGGTTTGAGACAAGCATCTTGAATAATTTGACCATTAATCTCTTTTATTTTCCTGCGCTTGAGATTTAGTACTAGTCACAATAGATAATGGTAATTTTAATCTTGTTTATATATGTATAATAACGGGAAGATTTGTTTTTTTGCTTGTAAGTGTTGTGCAAGAACACTATAAGAATATTATTTTAACATAAATCATCTTTTGTACATCTTTTTATGTACAAATATTTAAATCGGTTATGTATACATCTATTTATCTATGGATATACAATACATTTATTTATTGTATCTTTGATTTCAATTATGTTTGTTGTTTTTATTGTTAGCTTGCTAAATTATTTATTTTTTAAAGGAGGAACTCAGCCGACAGACTTTAGTGTCCAAGGTTCACTACGTTGACACTAATCTGAACGCTTAGCATGTTTTTCTAAAATAAACGTTTCTTTGTAATTATTTCTTCTATCAGAACATTAGATCGGCAAGCTTACTTAAACTGCAAAAAATAGTTTTAAATATTTATTATAAGGTAAAGCTAAATTGAATACTGATGACACCTTGTGCACTCTTCGACAAGTCGCTTATCCTCCCAAATTTCTTATCTATCTGTCGCCATAGCGATGCAATTTGTTTTGAATTAAAATAGTGTCAGTTGTGAAGATATGAGTTAAAAGGAAGAAAAGTCTGTCCTCATTCCATAGTCATAAGAGGGATACAGGACACTATCAAAATAATAGTAAAACTCTATTTTGGCTCTGCCGACTGAATTCGTGCTTTAGGCCTCGGGTATGATAAGAGCGGTGCCGCTTACGTTTATGTCTACATTGAGGGTATGATAAGAGCGGTGCCGCTTACGTTTATGTCTACATTGAGTACAATGGAAGTAGAGGACGGCCGGCTATGACATCTTGCCGCTCACCGCTCAGAGTCTTTTCAGTAGATTGGAAACTCTCGTCAAGTAAACATAGTCTGGAAGTAATTGGAAATACCACCCAGCCTGTTATTTTCGCTTTTATCGTACCCAGCGCCGGTCACCGCTCTATGGCTCTGACGCTCTGCCGCCCACCGTTCGTATCGTATCCGATGCCTTAAGCTTAGCTAAAATCAAGTTTTTTGGCAATATACTTTACGAATAATTTTGACAGATTTAGTTCTGTAAAGTTTACGTTTAGTCCAGGAGATAGCGTGGATTAAAGAAACTGACTTATATCAAGTTAGAATTTTTCTGTACGATTTAATTTGTTGTGTCTTCCAAGAATATGAGGATGGCGAAGTTTGTGTGTAGGACTGAGCTTTGCCATAAGTTGTAAAAAAATAAATAAACAGACATGTGGAGAGCGGCCATGTCCCACCCATTTTGGTGGACAATGTGATGTTCATGGTCTTGAATCTAAAATTAGTTAGTAGACAAAAACTCCAAGTTGATGCTAGTTTGTCACTTGCTATATCAAATGAATGAAATGCTATGAATTCTTCAAATGAAAATGGTAATCTATAGATTACCATTTTCATTTGAAGAAATATTTGAATAACGAAACTATCAAGTTGCTGTTTGGTCTTCTATAACTAATTTTGTATTCAGAACCATACAAATCACATTGTCCATCAAAATGGGTGGGACATGGCCGCTCTCCACCGGTCTGTTGATTTTATTATTTCTTACTCCATTTTGATAAAGCATGTTATACAAAAACGGTTTTTGTATGATCGTGAACGATATGAAAATGGTATTATGATAAAATTTGAAACGGCCACAATTATCACACAGTATTAAACATCCGGCCTAAGAATATAAGATGTTACCTCAGTGCATAAGCTTCCGTGGTGGATGTCTTATTAAGTTCTTGGTATAAGTGTTGACGGCATGAAAATGTGTTTAAGCTCCTACATTTTGCCTCCAATTCTGAAAGTATCTTCAAAAGTGAAAGTGACAACTTGGGACTTATCATGTTGCGACTCTCATCAGAGCAACATGTATATATATTCATTTTTATTAAAAAATACCATCTTATCTTTGAATGACCAGCTTATAAATTAGAAAGGGAGCTATATATAACACAGAAAGTCACTGCAAATGCAATAGTAAACAAAGAAATCTCTAATGATATTAAAGTTGCCTCCATTCTAAACATAGAACAAATACAATTGGGTAATCAACTTTTTTATTTTTTTACAAATATTATGAAAACAAGGTCATTTATCTTAAACGAATTAGCTATCTTTTTTCTTATCTTTCCAAATACTTAATTAATAAAAAAATCGCTTTCATATGTTCAAAAAAAATCTACTACAAACACCCACTAAATGAACGATCCCCAAATAAATATTGAAATAATAACAATAAATAATGACAAAACAAGTTATATTAAACAAGGTAAAATCATTAGCAATAATAAATTATAAAATAATTAAAGGAACAAATATTAATAATAACTTAAAATTAAATATGCATATAAAATTCGATTTATTTCTTCTTCTTGTGAACTCGTTAAAAAAAGGAGTAGGTAAATATCTATTTATTTGCTACCCAAAGCTGAAACAGTAATATTATTGTACGCGCATTATGTTACCAGAAGATTTGTAAAAAGCTATATATTTATTTATTTTGTTCTAAGATTATATTTATGCAGTTATTTTTGACATTAGGTGTCTTTTAATTTATTTTTTCTTTTTGTAACGAGTATTTCTTGTTCTGAGTATTTTCTATGTTTATCAGAAATTATATTTTTATGTTCTTTTTTAAAATATTTATCAGAAGATAAGATTTATTTCTTGTAAACAGGGACACTATAATCACACCAAATTAACTAATTTCGTCATTGTATGTGCCTTTTATTATATAATGTATTTTGTAACTCTGTAAAAAGCTGTAAGCTTATATACAAATAATATCAATCATTCATAACTATATCATTCATTCACAATAATTTTTTTAAAATAATTAATTATTTATTTTGTATAATTATATTATTTTAGTTTTTATTTATTTATTTATTTATATAGTAATAATAATGAATATATGTATTTACACTTTTTTAATAGTTATAAATTAAATGTATGTCAGCAATATATTTTCTTATTTTAGTTTTAAATAGTTCCAAAGATTTTATATTTTTAAGTTCATTAGGTTGATTGAACAGTATTACTGCGCAATAAGCCCAGTGTCTTTGGGCCATAGAGGTTCTGAGAGCTGGTACTATGTAATTACCTCTGATTAGACCTCTAGTAATTATTGCATGGGCATGGTCTATTCTATATATGTTATGTTTCCCTTCCTGAAGGTGGGTTATACATTTATATTGATACAATTATTTAAGAGTCAATATCAAGAGCTGTTTAAATAGTGGCTTTGAATGTTCATTACGTCTTTTATTTAATATTATTCTTAAAACTGCTTTTTGCTTTAGAAATATTGTTTCCTTGATAGTGTCACAAGCTGATCCCCATGAGAGTAGTCGATACTGTATTATGGAGTCGGACTTTCAGCTGTGAGATACTTAGATACATTTTTTGGTTTAAAAAAAAATAAAAGTTTGCGTGCGTAGTTTTATATTCAATTTATTAATATGAGCCTTCCAATTTAAACAGTTATCGATAGTAACTCCCAAATATTTAACTTGGGAGCCCACTCAATGCGTGGGCACTGGCAGTGCGGCAATTGGCAATTTTTATTATGTACTATCAATTTTGGGATTTGTGGCAAGGTACTTCGATGTATAGTTAATTTATTGAGTTCAAACCATTGTATTATACGTTGCAGGTCATTTTATAAGTGTTGCAGTTTGTATATATTGTTCAGACTCACATAGCAAGACTAGATTGTCTGCAAATCCTACCAGTAAAGAGTTTGTACCTATTTTAAAAATGGAGTTTATATAGATAATGAACAACAAGGGATCCATATCAGTGCCTTGTGGAATTGAATAGGTGGATGTGAAGCAATTACCTAATGTATTGTTAATTTTAACTCTGTATACTCTGTTGCTTAAATAACTACGGAACCATCTTAACATAGTACCATATATTCCTATGTCATTCAATGCTTTATTTAATTTACTATGTGAAACGCTGTCGAATGATTTAGTAAGGTATATACACTATATAAACAATAGGTTTTTTTTACTTCTGTCTAAACTTTCAGTTATGAATGTCGAAACCTTATTTATAGCGTCTTGAGTATTTAAACCATTTTGAAAATCGAACTGGTTGTTTGACAATATTTTATAAGTCTGTAAAAATTTGTTTAGATGCTTCTTCGCTATTTTTTCAAGAATTTTTGCAATGTTTGAAACTAGCGAGATGGGATTAATTAAAAACCACAACTGAAGAAATCTTAAGAAAATTAATGTCGTATACATTTGTCTGAAGATATAGTTAGAAAGGAATCGACGGACTAATGAATAAATTACCGAAATAAAGCAGACTTGAAGCTTTCTCCATTTGTGGATGTGTTAATGCAATTGATGGAAGATGAGGCGAGATTCCAGGACGAGACTGGATCGTGACCACGGCCGGTCCCTGTTGGCTCACGACAAGTCACCTCTATTTACTAAACTCGGATTCTGATAAACCTCCAGTCCACCTAGTGTTTACACACGGATCGTTCTCAGGGGCAAAACTCACTCAACTGTCCTCTCTCGTCCCAGAGTCTTCTCCTCTTAACAAACATTTCTTATTCCGCTTCAACATTTTTCGTTTTAGTTTGATACAATTTTAAGCTTGAAATAAATCGATTGAATTAATTCAAATGTAATATCCTATTAACCTGGCACAACACCTAAAGGTGTTAAGCAAATAAACACATACGGAAAGCAATTAACACGATGAAATTCCGACACAGCAAGTCTTGACTTCTCTGCTATGTAATTTGAATGGAATCTGGGTATCGGCCTGACCGAGTGATTAGCACACTTACCTGAAACCAAAGTGCGAACACTAACTTATCTAATGACGATTGGAATCCTAGGAATGTCCGTAAGGAATGTTTCACACGAAATAGTAATCAAGTGATCATGTATACCTATCAAAACTAATATCCATATTTCTGTTATGCTTCTCGTAGGGCTTAAACTTTGCATAATATTAACTTATATTCTAGTCATCGGAGCAAAACTTTAACCATTTATTTCATGTTTAATCATGGAATAAATTATTACGGAAAATCATCTAACTACTATATCAAGAGGAAACGTTTATTTGTATGATAGCAAACATCTCAAGAACTATTAATCCCATCATCTTAAAATGTTGACACTAACTTTATCATGTATTCCGAAGTGCTATAGGCAATATCTTTTTACGATCTACTATCTTTGTTTAAGATTTCGTTTCAGAATTAAACATAACGATAACTTCGAAAGCAATTCCACTAGAGCACAGAGCACTACAATGTTGTAGGTAGGTTTCTTTTTAATCCTAGGTGTATGATAAAAAAGTGTTTTAACAAATCCACCATCTTGGATCAAGATGACGGCTATATATTAAGTTATATAAGTCATAACGACTCCTAGCAACTTGATCTAATTCATTAGAACCCTAAAGAGGTTTCCAATCAGCTATTTTCTTTTTTGATTCAAGATGACGGCCATGTACATATTTGAAACCAATATCGTTCTCAATCTATTGGACGAATATACTCCAAATTTATAATGGATCATTGGATACTTTTAAACTAATTGTTTTTGCGTAATCAATTATGTAACTTTTTTTTGGAACGAAGCTCCTTATGGCCGTGGTTGGTTCTGGAGCCCGGGAGTAAATCCGAAAAAAACGACCAAAATCACCATCACAATCCATCACGAAATCTACCAATGACAATAACTTAAGTAAAAGATCACCGAGTTAGTTGAAATTTGGTACACATGTTCATTTTACCAATGTCCAGGCTAAGTTCGTTGGACAACGTTATCCGCCCAAGCGTTCACGATCAACGCTCGCGTAAACGTAAGCTTCAAAAAGACTTGTTTTGTTTATTTTTGTTATATGTCAAAATGTCACTTGGTTTTGTAATATAAGAAAACATAATCACGGTCTTGTTAAAAGTAAAATTGATCTGTGCTGACGCTTATTTCAATATATTAGGTATATTATTATAATGCAGCGTACTTAATCCAAGAAAAAAATCTAACTTCATCTATTTAATGAGACAAAAAACCTTTTTGAATAATGGTTTTAGTAAAACAAATACTGACACTTTTATGAAGTGATAAAGATCGCTAAATTTATTAAAGTGGACCTAAACGTTTAAAATAAAGAAAACAACGTTTTTACCGATATCTTCCGTTCAAATGGATAACGATTTTTATAAAACTTCTTACACACTGTCTAAAGTAGGTACAACTCAAACAGGCATGTAAAATTTCAACCTGATACAAGCAGAAGCTTTAGCGTAGGGAAGAGGTATATTTTATAATATTTTAAATTAGGAGGCCGGATAGATAGAAAACAGTCCTATTTCAATCCAACGTCCTTTAACAAACATAATCTTTAACTATAATAAACTCATCATGATCAACTTTTTTCTTATATTAAATATATATTTATTGTAAGACGCTTGCTTTAATGATACAAATAATGCTTTTCTTTTAATTTTTCCTTAACTCTGCTAGGTACAAACAGTTACTTACTTTTAATTTTTCCTATTTTCTAACTCCACCATGTATAAATGTATAAGTAGTTAGCAATATATAAGTACTTAGCAGTGTAATTTTATAATTTATATTTAATGAAAAATGTAAGGAACTTTATGTATATAAATGGATCCACTTCAGGGTAAAAATAATAAATTTCAACTAGTTATTGTGGTGACGTTTCGACCTGTCCTTAAACAAATTTTATAGTGGAATCTACCATTCTAATTCTAATCAAAATTTCCCGTCAGAAATAATATAATTAATTATAAATTGGAATTTCTTTTTGGTTATTTTATAATTAATAATGTTTTTCGGTTTTTTTCTATACAAATTGTTATTTTAGTTTTTAAGAATTTTAAGTCTCTCTGAATATAATTTAAACCATTAATTTAAAAAAATAAGAATTAAAAATGATAAGAGATAAGGGATTGCTGTTATCAATTTTTTACCATTGTTAACATATTTTTAATTTTATTTTATGTAATTAATATTGTTGTAGTCCTGTTATAATTTCTGTTTTTTAATGTTAATTTTTGTGAGGTATATGCACCTATACAAGTGAAATTAATAGTTACCATTAAACTGTAATTGTAAATTGTGATTACTCCAAGTTTTAAGAAGGTATTTTTCATTTATTAGACTATAATTATACATAGATAAGATATCACTGAATGGAGTTAAATTAAATTTGGGTATCATTGGAATTTTTCTAAATAGTTGGGCTGTTAATGTTTCAATTTGTTTGTTCAATTTTTCTAGAATGGGAGTGATGATGATGACAGATGACCGATGTTTAATATTACAATTTGACCACTTTTTGACAATGGAACAATTAGTTCCAATGAAAGGTTTTTAAATTATGACTTTTATGAGTATAACTTCATAGCTTCAAAGGTATATTCTTTATTTAAAAATGTATATTTTGTCTATTTCCTCCTCTCGGTGCAATACTATTTGATGTAATACCTAAATAAACTATTTTGCAGGCTCGATAATGACCGGACAGGTCGAAACGTTGCCACAATAACTAGTTGAAATTTATTATTTTTACCCTGAAGTGGATCCATTTATATATATAAATTAGAAATAAAAGGGTACTACCACCAACCCTCGTAAGGAACTTCGTTCCTACCGGGTGTCCCGCGACACCACACGTATTTTTTTTAATTGAACATTACCACTGTAATAACCTTAAAATTTTGGCATCTGGCTAACTTACAAACTATTTGGTACAGTAAGCGAATGAAATTTAAATTCAGATACACCTGATTGTGATATACCTGACAGGTAAACCGGAGTATGGATGCTATTAAGTTAAGACATAACTGCAAAGCTTTGATGGCACACTCAAAAAATTTCCCTTTTCTACTCATGTTAAGGCCCCCATACATAATCAAACATTTTGAGCAAACATGATGTTTGCGCAAACCTGATGACAGGCAAATTTAGGCCATACACGTCAAACATCATGTTGCGCAAACATCAAACAGCCCCATACACGGTCAAAATGTTTGCGCAAACGTGATGTTTGCGCACACATTTTGACCGTGTATGCCTTTACTCTAATTATTATCTCCTCTTAAGGTGGGTTTAAATGGTCAAATTCTATTGGTCCGAGTATCTTTGATCAAATCTACCTGGCCCAATTGTATGTGGAACTTTAAAGCATGGTTTACTCGGTCCAAGAAGTGGAACTTTGATACACTATAAAGTAGAGGGTTAAGAGAGATTGTGTGAAATTTCTCTCCTCTAGAACTTTCTAGTTAAATTGTAGTTATTGAGTTTTCAAACAGTGCGGTGATATTATATAACCTTTAACATTTTTTGACAGCTCATTCTCATAATTTTTCAGGTGAACGACAATTTGTTTTAATCAAAGTCTACTTTGACCAAACCAAAGTTAGGGCCCGTCCAATTCAACTTGCGGATATCCGAATCCGACGCGATCCAAGAAGCAGCAAAATAGAGTCACAGATGACGCGGACCAAGTATACATTGACCCAGTAAACCCGGCATTAATAATTTCAATAAATTTAGGAACATCAAGAAGATTAAGCCTGTAAGTTTAGTGCCAGCGTATCAAATTGCTTGCTATGATTTCGTAAGTCCAATCTACAACTAACACTTACCTTTGACTAATTAGTTTCTATCCCTTGTCTTTCTTATCTACTTTGTTGAGCTAAAAAGAGTTCTTCCTAAAATAAGTTCTTTTGGCTTTAACTCTACTTATAACTTATCATTTATATAATCAAGTAGTGTCCCGGCAACGGCGACAACTCACCTCGAAATGATTCGGTATTGCTAAGTTAAGGCAGCCACATTAATTCCAATAAAAATAAAGGTTTGTTATTATTTGTTGGTCTTTAAATAGATATAATTACCTATCTAAATGAATTTACTTTATTTTTTTTTTTTTAAATATAATACATCAATTTAAACTACAACTTTCCAACTAATGAAAACAATCTTTAACACGTATCGATCCTTAACTTAATACATCAACATTTATAATGTGACACAAAAAAACCTTTATTCGTCCTTGTAGGAAAGTATAATAAAATTTATGAAATGGGAGAGTGTACGTGATGTTATCCATGGCATTTGGTCAGGGTGTATAATATTTCTGTGGATGTGGACTGTTAAAATTATGTTAAGTGAAATAGTGGTGGGTGACCGTGGGTCAGAACTTAATAAATGGGGTAGCGTCATTCGCAGGCACCCATATATTACTGTCCTGCCCAGCCTCCTCTGACCGCGCTCCATTTAAAACCTTATAATCCTCTTCTATGTGTGTGTGGATATATATATATATATATATATATATATATATATATATATATATATATATATATATATATATATATATGTATATATAGATAAATCTATATTAATTGTTATAACGTTAGTTATTTTTTAGTTTAAGCGTTATATATCTGTGAACCCCCCCCCCCAGCTTTATATTGTTGACAATTTAAAGCAAATCAAATTTTTATGGTTTTTAAAAATCTTTTATCTGAAATTTATTTCTTATGAGTTTATATATTTTATTTTATTTATTTATTTACTTAAACAAATTTTTTACGAGCCCCCTACAGCCTAAGCCACGTGAGAGGCGCTCTTTAGAGTACAATGTACATGTTTGACAGGCAAATAATATAATAAATTTTAACTAAATAACATAGAGATACAATAGATAAAAAATATGTATAACGGGACAAGCAATAAACAATTTTAAGCTAACAAATTTTTAAATAATATTAACGAATAAATAACACTTACAATTAATAGGAACATGTTCTTAATAAATAATTACATTATATAAATAAACAAATAGAAGAACTTTTATAACTGGGCAACAAAACTGAGCTAATCGGCTGCAGACCATAGACGCTCGGAAAACAAAGAAAGGACGTGACGAAGGTGGGAGATGGCTTCAATATTGGAAGAGGTGATGGGAAGGGTATTAACAGAGGACACACATCGGACTAATGGATTTAGGTCGGACAATTCGCGGATATAAAGAAATCTACCAGCGCGACGATCTGAAGGAAGAACCTTGATCTGTTGTAGGACTGCGTCACAGAGAGCTTGACCGTGTAGAGACTTAAGAAGAAATAGAACTTCGAAGGCAGATCGTCTTCGGTAGAGGGGTTCGAGGGATAAACGTTGGCACATGGAGAGATAGGAATAATAGATTTGTCTGTAAAAATAACGAAAATAACATAAACGAATAAAACGACGTTGAACCCTTTCAATGAGAGAGGACTTAGTCTGATTTAGATTATTCCAGACGGGCACAGCATATTCCACACAAGGACGGACAATAGATTTATACAAGCAGACAAAACAATCAAGTGAGACACCGTGACAGATATTGGAAACGAGGCCAAGGAGTTTGGAGGCTTTTGAGGATATATCGTTGATATGGTCAGAAAAGGTGAGTTTCTTATCAAGAATGACTCCAAGGTCTCGAATCGATTCTACTTTGGACAGGGGCGCATCATTGAGAGTGTAGGAAGAGTTAATAGCAGATTTAGAACGGGTAAAGAAAATAAAACATGATTTCGTATTATGAATTTCCATATTATTACTATTAGCCCAAGCAGATATTTGATCAATGTCAGTTTGGAGAATGGAACAACACAATGGAGAGAAGATAGTCCTATGGACCCGGAGATCGTCTGCAAAGAGACGGACACCGGATGAGATGTTACAACTGAGATCATTAATGAAGATATTAAATAAAAGAGGACCTAGGATAGAACCTTGATGTACGCCAGAGGATGGAATGTAGGAATGGGAATACTTAAGATGCATACGGACTTTACAGGTACGGTTAGAGAGATATGAACGGAACCAGGTGATTAGAGAAGGAAGGAAGTTAAGGGATTCTAATTTGGATAAAAGTATGCCGTGGTCAACTCTATCAAATGTTTTGACAAAATCAAAGTAGACAGCGTCGACTTGCTGACCTTGAGCGACCATAGGGCCGACATTTGAGAGTAAGGATACTAGGTTAGTTGTGGTAGAACGGTTTGGGCGGAATCCATGTTGATGAGGAGAGAGCATTGGATTGACAAAAGGTGTTAGGTGGGAGTGGATTACCCGCTCAAATACTTTGGAAAACACATTACAAATAGAGATAGGACGGTAGTTGAAAATGTAAGAAAGAGGACCACTTTTGTTGATTGGTACAATAAGAGCAGAGTTCCAGAGGGAAGGGTATATACCACTGAGCAGGCTTTTGTTGAAGATGGAGGTAAGTACAGGGGAATTTATATGTTTACTTTCCACGCTACTTATTATTGATCTTATATAAAGAAAAAAAAGTGTAAGGTAATATTTATTAAAAGTTATGATTACAATTTATTTTCAATTATTGCCTTTCGGGATCATTGCGTTAATACTAACTACTATGTGATGTTATTTACTCGGGTTAGTGTATACACATACATATATATTTATATATATATATATATAAATATATACACACATATACACATATATATTTGTGTGTGTGTGTGTGTGTGTGTGAGTATACAGATATCATTAATGCAGTATAATCAAGGTGTAATCCAACATCTTTTAAAGAATAAAAATAAAAACGACGCGTACTATGAGAGGAACAATATAGATAAAGCTTTTTCAATTATTAAGATAAAGGTATATCTAAGGCGATAAACATGATAAGATATGACGCTCGATTACACACGACTGAACAGTAAGTGTTTAGATTCGTTATAGACAGTTTTGATCCGCCTTATGGAGGACGCCAGGTTAAGAAGTATTTCGGAAGATTCGTCGGTAACCGTCCTCACGGAAGACGGTAATTCTTTGCAGGGTAACCCGTTTTCTCAGGTCGTGTTTACAGATCTTAAATCGTCATACTGTATGGGATCACCCTTAAAATTTAAGTACAAGCTACGAACGGGAACCATATCCCAGTCGGGAGATCGGATAGCTATGTACCCCGTCGGATGGTCTATGCTTGAAGAATTTGTTTTTTTCGTACACGTAGACGGCGGAAAAGACGAAGGTGATATTAACTTTCCGACAGAAGGATTGGATCTGAAGAAAAAATCCTGTTATCAAATGTGCTATGTTACTGCCGGAAATTTTTTCGCGGGGGTCAGTTTACCTTTTGATTTCTCCAAGAAGATACGTGATAGATCTTCGTCTGATATACCGAAATGCCACCGAGAACTGATTGATAAGCTTGTGGCTAGGAACGCGGAATTGGAATCGAAGCTCGAAAAAATGTGTCTTGCTCGACAGAGCGATGTTCTTCCGGCTGCAGAAGAACACCGTCAGGCAGAACGAAATACTTCCTCCTCTGGCATCAGATGTCAACTTGATTCTCGAGAAACTGTCTCTACCAGCACAGAAGGTATCGATAATCCTACAAACGATGCAATTGAGAAATCAAATTCATCTCCAGAAAATAGGAGTAGGACTGTCACCGAAAACGAAACAACTAAAAATGGACCCAGCTTAAAAAATATAATCACACCGAAAAATGAGGTAAAAAATACGGATATTAACAGAGAAAACAGTCAGGTGTTACAAGCGACTGAGCAATTATTGATAAGATATCAAGAAATGGAAAAGAAATATAAGAATGAAGTAGTTAAAAATGCCGGTTTGATTCAGAGGTGCAAAGATATGAAGAAATTGGCAGAGGAAAACGTCGCACTTAAAAATTGCGTCAAAGACTATTACGTCATGAACGACGGTCTTAAAAATAAGGCGAGCATGCTAGAGGAACAAATCCGAAATTTGCTAAAACTACAAACTTACAATCCTATAGTCTAATGCTTAATTATAATCGACAAAAGAAAACAGTCTAACAACCTTGTTACGACAAGAGTTGTCAAAGTATTGACGTATTTTTCCAAAAGTATATTTGGATTCTTCATTCCTAGCATGAGTTAAACCTTGCAAATTCAATCCATCCTAGCGTCTTAAAGGAAAAGAGGATATTTGTCAAAAGATTTTCAAGAAGGAAAAAAATACAATAATTTAATTACACCAAAAGCTGTTAATTACAGAAATTATAAGGTTTTTTTTCTATAAAAAAAAGTATTATGCAGTTAATATATTTATCTACAATTGATAAGAAATATAAACATTATATCTCTGTTTAGATGCGTTGAAAGTAATTATTTACGTACTTGTATTTATTGCGCATGCGCGTCTCATAGTTCTGAAGAATTCCTCTTCTTTACCACACTAGTGCGGTAAAGAAGAGGAATTCTTCAGCTTTACGCACGATTAGCTAGTTTGTTTACATTTAACAAAGCTAATTTGCTGTTCTTTTATTAAAGTAACTGTTTATATCGAGTTTTTAGTGAAAAACAATGAGTGAATCAAGTGACTTTGACGAAAATGTAGAGAATAATAATCCTCCAGAAATAAATAATTCGGCAAAAAATACAACTAATGAATTAATGCCATCTTTATCAAGAGAGAGATACGAACTTACATACAGCAAGTTTATTTTTCTGTATTTATAATTAAATCTAACAATCGTAGATAAAGTACGGTACGCAACTCGAGCGAAAACGGCATTTTGCATTGCTCGTGTGGTTTTACAACCCTCGCTGTCGCTCGGGTGCAAACTCCACACTCGCATGCAAAATGCTACTTTCCGCACTCGACGCGTAATGTACTATTATATAATATACTTAAATAATATATTTCATTTTTAAATTAATCGAAGCTTTTTACTCATCTCAATAATAAATAAATAAACTCTTTTGTTTATTTCTGTTTTTATTTTTATTTTATTTGTTAAATTTTTATATAATGTGGACGTCTATTGGATAGAATTAGCTCATCAAATTGAATAGTTGTATTAGTTTTATGTCTTTTCTTATGAAATATTAAATAATTATTATGTGTATTACTGATTTCTTAATGATATATACCTTATCTCTTTATCTGTGTCCTTCAATTTCAAACCCATTGTTTTGCTTTATCGCTTAATGTTCTTATAATTGGAAATCAATTGTTTCTTAGCTACTTATTAAATGCATTTTGAGACCTCAAGACTTCAAAAATGAGCATTACATTGCTCCTTGGCTATTATTAGCCAAGAAACCACTTTCAAATTTGGTTCATATGTTATATAGTTGATTAAGAATCGATATAAATGTTTTTTATATTTTATTAGCCTTAGCTAATAAAATAATAAAGCCATTTTTAAATTTGGTTCATATGTTACAATGCAAATTAAGAATCGATATAAATATTCGCTTTTTTATATAATATATATTTTTTTTAATCAAAATCAAGCTTTAAAAAAATTAGCTTGGCTAATAATAGCCAAGAAGCCACACTTTCAAATATGGTTTAAATGTTACAATGCTAATCAGTGGCGTACACAGGGGGGGGGGGGGGCCAAGGCCCCCCCCCCCCCCCCCCAAATGATTACATAACTTGGCCCCGCAATACATTAAAAACTAAACGAGCAGAGTAATATCAGATGCATTCGAATTTCCTCTAAATATTTCCCAATAAAAGGAATTAATTAAGTATAATATTAGGGTGTGTATGCATTTAATCACCCCAATTGCACTCGACCGGGATTTTGCCAATGGAATTAAAGTTATTATACACTATACCATCCCGATTGTCAGCTGAGCCCGGATTTTTGCCAGCAGAATTAAATCATTAAACATTATACCGGCCCGGTTGTCTACTGGGCCCTATTTTTGCCGATAGAATTAAAGCATTAAACACTGTACTGGTCCGATTATCGGCTGGGCCCGGACATCTGCCGATAGAATTAAAACATTATACCGGCCCGATTGTCAGCTGGGCCCGGATTTTTGCCGGCAGAATTAAATCATTAAATATTATACCGGCCCGATTGTCTACTGGGCCCTATTTTTGCCGATAGAATTAAAGCATTAAACACTGTACTGGTCCGATTATCGGCTGGGCCCGGACTTCTGCCGATAGAATTAAAACATTATACCGGCCCGATTGTCAGCTGGGCCCGGATTTTTGCCGGCAGAGTTAAATAATTAAACATTATACCGGCCCGATTGTCTGCTGGGCCCTATTTTTGCCGATAGAATTAAAACATTATACAGGCCCGATTGTCAGCTGGGCCCGGATTTTTGCCGGCAGAATTAAATAATTAAACTTTATACCGGCCCGATTGTCTGCTGGGCCCTATTTGTGCCGATAGAATTTAAGCATTAAACACTGTACTGGTCCGATTATCGGCTGGGCCCGGACTTTTGCCGATAGAAATAAAGCATTAAACACTGTAGTGGTCCGATTGCCCGCTGGGCCCGGACTTTGTCCGATAGAATTAAAACATTATACCGGCCCGATTGTGAGCTGGGCCCGGATGTTTGCCGGCAGAATTAAATCATTAAACATTATACCGGCCCGATTGTCAGGGGGGCCCGGATTTTTGCCAATAAAATTAAAACATTAAACACTTTTTATTATTTATCTGCAGGGCCCGAATTTTTGTCAATGGAATTAAATTAGGATGCATAATACAAGTCTTTCCCAATTGCTGGCATGGCACGTAATTAAATTAAATGAGGCCCGAGTCAACTCGGACTTTTGCCGATGAAATTAAATTTATCATATTAAGAGATGCAAACTAGACTGGCTTAAACGGGAAAATGATAGGATAAGGGAGTTGTTTGATTTTATTAGCAAATTTTTGTTTTGTACCAGGATTGTGTGTAGAACACTACGTGGGTCCTTTTGTCTATGGCATTTCCCAGGCTTACCGACTCGGGCCTGACTAGTGTTGTCAATATCAAGTGTGAAAACAGAGGCAATATAAATAAATCGGTTAGCCATATTGTGACAAAACTTTTACATATTACATAGTAATACTATGAAATAAGTATGACTATGAACTATGAAAATAAGTACTAAATTTAAGTCCAAACTCTCAAAAAGCGCTCAGAAAACATTTGATGTTGAATGTCCCAATTAATTACCTAGTACATATCTTAACAACTACTCGTTCAATTTTAATGAAATTGGGATGGCAGATAATTAGCATAATAATTAGCCATTGTTGGTTCCATATAAGTTCCAACCTTTTCATCTCGATCTTCGATCTTGTCACCCAACCCATCAAATTGTAAATAGTGCGAACAACCTTATCGTAAAAGCCCTCTCCTTGACAGACAAATGCCATATTAACTATATCCGTTCCAAGATTTTTATGAAACTGAAAGATAATTTTTTCCCAGTATTCTTAATCAAAAAATTATGGTACAAAAACAGTAATCGTAACGTTAATCTTAATACTGGTAACACTCAGACTACAAACATTAATAACAAGTTTGTTGGCTTAACCTATATTAAAGGCCTCTCTGAAACCACCCAAAAACTCCTACAAAAATTTGATTGTGGAAATATCAAATTAGGACATAAACCTAGTAATAAAACAGGGAAATTATACCACAATCTTAAAGATAAGATCCCTATCGACCATGCAATAGGAACCGTGTCTCAGATTCCTTGTAGACATTGCCCGAAGAGCTACATTGGAGAAAGCAGCCAACTCCTTAATAACAGACTGGAGCAACACCGGTATGATCAACAAAAAGGCAACGCTAATACAGCTCTCTCCAGCCACACTCTAGCCACACAACACACGTTCAATTTTGAAGATACGCAAATCATAGGGAGAGAAATTAGAACCAATAGGAGGAAAATGTTAGAAGCATTAAACATTGCCATTAATTTAGATAAAACTGTCAACTTAAAAACAGATTCCAGATCACTCAATAAGTTTTACAGTGGAGTCTATTTTTAAAATTCAAAACTCCCGCCACAAAATCCGACACAGTTATAATTTATTCTAAATGCTGATCAGTAATTATTCTTATTGTCATTATGAATAATATTAATTTAAAGCATACTTATACAACTTAATTAGAAAAGTTGCTTACTCAATGTTACCATTCATATTTTTTTCTTTGAATTGATTTTATTTTGTTCACAGATAAGATAACACTGTTATCAGAGTGCATTATCTATCCATACTTTTGACAAGTAGACTTTCTAGACTTACTAGATTTTTTGGCTATAATTTTAGTTTTTGCAAACTGTGATATTGTTAGGTAGTTGATTGTTGTTTTTATTAATGTTGTTTTTGTTAATCCATGATGTTGTTACCAAATTTTTCTATTGTTTATGACACTACTCCGTTTTTATATATGGTAAACCACACAGTATTTTATAACATTTTTGAGTGAATTATTTCCTATGAGAGATAAATCTTTTGTTCTGGGAAACCTTTGTTAGTTACACCGACTCGCTAACAAATTGTATGTTTAATGGTTTTAGGAGTTTGACGTGGTGAACAACCAGTTCCCCAAATTGACTTGTAATACTCGTTCTTCTTATAACCTTTTAGCTTGAGGGCTAAAGTAGATAGTATTGGTAATATTATACATTCTCAATGATTACACTATTGTGATATTAGCTGAATTTTTATACTATTGTCATGCTTACAATAAATTATTATTATTTTTAGGCTTGAAAATGGCTGGATAAGCCGAAACGTCGCCACATTAAAACATGTACTAGTGTTTTATTTCTTCTTACCCGTTGATGATCCACTTTTCTATATTACAAATTATTATCAGGGTACACCTAGCATCACAACTATTAATATTAATATTATTACTCATTCATAAGACGGAATTTTTAGTAAACTTCACAGAAAATAAAAATAAAACGTGTTTATTGTTGCTATTGTTGACTTACAGGTGAGTAAATAATTAAAAGCATATTAAAAGAAGCAAGATTGGTTTAGTATACTCACCTACATGTCAACAATAAACACGTTTCTTTTTTACTTTCAGCGATGTTTACTAAAAATTCCGCCTTATGAATGGGTAATAATATTAATATTAATCGAAACGTTGGAAAATAAGGAAGTTTTTCCTGAAGTCCACCAAGTTTAAGCTCTGTTCTCTTGCAAGTTATGGAACCACAAAATAAAATGTTTTTAAATAAAATTTGTACACATTTTTTTACATGTAATTTGAGGGCATGGAAATTAATATTACACTTTTCTAGTATGAAATTTTGTCAGCACTCCAACGAAACCAAAAATTTTGTTTTAGCTTTTATATTTCTGGAGCAACAAGTGTTTTTATGAGCAAAGGTATGCGATCTTAAAAAAATCATAAAATTTGACCTTGTGAGAAAACTGTTGAGAATAAACCTATTGTTTATACGACGTTTTTTGTAGCCAATGATGTTTAAAATCACTCTTTTTATTTTTGTACATATATCGCCAATCACCCTCTATACATTGGTTTTTTTTTTTATTAAAATCAAGCTGAAAATTGGCTAAAAATAGCCAAGAAGCCACTTTCAAATTTAGTTTAAATGTTACCATGCTAATTAAGAATCTATATAAATGTTAGCTCATTTTGATATTTTTTTTTATCACAATCAAGCATGGCTAATAATAGCCGAGGAGCCACTTTCAAAATTGGTTCACATGTTAAAATATATATGTGAAAGAGTTTATTTATTTGTATATATTATCTAAAGAAGAGAGCTTATATACAGGGTGGTCCAAAAGTCTCTCCCCCCCCCCCCCCCCTCATAACTTTTGAACGGTTTGAGATAAATTAATGAAACTTGGGGGATTTCATTTTGCCCCCAGGCCACCCAACTTCAAAATTTCATAGTGGAGTGTATATTCTTGATAGCAGATTTGGTTTCTACAGCGAAAAATAAAAATATTTTACTCAATCTTTTTTTTCTATTTCCAATATTTTGCTCCCTATAGGGGGGGGGGGGGGGGGGGCAAAGGTATAAAAATGGGTAGATTTCAGCACCTGGTGGCACTTTGGTTGTTGCCCCTAGTACGCGAATGGATGAATAGTCACTTTTCCCTTTACATGGTACAGATCCCCCTAGTTCCACTACTTTATTTCAAACCATTTAAATTTATAACTATATAAGTGTTATTTTTTTACTATTTTCGAAGGGGTTATTTTGCTATTTTTGCAAAATATTGGAGATTGAAAAAAAAGTTTCAAGTAAAATTGTATTTTTTTTTCATTGTAGAATCCAAATATACTATCAAAAACATACACTCCAATTTGAAATTTTGAAGTTGGGTAACCTGGGGGCAAAGTGGGTGGCTGCCCCTAGCGCGCGATTGCCTGAAAGCAAACTTCCTTTTACATGGTATGGATCCCCCAAGTTTCATTAATTTAAAGACTTTTGGACCACCCTGTATATTATCTAAAGAAAAAACTTGTATTTATTGTTTGTCTAGACATAGTTAAGACGCTTCCATAGGTAGGAGCGAAACGTTGGAATAAACGCTTTTCATCCACACATATATTATTTTTTTGCAAATGAATGAATCATTTTTGAGAAATGGGAAAGCTATACACGTGGTACATCATCAAGTTTATTATATATAGGGTCCGAAAGAAGTAACCCTGTTTTTGTTTTTTTATAAAACCTGGTTTTTACGAAGTTGTGCCGGTTGATTCATGAACTAAAGTTTGTGTTGTTGTGTTTTCGTGAATTAAAGAGTACGGTAGTAGTGGAGGGTAAGGGAGTAAAGCCGTTCCTGGTATACGTTATTATTACCTCTCCCCTAAGCTCCCTCAATGCGCCCTTTAAGGTATAATAGTTATTAAGGGTTTTGTACTACGAGGAAAGGGAAAGTGAAACTGCCTCGTACATTCCTCACCCTATTACCTTCCTATCTAATAATATCTTTCCGCCGTATACGTTGAAAGCAATATATATTCAATATAAATACCTCGCTCTTCTTTACAAAGCTGTATCCAATATATAAATTGAATGAAATTATAGCTGTATCAACTTGAAGTACGGCTTTTTCTTAACATCATTTATCTCAAATGTGGAGACGTAACATAAAAATATACATTTTACCTCTGTTTAGATGCGTATAGAAAGGGATTCTTTTCGTAAAGTTTTATTCATTGCGCATGCGCGTTTCATAATTCTTCTTTATTTCTGCACTAGTACGGAAATAAAGTAGAATTATTCACCTTATCGCACGATTAGCGTGTTTGTTTACATTTAACAAAACAAATTTGATGTTTGTTTAATTAAATTAAATGTTTTTTCTATATTTATTATTAAAATCCAACAATCGTAGATAAAGTGCGGAACGCAATTCTTGCGAAAACTGCATTTTGCTTTCCTCGTGTGGTTTTACTACCCTCGCTATCGCTCGCATGCAAAATTCTACTTTCCGCATTAGACGCGTAATGTACTAATCCATGATACCCAACCGATTAATATTTCTTTTACTACCTGATCAACACATGGAGAGGACGAAGGATTCAACCATTTTACTTATCTTCTTGATGAGATCATCAATGTGAAACATGTCTCACCACTTTGGGATTCTAACTCACCAGATTCGTGTGTACCACTCGACTAAGCTGAGTCCCCTTAACATTGTTTATATTATAAAGCCAATAATTATTTTTCAAGATGGACTTTTGATACTTATTCCATTTTCAAACAAATGTCGAAAGAATCCGATTTATTTCCGCAATATTTCTTTCGTTAACTGGACTAAGATTAATATTTGTTTTTTAAAACAAAAGAGTATTTAGGATTATATCAATTAAAATACGAGTGTGCCGTGAGTCTACTAAAACTGGCTCACTTCAGTAAGCCCGAAAATCGTGAATTGCGTAAATCGAAATTAAATCGTGAATTCATGTATTAAATAAACATTTCTAAAATGTGTGCATGTATTTTCGAGTATGTGGGTTTTACTTCCAACTTTCGAGCTTAATTAGCATTAGAAAATGAAACTTTTGTGGTGAGGCCCCCCCTTGTTGTGCGAGTCCCTAGGCGGCCTAAATTAGGCCCTGATTTAAGCGACTGGCACTTATCTTCATCAACTATTGACTCATCCATCTTCCATATCTTTAATATTAATAAGTTCAGGTATTTTTGATAGCACAGGAACGCAAAATCACATAAACGATCAACTAAAAAAGTTGTTCTGATAACAGTGCTAAAACCTACCACAGCAAACAGTTTGGTTCGAGAAAGGAGCGTTCCAACAAAAACGAAATCACAAATCAATTCCCAACAGTCAATGATCGCGCATGCGCATTACGTCAATCACGGACTAATCCGAAACTGGTGGTTGGAACAAACCTAATGTATTTAATCCAAACTGATCATATTGAGAGCAAGAAAAAAGTGATATAAATAATTATAATCAAACCGTGGCAACGGGCTTAATTTTATATTTATAGAAAAAAAAGTAAATTAATTTAGATATCTATTTAGATAATTTATTATATCTATTTTAAGATCAACAAATCAAAACTAACATTTATTTTTATTGGAATAAATGTGGTTGCCTTAGCTTAGCAATATCAAATCATTTCCCATGTGAGTCTTCGCCGTCGGGACACTAATCGATTATATAAATGTTTGTTTAAAATTGTAAAGATAATTAAAAATTATAATGAATTCCTTTTTAAAGTAATTACGAATAATTTCCATTAACTGTCAATTTGGCTTTTGAACGAAACCTAATGAATTTCCATCTAAAATTTCAAAATTTGACCTACTCATCATTGTTTTCATTTTATCAAAACAGTTAAATTAAAACCGATAGATCGACAAAACTAGTTCAAACGTTATTTATTAAATATGCAATAATGTATCTGTTTTTTAATTATAAACAAACAATCTATAATCTATACTATACTATATAATACATATCTAGATATATTGTTGCTCCGAGTTAAGGTGGGTTCACAGTTAGCGGATACGCAATTGCGGAGGCCCGAAGGGATTCATCTATATACAGGGGTGTCAAACTCAATTAAAACACGGGCCATTTAATAAACTGTTAAGATTCCGCGGGCCACATCACTTTAAAAATTTTCTTCAATTTTAGGATAATAATTTATTATGTTTTAAACATTTAATTTAATGTATTTATTAAACTATTTATTTTTTTTATTTTTTAACGGAAACTTGGCAGCGCTTTCCCCCTACTAGTTTTCCAATATCTGGATTTAAAGACAAGAATGAGAACAGACAATCTTCATTATAGCAGAGAGATATAATTTATCAGTTAATCTTGATCTGTTGGCCGTTTTATTTAATTTCATGGACGAAAATAGTTGCTCACACAATATGTATTCCCAATATAGCATAAAATTTGTGCAGCAAACTTTTTAATTTCCGAGTATTTTTTACATAAATAGGAATATATTTTGGGAATTCCTACTTCTCTATATTTGTCTTTTAAAATGGAATCATTCTGAAATTAATAATTCCAGTTGTATTGAAGTTGGAGCATTTTCAACTAAAAAGAGAATTTTTTTTTGTAATTCTTTGAAGTAGACAAGGAGATATTTTAAGCCCACTCTTATTTATCGTGTTTATGGATGATGTCGTCAAGGCCTGTAAAGGCAAAACAAGAGGTTACTATCTTGTTAACTGACAGCTGCAAGCAGTTACTCTCCCAGTGATGGCTCTTGCTGACGACCTTGTTCTGGTGGGAGAGACTGCTGAGAACCTCCAGAGATTAGTGAATGTCTGGACAGAGGAGCTCGAAGCTAGAGGTCTTAGCATTAATGTCGCTAAGAGTAAGACAATGACAGTAGCAAGAGAGAGGAAGGAACATCAGATCAACATTCATGACGAGCACTCAGGACACGTGCGTAGCTTCAAGTATTTAGGAGTGATGGTGAATTCAGAGGGTAAGTGCAAAGAAGAGATACAAGCAAGAATAGCAGCTACAGGAAGACTTTTTCTCGCCATGAATAGGGGTTTCATTAGCGAAGCTGAAGTTAGTCAAAGAACCAAAATGACAGTCTTCAAATCCATCTAAGTGCCACAATGACGAAATCTACAGATGACGATAACATGAGTAAAAGATCACCGAGTTAGGAAAACGTTATACGCCCAATCGTTCAAGCGCAACGCTCGCGTAAACGTAAGCTTCAAAAGGCGGGAAAAAGTGTTATTAAGGAAGCCTGTTACTTGACTTGTTTTGATTATTTTTGTTATATATTGCAAAAATGTCCCTTTCTTTTGTAAATAAATAAAATATAATCATGTGAAATTTCACCCTGATCCAAGCAGAAGCTGTAGAGTAGGGAAGAGATATATTTTATAATATTTTAAATTAATTGGCCGGGTGGGTAGAAAACAGTCCTATTTCAATCCAAACTCCTTTAACAAACATACTCTTTCACTATAAACTCATCATGATCAACTTTTTTCTTATATTCAATATATAATTATTGTAAGACGCTTGCTTTAATGATACAAATAATGCTTTTCTTTTAATTTTGCCTTAACTCTGCCAGGTAAAAACCGTTAGTTACTTTTAATTTTGTCTCTTTTCTAACTCCGCCATGTATAAGTTAGCAATGTATACGTACTTAGCAGTGTGATTTTAAAATTTATATTTAATAAAAAATGTAAGGAACTTCGTTCCTACCGGGTGTCCCGCGACACTACACGTATTTTTTTTTTAAACAAAGTCAGTTTTTTACCAAAACTTGTTATTGCATCGTACATATATTTGTAATTAATTGATCTTTGCCTTGCAATGTAATATTAAGAATATTCAAATGATCTGTAATATCTGTCAAAAATACCAGATCTTTCACCCATAAAGGATCTTTTTTAATCATTATATATTCGTTTTTATCATCATTCATTTCATAAAATACAATTATTTCCTTTAAAAGCAAATTGAAAGTCTTCAGAACTTTATGGCAGGACAAACAATGAACTTTTGTGTATATAATAAGTAAGATCTTTAAATTCGGATTCTAAATCTATAGGGAACGAAGTAAATTTTATTATTGCCTTCCTAACCTTCTTTTGCGTTGGCCCGTGTCCTCTTGAATCTGTTGCCTTCTCAATGTTCCATTCGAAACATATTGTTCTGTTTTTATTAGACATATTATTATAAGTATACAAGAAGGGGGGGGGCGCAACGTGAAGGGGTGCCCAGGGCGCAGTGAACGTCTAAAACGGGCCTGCAAGTAGCGGCTGACAGTAACACCAGCAAGTAGTGGCTGGCAACCTGGTCACATTATGAAATTGTATCGGCTGCTACTCGCCAGTTTTTACTCGTCACAGATCAGGAAGCATGTCGTCTGTGGGTCAATTTCAAAAGGCAATTAGGTGGTTGATAAGGGTGGGTGTAGGGAGCTTTGTTTGGAAGTCTTTAGGTACCAGTTTAAAACCTAACAGAAATCAGAGACGAAGCTGGATCCAAAGAAGAGAAGAGTTAGGAGCATCATCAAGACTATTTCAAGAACTGAAAGAAGAGGACTCAGAAATGTTCTCAAAATGACAGCTCCTAAATTTCTAGAATTGTTGGAACTAGTCGAACCTTTGAATTAGCTTCCTTCTGTTTGACCAGGATAAAATAACAGCCCACAGAGTCCGCCGCGGATCAAATACTTGTCCGCCGCGGACAGTTAAATATTATCATCAAATATTATGTTCTTAGAGTTTAGAAAACTAGAAAGTTGGTTTTCCACCAATTTAATTGGTACTATCATATTACATAAGTTAATTATGTATATGATAATACGAGATTTAAGAGTTTGTTTTCCTCTATTTTGAGATTAGAACATTTTTTTTCACTATAAACCAGAAGCAATTAGCTGTAACTCACTTGGCTTAAGCTGAACGCTCGGCTTATAAACAAGAACACATGAGACAACCTAGAATAATAATAATTATAATAATATAACCAACTAAGAAGCAGCTTAAAAGTATTATGTATAGACGAGAAGCGGAAGCGATCAGAAGGGTCGCTCCCCCCCCCCCCCCCCCCCCCCCCCCGGTGTGTAATGAACAATAAATTCAAGAAGAGTGACGTGACGTGACTAAGTCTAGAGTAGTAGCGGTGCCAAGTGTGCGAAAAGGTTAGATGAAGTGAGAGTAAGAGGTTGGGGGGCCCCCCTCCACCTCTCAGTGTATTGTAAGAGGTAGGGGTTATTGAAGGCAGGTGAGCAGGGGGAGATTGTTCCCCCTCGGTTCTGTTCAATATGTCGGTGAAGGGGCGCCATTCCTAGCGACCACTCCCCCCTTAACCACTGCGCATGCTTACTCCTACCCCCTAGCTCAACCAACGCAAGGACAAGCCAGCCTTTGACCTCATATTTTTTTTAATTATCAACCCTCAATCCTCCCCCTTTTTATACTCTCTCACTCCTTCTACAGGGAGAGGGGAAAAATGCCTATCCCCCTTGACTCAGGCAATATTGAAAAAAAACAAGAGTAGAAGTTGCAACTCGACATATCTGAAAAATTAAAACCCTCAAAGAAGACTCTTTTCTACTCTCTCTCTCTCTCTCTCTCTCTCTCTCTCTCTCTCTCTTTATATATATATATATATATATATATATATATATATATATATATATATATATATATATATATATATATATATATATATATATATAAAATTTATAATTTAAAATTTAAAATACCTGACCAATAAATTATTGAGTAGTATATAAAATGAAAAGGCAATTATATGAATCCCCCTACCTGGAGATCAGTTGTAGGATTGGACTCGCGTCATATTAATGCATTCCAATATTAATTGAACATCCTATGCATGCGGCTAAGTGTAGAGTTATCACATATTTCCGTTGATAATAATTTAACATGGTTTTGTTGGTAGGATTGTTTGGTTGATTTAATTTGCAAATGGGATTATATAAAGGGACTGTGGAAGGCTTGATAAGGAAGGTTTTTTGAAGAAGAGTCGAGTCCTGAGGGCCACTTGAATCCTCAGGATCAATGTACTTTTATGCAGTCTACGAGAGCATCTCTTTAATCCCTCTTTTGACTTCTGTCTACATTCTTGTAAAAGTGGAAAAATGCCACTGGAGATTATTTATAAATCAAAAGAGTAATAAGAACAAGCGGCCTTTTGTGTGGTTTCGAGATCTCGGCAATCTGTTGACACTACACAAAGTATGTATTTCATCTAATTTCACGCCCGTCTTTATATCCGAGCTATGTACTCCATGCACTCCGCTATAACATTGAGTCTAAGAACCAGTGGCAATGAGAGAAGTTTTAGGACTCTTATGGCCACTGTCTTCAAGATAAAACACCTTTATACATAACAACCTTGCACCTACATAATATAACACCTTTGAAAGCAGTTTACATAATTCAAACACTAATTATTCGAGCAAGTTTAAAAGAAAATATGAAGACATTATAGTACACACACACATTGTTAATAACTTTGGTTCTACTCAATGTTTTGCGGCTATAAAGTCAGACTGGTGGCGACAGACACACATATACAAACATACATACACGAAGAAAGTTACAGACAATATATATATATATATATATATATATATATATATATATATATATATATATATATATATATATATATTGTCTGTAACTTTCTTCGTGTATGTATGTTTGTATATGTGTGTCTGTCGCCACCAGTCTGACTTTATAGCCGCAAAACATTGAGTAGAACCAAAGTTATTAACAATTTTATTAAAAAGAATAACCTAAAAAAATTAGGTTTACTAAGTATATATTAAGTGACAAAACCAACTCTCGCTAATCGTAATGTTTAGGTACTTCTAGACTACCTAGAGACTTGTTTTTTTACGTTTGATCGGAAATTGGGCCAAACCGACTGGAAAAATCCCAAAAGTTAATAAAACATATTTCTACTCTCCTTAAATAATTAAAGATGGCGGACGTAACTTTTAAGTTTTTTTAGACTAATATGCGACTAAATGCGGTAAGTCGTATCGAAAAGCAGATTGCACCAGCGGTAGCTGATTTTTAAATACCTACAACTTTGATCCTATGACATTTTGTCGTGCCTTCATCGGGTGTACCTTAAATAGAGCTAAATTTGATACTCCTTAAAAAAAAATTTTGACTTTGAGCTCTTATGGTGTCCGGAATTGTTGACCAATTTAATTTCTGATTGGGGGTGCTTAAACCTCACACTAATGCTCTTTAATGAGTATGGAGTATTTATTATTTTAATATTTTATCCTAGAACTAGAGTTATTAAATATTTACTGGTGCAACTACCGTATTGAGAGAAGAGACTGGTAATTAAATTGTATGTACCAATAGTTGAAGATTTTTCAATGACTTCCCAGTCTAATTAGTTTTGACAACATTTATTTTATATATATATATATATATATATATATATATATATATATATATATATATATATATATATAAATAGACTCCAAACAACGATTTGGAGAGTATTATATTCTTAGTAATGGAATGGATTATGTACTTATAATATACTTCTGGTTCTATTCTTGGAAGGCTTTGGAAACAAAACTATTTAGACATTTCATGTAATTGTTAGGCCTACATGACAATAGGAAACATAGCCACAAATACCTAGCGTAAGCCCCGCGGGGAGCGCGGGGTGAAGGCTAGCCATTTATATAATCGAGTAGTGTCCCAACGCCAACGACTCACCTCGAAATGATTTGTTATCGCTAACCTAAGGCAACCTCATTTATCCCAATAAAAATAAATGCTTGTTTGATTTGTTGGTCTTCAAATAGATATAATAACTTATCTACATTAATTTGCTTATTAGTACTTTTTTTCTATAAATATTCTATTCACGGGCTTAACGGCTCAAAGAATTTGTCAAAGAAACCGTCAACTTATAAAATTAATCTCTGTCGCATTAGCAGAACATAAAAATCCTCAACAGCAAAGCGTTAATGACATCGATATTGCTTCATTTAATTGGACACTTAAATATATATTCTTAGATATATATAGGTGTTGAATTTAACCTCACTGTCACAGTAGAAAAGCATTTACATATCGAGCTATTATCAAGGAATATTAACTTAGAATTATCATTGTGTGTAGTATATTCTGCAGCTAAAGGTGGCATTTAATTATATCATTAACCAAAGAACATAAAATATCATTAGAGAATCATTGTGTTCTTTTCATAGTGGGTTTCGTTAATACCGGTTTTTATAACCTCTAGATCACGTAGCTGTATATAAGAACTTTAAATGCACCCATCACATACGTATTTAGATTGGCTAAGATTTTAGAGTATTGCAATAATCGTAAAAATTATCGGTCCGCAAACAAATAACCTAATATCAGTGCTAGTTTGGACGTACAAAATAAATAAAATACATACTTACTCAATATATTTGAATTACATCGAGATACAAGAATACAATATAAAATATTAGTGTAATAATGTTACTGATTAGATTACTTACTTGTGATGAGTCATTGTGGGAAGTAATGTCAAGTATTCTCAGCATTTAAGTCGCTTTATGATGCGCCAACAGGAAGCTTACTAAAATTGTTTGTTAGATTGTTCTACCAATTAACTTATTAGTAGATAATTCTAACAATAATAAATATTATGGAAAAGCAGACAGAAGTGTGATATTAGTAGATAATTCTACCAATAATACACACGGAAAAGCAGGCAGAAGTGTGATATTAGTAGATAATTCTACCAATAATACGCACGGAAAAGCAGGCAGAAGTGTGATATTAGTAGATAATTCTACCAATAATACACACGGAAAAGCAGGCAGAAGTGTGATATTAGTAGATAATTCTACCAATAATGCACACGGAAAAGCAGGCAGAAGTTGTGATCTCTTATTTATTAAGTAACAAAATATTTTTCTCTAATTTTATAATACCTAGTATTACTTTTATATATGCATGAATATTATTATTTATTTTATGTAAATATGTGTAAAGAAACGGGACATGAACATTAAAACCCCAACAGTAGGGGATCATACTTGTTAATTTACCATGTTCTTTGTTTCTTGTCCGCTGACATTCAATTTTTTAATAATTTATATTTCACATTTCGAAAAATGTCTTAGTTAAAAATCTAATTAGATTCGGTTAAAATTACTCATGATATTTTAAATCTAACGTTTGTTTATTTATTTTATCCACTCTTTACTTTTTCTACCGTAAATAAAGATTTTTCACTTATATAAAATCAACGTTTCTGCAGTATAAAAAGGTATATAAGTTGTATTCGAGCTTTATCAGGTTTATTTTTCCAAACGTTTAGTATTAAAACAAAATAAGAAAGAAAAAGTCGCATAAGAATAGTATTTTAGAATCTATATTAAATTTTAAATACACTCCGCCACTGGTATCTAACGAAGGATTACTTTGCTGTAGTTAAGTGGTTAGAGCACTTTAGTGTAATTGCAGAAATCTTTTTTACAATTAAAAATAAACTCCGCCAGTGGTATCGAACAGAGGATTCCATAACAGTTGAGTGGTTAAAGCACTTTGGCGCAATCGCAGAAATCTATTTTACAATTTAAAATACATTCCGCCACTGGTATCTAACGAAGGATTACTTCGCTGTAGTTAAGTGGTAAGAGCACTTTAGTGAAATCACAGGAATCTATTTAAAATTACACTCCGCCACTGGGAATTCAACTATCTCAGCTTATTTCGTTCAGTCATGATATAGTAGTATAAGAAAACACCGAAATATGAATTAAAACATTTCGTGATAATTTTTATTTTGCCTTATTGAAAGTACATAAGGCACTAATAAAGTGTAAAATAAATCGCCACAGTTTTGTTTTGATATCGTAAGTTGATAAGGGCATTAATTTGAACAAATTAAACCATAAGCTATTCAGAGAATTGAATCTAAGTATATGATTTTTTGGGTCCGTAGGCAAAACCAAGGCCCCTTATATTTTCCTGCGTGTGCCAGTCCGTCCGTCCTGTCGCCTGCTCTCACGGCTACACCTTTCGACCGATCACTTTGAAATTTGGCATGTATGTGTCTTGTACCTACTCACATATTTTAAAAATATAGCGACTTAAAAATAATATTTTTCAAAAAAAACTTAAGGGTTAAAATTTTTATATTTTTTTTTCGACACCGTGAGGAGTACCATATAAAAGGGTACGTCGAGCTGATTACAAAAATATATAATTCTTTGGTTATAACTTTGATAGGGCGAGCGTAGGCAAGTTTGAAGTGGGTGTGAAACGTGCCCCCCCCCCCCCTCTATCTCGCTTATGTGAAGTGCAAAAAATCTGAAAAAATTCCTGAACATTCTTCGACCAAACATAAAGATACCACTTTTTGGAAATTTCTAAAAAAATATTATTTTATTTTTTATTGACAAAAAACTTTTTTTTATAACTATGGCCTTTTCGATGTATTTATATGGTTGTAGTCCGGTTCAGTGGCAAAAAAATACTTTATCAGAAGTTTGTTTATGTGTTTTGAGAATATCAGACCCATAGGATAGTTCAAAGTAGGCTTTTTAGCATTTTAAAAAACACCATCAATAGGGTACTACTTAAACTATACAGGGTTGCCTACGGACCATCGCTGTGTGCTGACTAGCACACACTTGACCTGTTTATTTTCCTCGAAATTCAACGAATGAATTCGTAAAACTTCATTAGAACTAGAGCTTCAATTGCATAATATTTACTGCAACTTATTAATAGATTTATAAAAAAAATTTAAACGAGGTTTAAGACTCAAGTTGTAATTCTATCATTAAAAACAAACTTTAACTCGTCGAGTCCACGATAAACTTAAATTCTCCACTCAAACTTTATGATTTCTTATCAGATTTGTCAAATTAAAATCCAGCTTATCATCGCACTCATTCTGTTTAACAAGTAAATGTTAAACTTAATATTTTTAATAAAAAAGAAGAAAACTTCGGCAACAAAAATAGTTTTTGAGTGAAACTGTCATAACCTTTTATTAGTTTAGCTCAAATAACTTTTTTTTTTAATTAACTTATACTTTTATAAATTTTTAAAGTATTTTAGCTTAAATATAATAATAATAACAATACACACTGTAATCAAGTTATTGTAACAGTTACTAAAAATAATATTTTATTCTTAGAAATAAGAATATTAATAATAAATCAATATAAATAATTAGTAAAAAGAACGGAATTAAACAATTATGAGAATTCTCAAAGCAATATATAACTCCTAAGAATTTTTACATGCATTTCTTTAAATTAACAATGTATTTTTTTATTAAGAAGTAATGTGACAATGCTAGTATTCAATAAAGAGATTTTTTTCGGATTTAAGGTCCTCTTAAATCCGAGAAGAAATGCCTGTTCTCTAACAGATATACTTGGAGCCTAAACTATCAAATTGTTTTAATGAAGTTTTACATAAATAAGTTTAGAAAATTTGAAGTCGTTGAGAAAATACGAGTAAATATTATTTTTTTAGGGTTTCGAGGTCATCCTACAAACCTTTATTATAACTTATTCATTATTGGATGGGGAAAGTACATTTTAATATATCAGCCAAATTAGAAGTACCTCAGTGAAGTGCAGATTTTATATCGTCTCCTTAAGAGCGTTTGTTGACAAACCCATAATTATAAAAATAATCAGTCAGTTATTTTTAAATTACGTTGTTTTACATTGTATACCTTGCATACGACCCTCCGATATTATCGTATACGCCAAAAAGGCCATCCGAAATTTCGAATTGTCGGAAGTTCTGCTAAACTGGACTGATAAATACCCAGTGCGACTGCGCTTTGCTTTCCAGAATTGCTGATAATCACGTTCAAATGAACATGACGCAGATCTCCGATAAAAATGGGACGCTATGTACATTGTACATGTACGAGAGACCATGCTTTAATTCTGAAACTACCATAATTACCTACGACATATATACCACCGATATCTACCGGTGTGTATACAAACGCTCTAATTGTACAACTCAAGCATTGGCGTATTTTTAATTATTGACCGAGCGAAGCGAGGTCTATGTTTTAACTTTTTGTTCCCCAGTCTTTCCCAGGTACTAGACCGATTTGCATTTCGTCTGAAAATGTTTGTTACGCGCTTACGGCTAAACGCTTTATTAGATTTTCTTTAAATTTGGCATAGATGTTCTTTAAAGTCATAAAAAACAACGTATGAGTTTTATATTTAATGAATTTCATTTTTAAATTTTTAAAAAAATAAAACAAAAAAGATTTTTTCTAATTTATTTTTTTTTATCTTGAAATTTGGCATGAATGTTACTTCAAGTTGGGGAAATAAATATATATAGTTGTTTTTTTAAAAAAAAAAAAATGTTATTAATTTAAAAAAAATGTTATTTAGACTTTTTTTCAAAAAAAAAAGAAATAATGTTTTTATTTTTTCTTGAAATTTGGAATGAATGTTGCTTTAAGACATTAAAATCGATGTATATGGTTTATTTGTTTCAAAAATGTTTAGAATTACCATAAAAATAACCTTTCCTGCAGGGAATCGAACCCGGCCTCTCACTGTCCGCGTTTAAAATTATTTTCTTTCCCGGGAAAATGACTTATACCGTTAAATTCGTATTTAAATTGACTACATATTAAAAAAAAATTATTAAAAATCGTCGGAATAGTTTTCGAGAAATAATGTTTTTTCAGAGTTTTTGAGGGGGAGTGCGCCCAAATTTATTGCTTAAATTAATTTCTTGATTTCACCTCGGGTTTTCATTTATCCTCTAAGTAATTGAAATAGATTTTTATGGTTTATTTTCGAATTAAAATTTTACAAATACCATAAAAATAACATCTCCCCAGCGGGGAATCGAACCCCACCTCTCACTGTCCGCGTTTAAAATTATTTTCACAGAAACTAGATTCTTCTCGGGAAATCGAGTTATACCTATAGATTCGTATTTAAATAGACCCTCTGTAACATTTAAATTTATTTCTAATTTTCGCGAGGTCTACTGTTCACAGAACTACTAGTATAAAAGAGGCAGGTATAATAAATATGTGATTTCTAAACACTGAACAATTCCTTAAACTAACTTAAACAAAATTCCGTAAGCTTTTATAGTTAATAAGTCGAAATTAAACTTTATCTATTAAAACTTAATATTTTGACTCATCAAAACTAACTAAAGATTTATATATCATGGGTAGTATTATGTGTGGATTGTAAATATTAAATCAATAATGGTGTAATTGTATAACAGGGGAAGAAAACCTCTACTGTCAGCAAACTATGAATGAAAGGTAAAAATCAATAAAATTAAATGGTATCCTGACACCATTCCGTTAAATTTGATTTAGGTAAAAAACATTCAAATGCAGATCAAATAAAAGACAAACAAACACACTCACTAATACTATAATCAATTCAGAGATCGTTTGCAGGTGTATAAGTTGACTGATGAATAACTTAAGTGGTCAAAACCGTTCTGTTCTAAACATTACCTATTAGATGGTTCACGGATGTATAAGTTGGCTGATGAATAACTAAATTGGTCGAAACCAGTCTGTACTAAAAATTACCTATTAAATCGTTCACGGATTTATACGTTGACTAATGACTAACCAAAGTGGTCGAAGTCGGTCTGTACTAAACATTTGCCTATTAGATCGTTCACGGATTTATACGTTGACTAATGACTAACCAAAGTGGTCGAAGTCGGTCTGTACTAAACATTTGCCTATTAGATCGTTCACGGATTTATACGTTGACTAATGACTAACTAAAGTGGTCGAAGTCGGTCTGTACTAAACATTTGCCTATTAGATCGTTCACGGATTTATACGTTGACTAATGACTAACTAAAGTGGTCGAAGTCGGTCTGTACTAAACATTTGCCTATTAGATCGTTCACGGATGTATAAGTTGACTGATAAATAACTAAAGTGGTCGACACCTTTGTTTAAATACACCTGAAACAAATACATGTAATTACAAATTATTTATTTTTTGGATTATATGGAATCAAATAAATAAACTATATAATATTTTTTTTTTTTTTATTCTTTTTTTTTAATAATCTTAAAGTGTATATACAATTGTAACTCCTCTCAAAGAGTTCTATATAAAACCAGTGAACACTGAAAAAATATTTTTTTCTTTATTTCACGTTCTTTTAATTATCTTATGTACAATTAATAACTTAGACACATTCATTATTTTCTTTTTTTTATTACAAATAATCAAATCTAACTATTTCTTGTGTTTTTTTTTTGTTTCCTATTCGATTACATGTCAAAAAAATCGCTATATCAATTTTTTTTAAAAATATTATATATTAGTTAAACATTATAGAATAAAAATTATACAATCTGGTGGTATCTATATAATTGCATTTACAAACTGAGTATTTATTGGTTTTTTTTTTTCATTCGTAAAAATTTAATTTACAATTACAATTAACAAAAAATAAAAAATATTATCTCTATTTGATATTTTTTTTCTTTTTTATTTATTAAACTATTTTAAATGAATAATTACTAAATTACAAAAAGAAAAAACAACCAACTTATTTTTTAATAAATATCGATAAATTACAAAATATTCACAGTTTTAAGTACATTTTATTAAATATATTGCTCAATTATTAATAAGCATATATAAATATATATATATTTATATATATTAATAATTACCAGTAATAAGCTGTTAAAACTGTAATAAAATTCAAAGATAATATCACAGTGTGAGATTTTAAAATCTTTTTTATTTTATTGTGTTCGTAATGTAATATTCATATTTAATTTTTGTTATTATATTATTATTAAGTCATCAAAAGATTTTTTTTTTTTTTTTTTTTACAATTAATATATTTATATATTACAATTATTAAATTCTATAGTAACAAACCAATCCTAAAAATGTTTTTTAACTACATGGACTCAACTATATTTAATTAATTATATTATATTTTAATCCGAGAAAATATTTTTATACGATATCATTTTTTTATTTGATTAACATTAGATTTGATAACCCTTTTTCAAAACTAAGCACGATACCAAGTAGTCAGTGGCGTAACTGCGGGCCCGCATTGCGGGGGGGCCCCCAATGGTCTAGCTACGCCACTGCAAGTAGTTGGTTTATTTTAAAGTTATTTTTGCACAACTTGTGATTCTTGTACGTTTCCTTTGAAAACAAAATCGCCTTCTATTACATCATCTACTCAATTTGATCATTTGACTGAAAAATATCTCACCTCTTTTGGATTCGAAACAGGATTTTTTAGAGTTAGGACAATGGTTTTACACTGTGCGAAAACCACTCGTATACAAAGATGTATTAGTTAATATTACTTTTTTTTTAATAATAAGATTATTTATTAATTAATTTTTAACATTGTACTGATATTAATTATTTTATATATTTAATGAGGATTTACAATTCACTTTTTAATTCAGAGCTCTATACATTGGTTATAACTATAGTCAACGCTATATGCGTATTACCAATTAATAATTCATTAGCTATGAAATAATAGTTGCTCGTTTTCATCTAAGAAGTAGATTGTATATTTCTGCCTCATTTGATGTTTACTACATTAGCTAAAGTTTAAATTAAATAAGATCTCTCTAGGAGAAATTAAACATGCAAATTCTCTTCTACAAGCTCTCTTTAAGCCTTGTAGCCACTGGGATTAATTGTCGCTGTGTTGAGTTTCAGCATGTATCCAGACTGAGTCAGCGACAATAAATCTTGCATCTGGGATATTGCCGGGCTGAATATATATAAACCCGTTCCAAAATGGATTTCTCTGACTTAATTTTGCTCGGCAACGAATCCAAACAAACAATCCAAATCTCTACAACGCTTTATTAGTATATTTAATTACTCATTTCTTTACATTATATTAACTTCATTATTTATTTTAGCAAATATTTGTTATTATTAATACCATATTTTAATTGTTTTTTTTTTTTTCATCTAGTTCTTAATAATATATAAATTCACTGTGACTGTGTTAGTTTCATGCTGCCTCTATTAAACATGTTAAATTTTATTTCATAAATATAATATACATTTATTATAATTATAATTATTGCGTGAATTTGTTTTACTTTATTGCGTTCTCTAGATTTTTATTTGATAATTATAATTATTATATTGCCTCCATAAAATGCGTACACATTTAATAAATTTATATGATTATTTTTTTTATTAGTGTGCGAACATGATACATAGATCTTTTATGTTTTTATTTATTGCGTTCTATAAATTTTTATTTTATCATTATTATATTTGCCTTATTAAAATGAATTATACAGAATAATTTAGTGAAAAATTTATTTTAATTTTAATGTTACATTTTTTTTTTTTTTTTTTTTTTTTTTTTTCAATTGAATAATACAATAAAATAATTGTAGAATTTTATTTATTTTTTATTTAACTACTTCTGTATTTGTAATTTTAGTTTATATTTGCTATTATTTTAATTATCATGTACAAAATTTACAAAAAAAAAAAAAAAAACATATACATTATAATTAAAAAATAATTTCGACGCTTTTATAAATTATGTTTAGACAAATTATGTATTTAATTATAGATATGTAGGTAAATTATATACATATTAAGCTTTTTCAAATAATACTTAAATAAATGAAAATTATATAATGTCCATATATTAATTAAGTTATGCTATATTTATGTGATATTATTTTACATTTTAAATATTAATTTGGATATTTAAATATTCTAAATGTGCATAAATCAAGAGTGCAATATATTTATTATTTTACTGCTTTAGATTGTTACTCCCCTATGTTTTGTTTTAGAATATAAATGCCTTTGACTAAATAACTATTAAGACAAAGGGATGTTTAGTCCTATGTACTTTGGGACGAAGGAATATCACACTTCTGTTTTATTAAGGGTAGTAACAGTCTAAAGAAGAACATTCCGTACACCTTCTTTAAATTGTTACCCCCTTTGTTTTTTTATAAGGGGAGTAACAATCTAAAGAAGTGCCTATTTAATTTACAACAAATCCAGTGGTAATTATATAGAATTTAAATAAGGAATAAAGAATAAACAAATCGGTATTAATAAGAAATATATACATATATATATATATATATATATATATATATATATATATATATATATATATATATATATATATATGTGTATATATATATATATATATATATATATATATATATATATATATATATATAAATCCAATTGGTTATATGTATTTAGAAGTAAAAAGCAAAAATCGATGTTATAATCTATTTATTTGTTCATTTTTCAAAAATCGGATGATATAAAAAAATTAAAGATTAAATTTGACGTTCAAAAATGGCCTTAGATTACCCTATGATTCAATAACATAGGGTATAATTGTTGTTAGCACTTGATTACTAGATAATTACAATCTCAAAATGGTCGAAATCGGTTTGCATTTAAAACAAATTGCAAGATAATATTATATGTTGTATTATATATAATATAATACAAACAAGATAATATTATCAAATACACAAAAGTTAATTTCAAATACAAACCAGATTCGATCACTTTAATCAATTTCACTTTATTAATGATGATGATGATGATAACACTGATGAAGTAATGAAGCCGGACTAAAGTGATTAGAACTGATTTGTATTTTAGACTAATTTCCATCAGAAAGAATAATATATTAAATAAAGAAATTCTTTTGTCCACTAAAGAAGAAGCCAATTAAAGTGGTCATAAAAACATGTAAATAAATATTCGCTGTTTAAATTTCTTATCAATGAATTAATTCATTTAGAATTAGTTGTTGAGAAAGTTTGGATAAATCTCTATACAAGCAATTAACTTGTGGTTATGGGGAAAAAAGTGTATGCCAATTATTGGGGTGCATAACTTCCTTAAGTTCCCATTATCGGAAGAAATTCCACATGATTATAAATATGACCACTAGGAATTAAAAGTGAGGTTTCAATTTCCAAAGAGGTCTTATTTATTTTTATTTAATATTAAACAAGCGAAGAAATGAAGAAGGTTGAAATTACTTCTAAACCATTTATAGGCTACTTTCGAAAACCCATTACAATTTCTTTAAAATTGGTGGATTACTTTTAAAGCTATAGGTGTTAGTAGAAATGTTTTGTGCGATAGTGGAAAGTTAGAAGCAATTAGTGGAGAAGATTCAAATTAATATTGGGACTTGCAAAGAGCTATTTTCCAAGTATCATCAGAATTTCATTAAAGTAGGACCGAATAACAAAGGTTTATACCGGAAATGTTTAGATTTCGGATTGTACGGATTTATATCTAAGGAATTTTAAATTTGGAGAAATAAAATAAAATCATTCTTCAACATAATCACCTTCCACGTAAGCTCAGTACCAAAATTAATCGATAAAAAAACAGCTTTCAACCACAAATTAATGTTACAACAAATGAATACGTCAGTAAGAAGAAAACGCAGAAAGCAACACAAAAATATAAAAATTTATTTTCATATTATTTATTCCTTATCAAGTGTTTTATCGGCTTTTAACATATTACTATTATTTAATTTATGTATAATTAACAAGTTGAATATATTGAAACAAATTATATATTATTTTGTATTCATGATGAAATAGTGCCGTTTAAATGTTACCACGGTAATAATTTACTATATCAACTTTTTTTTCTTTAAGTTTAATTTATAATTTAAGAAAAAAAATCAATTAAAATTAATTTTAATTACAAGTGCAAATACTGATTTAAGTTAACGTGAATAAGAAAAAAAAAGTAAGCATTCGAGTACTTATCGATTCAAAAAGTTCGGATAAACATTCATAGTATACTTTTTTAAGTGAACGACGATGGAATTGTAAAAATTTAGGACAATAAAACAATAGTTTTTTCTTATTATATTCAATGCGTAATGATTTTATGCATTTTGTGTAAAATAATTGTTACACCTAATATAGAAAATCTTGAATATATATATATATATATATATATATATATATATATATATATATATATATATATATATAATGATTTACAAATTGAAATAATCAATCTTATTAAAATTGTCAACAAAATTCGTTGTCCACCTGATAAGTAGTGAATTACCTAACTTTTTGCGAAGTATACAATACGACTGATATTAATTAGTCATAACTCGTCTAAATAAATTATTAATATAGTAATATCTATAGTACTGAAAAATGAAAGTTTAACGGTAGTGAGATAACTTTTAATAAAAAATAGCATAAGTACTCATATAAAATATTAAACAAAATATATTTATATAAATACTGAGTTAATTTGTTATTTTTCAGTGTTAAGGGCCCCATACACGGTCAAAATGTTTGCGCAAGCATTTTGACCGTGTATATGGGGCTGTTTAATGTTTGCACAAACATGATGTTTGACGTGTATGGCCAAAATTTGCCCGATATCAGGTTTGCGTAAAATGTTTGATCGTGTATGGGGGCCTTTACTTTTAAGATTGTTATGAAAGAAACATTATTTATATAACTCATTAAAAATTATTATTTGATTTATTTAAGATCTTGATTATTTTCTTACATAAGAACTTAAATGTGGCTCTATAATAATTACAAGTAATGTATTATTTAGGCGATTTGTTCGCAAATATATTAATTATTATTAAACCCTAATATTGGTTTTTTTTTGTTTTCTTTGGCGGTCATTAAATGTGAATTAGTTGGTTATTTTTTTTTTAAATTCTCTCTTCTTGGCCATTTAAACAGATAATAATTATTAGAGATATCAAGGAACCGAACTAGAGATTTGTAAAGTTCTTACAAATGTTCTTACTGAATGTTCATTTAGTTCATTAAATCATATTTTTTATTTTTATAATCTTAATTCTTTTATTCTTAAAACATTATTTAATTAAAATGATTATGTATCAATTTATAAAAAATAAAATAAAAAATAAATTACTATAATGAAAACACATGTTTTAAAAGCAACTTTGGAATGTAGTAATTAATTAATTAAAAGTGTATTGGAATGTAGTATCAAGTATTAAAAACTTTAAAATAAAAAAAATAAAAAGTCAATATTAATAGTGACTTATTCTTAATAATGTAGGTAAAATGGCTGATATTTTGAATTTAGTTTTCACGGGAATCTCAAGATATAACCACTTTTTCCCGTGTCACCTTAATTGTAAGCTCGACAATAATGGTTTTTCAATTACGAAAACAAATTGAATTCTCGTAAAATGGCAATTAACTATTGTGATTTCGTCATTATTATAACAATTATAATTTCGATTTGTTGTTAAAAGATTAAAACGTTTAGCCACCCATTTATTCTAACAACATGGTAATGTCTGAAGTTATTAAACCTCCTGCTCTCTGTGAAAATGTCTCAGTTTCCATTCTAAACATTTGCAATAAAAGTCTTTATAGAAACCCGCATTACATCACACACTAATGTTTATGGCAGTCTTCATATTTCAATAAATCGGATGGTTTGATTTGTTTAAATTCGTATATATATATATATATATATATATATATATATATATATATATATATATATATATATATATATATCGAACATTGAATTGTTGAATAATTAAATAAAATACTAGCTAAAAGAATGAACGAATTCTGCAAATATAAAGCTTTGAGAATGGGTGGCTAGTTAGACATAACTTAAAGGAACTAAATATAATAAAGTTGTTAGTCTAATAATGATCACAAATCAATTTGTATAGAGGTATTAAAGTAAACTGTTTTTTTTATTATAATATTGAGTAGGAATTATCATGATAACCATTAATAAATTGTGAATGAGTGGAATGAAAATAGAAAATGATATTTAATTTTAGTTGTCTTTTCCTTAAAGAAAAAAAAATTAAACATTTAATGCTACTAATTTTAAGTGAGATTAAAATTAATTAAAGAATTTAAACTTTTTTGTTGCAGCTTATACAATCGTTCAGTGCTTGATAACTTAAGTGCTAAGCACAGTATAACATAAAATTAACAGAGCGGGTTGTGTTACCAAATGCTCAGGTATTCTTGCATAATAGCTAACTTATTTTTATAAAATGTAAATTAAATATTATTTCGGTGTTGCGTATGTTAAAATAGTTGCTCTTTTGACATAGTCAATTTGCAAGTATTAATTACAAACAAATATTTTAGATGTTACTAGGTTATGAATGGGTTTTAAATGTTATTTTAGTTTTAGAATATTAACTTTAACAGTTTAGACTGGTTCTGAACGTAACCTAAGTACGGTTTATCGTTCACATGGTATACGTTATATTATTTTCTCGGAAAGAATAGCTTTTTTGTGAGTATCATCAGCGGTTTAAAGTGTAAATATCTCGCTGCGGATTATCCGCAGCGAGATATCGTCGTTATTGTCGATCATCGTTTCTCGGAGTGAGTCCAGCAGCACGGTGTTCGATTAAATCGTCGAAGACTTACGTTTAACGTTTGTCGGTACGCCGTTTCTGTCTGACCCGTCTCTTTCGGATCCTCGGTAGGACGCCGAGGACCTCCGCGGAACTTATTCGGCGGCAGTTAATAAGACACTTTTGACGACTCCTCGTTTCTACTCGTAAGTTATACAGTCTTGTTGATGACTTGGATTCGTCCGTAAGAAAATGAATTTCCTCCGGACGGACTATAAGGCGATCGGAGCGTCTTATCGGGGTCTTGTTTTTACCAGGCTCTTGTTTGGAGAGGTAGGTAAGACGGACAAATGTTGTTCGGTTGTTGCTGGGGGTGTTGAGGTCTTTGGTAGAGAAGTTGCTGGGCGTGCTGTGGGTGTCCGCCTCCGCACGCTTCCTGTCTCATTCCGCCGCCTTCGCAAGGTTTGCCGTCTTTAACTAGTACAGGTACCGCCACTCTTCTCGGGGAACTTGCTGCCTGAAACCGAGTTTAGTTGTAGGAATCTACTATCGGACATGCCACACCAACAAAGTCATGAACCAATCCCTAGTGGCATGTTCAATACTACGCCAGCCTCTCATATATAAAATCACAACAAGGAATATTCCATTTTAAATAACATTATCTTTTACCACATAGATCAACGATAAAGTAATTTACGTTATAAAGATCAATTGGGAATGTAAAAAGTATGCAAACAATTGTAAATCGATTTGGCGGCTCAAAGTACAAAAATAAAATATAATAATTTTTAAGTGACATGCAATAAGACCATCAGATGTTTTCTGACATAATGTATTTTTATTTATTTTATGTGATCAATACTATATAAAAAATTTTTCATTCGTAGAAAAATAAAAATATAAGCAACTTTGAAAGGATTATTCTTCATCTTTGAAAAATGTCAAAGAATTAAAAAAATGTTGCTTCTGATTTAAAATGAGTCTAAAATATTCAGTGATAATATTACGATTTAAAATTAAATTACCATATACAAAATAGACATTTCAGGAATATGATTCAAAATATATCAATGTCTAAGTATGCAAAAATAATATATACAATAAACAAAAATCACTATTCTACCAAGCAAACAAAATAAGCTAGAAGCTAATATTAACTATATTATATAAAAATGTATTATAAAAAAAAAAAAAAAACACCGTAAGCGGATTCAAACAAACTTCTAATCTCGCTCGGTTGAACTGATCTCTTTCTTAATTTTCAGTTCATTTTAAAGTTTGAAAAAAACATTAGCATAAGTCAAAAAAAAAAAAAAAAAAAAAAACAATAAAAAATAATGTCGAAAACAAAAAAAGTTTAAAAAAAAGAAACTAAATCAAAATTTATTAAAACATAAGAGTTCTCTTCTTATTTAAAAAAAAAAAAAAAACATTTATGATGGTCGTAATGCAAGTAAAATTTTAGAGGAAAAGTCATGTTTAGTTGACAAATATATATTATATATGTTAAAAAAGCAAGTAGATTTCACAAAGTAATGTAATGATAGTTTACCTGATTTTGAGCGTTTTGTTCTGCCATGGCTTTCTCTTTAGCTTGCCTTTTGCATTTATACCTGTGATTCTGAAACCATATTTTCACCTGGAACGTAAAAAACGTGAAACACATGATTAAGTTAAATGATAAACTTTATTTTGTTAAAGTTATGTGACAAATATTAGATAGGTACAAATACATAATTGTCGTAGAGGTAGATTCGTTTAGGTTTAACTGAGTTATTATATACGGTAAAACGTTTTTATCGGATTTACTAATGATAAGAGATAAGAATTTCCAGTGCTATGATTCAACAGGGACGCTGAGGTAACTAACGACTAGCTGGAGTAAATCTGCATTCAGAGATTCCATAGTATTGACCACCTGAAAGTTGTATTGTAGTTGGAGTAAATCTATATTCGTAGATTCCTTAGTATCGACCAGCTGATAAGTGGTATTGTACCTGGAGTAAATCTACATTAATAGATAATCCATTCAGACGTGTTTCTAGTTATCCGTTAAATTTTACAGCAAGGTTTATTTATAAACTTATATATTCTAAAAGTATTTATTTGATTTGAAGAGTAAACGTCGAAGATTAAACACAGCCGTCAATATTTACTGATACACTATGACAAATTAAAAAGGGTTTATGTGTTAACAAAAAAAAGCTCATTTGTAGACGAATAAAATCGTCACCGGTTAAGGGTATAAATATTCTTAAGAGGTAAATAAAATAGTACGTACGAATGCTTAACTGTCAAGTCTACCTGCTCCAGGAACCATCTTAAGGGCCCTCCCATATGGACAAGGGTGACGATGAACAATGGCACTCGAAGATGTCATGTCACTGAACAGCCCTTACATGGGTTGGATAGGATCGCATGGGACCTCTTGCCTTGTAAAATGTGCTAACAATTAAGACGGTTTCTGGCATTTCAGAACTGATATACCGATGGACGCTTTGTTTACCATCCTTTGTTTACTCACCTCGAGTATACTCGTTCATAATTATCTCTATCTGTTCATTATTTTTGTTTCCATTTTGAATGACAGATATTTTGAATGTCTAAGAATATTTGGGTACATCAATAAAATCATATCAACTGCTATAATAAACTGTCTGTAACCTCTTCAAACTTAGGAATGAGCTTTTTTAAATTGTCGCTTTTATACGAGGAAAGGATTTCTTCGTCTTGCTAACTTGAGCGAAAATTACTACGGCTTAATGGAATTGAACTAAACATTTCTAAAAATCAGTGAACAATTCTACTTCTTCCCTTACTGTGATTCAGTTTAATTTTTGTGCGGTTGAATATCGGTTAACGTAAAACCGCACAATACCGTTTTCCGTATCGATTACTATAGGCCTAAGATTGAGCAACATCGTATCAACGCCCTATTCGCCCTAGTTTTGTTTTTATACCGGGACTATTGTTTCGAAAAAGAATCGTACTCGGTAAACGAAACGTACGGAAACAACGGTATCCCCACCCTCGGGCCCGGGTGGGTTGCCGCTGTCCATTGACACGCCGGCTCCGACAATCGACGACTCGTGGAAAAACTGTATGTGACGGAGGGGTGCCCGGTTATTTTTAAGTATTTTCAGATCGGGGGAAGAGGCCTAGACAATGGATCGCGCCGGGTGGCTCATTGTACGGAGCGCCAGATGGCGGGCCGACATCTCCCACTTGTTCTTTCAATACAAATACCACGGCCATTTTATCCGACGCTACCCGACCCTCTGAATACACACTGGTCTTTAATCCTCCCCTCCAGTATACTCTGCGTGCAACGGTCCTTCGGAGGAGCGTTCCGTCACCATCCACCGCACCCGAATTCATTACGGCTCGTCGCATCTCCCGCTTCGCTAGCTTCCCCTTCCGACCTGACCGGCTTCTAAAAACATTATTAAGTCGGATCGGCGCCCGACCCTCTCGTCTTTATCGCAGTTGATAGGATGCATCGAGTGTAATAACCCGGTTAATCGTGTGGCTTTACCGTCACTCGACACTCCAGATTTATTTCGGAATCAGTTAAAATCTTATTGCCACCCTCCGAAGCCACAAAAAGAACTCCAATCCAATGTTATTACTAACTAGATGTACTTTAAAATAGTTGCGCACAATACACTTAACCTTTGTACGCTACTTGTGGAAATGATTCGTATCGTTCTACAGATTGTACTTTTGTTAATGACTTGTCTCTCGAGTAACAAGTTAACACCTCTCAATGACTACTATTTTTTTAAAAAAGGTATAGGAATAGTACATCAAGTGTCTAGTGCGGAAAGTAGCATTTTGCATGCGAGTGTGGAGTTTGCACCCGAGCTACAGCGAGGGTAGTTAAACCACACGAGCAAAGCAAAATGCAGTTTTCGCAAGAGTTGCGTACCGTACTCTATCTACGATTATTGGATTTTAATAATAAATACAGAAAAAAACAATTACTTTAATTAAACAAACAGCAAATTAGTTTTTTTTTAAATGTAAACAAACACGCGATTAGGTGAAGAATTGTAAAACGCGCATGCGCAATGAATACATCTACGAAAAGAATCACTTTCTACGCATCTAAACAAAGAGATAAAGTGTTTATATTTTTTTTTTTACGCAAATTTTCGTACACACATCCCATAGGACAGGTTACGTTTCAATACCATCCAAATACACTCAGCTGGATAATATCCTCTAAAATACGACTCTTCAATAGACTCATAAAAATACAGATTTTTTAATAAAACGTAGATCATTTTTTTCTATTTGTATTCATGAAACAATTATTTGTTCAAGATAACTTATTTTATTATTAAAACATCGAATGCTTTTTTCCAAATGAAAATACCGGGTATCTTTTCTCCGTCGATATTAACCATGTATTTATTTTTTATAATTTGAAATCTCTGCTGTTTTCTTATCCAAACAAGAAAATAAAACCGAACTTATTCTGATTTTCTTAATTTTCTTAATTCGTCTGGAGGTTGAAATCGAACCTATTTTTTTTAAACCTTGACTGGTCGGGAGAACTTTTTGAAGCAAGACGCTATCGAAAAGAACGTTTTCCAGACGCCCAGAGAATCGCCGGTGAAAAAAAAAAAAAAAAAAAACAACAAAAAAACTTAAACTTAAAAGGACGCCTAGTAGGTTCTGAGTGTTTCTGGCTAATTTTTTCCTTTAAAGTAACGTGGAGGGGGAATACTTGAAAAATTCTCTTTTAAGGTTTGCGTCTGAAGAAAGTTGCCCTGAGTTTTATTCATCTCCTGGCGTACAAGTGTACTTGAACCGGCACAAAACTTGCGCTTTTTTCTTCTTTTTTCTGTTGCATTGGTCCTTTTACATGATAGAAGTAGCGGCGACTCGACCTCCTCGTCTCTTTCTGACAACTTAATTACAAATCCTATCACATTCCATCTAAATTTCTTTTTTATTACTATTTTCCCCTCCCCCGTTTTATATATTTCTTATTTTTTTAAAATATTTTCTTCTCTTTATGTAATTTTATAAAAGAAATGAATATTTATATGTAAATGGTTACGGCACATTTCTTTAATATTTTAAGGCGCAACCACTGGTTGCACGGATTATTATGTTTTTATTATTAAAATAAACATTATAAACAATTTGCTATATGTTCTTTATGACATTTTAATCATATTTTTCTCCTTTGACTTGCAGAAAAAGTAGCGATTCTATAGTTCAAAGGTATCTGTAATGCTAAGGTTATACTTTTGCAGTTTCAATTTTACAGTGTTTTTAATTGTATGCGAGATATTTGTATGATTTGTATACAATCTTATTCCCGGTAGTGCTCAAATTAATCACTAGTTTCACCTTTAAGTTCATATTGAAATAGATTTTCAGCCAAAGTCTTAGACAAGATAGGCGTCCATGGCAAAGTATATAGTCAAGATAGGCGTCCATGGCAAAGTATATAGTCAAGATAGGCATGGCAAGATGGCATATAGTCCATGGCAAAGTATATAGTCAAGATAGGCGTCCATGGCAAAGTATATAGTCAAGATAGGCGTCCATGGCAAAGTATATAGTCAAGATAGGCGTCCATGGCAAAGTAGTCAAGATAGGCGTTCATGGCTTGAAGAAATTTAAAGAAAAGGAATGCTGATTAAGTTTAAGATTCATTTGCGTTTTAAATACAACAAACTTCTTTATTGTGTTATGAAGACGTTCAAAGTATCAGTTTAATCGAAACACTTAACGAAATGGTATGTCGTTCAAATAATAATATACAGTGTGTCCCAAGATAGAGTATCCGAGAGAATTTTTTATTTTATTTTGGGTTTTCGAAAAAAAAGACATTCTTTATAGAAACTCCTGCTTGTTCCGAAATCTCTGAAAATGATAAAATTTGCTTGATTTGGTGTTCAGGGTGTTATGTTTTTTGGAAACTTTAAAATTTGACCAAGAGTAAACTATCCTTATTTTTGATGGTATTGAAAAATATTATTTAGAAAAGTGGTTCAGAATTGCAAGAAACGTAAAAATAATAAATATCAATTTATTTTATAAATTAATAATTTTTTAGTCAATTTCGTGAAATATTAAATTTTAGTTTCTTTTTCTAAAAACAAGCAATAAGCTAAATACAACAAATAGTTCTCTTTGGATTTTTATAATAAACAAGTGTGATAATTGTAATGAAAACAAATAGTTTATGTATTATCAGCAACTAGGTTAGTGTAAAATATTTGCAGTTTTTTGTTAAATTACTTGATTTTTATAAATATGTTAATTTGTTAAATGCGCAGAAGTATGTGGCAATAAATTTGAATGATCATTCCTTTATTTTATTTTTCAACTCTGTTGATTTTTTTGTTTTTTGTGATACTTAATTAGATGTTAAGATTATAATTAATAATTACTTGTTGTGATAATTATTTTTAAATACAATAATAATATTTTTATTTTATTTATTTTATTACATTAGCTTATTATTTGTTTTGTAAGTAATTTATTTTGTTTTCATAAAATAAAATAATATTTAATATTTTTACGTGTTTTGCAATTCTGAACCACTTTTCTAAATAATATTTTTCGATACAATAAAAAATGAGGGTAGTTTACTCTTGGTCAAATTTTAAAGTTTTCAAACAACAGAACACCTTGTTCACAGAATCAAGAAAATTTTATCATTTTTAGAGGTTTAAGAACAAGCAGTTCTTATAAAGAAGTTTTTATAAAGATTGACTTTTTTTTCGAAAACTCAAAAATAAGAAAATTTTTCCTCTCGGATACTCTATCGTGGGACACACTGTATAAAATTTCTTAAAGTATTTAGTTCGTGAAAGTTCTGAAAAGCGTAATCTGATTATATACACCTTTGTACTTTCTTATATAAACAGAAAGTATTGTTATGGCGCGAAAATTCGATTTTGAGTTTTTGATGGATTTACACGTTTTAAATTCGACACAAAATAGTTATATTATAAAAAAATAAATAATTTATATAACCGATTAGTTTCCCGACGGCGACGACTCACCTCGAAATGATTTGTTATTGCTAAGCTAAGGCAACCACATGTATTTCAATAAATGTTTGTTTTGATTTGTTGGTCTTCAAATAGGTACAAATTTATCTAAATTAATTTGCTTAGTTTTACATTTTTTCTAAATATAAAATTAAGCCGACAGGAAATCTGCACAATATCTTACATTTGCGAATTAGCTTTATTCGTAATACTAATAGTTCGCCAATTATTTATTCTTATGTGTATTGCTAAAGCAGTTTTGTATTTGTATGTTTATTTTACAATCTATATTATTTGTTACGTATTAATTTTATTATTTATTAAAAGTGAATAATATAAAGGAAATTATGTTAAGTCAAGATGTAGATAAATGTTAATATTGAGGATTTAAAACTGTATCGTATTTTGTAATAAATATTGTAAGGCCGGGATTCCATACTAAGAGTCGCTTACTTAAGAACCATTAAACAATTCTATTATATATTCTATTTATAAATCATTTTAATTACGCGTAAGTTATACAGGGTGGTCCAAAAGTCTCCCCCCCCCCCCTTTTAACTTTTGAACGGTTTGAGATAAATTAATGAAACTTCGGGGAACCGTACCATGTAAAGGGAAGTTTGTTTTCATGCAACCGCGCTGTAGGGGCAACCTCCCATTTTGCCTCCAGACCCCCTAACTTCAAAATTTTGTCCTAGAATGTATATTTTTGATAGCAGATTTAGATTCAACGGCAAAAAATTAAAATATTTTACTTCTTACTTTTTTTTCTACCTCTAATATTTTGCCCCCTATAGGGGGGCAAAGGTATAAAAATCGTAGATTTAAGCGCCTGGGGGAAAAATGGAGGTTGCCCCTAGTACGCGAGTGGATGATTAAACACTTCCCTTTACATGGTACAGATCCCCCAAGTTCCATGACTTTATTTCAAACCGTTTAGATTTTATAACGATCTAAGTGTTATTTTTTTTACTATTTCGGAAGGGTTATTTTGCTATTTTTGGCCCCCTGTGGGGGGCAAAATATTGGAGATAGAAAAAATAGTTTCAAGTAAAAGATCCAAATATTCTATCAAAAATATACGCTCCAATTTGATTTGAAGTTGGGTGGCCTGGGGGCAAAGTAGGTGGTTGCCCCTAGTGGGTGATTGCATGAATACAAACTTCCCTTTGCATGGTAGAGATCCCCCAAGTTTCATTAATTTATCTCAAACCGTTCAAAAGTTAAGAGGGGGGGGGGGAGACTTTTGGACCACCCTGTATAATCTTCGCTACACGTTTCGATCTTTTATGTTCTTGAAAAACAAATGTTCACTACTGTCTTATAGTAAGATCAGATAATTTGTATATATTTTTATTTCTTTACAAGTGTCGTATTAATTGTAATAAATTAATAATCAACATTCTATGTTCTGGCATCAACAAATGTATTAATTTAATTCTTTAAACTGTTTTATAATTAGACCAGATAACTGATAAATTTACTTTGGATTTAAAATTCAATTTTTTTTATTCAGTAAATAGAGCTTTTTTTCTTTAAAGTGAGGTCCAAGGGTTTTAAGTGGTTAAGTATATCACCATGGGAAATGTTAAGACGTGCCAGGCGGCTAGATAAACAAGCCACAGAATATTTCCTTCCAAAAACATTGAAATGTCACGGAGAAATGACATCTTTTAAAATCACCCTTTAGCATTTCACCATGAAAACAAAATACCTGACTGCCCAAGAAGAATTCTAGGCACCAAATGATTAAAAGAATCCTTTGGCTATTTTTAATAGCTTAAATTATTACCTCCACCTATTTAATGGCCTTTTTTAATCCAATTAATAGAAGATTTATTAGTTTATATAGAAGCGGTAAAAAAAGATTAGAAAATAAAAAAAATACTTCTTGCATACGAGTCCGCAAGACAAAGAGACATTTTCATGTTTTTGCTCTGCGTAAACTACCGACATAAAATGAAATATAATCGGTAATTTATTCAAGTAATTGATAAAAGTAGATGGAAGATAATTTTTATTTTTATCTCCACACCGGCACTGCCGCGGCTTGATTACAAACGACTGAATTCAAAGGCGCCGGCCTGCTTTCTAGAATTGTTAATATGCCTTCATACTAGGTAGGCCGAGAGGGCTGAGAGTTGATGGCAACCTCCTGTACTTTCCTAACTCCCTGTCTCACGTATATATCTTTTCGACTTTCTTCGGCCCTATGAAGCGCGGTAGGGGAAGGCACTACAGCTGGAGACTGGATTACAAACCTCCTATTGCTGTCTAATTCCCTGTTATTACTTTTCTGAGTTTTTAAGCTAAAAGTAACGTAACGTTTTGACTTATGTTCCATAGCCTAAACATGAAAATGTCAAAAAGAAAATAAATAGTTAAAAAAAAAATCGATTTGCCTACCCTCTCTTAGAATCTGACAAAAAAATAAACCAGTTGAATTCAGGAGAATTAGAAGTGGTATTAAAGGGAAGTAGACAACAAGACAGAGATCGAGTGAGGATCACCACAACTGGACACTAGTCAACACACAATCTAATATCAACAATTATTTACTTTATCAATAAAGTTATGTTTTACTCTAACTACAAGTATTTCCTACTCTCACTTATCCACTGACAAAAAATAAACCAGTTGGAGTCAAGAGAATAAGAGGTGGTATTAATGGAAAGTAGACAACAAGACAGAGATCGAGTGAGGATCACCACAACTGGACACTAGTCAACACACAACCTATTATCAAATGTTTATTTACTTTATCAGTAAAGTTATGTTTTATTCTAACTACAAGATTTTCCTACTCTCACTTATCCTGTGACATAAAATAAACCAGTTGGAGTCAAGAGAATGAGAGGTGGGATTAAAGGGAAGTAGGCAACAAGACAGAGATCGAGTGAGGATCACCACAACTGGACACTAGTCAACACACAACCTAATATCAACTATTTATTTACTTTATCAGTAAAGTTATGTTTTACTCTAACTACAAGATTTGTCTACCCTCACTTAGACTCTGACAAAAAAATAAACCAGTAGAATTCAAGTGAATGACAACGGTATTCAGGAGAAGTAGACTACAAAACAGAGATCGAGTGAGGATCACCACAACTGGAACTAGTCAACACACAACCTAATATCAATTATTCATTTGGTTTATCAGTAAAGTTATGTTTTATTCTAAGATTCGTTCCAACCTAAGGAAGTATTTTCAGGGGAGTTATGAATCGTAATCATTTATTGTAAGTGCAGAATGAAAGATTTATATAGGTTATTTGAGGTTATCTACATGCTTCATACCCTTAAAGATGCTTCTAAAACTAGAAGCCACTCGACCTGGTACTAAAAACTTTAATTGATCCGACGATTCCACCTTTGGAATCCTTCATACGAGATAATTATTAAAAAAAAGTAGGCTATGATCTCAGTAAAAAGTGAAAAGATGGAGTTACGATAAAATAATTTTCATCCGGACTTTAACTATTAATTTAAATCGTACCCTTCACCCCATATGTTTTATTAAGCTCGTATTACGAAATAATCCGAAACAAAACGGGATTCATTCAGCCGAATTATTAAAAATTAGGGATGCTAAGGAAATGAAACGGATGCAGGGTGAAGGACTTGGGTTGGGGGCCATATTTGAGCAATCCCTGTAATAGGTTGATGTCAGCGGTAAGTCAATATTAGTGCAACTCTCGTGGGGGCCCACGGGTCGCCCAGCACTCCTCAACTTATATTACATATTAATAAGTCCCCTCCAGTTAAATGTTTACTCACAACTCTTATTAATTTGCTAAAGGGATATTTCAAAACAAGAAACGCCTCCCCAATGAGTATTGCCTGCCTCGAATAACCAACCTTATAATAACCTGTTACTAACCCCTTTTTGAAAACAGTTACAGAGTGATCAATAGGGACCAAACGTTCCGGCTCAATGCATCTATAGTAATCTCATCTAATTAATTATTTACTACGTTCACACATCGTTTTGAAAGCGTTTCGGATCCAATTCGTTTTCAAAACGATTCCCGTTCACACAACCAAAATTACAGATGATCGAAATATTTGTTTTCGAAATCTCGTAACGGTGACGTCACGAGTAAAACCTTCTTTCTTGTTACCTAATATGTCCGCGAATTTTTACATTTTATTTACAAGTTATTAAAAGTTTTTACAGGTTCTTTATAGTATTAACTTTTGTTTAAAAACGTTTTTGCAGTTTAAAAAAAAGAAACGGAAGCTCACGAAAACTTAAAAGCTTCAAGAACTTAAAAAGTGGAAAAGAGTAAAATAACCTTATATCTCGATCCCCTCCACGACCTGTTCATACGAGCGTTTTGAATTTCGATCCCCCGATCCGATCACGTATTTTTGGTGGAGCGGATCTAACCCGACACGATCCGTCGATCTCCGTTCGTACAGCGTTTTGAACTAGCGGATCGTTTTCAAAACCGTTTCCAAAACGATGTCTGAACGTAGTAATTATTTTTAAAATCAAGTTAATACTTTTACACATTCTTTTTACATTCTAATATAAGCAGAAAGTATTTTGATGGCGCCAAAATTCGATTTTGAGATTTTATTAGATTTACACGTTTCGAGATCCCCCTGAGTCCAAAAAAGTGGTTTTTAAAAAATTTCTTCTGTAGTCTCTCATCTTTTTGTCGTCTGTGCAGACGCGTGGAGCCTTAACTACTGAGCCGATGTTGACGAAATTTGGCTTGCATGTTAAGAAAAAGCATACCCCGTGGCCAAATCGAGAAATTAATTTTAGTTCCAAATTTGGGGGCGCTACCCCCAAAACACTCTAAAAAAAAATTGAAACAGTTCCGCCGATTTTGATTACAATATTATAAAACGTAGTCCATTTAAATAAGAATCTAACGATATAAGCCCTTTTCCCGGGAAAAATCTAGTTTCCGAGATATTGATAAAATTAAATCTGATGTTGAAAATCGTAAACAACCACCACTTCAATAAATTTTAAATAATAAATTAACTAAGCATTATTTACCCCAGTAATTTATTTATTTTTTAAATTAATAACCCCCCCCCCCCCCCCCATAAATAATAAATAAAAATCTCATAATTTATCTTAAAAAATCTAGAATACTTAAATCTTCTGACAAACTGTATTTATTTGTTTTAATATCATTTTTTTTTTTTTTTTTTTTTTTTTTTTTTTTTTTTTTTTTTTTTTACGAAAAGTAGCTTTTTTATGCTGTTCCCGGTCAAAAAATGCAGCTATTACCTTCATAGCAACGTCTAATTTGTGAATTTGACCCTGACGTTTTTGTGTTCATATATACTTAAGTATTGTTATCGTGGCTTTTATTCTATACAACTCTATTACAAGAACTAGAAGTAGTAGTTGTAGTAGTAAGGTGCTAGTACTAGTACTAGACGGGTAGGATGAACCACTTGTTGGAACCTAGCAATTCGACTATCTTTTAGAGCCATTTTACTATCCCCGTAGAAGAAAGTTGCAGCCACTATACACATCATACCTCTGTACATTGTACCGCCGAAGCGAGTATGGTGAGATCATTAGTGAGCCATATAAATCAGAGCATCACGGCGAGGGATCAAACCCACGACCTCGTACTGCCCATGATTCAGCGATGGCCGAGCAGACGTGGTAAGTAATTTAATCCAAACAGCCCCACTGGCTTCCCAATTACAAGAACTAAGAAGAAAGAGTAATGTGGTAAGATTTCGAACAACTGCAATGTGCAATATTTACTTCAATTATTATTAAAGTTATGGAAGATGGTAGGTTGCAAGGACGGTGAATTCCATTGTGCAACCTATTGTATTGCTATTATACTTTGTAAGTGGAAGGATATCAAAATATCACAACAGCTTAAAGAAATATATTATTTACTTCGTTGAATAAAATGTTTTTTTCAGAAAACTTGTTCTTTGTTTGCCGAATAAAGGTTTTAAGAAGCCGCGTATAAAGCGTCTAAAGGCCGTTGAATACATGAGCCGGATTTCATGGCTCTACTGAACGATTCTCATCTCGTTTAAGAAGATAATGTGATAGCAATCGACGCCATTATCCGTCAATTGGGTTGTTTAGACGGGACCGAGATAATAATGGTTTTAGTTACAACATTTTTTTTAAAGGATACAACCGTTCGTAAAAATAAACTTTTGATATGGGTTACGTTTTATAAAATAAATAATCAGCACGGAAAAAAAGTGGGAAAAGAAAAGGGAGGTTGTAAAGAGGAGATACCAATTAAGATGGATGAGTTGTGATGGGAGCCAAGAGGATTGTTTGCTTAGGACTGCTGTAGCCGACATGGGTGGCCACGAAACACTGGATCCGGCGGACAAAAAACTAACGCCTTCACCCACATTAGAGAAGAATGCAGGTTCTCGTAGCGCAATATGTGACAGGTGTAAACTTATTGACATGCTGAATTAGGTCCTTACCACCGGAATTCGGCGGATACTTGCGTCCTAGACAATGCTCGTCAGCCGACCTGTCAACTCAATGTTAAAACTCAAACTATAGACCGTTTTGCTTTTGTAGACGCAAGTACAAATTAAACGGATATAAAAAAAGGTTAGAAATCGTAAACAAAACAGAAATGAAGATTTCTTTGATTATTCCCAATTTCGTTTATCTTTTACTCCTAACTAAAAATTAATAATTTATTTAATCGAGTAGTGTGAAAAAGAGTGACAGAGACACAGGAAGGTAACTATAAGGGATTCTTTTTTTTTTGTTTAACCGACGTAACCATAAAAAGAAATATTTGAAAACTTCAAACACTTGAACTCTGATAATATAGGAAAATTAGTATTATAATGAGCAAGCCTTAAAATCCAATATAGTTGCTCATTCCCCTTGTATCAATTGATAGTTGTCTCTTTTATTTCGTCTATTTCACGAGTTGCTCAATATAAAAAAAAATAGCTTATTTCAGTACAGATGGATTGTCCCCTTAACACATAAATAGTTGGTGAGATCATCAGTGTGAATGAAACATGTCTCAACTCTCCGAGTATGATTATTAGAGTGAAACATGTCTCATCTCTTTGGGTGTGATTATTAGCACGAAACAAGTCTCATCTCTCTGGGTGTGATCATCTGTGTGAAAGATGTCCGAGTATGATTATTAGAGTGAAACATGTCTCCTCTCTGGGGTTCCAACTCATCTGATATATTTTTGTTTCAGGCATACATTGATTTCTGGCATGTTGCAATTGCGATAACCATCTATTCCGCTCACTATTTTTATGTTTAAGAATTCCTAACTTCATAAAATAATTAATTACTTCTTGTTCAAGTGTATAGTTTGTTCATAAGGGTTTATTAGCTTTTCCAATTGTTTCGTTTTTGCGTTTCTTCCATGTTAATGCTAATTAATCAATCATAAGCGTTTTACCTTAAAACAGGACGTGCAGGTTACGATGAAAGTTTCGTTGGGTTTAATGAAACTTCAGACTTACTTCTTCTCAATTAAGTTCTTTTAACATTAGGCTTTGACGATAACCTCCCGGTCCTTTTTAAATAATTTACCAGCTTTTTTACACAGATGTAAATCGCATAGTAGTAATAATAATAACTATAAAAGAATAAAAATAATTTTGACATAATAAGGAGAGAGGGTGATCTCAAGAGGTCCCACAGTAGAAAGGGTGCGAATATTAAAAGAACTAATCAAAAGAAACGCAAGGTACAGTCGGCAGAAAGGGGAGGGATGAATAGCAGCGGCTCCCCTAGGCTAGGCGTCTTGGTCGGGCACTTCTAGCGAGCTGAGAACCCTATGTAGTTTACACTTGTGGGAGTCCGGTGACCGAAATATCGGAACAGTTCTTGCGGAAAAGTTTAATGTGTTCAAGTCAAAAGGTGTAATGCGGGGGACCTGTCGAATGGGAAACAATGCCTTAGGCAGCGTTATTAGGGAGCGCCCGATCAGCACTAATATATTTTGTCTTCCGATGGAATTGACTTCCGTGGGAAAGTACGGATTAGCGGGTGGCCGTATCACCTCCGCTTTACCTGCCCGATCTAACTTCGAAATTTTATTGTGATTGTGCCGCGACTAGAAAATATTTCTTTGATAAAATCACGGGAAAATAATGCTTAAGACTCGCACACCTTAGTAATAACGATAACATAAGAACCTTTATTCTTAATATTTGTTTAAAAAGTATTTGAAGAAGAATTATTTGAGAAATATTTTCACTCCCTCTCATTACCCATAATAAAATTGGTGTAATCCGGCGACAACCACCTATCTCACGTACCTATAGGATATGCAAAAATATTTTCACAAGAAAAACAAAAATAAGAAGACGTCCTTCAGCCCAGAATTAATTGAAGAGAGCGAAGCGTGTTTTCCCATGTCAAGTCCAAGTGTTCCATGTACAAGTCTGTACTTAATTTTAAATAACTCTCATCAACTTAAGTTCTGTATTAGGAGGATTGTAATTTCTCGAAACATATTGGTACTTTAAGAGAGGTACTTCAAATTGGCATTTATATGTAATAAAATCCTTCACAAGCTTATTAATCTTTTACCTGCCTTTGTTCCATTTTTGGAACACAACTTTAAATTTTTATTGGACAACTTTTACTTTAGTTTTTGATGATTCTTATAATTTTTTTCCTCTTTTTTAACATGTTTTTGGGTGTGTTTATATTTTTTTTGTTCACATAAAATTATTGGTGCATACTTTTTATTTTTTTTAAAAGTTGGAATTTTGGGTGTTACGACCTTTGGGCAGAAACTTACTTATATCTTCACTATATTTATTGATAGGCAGTCACCAATTTTTTTGGGGTAAATGATTGTTAGTCGAACACAAAAATACCTCCTTCTTAAAAAATTAATGAACGTGCCGTTTTCTAGGTACAATGAATGTTCGCTGTTCCATAATTGGAACATTGGTGGGTTCTGACTATACTTTTAATTACACTTTATATAGTCAGGAAGGATGAAAATTCATGAGCGAGTTGACTGTCCTGAGTGTTATTATCGTGTAGGGGGGGGGGGGTAAATAAGAAAGGGGGAGGGGTATATATTTGTCTGCTTGTCGAATTGGGCATCCTTTGGGTGCCGTGGGTGCCCTCTGGAATTTTATTTTATTTTTTTTTTTTTTAATTTTGCGGGCTATTACCACCTCGTTGGGGGCCGTCTACCTCCCTTGTGGAGGAGGGGGTGGCGCTAAAAGTTTTTTCGGGTGTTTTTGTGATAGCTACAACTTTTTACGTATACTCTACAAAAGAAACAAGTATGACTTTGTCTTTTATCACCCACAGTTTTAGATAAAACGACAATTCTGTTTTACCCATGTTCTCAAACTACCTATCTCACGTACTGTATTTTCACAAGAAAAACAAAAAAAAAGAAGACGTCCTTCTGCCCAATGTCTTTGCACACTATAGTAAAGGAATGGGAGGAGTTCAGTTCTTAGATTAAAAAAGTGGTGGTGGAATTTATTTTCTTAATGGTCTAAATATGGCTGTAGTAGCAGCATGGCTTTTGCACAGAGAGCTGAATAAAGATATTCAATTTGAACATTGATTATTCGACATTTTTAGACGTCAAGTAACCATCTCTTTTGAAAATGGCTCAACGAAAAGTATAGGAGAGAAAACAGGACCAAAAAACTCCATACCACTTTCTAGAAGAAATGGTGATAAGCATTATTTTGTATCAATAACGCAAGGAAGATGCATCCAATGCAGTAAAAATATAACTTCAATATGATGAATGCGAAAGAAGGTTGCATTTATTGTGTTTTCCAACTTATCATGCAGATCTCAGTTGTAATAAATTTACAAATAAGTACTGGTAGCTGTAAATAACTCAATAGTAACGTCAGTTTTGTGTATTGGTTTATTTGTAAAAAAAATGTTTACTTACATAATTATTCAAACATCAATAATGGAAATTATAATACATAGCTTAACTTACAATAATACGCAGAAACAAATTTATAATCCATGATAAGTTGGAAAATACAATAAATGCAACCTTCTTTCGCATTCATTACATTGAAATTATACCTTCAACTCACACGTTATAATAATAACTCTCAACTAACTAAGATCATTTTGTTTATAAAATAATTTAAATATATTAGCCACCGATCGTTTTTATTCACTATGAAATTATTCAAAAGTTGTTTCTTGTTTCCTTTCAACAATAAAGCTTTAAAGTAAACTACTAACAATACCTTTGAATAATAACAACCTCAAACTTTTAGCTTTACTTAGAAGTAAACTATTTGTCTTCGTAACATACAAAGTTCTGATTTAACTTGTTAATCAATGTATGATATCTCATGTCAAGTGATATATCGATTAAATTAAATCGTTTTACTTTCTTTATTTACAGTAGTGTTTTTCACGGTCACGGTAATTTATTTAGAATATGTTAATTTGATTGAAGTTGTAATAAAATCATGATTGGTTCGTTATAAAAGTTGTTCAATTAAAATAACTATGAAGTGAGGACTCGGTAGCTTAGATATGGAAGCAGTTGGCTCGCTTATTAATAAAGTTAACGGCGTGGTTTCAACTGGGATGGATCAAAGATCTGGATTCAATTCCCAATGAGTTGGATAGAAATAGCTTTTCCAATACACAAAGATAAACAGCATCGGACGTGGTTACAACTTGGATGGATCACAGATCTGGATTCAATTCCCAAAATGTAAGATAGAAAAAGCTTTTCGTATATACTATACATAAAGTTAAACAACATCGGACGTGGTTACAACTTGGATGGATCACAGATCTGGATTCAATTCCCAATATGTAAGATAGAAAAAGCTTTTCCTATACACAAAGTTAAACAGCATCGGACGTGGTTACAACTTGGATGGATCACAGATCTGGATTCAATTCCAAAAATGTAAGATAGAAAAAGCTTTTCGTATATACTATACATAAAGTTAAACAACATCGGACGTGGTTACAACTTGGATGGATCACAGATCTGGATTCAATTCCCAATATGTAAGATAGAAAAAGCTTTTCGTATATACATAAAGGTAAATAGCATGGGACGGGGTTATAACTTGGATGGATCACAGATCTGGTTTCAATTCCCAAAATGTAAGATAGAAAAAGCGTTTCCTATATATGTACATAAGTAATAGTTGATCCGTTTTTACAGCTCATTTAACCTTACGTTCATTTATTAATTGTTGGCCTATGTGCGATAATTAATTAATATTAATTAACAAATTATTGATTACACGATTGATTATAATATTCTTAATTTTGGTTATTAATAGTTCTGTTTACTTTCAGTAACACATAAACATTTTAATATAACTTTTGAGTCATTGAAGAACTGGTTCAATAAAAGAACCTTATTGATTTCCAATGTTTACTTACATATTTTTAACATTGGTTATTAAATCGTTCCTATCTTAGGTTTGAACATATTTGTGAATCTCACTCTTAAAATACGATTGAATTTAATAATAGGGCACTTCTTTAGATTGTTACTCCCCTTAAAAAAAAAACGGAGTGGAGTAACAATCTAAAGAAGATGTACGGAATGTTCTTCTTTAGACTGTTACTCCCCTTAAAAAACAGAAGTGTGATATTCCTTTGTGCCAAAGAACATTGGACTAAAAATCCCTTTGTCTTAATAGTTAATTAGTCAGTCATAGATATTCTAAAAAATACATAGGGGAGTAACAATCTAAAGAAGTACCAATAATTGTTTATATATTATTATTTTTTAATTAATTATTAGTATCGTTAATTTTTATTTAAATAAATTTCGCCCAATTTCAATTAATTTTCTTTAAATTAAATATCCAAATGAAGTGTGTACATTTATACATAGAAAAAAAAAAATCAAACATAAATTAATTGCTTGTTTATAAATTAGAAACTGTTCCTTGCAATAATATTTATACAAGTCTAGTTCTAGTAATAGTGGTATGAAGTGAGGAAATCATTCCACTTGGAACAGAATTTGTGCCATTGTCGGCAAACTTGGTCGATTTATCAAGTACTCGACCATTTCCTATTTACAACTGTAGCGTTTAATTACTTTAGTAATGGCAACTTGACTTAACAACTTCTAAAACTAAGTTAGTTGTTTCAAACAAGATTAAATCCAGTTTATACTGAATAAAATTATTCAAAAAGTAAACTTGGGTCAGTTTATAAGCAAATACTCTTACGAAATGAGTCTAGCACTCGTTAGTTTCTTTTGAATTCCATGTCGAAATACAGTCAATCTTAAAGAATATTACAGAGATTTGTTTGTATTAGGCACTTAGTTAGTTTCTTGAAAAGAAACTTCAAGAAACATACTTTAAAAGAATAAAACTGAGAGTTTAGTCAGTATTAGGAACTAAGATAGTTTCTTCAAACAAAACCTCAAGAATATACTTATAAAAAAACAACAGTGTTTAGTCAGTATTAAGAACATAGTTCTTTCAAACAAAACCTCAAGAAATATACTTAAAAAAAATAAAGCTTAGAGTTTAGCTAGTATTAGGAACCTATGATAGTCCCTTCAAACAAAACGTCAAGAAAAATACTTAAAGAGAATAAAAGTAAGAGTTTAGTCAGTATTAAGAACTAAAATTGTTCCTTCAAACAAAACGTCAAGAAACATACTTAAAGAGAATAAAACAGATTTCAGATATTATTAGGAACTAAGATAGTTCCCTCAAACAAAACGTCAAGAAACATACTTTAAGAGAATAAAACTGAGAGTTTAACCAAAACCATTATTAAGAACTAAGATAGTTTATTTAATAAATGTTATTTCTTCAAACTGAATTTCAAGAAACTTTATTATACAGAATACATTTCAAAGGGGGTCTTAGCTTCCTGAAAGGTAAATAAAAATGTACAATGATCAGTCTGAATAGCTTATAGTTAGATCATAGTAGGTTCTACTCCGTTTTTAAAAATTCGTGGAGTATTTAAATAAATAAATTCGTATTTAGTTCTTAACTGTTCGGGAGGGTAATTTTGAGACTGTAACAAATAAAAGTAGGTATACAGCTTTTATAAACCTTTTGTAAAAACCTTCTTAGGTTACTGTAGCAAACTATCATTTTACTTCTAACTCTTCGCCGCAGTCAAAAAGTATGCAATAATTTATATATTATGTATAGAAAAGTGTATGTTTGTTTGTTTGTTGGTTGTACAAATCTACAGTTTTATTTTTAGCATGATGAAATTTTGCACACATGGCTATGTCTACATGAGATTTTTAAAAAAAAAACATGGAGATATGAAAGAAAGTTATAGGACCATAAAAGTAAATTTTGATAGTTCAGAAATGTTGTCAACTTCAATAGGTTTGCCGTATAATGAATAGTGTCTGTTGGTTTGTCTCTTATAAAAATCTAGAGTTTTATTCCGAACTCGCTCACCCCCGTCCCTAGGTCAATGCCGGGTACTTCAGGTAGTTAATTTTAATATAATTACTTGGGTAGGTGTGAGGTGGATGAGGCTGGCTAGGTGCTCCCGTTCTGGTGCCGAAAGGTACTTCTGTTGTTTGAACCTTCGCTCTAGTTCGTAAACCTGTAACATATCGTAAATTTACAATTGTATTACGTAATCGAATTTTAACTCCTAAGAGCAATTATCGTTGTAAAAACCAAAGGGTAGGGGACAAAGTGGAGTTTGGATGGGAAGCAAATGATGATGCTAAGATTGTTTTCTACATCATTTAACTAGGAAGGGGATGTTGTCAGAGGTAGTCAGTTTATGGCAGAGGAATACTGGGATGCTTGGGTGAATCCATTCTTCTCTTACCCTCCTACGTGCAGCCCCAGGCCTCAATAAACCCAGAGTAATTACTTCATTACATTCGTCCTACGTTTACCCACATGATAAACACTTTGTAAACTCATCATCCCCTTATTACCAATTTCCTAGTTTGTTTTACAGATCCATCGAGTTTTCGTAATTCTTTTTTTAAATTATTGAAAATGAAAACACTTTAATCAACTCCTTTACCCATCTACTATGGGTTAAGCCCAGAGTTGATCCCAAATAATTGCTTAGACAAGCATGGGTAACATTTTGATAGCATGCAGCAATTTATCTAATAAATACTAATCATGGTAACATTTTTCAACTCACAACTCTTAGCTAAAAGGTTAATCTGATAAATCCTATATCCTCTAATTGTATACAAATACTGAAACGACATTTAATAAGAAAATAAATTTAAGACGGTTTATGTTTTCTTCCTGAGACCAAAGACAAACCGTAATAAACTTTGCACAAGACGGGTTATCTTGCTGCCAGATTTGTTCATGTTGCTGCTAGTGACTGAGACTTGGTACATTGGAAACTTTAGACTGAGATATTTGTTCAAACCAATCATCTTAATCTTAATCTTGTATCGATTCGAGTTATAAAATCTTCTCTACAAAATAATGTTCTTGGTGTTGTTAGCGCAACTATATTGAAGAACACATAGTCTCTTGTGCAAGGTCAGCCATCGATCGTTTATCTTTTATTGAACAGCGTCAATTTAGCAAGACGACTTTGTCGCCTCGACTAAGAGGACAGAGTGAAGAGTGTTAAGGTTCTGTTACTACAATGGTCCACTCGTAGTACGGGGAGGGGGGGGGGGGGGGTGTAGGGTAGAGGAGCCGTTGCTGAATTGGACCCGCGTGCCTCTAACAAGAGCAGGAAATGCTAGACGATTATAGCTCGTTGAAGCAACGGCCATCGCTGTTTCCTCATCAGACACAGCTCTAGAATGGCCGTAGTATTACTACGGCATATGGGGGTCGATTCTATTGAATGAACTAGAATAACCTACAGTTAGGCAACGGCCCACGTTTATTTTTATTTCTGCCTTTTTTTTCTCATTCATTAATTCATGTTTTTCAAAAATCAGGAAATGACTATGAATGACACAGATTTATTAATAATGAAATAGAGATAATGATGTGACTGTAGCTCTGAAAATAAGGTAGTAAAACAAATGAAAGCTAGACTGAGGTCATTCATAACTAAGTGAATTTACGTAAGTAGTATATATATAAGACCAACGCAATTCGTTAATGTTATTCCGCCTTTTTCACACATTTTTCTTCGTAATCTTTTATTATTCACGTTATTTTGCTAATATATAAACTTTAATAATTAATTAATGATATTGAATATATCATAATTAATTATTACATTATTGTTAAAAGTCTTAGTTCAATAAAAGTAGTTGGTATTGTTTATTTTAAGGTTGTTATACGCCCTAATTGTAGTTTCATAAGACTTTGGCGGACCTAAACCGACCGTGGGAAATTGCTCTACAGATAAAGTGATCCAATGATAATTAATCTATATAATCATTCATACCTATCTATCTATACATCAGGTTTAAGCCCTCCACGAGCCATTGCTCCACTGACAAGTAATCTAATGATAATTAATCTATATAATAATTTATACCTATCTATCTACATCAGGTCTAAGCCCTCGACGAGCTATTGCTCCACGGAGATAGTTATAGGCACTAATTAATCTATATAATTATGTTTAAATATCACCAAATTAAATTAATTCCAGCTGTCACAGTGAAAAGTCAAAACTCTAAACCAAAAAGTCTTGGAATTTACTAGTTCTTAGACATTCTAGCATATTGTCACTAATACATTTCAGCACGTATAGGTGCATAGCATATTGTCGCTAATACAATTCAGTCATTAAGCTGCATAGCATATTGTCGCTAATACAATTCAGCACGTATAGCTGCAATAGCTATTTTCGCTAATACAATTCAGCACGTATAGCTGCATAGCTATTGTCGCTAATACAATTAAGCACGTATAGCTGCAATAGCTATTGTCGCTAATACAATTTAGCACGTATAGCTGCATAGCTATTGTCGATAATACAATTCAGCACGTATAGCTGCAATAGCTATTGTCGCTAATACAATTAAGCACGTATAGCTGCAATAGCTATTGTCGCTAATACAATTTAGCACGTATAGCTGCATAGCTATTGTCGATAATACAATTCAGCACGTATAGCTGCATAGGTATTGTCGCTAATACAATTCAGCACGTATAGCTGCAATAGCTATTGTCGCTAATACAATTCAGCACGTATAGCTGCATGGCTATTGTCGCTAATAAAATTCAGAAGGTAGTTAAGTAGCATAATGTCGTTAATATAATTCAGCAAGTAGCTGCATAGCTTGGATAGCGTGGAGGGCTTAAACCTGATGTATAGATAGATAGGTATGAATGATTCTATAGATTAATTATCATTGGATCACTTTATCCGTAGAGAAATTTCCCACGGTCGGTTTAGGTCCGCCAAAGTCTTATCAAACAATTAGGGCGTATAACAACCTTAAAATAAACAATTCCAACTACTTTTATTGAACTAAGACTTTTAACAATAATGTAATATAGCTAATTGTCGTTAATACAGAACAAAATCATATATTTTGTCGTAGAAAATGATTAATCTGAAATAATATGTCCAAATATTTAATATTTTTAAGAGGAAACCAACTTCTAAATATCATTTTACAATATTTGGTTTCTTTTTTAATTAACAATGTAAACAAATGAGTTAATATAAACAAAGAATAAAGAAGAATGTACTACTCTACTGTTAAATATGTACATATATATATATATATATATATATATATATATATATATATATATATATATATATATATATATATATATATATATATATATATATACAACTTTTTTTAATTAGCTCTTTTATAATAATACTTCACATAAAATAAAATAATTCAATATTGTTTATAATAAATACATAAATAAATTTACATTTTAATTAATCTATATATTTTATTTTTCTTTATCGGTGAAATTTTTATATTTTATTTTATTCTCCGGTCAACTCTTACACAATTAATTGGCCTTCTTTAAAATAATTAAACACCTATCGAGAAGTAAAAAAAATTAAATTAAAAATAATAACGAAAATTCACGGAACCCTTAAAGAAAAGGTTTATTTAATTTTATCTCCCTAAAGAAAAGAAATATTATGAAAATAAAGAATAAAATTAATAAACAAGCACTTAATAAACTTTTTCAAAAATCTTAAGGGTTTAAGATACACTCATTTTTTTTTTGAAGTGGCCAATCGTCGTTCATAAATATATATATATATATATATATATATATATATATATATATATATATATATATATATATATATATATATATATTTCAATAACCCTACAAAGTTTTTTTTGGAACTTAATCTCAATAACTTTGCTAATTTGTAAAAAATAAAAAATACCCTTTTTTCTGTTTGTTCGTTTTAATTTTTTTTTATTATTATTTTTTTCTTCCCCTCTATTTCTTAATGATTTTCTTGTCAAATAATCTCTACTCTTCAACACCCTACTTTAACAATATTAATATATTTTAAAAAAAATTATAAAATCATAACATCTTAAAAACGAAAGTAGGGTTAATTAACTTGATGAATTTTATATTTTTATAATTTTTTTTTTTTTAAAAAATAACAAAAAACGTTATTTGCATTTTATATTTTAAAACAAAAATTCAGGTTAAGTAATATTGCCTTTGACCTGGGCATTTATACATATTTATATATATTATTTAAAATTCTATCTTTTTTTTCTACTACTAATATCACGATCAGAATGAGAACCTTTGATTTTTGTATATTGTTTATTAAAATATTTATATATGGTTAGAGATAAGGTTTCAAGAAAAAAATTTAATGTTAATTCTCAAAAAGTTAGAAAATATTATTGTTTTAAATTAATTTAGTCAAGAAGAAAGGGTCGTTGATTTTCTATTTTCATGCGATTATTTAAGTCGGAGGGGAGGAATTTTAATTTACGAAAGTAATTAAGATTTAACTGATGTGAAATAATTTAAGATAGAGCTATGTGAATTCGTCGATAAAGGAGCTCCATAATTATAAAGAATGTAGGTGAAAAAATATTGGATTTTTATAGATGATTAATGTAAATTCATAGTTTCAGTCCTAACGTAGAGACGGAGTTATAGATTCCATTTTTATTCTATCTATGACGTCTTTGAACAACTGTCTTATATATAATTGTAAGTCAGTCTCATTTGTAAATGATAGCCTCTCCTAATTTTCAGATATTTTTACTTGTTTGGCATAAGTTCTCCGCAAACTGCTTGTCTCAGTCCAGTTCTAGTACATACTTATATGCTTGTCCGAAGCTTTAACATTACTCGTCGCTTTTGATACAGTTCATTTCACAATAAATCTTCCGTATTCTGGATCAGGTCAAAAGAAAAATGTGTTTTTGGATGGTGTAAAAATTGGTGAAAGCGATTTTACTGACGACATTTGAAGTGATGGATAAGGAAAATGGAATGCAAAGAAGATCGACTTTATTTGTTTGGAGTTTTCAAAAAAAGATCCTATACTTTGTCGTTATGAAAACGTTTACACGTGGAAGCCAAACCAGAAGATTAGATGTAACGTAGTATCAAGTTACGCCAAGAATGAATAAATATGTCCTTAATACGTCGCCAATAAAGGATGAATGAAATAAAACGTAACAGTGTTGCTTTATTCGAAAGTACAGCCCTTCAATACATCTGAGGATATAAAGATTGATTGCAGTGTTTATTTTATTTTAGATTCAAACTGACAAAAGCAACTCTTGCACGGATTGTTTTCGACTTGTCAACACAAGCGCCCCCAAGTAAACGCCGGATAGTATATCAAAGTAGTAAGTACGTCGGTGACAAAGTGAAGACAGTTTGTCTAGGGGTGAGTGACGAGCAAAGCCGAGGGAGGGTAAAGGTGTTAATACCAGTATAAGGTTAACCCTGATGACAAGGGGAACCCGGTATTAAACCGGGTTCTATTAGACGAGGGTGAAACTTGGGGGCTAGTTATGTTTGCCCCTGTTTCACAATTGGCGGGACGCCATGTTATATACTAAGGGAGGAGCAGAGGGAAAGTAGGAAACCCGTGGGAGGAAAAGAGTGCTGTGTATAACGCCGATTGTCGACACGACTCCTTGTTGCGAGCCTACAAGGGGCGCTAATACGGGCTACGGGCGAAGAGGTCCATGCCTTGAAGCGGGAGAAAGATGCGCTGTGTACTCTTGTGATATCTACCGGAAAACCATTGTTGTTGTACGTCAGTCACAATCGACCTCCCTTCTACTTTTAGAAAGTTGCTCCGACAATGGAGTAGGGGAAGCATCTCGACAGACACTTCATAAAAACTAAGTACTCACACACAAAATTAACTCTTTCAAACTCCGCTACTAAAAGTAACTTTAAGTTGCCTCAGACAAGAAGTGAAAACAAAGATTCCATTACAGGTTTAGTTTAAATAAAAAAAAAAACCGGGTTTTTATCAAAAACAAATAATAAGGTATTGGAAAATGCAAAACGCTATATTTGCAGGAGGAAAAACCGCGTCTTACTCTAATGTAGGTCGGAATTTTCGACGAGATAGCAAATAGAAAAGTTTTATAAAAATGCAAGAGTCTTCCACCTTCCTATACAAGTAAAAATACCAAATCAAACAAACCTATACAAATACACTTTTAAACGAATACTTAAAAATTATATATAGAATATAAATTTTTTTGTAAAAGCAAAGGTAAATAACGTAAAACAATATTTAATATTATATTCAGATGATAAAGTAATTTAATTTAGTTTCTCAGAATGTACTAAATGAATAAAATAAGGACCCTTTAAACTTTAAGTGAATATATTAGTGAGTGAATTTAAACAGATCTTAGGCGTTATTCGCAAGCGTCATTTGCCTGCGAAAACCTACAAATTGCTACTACTGCCTACATCATTAGGAAGGATCGACTAAACTTTATGTTGTTTAAACTGACATGATTTAGGAGTACATCCCTGCCTCTAGATTAAAACGTTTTGAAGCAGAAGAAGTATAGGAATTGGTGGATATCCCTTGAATAAAGCCACTCTAAATTTTGGACATTGGCGATTTTGGTATCAGAGACGTTGTCTGGCGATTTGTTTACATACATCGGGTAGACGAATTGGCGTCTACGGACTCGTTGCGAGACTAAAAACTGCAAGTCTATGGATTTCAGTTGGGAATAGTAGACAAAGTGCAACGTATCTACACTACTGAGACGAGACTTCAGTCTTTCTCTCACTTCTAGGTCCATTTTCGAGTTAAAATGATATAATTAATAGATTATAATTGAAGGTCTGTTAATTGAATTGAATAATTTTTATTTTGTACAATGAACAATATTAATAGTTCAGGCTAGATTTATAAATGCATCAGCCTATAATTGTTTTTAATAGTTATTGATAGTCTCCACCTGCCCAGGAAACGCAATTTGACTGCCAGCCGAAAGGAAGGAGGAATGGTCTAAATTTCGTATTCTGCTTCACGATAAGACAAAGAAGCAATTTTTCGAAATCATTAAGCGTCAGTCGAGTGAAATTACGGAAAACCATGGCGTCTTCCTGTCTTTATATCTGTAATAAATAATTCCCGAGACTAGGTCCTTTTGCGAACATCTCGCGCTTCCACCAACATGTACGTTTTCCGCTATTTAACTTAAAATGAGGACCATGCAGGCACTAATCCCACACGTAGCAATTTCGGCCATGATAAAGAGACGAGAATAACTTGAATAAAACAAATTTATGTGTGGAGACAATATACGGTCTCAGCAGACGGTAACGTGAAATTTTACCTGACTGACGCCTAATGATATAGGCAATGCCTCGAGACGGTCTGTAGACCATCAATAGACATATCGTGTGTCTTCTAGTGTGGACGTAGCTTAAAGAAGCAAATTGTTTAGCAAGGTTTATGCAAGAGAATAATGCTTACTTGAGCTTGGGTAAAGAGGACTCTTCGTTTTCTCCTTTGAGTGAGAGGGAACTGAAGGGGTTTGTCGGTAGGTCCAGTTGGTGCACCGCCTCCACTACATGCCGTCAACGCTGACATGCCGGACATGGCCCCCGCTCCTGAACCCATTAGCCTTGTAACTGAAACAAAACCATTTGCGCATCTAGTTACATATTGAATTCCTTCCAAACTAACTACACATAATACTAAAAACATAGTTCAAATCTACCGTGATAATGTGGTCCGTTTTATCAAAAGCCTTAATATATGTAGTAAGACAAATGTTTGCAGATATCCCTGAGATAGAGACAGGATATCTTAGGGGTGAGTGACAAATATAATTGAAATATTTGCGTTGGAGAGGATTAAGATCAGATACTGCCAAATGAAAATGAGTGAATCCAGTGACTGCTCCGATATGATTAGCTCTTTATGGACCTTAGCACCGTAGTAACGGTTGAGGTAGCGTATCTGGGGCATCATGTGTAGAAATGGAAAAACTAACAAATATAATGCATATATAATTAAATTGTTTTCTGTAAATTGATAAAAATTGCATTATTTATGGATACTTTTTCATTTCATACTCTCTCGAAAAACCAGCTACGCTACATCGAAGCCCAGTTAATCTGCGACAGATACATACGCCCAAGATTCGCAAAATCTACCTGTATACAGCAAAATAGAGGACTGAATATGGAAAGTGTATTAAGAGAAAACTTATGAAATGAAGAAGAGTTCATAATTGGTACGCATTTTTGATCAATCTACAGAAAAGACTTTAATTATATGTGTCAGTTTTTTCATTTCTATACATGATGCCCCAGATACGCTACCTCAACCCTTTATTTAAAGAAAATGAATGCAATGGAAACCATACCGATAAAAATATCTTATAAATAGCATTATTCCAATAATTATAAAAAAAATAAAACTATAACTGATAAACAGATTCTTCATTAACACCCGATTATCATGGAGATATTTTAGCGTTGTTATCTATTGCATTAGAGCAGGGGTCTCCAATCTTTTTGGTATTGAAGGGCCGGATCTGGATTTGATGGTCCATGGTGGGCCGGATGAAGTAAGTAACATTCAGCTATCGGACTTCACAATTTTAGGGAATATGGATAATAAGCTAATAAACCATATCCATTTCCGCCAAAAAAAAAACGTATATAAGACTCGTGCTGATCTCTTTTAAGGTTTGAAATAGCATTTCATTATGGAAAACTTATAACTTTGCATTGTTTAAGTTTATTTTCAACGTCATTCGTGGCGCAATGGGCCGAATAAAAACGTTTCACGGGCCGGGGCTTATAATACGCAGGCCTTAGTTTGTAGACCCCTGCATTAGAGTCTTCTATAACAAGGTATTACAATTCAATAATGAAGCATATGATGATAATTCATGGAATGAAAACTTTAGCGATGTACATCGCCATGTTTAAGAGGACGAACAAGTCGACCGTCACGCTAAGTATGTTTATTCTTATTGTTAAGGAATATTTAAATGTTCTTCAAAAACATTGTTTTCATTTTATGGACAAAACAATTATCTAGCTTGAAAGTAGAAAAATCAAAAGTTCAAATTTCGATTTCCTCATTCGTCTCCAAGGAGTCACAGATAGGAAATACTAAATAATTAAATTCCACTACGATCATTTAAGAAATAAAGAACACTTGTTTTTTTTTTATATACAAAAATAAAATGGCTACTCCACTAATATGAAAAGTTATCATAAAAAGCATGTTTTACTAAGAGAGCAATAACCGTATAATAGGGCTACAACATGCTCTTATTAATCCTCTGCCCACGAAACTTTTTAACGTTATACTTTTATCGGCGTATTAAAACGAGGCAAAATGGGTAGAACTGTTATGTTTATAGGCATTTAACGGGTGTTCTCGCATTCACACCCCATGCAATTCTATTTCCAACCTTGCAAGTTTATCTTTGAACCTTTTTAGGACTTGAATCAGTCCTATTCTTATACCTTATACCATAATGAATTATGTTGTTAAATCTTTTGTACACCATTTAATAATAATTATGTCTGCATACTATATTTCCTACTATAAGCCACTATGATTCCAGAACAAAATCCACTTCAGCAGTTTTCCAGCTTAGACGGGTTTTACTGTATACGTATAGTTAAATTAAAAATAATCAGGGGTCATAGCAAATTAAACAAGACATGCATGTAACCCCACGTACAAAATTTAAGAAGAAAAGTGTGTAAAAAAGTAAGGTTTCAAAAATACCGTAAAATCTCGCATATAATACACAGGCTGAATTTAGGGCTGAAATGATGGGAAAATTAAAAATTCGCATTATAATACGCACCTGAGATTCGGGGAAAATTTTATGCTTGTGTGCATTGCACAAAAGTTTTTAGTATTTTTTTATTGTTATTAAGGAATTTTTAAGAGGAAAAAAAACCATAATTTTATTTAATTTTTTGTAGGTGTTTATTATAAACCCTTATGGGTCCATGGGAAATTTTAAAATGAATCCTACTTTTAAGAGGAATATAGTCATGCATTTAATTACAATAATTGGTAGAAGGCTTTAGAAAGCAACATTAAAATAAAAATAGTTCTCGCTAATCAATCAGCCCGCGGTATTTTAAAATATTAAAATCAAAGTATTTAGTAAATTCCCGAATAAAAAAAAAATTGTAATTCAATATAAATTAGATAGTTCAAATAAACATACAATAATTATTTTAGAGGCTTCATTTGATTACTTAAGATTAAAATAAAATAAAAATGATGACGTTAACGTTCATATTTTCTTACACGCAGACATGTACTGTAGCAAGTAGGTAATATTATGGTTATTTTTTTAATTATCAACCTTTAATGAAGTTGGGAAAAATTAGTTGGTGATTGTTTTCACTCGCGTATAATACTCACCTCTATTTTGGAAAAAATGATGTGTATTATACGCGAGAGTTTATGGTAAGTACTCATAATATTGGAAAGCGATTCTGTTTTCCCTTAATGTAGTAGCTGCTACCAAGGAATTTCTCGCAGCATTAATTAATTCTACAAGTCAAAATCACTACAGACATAAGAAGAGGGACTTCTCTAAGTTTTTTTCTTAGAGGATATATATCTATACATGTATTAAACGAATCGAATTAAGGAATCGGTCGCTTAAGTAAGGTCTTTTGAAACGGTAGGTATGGAAGATCAAATCGACGCAGGAGAATGTTATTACAGATGGCTCGGTCGTGTCTTCTATACCGTGGGAGGATGTCCTGAAACAAACCGAGACCTACGTCAGAAAGACCGAGGAATTAATCGGAGATCTGCCAACGCGCTTGATAACCTCCCTTCTCCTGTCACTTTCCTAGACGGTATAATTATACAGATACGGGATGGGCAGGAAAAAAAAAATGAAACGTAAAATATAAAAGAGTGGAGTAGTTGTGAATAGAGCCCGAAGTGAATGGGTCTCTGGGCATAATGGCCGTGGGCGGGAGAATGTTCCCGACGCCTACCCCGCCGTATCCTGGCGCCTATAATTAACCGCCATATACCGTTCGGAGGCGACGTAATCACGTATTCGAACCTAGAGCAGTAAATAATAAGAGTTTTTCTAATGTAATTTGTCATACTTTTTGAGATATTTATGTCTTCCATTCCGAAGCATAAACACTTTAGACGGGTTCAAATTAGAATTTTAAATTTCGAGGTCTAAACTTGTATAACTATTAAAATTCTTGCACTTCCGAAATCACGAGAATAGTAGCCCGATGTTAAGAAAAAAACACGGATGTTAAGGAAGTGTCTCTCTCTATATTGTACCGGCTACGGCTGTAAACCGATTAGCGGACTAGATCTCGCGTCGTCAAGTTAAACTCCATCGCAGGTAGAATATATTCCCAAAAAAATATAGTCGGCAGAATGCTTTGTAATGGTCCACTCTTAAACCAAGTAAAGACACACTGAGAAATGAAATCTGCATTTTTATCAGATCATGGTAAGAGCACTTACGACGATTGTTTCCGATATAAGTAGGTCGAGAAAAAGAGATAAATGGTTTTATATGTGCTAGAACTTATAATCTTTTGTTCTGAAACGGAAGAAAAGTCGTCATCCTATAAAGGTCTCGAAAGAAAAACTGCCGCCAAAAAAAGTCTAGTACAAGGTCCTAAGTAGTGGTAGGGAGTATGCGACCTTCTGTTTTTGCTGAAGGGTAAAGGACATGATTTTTAAAAGAGAGAGAGAGATAGAGATAGAAAAGCCAAAACAAGGTAATAAAAAAGGAGGGTTAAGACAAATGGAGGAAAAGAGAGTATGAATGGGTAAAGAGATGGGCAAGGCATAAGACGAAGGGTTTTCAAGATTGATACGGTTGACTCCCCCAAGGAGCTCTTCCTAGCTATGAATGCCTAATGCTTCTTTTGCCATTCATACGCTATAAAGATCTTCATTAGCACCTGTAATAGGGAACCGTCTCGTGGATACCGTAACGACCGGGGGAGCAAGCGAATCCACGCCAGATTCAATTCATTTCAAATTCGAAATGCACGTCTTTTCAAAATTCATTACGTTTTCCACCCTACGACAACTCCGCCAGACTTGCCCTTACTTTAAAAGCGACGTTTTAAATGTAAACGTCAAACGAAGGACGGAATTAATTTAAGTGTGGTTGCATGTATCCGTGCAAATGTAATTATACAACTGTTCTTTCGATATTAAAAGATAATTTAGTCACACGCAACATCTTATATTTAAGCGTTCTAAAGATTTTTGATGCCTTGATACGAATAAGAGGACGGTGTTTTCCCTCGGATATCTGAAAACTGTGCGACGGCTCACTCCAATTTAACATTTCGAAAAAATCTCAAGGTGCTTTAAATGAAATTGGGTTTTAAAAAGGTAAAGAGCCCCAGACACAGCCGAGATATTCAACTCTTATAAGAGTCTTCACTTTAGCCATGGCTAATTAAGTATTAAGTGCCTACTCGTAGTACAAATACTTAAAAACCCTTCGAGTCGAGTGGAACCAAGTTTTCTTCGACGTCTATGTCGGCTTGGAATACAAGGAGCTTTGGCAAAGTTCTTAACACGTCCGAGCAGGGAAACAGTAACACGTCTCTCGGTTCATCGACCGATCTAACAGAAAATGTTTATTTAGTATATAATTTTTTAACAAGAGGATAATAATTCGAACAATGGAAGGGACTTTACTTATTTAATAGGTGCGCATACGAGTTTTGCTTTTAAGGATCATAATTAGTTAACTCCGAGAAATAAGATCTGACCAAGAAAAGAAAAAACAATGGTTCACTCACTGATCAAGTTAATTTCAAGAGAAAGGTATGAGTGGACTCTTTTACTACGTAATCACGAGTAATTTATATATTAGTTGATATATAAACAAAATAAAGATTTCCCTACGTAAAGGAACCTTAAAGACCGTCCACTACTATAATCGGTAATTCTTTGTTGCAAAATTATTAACACTGTTACTGTTATTGGAATTTGCACTGTTAAAAATATTAGATGTTCAATTTTTACTTTGAATAAAAAAGAAAAAAGGCTGTTACATACAAAAGCGTTTCTCATTTAATTGCCAGTTTCATTTTAAATTTTAGTTCTTTTCCTAAAATCACGAGTCCCTTACAACTATGGTAAAGCAATATGAACCAGGATTGATAATTTTAAATCGTCACGTATTTCTTAAATTTTAACATCACGCTGTAGTGATGTTTAGTTTTAGAATAAATAATGAACAAAGGGGATGTTATTTGGATTGTTGGATGCTTTTCGAGTGATGTCTACAAGTAATTTTGTTCCAATACTTTACTCACGAGTTGATTAAAAAGCCACGTGTCAAATAAATATGAAAAAAAGTCCATTGATTTGGTCAAGGTGGTATTGAATGGATGTCACCGATTGTCACTGACATCGTACAGCCGTTTGAATAATTTTCCGAAGGTTAAAGGGGCGGGTCACTACCAGGCCCCTCCCTCTAATATAGTATCTGTATTCCCCACGTAAACGTCATAACCACATCCCGTAGTAACCTTTACGCACGTTAAACACTAAAACACTACAAGAGAGTTAGTATCGATCCTGCAAACGATACTTGGAGTTTACCTAGTCCAGGAGAAATGTCAAATCCCATGCTAACATCGTCTATTTTATGCTCAACGTTTTAGTGCTGCGATAAAACTCAGACGGAAATGTGACGCCATCGAATTGAAGGCACACCCCAATTTTGAGAATCTGTTTAGTAAAAAAAAAGAAATTTAAGACGACCTTTAATAATTTTAGTATAATAATTATAAGTTTGATTATCATCATTGACATAAATATACGGACATAGACATAGTTGGTGATTTGTCGGCCTCCTACCTTCCAAGAAGCTCATTCAAAAGAAAGTTTATCATCTTAATTCACTGGAAAAGATAACCTAACGTTTTTATTCTATGCCCTCAAAGAACTTTTAGTGTTACAAACTTACAAACAAATACATCAATTTAAAACATCCTCGAATTAAGACCACCTTATTTTTGAGCGCTAAAAATCGTGGAAAAAAATGCGTCTTAAATAGAATGTAATGAGGTTTATGTATATATATGGTGCAGTGACAGATAAATATTTAAAAAATCGGTTAGTTCGAGACCGCCTGTATTATTTTTATAGTTTGTTATGATTTTATTAAAAGATTGAAATCAGCAAAGATACAAGTTACAGAGTTAAATAATGCTGAAGTGAAACAAATTATTCGAATACCGTGAAAAGAAGTTAATACCCGAAGGTGCGGTTGAATTGCGAAAAGAAGGTGGAAAAATGTAAGGTTATGAAATAAAAATGATGGCCTAGATAATGTTGGATAATGCATAGAAGCATAATGCTGTTCTGGAGCATGGCCTGAACAAACAAGAAGCGGTTTCGAGGATCAGACTCCTTGAGTCAGCAAGTACTTATTGCCGGAGAGTCCTCGGCACTGCTTAGTCTCCTGCCTCTTTATTCTTCGGGCCCTTCCGAGCCCTTCCTCGGCCCAGAACCACCTTCTCTCTCCCTCCCTTCTTCCCTTTTTCCTAGACAGTTTTATTTCCTTTTTTTCAACAGGTATTTCTTTCCTAGTTACGTTTTTCTTTTTCTTCCCGATTCTATAACACTTTTCCTTTTCTTACCGCGTGGAAAATGTCGTCTCGAACAAGAAAGGGAATGTAAATAAAATATAAAATAAATTAGCACTTGAAGGAGACTAAATTTGTCGACAAAAGAAAGGCGTGTGAATAAACAATTACTACGAGAAAAAATTAAATTAAAAACGAGAGACTTAACGGGCGTGAGATTTAACACAAAGAGAAATATAGTATAAGACGGTTTCAACTTTGAGTATTGCCTTGATATTTGTGAGAAGGCATCGACACATCTGTAATGTACGATGTTAAGCGCCGAGATCATATTCAAAGACATGGGAAATTATGCAACACGCATTTCATATAATTTTGTCAAATTAAACGAAAAAGAGTTGACGCTTTCGACAAATTAAACCTGTTTTATTAATTAGCAGTGTTTATTATAATATCGTACTAAAATTTCGTATAATTTTTTTCATATCTGTTTTGAGAAAAAGGACTATTTGTGTGCCATCGATATACATGTTTATATAATTTTATTTTCTAAAGAAAATTAGATTAATTAATTTTGAATTAAAAATAAAAATCCCGTTTTTTATCCGCATCTCCTGAAGAGAAAAACCGGGTTTGAGCAGACAGGGAGTTAATTAAAAGTCTTTCATGAGAGACGAGAATGGCAAGGAGCGGCGCTCGGAGGGTGTGAACGTGTAGCGGGGTCTCCGTGTCCCACTCTGGCCGTATCGATTTTGGTTTAGAAACCCGGCCTGCGGAAAGTGGGATGGGAAGCGGAGACTTGGGGAAAAAAGGTCCGGGCGACGGGTCCGTCCAGCGCCCTCGAAAGGGATAAGGTATGTTTGTGAGTTTAAGTGTCTGAAGAGGGAAGGAGAGAAGAAGGGAGACACGGTGCCGGAGCGGCCGGGCTCCCCCGCACCGGATAGGGTAAAGTGATCCCGGGCTAAACGGCTACCAGAACACACTGACTGTCGACTGTCGACTGTCAAACCGATTTCACCGTGTTGGGTAAAAGCGAGGGAAAACCGCACGCGTATACTCGACACTGGAGGAATGTGTAAACAGAAAGCCGGGCGACGTCACCCCTCGATAATCTGGACTGGGCGTGAAGGCGACCACAATGGCAATGGGCATCTCCCGTCGCTTAATCCGGTCCCGGACATTCAAACTATAATTTAACAATCTATATCCTCCCCGTGATTTATACGGAGATGTGCCGGCCTGCAACTAGCAGGCAGCGCCCGGCCAGACCGTGTATTATCGCGTTACACACTGCTCACAACCACTCCCTCCACAGGCCACATTAATTCTCCTCATTCCCTAGAACATTTACATTGCCGACGCCTTGTGTGTAATACCACCGCCGATCTTCCACACTATTCTCTTAATTATTTTCCTATCAAGTCACTTTATCAAAAATCAGAATATGTAGATATCCCAACTGGATTCTGTTTTGACGGGATTAAGTGGTAATGGACCCACGCATGTTTACTTTGGCTATGCGTGTACTCAAATTTAAATACACTAAAATCAAGAGTTCGTTGTTAAAAGAAAAAGGGGGCGATTTGCAGCTTCTCGACCAAAGTTGTATAATATTAATTTTTCTAAATTATTTTATCTTTAAAAAATGTGTTCCATCTACGAAAAAGCTAGTTAGCCAGTGGATTCCTTCGAATTACAAAGTCCCTGTTGAATTTGGTTTAAGTAAAGAGTCGTGGTAGGGAATCTTCTAGTAGCTCGGCTCTGGAATTTGTCGGAGATCCGAGAAAAAAAGGTATTTGGTTTTGACGGGTGGTAGGTAGCCGAGTCTCGAGTCTTTAGAATGAGATATTAAGTGAAAGTCGTCTATAGGAAGGGTGACCGCCCTTGTGTGAACGGGTCAGGTGACCAAACAAAGAGCAGTGGTCTTTGCCTCGTTGTTTACATTCGACTGCAGCCGTTCTATCTACCTCCTTTAACCTCACGTTTTCCTTCTCACAGTCTATTTTTTCCACTTGGACCTCTCCAAACATCGTCGACGTTCAAGAAATTAGTCGCCTATATCTTTTCTCTCTTCGATTCTTTTTTTTACAGCGTCATTTCGATAAGATATCACGTTTCACGAACTACAGGTTCACAAGACATTTAAAACCTTTCGATCGAAATGTTTAACTGTTTAGAATCACTAGCGAACTCAAAATGCTTCTTCTAAATAAAACATTCATACTCTTATATTATGGTAATTTCTTTTAAAAAAACAACATATTTTTATTTAATAATATTAGCTTTTTCCTGTTAAAAAAAAAAACACCAGTAGAGCAGTTAAAAAATAAATGTTCTAAAAGGTATAAGAAACAATCGTGCTTTACATTACCAACAATGCATTACAAGACCCACATCTTTTACATATTTGGAGAATATTGTTAAACATAAGAGTTGGACAAATATGAAAATTGACAGATTCGATTGTCAGAGGATTATAACTGAAATGATTTAATATTTGAATTGAACGAGTCGACAGAGTGGGTACAAAGCGTATTTAGGTATTGACTATATTGTAACAATTGTAGCATTTACTCATAATTAAATTTCTTCTATTTTTTATTTTCTCTTTAGAGCCCCTGAGAAAAAGAAATTACGATCCTAAATGAAAGAAGCCCTTTCATAAAATGAAGGGATGCTTATAGAAGCTATTTATTAGACTTTTCACAAAGGTTAACGTAACCTAGGTCGATCCTTCTGCAAGAGCCCTCTTTACTAGAGCCCTAGAGTAAGTTTACCGTTGTCGAAAAAGAGGCTTACTCGATCTCTTGAATTTGGATGAGCTACGACTCTCTACTGGAACTACGTCATCAAGTGTTACTCGATCAGGTGACAACAACGTCACCAAGAGACCCTTCAACAGTCGAGTCGGCTCAAGGACGCTCGAGGGCGACCCCGTCGCCGCACTAACCCCGCCTCAGTCCGTCGACGAGGTAGAAGTGGGCCTCCGTCAACTTGAACAATCCATTAAAACATAACAACGTACAATCGAAAAAGAGCCGTCTTTTAAGAGACTTTAGAATTGTAATCCGTACCTAATTATTCAGATAGCGAAACAAGTGTCTTCGGATAAACCGATAATATCATTTCTTCGTCAGATCGATATCCGAACCGTTTGCTCTGTCACCCTTGATCCAGTTACGTTTTCTTCTCCCGAAAAAATATTTTACAAGGGTATGTTTACGAATCCCCTTTTAGTATAGAGATGCATTAAGGGAAAAGAAACTCGCACGTATCAATAATATCCGAGAAGAATAAACACCTTAGGGACGAGATATATGCCCTAGCACGTCGGCTTCGATTCTACACCCGCCTAAAATAACTTTCACATTCAATTTTGTCCTTCTCCTCGAAATCAGCTGCTTGTTCCAAAAATACAACTCAATTCTATGCACCGTATTTAGAATCGGCAAGTAAGTTATCACATCGTGTTAAACTATATATTATAACATCGTATTAAACCTATATCGATGTCATGCAAAAATTATTGACTACGATAGAAAAACAGACTGTATTAGAGTCCTGTTTACTTATTGTGAAAGATTAAAGAATGATTAGTTTATAATGGAAATCAAAATATCAAGTGTTGTAAAGGAGACCGGTTAGTCAGATCCGACTACAATGAACATAAGTGGTTTGTGGTATGAGGTTATTTATACAAATTTACTTTGAAACAACTGCCTGTCTAACTAGTTTTGACGCATTAACATAAGTTTGCCGAAATTAATTAATGTTGTTCGAGTATGGCGGTATTAGTCAATAAAAACCAACCATAGAAAATTGTTATAAGTTGAGTTCCAATAAACTCCAACCAATATCATATTCATAAATATAATCGTAATAGTTTTGTCTTCAAACTTTAACAACAGAGTTTCGTGAAATGAATCATTTTGTTCTAGTGAATAACCTGTAGCATATGAAGATTGAAAAGTTATTTTATGCTGTAACTTGACTGCACTTTCGTAACATCTGCCTCGAAGAGAGAGAGATGAAAAGGAAAAATTGCACCTTCACACGGTTTTTTATCGAGAAGAATTTGGATTATAACTTGTGAATCGAAGGTTATTTCTAATACAGCCTCTTTAAGTTCACACTCCGTCATATTTTGCGGTTTGGATTGTACAAAAAAAAAAACATAGTTTCATAGTACAGCAAATAACAAGAAATGAAATTCTTTTAGGGTTTTTAAAAAATCATTTTCTTCATTTTAAAGTTGGGAATTTGTAGATGTGAACAAGGGTCCTTTTTTTAAGTACTGTTTTCTTTTCGAGGGCTATATCAAAAGGAGATTACTTACAGTTTTTATAATGGGATTTAAAAAGCGGAGGATACAAATGCCGGAGGTTAATCCGGCAGTGGATCGAGGATATTTCCAAAGATTTCTCAAGTGGGAGTGAGGTCCCCAACTTTTGAAAAGACCAGAGAGGCAAAAGGAGAAAAAAAAATCTCGAGGGACTCCGAAAACAGGATTCAATATGAAAAAGTAGTTTGATTTTTTTTCCCCTCCCTTTTTAAATACGAACAAACGTTTTGCCGGTGTTGGCCAAAGCCGCTTAAAGGGCTAAGCTCGTATCGTCCGTAAAAGAGGCATGTGTTATAATCGCTTATGTGCTTTACAATGGTTTTACACAACATTAGATCTTCGGGTAGCTCTGTAGGTAACCATTGCCTACCGTCCTTTTCAAGATGACACCGATTGTTCCTCGGTTTGTAATCTTGTGCCGTTTCCTTCCCCAAATCTGTTTAATGAGCGATATGTAACTTCCATTATGTATAACCAAAGAAGGGAAGAGTCCCTTATTTCAGCTCGACCTATTCTACATTTGTTTAAATAATGAGAGATAGATCATACGGCACAAAAAAAGAAGAAAAAATAGATATACTGTTTGGATCTTAATGTATGATACTTGAATAGTTTTGTTAACCTAATATAAGCAGTCCAAAGATAAATATGTATTGACCTTTTGACAAATCAGATCTTAATTCTTTTACACAAAAAAAAAACCAAAAACGATACGTCCACATGTATTATAGATTAATCCAAAATAAATTAACATATACAGTGAAACTATTGTTATCTAAGAACGATAAAAATTAATCTGGAGTATCTGGAGCATAAAAATTAATCTGGAGTATCTGGAGCACTCCTCATTGAGTGGAGTCATTTGAGTAATTAACAGTTAAACAATCAATAGAGTAATTAACATTAAGCAATGTCGAACTATGATTAATGTGACATTTTGGCACATGCAAAATTTAGCGTAAATGTAATGTTGCCATGCAAAGCTTAACATTGCTATCTCGCAATGTTAATTTTGAATTCTATGTTAATGTACTCATAACAATCTAGAATTCTGGTGAGTGCAGAGTATCAGAGGATGTTTAATGTTATGGGAGGCAAGTCGAGTCATCGTGATTACAATGTTTCACACCGATATTAACGTATTCCATTATTGTCATAAGGATAAGTCCTTAATTTTTCTTTAACGATAAAGAAAGATGTTTAATTCGATTTAAGAATTTCAAGTGGAAATATTCTAAATATCATCGGCTTTATCTCTTACGGTTACAGCATCTCGAATAGACTTTATCATAATATTCTAAGTTTTCCAATGATGTGAGATTCCTAATTATTGAAGGATGTAAAATGATTTTGCCCCCATTACTATTAGAAGCTTCAAGCGTGAAACAAAAATAAACTTAATTCAGTCAGCAATACGATGCTTCTAGGGCTGATGGATCAAATGGTGGAAGGAAAACGTTCATCGCATAACCTAAATTATTGTCGTACTTCCAGCTGCGGAAGACATCGCACCAAACTAATTTCAACTTCTTTGTTCAAATGCCAACTCGATCCATTTAGATAAAAGAGTTAAAAGATTTCGTAAACCAAAAAAAAAAGAACGGGAAATACGTAGCATTACATAATGTTCTCGTCTTCTCGATAACTCCGTTGAAAAGAAAAGGCATTTTAGCCTTGAACCGAAAGGAAGAAAAATACAAAAACGTAAGAACAGTTTGAAGTTGTAGAAAAAGGAACGAGTGGATCGTCAAGTATTGTAGAACGGGCGCTATGTTTTAATTTTAGTATAATGCAGAGGTAGAGTTAGAGACCGAGGGAGTCTCAATAGGCAGGAAGCATACGAGCTCCAGCATCTATCGTCAGAATCTAATTAACCGTGATGGTAAAACTCTTCGACTGGATGCACCGCATACAAAACAAGCCGCTTTTCCGGCTCACTGGCCTTACTCGTCTGCCCTCATGACAGAACAATCCTGTTTTACCTTAACCCACAAGACTTCGAGTATCAACAAACTAGACACACTTGTTATATTCGACCATACTTTGATCTGACGCCATCTCCACTACTGTCTAGAACCATTGCGGTAGCAACGCTTTTCTGCCTAACAATCAGAATTAAACGTTTTGAACAGTTTACAATATCAAGTGAAACCCAAGAGAATGAACCCAAAGAGGAACAACAATAACCGTAATAGCATACATATATGATTTGTGAACTGGTCATCAGTTTACTGATGATTATAAGTTTTTTCCATTTATGTGTTTTTTTACTGTAATATATAGCAAATGTCAGTTATATGCTACTGTCAAGAACCAGTAGCAGCTCCCGATTTCCTGCCTAACATTCAGAATTAAACGCTTTGAATAGTTTGAAATATGAAGTGAAACTTAAGACAATTAACCCAAAGAGGAACAACGATATTCCTAATGGCAGATGGGATTTGTAAACCGGTCATCAGTTTGCTGATGATCATGAGTTTTTTTTACGAGCAAATATCCTAATGAACCATTGCGTTTTTATCAATTGTGTTTTCACGGCAAAAGAAAGCACATATCTTGTTTTCTGCAAATAAAACGAGGTTCCCGATACCTTGCAAAAAATAAGAAAACTCCAAGAATAGTTTTAGAAGATTTTTATTAACTATTTTTCAACGAGATAGTCCTAATATTATTAGCGAGTGCTGTCAGAGTCTATTACACTGGCGAGTAGCAACCGTAAAAGTCTTGACATTGATAAGCCAAGCATTCTTTGACAAATTTGCTTTATGCTATGTTTTTACCTGGATAACAAGGAGAGTTAGGTATAGGCAACCACTTAATGCCTCCTTTTATTCTTTGCCGATTTCTTCACAATCGTTCTTGACAAAAAACTTGAGGGCCTAACCGTCCAAACCTTTTGCTCTTTTTATCTTTTTATAAAATAGACTATTATTAAAAGATTATTACTCTTGAGTTTAATAGGTAATTTACTTTTTGACCTTAAGTCTATTATTTTACTTATAATCTCTTTATCTTCTTCTCTAATTTGAAATAATTAGGATTATACGAGTATATTATGATGTTTAGGATTAATATATAGTTGGTGTAATATATATTTTTTTTTAGCCGAGCGTTTAATTTGCTAGCAATCACCTGAAATTGTTTACCTAACTCCGACATATTTAGTTTCGAATGTCAGCGATGCGTGACACATTTAACACTTATGCATCAAGTTTAAATTATGTGTAAAGTGCTAGATCCCTTCGTACTTGTTATTGCATTGATTTGAAAAAGTATAGTCTGAGAACCAAATATTACTTAGACTTTATCCGGTAGTACCTATTCTAAATTTCAGCTGAAGTGTTTAATCGAAACAGTGGTAATACGGAAGCTCGAAACAATTTGAAACAAAAGATTTCTGAACAAGTTGAAATTGATCTACTTGTCGATGAGGGACGGATCGATTACATGGTTATAAACCGATCTGGGGAAAGAAAAGTGTTCTGGTTTTGGGTATAATACTGCTGTGTCGGTTATAAGAAAGATGTTAATTATATTTTAGGAGGGCTGGGAGACGAAGAGCAGCTACCCGCATGAAACCACCTGAACCCGCGCTATCTTCATCTCGGCAGGACGCTCGCTCTATTCACACGTTCTCACAGACATATTCTTTTCATTAAACCACGTGTCTCGTTCCTATCGCTCTCCGAGCATCTAGGTCCCTTCGACAATTTTACTCCCTCCCGGAAATATCCCTTCTCTCTCCGCCGTACGAGATTGACAACGTAGAGAAAAAAAGTGAACCTTAAGACAGAAGAAAAACTGGGGAAAAGTACAATAGACTTAGGAACTTAGATCAAGGAGATAAGACGAGCCTCAATCACCGTTCCAGCTAAATTACGTGGGAAGGACAAGGCCGTCTTACTCATATTGAATAACACATAATCTGCCATTTCTTTTTAAATGCATAGTAGACTAATCATTTTATGTTTAAAATTTGTAGAAATTATTGCTTCCGAGCTTACCGAAGGTAAAGAAAGCTATGAGATCGTTCTGAAGAACGAAAAATGTTTAGGTCTCCGATTTCAAGATATCCTTTTCACACATCAGGGATCATTTTTGGTTCCGTGTCTGTCTGTCGTTCAATTTTTACAAACCAACGTATCTTAAAAACTACACGTCCAATTTTAATGAACTTTGGGTGGTAGGTCATGAGGTCATAAGTAGCCCATTGTTGGTCCCATATAAGTTTCAACTTTCTACGCTCATTTGTTTCTCTTCCACATGCGCACAAACATACATTAATTTACACCTATAGCTTCCAAAGTACTACAAGATAGATAATCACTTTAGACTTCCAGAGAACAATTAGACAAATTAGACAATAATGGCTTGTAAAAGCATAAAATCAGAAAGTACGTGATAGCATGCGAGGAAGCTATGTGCCACACCAATTGGCAGTCTATTTTTATCTACGATTGATACGAAATTTAAACATTATATCTCTGTTTAGATGAGTATAGAAAGGGATTCTTTTCGAAGTTGTATTCATTGCGCATGCGCGTTTCATAATACTTCTTCATAATAAGTTTCATAATAAAGAAGAATTCTTCACCTTATCGCACGATTAGCGTGTTTGTTTACATTTAACAAAACCAATTTGCTGTTTGTTTAATTAAAGTAGGTAACTGTTTTTATCAAGTTTTCAGTGAAAAACAATGAGTGATTTAAGTGATTTTGACGAAAATGAGGGGAATAATAAACAATTTATATTAAATGATTTTGAAATATTTTTTTTTCTGTATTTATTATTAACATCCATCAATCGTAGGTAAAGTACAGTATGCAACTCGTACGAAAATTGCATTTTGCTTTGCTCGTGTGGTTTTACTACCCTTGCTATCGCTCGGGTGAAAACTCCACACTCGCATGCAAAATGCTACTTTCCGCACTATAGACACGTTATGTACTATTTTTCTTTAAATTCTAGTGGTTAACTTATAAAATAACTTAAGCGAAAATAAGACTAGTGTATTAACTATTTTGATTAGACAAGCATTGAATTTAATAAAACAGATGTAAATATTCTGTTAAAACAACCCCTATCAAATTATATTACATTCAAGAAAAAAAAATATTATGAAGTTATCTGGGTTTAATACAACAGTGAAACGTAATTACGAATTAATAATATTGACGATAAATATACATACAACATAATCAAATAAGCTTATCATATAATGTTTAACGATATTCGAAGTTGAACAATTGTGTTTTAATCGAATTACAGTGCTTTGCAGTAAATCACAATTAAAGTAACCTATACAAAAAACCAAAAATATATAAATATATATTTGCTTTGGTATTTACTGATCTGGAAACAAAATGTAATTCTAAAAATAATCTATACTCTTTTACAAAGTGCACTTTTATATTTTCTTCATATATTTGTTTCTTCCTCTATTTTAAAAAGGATTTGTAGATTATGGTGGAATTATAATTCAGTGTATGTAAAAGAGTAACAAAACTAAATTTAAATTGTAACTCGCTGATTTAGAGATTGAATTACTCCTAATATTTACCCGCAGTTAAATTTTATTTTCCTTTTGTTGGAATTTTCGAGAAATACCTTATTTATTTGTGGTTAACTAATAAGTAGTTTGTAAATAAAATACTAATATAATAATGTAATGATAATATTTAATATCATTTATTTAATCGAGTAGTGTCCCGACGACGGTGACGATTCTCCTCGAAATTATTTGTTATTTCTAAACTAAGGTGATCACATTTATTCCAATAAAAATACATGTTTTTTTTTATTTGTTGGTCTTCAAATAGACGTAATAACTTATCTGAATAAATTTACTTAATTTTACTTTTTTTAATATAAAATTAAACCTGTTTCCACAGGCTTAACGGCTCGTTTCAAATAAGTTAAAACCTTTTGTACATCTAATGTTAAATATTTTTCACAATTATATAAACTTATTGAACGATAAAAAAAATTAAACAAGTTTAAATATAACGATCCGTTAAGTTGTATAATATAATATAATAATGTATATTAACTATTTTTATTAGAATAAATACCGGATTACTACTATTAAACGGCTTGAGTCGTAATAGATAGTTTGTTTTTCCGGTGAAATGCACGTCACGAAGGGGTTGAAGTCCAAGGTTTCGCTCCCACTACTGGAAGCATCTTAACGGATGTGGTGTATCATGATGTTAAAGCAACAAAAACAATTACTCTAAGTTGCTTGTTAATATCACGATACACCACACCCCTGATGATGCTTCCAGTATTGGTAGGGAATCTTCGGACAGCAAACCTGTGGATTTCTCCGGAAAATCAAGCAATGTATTACTTCTTCTTATTTCTATTTTACTTCTAATTTCAACAATTATGATTATCTTATGCGACACTAGTGTAAAAGTAAAGTGGTTTTGGTCAAATAAACAAAATTTGAAATTTTATATTTAAATCAGTGTAATATACTTAAATCTTGACTCTGAATTTGGGCCTAATCCAGTAAGTGTTTTCAAGAAAGTTATTCACAATGGGATTCATTAACAAATATAAATGAAAATCAAATTATAATTATTATTAACTACGGGAAACAGACAGTGAAAAATACACTCCAGCGCCGGGATTTGAACCACGGGTCTCCTGTATTTCCAGTACAGATGCTCTTACCAACTAAGCTACGCAGGAGAATGATTTTTCACTGTCGTAATCGATAACTAGTCCCGAATCCAAGCTTTCAATATTCATACACATTTAGAAAGTCAATATTTATGACATTAGAACTAAACCGAAAATTAACGCTTATAATTATAAAGTAGTCAATTAGTACCTGTACCTTGTACAGTCAATTCGAATTCAATCTGCGCTGGAGCGTATTTTTCACTGTCTGTTTCCCGTAGTTAATAATAATTATAATTTGATTTAAATTTAAACTTTCCGTAGTATGAAAACTACCAACAACTTAAAAATTGAATTTCAAATATAAATGAGTAATAATAACTAATAAGTAATAATTAACAAAGCTCACATCATAAGTAAATTCCTTGAGAAAAATCCTTACAAGGGATCTATATACAGGGTGATTGGCGATATATGTACAAAAATAAAAAGTGTGATTCTAAACCTCATTGACTACAAAAAACGTCATATAAACCATGGGTCTATTCTCGACCGTTTTCCCACAAGATCAGATTTAATGATTTTTTTAAGATCGCATACCTTTGCTCATAAAAACCTTTATTGCTCCAAAAGTATTCATATTAAAAAAAGCAAGAATGGTCCAGCATAATCACCTAAAAGTCAACAATAGCAAAAATAAACATGTTTCTTTTTTACTTTCAGCGAAGTTTACTAAAAATTCCGCTTTATGAATGGGTAATAATATTAATATTGATCGAAACATTAGTAAATAAGGAAGTTTTTCCTGAAGTCGACAAGTTTAAGCTCGGTTCTTTACCAAGTTATGGAACCACAAAAAAATTGATTTTTTTTCTTGAAAATAAATGTTGCATAGATTTTTTGGCATTTAATTTAAGGGCATGAAAATTAATATTACACTTTTCTTGTAAGAAATTTTGTCGACTTTACAACGAAACCAAAAATTTTGTTTTAGCTTTATACTTTTGAAGCAATAAGTGTTTTTATGAGCAAAGATATGCAATCTTAAAAAATCATAAAATTTGATCTAGAGGGAAAACGGTTGAGAATAGACCCATAGTTTATATGACGTTTTTTGTAGCCAATGAGGTTTAGAATCACCCTATTTATTTTTGTACATATATCGTCAATCACCCTGTAGACTCTACTACCTGAAAAATACTACCATAAGATAAAAAAAATATGAACAAGAGAAGACACTACGAACTGGAAAATACCGCATAGGAACAAAGACAGACACTACGAATAATAAAAGACACTACGATCTAGAAAATACCATACGAACAAGAAGAAAACTACGAACCAGAAAATACACTATGAACTAGAAAAAGAAACTGCGAATAATATAACACAATGTGAACTATAATAGACCCTATGAACAAGAAAAAGGAGAAAATAGTTCATTAAAACAGTTTTTTATCTTAATTTCCGTCGGTTCCTATAAACGCATGTCTAACTTGGAAGCTTTGAGTAGACAAGAACAATCTGCGTTCTCTGCTTCATTAATATTTTTTTATTAAATTTATCTTATATTTGCCTCTGATTCAGAACCATTAAAGTTTAACTTTCAAGACAATTTTTATTATATTATATTTTTTATTATTATTTTCCTTTTAACATAAACCTCATTTTAATATAATTTTGTAAAAATTGCATCCTACAAAAGAAAGAATTTATAATTCTTAAATCATTATTGTAAGAACTATAATGATTAAATATTTAATATATAGATAGATGATATAATTCATGCTGTTTTATAAAAATAATAATATATTACATTATAAGAAAAAACTTTATTTGTTAAATATAAGTGATTTTTAAAATATAAATAAATAGGTTAAGTAAAAATATTATATATATATATATATTAACAAATAAAATCATAATATATATTATAATAACATTGTCTTATGTTTACGAGGACTTTGATTAATTATGTTCACTCGTAATATATATTTAAATAAAACATTTTGTTATATTAATGATATAGATTAGATATAGTAATAATTATTTCTATTTTATTTTTAATTGAATAAAGTATAAATTTATGTTAAAAATGGCAAGATAGTGAAACATTGTTAAAAGTTAAAAAAAAATTATAATACAAATAATATTAGGACTTAATGGTATACATAAATTGTAGCACAAGTAAATAGGTTATCAATAGTTTTTAGTAATTTTTAGGTAAATAGCAAATTATGGATTTAATGGAAATAAATGTAAAAAAAAAATCTTTCCCTTTCTGAGATACGAACTCCAATTGATCATTCTTTTAAGGCATCATAAAAGAATTGAAGAGTTCAACGTATAGTTACTGTTGATTATATTATAATAGATAGAAGTTGTAAAATATATATAGTTCAACAAACTAAGTATTGATTTTATAGTTATAGTTAGAAGTTGTAAATTACAATTAAATCAACGTAGTTTATATTAGGTTTGTTCCAACCACTCTTCAAACTGGTTTGGAACTGTACGACGCATGCGCATTTGGAAAAAAGAGTTCCAACGAGCCCAAACTCAAACTCTGACTGACACCGACTGTTAATCGGCTGTTCCAACCACGCTCTGATTAAATCACGGATTAGTTTGGAACCAGTCAGAGCAGTCAGCGATCGGCGGCAGGGACTAGTAGTTTGGGATTGAGTTTGGGTGAACAGAAACGTAACCTTCCGCTCCGCTTCATTGTTTTTGTTTTGATTTCGCTCGCCTATTATAATTATTCTCCTTTCTTGCGAATCAACTGTTCTTTTTAAAATGTTTTTGTACGAATGCGACGATGAATTTTTGTGCATATAATTGGCATTTTCTAGATATTTCTGAAAAAAATAAAAATTGGACCTATTTTCCAAGATGGACTTTTGATACTTATTCCATTTTCAAACAAATATCGAAAGAATCCGATTTATTTCCGCAATATTTCTTTCGTTAACTGGACTAAGATTAATATTTGTTTTTTTAAAACAAAAGAGCATTTAGAATTATATCAATAAAAATACGAATACGAGTGTGCCGTGAGTCTACTAAAACTGGCTCACCTCAGTAAGCCCGAAAATTGTGAATTGCGTAAATCGAAATGAAATCGTGAATTTATGTATTAAATAAACATTTCTAAAATGTGTGCATGTATTTTCGTCGTGTATATCCTCTATATGAGTATGTAGGTTTTACTTCCAACTTTCGAGCTTAATTAGCATTAGAAAATGAAACTTTTGTGGTGTGGCGCCCCCTTGTTGTGCGAGCCCCTAGGCGGCCTAAATCAGGCCCTGATTTAAGGGACTGGCACTTATCTTTATCAACTATTGACTTATCCATCATCCATATCTTTAATATTAATAAGTTCAGGTATTTTCGATAGCACAGGAACGCAAAATCACATAAACGATCAACTCAAAAAGTTGTTCTGATAACAGTGCTAAAACCTACCACGGCAAACAGTTTGGTTCGAGAAAGGAGCGTTCCAACAAAAACGAAATCACAAATCTATTCCCAACGGTCAGTGATCGCGCATGCTCATTACGTCAATCACGGTCTAATTCGAAACTGATTCGGAACTGGTGGTTGGAACAAACCAAATATTTTATATTATTACATTTAGTTAGAAGTTGTAAATTACAATTAGATCAACGTACTGTGTATTATTTTATATTAATATATTTAGTTAGAAGTTGTAAATTACAATTAGATCAACGTAGTGTGTATTGTTTTAAAAATATATTTAGAATTTATGAATCGTAATTAGTTCAATGTAGTAAGTATTGATTTTATAGTTATAGTTAGTAGTTGTAAAATATAACTAAACAAAAGTAGTGTTTATTGTTTGTTATACATATAAAGATATAGTTAGAAGTCGTAAATTATAATTAGGTCAACGTAGTGTATATTGTTTGAGAGATATATGTAGTTAGAAGTTGTAAATTATATTTAGATCAACGTAGTGTAGGTATATTGTAAAATATAACTAAACAAAAGTAGTGTTTATTGTTATACATATATAAAGATATAGTTAGAAGTCGTAAATTATAATTAGGTCAGCGTAGAGTATATTGTTTGAGAGATATATTAAGTTAGAAGTTGTAAATTATATTTAGATCAACGTAGTGTAGGTATATTGTTTTAAGATATAGTTAGAAGTTGTTAATTATAATTAGGTCAACGTAGTGTGTTAAAACAAGGCAAGATAGTGAAACATTCTTAATAGTTTAATAAATAGGTATATATATATATATATATATATATATATATATATATATATATATATATATATATATATATATATATATATATATATATATATATATATATAATAAAAATTATATTAGAAAAAATGACATCTATATATTGTAGCACAAATAAATATGTTCTCGATAATTTTACACGCTTTTAATTAACTTCAAATGTTTGTCCGGGACAAAACTTATAACTTAGATTTGACCTACTTTTCAAATACCTAGAAAGCTGAAACTTGCTCAGATTAATGTATTTCCCATGATAATACTATTATCAGTCATTAGTTTTACAAAATCGTTTGTGTTAGGCGATAAATCGTTAAATTTCTGATACATTTTGGCAGTAAAATTTAAAGAAAATTGTAAATAATGACAATCAGTGACGGGTAAGTCATTTTTTAAATAATTATTTAATAATAAATAGCAAATATTTCGTGGGATGAGAAAGCTTGGTTGAAACTATACCCATCTCCTTTCCCATTGAAGATGTTGCTACTCTACCCCCGGGTCTACACGGCTAAGACTTCGTTGTAGAGTAGGGCAAACTCTAGCGTCCCGCACTTCCGCCACCCTACCCCCACCTTCGCGTCTTGTATCTGCTCTATATGGTCTAACTAAAGTTCAACGACACCAACTTTTCCTCTGACAATAAAATTATTATTATTATATTATATATCTATATCATACGTCTCTATACGACGTTATCAACGCACCTATTTTCAACATATCAATAATAACTTACTTTTAATAATTTCCACATGTCTATGAAGGACAAATTTTTTAATCTATATTTGACCCAGTTTAAAATCAGAAATAACTCGGATATTTGGTAGAAAGAAACCCTCCGTATCCAATTATAATAATCAGTCAGTAGTTTAACAAAATTGTTTGTTTTAGCCGATATATCCATAAATTCCCAGATTTACAAGGAGACATATTGTGGGTAAAATTCGAAAATAAATTTTAATTTCAAAAATTTAACAACGACCACAGACAGCTAAATGAGGTTAGAATATATTAATAATGTGAATATAACTAAAAAGTATAAAATAATATTATAGTTAAAATAAAAGACGCTTTTATAAAACAATGCACTAAAAAATAGTTCTGTGCATGAATTAAAAAAATATTTTCTCCTTATTAGGGCATTGTTTAATAAAAGCGTGTTTATATATATTTTTTTAAATATATTATCTAGCAACATTTAAATAAATAGCAATTTATTAATTAGATGGAAATAAGTATAAACAAAAAAAATCCCGTTTCTGATGCAAGAACTCGAATCGATAATTCGTTTAATGCAGTAAATTATAATTAGATCTATGTAGTGTGTATTGTTTTATGCCTGTAGGTATACTTAAAAGTAGTGGATTATAATTAAATCAAAAGTTGTAAACTATAATTAGATCAATGTAGTAAGTATTGATTTTATATTTATAGTTAGAAGTTGTCAATTATAATTAGATCAACGTAGTTGATTTTATAGATATTGTTAGATGCTGTGGGTTATAAATAGGTCAACTTAGTAAGTAGGTATTGATTTAATAGATATATCTGGATGTTGTGAGTTATAATTAGATCAACGTAGCATGTATTGTGTTATATTTATATTAATTGTTAGAAGTTGTAAATTATAATTAGATTAACGTTGTATTGCTTTATATTTGTAGATAAGGTTAGAAGTTGTAAATTATAATTAGATCAACGTTGTATTGCTTTATATTTGTAGATAAGGTTAGAAGTTGTAAATTATAATTAGATCAATGTAGTAGGTAATAATTTTATATTTATAGTTAGAAGTATTGTAAATTATAATTAGATCAGCGTAGCGTATATAGTTTTATATTTGTAGATAAGGTTAGATGTTGTAAATTATAATTAGATCAATGTAGTAAGTATTGATTTTATATTCATAGTTAGAAGTTGTCAATTATAATTAGATCAACGTAGTTGATTTTATAGATATTGTTAGATGCTGTGGGTTATAAATAGGTCAACTTAGTAAGTAGGTATTGATTTAATAGATATAGCTGGATGTTGTGAGTTATAATTAGATCAACGTAGCATGTATTGTGTTATATTTATATTGATAGTTAGAAGTTGTAAATTATAATTAGATCAACGTTGTATTGCTTTATATTTGTAGATAAGGTTAGAAGTTGTAAATTATAATTAGATCAACGTTGTATTGCTTTATATTTGTAGATAAGGTTAGAAGTTGTAAATTATAATTAGATCAATGTATATTAAGTATTGATTTTATATTTATAGTTACAAGTTGTAAATTATAATTTAGATCAATGTAGTAAGTATTGATTTTATAGATATTGTTAGATGCTGTGCGTTATAAATAGGTCAACGTAGTAAGTAGGTATTGATTTGATAGATATAGCTGGATGTTGTGAGTTATAATTAGATCAACGTAGTTATTGATGTGAGTTCAATAGATTCACCGTATTGACTATAGATAGTTATAGTTGGTCGCATAGCTAATAGAAAGAATATGCTTATATATGTAGTAATAACATAATTGTACAGTTTTGTATAAATTTAACAATGTACTTCAGTGTACATTGTTATATTGGTATTGATTATATGATAGTTTGTATTCAATAAATAAATCTAGAAGTGGTTAGTATAAAACTATATTATGTATGTAAGAAAATGTAGTTATAATTATTTCTTTATGAATAAATATTACTTTTATAGATAGTTATACTTTTATTTATATATGTACTTACAGTTAATAGGATTATTTTAATATATGTGCTTATAATTGCTTTGTAATTATTTAAAACTTTAATTATGTAGTTACATTTACGGTTAAAGATATAAACAAATCAACATAACACAATTATATTTATAATTTTAATTTCCCTGACTGTATTTCTTTTCCAAATTTGTGATAGCGACTCATCATGAAAGAGGTGTAGTTCAATAACCAAACAACGTCTTCACACAAAAATTGTAATACAATTAACGGGTTTCTGGATCAACTTCTAAGTCTATCCAATAATTTTTATATTAAAATGTTATAAGATATACTCTGCCTATTTTAAAATTATAAAAAAACTTATTTAAAATAGTAAAAACATATAAATGTAATAATAGTAGGTACATTACGCGTCTAGTGCGGAAAGTAGTATTTTGCATGCGAGTGTGGAGTTTGCACCGGAGCGACCGCTAGGGTAATAAAACCACACGAGCAAAGAAAATTGCAGTTTTCGCACGAGTTGCGTACCTTACTTTATCTACGATTTTTGGATTTTAATTATAAATTCAGATAAATTGTGCGATAAGGTGAAGAATTCTTCTTTATTTCCTCACTAGTACGGAAATAAAGAATTATGAAACGCGCATGCGCAATGAATACAACTACGAAAAGAATCACTTTCTACGCATCTAAACAGAGATAAAATGTTTATATTTCGTATCAATCGTATATAAAATAACTTATTGTTTATTAGAAACAGATGGTTTTATTTAAAATAAATATTGAATTAATAGTACCTGCACTCCTCCTGCAAAAGAAATTAAATTTCAATGTGCCGACGGCAAAATTAAATCTAGTATTTGCTTTAACCCTCCAAGGAATTTTCATGCCCAGTTTGATTTATATTTTACATTTTAAAATTTTTTCTTGACTTATTGTGTAGTATGACTTAATATGCATACAATCGTTAAAGAAAGATAATGAAAAAAAATTAAAAAAAAAAAAAAAAAAAAAAGCAGAAAAGTAAGTAAAAAATACAACCTCCATTAATATTTAATGGAGGTATTTTCTTATATTAATTCTATATTAATTCATTATTATACATTTAATGTATTTGTTAATAATGTAATAACAATAATAATAACATTAAAGTTGGTGGTGCGCCTCCCTTCAGGTATACCTATATGCGATAGACCCGCCGGCAAAATATAATAATAGAATGGTTACTATTACTATTATATATTTTATCTACGATTGATTCGAAATATAAACATTGTATCTCTGTTTAGATGCGTAGAAAGTGATTCTTTACGTAGTTGTATTCATTGCGCATGCGCGTCTCATAGTTCTGAAGAATTCCTCTTCTTTACCACCCTAGTGCGGTAAAGAAGAGGAATTCTTCAGCTTTACGCACGATTAACGAGTTTGTTTACATTGTTAACAAAACTAATTTGCTGTTCTTTTATTAAAGTAACTGTTTATATCGAGTTTTAAGTGAAAAACAATGAGTTAATCAAGTGACTTTGACGAAAATGTGGAGAATAATACTCCTCCAGAAATAATTAATTCGGCGAAAAATACAACTCAAACTCAAGAATAAATGTCATCTTTATCAAGAGAGAGATGCGAACTTATACATACAGCAAGTTTATTTTTTTTCTGTATTTATTATTTAAATCTAACAATCGTAGATAAAGTACGGTACGCAACTCGTGCGAAAACGGCATTTTGCATTGCTCGTGTGGTTACTCCACACTCGCATGCAAAATGCTACTTTCCGCACTCGACGAGTAATGTACTATTATATCATTTATATTATCGAGTAGTGTCCCGACGGCGACGAAATGTTTGTTTTGATTTGTTGGTCTTCAAATAGTTGATTTTTTGGTCTTCAAATAGATATAATAACATCTAAATTAATTTACTTATCATTTTTCATTTTTCTATACAATATGCTTTTAATTATTGTCACTATATATAATGAAATACATATTATTATGATATGCCAATGTCCTCGTATATATAACATAATAAAATGTCAATATAGGAAATATTAAAAAAAAAAAATATTTTAATATTTATATAAAAGTCTGGTAAATAGTTTCAAGATTTATTATAGATTATTTAAAAAGATAAATTTATTTATAATTTATTATGCAATTAAGGAAATAGCAAATTAAATTAATAATAATAATAATCATACCATTAATAATACACAATAAGAGTACAAATCGGCCAAGGCCGAGGTTACTAATTATAATTTTTCCAAATTAATACTGTTCCTCGTGGAATGAAATGGATTAAAACGCATCAAGTACAATAAAAAAAATAGGATTAAGATGTGTAAAATATCAGTAAAATTACATGTTTATTATTAAAAGTATAATTCACTTTATAAATTATTTCTCATTTTTTATATCCTAAATGTATATCCAAGACACAATTATAATTTCCTCTTCTTTCATTGTTAAAAATGGTACCTTTCGTGACATAAAATTAAATTATTTGGAACACAATAAAAAATGTTAACAATTAAACATAATTATACTTTCTTTTAAAGGGAAGTAAAATTGTTCTGTTTATCAAAATATATATCATTAAGTGACATTAATTTACATCATTTATTTCACAAAAAATGTAATAATATTAAAGTATAAATTAAAACAAATAATGTTAAATTGGTTTGTATAGATCATAAAATAAACAAGTATAAATTAAACAAAATATAGGTATATATTAGTATAAGAACTCACAAGTAAATTTGAATGTTAAAAATGTAAGCATAAATTATCAGTAGTAATAGAAATATATGTATAAATTCAAAAAAAATATAAGATGTCTCAGTATAAAAAAACTGTGATTGTCTACGAAAGAACTGATGTCAAAATTGTAAGTATAAATTATCAGTATAGTAATATAAATATAAGTATGTCTCAGTACAGATAACTGTGATTGTCAATGAAAGAACTGATGTCAAAATTGTAAGTATAAATTATCAGTATAGTAATATAAATATAAGTATGTCTCAGTACAGATAACTGTGATTGTCAATGAAAGAACTGATGTCAAAATTGTAAGTATAAATTATCAGTATAGTAATATAAATATAAGTATGTATCAGTATAGATTACTCTGATTGTCAATGAAAGAATTGATGTCAAAATCCGTTCGTGTTATAAATATAACTATTTATAAACTTAGCAAAATATAAATATGTCTCTGAATAAAGAACTAATATGAAACTGTGAATGTCGAACAAAGAAATGACAATGTTAAAATTGTAACTATAAATTATCAGTAGTATTATAAATATAAGTAGGTATGTCTCAGTATAAATAACTGTGATTGTCAATGAAAGTACTGATGTCAATAGTGTGTGTAAATCAGTTAGTAACATAAATATAACTATGTATAAATTTAACACAATGTAGATATGTCTCTGAATAAAGGATTGATAAGGAACTGTGAATGTCAAAAAAAGAAATGACAATGTTAAAAGTGTAAGTATAAATTATCAGTAGCAGGGCCGGATTTTCAATTTTTGGGCCCCCCCGCGAAAAACTCCAATGGGCCCCCAACCTACCCAGGCCAGGTCCTATTCGGAACGGGAGGGGGGAGGGTGTTTACCGGTTAGTGCACCGTAGAATGGGAGTCCTACACTATCGGTGAGCCTCGTGATGGCCAAAGAAAGTAAGAAAACTACACACTAGAACCAAATTACACGCACCGCATTCATTCTTCATCTCAAATCGCTTTTGAACTACATCGACGAAATAAGAAAGAGGTAATTGCCTCAAAAAAATGCTTATTCCTAATTAGGTCTTCAGGGTATCAATAATTCCAAAGTCAACCTATTTTTGGCTATATTTCACCTCCTTTGAGGCATCTTCAGGCCTAAAAGAAGATTTTTAAATTTTATTTTTTAAATCTAGATTAACTTACATTATCTTTATATAACATAAAGACTACAACATGTTGACATAACTTTTAACAATTTCCCCTAAAACATTACTTGATATGTTTTCTTATTATTTTCTTTCATGACAATTCTCTTGCAAGGAAAGAAAATAACTAAGATAATAAATTAAGTAATGTGTTAGGACATTTTGTTAAAGGTTAGTCTACTGTTATATGTTAATTTTTTATATTTATTGGAACTAAGTTCCTTATAGCACGATACAGCGCCTGGAGCCCGGGAGTGAATCCGAAAAAAACACCGTCACAAAACTGAAATCGACCCATGACGATAACTTGAGCCAAAGTTGACCCCTGTGGAAGATATGTTTATTTTAGCATCGCTCGCGTAAACGTTCAAATGTAAAATTGAAATTTTTGGACGGGAAAAATTCTAACTTATTCTATTCAATGAGACATAAAACTTTTTAAATTTTTTTTTTTTTAGTTAAATCAACACCGATACTGCTATGAAGTGTTAATGATCGCTAAATTTATTAAAGCGGACCTAAACGTTTAATATAGAGAAAACTACGTTTAAACCGATATCTTACGTTCTAACGTAACGATTTTTATAAAACGTCATACACAAAGTAAAGTAAAGTAAAATTGAAACAGGCATGTAAAATTTCAACCTGATACAAGCAGACGTTCTTGAGTGGGGAAGAGATATATTTTATAATATTTTAAATTAGAAGGCCGGGTAGGGGTCCAGAAACAGTCCTGTTTCTCACCTACTACCACTTCCTTTTTAACTATATCGACTCATCATGATTAATTTTTTTCTCAATATTCAATACATAAGTATTTATTGCAAGGCACTCGCTTCAATGATATAAACAATGTTTTTCTCTTAATTTTGTCTTAACTCCGCTAGGTACAAACAGTTAATTACTTTTACTTTTGTGTCTTTTCTAACACCGCCATGTATAAGTAGTTAGCATCGTAATCATCGTATACTTAGTAGTGTGGATTTATAATTTGTATATTTAATGCAAAGCGTAAGGAACTTCGTTCCTAACGGGTGTCCTGCGACGCCACACGTATTTTATTTAAAAAAGCGTTAAATGTTTAAACGTTTAAATGTTGTTTAAATGTTAAACGTTTTGTTTAAAAGTTGTGTCAACATGTTATACAAAGATGTAAGTTAAAAGTTAATGTAGATATAAGAAATAAAATTTTAAAACTCTTGTAGGCCTGAAGATGCCTCAAAGGAGGTGAAATATAGCCAAAAACGGATTGACTTTAAAGTTATTAATGCCCTAAAGACCTAAATAAGAATAATAAGCATAGTATGGAAATAAAGGGTAATATACTGCGAATATCTCTCAAATAAATAAAAATGCAATTTACCTCCTCACAACAACAACAATATTATACTGGGTGTCCTATAACTACTCCCCTTCCATATTAACTTTTGTAATATTTCAAATAAAAAAATGTTCAAGCTTATCCGACAATGGGGTCTTACAATCGTTAGTCCTTTTCGAAGATACCTATTTTATCGTTTAGGTAAAATAAGAACTGAGCTGATTTAGTTATTATGTATAATGTATAATGACCAGATATATGTATTATATATCAGGGGCGTTCAGGGGATTTCCGGGCCCAAGGGCAAGTTAGCAACACGGAGAATTCTTTAAAATTTAAGTGCAAAATGATATGTTTTAAGGATTTCAGAGGGCAAGTTTGTCCTTACAGGAAAAGAGGTTTGGCGCGGGGACGAATTTTGAAGTTTATCTAAGGGGGGCTAAAAAACACAAATAATTAAGTTGTTTTGTAGCTGGCAAGATTAAAAATTGCATTACAAGTAAAAAATGTAAAATGTATTAATATCAGTTAATATTATTTGTCAGTCAGTTTCTCTCCTTTAAATTAGCATTGACCATATTGAATAAGGTGAAAACATCACAAAAATCTAAGTAACTAAAAATTTTAAGTTTATCACAATCAGTGGCGTACCTAAGGCAGTGGGCCCCTCCTATGAGTATAATTCCAGTTTAGATTTAATTATACTCTAAAGGGGCCCCCATCGAAATTGATGTACAAACATAGTAGTTTCATGGTTTTTTTTTATGTGGGCCCCCTGGCACCGGGGACGTGCCGCAATTCGGGCCCATAGCTACGCCACTGATCACAATATCCTTCTTGCCTTTTTTGTTGTAAAAAAAACCTTTTTAAACATCTCTGACTGGGCCCCCCAGGACCGTGGGCCCCCCCGCACCGCGGGGGCTGGCGGTAGCTATATCCGGCCCTGATCAGTAGTAATATAAATATAAGTATTTCTCAGTATAAATAACTGTGATCGTCAATGAAAGTACTGAACTGATGTCAGAAGTTTAAGTGCAAATCAGTTGGTAACATAAATATAACTATGTATAAATTTAACACAATGTAGATATGTCTCTGAATAAAGGATTGATAAGGAACTGTGAATGTCAAAGAAAGAACTGATAATGTCATAAGTCAAACTATACATCATATGCAAAACATATATTATAATTTTATAATATATAAAAATATGATATATTAAATAATGTGTTTCTATGAAATCTAAAAGTTTTTACAAGTCAGAAATATAAAGTGCATTAATTATAGATTTAAATTTGTTTAATTTATTTATACTATATTTAACACAAAATTATAATTACATTTGCAGTAAAGCATGTTGATGCATAAAAAAAAAAAATATTACTAAATAATGTAAATTAATTATGTCACTTAATGATGAACATTTTGAGAAACAGAAGAATTTTATTTCACTTTTAAAAAAAAGTATAATTTAGTTTGATTGATAAGATTTTTATTGTGTTCTATATTATTTCATTTTATGTCACAAAAAGTACTATTTTTAACAATGAAAGAAAAGGAAATTATAATTGTGTCTTGAATACACATTTAGGATTTAATAAATGAGAAATAATTTATAAAGTGAATTATACTTTTAATAATATATAATGTATATTAGTAATTAATGTAAAAAAAAAAAAAATAATAATAATAATGATAATATAAAAAAAGTACTATATAATATAATTAAAATTTTAAAGAATTAATCCGTACTAATATAAAATATTACCAGTAAAAATAAAAATTATAATACATTTTTTTTTGTTTTTAAATATTATAAATAGTAACTATTTGACCATAAAACTATAATAACTAACTATAATAACTAGTTGATATAAAATGTAAATTGTTGTGTGAATTGTTATGTGAATTTTGTGTGTGAATTAAATAGAAATTGAGGATCAGTTAAAATGTAATAACTGTGTGAATGTTGACTGTGAATTAAATATAAATTGAGGATAGCGAGGATCAGTCAAAATGTAATAACTATGTGGATATCGACTATGAATTAAATAGTAATTGAGGACAGCGAGGATCAGTCAAAATGTAATAACTATGTGGATATCGACTACGTATTAAACAGAAATTGAGGTTCAGTTAAAATGTAATAACTATGTGAATGTTGACTGTGAATTAAATAGAAATTAAGGATAGCAAGGATCAGTCAAAATGTACCAAATAAAGGGTAAAAAAATGTAATAATGTGGGTATGGATTATAAATTAAATTGAAATTGAGGATCAGTCAAAATGTAATTACTGTGTGAATGTGGACTCTGGATTAAATAGAAATTGAGGATCAGCCAAATGTAATAACTGTGTGAATGTTGACTGTGGATTAAATAGAAATTTAGGATCAGTCAAAATGTAATAACTGTGTGAATGTTGACTGTGAATTAAATTGAAATTTAGGATGGCAAGGATCAGTCAAATATAAAATCCTAAAACTTTGGTTTTTACTGTTAACTAATCCTCACTGTCCTCAATTTGCAAAAAATGTAATTTACGAATATAATTATTACAATTAAAAAATTAACAGTTTAGATTAAAATGATAATGATGTATTCAACATATTAATTTAGTATAATCTAATACATAATAATTATTATTAATATGAAATATTGATAATTAAGGCTGTAATATATCAGGTTGCCAGAAATAAATAAGATTTCTCAGAATTCGGTGTGTAGAAGAAAATAATAATATGAAATAATAAACAGTAAATTATCATTTGTATTTCATATTTAAAATATAATGTATTACATAATATAAAATAGGTAAAAATTGAATTACTGTACTATATACATTCCATTAGTATGTCAATTTAAATCTCTTTGACTTACTAAAAGTAATAGTGAGGCATAACAGCATTCTTATAAATGGTATAGATTAATAATATTACAGTAGATAATATTATTTTATATAATATATTATAATTACCAGTAGAAAATATTTTTTTTAAAAAAATCTTATTAGTAAACTATAATATTTAGATATTATGGTGGTAAAGTAAAAGAAAAATACTTATTCTTCTACATAAATATAAATTGTTAGAAGTATTCCGATAAATAAAGAATTTTTAAATATAACTTCTTTACATTGCCATTGTACCATAGCAAAATAACTTTTATTTCTACATATATAAATTGTTAGAAGTATTCCGATAAATAAAGATTTTATATATATATAATGACATATATTGAAACAACTTTATTTCAATATTAGTATTAACTATTAGGAGTATTCCGATAAAGGAAGATTAAATATTTTTTACTTGTTTATATTGACATATTAAAACAACTTTTTTTCAATATTAGTATTAACTGTTAGGAGTATTCCGATAAAGGAAGATTATATATTTTTTACTTGTTTATATTGACATATTAAAACAACTTTTTTCAATATTAGTATTAACTGTTAGGAGTATTCCGATAAAGGAAGATTATATATTTTTTACTTGTTTATATTGACATATTAAAACAACTTTTTTTCAATATTAGTATTAACTGTTAGGAGTATTCCGATAAAGGAAGATTATATATTTTTTAACTTATTTAAATTGACATATTAAAACAACTTTATTTCCATATACTAGTATTAACTGTTTGGAGTATTCCGATGAAGGAAGATTATACATTTTTTTAACTTATTTAAATTGACATATCAAAACAACTTTATTTCAGTTAAGTTAATTTTAAAAGTTTATAAATAGTTTTAAACATAAAATTATTATTACTATATAGTATTATGGCATATTAGTAAAAATGCATTGAAAATGTATTATTTATGGCATAGTGGCAAAAAATAAATTTAATTTAGTTTGTACTTGACTAAAATTTGTATTAATTCAAGAAATATTTCAACAGAGATATGTTATTTTTTCCCCACACAGGTATTTTATCGTTAAATTAACATTGTAAAATAAATTTTAGAATCATTCCGATAAATGAAGATAATATAAATAACATTTGTATATTATGGCCAAGTTAACCAAGTAAAGTGCTATAGTAGGTAAATATAACAAGTCTGGAATTAATTCAAAATCTATAATTAATATTCATATAATATTATCCTAGTATTCATAACTGTAACCTAGTATTGATTAAAAATATATAATTATTTATTAGAATTATGGTTTATGTAGATAAACAGTTCTAACAACTTTTTAATGGCATAGAATAGGATAAATATATTATGCAATCAGGAATGATTTGCTAAGTATATGAATATATAAGGATATAGAAGTTAAATATATATTTAAAATGGAATAATATAGGCGGATTAAATAATCTTATTCTGGTATTAATATATGTATATAAATACATATTAAGTATGTATGTACATATTAAAAATATATGTAGGGTATATTTAAAATTATTTCTATAGCAAGTAAATTTATAAATATAACTTCTTTACTATAGCATTAGGATTACTTAAGTATAATGAAATGCCATAATTCCACAAGAATATGAATTGTTGGTATATTAAAATAACTTTTGGAATTGGCATATTAATATAACTATTGGAATTGGCATATTAATTTAACTTTTGGAATTGGCATATTAAAATAACTTTTGGCATTGGCATAATAATAGAACTTTATTATTAGACATATTTTAAAACTTACTTAAGCAATATCAAGATATATAAAAGATCGAAGATATATAAAAGGTACGATTAAATTAGATATATAGTTAAAATCAGTTTATTCTGGCGAAAAATATAAAATTTATTTAAAAATATAAATATTTATTTTAAATTATTTCATTTTTTTAAAAAAGTATTAATATCAAGAAGACTAAAAATATGCAAGTATAATTTCCTTATTTTAGATTACTTACTAACTTATTTAGTAAGTAAGTAAATTTATTCTATAGCTTACTTATTTTTTAAGTATACTTACTAACTTATTTTGTAAGTAATTAAGTTTATTCTAGCATTAATTATAAATATAGATATATTAGTTACAAATATTCTGTTATAGCAGTATCAAAATAATAAAATATCAAAATCAAAATTAAAATGGCAATCTTTTAATTAAATATTAATTTTATGTAATGAATTAAATTTATAACTTTAATTTTATGTATTGAATTAAATTTATAACTCTAATTTTATGTATTGAATTAAATTTATAACTCTAATTTTATGTATTGAATTAAATTTATAAGTTTGAAGTTCTATGTGGAAGTAAGTATAGGTATAGTAATTGAAAGATTTCAGGTAAAATTGTTTTGATGCAATATCAAAATTTTTACAACTCAATCTACACTTCTCAATAGAAAAGAGTAGACAAGTCTATCTATTCATATACATTTATATATATAACTCTATAATATGAGGGAACATGAGGACCAATAAGAAAGAACGGGCAGCAAGGAAAAGCAAAGAGTCGCCTTGCAATTATATTTAAATTTAGAAAAGTCAGAGTCTAAATTATTAATCAATTGTCAATGGACATCAAGTTAAGCTTAAGTTTCACGCTTAAATATTTATGTGTTCTCAACGGCTGCAGCACAATAGTCAATAAAAATAAAGTTTCCAACCGAACTCACAGAGAATTAAGTACTAAACACAAGAACACATCATAAATATGTTATAAGAAATACAGTTAAATATCAAGAATGTCCGGAGACGAGGCTGTAGAATAGTGGAATTAATGTTGTAAGTGCGTCAGTATGTTGATACAAGCAAGTTAGGTACATGTTGACAACTAGTTGCAATGTTTTGTTTACATGTGCCTTACAGTTTCCCGCTAGTTTACTATTACTCCAAGGCTTAGCCTATAACTGCTCAAAACTGTCAACAACATCATTTAATAATAACCGTCAAGCTAAATCATCGATACTGAAAAATGAGTAAGGTTCGAAAAAATTGTCGGATAGAGGAATCGGAAACCGAAGAAATTCCATCGAGTTTTTATAAAAATGTAGTAGTTACTAATTAAAAACGTGTAATATAAACTAAAGTGAGAAGGTGAAATCTAGGTGATATAGTAGTAGTGAAAATGATTTTGTACTCACTGGCAAACCTGGGGTCGTTGGGGGTGGGAGGATACGTCCAGGAGGGCGGCGTGTTTGCGTACGATATTTCCGAGTTACAGTATTGGCCGGGAAACTGAATGTAGCTGGGACTGGACGGTGGATGGGGGTGACCGGCGGCGGCGGGAGCGGGCCGGTAGCCCGGCGAGAGCTCCTTCCTATAGCCCTCGTCCATGGGTGAGAGGATATCCGTGACTGAGAACGGAGTGGTCGTGTGCTTCGGGCTCAGAGACATAGCCAGCTCGGCCCCGCTCAGTTCGGGCAGAAGGTCGCCCCCCTCGTACCCCCCTCCACCGCCTAACAGATTACTTTGCCCCGACATCTGACTCCTCTTGGCTTCTCACCTCGAGTGGAGCACTAACCGCCGCTCGAGGGTTCCCTGGGGGCGGAGCCGCCTTCCCCCACTACCTCCCGGACACGCCCACTCCGGCCTACCAGTCACCTTTAAGCTTTCCCGCAGGAGCCACTCGCTCGCAACACCACGCTTTTCATCCGTCCGGCCGTTTATATATTTTCTGTATCGCGTCTCACCGAGACGAGATCGGACCACTTCGGACTTGACCGTGGCCACTAAACGCAAACCCGATCTCGTCGGTGTTAGACAAGCAAGAACAAGTCGCAGGCCGATTAAAACTCGAGTCAATCGTCTTCTCCGTTCCCACTCCAGTATATTGCCTCCGTCCCCCCCTCCCGTCTAGCTTATCCGTCGTTGAAACTCCGACCAGCCTGCGCCTCGACATCACACTACCTTTTCCCTATTGTTGAACAGATGGCTTTTATCATCCGCCCACCTACCTGATCTCGATGGCTCGACCCAATTTTGATTCGATGATCCGATTCGTCTCTTCATCCAATCAATTTTCTTATTAGGAAAAAAACCCAAACTTAAAAATAGTTAATAAGTAAATATTATATATATAAAAAAGTATTATAAAAAAAAAACGTAATCACTGAGAGATCAACCTCCTCAAGAGAGATCAACCTTATGTAAAAACAATGCAGATATTTCTTTAACCTTTATGATAGGGGTTTATAACGCCTCCCCTTCCCCATGTCCTATAATCTACTCTACAGAAAAAAAAAAAAAAAAATTAAATCTTTGCAATATTTATTTCGAAAATAAAGTATATAAAGTTAACTCTACATTTTCAAGAGAGCACATGGCCCTCGGACTAAAAACCAAACAAAATTATTCATAGCTATTTATAAATGAAATTTAAAAAAATACAACTATATATTAATACTAGGCATCGCGTGGCTCTATCATTGAAGCGAGCGTATTGCAATGAAATACTGAATATTGAAATTTATTAATCATGATGAATGTCATAGTTGAAGGTAAGTGGAAGAGGGTAGTGTAGGGAAGAGTGGGGGTACTCGGTACAAAGCTTTACTTCCTAAACAAACCATACACTATACGACTATAACAATCTTCACCACCCGCGGTAGCTTTTAAACAATTATTATAAATGTATCTCGTCACTACGCAAAGAATTTTGCTTGTATCAAGTTGAAATTTTGCATACCTGTTTCAATTGTGCATTAGATGGTGTATATGAAGTTTTATTAAAATCGTTTCGTTAGAACGTAAGATATCGGTAAAATGGTTGTTTTCTCTATTATAAACGTTTAGGTCCGCTTTAATAGTATTAGCGATCTTTATTAAGTCATAGCGGTGTCGCTGTTGGTTTTAGTAAAAAATATTATTTGAAAAAAATGTTCGTCTCATCGAGTAGATGATGATAGAATCTTTTCCCGTCCTGAAATTCCAATTTAATTTTTGTACCTCTCGTTTACGCGAGCGTTGCGCGCGAACTCATGGACGGATCACGCTGTCCAACGAACTTAGCCTGAGTATTAGTAAGAGGAACATGTATACCAAATTTCAACTAAATCGGTCAACTTTTACTCAAGTTATCGTCACACGCGTAAACGTTACTGACAGACAGACAGACAGACACGGAGCATATTTCGTTGAATGTAGGAAGCTCGCTACGCTCACTTCAATAAAACTATAGTGGTACTCCCCCGTTTATAAGGTTATTTCTGGAAAGATTATTTTATTGGCATAGAAACAATTAAAAATTCAGAGGAACCACCCCTTAAAGGTTTGTTTGTGGAAAGAGAATTGTATTGACAAAGAAACTACTATAACTATAGAGGAACTACCCGGTAATAGGGTTGTTTGTGGAAAAAGAATTGTATTGACATAGAAGTAATTATAACTTTGTATATAGAGGAACTACCATGGAATGGGGTATTTTCTGGGAAGAGAATTAATATGTAGGCTGGTAGTAGCGTGTAAGCTCGTAGTGAATCGCGTCTTTGTCTTGTTCCCTGTAGGCTTATCGTAAAAAATGGTTTTCATAAGTAGGGTTTACTCGATCAATGAAGATTAACCATGCCTTCCGGTTTCCTTGGTCTTATATACGGGTCTTATTATGATTACAATAAAAAGAAGAAACAAAATGCAGCAGCAAAGTGCAAGAAGGTCTCCCCCTAAACCGACTAATCTTAGTTATCTGGTTATAAAAAAAAAGAAACAAAATGCAGCAGCAAAGTACAAGAAGGTCTCCCCCTAAACCGACTAATCTTAGTTATCTGGTTATAAAAAGAAGAAACAAAATGCAGCAGCAAAGTGCAAGAAGGTCTCCCCCTAAACCGACAAATCTTGAAGACATCTGGTTTTAATAGACCTCTTATTTTATCGCCCACCCTCCAACAAATAGGGTACTTAACTTTTCCCGAAGGGCATCTTTCTTGTAGCAAAAAGGAAAAGTATATTAGAGTAAAATCTTTGACCGTAGGGGACAAAACAAGTAGGTGCATTTCTGTAATAATCATTTCTGTAAACTAAATAATAACTGTAACTAATAAATAACTGTATTATATCAGTGTCAATTTGACATAATAATGCATATGGTTACTCTCAAATGCTACTGCGTGACTAAACTTGTCTATATGTTGGTCATATTAAACCTCGTTATCTTTAGGATTGAAGAATTCTAAAGTTCTAGGTAGGTACATGTTATTAAAAAATTTATTCCATGCATGGAAATAGGCCATTGCAACGTGCAATAACCATGGTATTGTTTGGAGGTAAACCAGTAGAAGTAGATACAATGTATTCGTTATGAAATGATATGAAAAAGGTCTGGTTCAGCTGTGAATCTAACAATCGCTGTAAACAGAAACGACACTAAAAGTAACTAAATTAGCTGTCTAAATTGGCGTGGAACATGTATAATTTCTAAGGGAAATTTTGACTTTGATTCTAAGAGAGTCTTCAAGCCCTTCGAAAATATTCATCCCCTTTAACGATGTCAGTAGAGAAGTGCCGAAGTGCTGAATCAAAACTCAGATGTATTGGCCCTTCATACTAGTGGCCCTTATTACAAAGCCACGACGATCCTCTCTCCAACACCATGTGGCTTCCCTCCTCCCTTGACCATCCAAACGTACAAATTAAAACCACCCACGAGTGCACTTAACTTCAGTGATTAATGAATCTGTTATTGCTAGTATCTTATCAATTTGTTAAATTAAAAATATATGAATATATTTGGTTGTTTAAAATGATAACAAAATAGCCTTCACCAGTGGCGTACCCAGAGGGGGGGCACGTCCCCCCCCCCCCCCCCCCCAAAAAAAAAAAAAAAACCAGACCTAAAATTTAAGTATGCAATTCCGCAGCACGTGTTAAAGTAATAGTGTTGTGATAGTCAAAAAAATAAATAAATAAATAAGTAATTATATACCTAGTTTAGCCCCCCCCCCCCCCCTGAATGAAGTTCATGATCAGAACTTTTTAGTGGGACGAATTTCTTTCCGACTATTATCCATTGCTTATTTTGAATGAAAGGTTACAATATAACATTTTTAAATCAAGTTTTTAATTAATTTTTTCTTGTTTTAAGGGTTTTTATTTTAATCTAAAGTTTGACCTTAATATATTAATTAAATTTTAAAAAAATAGTTAGTAGCAGTGAACAGTTTTTAATTATCGAATAATTAATATTAATGAATTTGGAAACAGGTTCAATTGTAGAATAAGATTTTAAAAATTGCAGATACCCGACCTTTCGCAAGGAAGACTATTTTTGTACTTATTTATTGACTGGACTATTATGTACCCTACTATTCTACTATGTTTATTTTTAACCTAATACTATCAGCTAATTTCTGTTAAACTCAAAACATTTGGCGTACGTATTTTCTTTTATTTATTTATTTTTTTTTTGTTAATTCAAATAACTAAAATATTTTTAAAATGTGCCAATTTATTTTTCTGGCTACTAAAATAAAACATTAATCTATTATAATATAATGTACAACTTTTAATAATAAAATATTATTAGTATGTATATAATTTTGTTTAAATAAAATACCCCAGTCTTCATGTCCCGTTCATAAAAAACTTAAATTTATTTGTATATATAATAACAATTTAGATGCTCTTAGAATAGGCTAAAAAGACGTTTTCAAGTAACGTTAACTATAAAAAATATCCCGGGGGAGGACCCCCGGACCCCCCTAAAAGAGAGCCCAGCCCCCCTTCAAAATTAGCTGGATCCGCCCTTGATATGAAGTAATTTAAGAACAAAGAAAACCAGACTGGTTAATTGTCTGTGATTATGCCAAGCCCACATTACATCCCCCTTCCTCCCCCGCACCTTATTTTTTTTTAATCTGTGCCCCTCCCAAAAATTAATCCTGGGTGCGCCACTGGCCTTCACCCCGCGCTCCGAGCAGGGCTCATGCTAGGAATCAGTGGCTGTATCCTAACATCAAGTTGTCCAAATAAATGAAATGTCTTATAGTTGCGTATCCAAAACCTTCATAGAAAAGAAGCGGAACTATATTATACATAATTCATTCCATCATAGGGAATAAAATATCCGGCGAACCGCAGCTTGAAGGCAATTTATCCTCTATTTTTTTATTATTAGGAACGATAAATAACAATTTTTTCCCATTAAGATTGAATCTCACAATGATCTTAATATTGCGTATAAAAATATAAAAGACTAAATACTGGAACTTTTGAAATGAAAAAGTATCCAACAAATTTCCAATTTTGATCGATGTACAGACAAAACTTTAATTATATACAAGGTGATTGGCGATATATGTAAAAAAAAAAAAAAAGGTGATTCTAAACCTCATTGGCTACAAAAAACGTCATATAAGCCATGGGTCTATTCTCAACCGATTTCCCACAAGGTCAAAATTTATGATTATTTTTAAGATTGCATAGCTTTGCTCATAAAAACACTTATTGCTCCAAAACTTTAAAAGCTAAAACAAATTTTTGGTTTCTTTGTAAAAAAAAAAAAAAAAAAAAAAAAAAATGTCTTACAAGAAAAGTACAATATTAATTTTCATACTCTTAATACAAATTTTATTATTTTTGATAATTTTTTTTTTTGTGGTTCCATAACTTAGTAGAGATCCGAGCCTAAACTTTTCGGACTTCAGGAACAACTTCCTTATTTACCAAAGATTCGATCAATATTAATATTATTAACCATTTATGAGGCGGAATTATAATTATATACAGAAAAGTATAAAAAAAACGTGTTTATTGTTGCTATTGTTGACTTACAGGTGAGTAAATAATTAAAAGCATATTAAAAGAAGCAAAATTGGTTAAGTATACTCACCTACATGTCAATAATAACAACAATAAACACGTTTCTTTTATACTTTATATATATATATATATATATATATATATATATATATATATATATATATATATATATGATATGAGTATATGAGTTTAAAATATTTAGCGACTAATTACTAATAATTCTTTTATGAATAATTCTATCCGAGAGACATACAACCTTTCTTAAGAATGTCATACCCATTGGGTTTTAATTTCAAGAGAGAGGCCTTGGGTACGATACGAGCGGAAATAATATGCTGAGCGGTATTTTCCATCTGTTCCCTGCCATAATTACTTGACGTGAGTTTCATCAACTGAAAAGACTGAGCGGTGAGCGAAAATTAATGTCTAGGCTCAGCGGTGAGCGAAAATTAATGTCTAGGCCCAGCGGTGAGCGGTGAGCGGTGAGTGAAAATTAATGTCTAGACTCAGTGGTGAGCGGTGAGTGAAAATTAATGTCTAGGCTCAGCGGTGAGTGGTGAGCGGTGAGCGAAAATTAATGTCTAGGCTCAGCGGTGAGCGGCAACATGTTTCACTCAGGCACTCGTGTTTGTCATAGCACGACCTCCTCTTCCATTGTACTCAATGTCAACACAAACGTGAGCGGCACCGCTCACCGCTCGTATCGCACCCAAGGCCTTACATATTATTAATTGTGCATATAAATAAATAGACATTATTCCCACCATTTTACTAAATTCTTTAATGATCTATATTTATTGCATAGGAAACAAGTTTTTTTTTCCTGTCTATTTGGCAATTAAATACTAAATAGTATCTATACGTTCATAAGTAAGCATGTTATTGTAACATGATGTCACTCCTAATATACCTACATAAAAGTATTAGGTTGCTACAGAACTAAGGAATCATCAATTTTACACGATTATCTATACGTTTATAAGTAAGCATATTATTATAGCATATTTTCACTCCTGATATAAACAGTAGTATTAGGTCGCTACAGAACTAAGGAATCATAAACTTTACACGATTATCTATACGTTTATAAGTAAGCATATTATTATAGCATATTGTCACTCCTGATTCCTGATATAAACAGTAGTATTAGGTCACAACAGAACTAAGGAATCATCGACTTTACACGTCTATAAGTAAGAATGTTATTATAGCATATTGTAACTCCTAATAGACAGCAATTATTAGGTCAATGCAGAACTAAGGGATCGTCTTTACACAGTTATCAATATGGTTATAAGAATTGAAGTCCCACCCCTTAGGAATACAACCATTAACAAAGAGAATATATTTTCTTATTCGAACATAATTCATAATCTGCAAATTAAACCATTTTAAATATTTCATCGCTTGACGATATATTCAATAATAAGGGTAAGGGTTTATTTTATTATTGTTCGCCTCTAATCCAAAAATGATTAGTTAGATTTAAAGGGTTGTTAGGGATACAATTATTTTAGCTCCCAGCAATGCTACGCTTGTCTTTTTGCCCTAAGGATTAAACGCGGTTCGTAACCGATTTAATAAATCCTAATAAGGGAAGCTAGGAGTACCTGTTTCGTCAGAAATCAAATAAAGTGGTATTAAGGATTGAGGTGTATTGTTGCAAGGGATTCAAGGGAGTGGGGTGGCCTCATAGATCCGATTACTAAACGGCCGTTTTGATCAGTTCATCCCTTGCTAATTGCCGTTCATAACCCCTCTGGAATTTATATGGAAACGTGTTCTCTTTGCCTCGACGTCAGAGATGCCCGTAGGCTCGTTATTATGTCGGCACTTGAATAGAACAATATTGTAGCTTTGTATCCCACGTTTGTAGTCGAGAGTCACCGTGGATACCGTCGTCTCTAGAATCTCGACACCTATTTAATTAACAAGTGGAATATCTCCGGGAATAATCACCTTGTAACTGCATCTGTAGATCCGGACATTTGGAGAATTCGCTTCCAGACTTCAAAGTAACGATTAAGTAGATCAGGAAAATCGTTATTCTACGGAACGTAATCCATTGCTTGGAATATACAGAATCATCTTCTTGCTCGTTCCACCCTTCCCTATAGTAAATATACAAGGGGTGAGCGCTTGACCTCTTCACCTCTCCCTTTTATAATTACATCTCACAAAAAAATAATACATAGGTATATATAGACTAAGCTTATTTTGAAATATTAAAAACTTTTTGTAGTGTGTAACAAGAGGTCAAATTAATAAAAACAAAATCATGCCGTGAATATGTATTAAAGTTAGCTTGCTAAAGTTCATTCTATCGTGTTACTTATTTCCGACATGAGAGCCGGTGTGGCTGTGTGGATTGGTAGACGGAAAAAATGCCCACGGAAAAAAAGCCCAGGAAAAAATGCCCACGGAAAAAATACCCACGGAAAAAATGCCCACGAAGAAAATTCCCACTGAAGAAATGTCCAAAATAATTAAACTTTAATGTTTAATGGTAGTTTTTAAATATGTATAATTAGTTTATTGTTAACGCTAACAAATTTTAACCTATTTTTAAGTGGAATAGCCATTAGGGGTGTTGTATTTTTGCAGTTATATTACTATAAAAGTAACGGTACCCTGGGCCACTGGACTTAAGATCTTCTTTAAGGTCTATAGGGTATATAATAAAGTAATCAACCTTGCTATTCTATATGCTTCAAATAGCAATGTTGATTACTATAAATATTATATACCCTATAGACTATAGACCTTATTATTCAATTTAAATCAAATTATAATTATTATTAACTACGGGAAATAGACAGTGAAAAATACACTCCAGCGCCGGGATTTGAACCACGGGCCTCTATAGCATATAGAGCTATTTAAAAATTGAATTGCTTATTATTCAAGTAAGTTGAAAAAAAAAAGTTATTAATTTATATGACGTTGACTAATATTTAATCAATGGATGTAAATAAGGAGATGTGATCACAGAAGTTACAGTTTTTATAATTTCCATACACTTCTGTGTAATTAATGTTTAATTTTAAAGTACATTAAGGTAACCTTATCTAAGAGATCATTAAAAAACATTTTATTAATTTCCATTTTCAAGAGGAAATAAATATAATATAGAATTAACCGAAAGAATCTACCGAAAGTATAAATACGTTTTTGACATAAGTATGGCTTAAAAAATAAGGAACCAATATAAAAGACCAATTTAGTGGCCTCCAAGCTAAGGAAAAGTTCCGAGGTGCCCAGTACTCGATTTTTTTAATTCGAAGACATAAAAAATATCTCTCTTCAGAACGATCATAATGCTTCCAAGTTTACTGGATGTAAGGTACGGTATGTAAGAAAAAACTGTGACATGGAGCTGCAAAGGCTCCTTAAAATCTAATTCTACTGCAAAGGATAACTACATTAGACTGTGAAGCTAGGATCGTATACACTAATGTTGGTTCAAATGATTTTTTGCTTGAAAGATCCTTATACTAATATGTTAATACATAATTTAGATATATGTTGTTGAATAATAATTTTGATAAACCCAATTAGCGGTTTGATCCATTCTGTGCTTGCCCTGATGCCCTCCATTACGGTAAACAACTTTTTTGAGTTTGATAAAATGTGAACGCAGACTCAAAACAGTACTAGTTCTAACATGGATAAATTATTTTATACAAAAGACAAAAGAATGCTATGTTAAACTTAGGCTTACATTTAAATTTAAAATTTACTAAAAATTATATTGATTTAGTATTTCCTTGAAGCATTCATACTTTCCTAAAGATTAAGCAGCAATGAAACCGCGTAAGTCAAAAGATAAGTTTAAACATAATAACAGACCAAGGACAATCAGGAAATTTCCCCAGAGGGGTCATAAACCGTGGATTACCACAGGTACTAAAGGAATATGTCCATCAGTATACCGACAAAGTTCAGATGCAACAGTAGGATTACGATTTGTTCGCCCACTCCTGTCTAGATAACCATAAATATTCAGGATTAGGCTAGTTTAATCTAGTGTTCAGTTTAACAGTGAATAGAGAGTAAAACCAATTTTAGAACAAATAATTCTAAAAACTTAAAACATCGTTTACTAAAAAAAATGTTTCAAGAAAAAAATCGGAGGCATTATGATTTTTAACTTTCATTGTCTTACTAACTAAGGAGTAAAATTATATGATCTTTTCTCGGTAAATTTCAATAGAAATATACGAGAATATAATAATATATAGCCTTTATAGATTTGTATGGCAATCATCATTCTAATAAGCTAGCATATATTTTAAAATATTAAACACAAAACTAACTACACCTTCTAATTAATTTCTTTAGAAATAAAATCTCTACCAAGATTTGTAAATCCAAAAAAAGTCGAAACTAAAGTTAGGATGGTACAGATTTTGGAAGAAAAATCAATGAGCACAGACGGTTGAAACTTATAGACTAATTAAGTCTATGACCTACCTTCCAAATTTCATTAAACAAATGCCCACGGAGGAAAAGTCTTTTTAAAAAAAAAAAAAAAATCTAGCAACATTTTTTTCTTTTCAAGAGAATCAGTCACTGTTTGACATCATACGTGATTATACTTCAATTCTGTGCCCATATTGTCCAGACAGAGGACCCGCGCCACTTTCACTTAAATTTTGGTATAACGCAAATTTTAGTGAAATATATAAATATAATACAAAATAAATTAATATGGTACCTGAATTTAAAAATATACGGAAGTACCGGTGTGGAAATCCCACACATGACTTCCATGAAATGTTGTGGTGTCAATACGTGAGCAAGAAAGAACTCAGTATAAACTACATCGTACAAACAGCTAATATTGATTATAGTTTTGCAACAGAAAGCCAAAATTAAACAAAAATAATAATGATAATAAACACAATTAAATATATAGTTAACATAAAAATAAAATGTTACCTTATAAATGTCGGTAGAATGTAAAAAGATAAGAGAGAAAGGAGGTTTGTTTACATCTAGAGTTCTAGGTGAGTTTATGCGAAAACCAAACAAATTTATTAATCTTTATCCTTTATAACAAAAAAATTAATTATTCAATTTTTGTTTATTTGTTTACATTTTCTTTATACTTGTTTTTAACTATACGATATAAGAATATAATAATAAAAGAATTTAGAATCAGCTGATAAAAAAAAAGTCGAAAATGTAACAAAAAACTGAAAAACATCTATTTAAGGTAGAAGGGATGGTCCTACGACAAAAAGTCATAGGACCAAAGTTGTAGATCTTTTAAAATCAGTTACCGCTGGTGTTATCCGCTTTTCGATACGACTTACAGTTTAGCCGCAATTTGGTTCCGAAATAAATCGGTCAATTATTTCGAATAATATAAGAGCTCAAAGTCGAAAATTTAACAAAAATGACTATTTAAGGTAGAAGGGATGGTCCTACGACAAAAAGTCATATGACAAAAGTTGTAGATTATTTAAAATTGGTTAAACTGGTGTTATCCGCTTTTCGATACGACTTTCAGTTTAGCCGCAATTTGGTTCCGAAAAAACCTTTAAAAAAACACTAAAATACCAATATCTCCCAAACCGCTTGTCCGATTTTGCTCAAAAAGTATAGGTACAATCTACCATATAGGACACATATATACCCCAAAGGAAATTGAAATCAAATAAAGCCTACTAAAGTTATCGTCGACAGACCGATTTCGTGCTTAAGTGACTGTAGCTCCGAAACGTCGTAAGCTACGATGTTTGGGTTTGCGCCATCAGTTTTTCCGTCCAAAGTTCTAAAAAATGCCGAAAACCGCATCTCAATACGATGTCTTGAAGCGATGTTATAAAGGTTTTAAGTTCCGAACGAACGTACGTACGTACATACATACGTACGCACAGACATACATGTATATGAAACGGATTTCAATGATACCCCCGGGTCCGTAAGACCCCTCCATCACAGAGATCTCGGAATCACGTTTTGGAGGGTATCACCATACTTCCATTTTCATGGAAGTAAAAATTAAAAAATTGAAAATGATAATTGAGACTGACTCATTTTGTGCTTATAAACGATGAGACTAAACAACGGTATTTTATAAATTAAAAAAATAATAAAATTATAAAACCAATTTTAATATGTTTTATAATATTTTGCTAAAATTATTTCATTCAAAATTATATTTTGAATGAAATTTCAAAATTATGACATATCAAAATTATATTTTGGACATTTCTTCAGTGGGAATTTTTTTCGTGGGCATTTTTTCCGTGGGTATTTTTTCCGTGGGCATTTTTTCCGTGGGCATTTTTTCCGTGATTCGTGTGGATTAAATTACTTACCACATCTGCTCGGATATCACTGAATCAAGGGCGGTACGAGGTCGTGAGTTCGATCCCTCGTCGTGATGCTCTGATTTACATGGCTCACTAATGATCACATCATACTCGCTTCTGCGCTACCTGTACAGAGGTATGATGTGTGAAGTGGCTGCAACTCTCTACCTCGGGGCTAGTAAAATGGGCCTTAAAGATGGTCTAATTGCTAGGTTCGAACAAGTGGTTCGTCCTACCCGTCTAGTATGTAGGTACTTGTACTATGATCTTACTACTATGTTCCAACATAGTTAATTTCAATAAAGTTGTGCACTAACACCGTCTTTTGTTGCTTTGTTTTTCTTTAAATTATTATCGGATTACTAAATGCATAAAATTGTATTTTAATAGTTATTTATGCACCTAGGGAGTAAAGTAAGCCATTATTCCCCGAGCGAAAAAGTTGGTTCTTGAGGCGAAGCCGAAGGAACCATGGTCCCAAAATCCCGAGGCGAGGCCGAGGGAAATAGACTCTTTAATTAATTATAAATGAGGGGAATAATGGCACTCTACTTGAATAAATTATCGCGAGGGGAATACTGGCACTTTACTCACGAGGTACATACAATATTTTATCTCCAGTAGGGAGAAAATACACATTTTCGTCCATTGCACAGTTTTTATTTATTATTTTAATAAATAACAATAATTATTAGCATTTTTAATAGCAGATATAAGAGATTCAATATTAAAAACAAATAAGAATTGGAATTAAACTCAAATAGAAGGTTATTTAGATGCAGGTTATAAACAAAGATAAACATGGTCGAAAAAGCAGTGTCGCCAACCTGATTTCAACAACTTCATTACATTAGCCATTCATTTTCTACTATTTATAAAATAATTATTAAGTTTCAACCTTTACTTTTTCGCACTACTTTACTTTTTCTCCCTACATTTTGAGTTCAGGGATGAAAAGACTTATTTTAGTCCCTCTAAACTAATTCAAAATCATAACTTATTCTCCCTACTGGAGATAAATAACATTTATTGGTAATAAAGATATGTATGAGTAATAGTATAAGAAATGCAGAAGTAAGGATCGACCAAGAGACTGACGTAGGATTAGAAATGGTAAAATAAATTCTTCGACGTTTAAAAAGAGTAAATCCGCTAAAATCCTTAAGTCGAAAATGTTATCCGATCCCCATACTTTGTCCTTTCAAGCATGAAACCAAAAAGATGTGATAATCCAGGTCTACTTAAAAAAACCAATTCGATTTTTTAAATCATAAGATAAGACGGTAAGGAATGAACTTAACATTTGTAGTAGAGGTCTAAATCTCGGTAATCTTGGATTACGAAGGTCTAGAAGAGAGAGGTTGGAAATGCTGGAAAGTCATACTGCTTAGGTTTAGGTATAATAGAGCTAAAAGAAGCATTGTACAAATCTGTTCTTGTAGCTTCGGTTTTCGTCAATACCTGGACTCTTTGAATCTATTCACACAGTTCACCTGTAAAAATATTCCAGACTCCAGTCGGAACGGGGGAGGCATTGTGGAACCTCTCGAGGCTTACCTCCTTCATTCATAATAAGTTTCAACTACCGGCCCCATTCAAAAACTTAACAGGAAAACAGCCGTAATATCCCAATGGCTTAACCTCTATAACTACATCTTAGTGGTTAACCTTCTGTTTAACTTCAATACTACCAAGTTCGTATGTATTTTTTAACCCCTAAATGCGATTATACTGATCAATGCTTTAGATATACTTTGTTCAATACCAGGTTAATTTATATTCGTTTCGTTTAGATGACGTTGTGTCTACAATTAGAGCGGGGTGCCTTAGATCGTAACTACAACTATATAAGTCGAGATTATTACACAGAAATTAACAGAGAAGTCGAAATTGGTCAGAGGATTTTATAATACTGATCGAACTATAGCAAGTTTGAATGCGGAATAAGCAACTGAAGTAGTGTATGACCGTAGTAGAGAACTAGATATAGTTATTCCAAAGTAAACTACTACTGAATATAAATCTTTTGTAACTTTAAAAAACTTTTGTAACTACTTACTAACGGCGTTGTAAGTTTTGGCATTCGGCGTAGCTGAATGACTAACGAGCAAGCTCTTAACCTTACTGAACGACTTAACTTAACGACTGTCCCTACTCCGACATATCTGGTTCGAATACCAGAGATAAGAGATAGTAGATATGTAAAGAGCGAACTGGCCCATCTTCTAATTACCTATTGTTCAAGAATCAGGACATAAAGAAAACAACTGAAATAAAACATACACCCTGGCAGAGGACAAAACTTCTAAAGAGGGTCTATAAAGTAGTACACCACATGGACAACTGCACAGCTGCACAGCTGATGAAAAGACTCGGTGACGAACGTGAACGGTACACTCATTTGGTCATTGAAATAGGGAGTAATCGCCTTTCTATTCGGATTAATCAGTAAGGCACCAATAGGTCTACGAAGATTGAAATATAGCTTAAGCAATGCACTGATTTAGTTTCATATTTTCTCTAAGTATAGTAAGTGGATCCTAAAGTCTTGTTTACACGAGTAGAGTAAACAGGAGAGTAGAGTAGCGAGTAGAGAGTACTTTACTTCCTACTCTACCAAGTAGGACAAGTAGCAAGTAGAGTTTAGTTTCAGTTTATACTACATTGTTGTGCAATCATTTCTGCTTTTTTACTATAATTACTACTAGCTTATGTGTAAACGCTCCAAAATCAAAATTGGTAAAGTAGGAAGTAAAGTACACTCTACTCGCTACTCTACTCTCCTGTATACTTTACCCGTGTAAACCTGGCTTAAAGGGTAGAAGGAAGAAGAAGAAGACTAAAACTACTTCATGTCTACTGACGGCAACGTTTCGGTTTTACCAGCCATTTTCGAGCCTAAACATAATAATTTAATAAGAGCATGACATCAATACATATATAATTTACATTATATAGCTAAGTAGCTAAGTAAATTATATAATTTACATTATATAATTTACATTATACAGCTATAATTTCAATGTTGTTACACATAAAAATACATATTTATTACCTCTGTCGTCTGAAATAGCCCTCAAACTTAAGAGTTATAACTGTGAGATTGTACAAAGAAGTCAAGGGAACTGATAGTTCACCACAAATGGCTGGTAAAGCCGAAACGTTGCCGTCAGTAGACATGAAGTGGTTTTAATCTTCTTCTTCTTCCTTCTACCCTTTAGGATCCATTTACTGTACTTAATAGTTACTCAAGGTACAGCTAGCATCCCTACATTCATATTTTTATTTTTAAATAATAATGCAGTGATTTAGTTACACCAGTTTTTAAGGCTGATCGAGCAAAACACTTCCCGCTACTTCACTGCATAAATATGTAGTTGTATCAACCTTTTTTTCAGGCCAATAGCACCCAAAGGCTGTCGTGCCGCCTAGTATAAAGATAAAGTATTGTGCGATGGCGAAAAATTAGATTTTAGGTGATTACATGCTCTGAGTCCAAAAAAACCGTTTTTAAAAATGTCCATCTGTTGTTAGCTGTATGAGCAGACGCGTGGTACCTAATCTACCGGGCTGATTTAGATTAAATTTGGGATTCATGTTGAAAAATTTAAAAACGAAATGCAGCTCTAAATTTAAGGGTGTTAACCGAAGTTTGATCGTTAACCATGTCTCAAATCTCTATTTCATATTTAACCAAAAGTGTCGATCATGGTTTCCAGGCCTAAACCTGGTGGTGCTAACTCTTACGAGCAGCTTCCCATTGTTGAAGCAGTGCTGGGTGAACAACACTGAACAGGGAGCCCGGTCCGGGAATTGAACCCAGAGCTGTGTGGTCAGTGGTCACGGTCACCCATACAACTACTGATCACGTCCGATGCTGCTTGACGTGGCTGATTGAGAACCAACGGCTCTTCCCCTACGGGTTACCCAGACCCCAATTAGAAAGTTTAGTTCTAGTTGATACAACGGAATTCGTTTACAAGAGTGATCAATGATTTGTCTAATTGGTAAATAAAGCTCAAAGAGAAAATTTGGTCAACTTTATTGTAAAATAACTACATTTATTTGAGGGCACTTCTTTAGATTGTTACTCCCCTTATAAAGAAAACAGGGGAGTAACAATTTAAAGGAGGTGTACAGAATGTTCTTCTTTAGACTGTAACTCCCCTTATCAAAACAGAAGTGGGATATTCCTTTGTCCCAAAGTACATTGGACGTTTATTCCAATCCCTTTTTAATTATATTCCCTTTTTCTTAATAGTTATTTAGTCATTTTTATTCTAAAACAACACAGGGTAGTAACAATCTAAACAGTACAATCAGGGGGTTAACAATCTGAAGTATTGCATTTAACCACTTTAATCTTCAGTAAACTGTTAATGATGAACTAAAGTGGTCAAAACTAGTCTGCATTAAACATGATAGATAGATAGATAGATAGAAAAATGTATTTATTTGATGAAATTAACTGTACAATAAACAATAGACTTATACATATTAAGTCCTAGCCTTATATAGCTGTTGGACTTGAGTGGCTACTATAATTTAGCATGCATTATATAAAAAAAACATGAACATTAAACATGATTAATTGTGTTCTCTTTCCATAAATTTTGTTGTGAACATGAGTAAGTACGACAAAACCTCTACAAAAAATAATAATTACATTTCAAATTTTATTTAAGTTTGTACAAATTAAATTGAATGTACTTTTCCTGCAAGATAAAACCTACTGGGAGCAAAGAAATAAGTAAATTACTTATATTTATTGCTGTACTAATACATATTATGTTTTTACTAGTTTGACCATTGCATGAATGTCAAAGTGATTAATTTGAGAAGAGATTTTCTAAACACTTGACAAATAAAACGATTTTTGTTTTTTGCAATCACAAATTCTTTTAATGGTTTTAGTTGTTTAATAAATGTATGTAGGGATATAACTGAGCGCACTCGACTCTAGAGCCGTAATATGATTGACTCAAATCACCAAGTGCTCTAAAATTAACTAGAGAGGTCTAAAAGAGGCTACAAATAACCGTAGTGGGACTACACTTGATACCATTAATAAACCAACACTCGACCTCAAGTCTTGTATTTTCAGTACATGCCTGGTTTAATCTATCTTTTGCGCCGTGCTCATTAAAACAACAATATAAAAAAAGATATTTTGGTTACAATGCATGCTAAATCTCACTAAGTGAAATCATTCAGGGTTTAATCTAACCCTAACGCCGTATCTTAAGTGATACCCTTATTTAGGGATTGAGATATATTTGAATGCGTTAAACAAATAATTGTAATTTAAATATTGCTAATAGTAGAGAATAGACGGCATTAGACATTCAGTGGAGTTTTTAAATTTATAAGCTTATAATAACAAACTAGTAATTATTTATTCAAATCTATAGTAGTTTTGTTTTTTTTGGGGGGGGGGGGGGGGGTAACAATCACTAATTTGCAAGGAAAATGAATAATCTCTCTCTACCTATATCTATATACATAAAAGTCAACGTATGTGTGTGTGTGTGTTCTTTATTCAAATATACAGCTTTAGTCGGATCTCTTTGACTTGACATTCAAAGCAAGGGTAAAATTACTGTCTATATGGATTTATGAAATTTAAGTTTTGGTACACAAGGGTACGGGGTACAAGTAATGACTTCCCTTCATGATTCATATCGTTGAAAAGCTCTTTAAGAGTACATATTTTCATTTAGGAGGGAGGGTAAAATGGAAAATATATAGGTATATCTTATAAATAAAAGAAGAGTGTCTGTACGAGGGTATGTCTTTTACACAAATCTACAGTTTTATCCCAATTTGATGAATATTTACCCACTTTTCCTTCGAAACAAGGTAAAGGTCGCCACCTACATGAGATTACCAAATTAAAATTTTGGTACACAGGGGTAGGTACGGGGTACAAATATCAAAGTAATGAAAACCCTTCATGATGCACACCGTTGAAAAGCTCTTTAAGAGTACAGTAATTGTTGTTATGTACATTTAGGGAGGGTAAAATGGAAAAATATATCTAAAAGTCAACGTACGCGTGTATGTTCTTTATACAAACAAGCATTCGCCCCGCGCTTCGTGCGGGGTTCATGCTTGCAATCAGTGGCTGTATATTATTACTATTTTATATCTATTACTATTATATTGGTTAATTGAGTAGGCCATTTCATTAAATACAGGGTGTTTGGTTGAAGATGTAACAAACGAAGAGGGCCGATTCTACCCATCATTGCAATAAAAAACACAATATATACCATGGGTCAATTCTCAATAGTTTCGCCACAATAATTTTTTTATTTATTTTCCAAGGTACAACCATGTTACAGTAAAAAATCGATCGCTGCTCCTAAAATAATGGTGATAGAGCTGAAAAAGAGGTACCGTTGAAAAGAGGAGAAAATTTAAGTTTAGAAAAAGTCTATTTTAAATGCCTTAAAGGGGCAAAACATATGCCTAAATTTAATTTTATTGTTAATTTAATTAAAAAAATTAAAATTTATTTTTGTTTAAGCCTATAATTATGCCAAAACGGCATGAGCTGCAGTTTGCCAAATTTCAGTAAAACTTCTCCATTTATTCCCCTTCAATTTAAGTACCATCAGTTAATATTATGTAATTTTTTTGAGCTATGATTGCGTTTTTGTAAAAAAAAAAACTACCGTCAAATGGCGTACAGACCACCTTACGTGTTACTGCGGGGAGACTGACTTAATTTGTATACTTACCCTAATAAATGAGATGATTTAATTAAAGAGGTCTGCAGACCTAACGGTCCATAGGTGAATTCTAATTGACCTTTGGGGTATGTAATAGGAAATTTTAACTTTTATGACATTTGACCGGAATGTAATTTATTATTATGAAAATATGAAATGACATTTTTTTTTTTTCAATATTAATCATGCTAAATGCAATTATTCATTAAAGAATAAAAATAAGAGGGTTAATATTGTTAAAAAAAAAAGCACTCTGTGGAAACAGTAATGATACTACACAAATAATAATAATGCTATTGTATAAATAAGGTTTGTATAGAATGGTTGGCCTTTTTGTTGTAACCAAATTCTTTAACGTATGATTGCATTTAACATGATTAAGTTTGAAAAAAAAAAAAAAAATATATATATATATATATATATATATAGATAAATTACATTCCAGTCAAATATCAAAAGTTAGAATTTCCTATTACATTGTCCAAAGGTCAATTAGGATTGACCTATGGATAGTTAGGTCTGCAGACCTCTTTAATTAAATGTAAATAAAAATCGGCCAATTAATCTCATTTATTAGGGTAAGTATACAAATTAAGTCAGTCTCCCCGCAGTAACACGTAAGGTGGTCTGTACGCCATTTGACGGTCGTTTTTTTACAAAAACGCAATCATAGCTAAAAATAATTACACATATTAACTGGTGGTGTTAGGGTACTTAAATTGAAGGGGAATAAATGGAGAAGTTTTACTGAAATTTGGCAAACTGCAGCTCATGCCGTTTTGGCATAATTATAGGCTTAAACAAAAATTGACCCATGGTATATATATAGTATTTTTTGTTGCAAATGATGGGTAGAATCTGCCCTCTTCGTTTGTTACATCTTCGACCAAACACCCTGTATACTACTTTATACTTTATTATTTGTTTAGCTTGATGTAGAAGAAATGAAAATTGCTTACCATTAAATTAGTATAAATTACATGAAATTGGGCCCTCCCACAATAACGCAGGACTTCTTCCACAATTATTAATTATAAAATGAGGAGAAAATGTAACTCCGCCATTTCCTCGCCATCCGGAGGAAACATATAGCTAGGCCACACCTAAAACTAAAACGTCATCCTTAAAACAAACGCTATATTACACAAAATACTATTAACTATGTAGTAATGGATCGTAAACAATATTCCGTGTATAAGCAATTCCATCTGTAACCCTTTCAGATGGTACCAAAACTTGTATTTACTATGATGTAAATTGGCCGTGGCTTAAGACATGTTTCTGAGATCCACGCACTAACAAAAGATATGTTTGACCCTGGGATTTATTTCTAATGAACTCTGATAATATATAATATATAACTAAGATGGTTTTCTTGAATGAAATATTTAGATACTTATTTCAGATATGCCTTAAAATATTAGAGATATTGCTCGCTATTAAAAAGTACTTCAGGAGGATACACAAAATCATTAAGGTCATTTAAATCTGTTACATATGCAACTCCATTAAGAGATATTATTACGTACGTCACTTCGTATACAATACCTTACTCTTTTTAATTTTTAATCAGTGGCTGTATTACTACTATTGTATACCTATTACTATCATATTGTTTAATTGAGTAGGCCATTTCATCAAATATAATACTTTATAATTTGAGATTCCCACAAACAAAAAAATATTTTTTACTCTGGGATTTATTTATTGTCATCGAGTAAGCTAATTTTAGGGGGAACTTTCTACACCTCTATTTCGTCCGACTTCAAATTTAAATTTATTATTGGAATTAATATTGTTTCCTCTGAAGATGTGTTTTTCTAACTTGAATAAAATATTTAGATATCATAACTATGATTAATTTGGTTCCATTAACTAATGAATTGATTAATTAAATTTAAATGTCTCATGTTTGTTCTTTATAAATACAAATTTTTCTCAGCAAAATCGACAAATTAATAGAATAATAAATACCCGATTTAATAGCATTAGTGTGAGGTTCAAGCACCCGAATCGAAAATTAAATTGGAAAATAATTGCTCACGCCATGAGAGCCCCCAGTCAAAAATTTAATAAACATTGATCAAATTTACTTTATTTCTGGTAGAATCGATGGTCGTAACCGTGAGGTTCATGCTAGAAATCGCTGGCTGTATCACAGTGTTAATATATTAGAGTAAATTGTAGGCCCTTTCAGGAAATAAATTTCATTATATTTGATTAGTTTTATTACAGAATAATAAAAATAAAGATAGAACCTTTATCAATTTATTTTATTATTTATTAGTACTCGAGATTAAATGAAACATAAGTAGTTAAAGTCAAGGAGAAATAATAATTGTATGTATAAATTTAGCTACATCATATGAAAAAGAAAACAATGTCGTCAAAATAATTTGCCATTCACACGACTAAACTATAAATTGTCCTAAATAAACTTATACATTCATTTAAATATATTAAAACATTCATTTAAATAAAGTAAACCATTCATTTAAATAAACTGAAATATTAACATAATATAGAATTTAACAAACTATAAATCAGTTCATTCTAGTAATAATAATATGATAATAAAACAATTTTAAAAAAAGTAAAACATTTATTTAAATAAAGTAAAAATAATCATTTAAATAAACATAAAAATTCATTTAAATAAAGTAAAAAATCATTTAAATAAACAAACATTCATTTAAATAAAATAAAACATACATTTAAATGAAGTAAAATGTTCATTTAAATTAAGTAAAATATTCATTAAAATAAAGTAAAAAATTCATTTAAATAAACTAGAATAATCATTTGAATAAACTAAAACATTTAACAATTTAACAACCTATTAAAAACAATTCTAGTAACAATAGTATGGTAATAAAAACAATTAAATAAATAAGAATAAAATTATACCTTAATAAATGTCGGTAGTACAACAAAAAATGTGGGGAGTAGAAGTGCGCACCACGGCTGGACACGTAAGACTGGTCAGGGAGACTGACGGAGAAAGGAGGGGGCATTTGTTTACAAAGTGTGTTTTCGCGGAAACTAATGTATTTATTATCTTTTACCTAGCAAACAACATACTTTATTATTCAATATTTGTTTATATTTATTTATTCTTGTTTTTAACTATAACATAATAATAAACATAAGCTTATAAAAAGTATTATTTATTAAAAAAAAACGTAAACATGACGTTATTTACGGAATTGTAATTCCGTTTTTTATTTATAAATACTCATTTTTCTCGGCAAAAAATACAAATAATTTGAATAATAAATACTCGTTTTAAAGAGCATTAGTGTGGGGTTTAATTACCCCAATCGAAAATTAAATCGGCCAATAATTCCGAACGCCATGAGAGCTCAAAGTCAAAAATTTGACCAAAAATGATCAAATTTACTCGATTTAAGGTAGAACCGTTGGTCGTACGACAAAAAGTCATATGACCAAAATTGTAGATCTTTCAAAATCAGTTACCGCTGGTGCTATCCGCTTTTCGATAGGGCTTACCGTTTAGCCGCAATAGCCCTTCGAAGAAAACCTTCAATTTGCATCCACCATTTTTATTTTTTTAAGGGGGGTAAAAATAATTTTTTTCAACTTTTCAGATTTTTCTAGTCGGTTTAGGCCAATTCGGGACCAAACGCAAAAAACCGCGAGTCTCTAAGTGGTCTGGAAGTGCCGAAACATTTTGATAACCCGATCAGCTGATTAGCCACTTTATATATATAAAATCTACAGCTTGAGTCGGGATTTCTATGAAAATTTGCACTCTTGACCTTCAAAGCAAGGGGAAAATCACTGTCTACATGAATGTTTTAAATTTAAATTTTGGTACACAGGGATACGGGATACGGGGTACAAGTAATGAATGTCGTTGAAAAGCTCTTTAAGAGTACAGTAATTTTGTTATGTATAATTTTGTCATATTTTCATTTAGGAGGGGGGTAAAATGGAAAATATAGCTATATCTTATAAAAATAAGAAGATTGTCTGTACGAGGGTATGTCTTTTACGCAAATCTACACTTTTACCTGAATTCGATGAATATTTACACATTTCTCCTTCAAAACAAGGTAAAGGTCGCCAAGGCAAGGTGGGGTTGCCTACTTGAGATTATGAAATTAAAATTTTGGTACACAGGGGTACGAGGTACAAATATCAAAGTAATGAAAACCCTTCATGATGCATACCGTTGAAAGCTCTTTAAGAGTAGGTACAGTAATTGTTGTTATGTACATTTAGGGGGGTAAAATGGAAAAATGTATCTAAAAGTCAACGTATGTGTGTATGTTCGTTATACAAATCTACAGTTTTAATCCTATATCTATGAAAATTTGCACTCTTGACCTTCAAAGCAAGGGAAAAATCACTGTCTACGTGAATTTTCTAAATTTAAATTTTGGTACACAGGGATACGGGGTACAAGTAATGAATACGGGGTCAAAGTAATGAATACCCTTCCTTATGCATATCGTTGAAAAGCTCTTTAAGAGTACAGTAATTGTTGTTATGTACAGTTTTGTCATATTGTCATTTAGGAGAGGGGTAAATTTGGGATATTTGCAAATTATCTTATCAAAGAGGAGGGGGTATAGAAATAAGTGAAAGGGATAGAATCTAGATATTCTCACATAGTAAAATAATTTAAATGTTTCTTGATGGTAGTTAACAAACTTATCAAATTAAAATAACACTCCGTAGCGAAGACCGGGTATCCAGCTAGTGTATAATATACATACCCACCTTGATATAGATCTTGACAAGTAGGTAGAAGGTAGAATAAATCATAGATCACATAAACAAAAACGATCTTAGAGGCCTACTTAACCTTTAACTATACTCCCCTTAGTTCTTGTAAACTTAGTAAGTTTATCTAAAGTAGAATTTATTCGAAGAAGAGCAAAAAGTGAGTGGTAATAAAGCACCGGGAGTGTATATTCGACAAATCATCCAAATTTCATGATAATGAGTTGAGTACTTTTGAAAATATAGGTCTAAATAAATGTATGTTTGTGTGCATGTGGAAGATAAAATAATGGGCGCAGAAAGTTGAAACTTATATGGGATCAACAATGGGCTAAGTATGACCTACCATCAAAATTTCATTAAAATCGGAAGTGTTGTTTTTAAGACATGTTGGTTCGCAAAAATAGGTTAATGGATTTTTTTAACTTTTTCCAACTACAATATCTCGAAAACGGTGTGTCTCACTTCAAACATGCATAGGACATTTTTTGTGCAGAATTATGTAAAAAATCTTTTCGGTAATAACACTTATTTTAAAAAAAAATAAGCTGTTTTGCCTAAAAAGTGAAAAATAAGTAAATTTTGGACTTTAAGGAGGGGGGAGGGGGGACGCGCCCCTCCAAGAGGGGGGAACTTTACTGTTTCTTACTACTACATCCCTTTCACTTTCAAAAGTGTTTTCACAAAGTTTCAAAACTATATAAATTATTTCCCCTATTATTCCTTATTTTCCTGGACTATAATTTCAGAATCAAATTTCACTTTTATTATTAGCAATGCGTGCGCAGATATTCTACTTGTTAATACTATTATTATTATTGTAGACTCGAGTATATTAACTCTCAAAAGGCCATATGGTCGAGTACAAAGATCTTAGTAATACATGAACAACAAACAACAAAATCCTATTTTTCAAGTATCCTATTATCCAAGTATTGAATAATAGGAGAGGTTAAATGACCGAGAGAGGCATTTGGGTTTAAAAAATGAGCGGGTGAAAGCAATGTCGGTTCAATAGGGTCTAACGTCAGTTCACAAAGAGGCTTCCTTGTATATTTTATCTCTACAAAAACAGAATATTTTTTTTTTAAACCACAACATCTTTTAAGCAATATAGATGGAATTGACATGCAAACCTCGTTTGTGAAAGATGACTTTTAAACATAGAATTTTTCAATTGATGATTGAACACATAACAGTTTATTAGGTAAAGAAGGTTTTCTTAATTATGTTTTATTATATATGAGGTAATTTTATGTCAAATGGATTCAAAGTATGATGTATGTAACCTATGTTTTGTTGTTTTTTAAAAAAATAAAGTTTGTTTATAGGCTTGAGAATGACCGGCAAGGTCGAAACGTTGCCTAAAGTGAAACCTTTGTAAATTAATCATACCCGAATAAGGATCCACCAACAAAATCAATACATATTAAAGGGTACACATAAGACAGATCATAGAAATTAAGCAATGACTTTATACCGGTGCTACATAATATATTTATTTCTGTTTCTAAACTTCCGGTCATATTTAACTTAAAATATAATCATTAGCTCATCGTTTTTTGGAACGAAGTTCCTTATGGCACGTTCTGGAGCCCGGGAGTGAATCCAAAAAAACGACCAAAATCACCGTCACAAAACCAAGCGTCACGAAATCTACCGATGACGATAACTTGAGTAAAAGATGACCGAGTGAGTTGAAATTTGGTACACATGTTCATTTTACCAATGCCCAGGATGAGCTCGTTAGACAACGTTATCCGCCCAAGCGTTCACGCGTGAATGTAAGCTTCAAATTCAAATTTGGAATTTTAGGCCGGATAAAATTCTAACTTCATCTATTTAATGAGACAAAAAACTTTTTTAAATACATTTTTTTAGTAAAATGAACACCGACAATGCTACGAAGTGATAAAGATCGCTAAATTTATTAAAGCGGACCTAAACGTTTAAAATAAAGAAAACAACGTTTTTACCGATATCTTACGTTTCTTCTTACACATTGTCTAAAGTACAATTGAAACAGGCTCGTAAAATTTCAACCTGATACAAGCAGACGTTTTTGAGTAGGGAAGAGATATATTTTTTAATATTTTAAATTAGTAGGCCGGGTAGGTAGAAAACAGTTTTTTTCCCTCAGGCTATATACTACAAACATACTCTTTAACTATAAACTTATCATGATTAACTTTTTTTTTCAATATTCAATACATATTTACTGTATGATGTTTGTATGAAGTTTCTTTTAATTTTGCCTTAACTCCGCTAGATGGAATCAGTTAGTTATTTTTAATTTTGTCTCTTAACTCCACCATGTATGAGTAGTTAGCAACGTATACGCACTGATCAGTGTGATTTTATAATTTATATTTAATGAAAAATGTAAGGAACTTCGTTCCTACCGGGTGTCCCGCGACACCACAAGTATTTTTTTATTTATTTTTGTTTTTTGTTTTCTTTTATTTTTAATGTTTCACAGATATATGTATATTAGATTAAAATATAAACATATAAGAGCACATTGTGAAAACCCTCAATAGCCTGCAAAGCTAGAGAGAGAGTTTCGTCCCAACACATACAAATAATTTACAATTTTATTGAAAACATAAAAGATAACTTCGTATTATAAAATATTATTTAGTTATTACAATTACTACTTATTAATAGCCTGAAAATAGAACAAATACATTTTGTCATAATTTACAATTGTAAGTTTAATTATTAATATTATACCATTACCCATTACTGGTTCATATCTGTCAGAAACTTTGTAATACTTTTTTAATAAGTCCTGTAGTTTGAACCATTTTTTACTGATGATGGCAACTCATTATATAGCTTAGCTCCTAGGAATTTTACATTCAGTAACTTTTTTGTGGTGTTGCATGGAGGAAGTTTTACGTTCAACATGGTTCTTTATCTTGTGCTGTATTTATGGTCAATATGTTGTTTGTTTTGTTTATAATAATAAACGTAAGTAGATTTTATTTTAAAAATTCGTGTGGTGTCGCAGGACACCCGGTAGGAACGAAGTTCCTTACATTTTTCATTAAATATAAATTATAAAATCACAGTGCTAAGGACGTATACATTGCTAACTACTTATACATGGCGGAGTTAGAAAAGAGACAAAATTAAAAGTAACGAACTGTTTGTACCTAGCAAGAGTTAAGGAAAAATTAAAAGAAAATCATTATTTGTATCATTAAAGCAAGCGTCTTAATATAAATATTATATATTGAATATAAGAAAAAAGTTGATCATGATGAGTTTATAGTTAAGAGTATGTTTGTTAAAGGATGTTGGATTGAAATAGGACTGTTTTCTACCTGTCCGGCCTATTAATTTAAAATATTATAAAAAAAATCTCTTCCCTACTCTAAAGCTTCTGCTTGAATCCGGTTGAAATTTTACAAGCCTGTTTCAATTGTACTTTAGAAAATGTGTAAGAAGTTTTACTAAAATCGTTATACGTTAGAACGGAAGATATCGGTAAAAACGTTGTTTTCTTTATTTTATACGTTTGGGTCCACTTTAATTAATTTAGCCATCTATATCACTTAATAACATTGTCGGTGTTCGTTTTACTAAAAAACATATTTTAAAAAGTTGTTTATCTTATTAAATAGATAAGTTAGAATATTTTCTTGGATTAAGTACGCAGTATAATAATAATATTCCTAATATATTGAAATAAGCGTCAGCACAGATCAATTTTACTTTTAACAAGACCGTGATTATATTTTCTATATTTACAAAACCAAGTGACATTTTGACATATAACAAAAATAAACAAAACAAGTCAAGAAACAGGCTGCCTTAATAACATTTTTTCCTGTCTTTTTTAAGCTTACGTTTACGCGAGCGTTGTGTGTGAACGCTTGGGCGGATAACGTTTTCCAACGAACTCAGTCTAGGCATTGGTAAAATGAACATGTGTACCAAATTTCAACTAACTCGGTGATCTTTTACTCAAGTTATCGTCATCTGTAGATTTTGTGACGGTGATTTTGGTCGTTTTTTTCATATTCACTCTGGGCTCCAGAACGTGCCATAAGGAACTTCGTTCCAAAAACAAAATAGAATTTCATATCACGGTTAAGTAAAACAATGTTTTCAACTTTTAAATCATGCGCCGCGAAGGTAACGTTATGGTTAAGTAAACAATGCCTGGACTCGGTCAACCGCCCCGGTAGACCGCTAAAACAATCGAAGACCAGGGTTAGTAATTCCGAATGCACTCCAGGTTTCTACAATAATTAAAAATTAAACAGTTATAATATTATTTTGAAGGGAAATGAGTTAAGAGGTTACAATTCTACCAACTGTTAAAGCAAAATAACAGCACGAATTTTGAGTTAAATTTACCCTGTTTTCTGCAAACCTGTGTGTCATTACCTACTTTAATTTTGTTTATTTTGAATTCTTGTTAAGTTGATCTGATCAGGAAGAAATTTTAAACAGACGTCTTTTGGTAAGCTAATCATTATTTCTTTATATTTAATAAGTAAGAACCAATCATTTTCTTATCAATATAATTATTTGTCAAACGATAACCCTATTTGTTTATGTCTGAATTTGTGACGGGTTGTGTTGTTTACAAATAATAAGCCTAGCTATGAATCGTATTCAAGAATTTAAATGAATCACATTTAACGTATAATAATAGTGTACTTACAAGATGAATTAATACGTTTTCTTCCTCGTAACTTGAAGTAACACTTTTAGCCTTTTACCATTTGGTATTTTTTTTGCACCAGCATTATACATCACTTTCCTAAAAAGGTACTTAAGCCCGAAGGAGCTAAAGGACCCTTATGGTTCCCTTGTTCAATCTGTACTAGGTTTGCATTCACATATAACTCTAAAAGGATGTCCTGATGAGGATACACTCTTAGGCCCGTTTCAGAGAGACGTACGTCTTCATCTTCCGCGCCTTTTGACGTCGAAGACCCTAGCTTTCACACAAGATGACGCTCGCATCTCCGTCTCCGAAGACGGCACCTTTTCAAACTACAAAAAGAAGAAAGAGCTCGAGAAATTTAATCGCTGTTTGTAAAAAGTTTCAACTGGTTCCTAACATTTCGATGAAAGAGTCATGTCTGGCCCACACGACGGCCTTCGGTGAAGGCGAAGGCATTTCTCTCGCTCTGGAGACGGGAAGTCTTCAGCTCCATGTGTGAAAGCTCTCATTGTAAGCTATACATTTCAATCTATGTCTCTGGAAATGTACGACTCCCTGTGTGAAAGCTCTCATTGTAAGCTATACATTTCAATCTATGTCTCTGGAAACGTACGACTCCCTGTGTGAAAGCCTCTTATTGTAAGCTATACATTTCAATCTATGTCTCTGGAAACGTACGACTCCCTGTGTGTAAGCTATACATTGCAATCTATGTCTCTGGAAACGTACGACTCCCTGTGTGTAAGCTATACATTGCAATCTATGTCTCTGGAAACGTACGACTCCCTGTGTGTAAGCTATACATTGCAATCTATGTCTCTGGAAACGTACGACTCCCTGTGTGAAAGCTCTTATTGTAAGCTATACATTTCAATCTATGTCTCTGGAAACGTACGACTCCCTGTGTGAAAGCTCTCATTGTAAGCTATACATTTCAATCTATGTCTCTGGAAATGTACGACTCCCTGTGTGAACGGGCCATTTAAAGTAATTTTTAAATCCTGTTCAATATAACTACACAAATATAATTGTCACATACTGTCTTTCACCTCACACTAATAAACCATACATCGCGGGGCTCTAATACTGTGTTTTGTCGTTACTTTTGTAATACAAGTAAACTTTTACAGTAGGGCTCTTATCTTATAGATATAAGTTATTATCATTGTTTATATTTACATTATTTCGAATAACTTGCGTCAAGCAGTGTATCTACTAAACAAAACAAACAAAAATCCCAGTAACTTGAATTATAAAATTATAACTTAATAAATCATTAAATGGAACAACATGTCCAAGAAGCTTAAGGCGTAAATATAACACACAAAAAAAACACACACATCTATATATATATATATATATATATATATATATATATATATATATATATATATATATATATATTATTATATATATATATATATATATATATATATATATATATATATATATATATATATATATATATGTGTGTGTGTGTGTGTGTGTGTGTTTTTTGTGTGTGTATATATACGTGTGTGCCTTATATCTACCTATTCATATTGTAATACTATAATTGTTTCACCATTTTATTGGTTCTTCACTTTATTGTCAAAAATGACAACCCGATCAAATAGTGAAAAAATTATAGTACATAAATATGAACATAAAAAATAATAATAATGTTAACACTCTCAAAACTAAGGTAAGATGTTATTTTATTTGTGTAATTTTAAAATCATAGTTGACGCAATAAGCATAAATGATTGTTATTTTTAACAAATATGTTGTAGTATTACATCAAATCCGTTTTCAATGTTTTTAGCATGAAGATGACCAGGCGTGGTCGAAATATAGCTGTATGAGATAATTTAATATACCCTAAAAAGATTAAACCCCAAAATAAATAAAGAAATATATGTAATAGGCACATCAAAAAAGAAAACTCATCAACTCATTATTAATATTCTAAATTTTTAACGAAAATAGAAAAAATACAACAAAGAAATCATCAACTAAAAAACAAATAGTTTTAGCTCTGATATCGTCATTATTAAATCTCGACTTAGTTCGGTATTCGGATTCGGCGATAATTAGCGCTGGCATCACTTTACAGGTTCACTGCATTATATAACAATAAATATGATAAATATACCAGTTTTATATAATTTGTCCAATTTTGATAAATATGTCAAAAAAAAAACTTATAGAATTGACCTCCTGATCCTAGAAAATTTTTGTTTTCGATTTTCAACAAAACTAGATTTATTTTCATGGATACATAATATTCATTCAGACATTTTTTTCAGGTTTTTCAGCGTCACTAAATGTAGAGCTAAAAATCATTTCTCAATTTATGATTTTTCTTAATATGTATGCCACATTTTTTCAAAATTAGCCCAGTTGTTCAGGCTCCACGCGACTGTACAGACGACAGACAGACATTTTTTAAAAAAACACTTTTTTGGACTCAGGGGACCTTAAAACGTGTAAATCTATCAAAATCGAATTTTCGCGCCATCACAATACTTTCTGTTTATATGAGAGAGTAAAACAACGGATCAGAATTTTTAATGGCACACATAAAATGAAATTTTACCATATATTTATTAATTGTATTATTCTAAAAAGATCCCCAACAAATGTTTCAGTGAATTTTTAAAGAAAATTAAGCAATTGCAATGGTTTCAAAATTTCTGTTAATGCGAATTTTTGAAAATGTTCTCCATGGAAATCCGTTTTAGACCATTCTTAATCGATTCCTGAAATTTAACACTTTTTTATATGTATATTTTTATGGGTCACTCCAGACGATATCTCACCCTAGGATGCACGTACAAAATCCAAACGAATTTTAAAATGTTAATAATATCAAAAGAAATTATAAGTTTCTTTGGCCAGTATTTTTGGAGTCCATTTAGGGGTCAAATTTTGACAACTTAGGGTCAAAAATAGCATAAAAACGTGTTATTTTCATTTTACCCCTCTCTTATATATGAAACTATGACAAAAGTGTACATAACAACAATTACTGTACTCTTAAAGAGCTTCCTAACGACATGCATCTTGAAGGGTAAATACTATTTTGACTTTTGTACCCTGTACCCCTATGTACCATTTTTTTTTTTTTTCACCCATCCAAATTTTAAACTAAAATTTTCCTATATCATATGCCAATAATACGCAGATTTCTTTGAAAACTCGCTCATTAATTCATAGTTTATGACTGGTCTTTTTCTTCATAATTTGATCCCTTCTCTCTATTCGTCAGCCAAATTTCCTTTCATTGTCATTCCAACACATTTCGTTAAACGATTTTTTTCTATTGTGGATATTAATATATATATATATATAAATAAATAATAATTTACAAAATGGTTCAAAAAGTACCTACTAATAAAAATGATAAAGTAAGTAAAGTAGAACTGGTAACAAGGTTCCGTGTGAAAGCTTCATTGACACGCACTCATGTATCCGGAAACCAATTTAAATGATGAAACTGATGACGATTAAACTTTTTTCTTGTCACTATTGTAATTTTTTTATTTACAGGGACGGACCAAGAATAAAGAAAATAGAAATAGCTGGATAGTAGGAGCGGACGACATCCTTTAAATTGGAAAAAGAAAAATTGAAAGTAGAAACTAGGTAGTTGGCGATTCAAATTTACCAATTTTACCAATGGAAGGTGCAACAAACAATGTTCTCGCCAATCCATACCAGAGTGACGGTGTCAATTTCGGGATGAAACCCGAGGAGATAATTGCGGTGGGAAGCTACGAATACTATCCCAGCACTGAACAGGAGTTGGCCAATTTGTACGCATTAGCAACCGTATCTGGGATAACGATGACTACAACCCAGCAATCACCAATTAGTCCAACGTTCGGTAATCGGCCATTTTTCAGTTCAAGAGTGGGTTGTAACTCACAGTCAGCATCTATAGGACAGTCCCTTCTACCATCACTCTCTTTGAGACAATATTTTATACGGTCTCCTGACTTTACCGATTCCAATAGTGGTGATTCTCTATTAGACCAGGCCGCGGGTAGCTACGGCTACTATTCCCGCACTGAACAGGAGTTGGCTAACTTGTACGCATTACTCAACGTATCTGGACGTACCTTGCCGCCACATCAGCACTCCACTTGCAATATCGGCAGTCCTTTCCCGAGTAGACAGATGACCCTTACCTGGACCGGTGAGCTCCCGCCTCGTATTCACAACAACCCTACATATTCGTGCAAGGTGTTCTTAGGTGGCCTCCCTTGGAAAGTGACTGAACCCATGCTTATTCAAGCTTTCATCGATTTCGGACCTGTAACAATAGAATGGCCGGGAAAAGATCAACAAGTCAAACAGCCCAAGGGTTTCGCCTACATGATATTTGAAAACGAAAATAAAGTTAAACAACTCCTAGATAACTGCACTCACAAATTGTCTAGGGGAGACAATTGGTACTGCACAATATCGTATATCGGTAGTGCGAGGAAAATAAGATCGCGATTGGTTCAAGTGATTCCATGGGCTTTGAGCGACATTAACTACGAATTATCTTCGAAGAAAGTAGACCGTTCCAAAACCGTGTTCGTAGGTGCTCTACACGGGATGATAAACGCCGAAGCCTTGGCCAAAATAATGAACGATCTATTTGGTGGTGTGGCGTACGCAGCACTCGACATAGAAAGACACCAATATCCAATCGGCTCGGCTAGAATTACTTTCAGCAGTCACAATTCTTTTATGAAGGCAGTGCTAACGGCGTTCGTAGATATTAAAACACTCGAGTTTACTAAAAGAATTCAGATCGACCCGTACTTGATCGAAGATTCTCCTTGCTCGCTGTGTTCAGTCCTAGCCGGACCATTTTTCTGCCGAGATGTGGACTGTTTACGCTATTACTGCAAGGCTTGTTGGTGGCTACATCACTCGAGTGACAGCCGCAGATTACATAAACCCCTCAGTAGAAACTCGAGGAACAACTCGCTATGTTGAACTTACTTCTTACACTAGACTATCGACTTTACACTATTTTGTTTTGTTGTCAAGAAGGAGCTATTATAACATGCGGTACGAAAAAGAAATTAGAGAAGAATATGTTAATACCATTTTTATAAACAAGGGGGGGGGGGATGAGTACTAAATGAAATTTTCATGATTAATTTAAATTTTCTCAAAATAGGTTGGTTGATTAAACATTCAATTTCATATTATTTATTTAATTTATAGTTTTTTTTATTTGTTTAAATTTATTTAAATCGTTTCAACAAAGTGTCATTCGTTCAATGGTCAAAGGTGTCTGTTTTACTGGACTTATCAAATAATTTATTTATTATGTAATTTATCATTTTTCATTTGACCTTCTATTGAGAAATAATGCGGAGCAGTATTGACCATAAGGTCTACCCAGTATTTCATAGAAGGCACCGCGGGACTCACCCAGGAAAATTAGCATTTAAAAACAATATATAATATATATTTTTCAAGTTTAAAAAAAAATTACCATCAGCATAAAAGCATCAGTAGCGATTTCTATCCATATTTTATAATTTTGAATCTTACTTTTATCTTATTTTTCTGATTATTCTATATATTTGGTAAATTTTGAGCTAATTTTTATTCAATTCGTGATTTTTTAAGCAATTCGCTCTATCGATTCAAATTACAACGCGCCTTACTCGATCAAATAAGGAAAATACCAATATAATAATATTTTTTTATATTTTTTTTGGCTGTTGTTCCACACGTTAATAGATATATAATATAAAAGTATATTATATCAGGGCATCTTACGGCAACTCCATTCTGTATTTGTTAATACATTTTTTTTTGTACCTAATTCTTTCATAATATTTTCATATTTTTTGTAATAATTGTTATACTTCTTTATTTTGTAAGCATCAGTATTTATCTTCTTTAAAAAAGTTTGTGATCCTAGAATTAGTTAGTTAGAAATTAAAAATGTTAAGTAAAACTAATTACAAAAAAAAAAAACATTTTGAATTACTATTTTTTTTTTTTTTTTTTTTTTTATTATATCATTTATAAATAAATTTAGAGCTTTGTTATTTTTTGATTTGTTTAATAAATTTGTTGAAAGTTTGTTTTCTTCTTATTTTAAATATTTTATAATTATTTATAAATGCATATATTTTTTAACGATTTCTGGGTAATAGTATGAAATTATTTTTATTATTTATAGAATCATTTGTAAAAAGTGTAATTTCAATGACTATATATTTCTGAGGAATAAAAAAAAAAAAATCTATTAAAATTGCCGGATTTAGTCATTAGTATCGTTTTCCATTAGTTAAATCAAGCAAAGTAGATGTGGGGACATTCCGTGTGAATGAGGCGTTCACACGGATTCACGTAAATAGAAACCGATTTACGTGAATGAAACACTTTTTCTCTTGTCACTATTGCAACCTTTTATAATTTCACAGTGACGGAGCAGGATTAAAAGAAAAAGGAGTAGCTGAATAGCGGGAGCGGACGACGTCCATTAAATCTAATTGCAGTATACGTGTCTAACAATATTTTGACATAATGGGTTCGGTAGTGGCCCTAATGGAAGGGAACTAGGTGGGTGAAAGGGTCCCGACAGGTTCAAGCATCAGGTACATGAAAACCTTTCTTTATACGATCATCTTTTAAGCCTCGTTAATCCTATTGAAACCAGTCAAACTTAGACCGAGATGCGTTTACAAGATGCGTCTTTACCCGTCTAAACAACCTGACAATAAGTACCGACTTGCCTAATCTTCTTAAACGGATTTACCGACAAGACACTCAAAGGTAAGTCAGAACATCGAGCAGAGGGATCTGTGACATAAAACTGTCCTTACCCCTCGTAGTTACTACAATATTACATCGAAGAGCTAATTAATTTTATATTTTCTGTTCATATAAAATAAGTAAGCTATGTATTTGATTTCACATTAGCAATGCAATACCGTGTTTGCACACTGCAATAAGCTGCACTATTTGTGTGATTGAGAGACACCAAGGGATCCTATATGGTGGTTCCAACATCAGACATTACGTCATTAAGATGTTGGCTCGGCATTGCGCCATGTCCTGCATCGATCTATCTAGTTGTCTCTCACTCACACAAACACAGCTTATTGCAGAAAGCAAACACGGTATTACGTTCCTATTGTGTTTTTCCAGCCATCCAAGTATGGCGGTATGAGAGCACACTCGTCTCTGATAAGCCAAGCCCTATATCTGATCTTCTTGATCTGGTATAGGTCCAGAGTTGAGTGGGCATCGTCGGGCTCCTGATGAGTCGGACGCGACGAAACGATGCAGGACATGGCGTAATGCCGAGCCAACACCTTAATGACGTAATGTCTGATGTTGGAACAGTTCCTATGTGCCACGCAAGCACATCCCTTGGTGTCTCTCTCTCACACAAATAGTGCAGTATTTGATTTCACTACAGGATTTTTAGTACAGGTGATGTTTCTGACTTAATGTAGGTAACTCTTGAAAAAATATCTACCTAGCCAATCTCGTTGGACTTGTAGTGACGTAGGTAGGATAATTTTTTTGGATCCGACCACTCCAGCCAAAAAATTGTGTTTTTGATAATGTACCCTGATATCACAAGTATTTGCTTACGTGAAGACCAAACCGAATGAAAAGTATCCAATCTTGATGTAAAGGGCACTTTGGAGATGGTACCTTACTAAACTTTTGTCGATCTGAACCCCTTTATGTTTAGGAGTTCATTTATTTTTATGATGAGGGGAGGGTTGAATATGATATCGTTAGGGTGCTGATATTAAACAATAAATACAAATTAAGAGAAAATTTAATTATTACTGACTTTTTTATATGAACACCCCAAATTCGGGTTTCACCTAATTCAGACCTTTTAATAATATTCTAAACCTAAATTTTCTCTTGGTGAAGTAACTTTTTTTCGTACTAAATGCTTGACATCGAGTTTGTTTAACTAATAGCGTACTAGCTTGGAGGTAATTTCACGTCCACATTTTGCATCCAGCGATGAAACTTATCATCGCAGGACTTTTTTACAAGCTTGAGTTCACTTAAGGTGAGTTCATAGCCTGCGTAATTTACGCGCTTCAGAATAATCTATAAGGTGTCATAAAGGCGGAAATACACATGTTAGTTACTCGCACAAAAGCATACGAATAGCTCGCGGAGAAGTGCTACTGGCATGTGTATACATCAAACTGCATGCGAGTAAATCGCACGAGGTTTGATTTTTGTCTTGCCAGAGGCACAAGTCGAGGGGAGGGGGAACTGATAAGGCACGTGTAAACATGCCTGCCAGCGCAAAGTTGCTAGTAGCTAGTAAGAGTCTCCCTCAGCCCTTCATCTTCAGTTGCGTTCCTTCTTTTCGCGGGTATCTGACAACAACTCATCAACTCATCTTTCTCCGGAAGCATTCGCAATTGATTCCTAAAACCATTGACGTCCCCGAACCGCATTTCATTTAGTAGGCACTGACTCGCTTCATGTTCTTAATTCCCTTCTAGATTTCCAATCTTTTACCCACATTCTTCGTGTCATTTTATTATTTTTCAAATGTTTTAAAAAACAGTTCTTTGCAAGTAACTGAACAATCTGGTTAATTTCATTCCGCACCAATATATTCATAATGTACATTAAAACACAATTAATAAAATTATCAGAATTAATTAAGTCAACTACAATTATTTAATAATTTATTCCGGCTAAGAGAAGGCAAGAAACGTGAGCCTGTTTCAAGACTAGAACTGTGACTGGAATGTGTATTGTCACAAGACCTATCATCCGGATTAGTATCATCATGCTTATTCACTGGCAAATGTATACAGCGTCTGCAGCATGCCAGCTACTGACGTGCTAGTAACACGCAACTGGCATGCTTTTTTACTAGCATGTGTATTTCCGCCTTTCATGAGACGAGAAATGTTGGTTCCAAACCAAATTTCTCGCGTTAAAGCTAACCTGAATGAAACCTTCCTCTTCTCTCTTGTTTTTATTTTTGATTTCATTTTTCGAGTAATCTATTTACATGGAAAATATTAAATTAAATAAGTACTTTTGTTTATTTAAACCCATCCTTTTAGAATATTAGCATTGTATTCTAATAATACATTTGGCTTTGCTTATAACCTGATCGGAACACTGCGCAAGTCCACAAGGAAAGAAGAGTGGGGGACTCAGTGACGCCTCCACGGCTACATTAATGACCTTAGACCATTAACTCACCTTAAGGCTAAGGCCGCACTGGAGGAGGGTAGCTGAGAGGGTAACTGGTGGATGGGAGGGTAGAGGAACCGTCCACTCATATCTAAACCATTAGTTTTAATGCAGCTAGCCGCACCGACCCCCTCTAGCCTCCAACCTAACGTCCCAACCTGCCGTCCATGTAGAACAAACCCGTCAGTTAATTTCCATCTACCCTCCTGGTTTTATTGCATTTTTTTATCGCCCTTCTCGTCTAATTTATTATTAATATTATATAATATTCATTATTACTGGGCTCATGCTAGGTATTAATGGCTATGTTTCCCATTATCAAGAAGGCCTAGCAATTAAATGAAATGCCTAAATATTTTTGTTTCCAAAGCCTTTTGGAAGAAGAATCAGGACTATATTTCACATAATTCCTTCCATTTTTAAGAATATAATACTCTCCAAGTCATAGTTTGGAGTCTATTTACTTATATAAAAAAATAGCCAATCGAAACTAAGTGTGTAATATAGTAATAAATGACAATGCTAAAAAAAAGAAAAGTAGCGTCCGCCATTTTGAATTTTTTAAGGAGGGTAAAAATAATTTGTTTTAACTTTTCGGATTTTTCCGACGAAGTGGTGCCTATAAAGTCGAACTGGTGGCGACAGACTCACATACATAGACTCATTAATTCTTAATACACGAATAAAGTTAAGGCTGGATTCGGTATTCGGAATGTATGAAATAAAAAGTATCCAAAAATACTTTAATTCTGACTTCTGACCAATTTACAGACAAAACTTTAATTATATATATATATATATATATATATATATATATATATATATATATATATATATATATATATATATATATATATATATATATATATATATATATATATATATATATATATATATATATAGATAATAACATGGAAGAAAAACTCATTGCGACCGTGTTACTTAATACAATTGTAATTGAAAAACGTTTCGGGGTAAGATCTCTTTTTTTTGTAGACCCTTATGTATTATCTATATATATATAGACCCTTATCCACATATGTAGACTATATGTGTATTACGTAGACCCTTATCTACATCTTTATCTAAGATATAATTATGAACCTACGACTTCAATTCACGATAATTATTTTTGTATCGGAGATAATAAGGAGTTTCGCCAAAAAGACGTTTGCTAATTATGGAATGAGGCAAAGCATGTCCTCTAGAAACACTGTGTACTCGTTTAAATACTCGGCTTAACTATTTAAAGGTCTGGCAAACTGTCAGGGTAGATTAAAACGGAAGCGTAGTGCGGCCGCGAGCCGTCTACCCTTCAGCCTGTACCCTTCACCTCCCTTCCGCTACCCTCTCAGCCACCCTCCTCCAGTGCGGCCTTAGACTAAGAGTCTAAAGGTGAGTTCATAGCATGCGTTTTATAATAAGAAAAAAATTAATGGGGTTTTCTTATCTATATAACCTAAACGCGCTTATATAACGCATGCTATAAACCTACCTTTAAGAGTCTAAAGGTAGGTTCATAGCATGCGTTTTATAAGCACATTTGGGTTATATAGATAAGAAAAAAATGAATGGGGTTTTCTTATCTATATAACCTAAACGCGCTTATATAAGGCATGCTATGAACCCACCTTTAGACTAAGGATTCTAAGTGAACTCAAGGAGTCTAGATAGATGAATGTTGTAAAAGAAGAAACAGGGTGAATATTTAGGCAATAGATAAAATAATCTAACAAGTTTGTTATTGGCTTTAGGTTTCGTTTAAACTATGAGGGTAATTTAGCAAAATAATGGTGAGGATGAAGATTAGGTGAAGGAAATTAGGGAGTAAAAAAAGAAAGAGGCGAAGGAGAAAGAAACGAAATTAATATAACAACCAGTGGCGGATCTAGATCTTGCGGGGCCCTGGGCGAGACAAAATGGCGGGCCCCCTAGGAGAGAGCGGGGATTGCTGATAAAAAACAATAAAGTAACTTAATAATAAACCACTTATAACTTGATCCTATTTGACGGCTAATTCCCTTCACTTAGGGCCAGTCAAACGTTTTTGCTCTCAAAATAATTCCAAACTTTTAAAATAATTACAATTCTGCTCATGATTTTAATCTAACATATATTATTTTAACATAAACCTCTGAAATTATATAGTTTTCAACTAATCATCATTTTCTTTGCAAACGTAATCGAAAAGAAACATTTTTATTTTAATAATTAAGCTCTGTTATACTTAACTATTTATTCTTCTTCATGGTATTTTGGGTTTTACGGTTAAATCATCATTATAAATAAAAAGTTAAGCTGTGTTATTTGCGATCAGTCCTATAATTTGAAATCTACACTCGAGCACTTTAAATTTACTCCCAGAATTCATATTCTCAGCTTATAACTTTCCATTTTAGTGCCGAGTTTTTAGTTTAATTTTCAAAGACACATTTTAAGGGGGGTCCGGGGGTTCTCCCCCGGAAAAATTTGTAAATATGACCTCTCAAAACAGCGTTTTTATGCATTTCTGAGGTGAAGTTTTTCTTTGACATCAATAGGTAAAACTGCACTAATTGGTCCAATTATTTCGTACTGTCCGACATACTTAGTTTTTTTTTACTATTCCTTTTTACAGTATTTGTCTTTTTTACATATCTCTGTACATTGTCAAACGATTAAGGTTATGCAGTATCTCGATAAATTCAGTGTTTTATATATTTCTTTTTAAAAAAATACACGAAATTTCACGTTTTATAGGGTAATGATAGAAGGTTATTGTTAGGTCAGGTCAAAAAGTACTAAACTCAACCTAAACTTACCATAACCTTCCATACATTTCCCTAAAATTAAAAAAAAATTGAATATATCGAGAAGCTACAACCGAAATCGTTTTTGTAATGTAAAAAGGAATAGTTTGAAAAAAAACAAAAAACGAATTAAATTGGACGTTTAGATGTAAGTGGGGCACATAATGAAGATTTACCCCACAGAATAAATAACAAAATCGTCATCATTTTGAAAAGGGAGAGGTGAGAAAACACTAGGACGTTAACACACTTCATTTTATATGGAGCGGGGCCCCGCGGGCTATCTTAAACATAAAAAAAAATTAATCTATATTTTATAACTTATTTATTTGACTTCTTTTATAGTGAGGGGCCCCGCGAAAAGGTATAGTTAGGTATTAGGCTCTACCATGTACACTAAATTCGACTGAATTTTATAATTCTAATATTTCATGTTTTGTACATGGCACCCCCGCGGACAACCTTCACTATGAACTATAAATTTGCCTGTAAAGTATAAGTATTTTATTTTAATTTTCTATGGCGCGGGGCCCTCCAAGGCGCGGGGCCCTGGGCGGTCGCCCCCCTCGCCCCCCCCCCCCCCTGGATCCGCCCCTGATAACAACATGTCAACGTATATGTATACATACGTACAAGGTGACTGGCGATATATGTGAAAAAATAAAATAAAACAAAATTGTTTGTTTCGTTGTAAAGCAGATAAAATTTCCAACAAGAAAAGTGTAATTTTAATTTTCACCATCTCATTTTCACATGACAAAAATGTATACAAATTTTATTTTTAAGAAAAAAATTAAAAAACCTTTTTTCTTTGTGGTTTCATAACTTGGAATAGAACCGAGTTTAAACTGTTCGGACTTCAGTAAAAACTTCCTTATTTCCTAAATTTTCAATTAATATTAATATCATTACCCATTCATAAGGAGGAATTTTTAGTAAACTTCACTGAAAGCAAAAAAGAAACATGTTTATTCTTGTTTTTGTTGACATATAGGTGAGAATACTAAACCAGTCTTACTTTTTTAATATGTTTTTAATTATTTACTCAGCTGTAAGTCAACAATAGCAACAATAAACATGTTTCTTTTTTACTTTAAGCGAAGTTTACAAAAAAAAAAATTCTGCCCTATGAATGGGTAATATAATAATATTAATATTGATCGAAACGTTGGTAAATAAGGAAGTTTTTCCTAAAGTCCAAACAGTTTGCTCGGTTCTTTACCAAGTTATGGAACCACAAATGAATTGACTTTTTATATTTTTTTCTTAAAAATAAAATTTGTATAAATATTTTTCTCATGTAATTTGAGGGCAAGGAAATTAAAATTACACCTAACTTGTAGGAAATTTTGTCAGCTTCACAACGAAACCAATGATTTTGTTCTAGCTTTTATACTTTTGGAGCAATAAGTGTTTTTATAAACAAAGGCATGCGATCTTAAAAAAAAATCATAAAATTTGAATTTGTGGGAAAACGGTTAAGATTTGACCCATGGTTATAAAGCGTTTTTTGTAGGTCCTGAGGCGTAGAACAACCCACTTCATTTTTTCACATATATCGCCAGTCACCCTGTATATATATATATATATATATATATATATATATATATATATATATATATATATATATATATATATATATATATATATATATATATATATATATATATATACTATATATATTGAATATACTATATTATAGTATATTCGCAAGATCTATATTTCGTCATAGTCATTAGCAAGTTAGTTAGTTTTTAAATTCGATTGTTGTAAAATTTTACTATCAGTTCGTCGATTTGTAGACAAATGCATTTTATAATATCCATTTTATAATACCACAATACAATAAATATATATTTTTATTAATGTTTAAAAAATCAGACTTTTAAACGTTGACATTAAAGCTCATGGTTAAAGTTAAATACATGCAATTAATTATTAATAATAATTAATACATAATTATATAATTCAAATAAATTACACGAAGAACCCGCATACTTGTTCAATCTACAATTTATATATATTAATGTCTTACAGTTTCTTATCATTTATAACAAAATATATAAAACCACGTCATTGTATTTGGAATATATATTTTTGCTTGATAAATTTAAATACATTTATAAAATAATAATAATTTTTAATTTCACATTTATAAAATAGGAGTTAACAGTTGTTTTGCAGGGTTGTCTTTATTTAAGATATAATAGCGTGATGAAAATTAACTCCTTTAACAATTGTAAAAAATAATAATAATAATAATAATAATAATAATAATAATAATAATAATAATAATAGTAATAGTAATAGTAATAATAATAATAATAATTAATTAATTAATTCACGTAAATTGATCAGTAATTGAAATAAACCAATAAAGATTTTTATTTATTTGATTAAATTAATACCAAATTTAATGAAATAAATCAAATCCACGATTTTTTGTAAATAAATTAATACATAAGTTAGTTTAAATAGATCATGCAAGTTTTAATACAATTCCTTAATTACATATAAGTTTGTCGATAAATAAATACATAAAACAAATATATTTAGAAACTCTAGGATTCAGTATATTGGTAACTACAATTTTGAGATCATTGAAAACATAGCTAAACATATAAATTTAATATTTATTAACAGTCAATAGGTTAACGCTTAAATTTAACATTTACACTTTGTGCAATATAATTTGTTATTTTAGAAACAAAAAAATATATTTATTTTATATAAATATTTTATATATAGATAGATTTCGAAATTGTTATTATTAATCCAAGAAATCCAGGCATTTAGGTACTCACAATCGCATTCATTTAAATGTAATACCTGACACAATAAATATCGCCAAGTCAACTCATAATAAGAACAATTAGGAAGCAGATTACGAATTTCTTCATATTCTACGCAATCAAACATAATAAATCCTTGAATGTACAGGTTAACAAATTTAATGAAAAAAGAAAATTTCAGATTCACACGAAGATCTGAAAAAAAAAAAAAAAAATCTGGACATGGAAAACGAAAAAAGTAACAGTTTTGGATCTTAATATTAACACCGATAGAAACATATTTTTAATTAAATGTTAATTCGAACAACAGAAAACAGATTTACTAAGATCCAAAAAAAATTAAACAATCATATCGGTCGGATTTAAGCACTGCCAGGACGTGACGGGGGCGAATCGTCCCCAGCGTCAGGAATGGCTCGACCGGGTTGAGCGTTGTCCCTCGGCAGGGAATGAGATCGGCGACGAACCACTCCACCATGCCCTACGTCTACAGGAGGGTCGCCGCGGTCCATGAGACGCGGAGAGCCGGCCGACGCGTCGCTCTCACCGGCCGAACTACCTGTCATCGTGTGCACTCCTCTCAAACGGGGTCTTTCAGGGTCCGATTCTAGAGACGAGAGACTTTCGTGCGATTCACTTATGGTGGGTAAAGACTGGGTATGATGTATGGTGCGGACGAAGCCAGGCATGGATTCCTCGCTTCTACGTCTTAAAGCCCTTCTAGAAACCAAGTCCCTGACGTTTCTCCTTTGCGTCCTGTCTACTCCTTGCACTATGTCCGAATACGTCAGCCTGGGCAGCTCCACGGAGTAAGACACTCTCAAGTGGCTGGGTAGAAGTACAGTACGGATGCTGTCGTTGGAATCGTTGCTTCCTGTCATGGTGTGAGAGTCGCTGTCCGATTCGTTGTTGCGCTCCAAAAGGTCTTCATCCCGGTTGACGTTACGCAAATCGTTCGACATTTCTGATAACACAAAATAAAACAATCAAATTAGATTATACGTTTGTATGTTCGATAAACAAATTGATTTCAACCTCACTCCCTATCATCAACCACGTGTTCTTTACAAGTCCGAAATGAAAAAGATTACCGTATTCATAACATTTCATCATCTAGTTTAAATTGATTTATTTTTTTATTTTAAGATATCATTCGACTCTTTGAATGATTAGGAACACTCTCGAACCACGTTCTACCAAAAATGATTACCGACAACACACAACTTTTACACATTTTAAATTAGCCGTTGATACTCTATTGTTACCTTAATTTATTTGTTGTTTTAATTTAAACCTAACAACTCAATAATTAAAAAGTCAAGCAACACTTTTTAATTTTTAATTGATATACGAATATGGAGATACGTGAACTACATTACTTAAAAGAAGTTTGTCTACTAAGCCCGCATATAATCTATGTATAGCGTATTTCTCTTTTTAGTAGGAGACCAGCGAAACTTAAGTGTATAGTGTTTAAAATAAAAATGTAAAACTAGTGTATCGTGAACATAGAAAGAACTATACTGGTTTTACAATAAGGTTTTATTTTTACACCGTGGAAAAACCGAAAACAATCGGGAAGTCTTGACGGGCTTGAGCCTCTAAAGGTGGAAACACACTACTATCACGTCACGTGACATCACTTGAAAAAAGTGTGCGGTGTTGATTTAGCAAGTTTTGTATGTACTGCAGCACATACACTGATGTCACGTGACGTGATATCAGTGTAGCTTTACAGACCTAGTGGCTTTATTTTTCCCCTGATATAGGTCGGCCAATCTGAGTTGTCAGAGAAAACAGCAACTGTAAGACTAATACTAGGCATCGCGTGGCTCTATCATTGAAGCGAGCGTATTGCAATAAAATACTGAATATTGAAATTTATTAATCATGATGAACGTCATAGTTGAAGATAAGTGGAAGAGGGCAGTGTGGGGTAGAGTGGGGTACAAAGGTTACTAACCTATACACTACACAACTATAAGAATCTTAACTAGTAGCTTTTAAACTATTATTATAAATGTATCACTTCACTACTCAGAAACTACTGTTTGTATCAAGTTGAAATTTTACATGCCTCTTTTAATTGTACTTTAGACGATTTATATGAAGTTATTAAAATCGTTTCGTTAGAACGTAAGATATCGGTAAAAACGTTGTTTTTTCTACTTTAAACGTTTAGGTCCGCTTTAATATAGTTTTAACGATCTTTGTTAATTCATATCGTTGTCGCTGTTGGTTTTACTAAAAAATGTTATGTATAAAAAATGTTCATCTCATCGATTAGGTGATGATAGAATCTTTTCCCGTCCAGAAATTCCAATTTTACACTTGAAGCTCACGTTTACGCGTGCGTGACGTGCGAACCCTTGGACTGATCTCGCTGCTTAAAGAACTTAGCCTGAGAATTAGTAAGAGGAACACATATACTAAATTTCAACTAAATCGGTCAACTTTTACTCAAGTTATCGTTGGACACGTAAACGATACTGACAGACCCACAGACAGACAGACAGACAGCAGATGCATAGTTTGTTGAATGTATAAGAAGATCGCTTGCGCTCGCTTCAATAAAGATAAAAAGATCCATAGTTAGGTTATAAATTATCAGAAAAATAATATATATATATACAATACAAAAATGGAGCGCGGCAGACGTATGCATTTGAAGAGGGGATTGCTCCCTTCCTATTGGTCCTAGACGGTTGAGAGTAGGGTCGTTTGAAAGAGGAGCACGGGAAGTTTATGTTCCACGTGGGTTCAGTCGCTATAATGGAGTGGTCCGTTAAAACTTTTTGCAAGACAGATTTCCCGGGCGTCTCATCTCTTTAATAGGCGATTTAAACTGGCCAGCAAGATCGCCTGATTTGGCTCCTTGTGATTTTTTTCTGTGGGGATACCTTAAATCCTTGGTGTACAGCGATCGTCCCAGAACCCTGGAAGCCCTCAAGAACAACATTCGAGCCAAAATTGCCGAAATTCCTGTGGAAATGCTCAAAAGAGTGCACAAAAACTTCGAAAAATGGCTTAATCAGTGTTTGGAGTGTGAGGGGAACCACTTATCCGATACTTTGTTTAAATCTAGGTAAATTTAAATTTCCCATGTATTAAATCAGGAAAAAATAAGAAGAAAACATTCTGTGTTTTATTAAATTTTCAAATTCATACGTCCGCCGTGCTCCACCCTGTTATAATAATATAATTTTACTTGAAACTTTTTTTTCTATCTCCAATATTTTACCCCCTGAAGGAGGGCAAAGAAAGCAAAACAACCCTTCCGAAAATATTAAGAAATAACACATATCGTTGTAAAATCAAAACGGTTTAAGATAAATTAATGCAACTTGGGGGATCTGTACCATGTAAAGGGAAGTGTGTATTCATCCACTCACGTACCAGGGGCAACCACCATTTTGCTCAAGGCGCTGAAATCTACTATTTTTAGGGTTTCGTTGGTAAAACCACAAAAAGAAACCCTTATTGTTTCGTTCCTGTGTAAGGTTCCAATAACTTTTGAATCAAAAGAGATAAAAACATGAAACTTTCCAGTATTAAAGAACGTTTTGACGCGCACACAGGAAGAATATAGCGAACTCAAAATTATCACCTGTTCAAATTCAAAATGGCGGATAGTTCACGTCACACGAAAAAAATATTTTTTTAAAATTTTGAGTGGGATATCAAATGAAAGGTATTGCAGAGTAGATTTCACAAATACATAACACTTGTGGATAATGTTTACTTTTTCCGCGCCTTATGTCAAAAAACATCAACATTTTGCGTGTCCCCCCCCCCCCTAAAACTATACATCCGCTGTTACTAAAAATATAAAAAAATATGAAAAATGTGCGGTCTGATGGGCCAAAGGAAAAATAAGAATAGCAACTTGGTCGGATTACTGGGAATCCTGGGGCTAATACCTGTGACGGGGAAAAAAAGATTTTTTTAAATTTTGAGAGGGGTATCAAATGAAAGGTATTGAAGAGGATATTACAAAAATATATAACACTTGTGGATAGTGTTTACTTTTTCCGCGCCTTATGTCAAAAAACATCAACATTTTACGTCCTTCCCCCCCCCCCCCTTTACTAATTTCATATTTACAAGACCAAGGAAACCTTTTTTACGTGAGACTTCACGCACTACCAATTTTTTATACTAATGGCCCATATAAGGGGCAGCATATTAGAGATGGAAAAAAAGCTTGAAGTAAAATATTCTTATTTATCACCATTTCATCAAAAATATACACTCCAGTTTGAAATTTAGAAGATAGGTGGCCTGGGGGCAAAATGAGTGGTTGCCCCTACTGCGCGATTGCATGAAAACAGACTTCTTTTTACAAGGTACGGATCCCGTGAGTTTCATTAATTTTTCTCTAACCGTTTAGATTTTACAAGGTATTTTCAGAAGGGTTATTTTACTATCCTTGCTCCCCTATAAGGGGCAAAATATTGGAGATAGAAAGAAAAATTCCAAGTAAAATTTTATTTTTTTTTACTGTAGAATCCAAATATGCTATCAAAAAATATACACTCTAATTTGAAATTGTGAAGTTGGGTGGTGGCCTGGGGGCAAAGTATGAATGGTTGCCCCTAGTTCGCGATGGTTGCCCCTAGTTCGCGATATCAAAATGGAAAAAAACTAAGAAGCTCTTAGTTTTTTCCGTTTTGATAGTCATGAGTGTTTGTTTCATGGGTTTTTTGTATTTCGTTTGTTTTTTAGGCCCCTGAAGAAGGTTTTAAGTAAAAACCGAAACGTCGGGATTGTAACATAGTGACGATTTTTGTGACCGAAACCTGAGTTTTGTTTGTTTCTGTTTATATTTACGGTCGAGAATTTATTCATTTATTCATTTATATATATATATATATATATATATATATATATATATATATATATATATATATATATATATATATATATATATATATAAATATATATATATATATATATATATATATATATATATATATATATATATATATATATATATATATGTATATATATATATAATGTATGTATATATATAATTAGAAAAATAAACTGTATATAAATAATATAGTTGCAATAAAAATCTTAAATCTTGCTCTTACTTTCAATCTAATACATAAAAGAAAATTGCATTTGAATGAGACGAGAAAGGTCAACTTTCTTTATATGTTTACATAGACAGGTAATTTAGTTTTAGGTTTCTGTACAAAGTACAAAAAGAAACCTTATATAACGGCTATAACCTATATGGCGGAATTTAAAGGTCTTGAAAGATAGAAAAAGAATATGTAATTATTAAAATGTTCAAGATGGCGGCAAATATGGCGGGTGACAAAACATTGTTTTAGTTACCATAACATGTTATACATCAATTTAAAGGTCTTGAAGAGTAGAAAAAGAATATTACTATTCAAATTAGTGTAATTATATTACACTTAATAATTTTAACTTTAATGTACAGAAACCGGCGATTATCGCCCCACGTACCTACGTGAAGAGCGCCTTACTTGTTAAACATATATCGTCTCTCGGAGAATTATTCTTACTGTTTGGACCTAAACTGATTTGGTACCCCTTTCGCATAAATTACAGCTATTCTAAAATGTCTTAGTAGGCATGACATAGCAAGGCTCTAGCTTGTGGTCCGTTTCTATTACTATCTCGTCTGACGAGATAGTTGAGAGTACTATCGCGGCATTAGAGTACTCTTGCGGGAGTCAGAAGAACTACCGCAACTACAGTTTGCACGTTATGAGTTGTGACTTTCGACAGAAAAATTGGGGTGGGGGGCCAATGAGAGGTCAGGATTTTAAATTCTAGAAGGTAGGGCCAACTAGGCAAACAAAACTGTCACTGGCCCCGCCCTTACCACAGGTCTAGAGCAGTGGCGATCCTAGGGGGGGGGGGGGGGGGCAAGGGGGGCTATAGCCCCCCCTGGGAGAAAATTAGCCCCCCCTGGAAGAAAATTAGCCCCCCGAAAGAAAATTAGCCCACCTTTAACATTTTTTTAAAGAAATATATATATTTATTATTAATATTATTATTTTTAGCTTCCGAAGTAGTATTCGAAGTACTGATTAGCCTCCGAGCCGAAGGCGAGAATAGGCTATGAATAAACGAGGCAGAAATGTTTCCTTTGCTGCCTTGTTGCTGTTGCATACAATATTTTATCTACGGGCGCGGCGGCAGAAAAATGAAACTGCTAAAATACTATCTTTATTAATATAACATAGTTGATTACTATGTGTCATATTAATAATACATATAACATAAGTATTCACTAAAATTAATGTTGATAAAAAAATCAAATATGAAGCTTGGGAATAATAACAATTGTGAATAACAAACTGAAGCTATAACAACAAAAATACAAAACACGTTCATAACATACATAACTTCTGAATGAATAATGCACGCAATATAAAATATTTATTTATATTTTTACTAACAAATTACTAAAAGAATTTAAGATATATTCTTCTGCTTAAAAGAAAAGAAGTAACTAGGATAAATCAAGAAAAGTAGCTAGTCTAATCTAGAATGACTTCAACAATAATATGGATGTTGGATGTTTACATGAAACGGCAGTGTGGCCACTGACTCCGCTATTTTTTTTATTAAAGATCTACTATTCATTGAACTTATTAACAGAATTAAGAAATATAAACAAATTATTGAAATATTAAAACGTTTATATATTAAATTTTACTTATTCAACTATAATATACAATGTTATAAGATGGAGATAATAGTATAAACTGTTATTGACATCATTATAACAATAAAATGTTTGCTGCCTAGGCATCAACATTCAAAAGTCACATTTCTCCGCCCGAAATCACTTCAATAATGCCTCATTTTTCTGCCGCAAGTAGATAAATTAATTTAATGGTGATTTTGTAGTTTTAAGTCTATATTTTCACGGGAAGAAGTTAAAAATTAAATATTTTTGCTCAAGTCGCAAAAATGTGGTATATTCAAAAATTTACATTTGTTTCAAGTTTCGAGTAGGTATCAAATGAAAGCTGCTGAATCGTAAGTTACAAATATATATTTGTTTTTTTAAATTTTGCATTCCTTATTGGTTTTTAAATAAATCAAAATATACCCAAACAAAATCCCCCCCCCCCCCCAACCACTATATAACGGCTGGTCCTAAAATTTCGAAATAATTCATAGTTATACCTTATTGTGGGGCAATGAAAAATCCGGGAGTGCATCCCCAATTTTCAAAAATTGACAATTTCGTGCACGAAAATATGAAGTGCGCCCAATTTTTTTTTTTTTAAATTTTGAGTTGGGTATCAAATGAAAGCTTCGCTGACTAGTTGGCTGGATACAAATGAATGTATATATACTTTTTTATATTTTGCATTTCTTATTTTTTTAATAAGTCAAAATATACCCAAATATATCCCCCCTAACCACTATAATATAACGCCTGGTCCTCAAATTTCAAAATAATTCATGGTTATACCTTATGGTGGGGCGATGAAATTTTCTTGTAATGTAATTTATCTTGTCGTTATTACCGATAAAAAACATTATGACCCCCCGGGGGATCGAACCAGGGTTGAGGTCAGAGAAAAAATATATAACGGTAAAAATTAATTATATAACGGGTAGGCTTAATCATCTACAAAACCCTAAAAAGTACTTGGACGCAAGTACTTCCCCGTGATTTTTTAACTTTATTTTTTATTTTTTTTATTTTAGGGAAAATTATGGAAGGTTATGGTTAGTTTAGGTTAAGGTAAGAATTTTTTGACCTTCTATCGAAATAAAATATAACTCTGATTTTATCGTGATGCTACAACCGAAATTGTTTTTGTACAGAGATACTGTGAAAAAGACAAATTCTGTAAAATGGAACAGTTAATAAAAATTAAGTAAATCGGACAGTACGAAATAGGTGGGCCAAATAGTGCAGTTCCAGTTTTACCATAATGATGTCCGAAAACTTAATCGAAAGTTTTTCTTTATCAAATTTAAACTTTATCCAAATTTTTGCTAGGGCCCCCACTTTCGTCGGGGGGCTATAGCTCGACCACCATCCCAAAATTAAATGCCCCATTTTGGACTAAACTTTATATTATGGCCACCTTAAGAAAACATGTTTTTCACAACTATTGAATAAATGACACAGTTTATTATAGATGTGAAGTAATATTGCATAATTGCTATTACCTGATCTATTTAATCTACCATGATTAGGTGCACACCTTTTATTATTTTACAATTACTATTTTTAAGTTTGTATTAAAATTTCTTTGTGCGTCAGAGCACTGTAACAGAAATATAGAGGCCCGTGGTTCGAGTCCCGGTGCTGGGGTCTATTTTTCTCTGTCTGTTTCCCATTGTTAATAATAATTACAATTTGATTTAATTTAAAATATAAACTCTTTTATAAATACTTGTGCATACTTTTGTGCCAACGAAAGTAGTTTGATTTATTTTATGAAAAAGAATTAAAATCAAATTTCACCTCAAAGAAGCATAATAACGCTGTTTTGAGAGGTCATATTTTATCAATTTTCCTTCCAATAACGCACTGCTGTCGACGTCCATGTTAATTTTAACATTTTTGTTATCTATAAATATTATATTGTTTCTGACAATTTATACATATTTAATTAACCTATACAGTTTTTAAACCAATCCTTTTGTTATCCTCATGTTAAAATTATTATTATTTAAAGACCAATACATTCTTCTGTGATGATATGGTAAGTATCATAGGAGACTGTTTAAATAAGCCTCCCCAGTCCCAGTTCAATGGCAATTATAACATTCTTGAATGAATTTAATTGTTTAGCCTCACGAAAAAATTGCATAGATTTGCCTCTGGGAAGGACTGCAACAACATATAACATACAAATGAGTTCTTCCTGGCATATTAAAATGTATACTACACCCGCAAAACATGGGGGGCTTTAGCCCCCCCAGAACTTTCGACCCAGGATCGCCACTGGTCTAGAGGCTTTATTTCTTGACTCATTTAGGTTGGCCTGGCCAATCTGAGTGTTAAAAGTCATAACTCTTAACGCGCATACTATTAGTTAAATCACAAGTTAAATTAGCTCTAGGTGGCAACAAGTGTGACAACTTCCTCCATATTGTTTCTAAACATAACATTTTGTTGTTTGCAATATACACATTTTTTTATTTTAAAATAAATTGTTTTGACATTTGTTTTTCTGTTGAGTTTTAACATATTGTCAACACTTGTCTCAAAAATAGCTGTAGACTGTACAGCTCCACGACAGTACTATCACAATGTCGGCGACTTGAATGATAGTTCTGTCGTGAGAGTACTATCACCATGTAAATGAAGCTTAGAAATTTGTACGGTGGTTATAACACAGGTTAACCTAGAAAACTAAGTAATAAAACATCTTGCGTGTTTTCCCTAAATTTTCTTAGTTCTGAGCTATTGAAAATACAATATTCTGATATCTTATCTACCTAAACAGATAGGTTATCCATCGATTAATAGCATTTATTCCTATATTTTCGTATGTAAGTTGAAACTCAAGATAGCCCTTCTAGTATTTATGTAGGTCAAGGTCACCTTTTAACCCTCAGCGAAAGTAAGGATGAGCCTTTAGACACATGTTATAAGTTAAATATTATTTTGTCTATTTATAGCATTCATTCTAATGTAAGCTTGAAACTAGGTTAGGCCTAACCTGTATTATAACATAGTAGAGTTAAATCATAGCCGCCAATCACGGCGACAATTAATCCGTAGGATTTCAATCTTACTTAGCTTTTCTCGCTTTATCTCAACCATGTAATGATGGATTTCCGAAAATATTGTAACCTATCTGCTACGTTGTCCTGTTTTTGTTTACATGAAGGTTACAATCGGGCTTTCCTAGCCCAAAGTTCAATTAAATTCTGTTGTTTCGTTAACTTTTTTTTTGTTTTTATTAATTTTTATTTAGTTAAGTTTAATGTTTTCCGATGTTTGAAATATCGGCTAAGCTGATCGGAGGATCGGTTTATCTTCCAGGGGACAGAGTCGTCTGTAGAATCCACGTAAAACACTTAAGTAGAGAAAACAATAAGTAGGTTGATCAACTTTCTCTTGTAAAGCGTTAATGACAGCCATTCTTCACCTCAAATCATGTTAGAATCAAATCATTAACCAAGCCTTCTTTCAAATAAACAGAAGAAATCAATCATATTTGTGTAATTACAATGTTATCAATCAAATAGCTTAATTGTCATGATTAAATTAAAGTGGATATTTGATAAATTTATACTTTGTGGCCAAATAAATTCAATTGGTTTACTTAAACTACAAATTTGCAAGTGATATACTAATACAAATTTACTAAGGAACACTTTAAACTTAGTCATATTTTTAGAAATGCATTATACAATGGAAAAAAGTTAAATTTACCTTTCATGTTTCACTTACTTTTAGGTACCAAAGATTACTATTTTTGTCATGGTGTTTATTAAAAAGTGTGCTACTATTCACCTCCTGATTATGAATGATTACCTAATTGAAAAAAAGTAAACATTTCTTTACTGTCCAAGAAAAATTAGGCAAATCTTTATATCTTCAGGCAGATCAGTTAGATGTTGAATTTACAAAAAATAACCAGCTATAGTCGGTCATAAAACTTTCACTTGCCGAGTTGCTTTCTCTACTATTTTCTGTTACAAACGGCAACAGCAGATTCAACATATATTTAATGTTTATACATGTTTAAACCAATTTTTTTTACATAATTTTCTATATTAAGTGGCCCAACTTGGGAGGGGTGACATCTGCTCCTATAAGCCACCATGTAAGTGACCGCCAAATTGAATTTGGCAACCTTGTTTGTTTTTTATTTGTCGGGTTGGGGATTGTGTTGAAGTATCGATGTTGATTCGGTTTACGTCAATAGGGGATAGGGGGCACAAAAATCAACTTTGTCCCAGGGCACTGAAAACTAAAGTTGAATTCTTAACACTTAGAACACTGTTTATACTCATGACAGTTTAAGTGAGCGTTAAACATATTCTCTTTAGTTTGAAAGTAATTTTCATTTACCCTTGAAGCGGCCCTTTGCCTTTAAGTTTACATAAAAAATTTCAGGATATTATAAAAAAATGTTTATTTAGGGTCATTAAAAAAGGGTGCTGTTTGAACCTATTGGAACAGTGATTTAATGGTGAAAAATTACATTAAGCTTATGTCCAACTCTGTATTCGTGGTAGTTAGTAACCAGGTCAATGATATTCACAGTCGACCCACCAATTTTGCCAATTACACTTGCTGCAGGAACTTGGCGATCAGGCTAAGATTCCAGCCTGTCTCTGCATAGCACCCATTTTTGTAATGAGTTTTTAGAATGGTTACACATTGCAAAATACTTAGAGTTCCACTCCAATGGCACTAAATTCACAACATGACAAATTATCATTTAATCACTGCAATAACAAATTACAAAGAAGGTAATGGCAGTGCTGCTAACCTTAAAAGAAAAGACTCCCAGTGCTGCTAACCTTAAAAGAAAAGACTCCCTTTGAAATTAAAAATATAATCCTTTCTGAATGACCCTATACATAAATTTTGATTATATTTTTTTATTTAAATATTTTAAGAAGTAAAAAAAAAATCGGATACGGTGTACCTCGGAACTTTTCCTCACTTTTTTCAAAAAATAATTATACATTATTTTAATTTAATTTATTTAATTATTTTAATTTTGGTGGTATTTTGACAAATGTGAACAAACTTAAGTATCCCATTAATTAATAATTATGTTCGCTTATAACTTTTAAACTAATAATGGAATTTCATCTGTTTTTTTTTTTTTTATATTTGTTCCTTATTTTTTACTTATTTTTATATGTCAAAAAACGTATTTATACTTTTGGTATTATTAAACATCAAAGTTTCAAAATTCAAAAATTGATAACTTCAAAATGGCGGCCAATATCAAAATGAAATTTGGTGGATTTGTTTGTCATAAAGAGAGGTACATTCGTGCCATATTTCAACTCGATCGGACCACTTTTTGATTTTTTTTCAAGTTTTGCTGACTCAACAAACTGGGTTCAAGATGGCGGAAAATGTTGATTTTCCGGGCAGCACAACTACGTGTAAGAACTGATTTTTGTACCAAGTTTCAACTCTCTAGCTTAAAAACAGTGGGAGTTATGGGTGACACAGACAGACTGACATCCAGCTAAAAACCGCTCAAATCGTTCTAAAAACACCCAAAACTAATAATTCCGTTGAAATCTTGGTTTCGGATTTTTTGGGTGAAAACAATACTTTTCCTTTATACCTTCGGAGAAGGTGTGGAAAAGTAAAAATATAAATATAAAAAAAAAAAAAAAAAAAAAAAAAAAAAAAAAAAAAAAAAAAAAAATCAGTAGTTTAGACTGTTCATAAAAAGATTTGTCAAGTATATAATATCTATTTGTAAATTTATTTCTCCAATAAATTTCAAAAAATATATTTTGCATTTTTATTTGAAGACTTGTAACGTAATTCTTGATTACTTATTATCTGATGACTGCTTCAGGTATGGCATGAGTCAAAGAGGTATCAGGGCCCTACTAGACGGAGTAGAAGGCCCCTTAGGGTGTAGGTAGTCAAGTAGGCATTACTTGTCTTTCATCAACTGCATCAATTTTAGTATCCTTTTACTGTATCCATTATTTAAGCCATTCCAGTTTAAATAATATTAATGTTAATCCAGGGGGCAGTAGCTTAAAGGAGGCTTGGACCATTTATCCCCATTACATGTAATTGATTTTCTTGTTTACATATTACGTGCTCACTTTACATGTTTATAATATTAACCACTAAGATTCCTCACTTTTATTTATGTCGTCTAGTGAACGTTTTTTTTCCTCTACAAAATCTTCTTTATCTCATCTCAAAAAGGTATAATTACTTATTGAAAAAAGAGGTATTACGCCAACCACAATTTAGTATATATATTTCCTTAAAAAAAAAAAAAAAAAAAAAAAAATGGTGCAACACAACTGAAGAAAATAAGTGGCACATGAATGGTAAATTTACAAGAACTTTTATACTCAGGGAAATCATGCTATAAGAACAAATTTTACACATACTAAATAATTAAATTTAATTATGACATATTTATTAGCTAGTTTGCAGTCTCTGGTGTGGTTAGAGGTGGTTTAATGTGGTTAGATATACCCACTATTTCAACCCTCTCCTCATACTGTAATAGATATTGAAGATTTACCAATTTTGTTAAATGAACCATAGGTGATATTTTCAGTCAGAATAGTATCTGAAGTAGTGCAGGCCTATTACAGATTCTTGTAAAATATAAATTGGTACACAAAGTATACATTTATCGATTATCCCAGTGATTGTAGGTAAATTAAGAGCAGTATTCCATATATTAAAACATGTGTTATGGCTATATCGCCACAGGTATGGTGGTAATAAGTTAAAAGTGATGATAAAAATTTAGTGTTTTTCCTGAACTAATCAAACAAGCTTACTTGAGCGGGCACCTCCTGGACTCAAAATGTGGACTCCAAATTAGTAGCAAGCTGTAAAAAAATAAAAAAATATATATATTTAGAAACTATTGACCTTCAAAATTTGATTTAATTGTTAAAATTTTAATTTTAAAAAATTATAATTGATCTTTTTTTTAAGAGTTTCGTTGGTAAAACCAAAAAAAGAAACCCTTATAGTTTCGTCCCTGTGACTGTCTGTTTGTCACTCTGTACGGTTCCAATAACTTTTGAATAAAAAGAGATAGAGACGTGAAACTTTCCAATATTAAAGATCGTTTTGACGCGCACACAGGAGAAATATAGCGAACTCAAAATTATCAGCTGTTCAAATCCAAAATGGCGGATATTTAACGTCACCCGGACATTTTTTTTTTTTTATATTTTGAGAGGGGTATTAAATGGAAAGTTATTGAAGAGTAGATTACAAAAATATATAACACTTGTGGAAAGTTTTTAATTTTCCATGCCATTTTGTCAAAAAAAAACATCAAAATTTTGGGTTCTTTTTGGTGTGTTTGGAACTTGTTAATAAGTACAAAAAATTGAAGTATTCTGATACATAATTCAGATGCTATTTGGGGATATTTTTTTTTTTACTAATACTGCTACAGAAATACAAGGTTTATAAGCACAGTCACTGTCCTATGCGTCTTGCAATTAGTGTTTACCCTGACAGCTCAGATGAGCCAACCTATTTGAGGGGAAAAAAATTAAGCCACTAGGCCTGTTGAAGGCATTCTGCCAGGGACATTTTTGTTTGCCTAGTTGGCCCTACCATTAAGATTTCCAAATCTCAAAGCTCTCCTCTCCATTTTTATTGATTTTCCCACGCTGTCAGAGTAAACTCTAATGGCTGAACTGAAGGAGATGATATGGTTTAGAATCGCTTGGCGGCACAATTTTGCATAATTTATACACTTAAGAGATTATATCCCTTTGTCAAACAGTACATTTGTATGATTTAAATATTTGAGAAATAATATATGTATGATTTGTTCATAGGAGAGTTGATATCCCTTTGTCAAAAAAAATATGTTGGAGTGAGGCCCCGCCATCTTTTCTATAGACCGCCTCGTATTCTTCAGTTTTACCACTAATTTTAAGACGAGTATAGAGCTTAGTGATCCGATAAAAACTCTAAAGGTGTTTTTTTTTCCTTTTATTAATGGCTTAGCCATAAAGCTTAGTCCACACTGATTGAATCTGGGGATTCAATGTTGCGGGGCATTATTGAAGGGCTAAAACCCTAAACAAAGACTCGCAACTTAACACTGTGCAACAATTCTAAAAGTGAGCTCTTATTTCATCAAGGCATTATTACCTTTTGAAATATGCCTTTTTAAACCTATATTTATTTTTATAAGGGGGAAATTTATAATTAGAATTTAATGTTTATGGGTTTATAAAAGTCTACCTAGGCAAAATGTCACAGCCATTCTAATAATTAAGATTGCAATTATATCCATAAGTTGAGCATTTTAATAAAGAAAAGATTTGCCTGTATATTTTTTAGTCAAAATTAGTAGATTCACTAATAATTTAAATTTCTTTATTAAAGAGGAAGGAGTGGCTTTTCTTTCAACTTACATCTAAATATTAGGAGGAGGGATTAAACCAATTCTCACATCCAGTGCTTGATTTGTGACGGAAGATTGTTGGTGGTTTTTTACCGAGTGTGGATGCAAATGTTGTATTCACACTCATAAAATGCTCAGAAAAGTGTCAAAATAACGTTTTAAAATGTCAAAATTTCAAAACTTTTGGACCACAAGGGTCACAGTACCGGAACCTTTTTTTACAACAAATCAAGCACTGCTCATATCCCTCTAGGAATTTAAACAGATACTGTTGTAACCAGGTATAAACGTTTGTGTTTGGACAGTGGTTTCAGAAAATGGGCTATTATTATTAAAATGGTTACTTTTGACCCTAGTACTATTCCCCAGCTCAATACACTCTAGGTCTAGCTATTTTATTCTTTAATTTTTTTGTGTTTGCGTAATTATTTCATTCAAATTGTACAACGGGGATCAAATTGTTAAAATTATTCATCAGAATCTCTATATTTAAAAAAAAGTCTAGAATCAGCTCTAAATCAATTTCACTAGATAATATTTTTTGTTTATCAACCTAGCTTCTTGATGAGATATGGAAAAAAAATAAGAAGACCAACTTTGAATAATCTACAATTAATATCCTGGCCAAAATTTTAAGTCTATGGTTTGGATAAGAGCAGCCCCACCTTAGCCAATAAAGAAAATACTATATTTAAATAAAACTTCAAATAGGACAACAAAGTTTTGTTCAGAAGAGGTGTTGACCCAATTACTTGTTATAAGTTCTGAAGTTACTTGTTAAACCGCACTTACAAATTCAATGCCGATTTTATAGAAATATTTACCGATAAATATTTAATGTTTGTTAAAACATCTAAAACTTGTGACCAAAGATTCCAGCCTTCAGCTTTAGAAAAAAAATCTTTATTAGGTACTATACGATATATTATATCATATTACTGTTTTACAGAACACCTGAAATCATAGCCTGGGGTAGCGCTCAAATACACTGTCTCTGCTCTACAAACTCAAAAGTTGCTATCTTCCCAAAATCACAAACTAATGGAGTTGTTGCTACCTTCTCTGGTGTGTACAAGACTTTTTTTATGTATACAATTTTTTATTTTATAAAAGAAAAAAAGACTTGCTTGTACTTATATTATCATTAGAGATATTTAGAAGATTCAATTAAGAATAGACTGATAGAAGCTAAGAGGAGGCTTCTCAGATTGTGTCGTTCTTAAGCGAGTTGTTCATGATCATTAGCACTGACTCCCATCATGATCAATTCCAGCAGAGTGTTTTAAATGAGATGACTTGTTCGGCAGATGTGCCTAACATGTTCGGCAGATGTGCCTGACGTGTTCGGCCGATGTGCCTGACGTGTTCGGCAGATGTGCCTGACGTGTTCGGCAGATGTGCCTGACAGTTAAGCGAGAAAGGAGGTGAATTGGGAGATGAGTAATCGAGGTTCTACTGTACTTCAAAAATAGATTTTGAGTTTTTTTTATTTTATTTCTTAATGTCCCATTTTTAATTTAATCATGGATATTTTCTTATTGTTATTATAGATACATCGTTTTCACCTTACAATCAAGAGTTTATGGGGCAGGTAGTTTTATCAACCAATCCTAAAATATTATTTTGTGACCTTCATCTTGCCTCAGGTTCTAGTGCAACGTGTGAGTATTCATTTTGATTTGTTTTTATCTAAGAATATAAAAGTTATGTCCATATGATGACTAAAAGAGAATAAAAATTAAACTTTTTAAATATCAAGTACTCCGTAACCTGATGACACCCCACGAAGTAAATTTAAATCACGATGCAACCAACTTGGCAAATAAGTTATTTTGCCCTGGACATAGGACTCCCTCACCTCAGATTAGCTGAAACATTCTAATACCAAGCTGGAGTACCAAGTCAACCTCTACAGTGCACATAAGCTACAATTATCATGTTATGTTGAGTGAAACCGAATGAATGAATCATCTGGCTAATAACTAATAACCTATTCATCACCAATACACCTTTAAATTTTAAAAAAGCTTAAAACATTTATCTCATCCCTCTCAGAATTCTACTCAGATAGTGTTGGAACATTTTTGTTTTAAGTGGATCCTCAAAAAATGTTAATGAATGTTTTTCAATAATGAAATGTTTTTTTGTTTTTTTTTTCAGTCTTTTATTCTGAATGTCTTCCAAATGAAGCACCACCCACATTCCGTGGACAATTAGTAAAATATGTTTATAAAATCACTGTTGGAGTACAAAGATTAAACAATCCTATTAAATTATTGAGAGTTCCGTTCCGTGTTTTAGCCTTTACTGGTAAGATACGTTTGTTTTATCTCTTTCTAGTATGTTCAGATTTATCACTTAAAAAAAAAATGTATATATTGATGTTAGTTTTATTGAAAATATTGATGTTTATTTTGTCATGTGTAATAAATGAATCCTAACTGCTTGCTCCATCTTGAAAGAAGAATATCTTGTTAAACACTCAAACTGCAAAGAAATTTAAGTTCCTAAACAACTAAATCTGATTATGCCGGTACTATAGTACAAGAAAATATCATATATAAATATGTGGTGTAACAGCCTAATAGAGACCAAGGCTTCGTAGATGGCTCTTAACTACTATTGGGTGACTTGGATCATTAACTCCGTTTAGCCGTACTGTATGATTTGCAACACCCCCAGATTGCCCCTTCTATCGAGTAGCTATCCACCCACTACTCTAAATTAAGTTATTTAATGTTTAACCTATGTTATTTTTAGGGTTTTCAGACTGTAATAATTGTGAAGACAGTGAAGATTTATCACCCAATAATCCATTTTTAGAAATGAATGATAAAGAACAAGAACTAGATGCTGCTTTTAAACTTATGCAGGTTTGTTTATACTATAATATTTATTTTTTTAGTTCTTCGTTCATTTGTTTATTTTTAATTTATTTCGACTAAAGAAATTATTTATTTACTTATTTAAAATTTGCACTGATTTCAGTATTTAAATTCAATGTGTATTAAATTGTGGTTTGACAAGTAGTAAAGTTTACTCTTACTTTATTATGGAGTGGGAATTAAACAAATAATGTCAGAAGCTTACACAGAGAGCAATCACGAATATATACCTCTACTATTTGAGATAGTACAGACAGACAGCAAGTTAAACTCAAAAAATCTGTAGGTAGAATATAAGTGAATTGGACAAGAATAAGCTTGTGGAAATCTTGAGAAATTGGGCGGAGATTGCTGCGTTCAAAAAGGCTAGAGTGGTGATGGAAAGGGCCAAAGTGGAAGATTTGGTATAGAGTGGAATGAGCCTACTAGTACGAGCTTGCAATTCCTCAATGCCACGCAAGAAGGCTTTGCGGAGCAGGCCTTAGGCCTGTGGATAGGGTGTATTTACTCTCTATGAAAGAAATGCCTGAACCTTTAGGCGAAGGGCCTTACGTTCACGGGGAAAAGGGCCAGGAAACTTCTTGAGAAGCTTCTTAAGACCAAACTGCAACAAGCAATCTGAGATGAGGGAGACTTATCTAGTAGCCAGCATGGCTTCTGCATTGGGCATTCCACCTAAAGTTACTGGATGCTGCGTGCAAGGCAAGGATGAGCTGTCACGTTGCACGCAAATAGTCATCTTAGTGACTTAGGCCATCAGAAATGGGTTTAACTCACTGAAATGGTTAGACATAATCAATGGTAATATGTTCATGGTTGTCTAAACGGACGATGAAGTGGCGGTTATTACTGATGGGAATGTGGAGTTAGCACAGTTAGGTAGATAAGTACATGAAGGATCATCATTTGCAACTTGCACAGGTCAAAATCAAAATAGTGATGATAACTGGAAAGAGGATGATAGTTCACTCTAGATAACAAGCTTAAGTACGGAGAAAACACATTCGGATGGTTTGTGGCAAAGCAGCTACAATCACAGCCCCTCTCAGTCAAGAGATGGCAAATCTAGGTGGGCCAAGGGAGCTGAAGAGAAGACTCTTAATTTGAACCGCTGAGTCATTAATGCTTTATGGTGCAGAAATTTTAGATTGCTTCCAAAAGGCTGCAGTTCAAAGAGGCAGCCTTTAGCAGGCTGTGCTGGTTGTTGTGGGGCTAATTCCCTTAGATCTGCTGGCTCAAGAAGGAAAGGAGGTGTTTGAGAGAGCCGAGGGAGTGAGCAAATGATTCTATTGGGGCATGGGCTCAGACTTCAGACCATGAACACAGGAAAGGGAAGATGGGAAGGGGACAACAGAGGATGTTCAATCCTATTAGACTAACATGCATTCTGTTGTTATTTTTATCCAAAATATTTGTATAAGACTAATAATATAAATTATGGTTGTTTAATGCCTTGATTATTTATTTTTCTTCCTATTCATTCTTGTAATAACTGGTTTTATTCCTCTTAGAACATAACTGCGAGAAGAAATCCAAATTTTTACAATATAACTAATACAAGAGGAAAAGTTGGCAGGTTCTGTTTGTTCAAACAATCCTACAGGCTAGGAGAAGATATTGTAGGAACTTTTGATTTCTCGACTTCAACCGTCCCGTGTATTGAAGTAAGTATGTCATTTAATTTATATGTAAAACAAATACATATGATCAATTTGAGTAATGGTGTAAATCATTTGTTGAACCTTGTTATTTTTTGTCTTGAGAGAGAACCTAGAAATGGATTCAAACCTACAGAATCGACCAAAACTCTCTTAACCAGACGAGCTAGGGTGAATTTTTATACTTATTTGTGTGATTTATATTTATTCTTTCCATTATTTCATTAATTTTCAGTTGACAGTCACGTTGCAGTGTGAAGAAAAAATTTCTGAAGTACACAAACAACATTGTAAAAGAGAAATAGCAAATCAGTCTTTAAGCAAGTATCATGAAGTTTGTTATCATCTGAATTATTCTCAACTGATATTGCCCATTCCTATGAATGTAACGCCAGCTTTTAGCACTAATATCGGTAAATTTGGTAGTCAGCCTAACCTAATACAACCTTATATATATATCATGTTTGTAAAACTGGACTTTATATTTCTTTTGACTTATTTTTCAGTATCACTGGTATGGAAACTACACTTTGAATTTGTCACAAGCCAGTCTGTATTACCTGATGTTCAAGCCAATAATGATTCATGGAAAGCTCCGACGTCAGTCAATATAGAAACAATGGTTTGGGATTTACCCATTCAGATTTATCCCACGATACCTGCACCAGATCCTTACCCTAAAACGACTTACACTCTATCTTTCTAACTATTGTTATATTTTAAATAAATATTGTAATATTAAACTTTTATTTTACTAAAAATATAGTTTTATTTAACCTTATGTGTAGAATCACAGTAAAATTCAATATCAGTATAGGGTTTGTCTGATTAGTGTATAAAACTATCCTTAGAATCAGTCCCTAACACAATAACTTTCTAAGTTTCCTATAATAATTTAATACTTTAAAAAGTAAGACATTTAAAAAAATTGCTTGTGTTCCATCCACTTTATAAGATATACTACATGTAAAAAAAATACTTAATTAAAAAAATAAATAAATAAATAAAGCTAATAGTTATTTTTTAATAAAGAAACACATTAACTTTAAATTAAACAAAGAACAAAGCTAAGAGGGCCTGGGTGGCTCGGAGGCTAGAGCGCTCGCCTTGCGATAAGGCAAGTTAAGCAGCCTCGAGCATGGTCAGTAGATAGATGGGGACTGCTTCTGACCGCAGCTCTGGGTTGGATTCCCAGACCGGGTCCCCCCGCTCAATGTCCACCCAGCATTGTTTAAACAATTGGGAAGCTCCTCGAAAGAGTGGCGCCACCAGGTTTCAGCCTGGAAACCATGATAATGACACTCCTGGTTGTATTACAGCCAGGAGGGGAGTCATGGTTAACGACCATATCTTATAGAGTGTGAAGATTTCGGTCCCTAACCCGGGTTTGATGTATGGGCTCACCTAAGTGGCCTGTGTCTTCGGGTGTAAAAGCCCCCCGGAATTAAAAAAAAAAAAAATAAAATAAAATAAAAGAACAAAGCAGCTAGGAAAATAAATAAAACTAATGAAAGACCCTGATTCAAACTAAGAATACCTAGACCCGATAGTAAATCGATTGGGAAAATTCAGGGAGAAGTGTGGAATGGTGTGTAAAAATAAGTGTGAGCATATTACACCCTTTCTTGTCGTATCTTTAAAAAGCAGAGGTAAGAAGACTTGGACTAAGATGTATCAAGCAATCATCGAACCAATTCTTCATGAGAGCAGGTCACTGACGGTGGAGAAAAGCAAAATAAGTAAATGCTGTATAAACGTGTTCCTTCGAAGAATCACAGAAAACTACCGGGTCAAAACTGACCAAAATCAGAGAAGAATTAGAAGTAACTATCATGAATGAGTGAGAAAATTGAATAGTGGCAGCTGCCCTTGATAAGCTACGTTAAAAGAGTTAATTCAGAGATGAAATGACGCTAGTACATGGAATTGAAGGTAGGGAATGAAACAATGAGCTTACTGCAGATCCATTGAGTGGGAAGACACTTCAGCTGCTGTGCCTACTTGCTGGGAACAAGGCATATTGCAGAAAATCTCCTGTTTGAGGCTTAAAAGGAAGGGAAGAAGAGAAGAAAACCCAACAAGTAATACTAACGTGCAGTAAATCTGTCAATTTTCTTTGAGAAAAAATGTCGTTTTTATCCATTTTAGTAAAAATTTGAACCCAGGCGGCACTTTTATAGAAAAAGGCCCCCACTTTTTTTTAATCTAATATACTTTCAGACAACCGAATACACACTTTTTTTATTTATAAAAGTGTGATATTCCTTTGTCCCAAAGCATATTGGACTAAATATGCCTTTGCCATAATAGGTAGTTAGACTGTAAAGGTTATAAACACTCCTGTATATTTCCTACACATAAAGGGGGCCCCTTTTCTATAAGAGTACCTTTCCATCTTCTTAATTCAGGATTCTACATGTTCTATGTTATTTAAAGAACAAAAATTAATTTGGATTACTTAATTAACGATGACAGAAAGATGTATCCATCTTTCTGTCATCGTTAATTAAGTAATCCAAATTAATTTTTGACAGACACTAAACCAGAGCTGTTCTGCAGTTAACCTTATGGCTTAGACTCGCTTAGCACAATTTTGCTAAATTAAATATAGATAGTTGAAATATTATCCCTTTATCAAAAGTAAAATTTGTAGTTCATTTGTATGATTCACACATTTGAGAGATTATATCTGTATGATACATATTTGAGAGATTATATCCCCCCCCCTCCCCCCACTTTGTCAAAAGTATATCCACTTTTCTAACCTCCTCTCTTAACCCTGGAATGCTAATGGTAATCGAATTGACGAGCACAGTTTGAACCTTAACCTTTTACGCTCGTATGCGATGGTGATGGGCACCCCATCCTTCTGCAGTGCTTGCACTGGTTAGTAACACACCTGCTAGTGTAGCGGTAGTAGCCCTTTTGAGCATAAACTCGTTTTCTGGCCAAAGCTACTTCGTCGATTCGACTAACGTTAAGTAATAAACGTAGGGAATTAATTGGTCGTCGAATGAGCCTATAGCCTGGGAAAATGGGCCTGGGGTAAGGGGTAATAGGCCTAGGGGTAAGGGGCAATGGGCCTAGGATAATTGGCCTTGGGCCAGAGACCAATGGCCGATAATCTTGGGCCTGGAGCACTTAGAAAAGGGCCTAGGGCATTTGGCCTGGGGCGTGGGACCTGGTGATTAATGTTCAATTTCAGATTTTTCTGATGTTCCTACTAAGTTATTTGTCATCAAATGTTTTTATATCTCGCTAAAAGATTTAATAATGAGTTCTTAATAGTTTTCTCTTTATAAAAGTGTAGTTTCAACCCAAAAAATGTATTTTTTGCATATGTTAGTCGAATCGACGAAGGTTTAGTAATACCAGCCATCCAATTACCATTAGTATTTAAGGGTTAAACATCCTGATATAACTGCAGTTTTGCCTAAACCAGGAGTGTTCTCTTCAGACTATTTCATGATCAAAAAACAAATCAATAAAAGGATCCTACAAATAAATATAAACACCTTAATATCATCTACACTCATGTTTAATATACCTATGTTGTTGATTTTTTAAAAATACGGTTGAACTGAGAAACACGGTGCGATCGAGAATCGTTTAGCAGCAAAAGATTATATCCTTAGTCAAACAGTACATTAGTATGATTTATATATTTGAGTGATTATATATGTATGATTTGTACATAAGAGAGTTGATATCCCTTTGTCAAAATAATACATTCCAGTAAAGCCTGTACACTTTTCTAACCTCATAGCACGGTATTCCTCAGTTTTACCAAAAAATACATACATATATATATATATTTAGCTGTTCATTATTATATTTTTTCTTTATTTCAAAATTGCCTGCCCTGAAAACTAACTCTTAACCCAAAAGAGCAATTTGCCGCTAATCCATTATGCTTTATGTAAGGATAATGTAGCCAAATAAAATTTAATCCCGACACTTTGGATTCATTTAAGTGATTTCGAGAAATTTATAACAGAATTCTACTTTAATGAGATGGAGTGAAAGATAAATAAACACTTGCACTGGTGTTTGGTGAATTGATAAATTATATTTCCTACTGAATATATGAACATATTAAAGAAAAGGAACAAATCACAATTTTTACAATTATTTTACGTAAGATTTGCTTTCAGGAAATAAAATCGAAATCATAACAAAAATAAAAGGCCCGGGCACAGCGATGTAGGCACAAGGCACCCACCGCCAAGATCGTAATTCGAATTCGTAATTCTAATTCATAAACAGAGCCAGGGAAATCCGCTCCTATTCTGTTTGAGAGCGAGGGGCTCACAAAAAGAAGAGGCCCCCTAAATGATTGTTGGAATTCTACAAAAGTCCATTGTCCAAGACTTTTTAAGTAACACTACGAAAAAGTAAACATAAATTTATCTAAAAACTTAGTAAGAAACTTACCCGTAGAGTTCAAGTTTTCTTACCGGCTTTTGAGCAAATTTCTTCGATTTCAAACGGGATCAAAATCTAGTCTAGTTTTATGGCAAGAGGATAATTAAAAGATTCGAATTGTATAATTTGAATTATAAAATATAATACAAAAATAATTTTTCCGATTTTGTTTGTTACAATACCTCGATACACGCGAAAAATTAAAATAAACAAATAGTTGTTGTCAACACAAAAAATGTAAATAAAAGGAAATTTAAAATGGCGGTATGAAGGGGGTTGGTGGAGTTTTCAGCCCTCACGTGACTCATCGCAGTAGTTTTACGGCAACACTGCTCAAACAAAACTCAGCTGTGACGTTTTTTGGAGGATATTATCACTGATTAGTCATAAGAAAAAGGAACAATATAATCGTGTTTAGTCGGATTTTATCTGGCATCCTGCGGATTTATATAAGTATTATTCGTATGTGATAGACTTTCGTTAAGTGTCGGTTAAGTTTATTTTACTGTCATGAGTTTTCTAAGTAAAGTTTTCGGTGGCAAGAAAGACGAGAAGCTGCCGACGGCTTCTGATGCAATTCAAAAGCTTCGGGACACCGAGGAAATGCTCATAAAGAAACAGGAATTCCTAGAGAGAAAGATCGATTCCGAGTTGCTAATAGTCAAGAAAAACGGAACAGCTAACAAGCGAGGTAAATCCATTCTCAGATAACCACCTTCTATTTTTCAGTCCAAGCTGACAAAAGTATTGTGTGTTACCCGTGGGTTTACTCTAATGTTACGCCCTCGATTTATTGCTCTTGTTATCGTCGAAGATAATTATCATTGACAAGAAGAGCACCAAACCGTTACTGAATTAAACAAATAATAATATCTGTTGCATTTATTATCCCAAATCATTTGGCCTTGTATTAGATGTTGACAACTTTCGACTATTTGCTTTACCATATTAATTATTCCCTTATTAACTTTATTCGTTTTTGACCTTATGCAAAATTAACATAAGGGATTATTTAAAGCATACTTCTACAATTGCACAGCAGGTGACGTTTTTATTTTTAGTGTTGGGTTTTGTGATCTGGCCTATCCAACATACCTTTTGTTAGAACAGAGAGTCTAGTTGTAGGCGGAAGGAATACAAAGGAAGTAATCTGCAAAGAGGGTTGAATGTTGGGTTATCTGCAATGAGGTGTGAATGTTCTTATGTGGAAAACCTCGATTTATTAGTCAATTTTTTGTGTTCAATTTGTTATCACATCTTAGGGCACAATAACTTGCAGTAGAACTATATTGCCCTTGTAGTAACATTAATTTTCTTAAGTTTGTCATAAAAGCAACTCTGAATCCCCTTATATAAAAATCAATGTTGTTTCTGTTCATAAATTAATAACTAATTTGTTATTTGAGCTAGTGATAATATTAAACTAATGCTACTTGAGTTATAGCAACTAACATTTTAAATACTTTACAAGAGTACCGATATACACTTGCCTATTATTCGAGGCAGGAATTTAAGGTGCCCTCGAATTTAAGACGCACTCTGTTTCAAAGGAAAAAAATCGTATGTTCTCTTTTTCAACAACTTGTTCAGAAGTCAAATTTAGGCAGTCTACCATGGATATTGTTGGAGTATTGAATCTTTATTTAGATCTTGGGCATATTTGAATCTTTATTTAGATCTTGAGCATATTTGAATCTTTATTTTAATGTAACCCAGACGCCATGCTGGCAGAGAAATAGGAAGGTTTGATTTTGAAAATAAAATTTTGAAGCTAACAAGAAATAATTAGGTATACGACGGAACCTCTTCCTTCCAAAATCTCATGAAAAATTTAATACGTTACATTTCCTGAAAATTGATTAAGTAGGAGGGCCCGACAATTACTACGTTTCCATGATGTTTAAATATGGATTGAATACGGTTTGAATACAGTTTTTGGATCCAAAGTGTCCATGGAAACCGAGATTCAATACGGATTAAATTCGATACCGATCCCGATACAACACACTAAATCCTGGGATTGTATCTGGATCGAGTTGTATGGAAACACCTGAACTCAATCCTGACATGCACAGGGCGTGGGTATGAGCGCACATAGCATATTTCTTTAGAAACTGTTGTCAAAATGTGTAATATAAAAGGTGAAGGTTACAAAATTATTTATAACCTTTACCAAAAGTAACCAATGAAAAGTTTTTTTTCCTTTTTTGGATTCAATACTACTAACGAAAACACCTAGCTTGTTAAATCCCAAATCAGGATTCTATTCGTTTTAAACACATAGAGACGTAGTAATAGATATCCCGGCAAAATCCAGAGGATTGGAAATAAAATGCTTATCATGATCCGTAAATTTGTTTTTGTCTCTTCTAACTCCACCACACATTAAACACTTACTTAATATTCCTCGGCTTTTTGATGAGAATTTATACTAAATTAATTTATTAAAAAAAAAAAATCACAAATGACTAGATTTTTGCGATTTTTAGAAAGACGTTATAACACAAATGACGAGATAGTCCGGTTGCTTGTTTTACTACAGTTATTGCATTTCGAGGTAAGTTATACTTCACTTAAGAACTAGTAAGATATACTTAATTCAGGAAGGTGTTTACGATATTTATATAGTATTTTACTTTAGACCAGTTTAGTCATCATTGGTTGCAAATTAAACAAATGTGAATTAGTAAGGGTGTTGATGAATTACATAGATTACCCAAGACTCTCAAACATACACATATTTTCAACCTAATCTATTTACTTTTTGGAATTAGTCCATCAGTAACAGAACAAACAAACATAAAGAAGTCCTTTTAATCTTAAATTATTCAGCGTTTGTTATTTTATTGTATTTATTTTACCACGTCTTCTTAGATTGCAAAGTATGTACTTTAAAACTACAAACAGCGGTCTCGCTTAGAATTAGAAGAATAAGATTCCTCCGGATCCAACATAGTCTATAGTTTTAAAACAAATTGTGTTGGTGAAAGATTTAATAGACAATTAGAGTGTTGATCGTAGGTTGGAGAATATAGAGTTGAAGATAAAAGGTTTAGGCAAATTTAGGTTGAGAAAATAGAGTTGAAGATAAAAGATTTAGGTTGAGAAAATAGAGTTAAAGATAATAGGTATAGGCAAATTTAGGTTGAGAAAATAGAGTTGAAGATAAAAGGTTTAGGCAAATTTAGGTTGAGAAAATAGAGTTGAAGATAAAAGGTTTTTAGCAAATTTAGGAGCAAATAAGTAAGACAACGTCAGCTGTGAGAAGCTTAGTAACATCTCTCATGTGTAATAATGTGACTTTAAAGCTTAGTCCACACCAGGATAGAAGATTGATTTCCTGTGTGGACTAGCTTCTAGACTAATGCGTTCCACGGACATGTGGCTCTTAATTACAGCTGCTGATTCAGCCCCGCAACAAAACCGCGCAACATTGAGTCCCGGTGTGGACTAGCTTCTAGACTAATGCGTTCCGCAGACATGATGTGGCTCTGAATCACAGCTGTGCCGATTCAGCCCCGCAACATTGAGTCCCAGTGTGGACTAAGCTTTGGACTGACAGTTTCTTCCTCTCCTTGTTCAATCCACTACTAGTGAAATTATATTTTTCTTGGTTAGATCTTGCCTTCCCCCTTTAGGATCTTCTAGCTCCTATATTTCCTTGCCACGTAAACTGGAGTTCTTTTGAACACTGTTTTAAAATGTGTGGAATGAAGAATAGAAGGACTAAGTTCTTCTTCCTTCATTATGGGCTCTTCTTTTTATTCAACTAAATGGGCTGTTAAAAACATGGAGTCTTTTAAAGAAGGAAGTATGTTTCATAGAAACAACTAAATATATTAATATAATCCATCCTTGGACATGGGTAACTTGGAAACACTAATAGTTTTTTTTACCTTTTAGGTTCCGTTCTTTATTTATTTATTTATTTTTTTTTTTATGAATAATTTGTTATAATTTTGAGACGTCTTTCAATTTTAATCACCATATAGGCTAAGCTGTTGCTAATTTAATTTAAGTGTTGTTTATAATTGTTATAATCAATGTATTTTATTTTAGTTGCCATTCAAGCTTTGAAGAGGAAGAAAAGGTATGAGAAACAACTTCAGCAAATTGATGGAACTCTTTCAACTATTGAGATGCAGAGAGAAGCGCTTGAAGGTGCTAATACCAATACTGCCATTTTACAATCTATGAAATTTGCCGCCGATGCTCTCAAAAATGCTCACCAACACATGTTAGTATTATTTTCTTTTTTTCTTATTTTTGTATTTCTGCTTTTTTTAAAAGGATTTTGAAGTATTTGACGAGTGAAAGCTGAACAATTATCTTCATTAATTTCTAGGGGTAAATCATGAGAGTCTTATCTATAAGACACTACTAAAATATTTTAAATAATCCGTGGCTCAGCAGCCGGCTGAGGGCTTAGACCTGCCAAAGTGAATATGTGCCAAACTTGCTCTATCTGCTATAAATTTAAATGTGTGGGGAATAAAATATGTGATACGGATAATTTTCTTAATAACATATCCATACTTCATTTTTATTTATTTATTTTTTTTTTTTAATATTCTTTGTCGATGTATTATTTTATTTCTTTTTTTTTCTTTTTCAGGGATATCGATCAAGTGCATGACATGATGGATGATATTGCTGAACAACAAGATGTAGCTAAAGAAATATCGGACGCTATTTCTAATCCTGTAGTTTTTGATAATGATATTGATGAGGTTAGTTAATTTATTTTAAGTTGAATACTTTTGTTTTCTGGATTTACTGTTGTTGTTTAAAAAAAAAATCTATTTTAATTTGACTTTTGACTCAACAATGAATATTTTTCATTTGCAGGAGGAACTGGAGAGAGAATTAGAAGAAATAAGGCAAATTGACCTCGATCGTGAGCTTATTGAAACCGGTCCTACTCCTAGCGCTCTACCAAGTGTTCCAAATACTCCTCTTAATGTTAAAACTAAGAACCAAGGTAAAATATCACGTTAATATTCTTCACTTTGTGGAATTTCATTTCAGTGAAGAGTGAATTAGTCACTTAGTGAAGTGAAAAAGGTCTTAAAAATATATAAAAACTTTTATGAAACTTCGTAGGTTTGTTTCCTTCGATTAGTTTACTTCAATAGTTGAGAGACTTTAAGGAATTAATAATTAAAACGTTTAACACATCATCTAAACTAAATATATTTTATTTTAAATCAAATTATAATTATTATTAACTATGGGAAACAGACAGAGAAAAATACACTCCAGCGCCGGGATTTAAACCATGGGCCTCTATATTTCCAGTATAGAGCTCTACCAACTAAGCTCCGCAGGAGAATGATTTTCTCTGACGTTAATGATGCCTTGTCCGAATTAAAATTTAATCTTTCCGTAGTATGAATACTACCAAAATCGTAAAATATAAATATATTTTGCTCTCTCTAAGAGGCGTATTCATTCTAAACAGCGAGAATACCATTAACTATTCACTCCTTAAACAAGGAAGATAAATATATCAGGAATATATATATTCCTTTGTCAAACGGTAAATAATTTAGATAAAATCAGTCTCCAGTATTAAATTAAAATCACATAGATAAATGAAAAAATGTTTGAACCTACACAAGCAATGAAATAACGGTAACCAACTGGGAAGGTAATTTTTTATATCATAATATGTTACAATACAATCATATGATTACAAAGAGAGTTAGTTAATTAATTTGAATTTCTTAAATTGGCGCTGTAATATTTGTTTAGTTCTCTTGATTCCTGTTTGCGGTTTATATTTTTTTGTTATTTTGATATGTATAGCGCTTCTAAAAGTAATCTTTTTCTATTGTTATTTTCTCTGTTTAATATTTTTGAGTTTTCGAATTTGAAGTCATGGTTCAAATTGTTGACTAAGGGCGGATTTTTTTCATTTTTTGCTTTAACGTCCGACTTGTGTTGAGCTTTGTGGTTACGCCAAGTTTGTCGGGTTTCTCCTATATACACACCTTCACTATTACCACAAGGTATTTGGTAGACGATGCTCATTGCATCATCCATTGGTAACAGATCTTTCAGTTTTAAGTAAAAGCTGTTTTGTAGTTTGTTAGATGGTTTGTGTGCTATTTTAAGGTTAAAACTATTGAAGTATAACCTTTAGTATTCCTAATTTGGAATTTAATTATTATTATTTACTCTGTAATAGTTGCTCTTTATAATAATTGGTCTACTACACTAATTATATCATTTTTAATTAAATTGTTTTTTTTTTTTACTTATAGGACTTATTTCAGGGTTCACACTGACCTGGAAAGTCAGGGAAAATCAGGGAAAGTCAGGGAAACTTTTTGAAATAACCCTAAAATCAGGGAAAATAACCAAACTTTAGGTAAAATAAGCCAAAAGTCAGGGAAACAAAATTTGTCAATTAAATAAACTATAAACAAACAAGCCCCTCGTTACGTTCTTTTCAAGCCCCATATTACGTTTTTTTCAGATGAATTTGTTTAACTAATTTTTATTACGAGATTATGGTTATTTAACTCTGATATAAGAAACCAAATTCTGAAGAAGAAACAAAGTATGGTTACACAACTTGCATAATATCTTGGAAATTATATTGTCTCCGGTTAATAGGAATTAAGTTATTAATTTATAAAATGGTTAGACAATTTAATCAGTTCACCCACAGTTCATCAGGGTGAAACTAACTTTTATTTAAAAAAAGAAAAGAAAATAAATAACGAAGTCCAGTTGGTTTATTGAGCTCAAATAGAATTAAATTTAATTACATAATTTGATTGATTATATAATATATTATGATCTTGTTATCAAATAAAATGTTTTAAAAGTTTATATTATTGATTGATTAATCAAATTTCAGTACATTTTTATCGTACAAAATCAAAAAGTTGGCTATAAAAATCAGTTATTTTATTTGACTACGTTAGTGGTGGAGATTATTATGACTTAAATGTTGAAAAAATTCTTGGACATATATACATTGTATTTTTAAAGTAAAATAATAATTAAAAGTATTTTGAAGATGAGCAATTAAAAACATACCTTCTTTTGCAGTGAAAAAAACCAAATTTTTAATTAGAAAAAGAACGTCACCAGAAAAAAAGTTTTTTACATCTCTAAGCCCTACTAATCATATTAAGGGGGCCATATTTTGTGATTTTTTTAAAAAAAAAATTAAACTATATTAGGTATATTAGTTACCTACTGTTAAATTCAACATTTTAGTTATTTATGAGTTCACTTTATTTAAAGGAAAAATAAACCCTTTTCTTAATATTTTTACTTTAATTAACAAGATTAAACTGTGGTGACTTTTTAATGTTTATTAAGGGTTTATATTACTTTAAATGTATAAACAAATGGTGTGAATAAATATTTCCGTTATATTTACGAGATTATTCTTTTCTTTTTTTTTTTTCATTTGTCAGGGAAAAATGATCAACATAGTCAGGGAAAGTCAGGGGATGTCAGGGAAATCAAAATCAAATTTTAAGTGTGAACCCTGTATTTACATTTTTTTCTCTTCTAAATAGCTATATTTTGTCTTCATCTTGGGCTTCTTCAGGGTTGTAATGCCCAATAATCTATCAGCATAGTATCTTCTAAGCATAGTATGTGATTAAAGTTTAACTGGCCGTTAAAATTATACGTGTTTTTTCCGCCTCACCTATCTATGGTTCAAGTGAGACGGCCTGTAATCTTTTAGACTGGCTAATCCTTTTTTTATATTATCATAGTTCAAGTACATCAAGTTATGTATGGTATTACTTTGTATTAAATTATTTATTAAATTGTACTAAATAAGAGATGCTTTGGATCTTGTCAAAACACAAAGTTTACCGATATAATAAAGCTTCGATATAATAATGAACCAATATTTTAAATTCTCTGTTATAAAATTTCAATTTGATATCAACTCAATGTAATTATTACATAAATTATGGTAATAGCTTGAGAATAAGTCAATCAAGAGCCTAATACCTCAAAAGTGAGCATCTTAATTCCTTTTATATCTAAGTACACTATGATAATAGATTGAGAATAAGCCAATCAAGAGTCTAATACCTCAAAAGTGAGCATCTTAATTCCTTTGATATCTAATCTCGTTTATTTACTTGCATAATTAATATGTCTCTTTTTTTTTTTGGTTTACAGATGAAGATGAGCTCAACCAGCTGAAGCAGTGGGCTACATAAAAATGTTCTAATTTTTATTATATATAATAAAGCTCTTTTCTCGTAATTGCTTTTCAATGTGGTTTACTGTGATTTACTGATTGTATGTAATATAACCAGTATAATCCTTATTTTTGTTTCGAGCAAAATAAATAATTCTTGCAAAAAAGGCATTTCACATTATTTACAATGCAAACTAAAAACTATACCATATGATTTTATTATTTTTATTTTTAAGATTATAAATTTTATTTGGTCCCTCGTGATTAGTTTATGTATATATGTATATTGTAAATTTGTTTACCAGGGAAAATTTACTCTTAGATAGACTAAGAAACTATATTTCTACAGGGTCTTACTGATTACTTTTTGTTCGGGAATTGTTTCTATTTAATAATTTTTGTCATACTACCATTATTTAATTTAAAAAAACTATTGTACGCAGTATTATCTTATCTATAAGCACCTTAATATAAGTATTAAAATAGAAGCACTAATTAATTATTAGAGCTTATATTTTAATTACTTTGTTGAACCGCATTTCATTAATTTGAGTACTTAGCATGATAATCGTAGGAATAATTCGAGAAAAGGAGCAGTAGTTGGTCAGAGTGACCTCTTCATTGATTTTTACATTTGCATGTATAACTAGTGGTGCTTGCAAAGTTGTAAATAACTTTGAACACAATTTACTATAATTCACCATTATATGGTTAGTAAAAAAATTAATAATAAATGCAATTCTTAAAGTAAGTAGAAGTCAGAAAAGAACTTTTATCGGCAAGAGAAACTTGATGACATTAAAACATTTTTTCACCATTTTTACGGAGTAATAATAAAAGCTTATTTTTGCCTTAAATCCTTGCTGAATAAATTTACCAATTCTCTGTCTGTATAGTAAAATAATGGTAGTATAATGCAAACAGTGATATTTCCAATAAATGTATGTTTTGTTTTTTCTCGAACAGAAACGATACTGAAAATATTGTAATTTGCAGAATTTTCTTCCATACTGTACCCTGTGGATTATAATATGCTTCTTCCTGTGTGCTCTGTTTTATTTATTTTTTTTAATTTAACTATTTTCAGCTTGAATTGAGTACTGCTCATTTTCCCTTGTAAATGATTAACAAATGTATGAAAAATAGAGGTAATGAAATAATAATAATAAAGATTATATTCCTTATTGCTTGTACATAAAAAAAAAAAAATATATATATATATATAAAAAAAAAAATATATATATATAAAAAAAAAAAAAAAAAAAAATCTTAATTATATTAATAAGGGACTTTAATTTTTTTAATATATTTCTTTAAAATATACTTATTTTTATTAATAATTTGTGTGTCTTTATATATTAACCTTTTCTTCTTACTTTATGGCACAACTGCCCCGTTAAGACCTGGATTTTTGTTGTGATCTTACGATTGTCGTAAGACTGAATTCATTTTCTTCCTCATTTTTCAGCATCTCATCCCGTATTCCTTTGGTTTTCTTATAAATAATACTGCTAGAGGTGGGTCAAAAATAACAGAATAGTTCACAATAACATGTTATTGGAGAATAACAGTTTGTCTGATAACATGTTATTGAAAGACCTGTTATCAAATAACAGTTCTAAAAGCTCAGATTTTGTCATATAATAGAACAGAGTTTATGACAATAACAGATTATCTATTATTGTTATTTTATAACAGAACAAAATCAATAACACTTCAAGTAACAAGATGCAATGAACTGTTATTGTTATATGATAACACTTCGCTACTGTTATTGTTGTCGTTTCGTTAATATCATACTGAATCTTTCTGTTCTCAAAGCTTAATATAATTTTATTATAAACGGCAAAGATATTGCTGTTGTAAGGTAGAGCTCGGTTCTAACTTGCATGGAACCCTTGTTCTGTTCCAATTCCTAATGTCCTTTACTCTTTACCTTATGGCTTAGGGCTATTTATTACCTATATCTATCTGAGTTGAGTTAGTGTTAACTCTAACTCCTCTTTGCCTTATCTATCCAGAGAGTCTCACCCTCTCTTTTGCCCTTCACCTTTGGGCTTCAAAAATTACTGAAAACAATAATACGTAATTCACAATAATTTGTTTTAAATCCCCCCCCCCCCCCGTTTTTCTGCTTGGCATCAAAAGCTACCTCCTCTCCCTTATAGGCCCTAAAAGGCTAACTGATTTGTGTTAGTGTTAACCCTAACTCCTCTTTCCACTACTTATCCAGAGTGCCTCGCCACTCTTTGAGGCGGTCCGCCTTTCCAGGTATCTAAGATACACTCTATCTCCAGTTCTACTGAACCGATTTTCCTCAAATAACTTCCATTATAATTATATTACACCTCTCTACGACATTGCATTACTGCAACTATTTTTGATGTATCATCAATTATTATTATCATAGACTCATCGGTTTCAAAAAAAGGTATTTAATTTTATTTTGCTTGTCGGTTCGTTCACGTTTTAAGTTTAAGGACCCCTGTTTTGTTATGAAATTATTAATTATTTTTTTATGTAGAATTATATTTCGCCCTTCACCTTTGGCCTTCAACAAATTACTAAAAACAATCATTCGTAATTCACAATAATTTGTGGATTTCTTTTAAATACCTGTTACTCAAATAACATGTTATTGCTGATAACAGAACAGTAGTAACATGTTACCGCCAAATAACTGTTATTACCCACCTCTAAATACTGCTACTTCCCTGGACTTGACAGAGATGGAGGTAGACAGTTACAGCTCCTGATTTCTGCTCTCCAAATGACCCCTTCCAAGAGGTTGGCAATGGACTGCTTTAGATTACCATCAAGTGTATTGTTGACTGCAGAGCCCGGAAAAGGAGTAAAAAATTTTAAGTAAATTTAAGCTCAAATTATAAACCCAATTGGTAAAAGGAAACAGAAAATATATATACAGTCGGTCCTCCATACAACGAAATAAATGGTTCTAGAAAAAAAATTGCTTATAAAAATTTTGTCATATAGAATTTATTTGAAGAGAAAAAAATTAGTGGTCCTAAAAAAGGAAGATTTTTATCCCGTACCATTTTCACCATTGCAGAACTATCTCGTATTTATAACCTCTAGAACTTTTTTAAAATCTCCACTTGTTTCCGTATAATTTAAAAATTGAATCCCGGTTTTTCAAAATAGTAGAAACTGAACTCGGAGCGATTTCTTTTACGGGACTTCTTGGTTCTTCATTCCTTTATCTGTGTCTTTAACAGATTTTTTTATTTATTTATTTTTTTTTTTTTATGAAAGTGATAATTTTTTGTGACATTATTTGTATGGTGAGTAAATTACAATATTAAAAGTTAAGAGCTTTATAAATGTCCAAAAAGAATTCTAAACTTAGGCTAAGAAATTTCTCTATTCTGTGCAAAGATGATTCCAATTCCACTTAAACTAATGGAGGTAAAATGATTAGAGTGCTAGTGCAAGAGACTCTTAAAAATGGTTCTAAGAAAATAATGGAATTCAAAATAATTCACAGAAAGTTTGTCGGTCAGATCTTTATCCTTATTTCTATAGATTTTGTTAGTTGTAGAGAAATTATGTTTGATGTAGAAAAATAAAATTTGTTCTATTAGGCACCCTACACGATCAATCGGATAGACAATCAAACAATTTGTTTTTTAACGTCCGATTCTTTCGCATCTGGCTTGATTTCATTATATACTCCAAGGAGTGCTTTGTATCCCTCAGATTTTTTGTACTTATTGGTGTAAATGGGGCTAGCCCTGTTCCAGAGTTGCGGTAGAGTTTTGTACACTTGTATGAACCTGGCTAGTACTTCTTGTTCACTATTGTCATCAAGTACATCAGGAGAGTCGGGAGACCTAAGGTAGGAAGTGTCTTCCATGATGGCACGCACTGGATTGAAGAAAATATTGATAAAGCCACTACACAGTCAGTCAGATTGACAGAATCCCCCACCACCCCACATGATTGAAGCTCGGATTTCAGAATATCTGGAAATCTGTCAATCACGTTCATCAATCCATCAATCTTGCCCCTACAATCAGATTGACAATCCAATCGATCGTGTAGGGTGGCCTTAAAGAAACACTTTTGTATGGAGAATTTGTGGGGATATAATCATATGAAAAAGAACCCACATTTTATAATTTCGATAATTAGCCCTTCAAGTTTTTTTTTTTATAAAAGTTTAAGATTTACAATTATTGAATTTTATTGTAATTTTTCAAGGCAACTCTAATTTTTTGTGGAAAAGGCAACGTGGGCGTAATCGCTAGCTGTTAGGCGGGTGAATCTTCACTTTGGTCGGGACTTAGATGCTTACATTTTATTTAAAATGTTTGATTTATTTGAAAGTTACATTTTTTTTCGACAGAGGAAATTATTCTTCAGTAGGTATAGCTTAGTTGGCAAGAGAGTCTTTACTGGAAATAAAGGAGGCCCGTGGTTCAAATCCCGGTGCTGAAGTCTATTTTTCTCTGTCTCCCGTTGTAAATAATAATTATAATTTGATTTAAGTTACGTTCTTTTACCAAGCTAATTTTTGGTTAATATTTTTATTTTTAGGGCCATAGCCTCAGCTGCATCTTTCGTTTGAGTCAATCAAACAACCCTTAACTTCTAGAGTAAAATATATGAATATTAAGAGTAATTTGTTTCCTTATATTTACCAGAATCATATTTTGGATGACACCAAGACAATTCATTCATTGTTCTGTGTATACATTACATAATTAATCATGGTAGACTCAGCTTTACCATTTTTGAGGATTAGATTCCTGTTTAAGGAATAATTGAAAGAATTGACTCTTTGCTGCTAATATTATCTGATAGTGTGAATGAGGTGAGTATGAGTGACAATGCTATTAGACATGAATGGTATAATAATTATAAGGATGTTTGCTCATATTTATTATAAGGATGTTTCCTTATATTTATTATAAGGACGTTTCCTTGTATTTATTATAAGGATGTTTCCTTATATTTATTATAAGGACATTTCCTTGTATTTATTATAAGGATGTTTCCTTATATTTATTATAAGGATACTTTTGATAGTTGTAGTGTCAAGTTGGACATTGATGCTGCCTTATTGCTGAACCTTACGGTTCAGCCCACTGAATTCTCTCGAATTAAAGATAAATTTAAAAAATCCTTAGAATCTTTGGTAAACAGAGAATAATTGTGCCAGTGAACGATCAAAGCCCTCTGACAGTGTATCAAATGTAGTCATAGTCAAAAAAGCCTTTGGAAACAGTTGCTTGATTATTTGAATCAATCCTACACACTTAAATAATCTATGGTTTGAGAAAGATTTACCACACCGACTATAGATGAACTAATTATTGTACAAATAACTGTTAACTACACTCAGTGGCGTAGCTAGACCATTGGGGGCCCCCCCGCAACAACTTTTTGGGGGCCCCTTGCCAAAGAAAAAATTGATGAGCAAAAAAAAAAAAACCTCTTCCGTTCAGGATTGGGGGCCCCCTCGACGATGGTACAAGGATAGTCATTCCAGTTGTTTCTGGATTTGGGGGCCCCCTGGCACTGGGGGGGGGGCCCGCGCGGGCCCATGGTTACGCCACTGACTATACTCGTTATGAAAAATGGATTTTAGCATATTATTCTAGATGAGATGTCTAATAAATTATGCACATACATTATGCAGCACTGTAATCGGGACATATATAAGCTCCTACATTCACCATTTGGTCTTTCAAATTTACCTGAACTCTTTCACAAACTATGATATATGTTTAGTAACATACTCTAAAGAAGATAATGACCCTGTTTTAAAACAAATTTTAGTAAAAAAAACTTAATTTTGATAAATTTCTTTTTGAAAAAAAAGTCGGAGTGGTATTTTATGATTAAGGAATACTACCTGACCCAGAAAACCTGAAAATAAACCAGAGCTCTAACATTTACTTGGGATGGTTAATTGTTTAAGATATTTTATACCAAATCTATCGCATTTGAGTAGTCCTCTTCATGAGTTATTAAAGAAAGAAGAGAGCCAGCGTGGCCGTATGGGTTAAACCACGTCTGCTCGGCCATCACAGAATCATGAGTGGAACGAGATGGGGTTCGATTCCTCGCCGTGACGCTCTGATTTATATGGCTCACTATTGATCACATCATACTCGCTTCGGTGGTACAATGTACATATGTATGATGTGTGAAGTGGCTGGAACTCTCTACCGAGGGGCGTAAAAAGGGCCGAAGTGATGGTCTAATTGCAAGGTTCGAACAAGTGGTTCGTCCTACCCGTTCTAGTAGGAAGTACTAGACTACTACTACTACTATTAAAGAAAGATATTGTGTGGACATTTATATAAAGTTGTAGTCGATAGTCGATATAGTTCTTGTCGGTGAATAAACGTTTATATTACAATATTATTTCAATGAAGTTATCTTTCAGATCACTTGTCGACAAACCTTTTAGATAATTTATAGTAAAAAATCTTGATAATTTTAATTTAAAAAAAAGAAAAACACTTAAATACAAAATAATATATTTAGTTTTTTTAAAAAAAAGAAATAGTTTAATACTCCAATAAGTTAACACAAAAAATAGTCACATAAACCCTGAATATAAAAGAGCAAATGGTATCACAAAAAACTATTTACAAAACAGTCATTGTCTTAGAAAAAAATAAATGTAAACAAAATGAATAAACAAATACTAATTTATCACAGACAATGAAGTGTTTCAAATTATATACATCATATTGTAATATTAACATATAATTAAAAGATAATATTAATAATATTAATCAATCGATTTCACAACAGTTAACAGTAATTAATATTAGATGGTGGAAAACAACTGAACACAATTTAATTGATTTGAAACGAGTAGTAAATGTGGCGTGTTTAATAAAACATCTGCTCATAATATTAGAGTCGAATTACGTTCACTACAGATCATACTTTATTATTTATTTATACTTAATAATCCTATAGAGAACATGATACTCATTTTTACTTAAGAAAATTAACAAATTTAAAATAAAAGGAAAAAAAGGGAAGAGTATTTAATAAAAATGAAAAAGTAATAATAATTTTAACAGAGATTTTGTGGAAATCACTAATAGTTAATAAAAGTCGAATAGTAATAATTGATCAGTTTGTTTTCAATAAACCACAGTAGCTAATGTTTAATACGAACTGGTTTTGACCACTAAATTTTGGGTATATGTAAATTGCACCACTACTTCTCAAAACGAGGTAAGGAAAATATTGTAAATTGCACCACTACTTCTCAAAACGAGGTAAGGAAAATAGTGTAAATTGCACCACTACTTCTCAAAACGAGGTTAGGAAAATAGTGTAAATTGCACCACTACTTCTCAAAACGAGGTAAGGAAAATAGGGTAAATTGCACCACTGCCTTCCAGAATGAGGTAGGTCAAACTATGTAAATTGCACCGATTCCTTTCAACCTCTTTTCAATGGTTCCATCGTAAGTAAAATTATTTTGTACAATGTACATTGGAACAAAGGAATATCACACTTCTGTAATTGAAAGTGACAATATCTGTAAGCCTAACAATAAAATAAGACAAAGGGACATTTAGTCCAATGTATTTTGGGACAAAGGAACATCACACTTATGTAACAAAAAGTGACAAAATCCATTAGTCCAATCATTAAGTTAGACAAAGGGACATTTAGTGGTGCAATTTACACTATTTTACTTACTTCGCTTCAAGAGGTAGTGGGGCAGTTTACATGGTTTTACTTACTTCTTTTTAAATTGGAGTGGTGCAATTTACATAGTTTGATCTACTTTGTTTTAAATAGGAGTGGTGCAATTTACATAGTTTGATCTACTTTGTTTTGAACAGGAGTGGTGCAATTTACATAGTTTGATCTACTTTGTTTTAAACAGGAGTGGTGCAATTTACATAGTTTGATCTACTTTGTTTTAAACAGGAGTGGTGCAATTTACATAGTTTGATCTACTTTGTTTATAACAGGAGTGGTGCAATTTACATACATTTATCTACTTAGTTTTAAACAGGAGTGGTGCAATTTACATACTTTGATTTAGATACTTTAATTCGTACAAAAAAATGGTGCAATTTACAGTTCCCCTAAATTTTAGTTAGTTTACTGATAATTATTGACTAAAGTGGTCCAAACTGCTCAGTAATAAACATTACCTAAAGTGAATTTTTTTTTTCTGTTTTTCACAATAAACTGATTAATTTTGTTCTTTGCACTTAATAACGAATAAATGGGAAAGAAATACTATCAATGCTCTGCACATTAAAAAAAAAAAAAAAACACACTACAAATTGAATTACATTTTGTTACATCACAAACATAATGTAAGGTTGCTATTCGGTTTACAATGTATAAAATCAAAATTATACAAACATATTATATCAGGAGAAAGTAAGAATAAAGACAGATATTATACTATAAGAGGAATGTTCTCCAAGTGTTAACCACTTTACGTAGTGCTTCACATCTATCAAAACAAGGTTGCAATATTTAAATCAGAAACATATAAAATTCAATAATACAATACCACTGGCAAAGAGGTATGACTAGAATCAATGCTCTGCATATTACACAAAAAACCACTAAATTATTATTTACTCTTACACAAATTGTTACTACAACAAAAAAATATTAAGTATTACATAAATTACAAAAATTCTAGATATTAAATTACATAGGGTAATTGGGAAATAAGATAAAATTATAAGAAGCAATTAGTGAGAATTAAGAATACAAAAAAAAAAAAAAAAAATCAGTAATATATTTTCAGTTTAACATTTCTACCTTTTTATTTGAAAAAAAAATCGACTCGAATCAAGATTGAAACCTTGTGTGCATGCGTATAAAAATATATAAATAATTTAATGCGTTAAAAAATAGACAGGAAAAAAAGTCGTATAAAATGGACTTAATATAGACAGACTTAATAAATGGATATAAAACAAGCTGAACTTTCTTATCATATTGCCAGCAGTATAATACAAAAAAGCAATTATAGCCTTGGCTGAAAATTCAACAAACTTAAACGCTGTTGAAACGTACATTCAAAACATTTCTGGTAAGAAAATAAAATTATACGTAAATATATACACATATGAAATGTTTAAAATAATTAGTTTATTAAGTCGGTTTTAAAATAATATAAAACTTAATCAATAGTTGTTAGCTTTCTATTTTTAAATTTAATAATTTTAAATTTGATTGCATATTATTTTTTGCACACTTTAGAACTGATTGTAAAGTTGTTTGAGAAAAGTCATGCTTCGTAATACTTTATAATGAACTTTTATATGTTAGCAGTTCAAAAAAAAAAGGTTTTAACTTTCAATGTTTTTCTTTTTTCATAATAAATAAATGCAATTTAACTTTAACACTAATAAATTAAGGAAATTAATCATTCTCTAGGATAATTATCACAGCCGATGTTAAAAAAATTAAAATATTCAATTATTATATTAATAAGTATTAACAATTTTTTTTTTAAAAAGATAATAATAATAGAAATAAAAATAAAATGGAAATAAAAACAGAAGTATGGAGAGTAAACAAAGTCACCAAATATACATTTTCTTTTACACATTGTAATTCTCGGGGGATTTCAAATTAAAATTATTCTAATTATATAATTAATTACCTATTTTTATTAGGTAGGTACTAACATTTACCTTGTATTATTTTACCTCAATTTATATTGCTTTTCTTTACCCTAAAGAAAATAACTACCCAAATTATCACACAAAGTAAAATAATAAAATACCAAAATATGAGAACAAACTACAAAGAGGTATTTGCAAAAACACTTTATCTCTTTCAGTTCTGGACTGCATTTTGGCTTTTATCAAATGTATAACTTAATTTCAACGATAAACTTAATGTACAATCAGTGACAGAGTTATCTGGGTAACATAACCGAGTGTGGCGTGGGATAAAAATGAGTTAAATTCACATTATCAGTAAATAAAATGGAAATTATAATTAAGTATTAATGCAAAAGCTATTCTATTATTATTATTTGTTACAATTTTATGTAAAAGTAAATTAAAATGATAATGTATACACACCACTCTCGATATAGCTAACAAGTCCACACTTACAAAATGACATTTTCTTTAACAAAAAATAAAATAATAATAATAACAATAACAAGGATAGTTATGATATTAACTAGGTAAATAATATAATAGTTTGTTTTTTTAATAATGACATGGGATATTTGCCTTAATGGAAAGTTTTTAAACATCATTGATGATATGGACCGAAATTTTATAAGAATGTAGATTCACCTGAGAAAGTCACAAGAGAAATCATATTAGCATCCTGCTGCTAGAAACACGGACTATTCCTAAAATAAAAAAATAAAAAATACAATTATAATAATAATTGTTAATTGACGGGAAAATACATTTATAGAGAGAATTTCTACACACGTTTTAAAATATATGCATTGTAATACTTACTGTACACTAGCATGCCTGAGATCTTTATTTAGCCAGTAAACCAAAACGAAAGAAGATACTAAAACAGTAAGCCCAGTAATAAGAGTGACCAGATCTTGAGAGGTTGGAGGTTTTAAAAACAAAAATACATCTAGGTCTTGCCATGCTGATTCCGTCCATGTTGAATACTCTCCTGATGTCCAATTATAATCTAAAAAAATAAAAAATATAATTATAAAACTACCATTTTTATAAGTTCATACTTTATTTACAAGGCAAGTCCAGAAAGTAAGAGGACTGACTGAAAAGGTTTTTTTTTTTACAAAGTTGGCAACATTTATAATGTAGTGCAGTTTTGAAGTGAGTGCTCCCATTCAGAATCTCCGAGCAGGGAATCATCCATGTTAGGAAAATTCGAGACTTTTCACAAGATCAAAACGGTTTATGGGGAAGGTGAAATGAACGTGGTTTGGGTGACTCACTACAGCCTCTGAGATGAAAAGGCAATCAATGCAGTGGGGACACCCATCCTCACTTCAGCAAATAAGTTCATAACCACAATTGTGTCCTTAAAAATCGTGGCCTCTACCTAAATAATAATTGAAGAGCGTTTAAAACAGAAAATTAATTTTTATGTGCTTTATGTCAGGGGAAACCATTATATTACTGTAAAACTTTAAATTTACACGGAGTCATTATGAACAAATGGAGAGTAATGCTAATGAAGAGAGTGTGTCTCTTGCATGGAAATTATAATTAGGTATTTGTGCAAAAGCTATTCGAACCCACACTGCCTAATTCTAATCATTTAGATGGGACATTATCAACAACCTAGCTCCCCCTTTCTAGTGCCATTAGATTACCATCTGTTCACCTCTCTCAAATAGTTTATGGGTGGAAAAAAAGTTTTTCAGTGATGAAGAGGTCAAGAATGCTGTCAAAGACTGGGAAAGAGAGATGGTGGGAGATTTTTTTTTTTTTTTAACCTTAGCTCACAAAGTTTATCAAGAGGGAAAGGTGAATATGTTAAAAGCAGTGTGATCTATGCCTACATAACCCTATAAAGAAAACTCATCCCTTGGTTCACAAAGTGTATCAAGAGGGAAAGGTGAATATGTTAAAAGAAGTGTGATCTATACCTACATAACCCTATAAAGAAAACTCTTCCCTTGGTTCACAAAGTGTATCAAGAGGGAAAGGTGAATATGTTAAAAGCAGTCTGATCTATACCTACATAACCCTATAAATAAAACTCATCCCTTTACTCACAAAGAGTATCAATAGGGAAGGTGACTATTATAAAAAAAAAAAAAAAACATAAAAAAACAGTGTGATCTTCCTATACCTACATAGAAGATTAAAAAAAATGATTTTTCAATTTTTTAAAAATTGAGAATTGAGTACTCTTACTGTTTAGTAAATATTGATAATATGTATTAATGACATTTAAATGAATAGGCTAATCACTGTTCTTCAAGAATTACCTTCAATATCAAAAGCAGGGCTAACCGCTGGAGTAAACATAAGAGTACTGTTTACACACTCTCCAGTTCCAGTAAGACCATTCATCCAGATATAAGAATAGGACTGAAAAATATAAATATTATTAGAATTAATGGATCATGTTCAGTATCAATATATTTATATTTTTTCAGGTATGGTAGGACAAATACAGATATGAACACAAATATACCTTCATAGTGTCATTGTTGGTGCAGTTATCAATAGAAGCTGATATCACCGGTGATGTTAGATAGGCTAGCATTCTACCTGTCAATTTGGTGATGACATCGCTTCCTCTACCAACACCGACATACAGAGATTCAGGTTCTTCTTTGATTTTAATATCTTTAGTTATGACTGCTTGCATGTACTTACAGTGATTTGATTCTAAGTAACAGTGCAATAATTCATCCACCTGTAAAATAAATAAATCAATTTTTTAATTTTACAAATTCTAATAATTAATTACTTTAAACTATAGAAATATTTTTAAATTAAACGTGTTTAACTTTTATAAGAAAAAGAATATTATACAATAATATATGAATAAATAGAATAAGTTATATTTACTAATATATTGCAATAAATATGTATTGAATTAAAGAGTATGATTGTAAGAGAGAATCTCGTAGTGGGGGAGCCCCCTACATAGGGAACCCAGCAATCTTACTATTCCACCCACTAACTACTCGTTCCGGACATCTCCATTTCAACTATTATAAAATGTATCACTTTACTACACAAAAACTTCTGCCAGTATCAAGTTGAAATTTGACATGCTTGTTTCAATTGTATTTTAGACGATGAATATGAAGTTTTATTGAAATCGTTACATTAACATGAACGTAAGATATCGGTAAAAACATTGTTTTCTCTATTTTAAATAGAGGAAAAGGTCTGCTTTAATAGGTTTGACGATCTTTATCACATCATAGCAATGTCGCTGTTGGTTTTTCTAAAAAAAAAAAAAAAAAAAAAAAAAAAAAAAAAAAAAATATATATATTTTTAAAAAAAATTTTGGTCTCATCAAATAGGTGATGGTAGAATGCATTTGAAGCTTACGCTTACACAAGAGTTGCGCACGGCAGATAACGTTGTTCAAGGAACTGGTTCTGTGCAATGGTAAAATGGACATGTGTATCAAATTTCAACAAACTCAACTTTTACTCAAGTTATCGTTATCGGTCGATTTTGTGATGGTCGTTTTTGTTTTTATTCGGGATTCACTCCCAGCGCTTTAACGTGCAATGAGGAACTTATTGTTCCAAAAAAACTCCTATTTTCATTGAATAATATTTGTCCATGCTTTAACTCTAACTTATTCATAATATATTTTTTAACAGAAATACTGAGTATTCCTCATGTTGGAACGTAGGAATATAAACTAACCAGGAACAATGTTATACATTTTAATTGACAATAAAAGCAGAAAGCCCGATAATCTGAACGATTCAGAAATACTAACAGGCCCTGGTCCCAATTAGGGTTGGGACATTGATAGCTAAACATCGATGTTTTCGATACATCGACATCGAAAGAACATACATCGATGTTGGCCAAAACATCGAAAGAAGAAAGGGTCACCGGTTTCAAAAAAAATCTCTCGTTCTCGTTCCCGATATTTTTTGTCAACGTTTTCTTTTTGGGGTCGATGACATCGATCTTTTCGATTTATCAGGAAAACATCGATGTTGTCCGATACATTGAAAGATCAAGATCGATGTTCAACATCGATGTTTTTTAGTCCGATACATCGATGTTTTCGATACATCGACATCGATGTCCAAACCCTAGTCCCAATTAATTCGGATTTCCTGGGTTCTACTGTTATCTTAAATAGTCATAATCCAAAAACAGTTCTACTGACCAAACTTGCAGTGCTATTGTTCTGCAGAAGATCAGTGTCATAATCCTGTCCAGTCATGTATTTAAATACAGATACAGCTAAGCCTTCAGCAACCTTTCCAATATAATATTGAACTGAATTAGTATCAATTTCACTTCCATTTTGGTAAACAAATTTAATATTTTCAGAATTGTCGTAAAGTCCGTGGTAAAACCTAAAAAAAAAAGCAATATACAAATTAAAACAACAATGCATAACGACTAAATTTAAGTAGAAAACATTAAAACAATGTTAATAAATAAATAATAAAACAACTAACCTGTTACTAAATTCACTTCTGTAATTTGATAAAACAATACCAGGTAAACTGCTAGAGAGTTTTAAAAATGAGTGATAGGATGAGGGCATATCAGGTTCAAAATTAACATCTGACCAATTTAAATGATTTGCCGAGCCAAAAGAAATGAATTTTTCAAGAAACATTTTAGCCACTGGGTTATCCTATAAAATAAATTTAAAAATAATTGAATAATTCATTAAAGGCATCATATTACCATAATAATAATTTCTGATTATAAAATCAATGATTAGTTCCATAAAGATGATAAAATAAACAATCAGTTGTAAGTTAGCTAAGATTAGGAAGGACTGAAGAGGATATTAGAAGTCAAGTTAAAAAGGCCAAGGGAGAATTCGTTTAAACTATACCCAGTTTGGAAAAGTAGAGCAATATCAAGACAGACAAAGCTCAGACTCTTTAACTCAAATGTTAAAGATGTCCCATAAGGTTGGGAGATATGGAAGCCGAATAATTAATTTGAGATGGCCTGACATGTTAAATAAAGAGGACCTGCAAGTGTCTGACCAGATTAGGGAAAGAAAGTGGTCTTCCATAAGCCACACTTTAAAATAACCACAAGGGCCTGTTGAGAGTAATGCACTTAATTGGAACCTGCAAGGAACAAGAGGGCAGGCCGAACCACGAACAGTTGGAAATAAACATTTGAAGAGGAAATTAGAAGAACGGGAACAACCTGGAGCATAACTAATAGAATAACCACAGACTGATCCAAATGGAAGGCATTTTCTTCTGCCCTTAACCCTTTGACTGCGGCATAGAAGAGAGAAAAAAGTACTTTCAAGGAACGGATTTTATTTTCCATTTATTTATGTTAGTCTAGACTCAGATATGCATCAAATTGCTCTAGAATAGTTTTTCTAATGTTTACTGTCCATAAACAAAGAAAAAAAAAAAATCAATTTTTAAGTTTTGGTAGTATTCATACTACGGAAAGTTTAAATTTTAATTTAAATCAAATTATAATTATTATTAACACTGGGAGACAGACAGAGAAAAATAGACTCCAGCGCCGGGACTTGAACCACGGGCCTCTACATTTCCAGTGTAGCGCTCTTTCCAACTAAGCTACGCAGGAGAATGATTTTTCTCTACCGTAACCGATAACTAGTCCCGATTCCAAGCTTTCAATATTTCTACTAGTTTAGCAAGTCAACTTTTATGATATTAGAACTAGACCGAGAATAAACGCTTATAATTATGTAGAGGCCCGTGGTTCAAGTCGCTGGAGTCTATTTTTCTCTGTTTGTCTCCCAGTGTTAATAATAATTATAATTTGATTTAAAATAATTAAAAAAAACATTATGACCCACCATGTACGTCATGCAGCCACAGAAAGTGCAATTTATTACTGAAACAGGCATAATGCACCATATGCGTCACCATGAATATTATTATTCTATTTTGACTTATTTTATTATTCAATATGTAAAAAAATGACAAGTTTGTAAAATTTATTGGTTAATTGAAATTTGTAAAAACCTGGACCTTATTACTAATGCTTCATAATTATTGATATATGTATGAAGATTTTTTTTTTAAGCTTTATTTTTACCCCAGTCATCTGAAGTATTTATTTTAGAAATTAATGTATTTCAGAACAAAGAAAAAGGAACAAAAGAAAAATTTTTACAAAAACAGTTTGATGCAACAAGTGTGTCATGTCGTTTTGAAGAAAGCAATGTTTACAGTGTCCCGGTCGAAAAATTATAACATGTCAAAAAAATAACCCTGAAAATTCGTAAATACACAAGTAATCCTTACAAGTAATGACTTACTTTTATCAATTAAAAAAAAATCTGTATAATTTACCTTATGCAAGTAGCGAGATGAGGGGCCAGGATAAAAGAAATGGCAAAAACACATCATATGGCAGAGCCTCCCCCACTCCTTTAATAGAGGGAGGCATTTTTACTGTTCATGACGCACTGTGAGTGTCATGCAGTTTCTCTAAAGAGACAATATGTAACGCACACAGTGCGTCCTGTCGAGGTCAAAGGATTAAGTTTCTTTTGGAGCAAAAGGAATTGAGTGAGGACAAGGTTTATTCAATCAGAAAAAAAAATCCATTACATAATTCATGTAAAATTATTAACTGATAATTAAGATGTTCTAAAATATATCTTAATTTGTAAAATTTGACTTTATTTCAAACCTGACTTCCAGAATATTTTAGTTTCTTATAAAGTTTTTTTGTTTATTTTAATTGGATTTATATTGATGACTTATATGTCACAAAGTAATTAGAAACAATTTAAAAATCATAGAAATAAATTCATCAATATAAAATACCTCATTATTGGTGTGGAGGAAAAGTGGATGATTACTGATTTGATTTATGTCGACGAACAGAGACAAATCCTTAAGGTCCAGTTCATTTCCTTGACCAGGGAACATTCCTTTTTGCATATCGAAAGCAATTCGACTCGATCCAATATAATCATAGGCTTCACCGTTGAGCAAAATAAATATCACAGATTTGTCACCTAAAAGAAAAAGAATAATATCCCAATTATTACATTGAAAATGTTGAGATAAAAAATAAAAAATTTTAGAGATGAAGATTTACTGTATTACAACTTATAGGGAACTTAAACTTCAGTGACGGTAAAATAAATATGCAGAATTGATTATAAAATCAATCTCAGATAAGAAACATCATAATATCTTAAAGACACTTTTACTTCAATTTTTACAAGTTATTGGTAGTATTCATACTACGGAACTTATTCGGGATTAGGTATCGATATCGTCAGAGGAAATTATTCTTCAGCGTAGCTTAATTGGTTAGAGCCCCCGCACTATACCCTAGGGGTTAGAGCCCCCGCACACTGGATATGAGGGGGAGGTCCGTGGTTCGAGTCCCGGCGCTGAAGTCTATTTTTCTCTGTCTGTCTCCCTTTATAAATAGTAATTATAATTTGACACTTATACTGTTCACCCAACCTCTAATGAATTAGATACAAGTTACTTGTTACTCAAAGGGTTGCTTTTTAAAAAGAAAATTAACTATCAAAAAATATTTTAATAAATAATTTTAAATGTCTCAAAATCAATCATTTTTATATTATCCTTATCGCAATTTTCAAACATACCGGTATAATTTTGTGGTAGCATAGTCTTGAATACATTAGCGGCAGCCAAAAGAGTAACAATACCGGTGACAGAAGACATGGCACCTGGAGCGATACCATCAAATAAAGAGGCGACATCAAGTCTGGCAGATAAAATCAGAGTTTCTTTCTTACTTGTCCAAAAGTTACCTAACGGTAGAATAATGTTTTGTCCTCCTAAAGGATCGCAGAATTTCACTGGAGAACAAATAAACAAGATACAAATTAATTTTACTGAATATTGCAACACTTTCAGAATCTCTTAACACAGTGGTTCCCAAACTCTGATACGCGTACCAGAGTTTGGTACGCTTACGACTGTATTCATCCCTTACATACCCCAAAACCAAGAATAGAAACAGACTGTCCTGCGTTGAGGATGATTTGCGTTTAAAACTAAGCCCCAAAATTGCCCAGACATTGTTAGTTTGAGCCAATTATTGCAAGCACATCCATCCCATTAACCTGCCTAACCACATTGTTCATGTGGACTTATTCTTTCATTATGTTCTTTATGAATGTTTTTTATTTAATACAATCTTTAATAATATTCTATGTTCCATTCATGAATGTTTTTTTTAAAAATTACAATTTTTATTTAGTCCTTTTTAATTTAATTATATTCCTCAAACACCTATAATCTCTATCCAGGGGATTGAAGGTAAAAAAATATTGATACAGTACTCTGGTGTGGTACAACATAAATTTAATAAGTTAATGCATTAAAAAAAAGTGATATGCCTACCCTTTTTGAATTAATGAATAGCCCACGTTTTTGAACCTTTAAACCCCCTTTCTTCTGTAAAGACAGGTTGTTTATACAGGTTGTTCCTGTATAAACATCAGTGGTACATGAAAATGTCAAGACATATTAAGTGGTACACCACCAAAAAAGTTCAAAGAACCCTGTTCAACGCATACGATTATTCAATTATTTTGTAAAATAAAAATGTCATTTAATATGATTTCAAGTGAATATTGAGAGCCAGCGTGATCATGGGTTTATAGGCTCCTGTCCTGTCTGCTTGGCTATAAACAAATCGACTGCCACACACAATGTCATGGGTTCCATCCTGCACCATGGTGCTCTAATTTACATCTATGAATCGAGGAGGAAACACGATGAGCATTTGTAAGTGTGAGTCAAGAGCGGTACCTACAGGGTCACGGTTACATTGATGCTCAGACTTACAAAGCTCACTAATGTCCACACCCTAATTGCTTCTGCGGTACATTGTACAGTGATGTGTTAAGTAGCTCGAACTCTGCCGAGGGATTGGTAGAAATGGACTTAAGTAAAGCCTAATTGCTAGGTTCAAAAAAGTTCATATGCTAATGGTACCCATGAACATTTATATAATATTAAATTGTCAATATTTATATACATACTTCCATTGAATACGCTGTAAATATTTCTTCTGATGCACACCTCGGAATTAACAGCGGCAAACATATGATTTTTAAGATGGAGAGAACACAGACGCCGAGTTAATTGTGACGGATCAAAAGGAAGATTAAAATCGTTAAAACACTGCAAAATAATAAACATATACATTTTAGACTCAATAAATACACATTTTCAACTCTTTGAATTCCATCCTCAATGAGTTAATTTCACAGAAAATTAGTCATAATTATTTATCTTTCATTCTTCTTAAATTTCTCAATTAATAAAGAAACTTGAAAGTTACCAATTTGATACAAAGAGAAATCAGTTCAGGTAAATGAAGAACTAAAAATTTCAATTACATTTATGATTCTATAATCGTAATACATTAGAGCTAAGTTTTTACAAGTGCAATACAATTTTTATACCAAGAAATTGTATTCCTAAAATCAGACACATTTTGTGAATACATTTTTTTTTTTTTTTTAATAATAATATTTACCTTGACTATAGTTTTAATACTGGCAGAATCCTCAATTAAAACTACTGGAAACGGCCAATTTTTTAGAAGAAACGAGTTCCCATAAGGATTAACCTTGCAATCAGCTTCATTTGAATTTGGGCAAGTGCTATCAAAAGAGTAGTTGGATGGAGATTTAGGGTCAGTAGTGACTACAACGCCAGCAATTTTATCAGAATTGAGTATGTTCATTACATCTCTGAAACAAATAAATAGGCATTTCATAACATTTTGGGTAAGAAGAAAATGTGAGAGGGTTGAAAAGTAAACTAAGATGATAAAGAAAAATAATCTTAAAGTAAGACCTTGTAAAAGGATTTTTTATCAACAATAGGTTTGTTCCAACCCCCCTATTTGTACCCTCCTTTGTATCGTCCCGCGGATCGTTCCAGAATCGTTTAGGACAGGTTTTATACGCATGCGCTAACATTGTACTGTAATAAAATCATGTCAGGTTGGAACGGGTTTAGGACTGTAATTCGCACTGTAATAAAAACATTCAAGGAAACCTAACAGTTGGGGAACCTTCTTGTTGATATTTGTAACTATTGACATAACTGCGCATGTCATACATACCAGACATGGTATTGTCAGAGGATCGTTGGGACCGTACAGTGAACGGTTCGCAAATGATCCCTGCCCGGGTTGGAACAGTTTCGTGGACGGTACGAAACACTGTCACAAGTCGGCTTGGAACGGCTTTATCCATTGCGCATGCCCGTGACGCTCCCGCGGACGGTACAATGCTTGGTTGGAACAAACCTAATAATTTAACTTCAATGTATCTGAGAGACTACTTCATTCTCACCCTAAACTAAAGTCTTTAACCATTCTCCTGGAATTAAAATTTCTCTAAAAAGTGTTGAAAATGAACACTTTATAAAGATTATCAAAGAGGAAGAGGGCAGTTTAATAAGCTAGTTTCTTTGTGTACACAATATTTGTCCATCAAACCCTTAAACGCCCAGGTTTTAAAAAAATCTTAATGTTCTAAACACTTTGTGGTCTCTATGAGTACCACACTCCTAAAATAAACCCCAACCCAATTGTTATTAGTTGCGATGTTTTATCGATACCTTAATGGACATTAGAAATTATGTAAAGTCGATTTGCCACGGACATGCTCAAAAATACGAAAAATAGAGCATGTGGTACCCTCATTGTGTTCATAACCTTCCAGTTGGTTGCCAATTCTAGTGTAAACAAGTTCTACATTGTTTGGACCCAGCTTTTTTTATTATGCCTATCTTCTTCTTTGCTAGGTTATGACCACTTTTGTTACTGCCTATTACAAATTGTATTTCAATATTTTATATACACCTAACATGGTAAAAGAATGACTAATTAATTTAATTTAATCCCTGTGAGCTCAACTGAGCCACAGCAAAAGTAATCAAGTAGTGAAAATCATTGGCCTAGACTCTAAACTCTTTGTGGTAAGTATGAACACTTTTAAATGATTATGGCTTGAATGAGGGATATCAAATTTGTATATTTTTTAGGGGTCTCCTATGCACTACTAAGAACTTCAGAAATTGTTTTATCGCAATTTTTAAAAATTTTACGGAGGGCGTTTACGGTCATTTTTTTATGGTCCAGCGGCATGAACCACACAGCGTTAATTAGTTAAACTAACAAGTAAAAATATTTTTTAAAAAAAAGAAGAAAAAAAAAGCTTGATGCATTCTTTCTAGAATTAAATTCTAAACACATTTACTTTCATATACATATTGGCATCTATAGCCTGAAATAACCGACTACTTTTATCAGTAGCGTTAATGGTCAAACGAAGTAAGTACAAATATTTAAAAAGGCTTAATGCATTCGTTCTAGAATTAAATTTTAAACACATTTACTTTCATATACATACACTATACAAATATTGGCATCTATAGCCTGAAATAACCGAATACTGTTATCAGTAGGGACTATCAATATATTTAAAATGATACCATGTACAGCAGCAATAATTAAAATTGCATTCTACCAGGGATCATAATATACTATTGGGAATGGTACATATAAACTGCTTCAACGGAGTTAAAATTAACTTGTTTATATTCAATAAAGGTGTTATTAAGACATACGTAAAAATAAATTATTGAATCTAAGAATTCATTATAATAGAATCATATTGAATTTATAAAAATCATATTTCCAAAATTAATACAATGCCACTTACTCTGTAAAAGAATTTTCAAGTAAAACAACCACATATGGTCCAGCCAAACCCTGGTCGATTAATGCAGAAGCGTTCTCTTTTGAATAAACTAAATGAACCACTCCATAAGCTCCGTTAATAGACGCTGGAAAAAAATATATAAATATATATTAATTAACAAAAAACTTAATTATTATAAGAATCATAATTGCAAGTGTAGATTTACAGAAAATCTTCTTTAGACAGTTACTCCCCTTATAAAAACAGAAGTGTGATATTCCTTTGTCCCAAAGTACATTGGACTAAACATCTCTTTGCCTTAATAGTTATTTAGTCAGTCATTTATATTCTATAAAAACAAATGGGAGTAACAATCTAAAGAAGTACCCATAATGTGAGTATTATATAGCTGTTTGGTAGGCCCAAGCCATATTTTGTCAGGCTCCATGGCCACAGATTATTACTAATCATACAGAGTAAACTATATGAGTGCTAAATCAGGTTGTTAACATATAAATACGCCCATTGTATTAAATTATAAAATTGTGGTTACAATATTGTTGTTACTTTTTATTAACCTCTCTAGCCATAATTATGAAGTGGTATCACAAAATCTCAAAAACAACCAATCATTTGTATCGAAAACAATAAATATTAAAAATTATTTTAAATTTTAATGCATATCTAGATGTAATAGATTAAAATATAGAGTAACAATATTACTGATTATGACAAAGGGAATTTTATAAATAAATAAATTAATACTTACAAGATGATCCGAATTCATGAGTACCATTTAAATTTCTAAAATTCACAGCATAATTATCTATATTCTGATAAATCCATTGTTGTATTTCTTCTTTGGCAGAAACACCTGAAAATAAATATTGAGGTGAATGTTTGGATATAAATAATATAGTAATTATAGTACATAGACAAATAGTTAATCATGTAGAGGTAAAATCAATAGCTTAATCACGGAACAGTGTAGGCGAGGGGCGTACTCTACACTGATAGCGTCTAAACAGTGATAAATCTGCCAGGAATCCCAGAGAGGTGAGACATGTTTCACACTGATGATCTCATCAAGTGAATGAGTAAAGTGACCGAAGGGAGCCAGGGTAGCTGAGCGTGTTAGGGCGCTCGCTCAGCTATCAATAAATCGAGGCAACTCGAGGTCGTGGGTTCGATCCCGTGCCATGATACTCTGAATTGCATCAATGATTCGCGGACGGTGCAGGGCAAGGGACACCCTTTATGGGGACTCTTCCCCCACTCTTTGGTGTGGGTCCGACCCGTGTCATGACGATGTAATTTGTATCTATGGTTCGAGGACGGAGCAGGGCGAGGGACACCCTTTATGGGGACTCTTCCCCCACGCTTTGACGCACGCTTATATAGCTTACTAATGACCACATCATTCTTGCTTAGGCGGTACAATGTACGAATGTATGATATATGAAGTAGCTGGAACTCTCCACCACGGGGCATAAAAAGGGCCTAAGTGATGGCCTAATTGCAAGGTTCGAACAAGTGGTTTGTCCTACCCGTTCTAGTAGAAAGTACTAGACTACTACTACACCGAATCCCTCATCCTGTAATAGTCTAATCATGTGTTAATTGAGACATAAAAAAAGCTCAAATAAATAAAATGGTTAAATCAGATACACTGAAGACCCGACAATTTAGAGCTGTACTCAGGGATTGTATGCTTGATATACAGTAAAATAACAGTTAGAGTAATAAAACTTCTTCAATCATTAAATATGTAATAGAGCATTGAGGTTGAAGTAATCTTTAACATCACACACACTTAGTGAACTGTTAAGGCAAAGGGATATTAAGGCGGCTTTCACACCGAAGTAGCAAGATGCAGGTTGCATGCGTCCTAGTAACACCGGACTATCTAAGGAGTCGAGGTAATTGAACGAGAGCCTCCACACCGAAGATGCATGTGCGATGTGCATCCTGAAAGCAAGTGGCAAGTGCGACTCGAGAACCAGCCGGTCACACTTGCATCTTCGGCGTGTATGCTCGTTCAATTACCTCGACTCCTTAGATAATCCGGTGTTACTAGGACACATGCAACCTGCGACTTACTACTTCAGTGTGAAAGCCGCCTAACACTTACATAAAGTAAGGATGATATCCATTTGCGTAACAGAAAAATGTCATCTCTCTTGTGTGTAAAAGTGATAATATAATAATAATAATAATAATAATTCTCCGACTGTTACAATGATTTAACATTGTCTAGTTTGGTCAAACTTAGAACTAAAAAAACATGATCTACATTAGTTTAAACAACTGTTGGATATTTCTATATTAAAAGTGATAAGTCAACGGCACCGTTAAGGTTGACATGTTCATGGCAGATCAAGGCCCGGGAACGTAGTCTCCTCACTACTTTTCCATAATTTTCTAATGCCAAGCTTTTTCAGACAGCCTGAAAGAGCCTTGTCTTACATTTCTTTTCATGTTTTGTTTTACACTCCCCTAGCTTGTTTCATTCAAAGTAGATTTTTGCTGTACTTTTTTACTTAAGCAATACGAGCTAATTCAACCGAAGGTTGATAAGCAGGGCGTAAAAACCATAACTTAACCCTCTTAACTGGTGTAACAGGTTGATTTTAAAAGAAATTGACATCTTAGTATGGCAAAAACAATTATATAAATAATAAAATAAGCATTAGGTTTGTTCCAACCACCAGTTTCGAATTAGTCCGAGATCGACGTAATGCGCATGTGCGGTCATTGCATCAGTTGGCAATTGATTGGTGATTTCTTTTTGATGGAACGCATCTGAACTCGAACCAAACTGTTTGATGTGGTAGATTTTAGCACTGCTATCAGAACAACTTATTAAGTTGATCGTTTACTTCTACCTCTACCTTTAGCTGTGGTGATTTTGCTTTCCTGTGCTATCAAAAATACCTGAACTTATTAAATATTAAAGATATGGACGAGTCAATAGTTGATGAAGGTTGCCAGTCGCTTAAATAAGGGCCAGATTTAGGCCTAGGCGGCCGCCTAGGGAATCGCACGAGTGGGAGCCATACCACGAAGATTTCATTTTATAATGCTAATTAACTTCTGTAAGCTCAAAAGTTGGAAGTAAAACCTACATACTCAAAGAGAATATGACGAAAACACATACAAACATTTTTAGAAATGTTCATTTGATACATGAATTCACGATTCCAATTTGATTTGGGCAATTTACAATTTTCGGGCTTAGGTACTGTGGTGAGCCAGTTTTAGCAGTCATGGTACACACGTACTTTTATTGATATAATCCTAAATGCTTTTTTGTTTTAAAGAACAATATTAATCCTTAGTCCAGTTAACAAAAGAAAAATTGCGGAAATAAATGAGATTGTTTCGATACATGGCATAGTTGTTTGAAAATGGAATATCATAAGTATATCTTGGAAAATAGGTCCAATTTTTATTTATTATTATTTTTATTTATTTTTTTTTCACAAATATCTAGAAAATGTCAATACATGCACAAAAATGTATCATCGCTTTCGTACAAAAACATTTTAGTGAGTAAGAAGAGTTGAATCGCAAAGGTATATATGAAAGAGAAAGGAGAATAATAGGCATGCAAAACCAAAACAATGAAGCGGAAGGTTACGTTTCTGTTCACCCAAACTACTAAACCATGCCGCCGATCGCTGACTGCTCTTACTGGTTCAAAACAAATCCGTGATTCAATCAGAGCCTAGTTGGAACAACCGACTAACAGTCAAAGTTTGAGTTTGGGCTTCGTTGGAACGCCCTGTTCCTAATGAGCATGCGTCAGACAGTTTCAAACTAGTTTGAAGTGTGGTTTGAACAAACCTACTATGTTTATCTGGTAAATCTAGAGTTTACCAAGTAGGTTAGATAAGGGGGTTTAAACACTTCAAACTGAACCAGAAACACATTTAATTTTTTTTAAGGTAGGGTAAATCTCTTGTATAATCAATACTTTATCGAAAGCCAATTCTCTTAAAAGTAAATAGATACCCCTCGAGTCTACTTTTCAATTGATCCAATACCTCACCCATAGTTGATATATGTTATATGTCCCAATATTATGGACCATCTTACACACAGCTTATGCATTCACTTACCTACTATGATTACATGTAATTAGAGCAATCTTAACTATAATTGATCTTTATTGAAATTTAGATGGATAACGGTTGGAAAATTATGTCCAAATAGCTAAAACTTTGATAACACAAAATGACACTTACCTTCGAAGTGAAATAACACGAATTCAACTATAAGAATTCAAAAATAAAAACCAAATTATTAATTTCTAACACGTTATATGAAGATTTTCTTTCTTAAGAAAATGCACGTAAGAATAATTGTAAAAGAGCACTTAGAAAACGAAGAATTTTAAACATGAAGAAAACTATCGAATACACATAAAGTACGGTATTAAACGAAAATTCAATTATATATTAGCTCTACCGACAAAACTAAAACATTTTTAAGTAAACATCAGATTTCATAACATAGAATATAAATCAAAATATTAATTAACAAGTAAAAAAAAAAAAAAAAATCTAATAAACAACTCTTTATACGATTCATAAAATAAAAACTTACCCGCTATTAAAATGGATCCTATTAGTAAAATATATATATTAGACATTGTATAAAATCCTGAGATGATATTAAATAAGAAATAAAAAGAAAGATAATAAGTAATTCTTTGACACAAAAACAATCATAGGGGAACCCGGATAAATCTCGTACTCGTAGGAAAAGGAAAACTGAATAAATCTGTGCAGTGCAAGTAAACCCAGGTTTATGTTTTGTATTGATGTTTGGCGGTATTGCATATACGAAAGTACCTACTTATTTTCTTGTAAATTGTAAAAAAAACTAGCCTTTATAAATGAAAAAATGCTTAATAATTTGCCAATATATAGTTGTTGTTGTTTTTGCAAAAATTAGTTTTGACGTCTGAGCCTTCCATAAAAATATAGAAGCCATTTCGTAAAAATAATAATGATGAAAAACAATTTTGTTAAAGGTCACTCTATTTTTATTTTATCGTAATCATTTTCGCTAAAAATATACTGACATTTTAATACATAAAACAAAGAGTTATATATTATTTGAGTCATATATTATTTCTTAATGTATAGACGCCCTTGCTTAATGTAGGAAGCGACATGGGTCGTACTAGCTGTTCCAAAACTAAGATCTTTGTTTAGATTTCAAGTTAAATTAATGGTATTGGCAAAACTAACGACAGATATGGCATTCTTTCCTCATTTTTGCTCTTACAATAAATATGGTATCACAGAGAGCTACACTGTATTAGGGAGTTAGGATTGTGTAGGAGCTAACCAACTTGGCACTTTTATAGAAAAGGGCCCCCCACTTTTTACTTCCTCACATAAAGAGAAAGTATTGTGATGGCGCGAAAAACGATTTTGAGATTTTAATGGATTTACACGTTTTGAGGTCCCCTGAGTCCAAAATAGTGGTTTTTTGTCTGTGCAGACGCTGGGAGGCTAAACTACTGGGCCGATTTTGACGAAATTTGGTATACACGTTCAGAAAAAGCATACCCCGAGGAGAAATCGAGAAATGAATTTTAGCCCCAAATCTGGGGGCGGGGCGCTGGCCCCCGAAAACTCTGAAAAAACTTGAAAAAAAAGTATTTCTCGAAAACGGTTCCGACGATTTTGATTAAAAAATTCTAAAATGTAGTCCATTTAAATACGAATCTAACGATATAAGCCGTTTTCCCGGAAAAAATCTAGTTCCTGAGAAAACAACTTTGAACACGGCGGGAGAGAGGCCGGGTTCGATTCCCCGCCGAGGAGAAGTTATTTTTATGATATATTTTGATAAAATGTTCAATAATAATTAAATTTACCAACGAAAACGAATAAATGGAACACTGGGTCAAGTTATTAAGAGCTCGTAAATGAGAAAATTTGTCTGAGTTGTCTCTGACCGATTTTTACTTTCTCATATAAAGAGAAAGTATTGTGATAGCGCAAAAATTCGATTTTGATGGATTTACACGTTATGAGGTCCCCTGAGTACAAAAAAGTGGTTTTTACAAAATGTCTGTCTGTCTGTGCAGACGCTGGGAGGCTATACTACTGGGCCGATTTTGACAAAATTTGGTATACACGTTCAGAAAATGCATACCCCGAGGCGAAATCGAGAAATGAATTTATCCCCGAATCTGGGGGCGCTGGCCCCCGAAAACTGAAAAAACATGGAAAAAAAATATTTCTCGACAACGGTTCCGACGATTTTGATTAAAAAATTCTAAAATGTAGTCCATTTAAATACGAATCTAACGATATAATCCTTTTTCCTGGGAAAAATCTAGTTCCTGAGAAAATAGCTTAAAACACGGAGGGAGAGAGCCCGGGTTCGATTCCCCGCCCGGGAGAAGTTATTTTTATGATAAGTTTTAATAAAATGTTCAATAATATTTTAATGTAGCTATGAAAACTAATAAATGGAAAACACTGGGCTAAGTAATTATGAACTTGTATATGAGAAAGTTTGTCTGAGTTGTCTCGGACTGATTTTTTTAATCTAATATACTTTCGGACAACTGAATTATAATGAATGTTATTTATTCATTATGTGACGGTTTGTTTCTAATCCTACTCTTTCCCAGTTATAACTTTAAACTTCTAAATGCATTTTTAGCCAATATATTTACATTTATTCATGCCATTCATGGGTCACTAACATTATTTATTTTTTTATTTTTTTACTAAAATATTTAACATTATTATTTATTTTGTTGTTTTTAATGTTTATTGTGTAATGTATTGGATTAGAACATTTTAAGTAAAAAATAATCCAAGATTTGATGTCATTATAAAAATAAATGTTATTTTGTTTTTTCAAAGTTTATTACTTAATTTTTATATACATATCATCTCTAAAAAATGTAATAAACCTTGAAATAATAAAATTATTAACATTTTTTTTTTTTTTTAAATGGCATGAATAGAAAGTAATAAAAAGGACAAGCAGTGCTATCTAGTAGAGGCTAAGGTACTAATCTAGTTCCGAGGCAAACGGCTAGATGACGCCACCATCAATGCTACCCGTTTGGCGCCGAAATGGCAGGTCTATATTATACAGGGTGATGCAAAAGTCCCCCCCCCCCCCCTTAACTTTTGAACGGTTTGAGATAAACTAATGAAACTTGGGGGATCTATACCATGTATAGGGAAGTTTGTTTTCATGCAATCGCGCACAAGGGGCAACCACCCACTTTGCCCTCAAGCCACCCAACTTCATAATTTCAAATTGGAGTATAATATATTTTTGAGAGCATATTTGGATTCTACGGCGAAAAAGAATAAAATTTTACTTGTTACTATTTTTTCTATCTCCATTATTTTGCCCTCTATAGGGGGGCAAAGATATAAAAAAAAAAAAAATAAAAAAAACCAACGAACAAAATAACCCTTCCAAAAATAGTAAAAAAACCCCACTTATATCGATATAAAATCTAAATGGTTTGAAATAAAGTAATGAAACTTGGGAGATCTGTACCATGTAAAAGGAAGTGTGTCTTCATTCATTCGCGTACTAAGGGCAACACCCCAATTTGCCTCCAGGCACTGAAATTTACCATTTTTATAGTTTAGCCCTATATAAGGGGCAAAATATTGGAAATTTAAAAAAATAGTTAGAAATAAAATATTCTTATTTTTCACCATAAAATCCAAATCTGCTCTCAAAAATATACACTCCTATTTGAAATTTCGAAGGTGAATGGCCTGGGGGCAAAATGGGGGGTTGCCCCTACTGCGCAATGGCATAAAAGATGGAAAGAATAGGAACAGGGAGTTAGGAAGATATAGGAGGTGTTCAATTAAGTTTGCCCGCTCTCGTTAGGTATAGTATCTCCCACTACTGTGCTTGGTAGGGCCTACCCACCCCTGCCCTCCCGATTGGCTACCTACTACGTCTCACTCTCTTCGCTTCTCGCTATGCAAGCAATTTTTTAAACTTTTTTTACATTTTAAAAACGATTCTGGTTGTACCATCTTGATGAATTTAGTAGTTTTTTTTAATACTTTAAGTGTCACTTTCTTAGGGACATAATGAAAGGTTATGCTTAGGTTAGGTCGAAATGTACAAATCTTAACCTTAACTAACCATCAGGATGCCTAGATTTGGTATGGTGGGGGTAGCGGTAGAATAGTAGGAAATTGCTCTGACGTAACGTAAGACCCCCCCACTCCCTAACCACCTTATAAATATGAGTACAAAACAACTTTTACCTTATATCTATCTTTTTACATCTGCTCTCTCATAAACTAAAAAAATCAGTCCGAGACAACTCAGACAAATTTTCTAATATACAAGTTCATATAATCACTTAGCCAATGTTTTCCATTAATAAGTTTTCGTAAGTACGCTTAATTATTATCGAAAATTATATAAAAATTTACCATAAAAATAACTTACAGACAGACAGACATTTTTTAAAGACAACTTGTTTGGACTCAGGGGACCTCAAAACGTGTAAATCTATCAAAATCGAATTTTCGCGCCATCACAATACTTTCTCTTTATATAAGAAAGCAAAAATTAATTAAATAATAAATTGAAAAACACATGTCATTACATAGATTAGATACATTAGATAGATACATTATTCTATAGACAATATATGAAACAGTACAAGAAACATTGGGGGTGGGGGGATAGTAAAACAATTGGGCAAAACCACAACTTTTTATTAACTTTTTTCAATCAAATATGGTATTATGCTAAAACACAATACCCCCCCCCCCCCCCCCAATGTTTCTTGTACCCCCTCGGTCACATATATTGTAATTCTCTAGAATAATGTCAGAAAAAAATCACAAAACATTTCTTATATAGCTGAAAAAGCAATTGAAATATACAAAGACTCAATATTTAATTTCTTATTTTTCAATTTTCTTAAAAAAGTAAGGTCAGCAGATTTTTTTTTACTTCAGCTTCGTTTTCTTCATTGTTTGAAGATATTAAAACGCCCAATAATGTATTTTTTTTTTATTTGCGAAAAATTGGGTCGAAAAACCCCAAAAACACAATTTTTCCGAACAGTTTAAGAAAACTGTACTTAGAGGAGAAATTTTGACTTCGGATTCAGCACACAAAAATACTTTAGAAAATGACATTTTTATTTGAGGCTTTTTTGCAGAACAGTGTAATAAACGACGCCGGGGTTGCACGGGTATAGGGAGTTGCTTACAGTGACGGATTAAGGCCTAGGCCAATAAGGCCAATGCGTAGGGCCCGCAGCAGACAGGGGCCCGGAAAAAAAGAAGAAAAAAAAAACTAGGGGAATGAGAATACTCAATTGTAAAAAATGAAACGATGTTTACAAAAATTATAAGAAATAATAAAGATCAGATAAGAAGTGGCTAATGTATAGTGCTTAAATTTCCAACTTATATTCTCATATAAACAATCTGCATTTGAAGAGGGTTTCTAGGATTGGAAAAATGCCCCTATCAGAGTAAACATACATAAAAATTCAAAAGATCATATTAACTCTGTCAAAATATTTATACAAAGAAACATATCTGAAGGGCGCATTGATACTGATATAGAAAAAGACTCAGAGGCGTAGCTATGGCATTGGGGGCCCCCCGCGAGATCTCTTTGGGGGCCCCTCACCCCAAAGAAAATTGATGAGCAAAACAAAAAAAGGATTTGCGTGTTCAGAACTGAATGGCCCCTATGAAATTTTGTTATACTCTAAAGGGGCCCCTACCGATGTTGATACGAGGTTTCTTTTTTGTTTTCTGGATTTGGGGGCCCCCTGGCACTGGGGCCCCGCCCGCATTGCGGCCCCGTGCGGGCCCATAGTTACGCCACTGAGAAAAAGCCTATAATGAGGAAGGTTTTGCAGAGAGTAGTGGCAACAATAAAATTTGTATCAAAATGTGGTCTTGCGATCAGGGGAGCTAGGGAGGAATTTAATACGTCTGTTTCAGTTGGTAACTACATTACCGCTTTAGAATATTTAAGTGAATTTGACGATTTTGTTGCAGAAAATTTTTCGACGAATCATTCAAATTATGGGCAAGGAACTTCTGAAGTCTTTACCAAACGAAGTTATAAGTGCAAAATATTTTTCTATAATTGTCCATTCGACGCCTGATGTTACTCATGTCGACCAACTGACATTTATTATAAGATATTTAAACAAATAACAAATACGGAGAGCCAGTGGAAATTTTATTTGGATTTTTACCAATATATTCTCATACAGGAGAGGCTATTGTAGAAGTGATTTTGAAGACCCAAGAACAATTAGGAAATGATAGGACCAACTGCCGGGCTTATTCTTTGAATCTAATTGGAAACAGCGCAGCAAAAGATTCTGCTGCGCTGTTTCCATGCAATGAGTAGAATATTTTAATATCATAGAAAATATTTTTAGTCTTCAGTCGCTCAAAAAACAATTTTCAAGCAGTAATAGACACTTAAATGTAAAAAAATTGTGTGACACTATACTGTTAATAATATTCGAACAATTATCTTCATATACTGTATCAGGATACACTAAAAATTTAAATAATTATACAAAAATGACATCGACATGATCGAAATGGACGATGAATTTATTCAGTTTTTCTCTATTATTAAAGACGAAAATTTAAGCAACCCTCTTGAAATGCTTTGTTTTATTAATAAAAATAAAATATCAATTTTGCCTATCATATAAATTTTATTAAGAATATATTTAACACTCCTCATTAGTAATGCTTCAGGAGAGCGATATTTTTAGGGTTTCGAGGTCGTCCTAGAAACCCTTATGCTTCTGGTATAGTTCGTCCGCCCGACCGTCGCATCTTGGAGTATATCTCCCGACCTACTGAAGCTATGGACTTGAAATTTGGTATAAGTTAAACTTTTTTGCCCAAAAACAGAAAATCTATTGCGGACTAAAGGTAAATTTTCCAAGACCTAACTCCAGCGATAGACGCTCAACGCGACATGCCAACTCAGAAGAGGAGTCCTCAGCGACTATCGCTGGAATCGCTTTTAGGAAAATAAAGCTTTTTTAACCCTCAAAATTTCTGCGATCTGCGATCAATTGCGAATAAATCGCAATATTTTATATTTTTTGTAATTTTCAAGTTAGGTATCATTTCAAAGGTACTGAGATGTAGATCACAAATATATATCGTGTTTCCTAAATAGCGGCCATTTTACCCCCCGAAAAAATTAAAACGAAACTCAAAAAAAAGTCCCCTCTTCTACCGGGATTAGGACAGGTCCTAAAACTAAGGCAAAAATACAAAAATATGCATCTCTGTGGTCCAATGATATTTCCGAGAGTTGATATAAAAAGTCAAATTTTAAAAAGTGTAGGTGGCCGTAACTCATCAAGAGCCCTAATATTTTATTATTCGAAAATTTGAAGTTGGGTATCATTTTAACCCAACTTCGAATAAGGATAATATATGTACACCTTGCTTCTTAAAAGTGAACTTTTTATACATATTTTCGTTTAAAAATAATAATAATGTACTTATGAATTCTTATGACCAAAGAAACCCTTTTCGTAACTTTCTGGCAAGTACTTGACGGGATTATTTTCTGTATGATAAAGAGTAAAATCAAGGAAATCAATTAGCCCTAGAAAAACTGAGTAACTTATCATTATTTTACATCGAAAATGATGAAATGAATAAGCCTACGATTTAACAATAGACAAATTTGAAACTCTATAAAGCACCTAGGACCTAGCCAAATTTGTTAAATAGTTAGTGGATAATACATTTGTTAATTAAAAATTAAAATTAATGTGAAATTCTTTAACTGACAACATCCAAATGTGTCAAGGGTCAGTGGAGGGGGGGAGGGGGGCCCGGAATTGACCTTTGGCCTAGGGCCTGGCAAGACCTTAATCCGTCACTGGTTGCTTAGTAGGGATGTAGTAAGGGTCTTACGTTACGTCACACATTGTGTAGGTTCCTGGCTTCAGGTAAAGAGCCCTCTGGTGTCGGGCTTTTAAAATAGCGTGTTCTGAGAACGGCGAAAATTTCTAGGTGTAAGGGTTTAAAGAAGGCCAACATGAACTGTATTTATTGAGACTGTATATGAACTATTGAGACAAATATATATTTTTTGGTACTAAAGATTTTGGTATTAAAAATTATTATTGCTCTCTGTTTTCAACAGACATACTGGCGCTCCTCGCAGTGGCGGCGCCAGGAGTGGCGGCCACCTCTAACCACCTCTTTAGTAACAAGTCAAAAAAACACGCAGCAAAAGTTCAAAGTGTCAGCAAAATAACAAACAGGCTGCCAAATTTTAAGAAAAAGTTACTATATCTCAGGTTATGAACTCTCCCACATTGTTCATTTTTGTATATTTAAGCGTAATATTCTGCTAAATATTTATATGTTTTTTGAAAATACCTTTAAAAATTATAATAATAAAACTAATATTATTATTTTACAGTGATTATTTTTTAAAAAATCGCTAAAAATTGAGATAAAAAACAGCTGTTAATAAAAAAGTGGAAACACTGATGGTTTTGTCTTTGTTTTGTTTCAACTTTCGAGTCATTACACTTACTCAAACTTTCGAGTCATCCATTAGATTTTTACAATTTTCATTGCTTTAAATCTTTTATCTATCAAAAAAGATAATTTAATAGTTTTCTGTTATTAGGTTTGTTCCAACCACTCTTCAAACTGATTCGGAACTGGTGGTTGGAATAAACCTATTATTTTGATAAATTTGTTAATTAGGTTTTTGAAGTTTAAATAAAAATATGGATGATAATGTTGTGCAAGACGTTTGTGATAACACGCCACCCGAAATTGCAAATATTGCGACATCATACAAGGAAAGTTTATTGCGCCCTCTAAATCAGGAACTAAAATCTTTAGTGTAATTTTTCTGCCGTTTGTAGATAAAATATTGTATGTAACTATGCAGCGAAGGAAACATTCCTGACTCGTTTAAAGATTACCTGCTTCGGTTACACCTCAGCAGGTAATTAACGTTTTCCTGCCTCGGCTTCGCCTCGTCAGTCAAAATGTAATTTTCTTGACTTGGCTTCGCCTCGTCAGTAAAGTAGTAAATTTCCTGCCTCGGCTTCGCCTCAGCAGTAAATTTGTTTGGGCTATTCTCGCCTTCGGCTCGGAACTAAAACTTAAAAAACTAGCCAGCAAAATTCCATTTTGCTGCCTAGTGACATAAATAACTATTCTTATAAATGTTTATTTACTTCCAGAAGTTTTGTTTGATTACATTAAGTTAGATTGTTTTGTTATGTTTGTTTACTTTAAAGTTAACTTGATTAACTTTTTTACAAATAATGATTTTATATTTGTTTTAATAATTGGTTATATTAATTATTTGTAGGAGTTTAAAACATGAAAATAATTTGTATTTACTTTTTTATCTCTAAACTATTGAAAATAAGAAAAAAAGAGTAAATTTTTAAACTCTGAGTGTCCGCCATTTTGGAACGGGAGTAGATAGAAAGCTCGGGTTTGCGGCAAATGTTTTCTTTTTCTAAAGGTGGCCACAGACGTCGTTCTTTATTGGCAGTTTTAACCGTACAGGTAAAACCGTACCGGTAAAACGGTCGGTGTGTGGCTAAAAACCGTCCTTCTTGCCGGCGTTCAAAAATATCTGCTGAAGCTTGATTTTAACCGTCCGTTTTGAACGTGTCGTTCAAGTCGGCTCGTGTGTGGGAATCCGCAGTCAAAAAGGACGGTTTTTATCAGTGTCGACTTTGTCCTCGATTAACCGAAAGCGATTAAGTATGAATAATTTTGTTGTTGATTTCACAATGACCGACCTAAGGATTTATAACAAACAATTCATAATTGATTTTATTAAATTCTATAGAAGCTATCCGTGTCTTTGGAAAGTAAGTGTAGATATGGTCGTTGTTCGTGTTTACCCGTACAGTTTTACCCTTGCGGTTAAAACTGCCAAAAAAGAACGACATCTGTGGCTACCTGCTACCTTCGTTCTTCGTGTTTACCCGTACGGTTTTACCCGCACGGTTAAAACTGCCAAAAAAGAACGACGTCTGTAGCCACCTTAAGACCTTTTCAAAAATGGGTCTCTTTATGGGTGTCCTAATTTAAAATTGCAAAGTTTAATCCAATATGGCGGCAACCAATATGGCGGAAAAAATATTACTCACTAAAAAAGTAGTTTTTTTATAAATGATAAAGATAAAGATATACCCGCAAATATCTCAATCATAGCCGCAGATAATAAGCCGTTTCCGAAATTGTTAATCATCCTGTATAAAGAATGACGTTTATCGATATAATACATTCTATTATCATTATCAGTTATCTAAAAGCAAATAAAGCTTTTACTTGCTTTTTCTTAACTGTTCCCTCAAATATTAGGTAAGATCTATAACTAAATCTCCAACTGGCTAAAATACAATTGGTTGGCTAATTTACAAAAAAAAAAAAAAATGTATGTCTTAAGAAGAAGCTAACTTCCTAATTTTAAGGTTCTAGTGAATTGGTTCTGGAAATATAAATAGAAATACTTAAAGGCCGATTTACACGTATTAAGTTGTTAAGTGATTAACTAAATTTTAAGTGACTTAATTTTTAGAAAGCGTTTACACGTATTCACATTTAATATTTAGTTAAGCTGTTTAGTTGACTAATAATAGACGCTGAACAACGTGTTCAAGTCATAAATACTGTCTTAAAAATGATTTTAAATGAGATTTTGGACGAAATAAAGTATGTATTTGTAAATAATATATCATTTTTGTCGAATAAAACTTTTTTAAATAATATATATACAAAGATCTGCAAAGCTATAAGCGAGGTTCCACCAACTTGAGCATTTAATTAAATTGCACATGTCCAGTGATTAGCCACGCCCACCTACTAAACAGAAAAATTTCTATTCTACTTGTTTAGTTGCACGCAAAATTTTAACTTGCAACTTATTACTAAATTCACTGTTTACATGCATTAAGTCACTTAAAATTTAGTTAATTACTTAACAACTTAATCCGTGTAAATCGGCCTTAACTCAGACCCGCAGGCATTGCAGTTCTCTTACTTCCCGCTTCTAGCAGCACTTGTGAGCTCCAATGTTAAAGCCACTTGTTTTTGTTTATACCGTCGCTCCCTCTACCCTCTACCAGTTTTAAGCTCTTCCGTTCGATACCGTAATATAAACTGAGATATTATGTGTAGTTTTGCCAGTTAGGGTTTCGATTATAATATCTTACCTAATATTTAGGGGAACGCTTAAAGGGAAAGCAAGTAAAAAGAGTTATTTGCGGTTAAGCGTTAGCAAGATGAAAGCCTATCGAACGATATCCGAAGGTGACTAGACTGTTACAGATACCAGTTGATTCCGTGGTTTTATCTATGTAAGTTCGTAATTTAAAATTGGATCTCGTTTTGTTTATGTTTTTACTTCGTAAATTAACTGTGCATTTGTTTCTCGAGTACTCAGGTGAGTCCCCAATCATAAATTGGTAATTAAGAATGTTTTCTGTTAATACGTCTGTTACCCTTTGTCAGGTACGACTGTTTATCAAACTACCTAATTAATTATATTATGTTTCGGCATATTGACTTTAAGGGCGTACGCTAAACACGTCAAGTTCCCCTGTTATTTCTGTAGTTATAACGTTAAAGACATTTTTAAGGTGACAGTCAACAGATTCGCCGCACTTTCTCAATCTTGGTACACCATCTTTCCGGTGTAAAAAAGGATTTATTTACAGACCTTCTCTGTCTATTTATAATAATACCGACGTATATTCGTTCAAGTTAAAAAAATAATGAAAGCCTTCAAAGAATGGGGTTGCAAATGGAGTTGATAACAAGTGTATTATAAAATCCACCGCTCTCAAACACACTAAGTAAATAAGTACTAGTGATAGTTGTTATCATGGGAGGTATACGATAAATCTTACGATAAAATCTGTTAAAACTAAAACTACAAGTTAACTTTTAACACTACAAAGAATGAGTTTGCAAACGGAGTTGATAACAACAGTATAATCAAATCCACCGCCTCTCAAACAGAATAGGTAAATAATTGCTAGTGATAGTTGTTATCATGGGGGATATACGATAAAATCTGTTAAAACTAAAATTACATGTTAACTTTTAAAACTAAAGTCTGTCCCAAAGTAGAGTTAGTGCGTTGACAGCATGGGAAATCGAGTGACACAGATTGGCCAACCTCTCTGAGGGAAAATATTAAAGCCACTAGGTTTGTGGTTAGGGGGCCTCTCCCCTCCACTTTGCCTAGTTGGCCCGACCTTTTTTCCGGGAAAATCTTGAGCTCTCATTGGCTCCCCACCCCATTTGCTAGTTTTTCCCACGCTGTCAACGCACTAACTCTACTTTGGCACAGACTGTAGGTACTTGTTAAATCTGCATTATTTGGCCTACCTATTGGCCACCTACGCTTGCATGTAATGAGTTGTGACTTTGACAACACGGGAAAATCCAAACAATTAGGGTGGGGAGCCAATGAGAGGTTAGGATTTTGAATTCTAGAAGGTTTGGCCAACTAGGCAAACAAAAATGTCACTGGCACCACCCCTCCCACAGGCCTAGTGACTTTATTTTTTTCCTCCTTTATGTTGGCCAATCTGATTGTCAAAAGTCACAACTCGTAAGGAGCATACTGTAATTGTCCGATTTAAAATGTATATATCCGATGTAAATGTATAATTTTAATATAAAAAGTAAGTACAGTTTAGTACACATTTAAACACAATTAATAAATCAAGATGAGACTGTTGAGAATCGCTTGGCGGCACAATTTTTAGAGATGAGGTTCGTTCCAACCACACTTCAAACTACTTTGAAACTGTCGGACCAAAATTGAATGCCTGTTACTAATGTGCATGCGTCGGACAGTTTCAAACTAGTTTGAAGTGTGGTTGGAACAAACCTATTATATCCCTTTGTCAAACAGTACATTTGTATGATTTAAACATTTGAGAAATTACATAATATGTATGATTTGTTCATAGGATAGTTGATATCCCTTTGTCAAAAAAATACGTTGGTGTGAGGCCACCCCCATCTTTTCTCTAAACCGCCTCATATTCTCCAGTTTTACCAAAATTAAAAACTAGTTACATGTTTAAAGGGTTATGTCCGTCAGTATTTATTAAATTAATTACATAATAAATAAATTAGCTTATATGACTTTAGTCATACGACTATGAGTTTGATTACTTTATTTAAAGGAGAAAGAGGCCACCCCCATCTTTTCTCTAAACCGCCTCATATTCTCCAGTTTTACCAAAATTGAAAACTAGTTACATGTTTAAAGGGTTATGTCAGTCAGTATTTATTAAATTAATTACATAATAAATAAATTAGCTTATATGACTTTAGTCATACGACTATGAGTTTGATTACTTTACTTAAAGGAGAAAGAAGGGTCGTTTTCTTTTAAGTCTACGCCTTGGTCGTCTAGGAGGAGGGTTTTCAATGAGATGTTGCATGATTTATGTATGTAAAGAAATTTGTAAAAAAAACACATATCAAGTCAATTTTGATTGAAGTTTTAGGCATGAATATGACCAGCATGAGTTGGTTGAAATATAGCCAAATGATTGGCTATATTCTTAGATTGTTACTCTAGATTGTTACTCCCCTTCAAAAAAAAATAAAGGGGAGTAACAATCTAAAGAAGGTGTACGGAATGTTCTTCTTTATACTGTTACTCCCCATATACAAACAGAAGTGTGATATTCCTTTGTCCCTAAGTACATTGGACTATACGTCCCTTTGTCTTAATAATTATTTAGTTAGTCATTTATATTCTAGAAAAAAATGTAGGGGAGTAACAATCTAAAGAAATACCGCCAAATGTTAATAACCTAGACATTTTTGAAATTTTTAACCCTAACACCACCCAAACAAACTGAAGACTACATGATGATAGGGACAAATTTTTAGCAAACTATTGATATCTATAGCTATAAGATATGTTATCACTTGCTCTTTCAAGTGCTGATTTATGAAGTTAGTTAATAATATGAATTGACACAAAACAAATTTAAAAAATAAATAAATAAATAAAGAAGAACATAACTCAACTGAAAGGAACTGTTATGCCTCTGTTTGAATGGACATTTATCAATTGTTGGTTATCGACAAAGCTCTTAAGACATTTTAAGAAGCTGTGAGTCAAGGAAGCTGGGATAGGATGAAGTAAAAAAATAAAAACTTAAAGTGGTTATAGCAAAAATAGTTGAAAGACCCGATGGATTGAAAGTTATAGACATTAGGTAGTACTGAAAAGAAGAAAGCTTGATTGGTAGCCCGAGGTTTCATGCAACTTGCAGATCTAGAACTAGATGAGATTGTATATTGGCCTGTGGTAAAATTGACTCCAGTTAGAATTTTGCTGTCATTAGCTTTGACTCAAGATTTTAGATGCTACAACTTGATGTGGGAACTGCTTTTCTTAATGGCTATATCAAGGAAGACGTTTATATGGAGCTACTGGAAGGAGTTCTGACAAAGTAATCCAGGCTCTGTTTGTATATTGATAAGATATCTCTATATAGATAACACCAGTCTCTTAAATACTGGAACCAATAGTTTTTAAGGTCATTAAACAACTGATGCTTCTATGTCAACAAAGAAAATACTCTACATCTCATTGTTTATGTTGATGATGTACTAATTTTTAGCACATACCAAGGACTTAGTAAACATCTTGAATATCAGCTGTCAGAAAGATTTGACATGAAAAGAGAAAGGACAGACATTTATTAGAACTGAAATAAAGATATGTAAGGATAAAATAGGGATGAGCCAATCATAATCTATGGACAAACTATGGAACAATGGATCTATCTATAGAACAACAGAAATACGAGATGGAGAACTGTAAGCCAAGTAAGATACAATGAGAAAGTAAATCTGAAGAAGAACCAGGTGACCTCATAGATTCATTCCGTAGATTGGTTATGGGCACTTCTTTGGATTGTTACTCCCCTTTAAAAACAAACACTGGGGAGTAACAATCTAAAGAAGGTGGACGGAATGTTCTTCTTTAGACTGTTACTCCCCTTATAAAAACAGAAGTGGGATATTCCTTTGTCCCATAGTACGTTGGACTAAACATCCTTTTATCTTAATAGTTATTTAGTCAAAGTAATTTTTATTCTAAAACAACATAGGGTAGTAACAATCTAAAGAAGTACCTGGTTATGTACATCAGAACTTTTCCGGACATCTGTCCAGCTTTGAGTTTTTACGATCAGTTCCAATCCTAACCTAGGAAATACTACTGGAATGGACTAAAGAAGGTTTTAAGGTATGCTTTAGCAGCATACTACAGAATCTAGGAAAAGTGAATTTAACAAATAAATATACACAAGCTAAATTGGTTTAGCCAATTGAAATGAATACTAATTTAAGTAGAACCAGAAGAAATCTATTCAACATCCATCTGCAAAATATCATTAAATAAAATAGTTTTACAAAAACCAAGAATGCTTTGTGGAACAAAATCAGAAGTGGATCGTTGAATCAACTTCTGTTATTACAAATTCTCAACTTTTGCTTAAAAATCAAATTTAGAATATTTATACAGTAGAACCTCGCTTAGACGACCCTCAATAACACGACAACCTCAATTACAAGTGCAATTTTCAAATCCCCTTGAGATTGCCATAACACATAATGTTAAATTAACCTCTATAACGTGACTATCATTATCCAAACAATCTCCATAACACGGATTTTTTCTAATTCACAACGTAACTCAGAACCTCTATAACAAGTCATTTTGAGAAGTCAACCTCTATAACACGACTCTGTACAGGAATGGGTCGACCTTGAACAAGTCTAGACTTGAAAACCCCGCCCTCGAACCTCGATAACACAACTGAGAGCCAAAATAACCTTGATAACACGACCCTCAACAAAAAGAGCACCTCAATAACAAGACTGTTTCCCCAATCCCCTTGAGACACTTCTTATCGAGGTTCTACTGTATATAAACTTACCATTCATCTCCTAGAAGCTTATAGCTTAAATCTGGACATCAGGCTTGAGCTATTTAAAATTTACAATTGAAGGTATTGCAGTGGTTCCCAACCCGTTGAAGACTGCGGACCACTTAGCCTGAAATTGTATCATGTACGACCCCCCCCCCTCCTATTGGTAAAATATTACCAATGTATGTTGAAACGACAATTTTGTTGTTCTTTTTTCAGTGTGACGTTTGTTCACGAATTTGTTTGACAAGCTGAGGGATTTTTTGGAGTTAGGCTCCTGCTTAGAGCTAATCTTCAATCACTGCTTGTGCTTAGCCTGCGTTCCTTTGTTTGTTTTATAAACAATAAAGTCGAGAATCACTGCTCACACAAAAATGTTGTCGAAAACAACATGAGATATCGCAAGGCTACTTGCCCAATGTTTGAGTAAGATATGGCTTTTTTACACCACTATTCTTCTAGGTTTACACCAGAATCAAATGAATCCTTGAAGTTACTATCATTCACCCCTGTTTTTTTCATTAGCATTTATTTATCATTCCGTATTTATTACGAGGAATTATTATTATATATTTTTTTTTAATAAATTGAGTTCCAAATATATAACCTTTTGTTATCAATAAACAGATTTGATAGAGCGTAGATAGACCCCTGTGCCTTCTGGATGTTCAATGTTTTTAACTTTTTACATGTGCTACCGGACCCGTTCGCGGACCACTCCCGAGGCTCTCACGGACCACCAGTTGGGAACCACTGGTTTATCAAATCCATACAGATCACTTGTGTACACTTTGCAATATGAATGTTGTAAAAGATGTAAACCATATTATATTTTAGTGGTCAAAATACAAACTCCTGAGGGAACAATATTCCCTACCTGATTTAACTGCAACTTCAACCAACCTTCTTGATACTTCTGGCAGCTCCAACAAAATAGCTACCTTTTTAGACGAAACAAAAATGCACTGGCTAATAACTGTTTTACTATTTCCTAAGTACCCTTATATAAAGTGCATTTCTGTTAAATGAGAAATTGTTTCCCTTTTATAATGTCAAATCTAAAGTTTAAATCTGTTTGCTATCTATATTTTTTACATAAAGACAATTACAGTAGAGTCTCGCTTATCCGGACCCCGCTAGTCCGGACATCCGTTTAATCCGGACGGGCCAAAAACTATGTACAAATTGGAACCAGGGCCTGTTCAGATTTATGAATAATTAAGATAATTGGAGTTTCTACTTTTATTGTCTATTAAAAATGTATAAAATTGTTCCTAGTATAGTTTACAGGTGTAACACGAGGAATACCCGGTATTTTTGTTAAAAATAAACAGATTTAGAATAATTAGGAATAAGTAAGAACATCGATAAATCTGTTTCGGTTCCATAGAAATGTAAGGGGCGGAAGATATAAAGGTAGTGTATTCCAATAAATACAAATACAATTTTATGTGACTGAGATGGGGAGAGGGTTTTGAAACATATAGCGGCGGCTCAACGCAGTTCCAAGAAATTTCGCCAAGCCGCCAATGTCTAATGTCTCAACTTTTTGTGAAATGATTATCGTTCCTCGAATTTCATATCGGAACACAGGAAGTCCCTTCTATACCTGCCACCTGCGTAATAGATTGTCGTTTTATTTTAATTAATTTGATATTTGGACTAGTGACAGAACAGCTCTTAACTTAAATAGTGGACCAACGTTGTACAAGCATGTTTTGGAGACTAATAAAAGTAATTTTTACGATAAAAACATCGATTTTAATAGTTTTACCCTACTAAAACTTGTTTTACAGACATTTTAAAATGTCTGATTCCGTTTAATCCGGACTTTTGGTAATCCGAGACTCTACTGTAAATAAAGATTAATTTCCTAGTGAGGAACACACCAAAAAACGAGTAAGGCGACCCAATTCATTCAATATACATATAATTCATGCTAATACCTTATTGTGAGGTGCGCAGTGAGCCAAATTTTTGATTATTTTTTTTTTTTAAATGTTTAGTAGCGTATCAAATAAAAGCCACTGATAAGTAGATTACAAATATTTTTAAACAATTTTAAAAATTGCATTCTTTGTTATATTCATAATTCGAAATATACCCCCAAAAAAAATCTCCCCTCCCCAACCACTCTATAACGGTTAGTCCAAATATTATGAAATAATTCATGCTAATACCTTGGGTGGGGGGATGAAATTTTCCAGAAAAAATTAATTTACCTTTTCGTTATTACCGATAAAATACATTGTGATCCCCCGGGGGATAAAAATGTATTTTCTTTTTTCTCCATGAGACTTTTTTTTTTTTTTTTTTTTTTATATATAACACCGGACACAATTTCCTGTTTGAAATAAATCTTAATGTGCAATGATAATAATTTTGATTGGAAAACCCCTAAGATGGAAAATATATATTATTTTCCCCTGTATATTATTTATCTCTGTCTGTCTCCCTTTGTTAATAATAATTATAATTTGATTTAAGTTCAGGTACTAAATGTGTACTTTATAAGCTAAATGTGTAGGTATAAGCGATACTTCTCGGTCTAGTTCTATTGTCGTTAATGTTTACTTCTAGACTTGTGGAAAATTGAAAGCTTAATTCGGGACTAGGTATCGTTACTGACAGAGGAAATTATTCTCCAGTGTAGCTCAGTTGGTTGAGCGCTATACTGGAAATATAGAGGCCAGTGGTTCAAGTCCCGGCGCTGGAGTCTATTTTTCTCTGTCTGTCTCCCTTTGTTAATAATAATTATAATTTGATTTAGTTTGATTAAGTGCTGTACTTGAATGAACTTAGTGAGTTCTTCATTTCAGAGACTTGTGCTTTGAAAAGTTTGTGTGTTTGTTCGTCTATCGATAACTGGCGTAAAAATTGATCAATTTGAACGAAATTCGGCACACAGGTATATCTTATAATTTGTGAGAACTGTATTGGCGGACGACTAAACACAAAGTTTTTAGTCTGCATGACATGTTGTATATCAATTTAAAGGTCTTAAATTGTAGAAAAAGAATATGTAACTATTAAAATTAGACACTTAATATTTTAATGTTACTCCTACATAGAGACTTATGTAGGAAGTGAGGAGACTATACAGTGAGCTCCCCTCCCCCCAACAACCAAAGCAAGCCTGAGCTAGATGGAGGGCACCGCAGGTGTTGTCACTCATTCTCTACAGACTGTTGATCCAACCCCTTTCTAAGTGTCATGTTGGCATGGAAAACAAAAAACGACAAAAAAAATAACATTGAAAAACAATACAATAATAATGGGGGGGGGGGGGGGGGGGGCATGTGTTGCACTGTGTGGCATAAACGTGGATAAAGGGCTTAATAAAAGAGATATATTAAATAAAAAACGTAAAGGAAAACAGCAAAAATCGGATAATAGAAATTTAAGAGAGAGTAAGCGCCAATGGCACAAGCTGTCGAGGCGCTCCTACCTTTCAGCCATGGGTGAAAGGTGGGTTTAAAAAAAAAAAAAAAAAAAACACGGTGTGGGTTGTGAGCAAGTTTTCGGCGTGTAGCACCATTATCGGTACTGACCACCCCCCATATTCCCCGATTTGGCACCAAGTGACTTTTTTTTGTTTGCAAAGTGCAAAATTTTGCTTCGGGGGCGCCATTTTGGGGGGCTTGGATGGCATAATTCAGCGACGACAAGGCAGCTAAAGAGCCTTAAAATAGAGGACTTTGAAAGATGTTTCCAATAATGGAAACGGCATTGGGCCAAGTGTGTTTTATCAGGGGGGGGGGGGGAGTACTTTGAGGGAGACAAAATTGTTTTAAATGATTAAATGTAAAATAAAAAAATTATGAATTTTTTATACAAATTTTTGGGACAGACTACGTAGTTTTACTTTATGCTGAAGAAAAACTATTTCTGGGCACCCTTGGGTAAATTAATTTTTAAAAAATGAAAAATAGTTTATAGTTGTTAGACTTGAGAACAAGTCTAACATTCATTTCAGAGACTTGTGCTTTGAAAAGTTTGTGTGTTTGTTCGTCTAACGATAACTGGCGTAAAAATTTATCAATTTGAACGAAATTCGGCATACAGGCATATCTTATAATTTGTGACAACTGTATTGTTTTTGGAAATTCCGCATTAAATATTTTCAATATGGTGGACGACTAAACACAAAGTTTTTAGTGTGCATGACATGTTATATATCAATTTAAAGGTCTTAAATTGTTGAAAAAGAATATGTAACTATTAAAATTAGACACTTAGTATTTTCAAGATAGCGGCAGGTATGGTGGACTAAACATAATGTTTTTAGCAAGAATGACATGTTGTATAATGTTAAAGATCTTGAAGAGTAGGAAAAGGATATGTAACTATTACTACAAAATTTCCATTCTTGGCTGGCATTTAGAAAACAAATATTTCCAAAATGGGGGTTTGCAAAAAAAAAGTTAATGGTTATAATATAGCTTGTCATGTACCATTTTAAAGATATTTTCGGTAGATTAAGAATAAAAAGTTTTTAGTCTACATGACATGTTATATATCAATTTAAAGGTCTTAAAGTGTAGAAAAAGAATTATATGTAACTATTACTAGTAGTTCTGCGAACAGTAGACCTCTCGAAAATTAGGAAAAAATTAAATGTGGATAGAGGGTTCATTTAAATACGAATCTAAAGGTATAAGTCGATTTCCTGAGAAAAATCTAGTTTCTGTGAAAATAATTTTAAACGTGGACAGTGAGGGGCGGGGTTCGATTCCCTGCTGGGGCGAAGTTATTTTTATGGTATTTGTAAAAATTTAATTCGAAAATAAACCATAAAAATCGATTTCAATTACTTAGAGGCTAACTGATAACCCGAGGCGAAATCAAGAAATTAATTTAAGCTATAAATTTGGGGGCACTCCCCCTCAAAAACTCTGAAAAAACATTATTTCTCGAAAACTATTCCAACGATTTTTAATTAATTTTTTTTAAAAATGTAGTCCATTTAAATACGAATCTAATGGTATAAGTCATTTTCCCGGGAAAAATCTAGCTTGTTAGAAAATAATTTTAAACGCGGACAGTGAGAGGCCGGGTTCGATTCCCTGCTGGGAAGGTTATTTTTATGGTAATTCTAAACATTTTTTAAACAAATAAACCATATACATCAATTTTAATGTCTTAAAGGAACATCTATTCCAAATTTCAAGAAAAAATAGAAACATTTTTTTTTAATAACATTTTTTTTTAAATTAATAACAATTTTTTTTTTATAAAAAAACAACTATATATATTTATTTTCCCAACTTGAAGTAACATTCATGCCAAATTTCAAGATAAACAAAAAATAAATTAGAAAAAAAAAATGTTGTTTTATTTTTTTTTAAATTTAAAAATTAAATTCATTAAATATAAAACTCATACGTTGTTTTTTATGACTTCAAAGAACATCTATGCCAAATTTGAAGAACATCTAATAAAGCGTTTGGCCGTAAGCGTGTAACAAACATTTTCAGACAAAATGCAAATCGGTCTTGTACCTGGGGAAGACTGGGGATCAAAAAAGTTAAAACATAGACCTCGCTTCGCTCGGTCAACTACAAAATTTACATTCTTCTCTGGCATTTTGAAAACAAATATTGCCAAAATGGGGGTTTGAAGAAAGTTAATGGTTATAATTGACCGAGCGAAGCGAGGTCTATGTTTTAACTTTTTTGCTCCCTAGTCTTCCCCAGGTACTAGACAGTTTTGCATTTCGTCTGAAAATGTTTGTTACGCGCTTACGGCTAAACGCTTTATTCAATTTTCTTCAAATTTGGCATAGATGTTCTTTGAAGTCATAAAAAACAACGTGTGAGTTTTATATTTAATGAATTTCATTTTTAAATTTTAAAAAAAATAAAACAACATTTTTTGTTTATCTTGAAATTTGGCATGAATGTTACTTTAAGACATTAAAATAAATTTATATGGTTTATTTGTTTAAAATATGTTTAGAATTACCATAAAAATAACCTTCCCAGCAGGGAATCGATCCCGGCCTCTCACTCTCCGCGTTTAAAATTATTTTCTCAGAAGCTAGATTTTTCCCGGGAAAACAACTTATACTGTTAGATTCGTATTTAAATGGACTACATTTTTAAAAAAAATTAATTAAAAATCGTTGGAATAGTTTTCGAGAAATAATGTTTTTTCAGAGTTTTTGAGGGGGAGTGCCTTAAAGTAGAGGTCTTTGAAAGATATTTCCAATAATGGAAACGGCGTTGGGCCAAGTGCATTTTATCAGGGGGAGGGGGGTACTTTGAGGGAGACAAAATTGTTTTAAATGATTAAATTTAAAATAAAAAAATTATGAATTTTTTATACGTATTTTTGGGACAGACTACATAGTTTTACTTTATGCTGAAGAAAAACAATTTCTGGGCCCCCTTGGGTAAATTAATTTAAAAAAAAAGAAGAAAAATAGTTTATAGTTGTTAGTCTTGTACAGTTTTAACAGCTCATAATTTATTTTACTATCTGGATTCCTGTGTTTCGCTATGGAATGTGTACCTTTATTTTGTAAGTGTTTCATCCTCTAATAATTCTATAACATAAAAGATTGGTGCGATTTTAAATGAAGAGGTCATACAGAGACAAACACCAAGTATAAAAAAGTCAAATGTATTCATTAAGGACTAGTAGTAGTGGTTAGATGGGTAGGATGAACCTAGCAATCAGGCCATATAGAGCCCATTTTATTAAACCCCGTGGTGGAGAGTTGTAGCCACTTCCCACATCATTTCCACCGAAGCGGGTATGGTGTGGTCATTAGTGAGCTATTGAAATCTGAGCATCATGGCACGGGATCGAATCCATTACATTGATTTGCCTCGATTCATTGATAGATAGACTGGGTGAGTGCCTAGAGCACCTCGGCCATGCTGGCTCCCTTCATGGAGCACTAAACATGCAATTATTGAAAACCCAGTCATAGTTGTTTTTCATAATATTATTCCCACATTTCCTCCTCGCTGTGAAAATCGATTATCCTTGGTGTTTCAGATTGAAGCTTGTTATTTATTTATTTTTTTTTTTTCAGGCTAATTAACTGGTTGTCTTAAGTGCTGTTATCTGTTAGTAATGGCGGAAATCATTGGATCAGGAAGTCTACTCCATCATGGTGATATTGTTTCTCTTTATGCTGAAGGAACTGTCTGTGGATTTCTCAGCACCCTTGGGTAAAGCTATTTTATATTTAAACTATTAATAATTACTTGTAAATCAATGTTATTTGATTATTGGATGAGGGCCTTAACCTCCTAGACGAAGCTCTTGTAACACTTTTTTTTATGATTTTTATCCCCCCTAATGATTTTTATTGTTTGTAATAAAATCTAGGGTGGATTGTAGTGTTAGTATATCTTTAAGTTTAGAGTAGTTTATTTATGTCATTAGGTCTAGGTTTAGTTTTTTGTTTTCGCTTCTTATATGGGTAACCCTGAGAGGGTTATAACAGCTAGGAGAGTTTTTGTTGAGTCAGAAGGACAGTGGGTTGTGTAAGAGAGCTGTTGGCAAGAAACTACCTCCTTGTATATAGTTTTTAAAGTTGTAAGTTTAGGGCTGTTCTCACCTACGGTGGATTAAGAAGGAGCCGAATTTCCCGGATAGCGGAAACCATCAGCGTTTCGTAGGTCTCCGCTATTGCTACCCTAAAACTTCCCAGTGTAGCCAACAGACGGTTAAGCTAGAGCACTGCAATAATCAGTTATCAACTTTTGAGGTTGGCTAAAATGATACTTCTCTCTTCCCTCTGATTTACCCCCTCTTCTCCTGTGAAGAGTATCCTGAGAGCAGGCGGAAGGTTTAACCAACTTCTGGCTTGATCCTCTTCACCCTAGATATCCCGAGAACTAACCTGAAGCCCCTCATATTATATTATTATTTTACTTTTACTGTTTTATTTTATTTTGTGATTTAAATTATTTGGTGTTTCCCCCAGTTACTTGGTAATAACGTAGGCCGGTGGATGACCACCGCTAGGAGTTATTTGTACTGGGGCCTCATAGGAAGCGCTATAAAAATATATATATATTTATCATTAAGAAGTTACAGATTAAGTTAATTTACTTTCTACAAGAATTATTATTATTATTTTATTTCATTTACATTTATTTTTGTTTCTTTGTGACTGTGCAATATTATTTTCTTTGCCAATTGGGGAGTAAACAAACCCTGTTTACCCATATTTCATTAAAAGTGTTTTTATTTAAATTGTTTTATATAATATAATAAGTAATATATGATATGGATTTTTTTTTAAAAATTAAGTTTTTAGGATCATATAAATTTTGAAATCTATTTTCTCATGTGATCGTTCGTCCAATGATAAGACACATATATTCAATTTTGCTCAATTGAATCCATTAATTACTACATGTTACTGTACATTTTTTAATTATTGTTATTATTTTCTTGCAGGCTGGTTGATGATCGGACAGTTGTATGTCCGAAAGCCGGGGATTTGAGTAATCCTCCTAAGAAATTCAGAGGTATAATTTTTTCCCCTTTTATTCTAATTTCTTTTTGTGTTTTATCAGGTGTATGGAAAATAACTTAACAGTTAAAACTAACCTTTTATTTGAGGATAACTGTTTTGTTGATAACCTACTATTGAAGAATAACTGTTACTGAATAACTTTATTCATAATCATAATACTCCACATGGCAGCACTGTAGGATAAGTTATTATAACTGTTATAAAAGCAGAACAGAAACATATTAATAACGCGAAATTAATTGTTCACAATGAAATGTTATATTATAACTCTTCACTACATTATGTTATCATTTTGTTACTGTTATTCTGATTCTTATTTTTATTATAAACGGCTAAGATATCGGCTATAGGGTAGAGCTCGGTTGTATCCCTGTCCTACTCACCACAGGCCTTGGGGCTACTGTTAGTGCCTCAGCTCTATCTAACTCCCGATTCTTAGTGCATCTGAAATCTGTGCCTCAGCAGGCTCCAAGCACAAGGTTGGCCCCACACAACCACCACCTATGTTTTATTTAAGCTAGCTTCTCCGGTACCAATATTTCTCTAACAACTTTTATTATAATTATACTGTGCATCTCTTCATGACTTCATCACCTCAACTCAACTATTTTTGATGCATCAATTATTACACGCTTTTATCGGTCTCAGATACTGTTACATCTCTTATACAAAAAACAGGAGGGAGTAACAATCTAAAGAAAGTATATGGCATGTTCTTTTTTAGATTGTTTCACCTCTTATAAAAACAGAAGTGTGATATTACTTTGTCCCAAAGTACATTGGATTAAAAATCCCTTTGTCTTAATTGTTATTTAGACAGAGGAATTTATAAATAATTATATCCATTTATGTTCTAAAAAAACAAAAAAACAAAAATTAAATAAGTACCCAGAAATGTTTGTAAGGGGAGGAGGGAGTAGAGGGGGATGAAAATGCAAAACATCATAAAAAACACATAAATTCTTTGCACACTAATGATAAAAAAATCGGTCAGAGACAACTCAGACAAACTTTCTCATATGCGAGTCCATAATTACTTAGCCCAGTGCTTTCCATTTATTAGTTATCTTTGGTACATTTAATTATTATTGAACATTTTATCAAAATTTATCATAAAAATAACTTCTCCTCGGCAGGGAATCCAACCTGGGCTCTCTCCCTCCGCGTTTAAAGCTATTTTCTCAGGAACTAGATTTTTCCCGGGAAAACAGCTTATATCGTTAGATTCGTATTTAAATGGACTACATTTTAGATTTTTTTTTAATCAAAATCGTCAGAAACGTTTTCGAGAAATAATTTTTTTTCAGAGTTTTTGGGGGGTAGCGCCCTCAAATTAGGAGGTAAAATTAATTTCTCGATTTCGCCTCGCGGTATGATTTTTCTGAACATGTTTACCATATTCGTCAAAATCGGCCCAGTAGTTTAGGCTCCAGGCGTCTGCACAGACAGACGACAGACGACAGACAGACTTTTTTAAAAACCATTTTTTTTGGACTCTGAGGACCTCAAAACGTGTCCTCCATCAAAATCTCAAAATCGAATTTTCGCGCTATCACAATACTTTCTCTTTATGTGAGAAAGTAATAATATAACAAAGCTCTGAGGCTTTGTGACTAACCCCACCCGCAAAGCTTAGCTGAGCAGAATCTCTTGTTGATGTTGTTTTATTTTTCTTTTTAGATTGCCTGTTTAAAATATGTCCTATGAATCGGTACTCTGCACAAAAACAGTTTTGGAAGGCAGCCAAGCAAAATGCCAGTTCAACCTCCAATACAGATACAGTTCTACTAAAACGATTACACGTAATTTTTTTTTTATAATTATTTCTGGTAATTAAAAATGAAATATTACTGGTATAGCGCTATTGTAAAGGTTAAAACATGCTTCTGTAAACCCCATTAAAAATTGTGTTTAGCTAGTCTATTGTAAGGAAAGTTAGTAGTAATGCATGTTAAATAAATGAGACCTATACGAGTGTTTCTCAATCTTTTTAACTTGGGGGAACCCTACAAATATTTGACTAATTCTTGGGGAACCCCTGATGGCAATATATGCTGGAATAGTACATTACGCGTCGAGTGCGGAAAGTAGCATTTTGCATGCGAATGTGGAGTTTGCACCCGAGCGATAGCGAGGGTAGTAAAACCACACGAGCAATGCAAAATACCGTTTTCGCACGAGTTTCATACCGTACTTTATCTACGATTGTCAGTTTTAAATAATAAATACAGAAAAAAATAAATTTGCTGTAGGTAAGTTCGTATCTCTTCTCTTGATAAAGATGGCATTAATCTTGAGTTGTATTTTTTGCCGAATTAATTATTTCTGGAGGAGTATTATTCTCTACATTTTCGTCAAAGCCACTTGATTCATTCATTGTTTTTCACTAAAAACTTGATATGAAGAGTTACTTTAATAAAAGAATAGCAAATTAGTTTTGTTAAATGTAAACAAACTCTTCAGAACTATGAAACGCGCATGCACAATGAATACAAGTACGTAAATAATCACTTTCTACGCATCTAAACTGAGATATAATGTTTATATTTCGTATCAATCTTAGATAAAATATTTTACAGTACCTATTCCAAAAAATGATGACTCCTATGTTTAAACAACATGTTAAGATCTTATTTATTTAATTACTCTATCCATTGGAAAGCATTCCAACTGATAAATTATTGTTGACACCTTTATTGTGAACTAACTGATATCACCTATTTACTTACTTAAGACATCTGAACTTTTTTACACATGCTCAGGAGTATCAAACTTTCTCTCTCACCAGAACCTCGGAACATGACCGCTGTGATCCCACGAAAGCCGCGGTTGGGAACCACAGCCCTATCCTTTTAGAAGAATAAGAGAAGACCGATTAGACTTTACTGGAGAAAGTGAATTCCGTACGCCCCTACTTGAGCTTTGTTAATAGCAAAATCAGATATTTTTTTTTTTTTGTCTCAGGGATTTAAACCTTTTTCTTTTTTTTATAGAAAAAATATTTTATTTTTGATTTTAGGCCCAATTGGGTATTAAATCCATGGTGGGGTACATACCCTAATGACATGAAAAATTCAGTAAAATGGATAATATTAATAGATGTTATTTATTTGTATCTAGCTCCTTGTTCATGATGTTTTTTTATTTTTATTTAGCATGCAGCTGAAATTGAAAAGAAACAAAATGAATCTGAAAATAAGAAATTATTGGGAAATATTGTGCAATATGGAAGTGTCGTTCAGGTATGTATATTTGACATGCATTATCTTTTTTTGATTTAATTAATTTCAAGTACAAGCTAAACGAATATTATATAAATTAGTAGATTGTTCCTTGTGGTAAAAATTCTTGATTAGTTGGGTCTTTTAAGGAAAATTCAAACGCCTCACATTTGCAATATTTCGATCCCTCCTTGGATCATTCTCAAGCTAAAATCATAGTTTATTTAAAAATTACACTTCACCAAATATAATCAATGTACAATGCAAAAAAACAATTTAATTTCAAATATTTACAATGGTAACTTAAATCCTTACTAACCTGACTAACTAGCTGACTACATTGTCAAGTTATTGTTTTCTATAAAGTTTTTTGAAAAAGTTTAATAAAATTTGGACAGATTCTCGTCAATTTACCCTAAAATATTGAAAATGAATTAATAATAATGATTGATGATTCCCCACGTGTTATGTAGGTTTTAAACATGATTATCTAATGATCAATGCTTATAATTAGATTTGTACTTACTGAAATACAGCTACTGTCAATTACACTATTATTTAACAATATCTCAGGCATCGAAATATATAAATAAAACCACTAAGAACAACACATTTATACTACATACTTCCACTTAACTTTAGTACATTTTGACCTTAACAACTCAGGTTTTGGTTTATTGAGTCATGTAAGGCTCTTACAATAATCCAGTTTAGTTTAACTGGTCTTTGTGTGTTGTTTGGTTTAGACTTATACTATCAGCTAAGCATGAGTGCCAAGAAATTAGACTGCTTCACTCCCTTTACCTCTATCACTAAACTCTTCATTAATGTAAACGACAACTCCTCCGAAAGTATGGAGGTTACCGAGGGTGTCCATCAAGGTGAACCCCTTTCTCCTCTATTATTCTCTTTGTACATTTCTGATATGATCGAGTTCTTTTCATCCAAAGGATTAAAGGGCATCAAGTTATCCTCAGTTAAACATTTACTTATGCTCCTTTTCACTGACGATGTCACAATTTTCGTGGACTGATGCACAAGAAATTGTAAACAATCTTTCTGAATACTGCTTTCTCTTAACACACTAAAACTAAGCACCGAAAAAGACTAAAGTTCTCACCTTCCATAAGTCTCTGAAACCAAAGCGTCTTAGAACATTGGCATACAACTCTGAACCCCTTGAATTTGTAAAATGCCTTTCTTACCTAAGTGTACCTCTTTCCTCTTCTGGTAAGTTGTTCTACAAAGCTGCCAGTTTCTTTATCTCGAAAGGTAACATTGCTTTTGCGAAGTGCCTATCTATCCTACTTAAAGCTAAATGTAAATACTATTTTGATATTTACTTTCTCATATTTGTAGTAGGTATATATATATATATGGAGAGAGAAAAACTTAATTTTCTATATTAGGGTATCGTTTAATTAGACATTTCTCCATTTCAATTGTACTCCTTCTTGTCTGAATTAAAAGTACTTATTAAGTTTTTCAATAAAAAAATATGAAATCAGATTCTAGTAATGATTTGTTTTTGATTCCAGTTACTCCATTTGAAGTCTAATAAATATTTGACTGTAAACAAACGTCTTCCGGCTCTTCTTGAAAAGAATGCTATGAGAGTTTATTTAGATGCTAACGGAAATGAAGGGTCTTGGTTCTACATTCTACCCTACTACAAGTTAAGGTCAATTGGCGATAATGTTGTTGTTGGAGACAAAGTAATATTAACTCCAGTCAATGCCGGCCAACAAGTTTTACATGTATCTGGAAATTACGATCTTACTGATAATCGAGGTTGCAAAGAAGTTAACGTAGTCAACAGTAGTACTTCTTGGAAAGTAACACTTTTTATGGAACACCAAGAAAATCAAGAGGAAATTTTGAAAGGAGGAGATGTGATACGTCTTTTTCATGCCGAGCAAGAGAAATTTCTGACAATGGATGAGTACAAGAAGAAACAGCATGTTTTCCTTCGAACAACCGGAAGATCATCTGCAACCGCCGCAACTAGCAGTAAAGCTCTATGGGAAGTTGAAGTTAGTGTAACCATTTAAGAGTGTATAATTCTTATAAGTACAATTTTTATCATTTAATTATTCAATTTTTTTTATTTTAAAATTTGTTAATTTCATGTCTATCTTATTATTATTAGTTATTATTTTAATAAACCTGGTGCAAATTATATTTTTTATTTCTTACACAGGTTGTACAACATGATCCCTGCCGAGGAGGGGCTGGTCATTGGAATTGTCTCTTCAGATTTAAGCATCTTGCCACTGGGCATTACTTGGCTGCCGAAGTTGACGATGATGAAACACTTGATCAAATACGAGCGAAAGTCAGAGGTATTTTTTTTTTTTTTTTTTTTTTTTTTTTCAAATGACAAATATTTAAATAAATGTATTAATTTTATAATTGGTTTAACTACAGTGTGGGATGCCCACACTGTACCTCTTTCGAGACTTTATGTATCAATATATCTTGTCCATTGATTGGGTTGACTCCCGCTAGTTGCGCTGATGCTTGTACTCTCGTCATTTTAAACTATTTTGTACTCGTGTAATGTTCCACTAGTTGCGCTCTAATACTTGGCCTTGTCACTTGTCAGTGATACTTCTTCATTCTTCATACAGTTATTAATTATACTTTTTACAGTTCATTTAGTGTCGCTGCTGTCTCTAATTTGCCAGGTTTGACTTTTGCATCAGAATGGAAGTGATTAATATGAATTTTTTGTTTTGCTTGCGTCATTGGATAGCTGAGTGTGTGATCGAGTTTTGTGTAAATGTAGGTTTGATTTCTCACGTGTATGTGAGTCCCAAGTGTGGGAAGAATATGTCTCACAGCACGGCCCGAAGTGAGTGATAAGTTTGAATGGTCTTGCAGGAGTAAGTCTGCCCCTTCCCATCGTGTGAAAAGGAGTTTTCGTGGAAAACCGGGACGCCTGGCAACCCTAAGTGTGTTACAGACAGACAGGTGCAGGAATGTATAAAGGTCCTCTTTTTAGCCCACGGACCCTAAAAACTAAGAAAAGTAAATGCAACTTTTTTTTATATTTTACTAGCTGGATACTCTACAATTTACCAAATAATGAGTAAAAAAAAAACTCTTTTTTTTATTATTTGAAAGAAAAAAAATCCCATTCTGATCAATGTACAGACAAAACTTGAATTTTATTTTTATAGATAGAGATTTATTTATTAGACTGATGATCAATTCCACACTATTGTTCCTTATATGTTTGTTGTTGTTGTGTTATAGATACATCTGGTGGTTCTGTATATCATTTAGTCTCAGTACCTCATACGAATGAAATCTCTTCATTGTTCGAATTGGATCCAACCACTCTGACTAGAGGCGATTCCTTAGTACCTCAGTCTTCTTATGTCAGACTTCACCACCTTTGCACCAATACGTGGGTTCACAGCACCTCCATACCTATTGATAAAGATGAAGAAAAGCCAGTTATGTCTAAAGTAAGTAATTTGTTATTACAAATTTTATATGGGTACCTAACAGCTAAGGTCTAATATATATACTTATTAAAAGCACACACTACTAACCTCAGCCGTAGATAATATGAGAACTCCTTCACTCACCTTGGAGGTTCGGTCATGGAATAAATCAAAGACTCCAGTAATCTCCACATATCCGACATTTTTGCAACTAATTTAATGTTGCCCATCTTCAGGGTCAATCTATATAAAATAAAAATGTTAGAGGTATGAGGAGAGAATAAGGCAAGTAAAATAAAAATATAAGAAATGAAGTGAAAAGATCTCTTACGTGAAAGTAGAGGATGGAGTAATTAAAATATTGGAGCAATTAAATGGTTAATTAAACATTAGGAGAGTAAAACTCAAAAAAAGTTACATGCATGAAAAAGTAAAGTTGGTTGGATGACAGTTAATGGCAGAGACCTGTAGGTGAAAGGCAATACTGGAAACAGACTCAGAAGCACGCATATCTAGTGGAGAGAGGGTGAACTAGCTCCGCCAGGATATAAGAGATATTTACAAAGTTCGCTTATACCCTGCTATATCCGACCCGTAATTCATGGTGTGCCAGTTGCAGAGAACTTATAACATTTTGAGGATTCTCCTTTTATTAGTATTTTTTCCCGAACGAAGAATATTAGTATTATCAGTATTCAGGACAGCTTGGTGCCAGAGTTTGATGCAGTGGGCCGCCAAGGCTTTGATGTACTTATACCTTCTTGTCTATTGAGTTTTTGTGAGAGTTCAGTCTATCTTTCATGTATCACTATGTTTCACCAATCTAGTCCATAATATGTCAGTAATTACAATTTATCTGGTGAATAATTTCTGATCTCTTCTTAGGAGCTATGACATCTTTGGTCTTCATAAATAAATCCCCAACAACCCTAGTATATTTTGCAAATACCTTGTTTGGCTTAACCTGTTTGAGCACATCTATTAGAGGATCAGTGACTCCCTTAACATAGGGTAATTTAACATAACCCCCTATATGCAGTCTTTTCAGAGGGTTATTACCCTCGTCCTCTGGATTTTCTTAGTATCTTTGCTCTCTGTAATATATTCTACGCTTTTAGTAGAATTACTCGCCACAATTAGAGCTGCATGGTTTCTAGTACAATTTTGTCAATAATGAGCCATCAGATAATCCGATCTCCTAAGAAATCAGAAATTATTTACCGGATAAATTGTAATGACTACTGTATTGTCTACATTTAAAGCAAAGCGATACATGAAAGATAGACTGAATTCTCGCAAAAACTCAATAGACAAAAAGGTACTTAACAAAACAGCCTTGGCGGCCCGGTCAAGCATGTTAGGGAATAAAAGGCTACCAGTAAAGTGGTCTGGGAACACCAGGCCTTATTAACCTACCTCATCACTACTTTTACTTTTTAGAATAGAAAAAGGTGCTCATAATTTTGAGTTTGCCATATTTTTCCTGTGTGCGTGTCAAAATTATCTTTAGAACTGCAAAGTTTCGTGTTGATACCTCTTTGGATTGAAAAGTTATTGGAACTGTAAAGAGTAAATCTATAAGGGTTTCTTTATTTTTGGTTTTATAATGGAACCCTATGAACACTCTTTATTGCGAATCATGGGAATCCAGCAATATTATCATATTGGCAGAGTATTTTGATTCATTAAAAAAAAAAAAAAAAAAAAAGATCTTATATAAATGTATTTAATTCTTTATAGTATACAACAAATAATCTTTAAATGTCAGCATGTAAGATCAATCTTGAAATCCTGAACAATTTCCTATAGAAATAACCAGCTCCAATAATAGTACCAGGTTGCTTACAAGTACCAGCTTTCATACAATTACCTGGCTGCTAGATGGCCATTGGTAGCCTAAGCTAGTAACATATAACATACATCCCACCAGTTGGTAACAAATAACATACAGTGACAAAATAAGTATGTTTCCATTGATACCCGCCTCATTTTTAACATCCATGAATATTCGCATTTAATTAAAAAAAACCTCTCCAGCCTGCTGTGTGCACAACTTGAAGTTGGGGTACGCGGTAAACTAAAGACATTCTTTTTATATAATTTGTTTACTTTTCCGTCTGATAAATAAAAACTTGTTCGTAAAATGTCAATTAAAAAAAAATTATTTGGTATTGAGATTACCTATTCATAGTTGTTACTATAATTTAGCAATATTACCAGTAATTAAACTACACTTTATCTAATATAACAAGTATTAATTAAAATAAGGTGTTATAAGTGCACAGTTAATCATACACAAAAAGGGGTACGTGGGTTGAAAAAGGTTGAGTACCGCTGACTGAAGTACCGCTTTATTGAAAATAAATAAATGCCTATAGTTTCCATCAGTAGCAAGGCTTACTGGTATTATCTTAAGCCATAAGTTTTTAATAGTATTAATGTATATACTAATGAAACTCATATTTAAGGTTGGTTGTGCACCGATCAAAGAGGACAAAGAAGCATTTGCCTTGGTACCAGTGTCTCCGACTGAAGTCCGTGATCTAGATTTTGCTAACGATGCCTGCAAAGTATTAGCTGGAATGTCTGGAAAATTAGAGAAAGGAGTCATCACTGTAAATGAAAGACGGTTTGTAAAAAAAATCCTTGTATTTTAGTTTTATTGAAATCATATAATGTATAGCATTAAGTATTATCATTTTGTCCTTTTTTTTTTTTTTTAGATCGGTTACGAGTTTGTTGCAAGATATAATTTATTTCATCGCTGGTATGGAAAATGATCAAAATAAAACTGAAGCCTTAGATCTCATAATTTCTAACCCTAACCGGTATGTGTGTTTTATTTATTGGCATGATATTAATGCTTGATTCAAGATTAATTTTAATAAAATAATAATAATGTAAAATTTTTACTTGTTAAATTATACTGTGAAACTTCTCAATAGGTTAAGTACTAACAACAAGAAATAGCAGATTATCTCAATAATGGATGTGGACATCTTAATTACAAATAAACTTCCTATAATGTGCACCTGGCCTAGTTTTTATTAAATTATTTTAATTATTAGTTTTACTTGGTTTTAATTAGCTTCCAGTTACAGTTTGTACTGTACTGAAACACGCAGAGTGTATCTCCACTCTCATTTAACTATTTAAGACAAAACTTTATTAAAAAAAAATATAATAATAATAATAATTATATGCATATAAATTTTCACAGTAGAAGAATGTGAGAATAAAACTAAAACATTGTAATAGCTAAATAGCAATCACAATGTTTAAATAGCAATCACAGTATATAAACTCCTTGTGACACTTCTAACAGCTAACAATGCCTCTTGTGCTATCACTATTTTTTAATTAATTTTTATTTTTATTTTCAGTGACCGCCAGAAGTTAATCAGAGAGCAGTACATTTTAAAACAGTTGTTCCAAATATTGCAGGCACCTTTTCTGGAAACCACTTCTGGAGAAGGTCCATTTTTAAGGATTGAAGAATTAAATGATCCTCGTCATGTTGCTTATAAAAATATGTTTAGACTTTGCTACAGAATCCTAAGGCTCAGTCAACAAGATTATCGAAAGAATCAGGTAATTAAGCAGTATTGTTTTCCTTATACACTCCGCAGTATGGTCGTATGGTGTTTTTATCGGTCAAACAATCTAGGTGTGGAAGTAAACATGCATTTTCTAACTATGCTATTATAATTTTTAGGAGTATATTGCCAAGCACTTTGGATTCATGCAGAAGCAGATAGGTTATGACATCCTCGCTGAAGACACCATTACTGCACTGCTGCACAACAATAGGAAATTACTTGAGAAGCATATCACTGCTGCTGAAATTGAAACTTTCGTTGGACTAGTAAGGAAAAATATGAAAAGTTGGAAGTCAAGGTTTTTGGACTATTTATCGGATTTATGCATTTCAAATAAGAAGGCCATAGCTGTCACTCAAGAACTGATCTGTAAAAGTGTGTTGAGTGTGAAAAATGCTGATATCCTCATAGACACAAGGTTTCTTTACAGCATACTCTATTCTTAATCTATGTATATAAAATCCAAATACCACTCACTGACTGACACATCAAGATATCTCTGAAACCACTGGACCTATGACCATGAAATTTTGTAGGTGTGTTCCTCTTACCTCCTAGGTGCTCTCAAAGAAATGTTTTTAAAATCCGCCATCTTGATTCAAGATGGCGGCCATTTATATAAAAAATGGGGGGGGGGGGGGGGGGGTAAAATGGAAAAATATAGCTATATCTTATAAAAAAAGAAGAGTATCCGTATGAGAGTATATCTTTTATACAAATTTACAGTTTTATCCCAATTTGATGATTTGATGATACGGGGTCAAAGTAATGAATACCCTTCATAAAGCAATTTTGTTAAAAAAGCTTTTTAAGAGTACAGTAATTGTTGTTATGTACAGTTTTGTAATATTTTCATTTAGGAGGGGGGGGGGGGTAAATTTAGGATATTTGCAAATTATCTTATCAAAGAGAAGGGGGTATATAAATAAGTGGGAGGGAGAGAATCTAGATATTATCGCATAGTAAAATAATTTAAATGTTTCTTGATGGTAGTTTATAAACTTATCAAATTAATATAACACTCCGTAGCGAAGCATGGGTATCCAGCTAGTTATTAATATTAACTGTAATTTTTCATTATTTGAAAATGTCTAATGTTAATTCATCACAAAATTAAATCGAAATAATAGCTTCCTGCTCTAAATAATCTATGACTACTCAGTATTAGTTCCTTAAAATTATACCAAATTTAAAATAGTTTGCTTAAATGAAATTAATTAATAGCCCGGCCTGGTTTGTCCATTTGGCTTTTTCAATCTGCTAGAAGGTTATAGTAGCCTTATTTACTCAATTATCCATTTAGTTTTCAAATAGGTTGTGAATCAAAGGTAATACCTAGGTATCTGACCTAGGTCAGATCTGAATAGATGTGAGCTCCCAAACCAAATAGTTTGAAATCCTTTCTAATCCATGAGTTTTTAAGGCTATAATCTCTGTGCATAATATGTTAACTGAGAGTCCAACATCATTGTACCTTCAACAACCTGCATGTATAGTACATCCTTTCCCAGCAGGTAATCGTTGCCTCAAATCAAGACTAGTCTGTCATCTACATAGGCCTGAAAATAAAGGTCTTAAGGCACTCTCCCTAGAACTCCTGGCAGCAGCTCCCCAGACGAGATGACACTCTTGCATACTGTGACTTGGCTGATACATGACGTATTTTAACCTCTGGATCGTGATCAAGAAGCTCTAGCTCTGAATCTTATCCTTCGCAGGATTTGTTGTTTTCCCAGAGAAATGTTGGACCTTAAAGAAAGTGTCTCGTGTTGGCCCTCTTGAAGCTAGATCTGCAGGATTCTCTTTTGTACAAATGTACCGCCAACTTTCTAGATCTGTTAGTTTGCGTATTCCCTGCACTATATTTACCACAAACATTTGATACCTTCGTGTCTCATTCTTGATGTAGCCTAAAACAACCATGCTGTCAGTCCAATAAAATAATAGGTTTTTATGTCCTCATAGGTTAGCTTGGTCCTTATAACTGTCCCTATACGAGCTGCCATGAGTTCTGCTGTTAATTCTAACCCCGGGATTGACATTTATTTAAGAGGACACACCCTTGCCTTTCCCATTCCGTCATGAACTTGCACCGTCTTAATAATTCCAAAATTTGAAGGTTTGTAGCAGCACTTGATAGAGATAGATACCTTTAAACCTTGTCAAGTTAGAGCTCCAGTCTAACCATCTGTCTTGATATTCTTGATTGACTTCCTCATCCCAGCAATCCTGAATAGTTCTACGGTCTCTACATATATCTTGCAAGATAGCATTTCCTCGCAACATGTATGGTGAGAGAAAACCCTATGGATCGTACACAGAACAAATTTCGCAAAGAATATTCCTTCTTGTGGGAGGCTTGTTTCCAATTGGTACTTTCACCTTGAATTCATCTCTTTGAACATTCCAAGGGATCCCTAAAATTCGTTCGTCTGTAGGTAGTAAGTTCTTAATAGAGTCGAAATCCTTCAGACCTGTCGCCCTTTCCTCTGGTGGGATGCTAAGAAGTACTTTCCTGTTTGAAATGGTCTTATGAAAGCAAAATCCTCCTTGACTACACATTGTTGTTACATCTTTCAGCAGCTTAAAAGGACCATGTTCAGGATAACCTGGCAGGGCCTCTTCTTCTGAATCTAAAGAAGTACAGCCATCATTTATGTAGAAGTCTCTCTTAATAAACTATTACTAATAGCCTGTTTACTTATTGCCTCGTGGTCCTTTCTTGCTTGTTTAAGTGTGAAATTGCTGGATCCAGGCGATGAAGATGCACCAAAAAGATGTACAGTCATGCGATATTCCTTAATGGGTGTTGTAGTATCGTCCAGAGAAAGTCACGGTCTTGCTCACTGATAAACACTTGATGGAGCAAGCCTTCAATGTCACCACATATAACCACATAGCCTTCACGAAATCGCAGTAAGACACCTATGTGAATTTTTAAGGTCAGGACTTGTTAGCAATAAAGAATTTAAGGATAAACCCTGATACAAGGCCAAACAATCAAAGACAACTTTGATTTTATTCGGTTCTCGGGGGTGGTACATGGTTTATATTCCTCCCCATGGTGTAGAATATACCATATCTTTCTTATCAGCATTTCTCCTTCGGGTACACATTCTGCATGCATTTTTTTTTTCAGCATTTCTTCCACGAACTTCTCATAATCTGCTTTGTACTTAGGACATTTCTCAAATTTTTATCTTAGTGAGTTTAATCTTTTAAAAGCTATTCCTTTATTGTTTGGAAGACTCACTGCATTTAAAGGGGAGTGGTAATACGTAGTGTTTACCCTTTCAAAGTTGAACATAATAAACACATTTATCAAAAAATGTTTATCTTCTACCGACATGACTGATCTTCTACCTTCTAATCCCTTCATCAATTCCTAAGTTTTCTCTAAGGTGTTGAGCCTACTTGCAATCCTACAGGAAACAGCTTGAAATACATATTAAACAGCTTTAATAGGGCCAATGATATCCCAGCCCTCTTACCTTCTTGACCGTTTGCAGGTAGTAAAGGGTCCGGATGGACTCTCAGAGGCAGGTAAACTTTTCTTTGGAGTTCCTCAGGGCTCCAAACTTGGGCCCTTACTTTTTATTATCTACATAAATGACTTGCCGCTAGTTTTTCAAATACAAAAGCCTCAAAAAGTTAAAATGTTTGCTGATGATTCCACAATAATCACTAAAGCAAAAACAAGAGAAGAAACTAGACTTTCCTTGAATGAAGCTCAGGATACAGCCTCTGACTGGTTTTCAGCAAATCATTTAGTTCTAAACGCCTCTAAAAATCAGACAATATTTTTTTCCTTAAGTACTAAATCTGATTCAACAACTGTAAAGCTTCTTGGAGTTACAATAGATTCGAAACTTAGTTGGTCTTCGCATATAGATAATCTCTGTAGAGATATTTCAAGGAAGCTTTATCCACTCAGAATACTTCAGAAATATCTATCTCAAAAACAGCTGATCCAGATTTATTTTGCAAATATCCACTCTAAACTAACTTATTGTATTGATATTTGGGGTACTTCAGCTCATTCGGAGAAGGTACTTATTCTGCAAAAACGTGCGCTAAGGATTATCACCGGGACTCACCCTCTAAAAACTTGCAAACCTATCTTTCAACAACTTAAGATATTAACAGTGATAGGACAATTTATTCTGTATAATATTCTTGCTATCCACTCATCTCATAAAACTAAGAACTCTGATATTCACAACTATGCTACCAGAACATTGACAACTCCATATAGAAGACTTGAAAAAACTAAAAAGGATCCAAGTGTAATCGGTGTAAAACTTTTTAATACTCTTCCTGCAAAACTCAGCTCCTTGGACTATCAATCACTTAAAAAGACTTTAAAAAATATTTTAATTGACATTGCTCCCTATTCAATTGAGGAATTTTTAAATTTTACTTGGAAATAATTATTTTTTATTTTGACAAAGTAACATGCCAAGTGGCATTACTACTGCATCTATTCATCATCATCATCATCATCATCATTATCATCAGCCAAGAGTTGTTCTCACTCTGTAAGCCTCTCCTTTGTTACCTCGAAGGACCTGTAAGGGACAGAGGGCCTCTGGGCTGTTGTTACTGATCAAAACCCTGACCTCTAGGTCTTTATGAAGTGGTGATATCAGCTATACCTCTTAGATGTTGTAGCTTTCAGCTGTGTTCTCGCTGCTGGAAGCTGGAGATCTTTCATCAATTTTTCCTGTCTACAACACGAGTCACTTCCATCGTCTAATAAGTCATATGTCTTTATTTTATGAGCTGGGTTGTTCTTATTATACTCAACCACTGGCAGTACAAAAGACGTAGTTCTGCAATACTGGCTAATGGTTTGGCGAGCATTATTTGTTCAGTAAGTGGCTTTTGACCAACCTCCATAACCGTACCCATATCATTCCTATTTCTGTTAAGAGTTACCTTCATAGCTCAAGAGTTATCTTCTTAGGGGTTTTCTTTTCTACTGTAGAACCTTCTTCACGATGCAGGCATGTAGAGTAGAGTTTTCTGCAGATATCACATTTTATCCGCTTTCTGCAGGCTTTTGCATTATGGGAATTTCCTAAGCATAAAATCAAAGAGCTGATCCTTAACAAACAATAAACGCTCTTCTGAGGAAATTTCTTGAAATGATGTACACATATCTAGTTAATGATAATTTTTATTACAATACTTGCAATATAGGTTCGAGCCACCTAAACAGGTCACAAAAGCATTTGACCTAGATGGAATTTTAATATTAGCCTTATTACTTTTGTCGTATTGTGGTTTGAACAAATTGTCCCTGAACGATTGGTTTGACTTTGTAGTTATTGGCTGAATCGTACTACTGCTGTACACAGGGTGTCTGTTTAGCTATACCTTTTACAAACTGAGCAAGGTCTGATATGGTCTCATTGCCGTTTCACGCCTTTGCCCTCTTAAACCACGATTGGTGGTATTTAAAATAGTCTTTCAACAATTTTTTTTTTCGTAAACAAATTTTGGAACTGATTTCCCTCAGAGATTCCTTATTAAGCACTGAAATTTTAGATAATACTTTAACTTAGAATTTGATTACTGTATATTATTATTATTGTTTTAGAATGATGCGACAAGTTGGTGAATCTCTAATGGAAAGCAAAAGTGAAGATATACAGCAGACTGATCATAAAGTTGTCCTAATTTGGCAAGGTAGACAGGTAAATAAATTTCTTTGAACTCTTCTCTTATTAACTAACATTCTGATAAACCTTAACTTACAAATTTAGATAATTTTTACAGCTTATTCGTAAGTTAGATCCTCCCACTCAAGGACAAAATCACATTTAATGGGGAGATGAAGCCAGACTGCACCACTAGACCACATTCGGGTCCTTTTTTCCAACCCATGAAACTCACCCATCGAACTATCTTAGTCTTAATCTTTAAATTTCCTAGTTTGGGTTATAAAGGACAGGATGTCTTGCCACTTTAGAGCAACAAGCTCCTTTTCCCTGGTTTTATCCGCTTCCAATGTATGAAAGCGCAGTCTTCTGTATCCTTCTCATACTCCCATTAAGTGGTAAACCGCCTCTCTTCTTCAGACAGGTAGGGTCGTCTTCAAGGCAATATATTAGTACTAGAAAATATAGCCAATGATTCCTAGCATGAGGCCCAAACACAGTATAGGATGAATACTACTGATATGAGTAGTAAGATGTGGAAAAAAATATAAGTGAGATCATCATTTTACAAAATCAGTTGTTAGTTCAGCATTTGTAAATTATGTTTAATATCTGTGGTTGTACTTAAGCTTTATCTTTGATAATGTTTATATTGTTTTATAAAATCTAATGTGATAATGTTATTATTGCAGAAATCAAAGCCACTGATAGAGCTGTCAAGAAATGCTTTGACTGGGAGCATTGAAGATCAAGATTTATTAGAATATTACCGACACCAGTTAGACTTATTTTCTAATATGTGTTTTAATAGACAATATCTTGCTTTGAATAATTTGTCTCCTACTTTGGAAATTGATCTAATTTTGAAGTAAGTTTTAATTACTATCTATTAAGTTATTTTATTAAATGTAAGTAAGGTGACGGCTGCAATACTGTCCACAACTTTTTTTTTTTAGCCCTGTCTCTGCTAATATGAGTATAACATTCTGAGTTTGTTAATAGCCAACTTTATTTTGTTTACAAAAAAAGTACATCAAAAGTTACAAATTTTAGTGCGAGCACTACATTGATTTAGTTTAAATTTGCTCAATTATGTTGATATCTCAATGACTGAGGAGGAAATAAAAGAAGAATGTATGACAAATCTAGAAACCAATATGAACATGTTGTAGTAGTAGTAGTAGTTACCTAGTACTTCCTACTAGACGGGTAGGACGAACCACTTGTTTGAACCTAGCAATCAGGCCTTATAGTAGACCCATTTTACTTGCCCCTTGGTGGAGACTTCTAGCTACTTCACACATCACACATTTGTACATTGTACCAACGAAGTGAGTACGATGTCATTAGTGGGCTATATAAGCTTGCGTCAAAGTGTGGGGAAGAGAACCCCTCAGGGGGTGTCACCCGCCCTATTCCTTCCTCGAACCATAGATAAAAATCACATCTCATGACACAGATCGAACCCACATCAAAGTGTGGGGGAAGAGAACCCCTCAGGGGGTGTCACCCGCCCTATTCCTTCCTCGAACCATAGATACAAGTCACATCTCATGACACGGATCGAACCCACATCAAAGAGTGGGGGAAGAGAACCCCTCAAGGGGTGTCACCCGCCCTATTCCTTCCTTGAACCATGGATACAAATCACAACTCATGACACGGATCGAACCCACATCAAAGAGTGGGGGAAGAAAACCCCTCAAGGGGTGTCACCCGCCCTATTCCTTCCTCGAACCATAGATACAAATCACATCTCATGACACAGATCGAACCCTCATAAAAGTGTGGGGGAAGAGAACCCCTCAGGGGGTCCCTCTCTCTGCTCCGTCCGCGATTCATAGATGCAATTCAGAGTATCATGGCACGGGATTGAACCCGAAGTCGCCTCGACTCATTGATAGCTGGGCGGCGCCTAGAGCACCTCGGCCATGCTGGTTCCATGTAAATGTAGCCCAGTTAAAAAGGTTATAAAACCCAGTTAACCTAATTGACAGTATTTTAAGGAGAACCATTGTTATGTTCCTACATAGATAAATTTACTGTGTGGGCATTAACTGCTCTCACATGCGTATGTGTTTTCTAAAGTGGTATAATTTGAACCAGTGATTTAGATACGGGCAAAACTAAAATATAGGAAAGGCTTAAGTATTTTTTGTAATTTTCTTAATTTGCCACTAAATTGTTATTATTCTGCTTTTCAGGTGTATGGCAGACGAATCTGTATCCTTTGAATTGAGGGCATCATTCTGTCGGTTAATGTTACACTTACATGTTGACAGAGATCCCCAGGAGCCTGTAACACCTGTCAAATATGCCCGGCTCTGGTCAGAAATACCTGTCAGAATGTCAATCAACGAGTAAGTGTATCTGTGAGTAAATTGTTTGCCCTTGATATAAACGATTGTTGTAGTGTTCATTTTTTTTTTTAGCCAAATTAAATTTAACAACATAGAAAATTAACAATTTGGGAAAAATCCCCCTCTCCCCTCATAACAGCTATTTCTAAAATTTTGAAATAATAATTCATGTTAATACCTTTTGATGGTTTGATGAAATAATTAATTTACCTTGCCGTTATTGCTGATAAAAAACATTGTGACCCCCAAGGGGATCGAACCCCTTTCTCCACTTTTTTAGGGTCCGTAGGCAAAACCAAGGACCCTTATATTTTCCTGCGTGTGTCTGTCCGTCCGTCCTCTCACGTGCTCTCACGGCTACACCTTTTGTCCGATCACTTTGAAATTTGGCATGTATGTGTCTTGTACCTACCCACATATTTTAAAAATATAGCGACTTAAAAAAAATATTTTTCAAAAAAATTAGGGTAAAAAAAATTAAGGGTTAACATTTTTTTATTTTTTTTCGACACCGTAAGGGATATCATATGAAAGGGTACGTCGAGCTGATTACAAAAATATATAATTATTTGGTTATAACTTTGATAGGGCGAGCGTAGGCAAGTTTGAAGTGGGTGTGAAACGTGTCCCCCCCTCTATCTCGCTTATGTGAAGTGCAAAAAATCTGAAAAAATTCCTGAACATTCTTCAACCAAAAGTCGAAAATTTCGAAAAAAAATATTATTTTATTTTTTATTGACAAAATACGTTTTTTTTTATATTTATGGTCTTTTCAATGTATTTATATGGTTGTAGTCCGGTTCAGTGGCAAAAAAATACTTTATCAGAGTGTGTTTTGAGAATATCAGACCCTTAGAATTGTTCAAAGTAAGCTTTTTAGCATTTTAAAAAAACACTGTTTATACACTTTACAGTTGAGCACTCACTTGACCTGTTTATTGTGTTTGGGGCCTTCCACCTAAATTTGTTTTATTTATTTTTTACTTTCATTCATGGGGGGGGGGGGGGGAGTAAATAAAACAAATATTATTAATTACCCAATAAGATAATTTGTATGCTTAATAACCTATGAAACCCTATAAAAAAACTTGGATGCAACTACTTCCCTTTGATTTTTTAATTCCCGGTAATGTGGCACATAGCTTTCTCGTGGCCTATCGCATACTTTATGTTTTTTGTTATGCTTTAACCCATTATTGTCTCATTTATTTCATTTTATGTACCCCCCCCCCCCCCCCCCCCCCCCTTTCTTTAATTCTGTCAAAGTTGTTTTAATTTTTACATGAATAAACGTATCATATTAGCAAAATGTAATGTGCTCAGACTGTTGAAATTATTATGGGACCATCCTCGGGCTACATTCGACAAACCATCCAAATTTTTTTTAAGTAAATAGTTGTTCATAAAAAAATATTGTGTGCATGTGGAAGAAACTAATGGGAAAAAATATTGTGTGCATGTGGAAGAAACTAATGGGAAAAAATATTGTGTGCATGTGGTAGAAACTAATAAGAAAAAATATTGTGTGCTTGTAGAAGAAGAAACTAATGGGAAAAATTATTGTGTGCATGTGGAAGAAACTAATGGGGAAAAAATATTGTGTGCATTTGGTAGAACCTAATGGGAAAAAATTTTGTGTGCATGTGGTAGAAACTAATGGGAAAAAATATTGTGTGCATGTGAAAGAAACTAATGGGTGCAAAAGGTTGAAACTTTTTCATAAATTTTAACAGTCTTAAACTACTGGTAGATAATAATTAGCTTTTTTGGAAAGCACCTAGAGGCTAAGAGGCAGTCTTTCTTCCATGTTGTTCCTTGTTGTTCTTCAATAATAATTTTTGAAATTTGAATTCCTAGACATGGTTTATCATTAGTATTGGATTTTTTATTTTTCTAATATTTTTTTTTTTTTTAGTTATGACAGCAACAGAACTCCAGACCCGAATAAAGAAGTTGTCAGAGCCAAATTTAGTTCTACTATTATGTTTGTCGAGGATTATTTATGCAACGTAGTTGCAAAAATGTGGAGTTTTGGTGATAAGTCTCAGAACAAACTTACGTTTGAGGTAATACTAATTCCATAGTTTATTTAAGTAGTACTGCCCCACAATGATTAGGGATAATTTTTATCTAATTTTTTTTTTTTTTTAAATCCGACATGAAAATTTGTATAAGAATGTTAGTTATTGATTTTTTTTTTTTACATCAAAACAATTAAAAAAAAACTTCTATTACTATTAAAAGTTGGATTCTTCAAAAGAATTTTGTGCCTTCCAAAAAGCACCCCGAATCATATGGTAAGACTGAAATCTGGTAGACTATCTATCTCTTATAATTTACTTAAATCCACTCTTAGTTCCTTCAACTTTTAGCCTCTTAGTTGGCTTCAAAAAGTTTTGAACACGAAGTATGAAAGACTTCCCAAAAAATGCTTTAATAGGCTCAGATAGATGGAACTTCCAATAATAAAAGAGTCAACTGGGTCAAAAGCGTAACAATCAGTCTTTAATAGCTTAGATCTTTCTGAAGTTTGGTAGTCGTAGGATCTAAACTTAAAAACAAAAACTGCAACAATATAGTCAAGTTATGAGGTACAGCTAAAAAACAATGACAGAGAACTTGCAACAAACATGAAATATAATCTGTATCACACACTACTACAACTAACCGAAGGCCGTCATCATTATTTAACTTCCTGCTTGCCTATCAAATCAAGTGCACTCTAGCTCAACTCCCCTCATCAGGTCAAGTGTACACTAGATTACACTTTAGCACATACCTTTACAAAATAGATCCATCCTCACTCTGCAACATTTGTAACTTGAAAACAAAAGAGGATAAGATAGGATAAAAAAACATTGTACAGTAGAGTCTCGCTAATCCGGGTTTAACGGGACCGAACCCAGTCCGGATTACCGAAAGTCCGGATTAAACGGAATCAGTTTTAATGTGTCTGTAGAACAAGCTTTAGTAGAGTAAAACTATTAAAATCGAGGTTTTTATCGTAATAATTACTTCTATTAGTCTCCAAAACATGCTTTTACAACGTAGGTCCACTATTTAAGTTAAGAGCTGTTCTGTCACCAGTCATGTCAAATATCAAATGAATTAAAATAAAATGACAATCTATTACGCAGGTGGCAGGTATAGAAGGGACTTCCTGAGAAACAGGCTGTGTTCCGATATGAAAATCGAGAAGCGATAATTATTTCACAAAAAGTTGAGACATTATACATTGTTGGCTTGGCAAAATTTCATGGAACTGGGTTGAGCCACCACTACATGTTTCTTAAAACCCTTCCCCATCTCAGTCACATATAATTGTACTTCCTGGAATACAATTCATTTATATCTTCCGTCCTACATTTCTATGGAACCGAAACAAATTTATCGATGTTCTTACTTATTCTTAAATCTGTTAATTTTTAATAAAATACCGGGTATTCCTCGTGTTAAACTGTTTGAATATACACCTATAAACTATACTAGGAACTATTTTATACATTTTAATAGACAATAAAAGCAGAAACTCCAATTATCTTAACTATTAATAAATCATAACAGGCCCTGGTTCCAATTTGTACATAGTTTTTGGCCCGTCCGAATTATATGGATGTCCGGACTAGCGGGGTCCGGATAAACGAGACTCTACTGTATAAGTAAGGATGAGACCTGAATGCCAGCAATGTGGGCAACCAGTATCCATCTAGCACCTCACTGATGAATGCGAGGGGCTGGCAGACCACAGAAGATCAGGCCTCTCCCCGCACCTCTCTAGAAATAATGATGGCCTCAACGGAAGGAATGATCAAGCTAAGAGACTTTCTTAAGATCACAGGAATAGTGGAGGAAATTTTACGGAGGGGACCTATAAATATTTACAATATTTTGGAGTAGACAGTAGAGACTCTCACTTTATATCAAGGATGTTATATAAAGTGGATGTAATGTTAAGAAGGGGTTTAAGGCAAAAAAGTGACCCCATGAAGGTAAGAGAAATTGGAGAAAAAATCATACTGCGCATGCTCCACGACCTTTGAACTGGGACAAATTACCTTTTTTAACAGGTTATAACCTGACAACTATAAACAAATTCTTGGTAACCTATAACCAAGAGGAAGGTAATTTGTCCCATTGGAGCTAACATTTTACATATCTTCATGGGGTCACTTTTTTGCCTCAACCCCCTATCCCCTTTATATTCCTTGCTTCATATAGAAGGTTATAACATGGTTTCACTGTCACACTCAGCGGATTGACACTTGTTTTTATTTTCTGGGATCTGGGACCAAGATTATGAGAAAGTTAGTCTGAGTTATCTCAGACCGATTTTTTTACTTTGCAAATCAGCAATATTAAAGGCTCAAATTGTCTCTAGAGATGTTTCTTAGAGATGCCTGTTTCTTCCATGGTGTTTTCAGTTAACAATTGCTTTGAAGAAGACGATTCAGAACGAGCATTACTTTCCAATAAAAGATAATTTAGGAAAGATGTCAAATCAAATTTAACTAATTCATTTAATTGTGTTATCCCATTAACATTATTCAACATGATCTCTTTTACTGTACTCCATTCGAATTGCAACCCTTCAATAAATCGTGTATCTTTAATCAACTTAACTCTCGGATTTACACTAATTTTATGTATTTCTCTTTTAATCGCTAAGAATTTTTCCCTTCTGTTCCTGACGGTTAATGTAGTCTTGTTGTAAGGTGAACTGGGTACCTTTGAGTTTGTAACAGTTTTTTTTTAAAATATTAATTTTATCTTGGTAGTTTGAGATACAGCTATAGTGGGTCAGTTACGATAACTATTCTTTCCAACTGGGTATTATACTTATGTCATTTGGAGCCTGGAGTACTTCTACACAACACCTTCAGATTATCCCTATAATCTGTGGAGTGTCTGTTTTTGTTTTTTTTTATTCTTTAAAAGAAAAGATTCTTCCTCTTTAATTTATTGTAAATGTCTAAATTTGCCGCTCTTGCAAAAAGGTTGTTCAATATTCACAAAAATTTACAAAAAGGTCTAGGCTAATAAGTTAAACACTTATGCCAAAAATGAAAACGTTTCATTAATTTAATCCAACACTTTTGCACAAAGAATTGTTTATTTTTACCATGTTTATGTAATCAAAATTGGGTTAACATTTCTTAAGTTATTCTATGTTTTACAAAACTTTTAAAACTTACTTCATTCATTAATTATTGTTTTTGCTCTATTTTGTTGTTTTTTAAGGTGGTGAAACTGGCCCGGGAATTGATATATTTTGGATTTTACAGTTTTAGTGATCTTTTGAGGCTTACAAAAACTTTGCTGAGCATTCTTGATTGTGTTTCTGAAAACGATGTTAACATGAAGATCCCTACTGGAGAAATACATTGTAAGTGTTACTAAAAATTCATACACACACACATAAGATTGAGGTCACCTTGAATTTCCCACAAAATCTGAGGCAGATATTTTTTGCAAAGAATTAAGTACAAAATTCTCTAAAAAAAATTGTAGTAACTCCACTTGAAAAATTTTAACAGTGACATTTTAAGTGTTAGAGAAAATGTCAAAGCAGTCACCGTTTTTTAATCTAAAAATGGAATTACATTTTTAATATTAGAAGTTTCACCGACAGTTTTTTTTTTTGTATCAGTGCAGCACCACTGATATGTGTATCAGTGCAGCGCCAGTGATATGTGTATCTGTGCAGCTATACAATAAGCTGATACAATAAGCACAATTTTAACTTCTTAAAAAATCAACGTTTCAAATAGCAATAGATGGGTTATATAGATAACAACCGTCTTTACACTGTAATTGGTGCTCCTTGCGCATTGGAGCGTCTGTAGGAATATGAAATAAAAATAATGATTAAAAGAATAACAACATGACAATCAGGCGGCAGAAGGTAGCAGACCCCCAAAAATGCGAGAAAGCAAGTGCAAGTATTCTAGCACAGCAATTTTGTAGTTCTTCATATCGTTGGAATCAACATGCAATTTTCAGCGCCTATTTTATTCCATCACATATTTACCTATTAACTTTAAAATAAGATATGGAACTAATTGTCATATATTTACTATCGTTTTAAAAAAATTCGAAATTTGAACTTATATTGTAGGTATCAAAGAAATTTGTACGAATTACGAGTTTTGAGGGAGGGGGCTCCCTGATTTTTTTTTTTGGGGGGGGGGGGGGTGCTCATTTTATAATATGACGCCGGTTGGTATATTTTCCTGTGGCGGTCGCTACCTCCCCATCCTACTCTATGTCCGGCCACCACTGTCTTCAAAAAAAGAAATTTACTCCTGAGATACTCTGTAACCCTCTATCTATGGACCTATTCCAGAGTTGGGGTGCAGTTTTAGCTCCGAACATGAACCTGTTGACCCAATAAAGGCCTTTATGTGTACATAAGGTCTTCATTGTGGCACTCTCCTCGTCCATAACCATATGTAAGTATGCATTGCTAATATCCAACATACAAATGTATCTGACTCCACTCAAACTTGCATATGTATACTCTATCCTCAATATTGGATAGGTTTTATTTTTAATAGATTTGTTTACAGTAATTTTGTTGTCAATACAAAGTCGTAAACTCCCATTTGGTTTTACCACCGGTGCTACAGAAGTTCCCCCACACCGAAAAATCAACTTTGTAGATAATATTTTTCTTTTATAAACGAATTTGAAGATCTTCAGCTTTAAAAACGTTTTGTGTATGTAACAGTTAAAAATGTTATGAAAATCTGTCACATACAAAGTGATTTTTGTATTTATTATGAAAAATTTACTTATCAAATTGTATATTTCTTGTTTTATTCCTGTTAATGCTCTCAAGAACCAAAAATTATACAAATTTAATTTTTCATCATTTTTTTTTTTTTTTTTTTTTCATATTCAAATATAAAACCCTTTTTTTCTTAAACATATATTTCTTGAATGTTTAAACCATTAAAATTATGTTTATGTAGAAAAACTGTCTATCTGTGGATATCACTGTTCATTTCATTGGAAACAATTCAACAATTTCACAGATAGTGAAACATAGATATACAGTTTTTAAAAACATTTTTTTTTTAATTTAAAGGGCCTTAAAGCTCTGAATGAAAAAAATAAACTAATTTTGGCCTTTCTTATATATATGTTTCTATTATTAATAATTATATAACGTTTTGCTCTCTTTCTCATTTAATATTTTTGCAATGGTCCTGTCCACAGCTGAAGGTGGAGTTTTTCGAAGCATCGGTGACATGGGAGCAGTGGTGACTGGTTTAACTCTGGCGACTGGTGTGATGCGTGCAAACGCTCCTGTTTCAAATAGTAAAAATTCCAACTTGAAAAAAGAATTTCCGTTAGTTATGGACACCAAGTTAAAAATTATTGAAATATTACAGGTAAGAAACCTTCTCAAATACATCATGTTAATATTTTGAGAAGGATCTTGTATTGATCTTTGAGTATTGTTGCTCAAAGATCTACTCTCAATCTATCCTTGTTTGAGAGGCAATGCCAATAATATCAATTCTATTCTATCCATGTTGCTACAAGGTGATTGAAATCCATCAATTGTTTTCTTAAAAGAAATTTGTAAAGACTGGTCTGCTTTAATAGATTAATAAACCACCAAAGCTTAAATTAAAAAAAATATAAAGGTTGCTAAATCTAATTTAAAGAAGCATGCAAATTAAAGATTAAAATGTATTACAGTTTGTCATTCGAAGAGTGCAAATATTGTTTTATTAATACATTACTGTAAACAAGCTGTGGATAAAGAAGTGTTACTTTGGGTTAAAAGTAATGAAATGTATTAAGTACTGTATGAAAGTAATGTAGTACTTCTTTTATAAATATATTCTATATTTTCTTTTATATATAATAATAAATATCTTGTGACAAATATCAACCTTTTAGTGAGTGACAGAAGCATATCACTGAGGGGGAAAACGAAAGAGGAAGACTGACAGGGAGATGTGTAGAATATTAGGTATTGTTAAGAACACTACTTGTTGTTATTCTTTTTCTTCTTGGGCTCTAGGGATGATCAATGGAGGGATTAACAAGGGATTAACTGAAGAATAATTAATACTTGTTGTTAGTTTGTCAGCCTGATAACATATTAGAGATATTGATATAATTTGTAAATAATAAATATAAAATTATTCTTTGAAATAAGTAGAAACAACATTGTTCTACTTATTTAATGTTAGTTATACTATTTATTAACTTAAAACACAAAAAATAGAAAAATAGTTTAAAATATAAAAGGAACCAAAATGTAAACTAATATCAAAGTTTATTTGCTAAAGTTTATAATTATATCTGCTAATTCTAGTATTATCATGAATTATTTAAAAAAAAAAAAAAGTAAAAAATACCGAACTCAAGCTATATGCTATATTTTTTAAACTTTATGGATATTTCTAAAACATATGTAAAGATACAAATGTTTCCAATAAATGGTTTTTATTATTATTATTATTATTCTTTGAATATTCAACAGATTTCAATTTTAAAAAGTATTCAAACTGTAAACTTACTTCCGACTGATTCTCAGATTTGAGCACAACTAAGAACTTATAAAATTATTCTCATCTAATTGCTGCTGATTTTTTTAAGGTATTTAAAAAAAATTGTTTTTATGTTTTTAATTCCAGTTCATCCTCGACGTACGATTGGATTACCGTATAAGCTGTTTACTCTCTATTTTTAAAAGAGAATTTGATGGTTGTGAAAAAATTATCAATGGTAACATGTCTCTGAATCAGAAGAAGATAGACCTTGAATTAATTGGATCTCAGGCTGAAGGAATTTTTGTTTGCAGGTAATTAGATTAAGATAAGACGTGTTCCTTTTTTATTTTATCTTTTTGCACTTTGCCTGACAATCCTCCCAGTGGACTGAAGCAGAGATGGCCTTAGGGTATACTCTTAATGTTTATTTCCACATATGGTTCCAGTTATTTAGTAGTATTAATATTATTAATATAGAGGAAAGGAGAAAAACTTATAAAATGTATCTTCCTCCAGGAATTGAACTATGTAACTTTAGTAGAGGATACATGTATTGTATACATACCCTCCTCATCTCATGCAGACCTGCTCCATGATTTAATTTAACTAGGCTAGCCTCATACACAGAGAGAGATAAAGATTTAAAAAATTCCTTATTATAGTTTGGAAGTTCTAAGTTTTTCGATTATATCTGTCTGGATTTATCCTTTTTGTATCTTTTAATCAGTGAGGTTAAGGTGAGTGAGTGATTGGCCCATTGCGCCCAAGTATTTAATTCTATTAGCAAACACCCAGGCTGAGCCGACAATCAGGCCAATTTAGTGAACGCGTTCTAGCTTTTAATGTCGTGTCCAAGTTATGTAATCATTTTGGGCTGCTCATATTGAAGTTCTGGAGATCTGTGCTGCTGCTGTCCATCGCTTCACCACTGGTCCTGGTCTTGCTGCCACTATTAATTGTGACCAGGTGACCAATTTTCTAGGTGCTCCTTGCCACTTAAACAAAATTTATAATTTTTTCGAGAACCTTAAATTCAAACCCTATTCTTGAGACTTTCTTTCTAACGTGGTATCAACTTTTTTTTAATGTTTCAAAAATACCATTTAATCCGTGCGTTTGGTAATCAAGCACTAACTTTTAAGAAATTTTCAGCTATCACCACTCACACAGAATCTATTTTGAATATTCGCCCGTTATCCGAAATGTCAAGTTCTCCAGACAGTTGACGTGTTTACTACCTGATAACTTTTTTTCTAACAAGTTATTGGCATACATAACAAAAATTATTTGTGCATACAGAAGCCATAATGTTATTTTGAGAGAGGTTATTTTGTGCCTTTTTTAATTTTTGATATTTGTAAAAGATTAGTGCTCTTTAATTGAATTTTTGGAAGGGTATAATGGATAATTTTGGAATATATATTTTATTATATATTTCTTATAATGTCTATGTTAATCCCTTGTTCTGTCAAACAACAATCTCCCATTATTGTATTTTCTACCCTCTCAACCTTGAGATAAGTAAAGATTCCGCTCATGCAATTTTGGGTGATGATTGATGATTTGCTCAAGCATGGCGTCGAAATTTGTGCCCAAGCTATTGTCAACAGAACAGACAGAGAGAACTCCTTCTTGAGGTTGCATAGGAATTGCTGGATATTACCATCTGCTGAATCTTACAAATTGTTTCGCTTTGATAATCACCAAGCTTTTGACAAAATTTGATGCATTACCTTTGTTCAATTCCGACAAACACGTATAACAGCACCTCACTCGGCGGCCAGTAGACAACGACTGACTCTCATGATGAGAAAAAATTCAGGCGTGCACATTAAGCTGTCTCCTTCCACTGTGCCCAGTTGCGCCAGCCTATCATTACTATGCACCGGGATCAATTGTAGATACCTTTTCGACAGACCTCATAATATGTATATTCATTTTGTGTAGGCTTAGACCCCATACCAAAAATGTTGTTGTCTTAGCTGTCAGGTATAGGGTTAGGGCCAATATAGCTATAAATCCCATAAAGTATTTTGAAAACAACCTTCGATAATTTTTGGATTTTAGTGACGAATGTGAGATGTTGGATTTAGATGGTCATGGTGGGAGGACATTCCTCAGGGTACTGTTACATCTCACCATGCATGACTACCCTCCGCTTGTCTCTGGAGCTTTACATCTTCTGTTCAGGCACTTTAGCCAACGCCAGGAGGTTTTACAAGCCTTTAAGCAGGTAATTGTTTCTGTCTTATTAATTTTTTAACTTTCTTTGTTTATTTACTTTTAATTAAATTATGTTCAAATTTATCTATCTATGTATATAATTTGCCAAATACTACTCACTCATTAATTACAGTATATCTAAAACGGCAATAGCTAGAGATCTGAAATTTGGCATGGAGGTTTTTCTTATCCCTTAGGTGCTTGCTAAGAAATCTTTCTATGGTCCACCTTCTCAATTCAAGATTGTGGTAATTTATAAGTAGAATTTGACATGGCGATATCGCCAGAACCAATCGCAGTAGAACCTTGAAATTTGGTAGTTAGCTTCATTTTATGATATAAACAACTTTTGAATAAGGGGGAAGGGCTTCAGGAACCTCTGTGGCATATAATTCTCACTTATTAAAATAACTTTAATGTTTCTAGATGGTAGTTTATGAACCCATCAAATTTATAAATTGTACTTAAAAAAGACACACTCCATAGCAAAGCACGGAAATCCAGCAACATTGTCATATTAGTATTTTGACAATACAAAATTTAAATTTTGTAAATCAATTTGTTTAATTATTTATTGTATGCAACATATAATATTAAACATAAGTAAAACATGTAAGTAAAACTTTGGGAAGAGGAAGTGCACATAGGAGGTGATGATTTTGAGCAAGTTCACTGTTTTAAATACCTGGGGGCCATAGTCTCAGATAACAATGGTGTTGCTGAGGATTTTAAAGCAAGGATATCTGGTGGCAACCGGAGCTATTTTGCCCTCCAGTTAGTGTTCAGGTCCCAAAATGCTAGCCGTAATATCAAACTGTTGGTATACAAAAGTGGGTGAGATCTACAGCAGTATACGGAGTCATTGACATTAGTAGCCAGTGACGAGGAGAGGTTGGGAGCGCAAGATCCTCTGGAAAATACATGGAGCTGTGTGTGAAGAAGGAAGCTAAAGGTCTGCACCAACCAAGAAATCAGGTGCCTTTACCATCTACCTGACATAGTCAGCATTGTAAAAGCTGAAAGAATCTGCTTTCTAGGTCACGTCGCAAGGATGGATGAGGGAAGAGTCCTCAAGAGACTTATGGACAGAAATTAAGTCTTTGGCTATTCTGAGATCTACTTTTAACTAATTCCATGGGGGCCTTTGAAGGCTTTTGGGATTATCCTACTAGGAGCTGACCATGTACTTTGAGATTCTCTCAGAACTCCTGAGTCTACACTGTCTTGAATAAGTGCTTTCATAATAGGAATTTTTCCTATCTATATAGTTCCTTAAAGAAAGGGGTTTCATCTGTGGTGTTAATGCAATAGGTTCCTATAGCTGTTCCCAATTTGGGATATCTTTCATGTGAAAACACAGAATGAACTGGTTCTAGGCCTTTAACTACTATATCTTAATCTTCTTTGGATATATCATCTAGTTTCTTTAGTAGGGTTTTTGTACACTTATAACTGTGTTGTGCCTCATTCCAGTGTTTGTCGCATAATTGACAGGTGGTATTTTGTGAGTGTGTTTCTGTGCGTCTTGGTGGTATCTGGGACATGTTTTGTGAAATTAAGGTGATTGTTCCCTTGAAACTCAAGGAGAACTATAGGGTGTGTATGACCTGTATCTGCAATAGAAATTATAACTGAACGGTAAACTACCTCTAGAAAAATTGGATGACTTTTACAGTCTTTTAGATTTGTTAGGGCACACGCAGTACTAGTGAAATGCATTCTGACAGCATTGAAATTTAGGCGGTGCTTGTGAATGATTATGTTTATAAGTGTTTGAATTGTTTGTTTTGTATTGTGATACTTTTATATTTATATGTTGCGTGGGTGATTGGGAGTGTGGAATGTCTGTTGATGGATGTGTTGTGCTTTTATCATTTATCAGAGCAGCTTGATATGGAAATTCTTCGGTTGTTGAGGCAAAGAAGAATTGTTTGGGTTCTGGTTTTGTGGATCTGGGATCCAACCCTAATTCTTGGAGGCACCTAGTCATCCGAACAGTGTTTTCCAAGTCCCTGGTCCCCGAATGTTTGGTTTTTATTATTATTATTATTATTATTATTTTTTTTTTTTTTTTTATTTTTTTTTTTTTTTTGGGAGCTGTGTTCAGAGTGTCGGACTCCCCATCTAATGGAACACCGACTAAACCACCCCCCTTGTCTCTTAGAGCCATAGCCCGGGACTGTTTCGCACATTACTTCAGGCTAGGCTCTATATCTTGCACCCCTATGGGCGGGCTCACTTCTCTTTTTTTAAGTGATTAATTCTGTTGGTCCAGATTGGTCTTCTTAGTCCTAAGGACTTTTTTTACATAGCTCACCACATGGTCCCAGGAGCTTACACTCTCCAGCATTTTTTCTACCACTGTATCTGGGGTAAAATCTCCGATTTCTGCGGTTAGAGCCATTCTATGCTGTGTTCATCTGTCACAGGCAAAGAAGGTGTGTTCCGCATTATTGAACATCTCCGAGCAGTATAGACAGCTGGCCAGGTACCTTTCCCATCTTTTCAAGGTACGACCTAAAGTATCCATGTCCGCTAAGGAACTGGGTAAAGTAATAGTCGACCTCGCCATGGCTCCGGTCTACCCAATGATTCAGGTTCCTTATGAGCTTTGCTGTCCAGCGCCCTCTTGTCTCTGCTTCCCACGTCTGTTGCCACCGCTCCATGGTAAGGGCCCTTGTTTCCCGAGACGCAGCTTCTTTGCCTACCTCGGTTTTCCTCAGGAACATCGCTTTTCGTTCTTTAGCCAGGAGGTCGATAGGGATAACTCCGGCGATGATTACTACCTCTGGCTCGGAGACGTTTTTTATTATTTAGAAACGTTTCCCTATAATCCAGTTTGGATATTCAGACAGAGTAATTCCTAATCTTATTGGATGTTTGCAATAAAATAATGAGACTCCTTTATTTTATAGTATTTCTTTGTTTCTTACAAGTTAAAGATTACATTGTTAAACATTATTGGGAACTTTGATTGCAGGTCCAGTTGTTGGTGTCCGACAGTGACGTAGAATCTTACAAACAAATCAAATCTGATCTGGACGTTCTTAGACAATCGGTAGAAAAGTCAGAGCTATGGGTTTATAAGTGTCGCTCGGACGATATCACTTCGAATGGAAAATTAAAAAGTAAAGACAAAGACGACTATGATGAGGTTGGAGTTGTCAAGGGGAAACTAATGTTGGCTGATACGGGTAAACAAAACTCCTTGGCAGATTTAGACCCTTTGTTACCTACTGACCAGGCAAACGAATACAGCAAAATTCAACAGGTTGGCCTGGACTTATTTTTATAACTTGACCGTTTTGACTAAGATTATATCTGAAAAAAAAAAAAAAAAAATTAGAGGGTAAAAATTGATCAGTAAATGTATAATATAATACCTAATTTGATTTTACAATAACATGGTTATTTATTACCCTTTGATTTCTATTTTTACTTGATTCAATTTTAACTTTACCATCAGTTAATTGTTAATTTCCTCTATTGATTTTCTTATACATTTTTGTATTTCACCTATACATTATTTTTTTACTTCAGATCTTGATCCGAATGAATGCCCTCTGCATTTCTAACGGAGGAAAGCCTCGAAAACACGAGCAACGGCTGCTAAGGAATGTGGGAGTGCACACTGTAGTGTTAGACTTATTGCAGATTCCCTACGATCAGAAAGATGCTAAGATGAACAATCTGATGACATTGGCCCACCAGTTTCTTCATAACTTTTGTCTGGGTAACCAACAAAACCAAGTTATACTCCACAAGCAACTCGATCTCTTCCTTAATCCTGGTGTAATTTGTATTTATAATTTTATTTTTTATATAAGATATTAATTTATTATAAATGATCCCATTTCCCTTTTATAAACAAGTTTTTTTTTTTTTGTTTTAATTTTTTCTTTTTATATTTATAAGTTGTTTCCTCTGTGTCAGATTAGAGACGCCGAAACAATTTGTGCGGTGTTTACGGATAATTCTACATTATGCAATGAAGTCAATGAAAAAGTCATCCAACATTTTGTACATTGCATCGAAACTCATGGTCGACATGTCCAGTACTTAAAATTTTTTCAAACCATTGTAAAAGCCGAAAATCAATTTATCAGAAAATGTCAGGACATGGTAATGCAAGAGGTAAGATGATTGTTTTTTTTTTTGTATGAAGAGGTCTATGCATAATTTAGTTATACTACTAGAATACAGGTACTAAAGGTCGTCAGATATCATCAACCTTCCAAGGATAGTGGTCAGTGCATTGACAGATGTCTTTCTGAGAGCATCAACAGTACTGAGCGATATACCTCTCCCAGGGCGACAGTGGATACATCTAGATAGACGTACCTTTAGTTTCGCATTACAGTATAATTAATATATTTTTAATTTGGAAATCATACCGGTCAACCCACATTAAAGTTTTCTTATCGCACCTACAGTCCACCGACTCCAGGCTACCACAAGAGCCATTACAATAAGGTTTATATTTATGGTTGTAATGTGGTTATTAGTGAATGAATGGTCTCCTTTCTACGTTACAGTTGGTGAATGCTGGTGAAGATGTATTGATTTTTTATAATGATAAATCGTCCTTTTTACAATTTGTTCAAATGATGTCTTCTGAACGTTACAGAATGGATGAATCCAGTGCCTTAAGGTAACCTTTCTTACAATAAAATAGTTAAAGTAAATGGTATGAATGAATGAATGACTTTTATTTTTTAAATTAAATTGAGATACAATAGTAAGAATATATGGGTTCAGTATTAAAGTGGACCAAGTCCATCAAACTTGATTTTGAGTTACAGACACTTTTGTGAATTTACTCAGTGCTAATTACTATTGCATTATAAAGTTTAATTAATTCTATTATTCTATAGTATAGTTTAGTTCATTAATAAATATATTTTACAGATTTTAGGTTGATACCTTAAAAAAAAGTCCTTTTTATGACATTTCAAATGGAAGCTACTGTGACTTAGTTCAGATTTGCTCTGAAACTTCTGAGCAAATTCAAATAGAAATTCTTCAGTGCTCATTGAAACTACTGCATTCTGTGGATTTCCCATGGTACAACAATTATAAATGGACTTGGCCCACTTTAGTACTGACCCCCTTATATATTACATGAATGAGAAAAAAATACAAGTCTACTCCATGGCCATGGCTCTCTGGAGGAGAGTTGCTAACAAATTTGATTTGAAAAGTTCCTTTTTATACATACATAAAAGAAAAAGATAACAATATATTTAATAACATTTATCAATAAAAAAATAAATTTTTAAATAACATTTATTAATGGTAATTTAAAAAATTTAATTTATCGTGGTGGCTGATAAAAAAATATACCTAGTACTACTAGTGAGGACAAGGCTGCTAACAAAGTTGGTAGGTAAAGTTAATTTACAGTAAAAATAAATTAAAAGTAAAAGATAACAATATTTTTAATAACATTTTATAATAAAAATTAGATAACATAATATATTTAATAACATGTAACAATAAAAAACTAAATTTTTAGATTGCAATTATTGATTTACTAATGTGGTGGCAGTTCAGAAAAATATACCTAGTACGTTATACCTAGTTTCGTTAAAACAAATAATTTTCCCCTTAAAATTCACCCCTTGTTTATAAAGGGATGATTTTTTGGGCTTCCCTACTTTTTTTTATGCTTTATGTTAAATTAAATTTTTATTAAGTTATACTGGTGAGGACAAGCAAATGGTATAAACAATTTGATTTTTGCAAACACTTTCTTACTAAAAATAAAGGATAATAATCTTGTTTTTGTTTTTTTTATAATGAAACCATCCAAACATTCTTTATTTTAAGAAAAAAATGTATATCTAATATAATATTCATTATTTAGTAATGTTTAAATTAACATTGTTTGTCAAAATAAATTTACTTATAGGTAACTTTCAGAATACTGATATAATTCATCTGTTCCACATTAACTAAATTAAATTTAATGTTAAAAGCCTTAAAGATCCTCAGGATCTAATTACCTGTATTAATATATTTATGGAGGTCTGTGCTTGTTTGCTTGTTTGTAGGTACCATGTTGAATTGGTGAAGCTTCTAGCTTGCTGTACAATGGGTAAAAATGTGAATACCGAAATTAAGTGTCATTCTTTACTTCCTTTAGATGATATTGTAGCTGTGGTCACACATCCTGACTCTATACCTGAGGTTTGATTCCTTTCTTAATAGTACATTACGCGTCTTGTGTGGAAAGTAGCATTTGCATGCGAGTGTGGAGTTTGCACTTAAGCGACAGCGAGGGTAGTAAAACCACACAAGCAAAGCAAAATGCAGCTTTCGCACGAGTTGCGTACTGTACTTTATCTACGATTGTTGGATTTTAATAATAAATATAGAAACAAATATTTAATAAACTTCCTGTATGTAAGTTCGTATTTCTCTTTTGATAAAGATGATGAATTCCTTAGTTGTATTTTGTGCCGAATAAATTATTTCGGGAGGCGTAGGGGAAAGTTTCCCAAAACGGGATAGGCGGGCAAAACGGGATAGCGGGGCTTGTAGCGATACTAGTGCTGCTAGGGCGCACGAGAAGGGCTAAGTTGGTTCCCGGCCAATATTCTACCATTCTAAGTTGATCGCTTGTCGCAAGCAATTGTACTTTAGGTGTAGTGAATTTTTAAAGTTTTTAGTTAAGATTTTTTCTAGCATCAGTCTTTTTTCTGCTTCACAAAAACTCTCATTGGTCTTGTTCTTCAGAGATTGCAATTCCGGTAAGTATTGCATTTTGTTGTATGGTTTTTAACGAACAATTTAGTGTGTAAAACTATACCTAGCGAGTATCAGTTCAGACCTCAGGCATGTTTGTTTTGAAAAACGTCACAGTCGGGCAAAACGGGATACTTTTTAGATGCCCAAAACGGGATAGAGTTTTGTTGCACCCTGTTTTACCCAACCTCCGGATGAAGATGGAAAAGAAGAAGGATGCATCTTCTGCAACGCTCTCCATTTTGAATCAAAATCCGGAGAAGGCTGGATACAGTGCTCGAGTTGCCAAGGTTGGGCTCACGAAGCTTGCGCCAGACCGAATGAAGAAGATGACTCATTTTTGTTCTATGTGGAAATAGTCAGTCTTCCTTGGAGCTTTTTTCTGCAGATATAATTATTTTAATTTTGTTCTTAAAAATGTAACGTTAGCTTTTAAAATTAATCATAACTTCAGGTGAAGATTTTTATTTATTTTTTTTAAATAATTTTAAGTTTTTCTAATGATCCATGTTTATTTGTTGTTCCTATTAATTTTTTTGTTAATATTAATGTTGCTCCGATTGGGCCTAGCTATTGTAAAATGGTTTAATTTACCTACATGTTGTTTCATATTTCAAATAAAAATATAGTGTTACGTATGTTCATTTATTTACCCAAATCTTTGACTTCTTTTACCAAAAATGTGTATAAAAAACACAACCAAAGTGTAAGTAGATAGGTATACATTTTTTTTAAAAATAGTAAAGCTATTTTAAGTTTACATTCATTTAATTATTTTTAACAAAAACTAGGCAGTTTTTTATTTTTAAAAAAAATATTTTTAAGAAAAGATAAAAAAAAAAAATTATCACCAAAAAATCTATCCCGTCTTACCCAACCTAGGGAGGGTAAAACGGGATAGTGTAAGACTTTAGAAAATCATTTTTTTAATGTGTTAATATTATTAACAAATTATGAATTATTTTTTTTATGTTGCTTTTATAAGTGCTTTATCCAATGGCGTTTTATTTTTTTCATTTTTATTACACACAATTAAAAATAAACAAGAAAAACCACTAGCTATCCCGTTTTGGGGTACTTTCCCCTATTATTCTCCTCATTTTCATCATATGACATAAATCAATTATTGTTTTTCACTAAAAACTCGATATAAACAGTTACTTTAACTAAACAAACAGCAAATTAGTTTTTTTAAATGTAAACAAACTCGCTAATCGTGTGTTAAGGTGAAGAATTCTTCTTTTTTACCGCACTAGGCCGGAAAAAAGAGGAATTATGCAACGCGCATGCTCAGTTAATACAAGTACATAAAGAATCACTTTCTATGCATCTAAGCTGAGATACAATGTTTATATTTTGTATCAATCGTAGATAAAATTAATTTACGATTGATTTATATTTTACATGCTTAATTGACATACTGCAATTTATTTTTTTTAGGTTAAAGAAGCGTACATAAATTTTCTAAACCATTGCTATATAGACACTGAAGTGGAGATGAAGGAAATTTATACGTCTAATCACATATGGACATTATTTGAAAAAAGTTTTATTGTAGACATGGGCTTAGTTGCAAATGTTACGCATGATAGAAAGCATGCAGATACTGCCATGGAAAATTATGTAACAAATACTGTCATGACTATAATAAATACATTTTTTTCAAGTCCTTTTTCCGACCAAACAACGACTGTTCAAGTAAATATATCTGTTTTTAGATTATTCAAGTTTCATAAATGCCTGTATATGATGGGACAGACTTTGAGAATGTATTTTTTTTTTTTTTTTTTTTTTAGACTAGGCAACCTGTATTTGTGCAGCTTCTTCATTCAGCTTACAGAGTGTCTCAGTGCATTTGGCTAAGCTCTTCTCAGAGGCTGAATGTGGAAAATTGCATAAGAACTCTTTCTGACGTTGGTACGTACTACTATATCCTGTTGGTAATTTCAATAACTCTACATTTATTTCTTATCTTTCATTTTATGTAGTTTCCTCTAAGAAAGAAAATGCCTTTCTTTTCCCTGAAAATCAACTTTTAAAACTGTTTCTTCAGTAGTCGAAATCAATTACTAATTAGGAATAATTTTATCCAAAGGAAGGGGGTATAGAAATAAGGGGGAGGGATTTTAGATATACTAACTTTTGATGTTCCATGACATGCATTTTTTAATTTTGAAAAACATTAAAAAATTCTGGTTAGTCTATATATGTATATATAATCCAAATACCACTGACTGACTGAATCAACAGATTTCTAAATCATCATTCAGCCTGTGTGAAGATGGGAACAGATTCAATGTATATTTGAATAGAAACTGCTACGCTCAATCTTGGTGTGTCAGATTCTTCTTGATAAGTGATGATTTGGATCGATTCAGATTCTACAAGATTCTAGCTGGCCGAATCATTGAATCAGCTGAATCAAAGCAGATTGAAGTAAGGCGGACCCATACTTAGTTACAGCTCTCAGTATCATAGGTGGTTCCATAGGTTGGTCCTAGAAAAGATACCAACACACTTCTATCTAAGTTTCTTTCGCTTGAAACAGTTTTAGTCGCAATGCTATTTTTTGAAAATATTTAGATAAACAACTCCTGTCTGACTACCTACGGACAAGAAACTTAGACTTTTTTCATTGTTTGTGGCTGCAGCAAACAAAAACGAGTTTGATGGTGTGGTTAAAGCAGCATCGTACTGTTTATGACTACATGCTAACAAGCTAAGTATTGAACCGGAGCTTCCCAATTTTTTTTTTTTTTTTTTTTTTTTTTTTTTTTTTTTTTTTTTTTTTTTTTTATACCGGGGGGCTTATTACACCCGAAGATACAGGCCACTTTGGTGGGCCCATTCGTCAAACCCGGGTTTGGGACCGAAATCTTCACACAGTCGAGTGAAGATATGGTCGTCAACCATGACTCCCCTCCTAGTTGTATTATAACCAGGAGTGTCATCGTCATGGTTTCCAGGCCGAAACCTGGTGGCGCTACTCTTTCGAGGAGCTTCCCACTTGTTTAAACAATGCTGGGTGGACATTGAGTGGGGGGCTTGGTCCGGGAATCGAACCCAGAGCTGAGGTCACCTTCTGACCCGGCTCGATGCTGCTTAACTTGCCTTATCGCAAGGCGAGCTCTCTAGCCTCCGAGCCACCCAGGCCGAGCTTCCCATAAGAAGGAACCGAATCGCCAAAAGAATTCATGGTCAGTCTACAGAAGAGGCTCTCACAAACTCAAGTGAAGAAGATAAATTCAAGATACGAGTGTTCTATGCTGTCGTGGATAAAATAAATCAGGATATAAATTTGAGGTTTTCAAACCAAAAGAAATTGCATTTGGATCTAGCATATTTTGACCCAAGAAGATTTCCCGATCTGAAGAAAAGAGGATTGCCTGTTAATGCTCTAGACATTGTTTGTTCACTTGTAAAAGAAGTAGGCAAAGAGAAGCTAAGAGAAGAGTAGCAATCAATAATTGACGATTGGCCAGAAATAAAGTCTTCGATACGAGAAAAAAAAAATTGAAGAACAGCAAGAACTAGAACCTAAATGTGATGATTCCGAATCTAAAGAAGACGAAAATAGGGTTTGCAAACTAGGGAAAGAATGTTGGGATTGTATGAAGTGTATGCTCAAAGTTATATATGACTAAAAACTTGTACTCAGTAACATACGCTGAACTGTACAAAGTATACAAATTTCTTTTGACGACCCCTTTTACACAAGTAAGTTGTGAAAGGGCTTTTTCCACACTTATGTTTATAAAAACTAGACTTAGATCGTCACTTAGTCAACCACATCTTGAATCTCTTCAACTGATGCAAATTGAAAGAGAAAAAGTTCAACGTAAATAGACAATGATTTAATTATTAGCTAGCTCTGCGGACATAGTGCAGATTTTAAAAGGATCTTACTAGTTTAAGTCATGATGTTTGTTCTGAAATAGCCGTCATTAGGAGTAAACTCAGGTAAATTACTTTATTTGCCAAAATAAATTTTCAATGTAAAAATCCCTTCTTTTAGTTAAACCACATTGATGTCTTACTTCTTTACATATTGCCTGGTCCATTTACAAACCCCTTTTACAATGTTATAGTCTGAAGAGACATTTTTAAATTACCTTTAACTTATTAGTTTTTTAATTTATTTTTCAATTTATCACTCGATTAGTTAGTCTTGTGAAACTACAGGTATCTATTCCGAAAATTCCAACACAATCAAAATTATAGATTATTTGTGGAAGGACGATATGTCAGTGCTGAAAAAGTTTATGATTAACTGTAGAGGTATATCATACTGCATGTTTTTAACAGCTTATGTGCCTCAATTGATTTAATTATAAAATGGAAATATATTTGTATCTACATTTTTATTATTTAAATAAGCAATTTTATAAAGGTAATGTTACAAGAGCTTTTTCAGAGTTTATTCTCACAATGTATATGAGTATAATTATGCATTAAAAAAATTAAGTTTGGTCTTAAATAGTTAAATGAGAGTGGATATACACTCTGCTTGTTTTTAGTTCATTACAAACTGTAATTTGAACGTTTCAATTTCATAAAACAGAAATTTTAAAGATGAATTTGTAAAAAAAACGCCAAATTACAGACAACTTACATTATAAATTTCAGCTTCAGGATAGCGTTATAATGCAAATTTTAAAGGCAGTTTTTTGGTCCGGTGTGGGCCTTCCTAATAGCTAAGGTTGGCCCCTTATTCAAGAAGCCAGTCTGGCCCTGCTTAGAAGTAATGATAGTTCCAAAAGAAGACATGGTAAGGTAAGGTACTTCCTCAAGACCATAGGAATTGTGAAGGACTTATGAACTCTAAAGGCTAGAAAATATTACAATATCAGGTGGATAGAGTCAAAAACGGGAAAAATGTCAGAATCATGAAAGTAAACCGTAGATAATTAATAAGCAAGTAGAGGAAAAAAATCTCAAAATTTAGAAAATTCAACACTTCAATATTTAGCCAGTAAGATGAAACAGTACCTACTTACTCTTTTTATAATATTTGCTATTTTATTTATTTGCAGCCAAAAATAGATCGATAGCGATTCCTTCAGATTTAGAGAATCAAGTTGCATCCATGTTCACCAAGAGCAATCTACTTTCTCGTCAAGCCAGTAAAAGAATTCAAATAGCTAAAACTCCAAAGCTAGAAAGGTCACAGTCACAGGTGGGTCTTTAACCTTCTATTTTGTTGCACTTTAAATGATTAGTTCTTTTTTATATGATTGTTTATTTATTTATGTTCCAAAAAAAAAAAAAATTATTGAGCTTCCTAAAATTGAAAGAATATGCTCTTTGTCTGAGTGATGTTGTGAAGTGAATTTATTATATGTATTTGGCTCTGACACAATTGGAGGTCCAAGCAGAGCACTCTTTTGGAGGACTTGGCAGATTGTTCTAACGGGGCACCCAAAAGAGAGGTGGGAAAGTAGAGTTGTTTCATTCCAGCCAAATTGACGTACTAGTTCCAACAGTTCCGTTCCACTGTTGGAACTAGTTCCACTTTTCGTTCCAGTTCCAACGGTTCCGGCATTAGGTTCCAGTTACAGTTTCTATATTCAAACTTCAAATGTTTTTTCGTTTTTGTCCGAAATCTAAAACTGTTTTCTGATGCTGATGTTCGGGGTTACTTTCCAGAAAAGGCAAAATTTCTTGGGTGTAGGTATTAGAAATAAAATCAATTGTTTACTGAACTCAAGTAAAATAAATGTTTATTATAAAAAAAAACATGTTAAAATCGAATCGAATAACCAAAATAACTAAAATCGGTCTTGAATAACTAGAATCTAAGGTGAACCCTCTTTTTTTTAAGCAGAAGGATAGGTAGAACTGTACAATCCTCTATACAGCCTGTTAGGGTCCGTAGGCAAAACCAAGGACCCTTATATTTTCCTGCGTGTGTCTGTCCGTCCGTCCTCTCACGGCTACACCTTTCGTCTGATCACTTTGAAATTTGGCATGTATGTGTCTTGTACCTACCCACATATTTTAAAAATATAGCGACTTAAAAAAAATATTTTTCAAAAAAATTAGGGTAAAAAAACTTAAGGGTTAAAAATTTTACATTTCTTTTCGACACCGTGAGGGGTATCATATGAAAGGGTACGTCGAACTGATTACAAAAATATATAATTCTTTGGTTATAACTTTGATAGGGCGAGCGTAGGTGAGTTTGAAGCGGGTGTGAAACGCTCTATCTCGCTTTTGTGAAGTGCAAAAAATCTGAAAAAATTCCTGAACATTCTTCGACCAAAAGTAAAGATACCACTTTTTGGAAATTTCAAAAAAAATATTATTTTATTTTTTATTGACAAAATACGCTTTTTTACAATTATGGTCTTTTCGATGTATTTATATGGTTGTAGTCCGTTTCAGTGGCAAAAAATATTTTATCGGAAGTTAGTTTATGAGTTTTGAGAATATCAGACCCATAGGATAGTTCAAAGTAAGCTTTTTAGCATTTTAAAAAACACAGGGTACTACTTAAACTATACCGTGTGGGCTACGGACCCTCGCTGTGTGCTGACCAGCACACACTTGACCTGTTTATTTATAATAATTGTTCACTATTTGTCAGGTACTATTTAATGTATAACAATTATTTTATGGATCCCATAAGAGCAGTGGGATAGGTAGAACTGTACAATCCTCTATACAGCCTGTTAATTTATAATAATTGTTCACTATTTGTAGGTACTATTTAATGTATAACAATTATTTTAAGGATCCCATAAGAGCAGAGAGATAGGTAAAACTATTCAATACAAGATGTGTAATATATAGGATTTGATATTTTATTTCAGCTGATGAGGCTAGACCGGAGTATTATAGAAGGTTTACAAGACATCGTTTTACTACTTGAAGACCAGTTAAAACCATTAGTGCAGGCCGAATTGTCTTTACTGGTGGATATATTGTATCGGCCGGAGCTACTATTTCCTGTGGGCACTGAGGCTAGGAAACGTTGTGAAAGCGGTGGTTTCATTAGAAGGTAATTTACTTGTCAATTCAAACATAAACCTAACTCACATTTTTTCTAAATTCCTTATTATAATTTTATAATTAATTCCTTATTATGAATTAAACTCTTTTTACAGGCTTATTAAACACACTGAAAAACTTCTTGAAGAAAAAGAAGAAAAACTCTGCGTCAAAGTATTAAAAACTTTAAGAGAGATGATGTCTATAGATTTAGAGTATGGAGAGAAAGTAAGTAATGAGCCTTGTATAAAGAGAGAAAGTATTGTCATGGACATAGAAATGTTAATTATTTTGAAAGTAAAAAAAAAAATGGTGCGAATTATGACTCCATAATTCGCATGCACAGACAACAAACAGACACTTTTTTTAACTCAGGTGACCTTAAAACAACATGTAAATCAAATTTTTGTACTGTTAAAATACTCTTTATTTATATATACTACATGTATGAGAAAGTAATAATGGATGAATCAATTTGTTGTAAGTTATGCAAGAGTATTTACAGTAGAATTATACAGGGTGGAGCGCGGCAGACGTATGAATTTGAAGAGGGGATTGCTCCCTTCCTATTTGTCCTAGACGGTTGAGAGTAGGGTCGTTTGAAAGAGGGGGACGGGAAGTTTATGTTCCACTTGGGTTCAGTTTCTATAACGGAGTGGTCCGTTCAAACTTTTTGCAAGATAGATTCTCCGGGCGTCTCATCTCTTTAAGAGGCGATTTAAACTGGCCAGCAAGATCGCCTGATTTGGCTCCTTGTGATTTTTTTCTGTGGGGATACCTTAAATCCTTGGTGTACAGCGATCGTCCCAGAACCCTGGAAGCCCTCAAGGTCAACATTCGAGCTAAAATTGCCGAAATTCCTGTGGAAATGCTCGAAAGAGTGCACAAAAACTTCGAAAAAAGGCTTAATCAGTGTTTGGAGTGTGAGGGGAACCACTTATCCGATACTTTGTTTTAATCTAGGTAAATTTAAATTTCCCATGTTATTAAATCAGGACAAAAAATTAAAAAAAATTATTTTGTAACATTCTGTGTTTTATTACATTTTCAAATTCATAAGTCTGCCGCGCTCCACCCTGTATAATCCATAATAATATAAAATACAATACTTGTATTGTAGCAATACAGTTAAAAACCACCCTGAAAAGGCTAAACAAAAGTGTTCCCTTTTTTATTAGCATCAATCAAAATTATAAAATCATTATTAAATAGATAGTGAAAAAAATATTATAAATTAGAAAATTGTTGAATTTTCACAATTATAAAAACCCTTTAAAAATTTCCCCCTTATAAAAACAGGAGCAAAACAATGAATCAACTGAATCAAGGTGGATTGAAGTTGATTCGGCCGGTGTGAAGGTGGGAACAGAGTTTGTTTGTATTTTAATAAACGGCTATGCTGAATCTTAGTGAGCCAGATTCTCTTTGATTTGGATTCATGAAGATTCTTTAGTGAGAAGGGTTTCTTCAAAATAAACTTTAAATATCTGATTCTCCTTGATTCCGATTGATTCAGATTTATGAAGATTAGTTTTGTGTGAAAGGGTTCTAATAGTCTTGGAGCCACTATCAATCCACCGACGTGATGATCAATTCGCTCAGATACAGCAGGTAGAGGTGGTTAGAGGTGAATTGTAACTTACCTATAAATTAAATCTTCCTTCTCTCTTAATACTACATCTACCCTTGAGAACCCTGTTCTCAAAAATGTCAGTGTCACCTTTTAGTGTGCCATAAGTTTTAATAATCACTCTTATGTATTCATTTTGATCTAATGTTAAATTTTAATTGAATAAAGGGTGACACTCTACGATGCAGTTTATTGGCCAGGTATTTTGGGAAGCAGTTCCTTCTGAAGAAAGATATTTCTGCTGTTGAATTAGGGATTCCTAGTCAGTCAGCAGTTTTGACCCACGGACCTGGAGGTTGGTAGGCTCATATTTTTTTAATTTGAATTATTACTTTAATAAATTATTTATCGTCAATCGAATTTAAGATTCACATTTTCTCTGATTTTGAGCGCTCAAAATCAGGCTGGGGTGCGTCTTAAATTCGAGTGTGTCTTAAATTGGTGTATATGTTTATAACACTTAAACAGCTTCGAGGGCATAGAATAAAATGTTAGGTTATCTCTCCCAGAGAATTAAGATGACCAACTTTCTTCTGAATATATTCATTCTGAATGTAGGACATCCTTAGAAGAAAGGAAGCCGACAATTGACCATAAAATCTTCCTAGGTGTTGTTTATATTTTATCTAAAAATGTGGCAGTGCGCTCACAGCGAGCGACTGCTGGAGAATTTAGATAGAAAAAAAAACAAATATTACCAACAGCTAGTGTTAGTAGAAATAGTTGTTTAATAGATTAGAGAAATTATACAATTTAACTGTCCTCACTGAATCTATATCACAGTTAAAAGCAGGTTTCAGGTTTCTGCGTATCACTATTAAGTATAAGGTTAGGCTTAAGGCTAAATGTAAAAAACTTACGTTAATGTTTCAATGATCAATGAAATGCCTCAATTAGTTGAGGCATTTCAATGCCTCAACTAATTGTTTTAGTACTGGATGTGAACATGATAACCAATATGGGAAAAAATTAATTATAACCCTCTTATTAATACTTCACAATATTCATGTATTATTTTTTCATTTTACCAATTAATAAATTGTTAAAATTTAGTTAAGAAAATTTAATTACTTACTTTTAGCCATTAGCATTATAATTAATTTAATTTTATGTTGTAAATCAATACCTACATGACTATTATGTTTTAAAAAATGCATAACTTCGCTTCTGATACTCTGATTCTCATAAAAATTTTACCGAAAAACCCTAATTCTTAATGGCACATCTTACCAAAAAGTCACTTAGAAATACCACTAGGTACTCTGAGAAATAAAAGGATAATATGGAACTTGGCGCAGCATTTGAAAAATAGCCCTTTGAAACGAAACTAAATTCTCAATCAAGCAATTTTTATTTTAGATTCATGTTGTATAAATAGATATTTTATTTTTAATGTAAAACTGTATTTATTTAAATTAAGCTCTGAAATCCCATCCAAGGTTATAATATGCCAATCCTCCGTCAGTTAAGTGAAGGCAGGTGGTTTAGGTAGAATTCTGACACACTACTCAAATTAACCAAGTCCCTTTAATTATACTTAGACAGAAGTAAAGAATTACAATTTACTCTATTACTTGACCATGTTGAAAGCATTCTGCACCGTTATATAATCTTGGAGACTAGATGGCTAACAGAGCTAATAAATATATATATTTTTTTAAATTAAATTTTCTGATTCTGTTTATCCACCAAAATTGAGCTAAGATATATTTCTCTTTTCTCTTGTCACATCAAAATCAAACTTGTTAGAAATAAAATAAACTAATAAATAAATACCCCTAAAGGGGAAACAAATTGTTTTCTATTATATTCATACCAATGTGCAATATGATATAAAAAGAATAAGTACCTGGACTATACTATTTTTTATTTTTTTCCCCAGGGGGCTTTTACAACCGAAGAAGCAGACCACTTAGGTGGGTCCATTGAACAAACCCAGGTTAGGAGCCAAACTCATCACATTTGTATGAAAGTGTATGGCTTTAGGAGCCTTTGCTGCTGATATTGTGTTCTGTTATACTGGATTATGTTTCTGATTATACCAATATGTTGACTTTTGATTGACTTTACAGCTAAACTGTTAAGCAGGGCTGGGCGTACGCTACACGATGTTCAGTGCCACCTCGATAGAGAAGGAGCTTCAGATTTGGTTGTGGAACTAGTTATCAAATCCCTCAATTCACCCTGTATATTTGTGGAATCCGTTGAACTTGGAATTGCTTTGTTAGAGGGTGGAAATCCTATAATACAAAAAAGCATGTACAATAAATTGGTCGGAGGTGACTTGAGTCAAGCATTTTTCAAGGTAAGTTTGAATGTTTATTGTGACCATTAGCATTATTTGTATTTTATTTTATATTCTAATGCCATCAAAATAGTCATTTATGCACCTAGGGAGTAAAGTAAGCCATTATTCCCTGAGCGAATAAGTTGGTTCTTTAGGCGAAGCCCAAGGGACCATTATTAATTAATTTAGGGAATTAGCCAAGGGAATCTACTTTTTTATTTCTACTTTTTAATTGAATAACGCTAATTAGCTGCTGAGGCGCAGCCGAGGGAGATAATTATCGCGAGGGGAATTATAGCACTTTACTCCCGAGGTACATACAATATTTCATCTCCAGTAGGGAGAAAATACACATTTTCATACATTGCACAGTTTTTATTTATTATTTTAATAAATAACAATAATTGTTAGCACTTTTCATAGCAGATTATAAGAGATTCAATATTAAAAACAAATAAGAATTGAAATTAAACTCAAATAGAAGGTTATTTTGATGCAGGTTTAAGCAATGATAAACAAGGTCGAAAAAGCAGTGTCTCCAACCTGATTTCAACAACTTTAATACATTAGCCATTCATTCTCTACTATTTATAAAAATAATTAAGTTGCAATCCTTCTTTTCCTCCCTGGTTTTACTTCTTCTCCCTACTTTTACTTTTTCTCCCTACTTTTTGAGTTCAAGGAAGAAAAGACTTACTTTAGTCCTTCTAAACTAATCCAAAATCATAACTTTTTCTCCCTACTGGAGATAAAAGTTTTTTTTTTATTTCTTAAATGTGTGTTAACTGAGCATTTGGACATATACAGCTTTAGTTTATGCTTGGCCCTCACACATGCTAACATGTGTTCTTATTCTGCATAAGAATAAGACTCTGGGTTTATTGTTTCTTTGGATAAACTTAACGTTTAATTGACTCTACACACTCCATAATTAATTAGAGCCGCTAGTTTTTCATTTTGTCAATTTGTTTTAGAAACCCCTCGTCGTCACTAATTCTTCTCTTGCTTTCCGAATCAGAATGAATTTTGAAGGATTAAAATATGGTATGGTTATTAAGCTTCTACAAAAAACCACATAGTAAAAATCAACGGCGTTCCATTAAAAATAGAGGGTAAATAATTTGGATTTCTCCTAAAGGAGGGAGATTGAATTTGAGAAACTCTCTTAAAGACAAAAGAAAAAGCCTTGAAAGAGCTATTTAAAATATTAAATTTATAGCTTCAGGAGTTTGAGCTGGGCTAAAGTAAAAAACGAATGTTAATCGTGCCTAATTCTCTGAAGGAGAATAGGGTTATTTAAGCTTGTGTAGATCGAATTTCAAAAAGAATCTTCTTAGTAAACATCAACATTATTAAAGATAATTTTATACAATGATAAATTCTTAATTTCGCCCCAGATTTTTTGATAATACATAACACTATGTAAATATTAGGTACTTCTTTTATTAATCTAATTCACAAATAATTTTACACTTCACCATACCGGTTTCAGCATGTTTGCTATCTTCAGTGGTTATAGTCCAGTCAAATTAGACCAAAAAACGGGATTTAAAAACATTAAATCATATAGTTCTGGAAAAAAGCTTAAAATGGTCGGAAGACCCTACACTCTAACATACTAAAAGTCCCCGAGGGTGGGGGGTGAGCCCCCCCTACAATTGAGGGGTTTAGGTGCCAATTTTGGGTTTTTCACAAATATCTCGTAAAGTATTACCTTTAGGCGAATTGTAGTTATCTATAAATTTGTTCTACATTAAATTTATAACAAAAATAGTCCTTTTCATTTTTTTTTTAACTACAACCGTTTTCGAGATAAATGCGTTCAAAATTTAAACAATTTAGCACTTGAAGGAAATAGGGGGGAAACTGGATTTATCATTCATAATTTAATAGCTTAAATTAAGCGGTATTCATTATTCTTTCACATGCTTTTCAATATTTCCCTCTCCCCAAGATTTATAGCTTGATATCCCCCCCCCCTGGTGTGTAAAACCCCCAGCCCCCCCCCCCCCTCCCAATTTTCCCCTTTGGGGGAGGGGGGGAGAAGCTCGCTCCCCCACGAAGCCAATTGCTGCTTTTTTTGCTCTTTACCAAATATCTCGAACAGTATTGACATTAGGCCAATTATGGTTATGTACAATTTTGTTCTTCATTAAATTTCCAATAAAAATAGTCCTTTAATTTTTTTTTTTTTAGTTTCAACCATTTTTGAGTCACAAGCCCTCAAAGTAAGGTAATAAAACATAAAGTAGGATTAGGGGGGCAAAAAATAGTACATTACGCGGCGAGTGCGGAAAGTAGCATTTTGCATGCGAGTGTGGAGTTTGCACCCGAGCGACAGCGAGGGTAGTAAAACCACACGAGCAATGCAAAATGCCGTTTTAGCACGAGTTGCGTACCGTACTTTATCTACGATTGTTAGATTTAAATAATAAATACAGAAAAAAATAAACTTGCTGTATGTAAGTTCGTATCTCTTCTCTTGATAAAGATGGCATTAATCTTGAGTTGTATTTTTTGCCGAATTAATTATTTCTGGAGGAGTATTATTCTCTACATTTTCGTCAAAGCCACTTGATTCATTCATTGTTTTTCACTAAAAACTCGATATAAACAGTTACTTTAATAAGAGAATAGCAAATTAGTTTTGTTAAATGTAAACAAACTCGCTAATCGTGCGTAAAGCTAAAGAATTCCTCTTCTTTACCGCGCTAGCGTGGTAAAGAAGAGGAATTCTTTAGAACTATGAGACGCGCATGCGCGATGAATACAAGTACGTAAAGAATCACTTTCTACGCATCTAAACAGAGATATAATGTTTATATTTCGTATCAAGCGTAGATAAACTCTTTTATTAGGGATTTCTCACCTTAAGCCTCACTCTATTAATTTTCCTTAGTTTTTGACTCCCCTTTCAAATTTTTCATCCCACTATCTACCCCTCCTCCTAGCCCCCCCTCCCCATGTTTTTGCGTAATATGAAAAACTGAGAAATTTCCGGACTTTTTTCAGTTGTTGCTCTATACCTCGTAACTATGCGTGGTTCAATGTTAATTGTTCTTCCTATTTTTTTCACTACAATAAATTTACAACAATTTATGTCCAGCGGGAACTCTGTACGTCCAATAGTTTCCGAGATATGGCACTTTAAAAATGGATTTTTTTTTAAAAAATTGGAAATTTTAAGTATTGCTCTTGTTTCGGGGTGAATATCGGTGTAAAACTGTTAACCTACGAGAAAAGTCATAAGGTATGAAGTTGTAGTAAAGATAATTAGATTCTTTTTACGTCCTACGGCAACTATGTACGTCAAATAGTTCCCGAGATATGACACTTCAAAAATCGGCAGTAATTTAAAAAAAATGGAAAATTAAAGTAATGCTCTCGTTTCAGGACGAATATCGGCATGAAACCTCTCCCCAACAAGAAAAGTCATAAGAAATGAAGTTGTAGTAAATTTAATTGGCTTTTATTTAAGTACAAAATGAAGCCTGAAGACAAAATAGTTCTGTTGCAATTGTAAAAAAAAAATGGAAATTTGTATTTTGTAAGTAATGAACCTAAACCACTTTAGTCTGGTTTTGGAAGTTTTGGAAAGTGGTTTAAAATGTTTGTATGACTTTCCTGCCTAACATACTAAAAATTCACGAGGGGAGGGATCCCTAGTGCGGGGGGGGGGGGGGGGGGGGGCTTAATAGGTACTTTTTTTTGCTCTTTACCAAATATCTCGAAAATTATTGACATTAGGCGAATTTTGGTTATGAACAAATTTGTTCTTCATTAAATTTCTAATAAAAATAGAGGTCTGAAAATTTGGAATGGGGAGTCAAAATCTATGCAAAAATAGATTGCGTCTTAAGGTGAGAAATCCCTAATAAAAGAGTTCTTTTGTCCCCCTAATCCTACTTTATGTTTTATTACCTTACTTTGAGGGCTTGTAAATCAAAAACGGTTGAAACTAAAAAAAAAAATTTAAAGGACTATTTTTATTGGAAATTTAATGAAGAACAAATTTGTACATAACCATAATTGGCCTAATGTCAATACTTTACGAGATATTTGGTAAAGAGCAAAAAAAAAGCAGCAATTGGCTCCGTGGGGGAGCGAGCTTCTCCCCCCCTCCCCCAAAGGGGACTTTTAGTATGTTAGACAGGAAAGTCATATGAACATTTTAAGCCAAATTTCAAAACTTTGGGATTTTTATGCAAATTTATATCCTAATTTGTGATATAATATATTTCCTATTTCCTTCAAGTGCTAAATTGTTTAAATTTTGAACGCATTTATCTCGAAAACGGTTGTAGTTAAAAAAAAAAAATGAAAAGGACTATTTTTGTTATAAATTTAATGTAGAACAAATTTATAGATAACTACAATTCGCCTAAAGGTAATACTTTACGAGATATTTGTGAAAAACCCAAAATTGGCACCTAAACCCCTCAATTGTAGGGGGGGCTCACCCCCCCCCCTCGGGGACTTTTAGTATCAAGTATCAGGGTCTTCCGATCATTTTAGGCTTTTTTCCATAACTATATGATTTATGTTGTTTTTTTCCTAATTTGACTGGACTATTAAGGAGAAACTTAATTATAATTGTATGATTAATAATTTTATAAGTTTCTTTTAAGAGGATGTTGGTAAATAAATACTTTACATCTAAGGAAATTATCAGTTCATCATCATTCATAAGAAAATCCTTTATTTTATTTTTTAGTTGATCAGCGTTCATGATTACAAAAGGGTTATTTTTAGGGTCCGTAGGCAAAACCAAGGACCCTTATATTTTCCTGGGTGTGTCTGTCCGTCCGTCCTCTCACGTGCTCTCACGGCTACACCTTTCGTCCGATCACTTTGAAATTTGGCATGTATGTGTCTTGTACCTACCCACATACTTTAAATATAGCGACTTAAAAAAAAAAAAAATTAAAAAAAATTAGGGTAAAAAAACTTAAGGGTTAAAATTTTTTTATTTTTTTCGACACCGTAAGAGATATCATATGAAAGGGTACGTCGAGCTGATTACAAAAATATATAATTCTTTGGATATAACTTTGATAGGGCAAGCGTAGGCAAGTTTGAAGTGTGTGTGAAACGTGTCCCCCCCCCCCCCCTCTATCTCGCTTATGTGAAGTGCAAAAAAAATCTGAAAAAATTCCTGAACATTCCTCGACCAAAAGTAAAGATACCACTTTTTGGAAATTTCGAAAAAAATATTATTTATTTTTTATTGACAAAATACGTTTTTTTTTGTTTTTTTAATAATTATGGTCTTTTCGATGTATTTATATGGTTGTAGTCCGGTTCAGTGGCAAAAAAATACTTTATCAGAGTGTGTTTGAGAATATCAGACCCTTAGAATGGTTCAAAGTAAGCTTTTTAGCATTTTAAAAAAAACACTATACACTTTACAGTTAAACACTATATAGTGTGGCCTACGGACCCTCGCCTGTGTGCTGACCAGCACACACTTGACCTGTTTATTGTTTGAGTAATCTAGCGTAGGGTTTATTATAGTTGATCATTTTTTCAATTGGTGAATTAGGACTATCAATAATAGGGCAGAGGGTGTAATCTGTGATACTAGAGCTAAGATGATGATTATTATTATTCTTATTGATAAGTAGTGTCTAAAGGAAAAAATAAAAGCTCACTTTTACGATATTTCGACCCCTCTTTGGGTCATCTTCAGGCTGAAAACCACATTTATTGTCAGTAACTCTTATTATTAGTGTCAGATTTCATATTGACAATAGCCACCCCAGGTTAGAGGAAAATGAACAATTTCAAAACTGCAGAATGAAATAGTAATCTTCTAGTCAGGTAGATATAGAAAATCATTTTAATAATGTATTATGTTACAAAATATAGCAACATTATATGAGTTACTGACAATAAATGTGGTTTTCAGCTGAAGATGACCCAAAGATGGGTTGAAATATCGCAAAAGTGAGCTTTTAATTTTTCCTTTAAAGAATCATATACAAGGAAACTAACCAAACTACTTATCATTTATTTATTTATTTATTTATTTAGGTCTAGTATTCTTATGATTATAGCGTTGTAAGAATCAATACTTTAAAAACATTGTTAAGCCTAATTAGAAATAATTGTACACAGTTCCAATTCCTCTTGCCTTTTTTATTATATCTACTTTCATAAAATTTCAGGTGTTTTATGGTAAAATGAAGGACTCCCAACAAGAGATTAAGTCTACTGTTTCTGTCAACACTACAGACATGGCTTCTAAAGCTCACGGCGACAAAGAAAATGGAAAAGACCTTGAGAGATTCAATAGAAGAAAAGGTGTGTATATATATCTAAAAAAAAAAACTTCACTATTATAACTGAATAAGAAAAGCCAACAATTATTTATTTAATGAACACATTTACATCAATTACAAGTTAAGATTTATAGAGTTTACAGCAATAAGTTGGAGTCTAACAGAATGAACAAATACTTAATTAAATTAAAATGTGAGATGTAGACTGGACACTAGTGCGTGCGAGTAAAGAAGTAAAGAAATAAAGTTAATAATTAATTGGTATGCCTAAAAATAAGTTATTTCTTCTGGGTGGACTTTGAATTAGTTACAAATTTTTGTTAATGTATTAAAGTCCAATCTTTTTTTCTTTATTATTTACTTCAAAAGGTTATTGAATTGGGTTATAATATTTGGATATATTTAATCATTCTTGGTATTATTCATTAGATTATATTATACTAGGGTGTAAGGATTGTAATTTGCAAAAAGTTACTGAATTTTCTACGTTTTATTTTTTTTTTGTTAGAAATTGTAAATAAAATTTGAAATTGGTTAATCTAAGTCTATTTTAAGTGCTGAGATAATATCTAGGTGTCAGTTTATAATTTCAAACCTTATCAGCTTACAACTACTATAAAATATTGTCGCTGTGAACAATTTGAAAATGCACTTGGGGTTACATTATATTCTAAAATGATAGGTTTTCTTTCATCCGTGACTAATCATAATTCGCAAATATTGAAGATGTTTCCTTGAAGTGTTTTCCTTTAATTCAGGTAATAATATATTATCTTTATTATATTTTTCGTTTCCCCGATGCATCTATAATTTGTTTCACCAGAGTGGTATCGATCTATTATTTCTGAGATTTCATAGCCATTTACGTCAACTAATTTTTTATTATATTTGACAAAATTTATTTCGGAATGTTTATAATGACGCATGATTTTGGTGGATATTTTTTGTAAATTTCGTCAATTTATTCAAGTTGATTATATCTTTATCAAAATTATTTCTTGGCAATTGAACAATATGTCTTTATTTGGTTTTAAATAATTGTATAGTTTGTACTTCTTCTGGACTATGGTCTGCTTGTAATATTATATCTTGATTGAGGCCTTGATTTACCAGTCCAAGTGGGGATAATGATACCAGTGTTATCTTTGTATGAGGAATGAATTGTACTATTATCTTTAATATCTTCCTTTTTAATTATTTAATATCTTCCTTTTGATTTAAAGTCTGCAGACAAGTGGGTTTTAGATTCATTTAATGTTCTACTAGCATTATCTAGGGTAGATCTGGCCCGTTAGTTTTTTGACTAAGAATAGCACCTTGGGCAATGTCGCTAGCGTAGGTTTTAACATTTAAAGGTTGTGAAAGATCAGGATACTGCAAGATAGGATTTGTTTATGAGTAGGTTTTTGCATGTATGGAAACATTGTTGGCTTCAATGTACCAATATTCTATGTAACAATTTCTAGATTCTGAATAATGAATGTTTAGAGTTAAAAAAAGATAAGTTTATACGTTTTAGAGTGTAGACTAAAAGAATGCCTGTACAAGACTGCTGTTGTTGTCACAAGATTATACATTTTAGAGTGTACATGGACTAAATGAATGTGTGTACAAGACTGTCGTCAGAAGTATGGCATTGGTTTTAACTGGGGGGGGGGGGGGGGGGGGTAACAACAGTTACGAACATGGAACATGGCTCTCCTAGCGGCAGACTATTAAACTTTTTACAGGTTTGATTTTAACATGCAAATTAATCTTAACGGCTATTAAGGAACATATTAGGAAAATAGCCGTTAAGATTAATTTGCATGTTAAAATCAAACCTGTAAAAAGTTTAATAGCCTGCCACTATTAAGGAACATATTAGGAAAAATGTATATGTTGATACAGAATTTAGTTAATTCGGGTCACTTTGCTTGGAACTCGCTTCGCTTTCTCATGACAAATTTAATAAAACTGGGTGATTGGTTTCTAACTGCTTTGATAATTTTTTTAATAATCCATTTGCCAACACATTGTTACAAATCACACTTTGGGGTGAATCTAATCCGTTTTCTATTTTGCTGATACAGCATTATTCTTATCTTCTTTAATGCCTAAAATATTTAGCAGTGTTTTTGTTTCTTTTCTCTCACTCATTTTGTATATTAATAAAAAAAAAAAAAAAATAGATTAAATATGTAAATAAGTTAACTAATCATTATATATTATATATAGATTTTTTTTCTAACCCCACCCGACAAATTGACAACTATTAAACACCAGACTAACAAATACTATTAAAAATGATTAAAACAGTAACTCTTATTAAACATAAAACCAAAATAAAAAAAAATAATGCCTAACTTAAATGATAATAAAACTATCTGCGAACACACTAAAAATAAACCTTAAACAATTTGCGTTTAACATAAAGAAACCTTTCTGTTGTACAAATTTGTATGTAGTAGGCTTTCAATAAGAAAAAAAATTACTCACTTGTCTTTAACTGGCACAAGACTGTGATGGATAGGGAGTGGTTTCTGTAGTAAATTAAACATAACAATAATTTCTGAAATCATGTTGGTTTTCTGATAACCCTTTGTCAGAAGTTTAAAGAAAAGATATTTTAACTCCTCGTTATTTCTCCTCCCTTATTTTTTCACTTTATTTGAGAACACTAGCATAACATTATCTTCTATTATACATATGTTTTACTACTTTTATTTTGATTTTGTTTTAACTTTTATATGGTTATTATTATTATTATTATTATATATATTTTAGGAAAAATAAATGGAATGGTGATTACAGACGACCTTAGAGAGGAATTGACCCAAGTGGCTGTTGCTACTTCACACGCATATGCCGGTGCCAGAGCTCTTATACCTTGTAATTATTTTCTCTATTTAACTCACTTCAGCACTACTTGCCAATCTTTATTTAATTTTTTTAGGGTTTCGATGGTCCTCCTCAAAACCCTTTTGCTGAGTGGGATGTGTCTGTCTGTGTGTCGCACTTTTGTTCATATTTCCTTTCAAGCACTATAAACACTGACGCAACTTTTTGACCCACTCATTAGAAAAATATATAGAAATTAAAAATTGAATATCCATATGCTCAATTTACCCGAATGTAGTAAATTGCCTAGTAGTACTCATTAAGTTTTATTTTTTTAAATTGAGCAGCTGAATAGTAGACCGTTTTATGAGTATTGTGCTTTTTACCGCCATTATTGTGTTTTTAGCGATAACATTTAATAAAAAAAAAATTTGTCCACACCCAACCACTCTATAACGGCTTGTCCCTATAATTTTTTAAATAATTCATTCTAATTCTTTACGATAAAAATTTTCGGATAAAATTTCCACTTTTTATAATTGCAAATTTTGTTTTGTTTTTTTGGGCCTTCTATAAAAATTTATTTTATTCTTTTTTTTACTTTTATGTAGGGTGGGATGGGGAAATAAAAGAAATGTTATTTCATATTAAGATGATCTGTATATATACTTAACAACCTACGAAACCCTAAAAAGTACTTGTTTTTTCCAATTTATACGTACATTATATTTCCCAATTATTTTAATTTATAGCTGACGATGGGAGTAATGCCAACGTGACTTCTGGAACTGGAACCGTCCTTGACGATATCTTAGCTGAAAAGTTGGATCGTTCTAGAGAGAGTAGGGAAGAGCAAAATTTGTCTGATAAAATTTTAGTTATGCAACCGATTTTAAGGTTTCTTCAGCTTCTATGTGAAAACCACAACCGTCATCTTCAGGTATTTTAGTAAAAAGTTCAAAAAATAATTTATTTATAAGTAGATAATCATAGTAATAAAATTACTATGACTCACGGGTCCCCTCCCCTCTCAGAAAATTAAATAGTAAGACATTTAATTCTGCATAATTGAATTAGACCCGGTTAAGATAACAAGGAAAGGTTTCTTATCTCTAATATTTCTTTTAGAATTAAAAATGATACAAAATTTAAGATTGCTTTAGGTGTAGGCCTTAACACATATTTAGTGACTTAAACATTAACCATAATTTAGAATTGTACGGAGAATTTGAAGTCTTGGTGCAAAAGGAGTGTGGCTTGGTTTACTTTATTATTTGATGCTGATATAAGATAATACAGGTCAATTGTAGTTAGTAGTAGACTTACTGCCTCGCAGAAAGTATTCGGGGAAGCAAAATAGACAGAAACAACCTTAAGGAAAAATTTTTAAGGGGCTACAAGGGAGGACATTTCCCTGCTCCCTGTTTCAAATGTTTACACTAAAATAATTCACTTTATGTTTAATAAGGACTTAAATAAGGGCTTTTTTTAAAAGATTCAGTCGGCAACATAACTCCTACCATACTTCTCTTGTCTAATTCATAAAATAATTTTCCTAAAAGAACAACCCATTTTTTAAAAAATAATTATTACTATACCAATACATAGCTATTAGCCTGCAGGTCAAAATTATTGACAAGTGAACAATAGATTAAAATATATAGAAGGGTATTAAATAATCAAGGGCTATGCTAACTGTTGTTTATATATGGCCCTGCTCGTTGGCTGCACTAAGAGGGTTGAGTTTCTCTTTGGATTGAGTATTGTTGTTTCACTGAATTATGGGCGCCACCCCATTCTTAATGGCATACGGTAAATGAAGCTGGAGAATGGGGAATCAAGAAAGAAAGAAGGAAAGAAAATAATAATGAGAGAATAAGTAATAAAGACAACTAGAGCTTAAAGAATAAAAAATAATACATTGGAATAACTTTTTTCAAAAGGTACCTGATTCAAACCAAAAACACACCCTATGGGGGCCCACTTCATGATATAATACTCCAACCAGCAGTATTGTGCTGTACTAAAATTAGTGCACTTGGCGGTGGTATACTTAGACAGGTTATTTACAGAATAATTATAAAGCCACTTCAAGGTCAATATAGGCCAATTGTAGTTACCCGCTCCAAGCTATGCTTCAGTTCAGGTTATAAACAAAAACAAAGCCGAATCGACTGTTCATCTGCTGTTATGAAGGAATATCGTGGGAGTAGCTACCGGTAGCAGCTACCATTTCTGTTCCAGAGAGAACAGTCTTGAAGAACTTAACTTTGTAGCTTTGTAGATAAACTTTTGATATAATAGCTTAAGTGCTGTCAGGCGGAATATTTATGATCTACACTAGAGATATTTGAGAAGAGGTATTTTTCAATATTATGTTATCTAAGGAACGGTTACCTATCACTAACAGATTATTTTTAACTGTTATGTTATTTTCGACACACAGAAGCGCCGATTTTGTAACTGTTGTTCCTCCACCAGTTGGAACCAATGTCCTTATGCAACGGTAGTCTTGTTTACACATTCTTTTAGTCTACACTCTAAAACGTATAAACATTTCCTCTTTAAGTCTCAAGACTCTTAACTGTTGACTCTTTTTTATAAATGATTGGTGAAGTGTGGTACCTAGTGAGTTTTTATTATATTCATTATAAGTGTAAATATGAGCAATTAATATACACTGTTTTATTCTAATCAAACAGAAGGTATACATAAACAAACAATAATAATTTAATCATTAATTAATTGTAATAATAATTTTAATTAATCATGGGGAACAAACGGGATGGAGCACTACCACATTGGTCCTTACAAGTTTGTGAATTTTTGAACGACTAGCTACCGCAGGGATTGGTCGTTATATCACTCGTGATTTTGCACTTTGTCTTTGGCCGCCCGTTCTCAATTTTTTATTGGATTTTTTCTATGGGGGTATGTAAATATACAGATATAAGGAGTATAAGGTCAAGTTTAGTGATCTTTATGCAGCGATAAACAAAACAGTTGTGCAATGTTGGAAACAGTGTCACAATACTACCTCCAAAGTAAAATTTTACAAATCTATGAATAGTTTTTTTTGGTCAACACCATGGTATAGATGTACAGCAATGACAAGATCAATGGTGTCAACCATTGAATTGAGAGCCAATCATGGTGCATTACTTTTTAATTATGCAGGATAGGAAAAATGCAATCTTCGCTGCATTCATGCTGTATTGAGGAGGATCTTGAGCATATTATTATCTTAGACTTATTTCTTAGAAAGCTCCATTGCAATAGACTCATTCAGCAACCCTTCACAACGGGGGGCTGGTACCCTGCTTTTAGGTCGGTAGTGCTAAGCGTGCATACTTCGTATTATATAAAACCTTCTCCAATTGCTGCACAGGATATATCTTGGTTAATTAGATCTCACTGGTTCTTCTCTTCTGGTTCAGAAAGAGAAAATGCTTTTAACAGCTTCCTCCATGGTTTGGAATTGACTTAAAGAAAGAGGTTTAGTGTTTTGATCTATACTTATAAATAGAGCCATATTTTCAGTTTTTGTTAAAAATGTATGTTCATATTGCATTTAAAAATAACTCCCTCTCCCAAAAATAGACACACGATACCTTCAAGCTTACTTTTGGGACATCCCGTATTTTTGTGTCAACAAATTTTACAATGCGCAATAATCACGTGAAGGTAAAGCATGTAAATAATATAGAAGTCTTGGCTATGGAAAAAAGGAAAAGACCATTCATAAGAAGACATTTTGTAAGTTAAGCTGTTTCTTTTACTAATATTTAAACTTTTATTATTTACAGAACACCTTACGCCATCAGAACAATAAAGCCAACTACAATCTGGTGTCTGAAACGCTCATGTTTTTGGACTGCATCTGCGGTTCTACTACTGGTGGTCTCGGACTTCTTGGCCTCTACATCAACGAAAACAATGTTACGTTAATAAACCAGACTTTAGAAACACTGACAGAATACTGTCAAGGGCCTTGTCACGACAATCAGAACTGTATTGCCACTCATGAGTCCAACGGTCTTGACATAGTCACCGCTCTTATACTTAACGACATAAACCCTCTTGGCAAAACAAGGATGGACCTTGTTTTAGAACTTAAAAACAACGCATCAAAGTTACTACTGGCCATCATGGAAAGCCGAGGTGACAGTGAAAATGCAGAGAGGATTCTTTACAATATGAACCCTAAACAACTGGTAATTTATAGTACATACCCTTTGTATTTTAATCCGTTTTATTGTATGTAGTGGCATAAATTGATTTGTTAGTACTTTAAGGCCCTCCGCACATGGGTCGACTGATTTGCAACTTGAGTTGGAAACTAGTTGCGCACGCAACTGTTCTGTGCACGCCCCGTGTAGATGGTAGGGGTCCGCACACAGGTTGACCAAAACCAGACCAGTTTGAAATCAGTTTGCAACTGGTTGTGCGAAACCGTCCTTCCCCGTTGCAAAGTGGTTGCAGATGTAAGTTCAAAAAAAAAATACCGACAAGAATGAATGATCACAGCTCCGTAAACCCTTTGTGTGAAAAGAGGTCACAGACTATTCTAAAATCAGTTCCACTCGTGTGTGGACCTGGTTTTATTCTGGTTGCAAACTGTGACTATTTTGCAACTAGTTTCCAACTCGAGTTGCAAATCAGTCGACCCGTGTGCGGAGGGCCTAAAGTTTACTTAAAAGTTACGTGGTCGTTCTCTGAAATTATATTTTTTAAAGAATTATATAAGTGTGCATACATGTATATAGGTGTTGTGTATTAACGTGTTTGTTTGTTTATTTAGGTTGATGTAGCTTGCCGAGCTTTTCATCAGGAAAGTCTGGATGAGGGCATCGACACAGAGGACGTTTCAACTGAAGATGAGGAAGTCGTTTCTCCCAAAGAGGCTTGTTTTCTTTTAATTTATTATTATGAATCTTACTGGGTGAAATCGACATTTAGTTTTTGCTCACTCTTGTATGGTAAGCAAGAATGCATTAAAGTAGTATCATCCTTTATGATTTGGAGGATATGTTGATGGATACCATTGGGTGCAAATGACTGGAAAATTAATCCGATTTAATATATTAAAATATAAATATATGATGTCCCCTTTCTTATAATTATTTATAAAATCTTTGTGTCCAAAGGGGTAAAAAAACTCTTTTATAATTTGTTAGGTAATATTTCGTTCCTCCATTTGGAACATTTTCTAACCTGAAAATTTTATTTTTCAACAATTATCTTTTTAATACATTATTAAATACACATAATAAATAGTTTAATAATAAGTGTGGATAGTATGTGTAAATTAATTAATCAGTAAAAATAAAAAATATAAAAATTTTTAACTATGTTAATGGTGACTATAAAATTAAAAATAAATAAAAATTAAAAATAAATATTAAAAGTATTTACCTTGTTGTCTAAGGAGTTAAAAATCATTAGAGAGTTAAATCGTCAATTTTCACATAAAATCAAAAAATTAATTAACAGAGGTGAGTCATGAGGAGTTGTCTATTTGACGCCTGATCAATGACTAACTCTAATTCTATTTAATGAGATATAATCCGATGTTTTCAATATGACAACATTGTCAAAAGGTTTGAGAGATTCGGCCAATACTTCTAGTTGTGCTCTTAATAATAATATATCATTCTAAATTTCAATGCAACACAGAAATCCTTTCATTTAAGTTTCACATTCATAAGCATTATTAACTACTTTGAAATTTAGCGGCAAACATAAAAAAACCACGTTCTTATCTTTTTATTCAAACAAACTAAATTTTTTATTCATATTTTTCTTGACTTTATTAATATTGTTGATGCTGTCTGGCAAAAAATCATCTGAGTGAGTACAGTTGTCAATTATCCAAACTAATGTTTTGTAGGGTGGCTAGTATAATCTAAATATTTTTCAAATTTTTAAGTTTTAGGTAGTATTCATACTACGGAAAGATTAAATTTTACTTTAAATCAAATTATAATTATCATTAACTACGGGAGACATACAGAGAAAAATAGACCCCCACACCGGGACTTGATCCACAGGCCTCCTATTAATCTGTATGGTAAGAGTGCCTGTAACGGATTAATAGGAGGCCCGTGGTTCAAGTCCTGGTGCGGGGGTCTATTTTTCTCTGTATGCCTCTCGTAGTTAATGATAATTATAATTTGATTTAAAGTAAATATTTTTAAAAGAGTTAATTAAGTGGTGGCTTTTGCCCATTTTTTCATGAAGCCCGTTCAGATAATTGATCGTTCAGATAACAACTGATGTTGGATAATCAACAGTCTACTGTGTATGTATGTATGTCTATACTAATTCATTATTTATAATTATTTTAGGTTGGACACAATATTTACATTTTATGTCATCAACTAGCTCAGCATAACAAAGATTTAGCTAGTTTATTGAAGCCATCTGATGCCAACATCGATCCTAAGATTAACCAAGCATTAGAATATTATGCATCCCACACTGCTCAAATAGAAGTATGTCATTACTATTATTTTAATATTAGGTTATTGATTGTTTCATTTCTCTATTTTGTCATTATTATACTTGAATGTGATATTTTCAGATAGTTAGGCACGACAGGACCTTAGAGCAGATTGTGTTTCCCATCCCGGAAATTTGTGAGTATATTACTCATGAGACTAAAGTGCGAATATTTAATACGGCTGAAAGAGACGATCAAGGATCTAAAGTCTCCGACTTCTTTGAAAGAACAGACGATATGTTTAATGAAATGAAATGGCAAAAGAAATTAAGAGGTATTTTATGAATTTTTGTGTTTTATGATTGAACCGTAGTTTTTAAGTGTTAAGTATTTATTCTGCACCTACTGGGCAGAAGAATAAAATGTGGCCGAAACCCTTATCTAAGAACAGCTAAATACCAAATGTTCTTTAATATAGAGCTACAGGTTTAATTTGACAGTAGTAAAAAGAAAGGTTATAGGATTTAGCGATGGCAACTGGGTAATATTTAGATTGTATTATATCTTCCCTGGGGTGGGAATCTAAGAGTTTGATTGCTATGGAGCAAAGTAGTTTTATGCTAGTGAGACTTCATGATGTAGATTTAATGTATTAAGGGTTGACCCTCATTAGCCTGCCCAGGACGAATTTGTCCATAGGATATCCACAGGACCAGTCACTTGGTCTTTTCCCGTGGAAGGTTGAAAGTTTGCTTCTAGACACCTTATGGCTGAACCGATGTCCGGCCTTCTAATGTCCTCGGGACTTCCATAGCATATCCAGTGGAATTATTCTGGATGCTCAAAATTTAAATTTTTAAAATAGTGAAGATTTGTGACAATACAACTCATTGTGTGTTATCAGCCATGGTATTTTTTTCTAAACTGGGAGTAATTTCCGATTAGACAATACTCAAAATGAATAGTTAAACCTCAAACCATGTATAACTTTTATAAATGATTTGATTATTCCAGAATGTGTCATTGCTTTCACTTAGACATAATCCTTTGTAATTAATCCACATCTGATTAAATCTGTTCATTTTTTTTAATATAGGCAAAAGGATTTATAATATATAACTATATTTATTTAACACACAGTAAAATACTATCATATCAGATTCAATTTCACCTTAAAAATTACATAATCATACAGGTCTACCTATATATCCGCCCTATAAAATGAAACTATCAGATAGATAATGTTGTTACAATAGTAACAACACGAAATAGTAGGGGGAAAATAGCCTTCGCGAAATAGTATATAATATATTACTAACTTAGTTTCGATTCAGCAGTCCAAGAGTGACCATAATAGGATATCCATAGGACCCTTTAACTGGATGCCCATAGGATACCCTTAACTGGGTATCATTAGGATGACTCAGTATGGCATCTAAAACAGGATGACCCTAGGGAATCCTATGGATAGGATAAAATATGGGCAAAAAGATATCCCAGGGAAGTCTTTTGGGTCAGATGTGGCTACTTGGGTATGCAGCAAGTTACAATCCTCTTCAGTGAGGTAATCCTTTGAGAAGACAAAGACCATGGGACAAACATGAGAGAATATTTAGCCGAGATAATGACATCATGCCACCTTGCTGCCGAATAAAAAATACTCCCAGGCACCATTGAACATTTTCCATTCTCCTTGATTACAGGTGTTTTTTTTAGGATGAGATGCCAAACTACCGTCACATGATCGATTCCGTCATACGTTATCACCTTAAGACTTGGTCGCCAGCAATCGAGTTACCTCTACCCAAGCTGAGAGAAAAAGACTATTGACCGTAGATAAGCAGATGCCGGAAGAATTGCTCATGACAAAGGTTATCATCAACCTTACCAACCAATATAAAAAGACCCAAGTAGCACAACTGAATCAAAAGACATCCCTGGGATATCCTTTTGTCCAGATTTTATCCTGTCCATAATCGTTGGTCCATAGGTTCCCTTATGGTCGTTCCGTTTTGGACGCCTATGGACATAGAGTTAAGGGTATCCTATGGACATCTAGAACACCAATTGAGTATAAAAGAAAAAGAGGAAGACCAAGAACTCAATGGGATAAGGAAATGAGGACCTGCTGCGGAGGAATCACTTGGAGCAGGGTAGTTTGTGGTAGAAAAGAGTCAAGAAGAATGGGAGAAGTATATTGTGAGGAATGAATGGATGACAACCAATTCATTTAAATGATTCTTAAAGTTACAATTCTATTTTTATATTAGGTTGTTATAAATGATAAGTTGTTAAAATTTTATATTATGCTGTTATTCTAAAAAGATGTTTATTATTGTCAGAGGTTTAGAATGCATGTTGTTGAATGAATATAGTTTTATGAGCTAAGAATATATTATACTTTGTTGCTGCTGAATAAATTAATTACTATTGCATGAGGAATGTTTGGATGAGAAGTGCTGAACTTAGAAAACTAACCACAGCAATCAACAGATTAAGAAATAATTTAAAATTTATTAATTACTTAATACTATTGAAACAAATTGCAGATTTTTTTGTGAAAATGTCCTACAATAAATTTATCTTATTGTCTGAATGGCATTTTAATTATTTGACTTGTGTAGCAGTACAAATAATAGCCTATTTATTTATTTTCAGGTCAACCAGCATTGTTTTGGGTTAGCAGTTACATGTCACTCTGGAGTAACGTCTTGTTTAACTGTGCTGTTCTTATAAACCTAATTGTCGCCTTTTTTTATCCTTTTGTGGATTACGTTCCAAGTAAGCATGGTGATACTAAATCTTAGATATAACTTTAACATGGCAGTTTCAATTTAACAGAAGGATTATCTAATATGATGTATATGGTTTCAGAACTCGGACCGCATTTGTCTGGACTCATCTGGGCCATAATGCTGATATCAGCTGCCATAGTAATCACACTGCCTAGAGAATCTGGTATTAGAACCTTGGTGGCGTCCACGATATTAAGAATGATTTTTTCTGCAGGTCCAGAACCGACTCTATGGCTGCTTGGAACTCTTACAGTAATCAAATGATTCCATTGTTATTATTATGCAGTAACCTTTAATTGTGTTTAATTTGACTAAAGTATCGTTGAAGTTTCATTTTTTTTATTTATGTGTTGTGTGTGTGTTTCAGGTTATTCTAAAAGGCATTCATTTAATCAGCATAATGGGCAACCAAGGAACGTTTACAAAAAGTATTAACCAAGTTGTGACAGACGTTGAAATTTTGTACCACTTTTTATACGTATTGTTTTGCATTTTGGGTTTATGCATGCATCCGTTTTTCTACAGTGTCTTGGTAAGTTATATGTTTTTATACATTGTCTCTTCTTGTACTAGAAATGAAATATCTTAAAATTTAAGTGATTAAGAGAAGCAAGAGTAAAATGTATTTATTTTTTAATAAGGAATTTCAATCTGTGATAAAAAGTAGGGATTTTTATTTGAAAAAATGAAGTTGACCCTGCTTTGATCTTCAAGGTCATGCATGGTACAGTCAACTTTTGAATTTAACATTTTTCACTAAAACATGAGCCTGCCAACTTATCCAGTCTTTGATTATTCAACTTTTTAGCCTTTTTGTGACACCCTGTATATAAATAATAATAAATTATAATAAATAAATAATATACATAATAAAAAAGAAACAAACATACTCCTTAAAGGAAACCTTGTAAAGAATCGAATCAGACTAATTCTAGTTCTGTACATCAAAATCCTTTAGGAATTAGAGCGTTGATGGAGATCATCTTAATGGATTGACTAATAAAGTAAAATGGACGTAGAACTTTGAAATTGCCCTGAAAATCAGGGGTTTGTTGTAGGGGAAAGTTGCCCAAAACGGGATAGGCGGGCAAAATGGAATAGCAGGGCTTGTAGCGATACTAGTGCTGCTAGGGCGCACGAGAAGGGCTAAGTTGGTTCCCGGCCACTATTCTACCATTCTCAGTTGATCGCTTGTCGCAAGCAATTGTACTTTAGGTGTAGTGAATTTTTAAAGTTTTTAGTTAAGATTTTTTCTAGCATCAGTTTTTTTTCTGCTTCACAAAAACTCTCATTGGTCTTGTTCTTCAGAGGTTGCAATTCCGGTAAGTATTGCATTTTGTTGTATGGTTTTTAACGAACAATTTAGTGTGTAAAACTATACCTAGCGAGTATCAGTTCAGACCTCAGGCATGTTTGTTTTGAAAAACGTCACAGTCGGGCAAAACGGGATACTTTTTAGATGCCCAAAACGGGATAGAGTTTTGTTGTATCCTGTTTTACCCAACCTCCGGATGAAGATGGAAAAGAAGAAGGATGCATCTTCTGCAACGCTCTCCATTTTGAATTAAAATCCGGAGAAGGCTGGATACAGTGCTCGAGTTGCCAAGGTTGGGCTCACGAAGCTTGCGCCAGACCGAATGAAGAAGATGACTCATTTTTGTTCTATGTGGAAATAGTCAGTCTTCCTTAGAGCTTTTTTCTGTAGATATAATTATTTTAATTTTGTTCTTAAAAATGTAACGTTAGCTTTTAAAATTAATCATAACTTCAGGTGAAGATTTTTATTTATTTTTTTAAATAATTTTAAGTTTTTCTAATGATCCATGTTTATTTGTTGTTCCTATTAATTTTGTTGTTAATATTAATGTTGCTCCGATTGGGCCTAGCTATTGTAAAATGGTTTTATTTACCTACATGTTGTTTCATATTTCAAATAAAAATATAGTGTTACGTATGTTCATTTATTTACCCAAATCTTTGACTTCTTTTACCAAAAATGTGTATAAAAAACACAACCAAAGTGTAAGTAGATAGGTATACAATTTTTTTAAAAATAGTAAAGCTATTTTAAGTTTACATTCATTTATTTATTTTTAATAAAAACTAGGCAGTTTTTTATTTAAAAAAAATATATTTAAGAAAAGATAAAAAAAAAAAAAATTATCACCAAAAAATCTCTATCCCGTCTTACCCAACCTAGGGAGGGTAAAACGGGATAGTGTAAGACTTTAGAAAATCATTTTTTTTAATGTGTTAATATTATTAACAATCCCGTTTTGGGGTACTTTCCCCTACAGAGCTGGGAAGGGAATCATTCAACAAAAAATTATATTCTTTACAAGGTTTTCTTCAGAGTATTTTATGGTAAGAAGCGTAGTATTTGAGAATTATAAGGATTAAGATCCAAAAATGGCGTTTTTAAAAGGTTTGTTACCTTTCTGGATCCATTTTTATGGGAAGGTTTTTGTTCAGCGTCAAATTTCCTATTATAAACCTTAAGTGCTGTGGTTTCGTTCGAGGACACTATTTTTGCATTTGTACAAGAATTGGTTGATATCCTGTCCGAATAATGTCACTTCTGTTAACATTCAATCCACCATAATTAAAAAACTAGTATGTTAATCTTATTCTTTAATTATACCATTCAAAAGCTTATGAAAAGCAGAAGTTTTTCCTTAATTCGCCACATTTTTAACATCCCTAATTAAGAGTAGAAAGCTCTGGAATTTCATGGACGAATTTTAAAAAATCAAAATTTTTAAATTTAACAGGACTTAAAAGATTCTTAGCAGCTGATAATTTGAAAATCAATGAGTGATTTAAAAGGTTTTTTTATGCTCTTTAAAATTTTCCCTTATCCAAATTTCATTTAGTTTTTGAGATATTAAGAATTTTTTGGAAATTTTCATGAAACACTCAGAAAAAAGAATTAAATCAATATCTTGAGAAATGAGCATATGCTTACTCGACATTTTTTTTTTGCATTTGACTCATAAAAACCACCAGTTTTGTTATGACATTTTTTCCTGGGTCACCCTGTAATATGTGTGTCTTTTCTGGTCCGTCTCTCTTTTCTATATAACGTTATTATAATAGAATTCTAACACATTTGTGTAATTGAATTCTAGTTGATAAAATAAAAACTAACTTATAAATATTAATAAAATTGACATCTGATGTCAATACATATCAATCCTCCACTGCAAATCTAGTGGATCGGATAGTCAATACATATCAGTAACCTTTACATCGGTGGTTAGATACAAACTTACTTTTTACACATGTACCCCTGATAGCAAAACCACAGTACTCTAGTCTTGTAACAGAAGTAAGACAATTAAGGATCAAAACTGGCCAAGTTTATTTTGTTATTGTCTGTTTCAGCTGCTGGATGTAGTCTATAGAGAAGAGACTCTGCTCAACGTTATCAGATCCGTCACTAGAAACGGCAGGTCTATCATCTTGACGGCAGTTTTGGCTCTTATTCTGGTCTACATGTTTTCTATAATAGGCTACATGTTTTTTAAAGATGACTTCCTCGTCCGAGTAGAAGAAGAAGCGATAGGTTAGTTTTTCGTATGCTTTTAATTTGAATAGATGACGTCTACACATACTTAAGTGAGGCATTTGTAGAAACTACTTCTTATTTTAATTTTATGTTTAGTTTTTATTGGTTAACACAATAAAAGTTCTTATCTCCAGTAGGGAGAAAAAGTTATGATTTTTAATTAGTTTAGAGGGAAAAGTAAGTCTTTTCATCCCTGAACTCAAAAAGTAGGGAGAAAAAGTAAAAGTAGGGCAAAAAAGTAAAGATTGCAACTTAATTTTTTTATAAATAGTAGAAAATGAATGGCTAATGTAATGAAGTTGTTGAAATCAGGTTGACGACACTGCTTTTTCGACCATGTTTATCTTTGTTTATAACCTGCATCTAAATAACCTTCTATTTGAGTTTATATGTATCTGCTATTAAAAGTGCTATTAATTATTGCTTTTTATTTATTAAAATAATAAATAAAAACTGTGCAATGGACGAAAATGTGTATTTTCTCCCTACTGGAGATAAAATATTATATGAACCTCGTGAGTAAAGTTTTATTATTCCCCTCATGATAATTATCTCCCTCGGCTGCGCCTCGGGAATTAAAGAGTCTAATTCCTTCGGCTTCGCCTCAAGAACCAACTTTTTCGCTCAGGAAATAATGGCTTACTTTACGCCCTAGGTGCATAAATAACTATTAAATATGGAGAAAAAGAGTTGAAGGCTCAAGGTTATTTGTTTTATTTTTTACACTTGGAAGTGTGGAATTTATTAGGGTGGTACTTAATTAGCCTGTTTATTAAAATACTGTGTGTGTGAGGCGTAGTTTATGGAATATATCCGTATTTTTTAAATTTTATTTTAACAGATTCAATCTCCCCCAAATACTGAAAATGGCCTGAAAAAAAAGAAGATATTTATCAAACAACAAAATTATTAAACCTTACACACCCCATTGTGTATTTTGTGCCACTCAGTACAAAGTGTTAGAGGAGAAGTCTTTTAGAAAAGAGATTTTTTTATTCTCTGAATTTGCAATGGATCCTCAACTAGAAGTTAATCCTTGTTTTACAGCCATATGCCTCCCACGCGCCCCACATTCTCCACCCGACTCTCGTAACTTCATAAAAATATACCAAGCTAGACTTATCAGTAGTAAAAATTATCAGTTTTTTTTATTACTTATGGTTTGACAATATACTGATCAATTGAACTTGTAACAGTATTTGTTTTGTTTCTTAACTACCTTTTACTAGTTTTTCCTTCATTATTAAAATGATAGGGAACATTTCTAAATCAAAGTATTAATACGATTCATTTTTGTTAATAAGCTTTAGAAACTCATTAATTTTATTAATTACTGTATGTTTCAGATATAACATTAGATTCTCCTGATATAGATATGAATGGTCATTGCCATAAGGATGGTTGTGAGCCTCTTAAAAATCATAAACTGCTGTTGGAAAATTCAGGTATGTAATAAGTGTTTGGTTTTTATAAATTTGTATTTTACGGCTCATTAGTAGAGCATTTTTAAGCGATATGATCTTAATTATAGGTTGACTTTTCTAAACAAAATAGACAAATCTTATTGTAAATTTTTAACATTATATTTTGTTGGATTTATTCAATTTCTAAAAAGTAGGCTTTATAAATAAAATGTTGGTAGTAGTAGAGGAGTTGTTAATAAGATTTGTAGCACATCTGCTCTTTGCTTGTCTGAATAAACGGCAATAAGCAAAAATCAGTTTTACAAAAATAATTAGATAGATCCTTCTATAGACTATTTTGGTTTTAAGAAAAAAAAAAAACTTCTTTTCATTCTGTCATCCAAATATGGCCAAATCGCAACAAAGAATCTGAGTTATAATTATATTCTTTCGATTCTTTTCATAATGAGTAGCCTTTATAATATATTGAACAAGTTATTTACATAAAAAAAAAACACTAAGTTTTATCTACATTAAGTAGTATTAAAGTAGAATGTTTTAGTTGCAGAGTTTGTTGGCGACGGTGGGGATGGTGAAATTAAAGAGAGAGCCTGCGATTCTCTAATAATGTGCATTGTGACAACAATGAATCAAGGATTACGGAACGGCGGAGGTATAGGAGACATACTTCGAGCTCCCAGCAGTAAGGTATCTTGACATCAAATCTGTAGTCAAATCCCAAAACCAATAAGGCGTTAAGTCCAAAATTACAACTTTTCAGGAGAACAAAAACAAACTTTGAACAATTCTCTAAAAGAAAATTGTGAATACTTACAGATTATATAATGCAATCCTCATCCTCTTCAAAGTATACTGTGTAGGATCCACAAGCTTAGATAATTATTCCTTCTACACACAGCTACATATTATCAAAGGTTTGGGAAAAATCCTTGACTTAACTCCTTTAGACAAAAATTCGTAAAATATAAGATGGTTTTAAGAATTTGTATGTTGTTCATTAATAGTGTATTATCAGCATTAATAAGCTATTTATTTAAAATAAATATCAAATACGGGATGTCTCGGAACTTACTAAACAATACCAAAATGGTGGGAGATATTTTGTACGTTTGTTCTTACGAGTGTTTTATACATTAACACTTTTTTCACAAGGAATTACATATGTTAAAATTGTGTAGCTTAATTAGTATTCGGCTGATGATTAATGAAGATGTATTAAAAGTGAGGTTGATGAAATGATTTTGAAATGTTTGTCCATGAGGGAAACTATGACCATCCAAAAGGTTATCATATCAGTAACGGCTTAATTTTGTAACGGAGTAATGGCGTAACGGCATAATGGTCAATTAAATCGGCATCAAAGTTTCTCTTTAAAAGAAGAATTTAAATATCCACTAAATGACTCTACCTTTACTTGGATCTCAGCATATTCAAGATAATCCCAAAATTAAACTACATAAATTTTATAAAACATGTGCGGCATGAAATACCCACATGGCTGTATCCTGGCTGGCCACAGGGATACGCTTCTTTCTGCTCATGAGTCCAGATACATATTAGTAGGGGTAGTTCTAAGGGTTAGTTAGGGGGGTTCCACACTCTGACTATGTCAGAATTGCCAACCTAACAATTACAACTTTAATTAATCTTAATAAATTAAATTTATCTTCTATTTGAAAACATAATTCTCATTAAATCAGGATTCATTACAAATTAATTTTCATCCTATGACAAATTATTCGTATACATTCATTATCTAGAAAATTAATCAATTAACATAAAATATACTATTTAAGAGATTTCTATTTAGGGTCTTCAGGGGTATAAAAACCAACTACGTTTTTTTGGCAATATTTCGTCCTTTATTTAGGACATTTTCAAGCCTGAAAAAGTTTTTTAATTTTAGATTAGACAAAAACTTTCACATTAATATTACACATTTATCTAACATAACAATACAAATATTATAAACAATTTATCTGGTGAAAAAAAGTTAATAAATATAGTATAAACCATTAAATTTTGTACTAACATTATACTATTTCCAACTGTGCGAGAATTAAATTTATTTGTCAATAGTCAATTAGAAAGGGGATACATATTTCCTTATCCCACTCTTAATTCCGTCATTCTTAAAATAAAATAAAATTGCAAAAAATTAATAATTTTTATAAACACAGAAATTAATTTATGGTGTAATACATGTTAAAAAATAATTATGATAATTAATTGTTTGAAAACTTACAGGAAATTCCATACAGTAAATTAAATTAAAAATAATTTCTCTCACACACAATTGACATGAGTCATGGGCAAAGATTGAACTATGACTAACAATACAGGCTAATGAAAAAGAAAAGATAAATGTGGAACAGAAATCCAGATTTAATCACATCGAATTATTACATATGATGTATGGTTTCTTAAACTGACTTTGTTTTACTTTGAAAAAAAAAACAATTTTAACTTATAAATAACAGCTTATTTTAAAATACACCAACCATAATTTGTATATAATAAATGGTTTTTTTAAACAAATTTAGTTTACTTTGAAATTACATTATTTTAATAATAATTAAAGATTACAATTTAAAACAAAACAACACAAGACCAAAAACAATTATTTCTATTTAAAATTAGTTATTTAACCCATTAAGTTAATTTTAATAATTAAGTTAAAATAAAATGAAATTATATAAAATTTAAAAATAATTAATTCACAGCCAAAATTATATTTTATAATTTACTATTTAGATTTAATGTTTGAAAAATTGCTGAATATGCCTTATTCAACTCTTTCGTATCTGTTTTAAAATTGATAATGTTATTACAGCCACTAATGAATGCCGCCTCTAAAAGCTTTCTTTTAAAATTATTATTTTCCCTTTCTACAATTTTTAGGTGATTTTCTAATGCATGTGAACTCAGAGCAGTTTTATTTGTTTTACATCTTACATCTCCTTCATGTTGCATCATTCTATTTTTAAAAGTTTGTCTGGATTCTCCGATATATTTACTTTCACAATTATTACATGGTACTGAATACACAAAACCCATTTCTTCTTCTTTAGGAATGTTGTCCTTTAGTTTACTGAAAAATTTGTTTTTAATTTTATTAACTGGTTTCATGCCAAATTTAATATTTTGGCAATTAAATGTTTTAAAGGTTCTGGTGATTTTTTCTGTGAGGCCTTTAACATATGTTAGCGAATAATATTTTTCTATAGGTGTGTTTGAATTTATATTAATTTCTTGTGTGCTATGTTCATTTACTAGTGAATTTGTAACTGTGTACCAGGTACTTCTAATCAATTTTAGAGGATACAAATTTTTTAAAAGTTTGTTAAAAATAAAAGTTTTTACATTTCCTAAATGAATGGGATCTGTAAGTTTAATTGCTTTCTGAATTGAATTGAATATTTCTTTTGAAAGAATGGATGACTAGAATGAAAATTTAAAAAGTGTTTCTTTTTAATTTCTTTTTCGTACCACTTAGTTGTAATTCTTCCATTTATTTCTTATTTTATATAATTTCATTTTATTTTAACTTAATTATTAAAATTAACTTAATGGGTTAAATAACTAATTTTAAATAGAAATAATTGTTTTTGGTCTTGTGTTGTTTTGTTTTAAATTGTAATCTTTAATTATTATTAAAATAATGTAATTTCAAAGTAAACTAAATTTGTTTAAAAAAACCATTTATTATATACAAATTATGGTTGGTGTATTTTAAAATAAGCTGTTATTTATAAGTTAAAATTGTTTTTTTTTTCAAAGTAAAACAAAGTCAGTTTAAGAAACCATACATCATATGTAATAATTCGATGTGATTAAATCTGGATTTCTGTTCCACATTTATCTTTTCTTTTTCATTAGCCTGTATTGTTAGTCATAGTTCAATCTTTGCCCATGACTCATGTCAATTGTGTGTGAGAGAAATTATTTTTAATTTAATTTACTGTATGGAATTTCCTGTAAGTTTTCAAACAATTAATTATCATAATTATTTTTTAACATGTATTACACCATAAATTAATTTCTGTGTTTATAAAAATTATTAATTTTTTGCAATTTTATTTTATTTTAAGAATGACGGAATTAAGAGTGGGATAAGGAAATATGTATCCCCTTTCTAATTGACTATTGACAAATAAATTTAATTCTCGCACAGTTGGAAATAGTATAATGTTAGTACAAAATTTAATGGTTTATACTATATTTATTAACTTTTTTTCACCAGATAAATTGTTTATAATATTTGTATTGTTATGTTAGATAAATGTGTAATATTAATGTGAAAGTTTTTGTCTTATCTAAAATTAAAAAACTTTTTCAGGCTTGAAAATGTCCTAAATAAAGGACGAAATATTGCCAAAAAAAGTAGTTGGTTTTTATACCCCTGAAGACCCTAAATAGAAATCTCTTAAATTGAAAATTAAAGCGGACTGCATCAAAAAATGGATAAAATATACTTTGTGTGACGACATATCATACAACCTATTAATTATTGTATTGTCATAATTTTATAAAAACAGCTGACTGCGATGTTTCTCTCACTCTAAATTATAACCCTAAAGTTACCTTCTATTAATGGAACTAAGTATAATTGAACTACTATAAATCAATTCATATATTAATTTTAATCTACCTATATGGTAACACCATACATTGTGGAAGTATTAAGCAAATACTAATTTTGAAACTTATTTTACTTCCAAGTACCGATTGAATCCAGAAAAAAAACATACATATGAAAACTTAGATTTTGTTTAATACTGTATCATTTTCTTTTTTAGGAGCCGTTGTTTGTTGCTAGAGTTGTTTACGACCTTCTTTTCTTCTTCATCGTCATTATTATTGTGTTGAATCTTATCTTTGGTGTCATTATCGACACTTTTGCTGATCTAAGAAGTGAAAAACAACAAAAAGAATTAATACTAAAAAACACATGCTTCATTTGTGGTAGGTTACTTTTTTTTTCATTTAAGGTATTTTGTTTTGTATGAGATTAACTGGTAAGGGAAAAGCTCTATAAGTCCTTCCATCCCGGATGAAGAAGGCTTTTGTGGTAATTCTCCAGGACAAACTGGGTAAAAATGTGTTTTGGCAGGCAAAATGATTGGGTGCTTGCTTATCATACCTTTAAACATTTCTCCCTGCTTTTGTTTACTATAGAGATTCTCCCCTCTGGAGTGTTTGATATCACCAAATAGGTAACAACCCAGAAGAAAGTCTACTGGCCTAGTCTTCCAAAACTTGGGGTCGCCCAGATCGTACTTTAAGTAGGAGTTCCAATGAGCTTTTGGAGTGTCAAACCCAGGAACGGGGGAGGTTATTTTTTTTCACTAAAATAACCAACACAGACAGTGAATTTGTAAGAGAGTGTATGGTAGAAAGGGTGCTCCGCGCTTGTCCATTAAACCTCGTAAGAAGAAATAGGGGTTTAACCTTAAGGCCTAAACATTGAACACAGTCCTGAGTTATGAAGGAGGTGTGACTGCCAGAGTCTATCACCAGTCTAATTGGTGTTGACATCTTCCGGTATACTTGGTTCCGGACATCAGCCTGAACCAAGTACACCTAAAGCAGTACCTAGCATGGTGTTAACTTGGGAAAGGGTGGAGCATTTTTTGATGATAATTGAATAGGAATTTGCCTTGCATATATCTCTTGGCAGCATTCTACTGGATGTGGCTTGACGGATTAGCGGAATCAGATCAACCATCCTCTGACAATTCCCATAGCTTAAGAGAGACAATTCCCATAATTGTAAAGAGAGGTATGTGCTATACAAGTTACTAAGAGTGGTCATCATACCTTTAAACATTTCTCCCGGCCTTTGCTTACTATAGAGATTCTCCCCTCTGGAGTGTTAGATCCCCTGTCACGTCGGTACTATTTACTGCTATTGCCTCTGATGGGTTATTTTGTAAAATGGGCTGTGCATGTACAGGTCTACATATCTTTTTCTTTTTTTTAGGTTTGAACCGTTCTGCTTTCGATAACAAAACCGTTAGTTTTGAAGAACATATCCTGGGTGAGCACAATATGTGGCATTATCTTTACTTTATTGTGTTGATTAAAGTCAAAGATCCGACTGAATTCACTGGCCCAGAGAGCTACGTGTACGCCATGGTCAAGGTAACATACCACAATTCTCTTTAATATATATTTATTGGTGTCCCTAAATATTGGAATTAATCAGTTTGATAAGTAGGGATTAATAGTATTGTTGTTCCAGTGGCAAACTGATTTTTAGGCCTTTTTAGAAAAAAATTGAGACGTTTTCAAGACCGTGTTTAAAAGATTATTTAAAAAGCTTTAATAATTCAGAACGGATTTAAGAATTACTTAAGCCTGAAGCAACTGTTTTTGGCATCTTTCAGATTAGTCATTATAAATAATTTTAATAATTTGTCAGTGGTTTAAAACAATACTAACTATTCATGGAATTAATTTGAAAAAGTACTTTTTAGAAAAAATAAAATCCACATTTTAATTTAGAGTTTGACCAAAAAAAAAAAAAAAAAATTGGCCTATTATAGTGTGCATATCACAAGAAAGGTCATACAAAATGCTGTAATATTGCACCTTTTCCAGCTCTCTAGCTCAACTATGATACCTTCCAGATCAATTTAAAAAAAAACCAGTTTCCTGTTGTTAATTTTTAAAAACGTAAGACAGCAGTAATTTGAAAACGAGTAGACATATTTTGGTAGAATTTGATATTTCCTCAAGTCTATATAACTAGTATATAGGAGAATTTGGACAAACTCTTAAAATGAGGTTGTTGGAGTCTGTTTTTCTTTGTAAAATCCCCACATATGATGTTTACCTTTTTTAGGGTTTCGTAGATCATCCTCGAAACCCTTATGCAGAAGGTTATGTGTCTGTCTGTCCGTCATACTTTGGTTCATATCCCCCGAACTGTTTTTGCTAGAGATGTGAAATTTGAAATACTGGCGTATCTTTTTGACCCATTCGTAGGAAAAATATTAAGAAGTTAAACATTCAATATGCGCATACGTAATTCGCAAAAATGTACAAAGCTCAAATTTTTTTAAACATTTATAAAATGTTAAAATATTTAACATTTTATGACTATTGTGCTTTTTACTGTCAATGCGTTTTTAGCACCAAAAATTTCACCCAAAACAAAAGAAATTTTTTTCATTCATATAGGGCGGGATGCGGAATTAATAAAATGTTTCAGCATATAATAATATATCTAAATTTCGGGTGCGTATTATATGTGAGATTTTACAATATATATATTTATATATATATGTATCTGTGTGTGTTTAGGATAGGAATCTAGATTGGTTTCCTCGGTTGAGAGCCATGTCGCTGGCAGCAGACGAAAGCGAAGGAGAACAAATAGAAGTGAGAAGTTTGCAAGCCCAGCTGGAGTCCACACAATTTCTAGTGAAGACACTTTCTCTCCAACTCACCCAACTAAAGGAACAGGTCAATATGAACTCTCATATATTTCCATTTACATTTCATGTTGCTAAATGAAGAAATAAACGTTGTATTCAGTTTATTACAGTACAAGGGAGTAAAAAAATAAATGAGAGGGGCTACTATGTCAATTTACCTTTAATCAGGTACTACAGGGATAATATAATTTAAAATAAATAAATGAAGCCTTTTTAATTATAACGTAACTACAACTGTTTAAAATATCCCTTGATTAATGTATTTACTTGCCGATCTGATGCATATATTGATGGCTTTCTTTTTTTTGTTAACTTTGTTCACTGCTTTTTTGGGTGTAATGGCATCATAATATGTTTTTGGAAACAAAAAGATTTTATATCTGTGTAAAGAAATATGGAAGAATAGGCGAATGAAAAAATGTTATTTGGATATCAATTCGTAAAGTTATCGATGAAATTCATTCACCAACCGTTTTTTTTAACCCCCACCTGCATGTGTGGCAACTGATCTAATAGGCTCATTCACCACATTTTATCCGTACTCTCCATTCATTTATGGCAGAGCCACTAGCGCCATTGAGTAACTGCCTCTTATCTATTGATGTTAGATAATATAAGAGCGTCTTTGGAGGTCTATCTTAATGAAAATTTAATTCAAAACTAATTTACTTAGAGAACTATTAAGGAGATTTATGTCTTTCCATATATATTGAGGTTTGAATAGTTATTAGTCAGTTTACCCAAAACCTTCCATAGTGACCAAAGTGATCTCCCAGGCTCATTTATTTATATTATAAATAACCTATAGCTCTGGGAATTATATTCGGATTTACACAGCCATATTATCTATGATCTATCTTATGTGTACCCTTTTATATATCTATTTATCTTGTAGGTAGTTGGATTCTTGTTAGGGTTAAGACATTTTTTTACATTGGTTTAGGCGTTGGCAACGTTTCAACCTTGCCGCCCATTTTCAAGCCTATAAACAACATTTTTTTTTTTAAATACATTATAATATTTCTTCTTTATATCAATTAATCTTAAAAATATCTATTTATTCATTTTTTTTCTATCATAAATTAAAATAAGACTTTACCTGGTTAAACGCTTCTTTTAACGTGCTACATGCTCTATTTCAATTGCAATTACAAACATGTGTCAAGTTTCACAAATCACCTTTGTATATCAATGCCATCTATAATAATAATCATTTATTAACAACTTTAAGTTCATATATTGCACTGTTATAATGTATTAAGTGAGAACATAACAAGATTTATATTACCATCTTCCATGATGGTTCCTTTAAAACTTATGTTCATAGATTTGATTTCTTTAAAACAGACAATGAAACTTATATAATGTAGACTAACAAAAACATGTAGCACCCTATCAGTCACAATCACAAAACATTAAATTTAACAAGCTAAAATATAACAGTACTGGTACATATGTATGTTCTACATAAAAACTAAAAAGAGACAAAAAATTGTTTTTTTCCAATTTTATGGCTATATTAAGGGCTTCTAGCATTTTCCTTCTATTAGTATTCCTTTCTCTAGCCAACGCCTAAACCAATGTAAAAAATGTCTTTACCCTTACAAGGATCCACCTACCTACAAGATAAAAACAACTATATTACATTTGACTATTCTTTAACAATAGCTTTACCAAAAAAGTTGCAATTTACTAAGAATTTAGGACCTGGTGATCATGTGGTATTACCGAATTTCGCTTTTTTAGTGTAAAGTTTTCGTACTTTTTTATTTATCAATTTAAACGGCAATGTTTTCTTAATCTGAATGAAATGCACTAACACTTCAAAGGGACTGACCTTGTGACACTATAGATAGGAGAACAAGGCAGTTAAGTCAATGGGTAGCGTCCGTTGTCGACGAGCCAAGCAAATAGAGGGGTCAAGCCTCCAATTTCTATTCTAAATCTTTCATAGAACTGATTCATCCGACAATTCATATTGACTATTTTAAACATAGTTTTCGCGTTATTCTTTTGTACAGTTTAGTTGCAGTAATTATGACCAATTATAGGGGACGAACTGGTCTGAATTTATAATTAGTACTCAGTTAACACCACTTTACTAATAGATAAACTAACTAATTTTACTGTTTTTAGTTGTGAAGTGCCAATAACTATTATGTTTAACATTGAATGATTTCAGATGACAGAACAGAGGAAACAGAAGCAAAGGATAGGCTTACTCAACTCGACTTCAACCTTCTTACAAACCAAAGAAATATTCTAATAACATTCAGGTTCACATAAGATAATTTACTTGAGTATGGAAATCTTCATACCGACCTGTCAGTCTGAAAACTTATCAAATAACATTTCCATACAACTGTTTTACACCATTCCTTCTTAAACCATACTCATGATATACTCGTATTTCAAAACAATTATTATAAGACAATTCCTTCCTGTTAAAAAATTGCCTTAGTTTATGCAATATAATTTTAAATAAAAATGTAACAATTATCTTAATTTTGTTTGTTTTTATTATTTAAATCCTTAATTTATTCTTACACGCACACACACACTCACACTGTAATAGTTTGGTTTTAGGGTGCCGCTGCTCGAGCCGGTGGTAGGGTGAGTTCTGCGATTGCCTCCTTGCCTAGGATATATAGGAATTAGGGGTTTCCAGGTTGACGAGGGATAGGATAGAAGGTTGGGAAAGGGATGTAACGGGAAGGGGGAAAAGTGGTTGTTGGGGTTATCCCTGACGGGAATACCTTATGGAACTAACTCCAAGATATAATTATGTAAAAATGGGTTTGAAATTATATTCTCTATCATAAATATACAGGGTGTCCCAGCTAATAAGGAACAGCGAAATATCTCCGGAACCATGATAGATAGAAAGGAGTGATTTTTAGGGTTCGAAAATGGCTAGAAATGCACTTCCAGAACATATGCTGATCATTGTCTGTGTTCAGAAAAAGTGTGCGCAATTTACATAATTATAAAAAAGTGAATAGGAAGCCACATTTTTAAGACTGGATTTGGATTCTATGGCTAAAAATAAGAATTTTTACTCTTGGAAATTTTTCGCTCCGAGCATTAGTTTGGCGTCTGGAGAGCCCTGAACTTGCTAAAATTGAAACTTTAAGTCCATTTTACAGTTAAACTAATCCGTTCTTAAAACATGCATTATTGATATTTTTTTTCATTTTTTGAGCCCTGCTGAACACCTTTTTTTAGGCTAAAAACCAAATAAGCATTTTTTTTGGGGGGGGGGGGGGGCAGAGATTTAATAGGTTTAAATACCTGGTTCCGTAACTGTGTGGCTTCTACTGGTGGCTAAGAATAATTGCGACGATTCCAGTCACAGTAGCATCTGCAGAAAGAATACTTTCCAAGCTGAAGCTTATCGAAGACGTACCTAAGAAACACTATGACTCAAGATCGCTTATCATCACTAGCTCTATTCTCCATAAAAAAAACAAGGTGACCACCAGTTAAGATTTTAGTGATGTAATAGAAGACATATTTAGCCAGAAAAATAGTCTTAAAGTAAGATTTTAATGAAGTACCCACCATATAAGTTCAAGTTATATGTATTCACACTTATTGTTAATTGTTAGCTTAATACAGGTTTAATTTGAATTATATTTGTTTATTAAACTAAACATAATATTTCCCTTTTTTTTATTTTATTTTAAATCAAATTATAATTATTATTAACTACGGGAAGATACAGGAGACCCGTGGTTCAAATCCCGGCGCTGGAGTGTATTTTTCACTGTTTGTTTCCTGTAGTTAATAATAGTTACTCCTGGAAAGTCTAGACCACATCCTGTAGAAAATACTATTGCTTCTGTGGATTCATTTGATCGTCAAGTCATTAGAAATTTAATTGAAGATTTTTATTTACGCCAAAAAGTGGTCCCAACTACAAAAGAACTTCTTCCCGTTTTAAGAGAAAAGATAGAATTTACGTGGAGTACAACTTCTTTAAGAAAGATCTTAAAAGAAATGGGATTTAGATGGACAAAAACCCAGTCACGGAGAAAAGTTTTAACAGAGAGACAAGACATATTACTTTGGAGGTATAGATATTTAAAATCTATCAAAAGTTTAAGAGATGAAAACAGGCACTTATTGTTAATTGTTAGCTTAATACAGGTTTAATTTGAATTATATTTGTTTATTAAACTAAACATAATATTTCCCTTTTTTTTATTTTATTTTAAATCAAATTATAATTATTATTAACTACGGGAAGATACAGGAGACCCGTGGTTCAAATCCCGGCGCTGGAGTGTATTTTTCACTGTTTGTTTCCTGTAGTTAATAATAATAATAATTTGATTTAAATTAAAATTTAAACTTTCCGTAGTATAAAACTACCAAAAACTTAAAAATTGAATTTCGAATTGATTGTACAAGGTACAGGTACTAATTGAGTACTTTATAATTATAAGCGTTAATTCTCGGTTTAGTTCTAATGTCATAAATATTGACTGTCTAAATGTATATGAATATTGAAAGCTTGGATTCGGGACTAGTTATCGATTGAGGCAGTGAAAAATCATTCTCCTGCGTAGCTTAGTTGGCAAGAGCATCTGTACTGGAAATACAGGAGACCCGTGGTTCAAATCCCGGCGCTGGAGTGTATTTTTCACTGTCTGCCCGTAGTTAATAATAATTATAATTTGATTTAAATTAAAAAAAAACTTTCCGTAGTATAAAACTACCAAAAACTTAAAAATTTAATTTAATATTTCCCTAATGCTGTTATATTGTCTACTAGCAGTATTATCATTTAGCCCAACTCCAGTTCAGTTTTATTTAGCCTTCTGTTTCAAAAAATTATTGGAAATAAATAGTAAAAATGTTTATACATTAATTATATATATATATATATATATATATGGGCAGTAGGTATACTTATTAAAATCGAATTTTTTGGTATAATTAGTTTTACACTATGCTCTAGAACAGGGGTGCCCAACCTACAGCCTGCGGGCCAAGTCCGGCCCGCGAGCCGATTTTATGTGGCCCGCCGTGTTGCCAAATAAATGAAGAATTTATAAGCATTCAGAGAATCTAAAATTGGTGTTTTAGCTTAAACCAAAACGTAAAATTGACCTTCTTGGAAGCATAAAAACATGTTTGATGAAGGTAAAAATTCTAAAATTTTCTGGGGGAGGACCCCCCCCCCCCCCGGTACACCACCGGCCCCTGGCCCGCCTTCCCTTTGAATGTTGACAATGCGGCCCTTGATTAAAAAAGGTTGGGCACCTCTGCTCTAGAATGTAACAATTTATTTCATTGTGTGATCTTGCAAAGTTAATTTTGTTTTTTAGACATTAAAACATTTCTTGTTTTAATTTGGTTATTTTCTTGTTTCCTAATTGCTTGAGAAAACGTTTTGTAACATAAATAAACTGTTATTATTTAAATACTCCGTATAGTCCAGGAGATAGCGAAAATTTGTGAAAAAGGGTCTGACCAATATCATGCTGGAATTTTGGTGACCACTTTGATTTGGAGTAATATTTTAATAACTAACCTCTCGAGTGGCTAACTAACTTGATTTTTGGTCTTCTAACTAATAATTTTGTACTTAGGATCATGAAAATCACATTGTCCACCATAATTGGCGGGACATGGCCGCTCTCCATCAGTTTTTTTCAAATGCTTATTGCCAAGCTATGTCTCGCTGACGAACTTAGCCGATAGAGGTGGGTCGAAAATAACAGAACACTTTACAATAACATGTTATTGGATAATAACAGTTCGTCCGATAACATGTTATTTAAAAAGTCCTGTTATCGAATAACAGTTCACATAACAGCTCAGATAACTGAACAGATTTGATAACAATAACAGATTTTTCTGTTATTGTTATTTTTTTAACAGAACGGAATCAATAACATTTCAAGTAACAAGAACAAGAAGCAATGAGCTGTTATTGATAACACTTCGTTACTGTTATGTTATAGGATAACACTTCATTGCTGTTATGTTATAGGATAACACTTCATTGCTGTTATTGTTCTGTTCTCTGCCCTGTTTCTGTTATCAAATTTTAAATAATTTTATTATAAACGGCAAAGATTTTGCTGTTGTATGGTAGAGCTCGGTTCTAACTTGCATGGGACCCTTGTTCTGTTCTGATTCCCAATGTCCTTTACTCTTTACCTTATGGCTATTTATTACCTATATCTATCTGCGTTGCGTTAGTGTTAACCCTAACTCCTCTTTGCCTTACCTAGAGTGCCTCGCCTTTCTTTGAGGCGGCCCGCCTTTCCGGGTATCTAAGATACACTCTATTTCCAGTTCTATTGCACCAATTTTCCTCGAACAACTTCCATTATAATTATATTACACCTCTCTACGACGTCACATTACTGCAACTATATTTGACTTATCATCAATTATTATTATCATAGACTCTTATCGGTTTCAAAAAGGGTATTTAATTTTATTTTGCTTGTCGGTTGGTTCACGTTTTAAGTTTGGACCCCTATTTTATTATGAAATTATTTTTTACGTCGAGTTATATTTCGCCCTTCACCTTTGGCCTTCAACAAATCACTAAAAACAATAATTCGTAATTCATAATTATTTGTGGATTTATTTTAAATACCTACCCCCTCCCCCCCGTTTTTTTTGCTTGGCATCGAATGCTACCCCCCCCCCCCCTTGGAGGCCCGAAAGGGGGCTGTTACCTGTTACTCAAATAATTAATTATTGGAACATGTTATTGCCTGATAACAGAACAGTAATAAAATGTTACCGCCAAATAACTGTTATTACACTTCTATTAGCCGACCACAAATTCAAAAGGCACCAAAAGATTAATTTGCACTTAATTGATGTTAGTAAGGCACTTTTTTTGCACGCTACCTCCTGGACTAATTTAACTGTTTACTATTTATTAGTAAACAGTTAAACAGTTTGGGGGGGGGGGGGGGGGGCACGTGCCCCCTGTGCCCTCCCCCCGGATGCGCAACTGATTGTTACAGGTTGTTGCGAATTTTGTTATATTAAAGGGGAGCGCTGGGGTTAATCTTCGTTTAGTTCTGTTTTTCATTGTATTCTATTTTTGTTTGCAGCCTCTAGAGAGGTTACCTAAAAAATCCGTATTGAAAAGTTGTTTACTTGAAATTAAATCCTTTTTGTTGAGCTGGTTATGTTTAAGAGTGAATTCGGCCTCTTTTAATTTAATTTTAATTAATTATAGTTATGGTTAAAAATAATTAACATTTTGGCGATCGTGGCTGGATGATTGATTTAGCATTTTGTGTTAACATATCTCTGCTGTTTTCGTTTTGGTATTTAGGTTCAGGAATGGCTGACGAGCATTAAAGCCGGGTTCTTGAATCCCTTTTTAAATAAAGGAATAGAAAATATCTTAAATTTGATGAAGTGTAAAAAAGAATATCGAAAAATTTCTAGTAACTAGTGTGTTAAAAAATCGATTTCAAAAGTTGTTTGCAGCTTCTTAAGCTGAAGTACTGAATGTCAACAATCTCCAAATGGAATGCTTTCGACTCCTGGAAAGTCTAGACCACATCCTGTAGAAAATACTATTGCTTCTGTGGATTCATTTGATCGTCAAGTCATTAGAAATTTAATTCTAAGATTTTTATTTACGCCAAAAAGTGGTCCCAACTTCAAAAGAACTTCTTCCCGTTTTAAGAGAAAAGATAGAATTTACGTGGAGTACAACTTCTTTAAGAAAGATCTTAAAAGAAATGGGATTTAGATGGACAAAAACCCAGTCACGGAGAAAAGTTTTAACAGAGAGACAATACATATTACTTAGGAGGTATAGATATTTAAAATCTATCAAAAGTTTAAGAGATGAAAACAGGCATATTTATTACTTAGATGAGACATGGGTTGATTCCAACCTTACTTTTTGCCTGGGTAAAGTGTGAAGGAAAATATGTTGTTTTTTATTTAAGTTTATAATCTATTATCAGATTAAGTTTTAAAATAATTAGTAAGATATAATGCATTTTAAAATATTACTTTGATAGCATAATAATATTATTTATTATTTTCTAATAATCTATCAACAAATGTTAAAAATAATGCTCAATAATAATTTTCATTGGGTTCATTTGGATATCAGATCCCATTAAATTCGTTAATTAACGTAAAACTAATTAACTTTTTGACTTGAAACTTTGTAGGCTTCTACATTTATATGAGTTCTAAAAACCCTGTGAATTTGGTTTGATTTGGGTAAGAACTCTTAAAGCAGTGAGATGTTAAAGTTGGGCATTGTGAAAATGTGCCGAAAAAATGTCACTTTTTAAAAAATGTAGAAAAGTTCGAGTACCTAGAGGGGACTCAGCCTAGAGGAATAGCGATATATCTCGAAGTAAAGTCGATAGTAAGTTTGAAACTTCGACCCAAGATCCATTTTTCCACACATTCTCTCGCGGCGTTCCTACAGTAGATGTTCTTCTGAAAAAGAGTTGTTCGGATGAAGAATTAGAGACTGAATTTTCTAGGCCTAATACGTTGGGGGTAAAATTTTTGGAAATTAAAATGAAAGTTGTGGAAGTGAATCCTTGGCGATCCACAAGTCGTCCAGGAACTTCAGGTAATTTAAAACTTCCTGACATCAATAACAGGCAATTCAATGGTCATATCAAAAATTGGATTGGGTTTTGGGCTCAATTCTCCCATGATGGTCAAATCCATAATGGTTGAGGAAAAGTTTTTTTACCTTTTGGCAGTTTATGGGAATAAGGCAGTTAGGTGGAGAAGCTTCTAATGGGGTTTTCCCATTCTTGTGAAAATTATTTTAAGGCATTACACTGTTTAAAAGAGAGGTATGGCAAAGGTGAATTATTAATTGAATATTATGATAGAGAATTATGTTTGTTCTTTGCCCAAAAGTCAAAAATATCTATTTGTGATATGTACGATAAGCTCGAAATACAACTTCGAGTACTTGAAAGCCTAGGCGTTACAAGTGAACAGTATGCTGCCATTTTATTTCCACTAGGAGAGTCTATTATTCCTGATACTGCATTTAAAGTTTGGGAAAGACATAGATTTGCTTAAAATGCCTCTATGATAGAACCTTCTGCCTTTTTGGCTGAACTTATGTCGTTTTTGAAGGTCGAAATAGATGGAATAAGCCGGTTAAAGTTGCGCCAAGTTTCTGTTGAAAACAGCAACTCTAAATCTACCGATATCAGCAATAAGAAGTTAGCCTCTGCAGCTGCCTTGGTGACCAACAACGCACAGTCGCTGCTAAGTGTAAAAGCTTTGTTAGGTGTGCTATTTTCAAAGGTCGACACTTTTCTACCATGTGTGATAAGTCATCTACTCTAGAGAATTAAAGAGACTCCACTGCAACTACTTTATCAGCAGGTTGTGGAATTAATTGCTAGTATGAAAAAATTCCTACTGTAACATATTTACAAACACTGATGGCTAATATTATTGTTTGAAGCTCTGTTAATAAAATAAGACTATTATGTGATTCAGGCTCACAGATAAAGCTATATAGCTAAAACTTGTGCTAAAAATGTAAAACTTTCTAGCTGTGGAAGTATTCTATTATCTCAAGAAGTGTTTGGTGGTAAAAGAACCTTGCCTGAGCCTCATAAAGGTAGCAAGGTTAAACGACCCTAGCGAGACTCTAGAAATCATGGTTTAAGAGAAAAAGTGTACTTATTTGTAATTATATACCAAAAGTTGAAGAGGTTGTGCTAAATGAACAATTAAAGGAGAAAGAAGTTCATTTAACTGCTTTCATTTTTTCTACTTCTGATGCTGATATCTCTTACAATGTTCAAATACATTGGGGTGCTGATGTTTGGACAAAAATAATAACACTGGAGTGTATAGATGTGGGAACTGACTTGTTAGCTGTAAAAACTAAATTGGGTTGGAACAGTTAATCCTGATGAGAACTTTACATCCATTTTTATTACTTCCATGGTAAGTCAATCTTCTTAATGTAAATTTTGGAATCTAGAGACCATGGGCATTACTGACCCTAGAGTTAAGAAAACCCTGGTTGAGAAATATAAAGAGTAATCAAATTATAATTATTATTAACTACGGGAAACAGACAGTGAAAAATACACTCCTGTGCCGGGATTTGAACCACGGGCCTCTATATTTCCAGTATAGCGCTCTTCCATCTAAGCTACGCAGGAGAATGATTTTTCACTACCGTAATCGATAACTAGTCCCGAATCCAAGCTTTCAATATTCATATACATTTAGACAGTCAATATTTATGACATTAGAACTAAACCAGAATTAACGCTTATAATTATAAAGTACTCAATTAGTACCTGTACCTTGTACAATCAATTCGAAATTCAATTTTTTAAGTTTTTGGTAGTTTTCATACTACGGAAAGTTAAATTTTAATTTAAATCAAATTATAATTATTATTAACTACGGGAAACAGACAGTGAAAAATACACTCCTGTGCCGGGATTTGAACCACGGGCCTCTATATTTCCAGTATAGCGCTCTTCCATCTAAGCTACGCAGGAGAATGATTTTTCACTACCGTAATCGATAACTAGTCCCGAATCCAAGCTTTCAATATTCATATACATTTAGACAGTCAATATTTATGACATTAGAACTAAACCAGAATTAACGCTTATAATTATAAAGTACTCAATTAGTACCTGTACCTTGTACAATCAATTCGAAATTCAATTTTTTAAGTTTTTGGTAGTTTTCATACTACGGAAAGTTAAATTTTAATTTAAATCAAATTATAATTATTATTAACTACGGGAAACAGACAGTGAAAAATAATAATTATAATTTGATTTAAATTAAAATTTAACTTTCCGTAGTATGAAAACTACCAAAAACTTAAAAAATTGAATTTCGAATTGATTGTACAAGGTACAGGTACTAATTGAGTACTTTATAATTATAAGCGTTAATTCTGGTTTAGTTCTAATGTCATAAATATTGACTGTCTAAATGTATATGAATATTGAAAGCTTGGATTCGGGACTAGTTATCGATTACGGTAGTGAAAAATCATTCTCCTGCGTAGCTTAGATGGAAGAGCGCTATACTGGAAATATAGAGGCCCGTGGTTCAAATCCCGGCACAGGAGTGTATTTTTCACTGTCTGTTTCCCGTAGTTAATAATAATTATAATTTGATTTAAATTAAAATTTAACTTTCCGTAGTATGAAAACTACCAAAAACTTAAAAAATTGAATTTCGAAATATAAAGAGTTTCAAGTCTTTTTTTGTGATAAGACAGACAGTCAAACGTGGGGAAAGACATACAGTTAAACTACTATGGATTGAAAGTTGTCCTATTCTGGAAGACAATAGAGACATTGTGTATCATAGATTGTTAGCTGCTACTAAAAAACTAAATACTATGAATAAATTTAAAGATAATGATGATGTTATAAAATCCTGGAAAAATGAAGTTATAATAGAAATAGTTGATGAGGAAGAGGTTAAAGCTTCTCATTATCTTTCTCATAGAGCCGTCATCAAAGATCATAGTACAACACAAATAAGACCAGTTTTCCATGCATCTTGTAAGGATTGCAACTGTTGTTCATTAAACAGTAACCTTTAAAAACTTTTTGGAATTATCCTGTAGCAATTACAGCTTGTATAAAGAAAGCATTTTGTCAAGTCAAAGTTGTCTCAGAGGATCAAGATATTATGTTAAGATTTTTATGGTGGGAAGACGGTAAGATAGAGTTAAGACAATTTAGAGTCGTATTTGGAGTGACTTCAAGACCAGTTTTACTTAATGGTGTTATAAAATATTACTGCTTATTTAATTGAAATGAAATTGCTAACTAATTGAAAAGAGAATTTTATGTGGACAATCTTTTAGTAGGTGTAAATACATGAACAGAGTTGAATCCTTTTATTGAAGATACACAAGCACTTTTAGCCTCTGGGGGTTTCAATCTACGAGGATGGGTAAGCAATATTAATTGTACTAATGTTGGAAATATTTTAGGATTAAATTGGTATTGTAGTACTGATAAAATCAACTGTAATACAATTATGATAACAGTACCTGAACTTCTTACAAAACGAACTTTACTACCTGTTACACTGCATGTATTTAATCCTATTGGTTTCACTACTCCAACTACACTTATTTGTAATCTTAATTGGTATAATACACTTCCGGATAGTATTGGTTAATGTTAATGGGTCTAGCACATAACATTTATTTTGTGATGCTAGCACAAAAGCTTATGCTACTCATATATTTTTGGTTGATAAAGAAGAGAGATTTAGTCTAGCTTTCGCTAAGGCAAGAGTTGCATCTACTAAAGAATTAACATTACCGCGCCTTGAGTTGAAAGCTGCACTCTTAGGAGTGAGAATTTGTACTTAAGCTTTAACTAGTTAAACTAAACTAAACTTCGACATAACATTTTGGTTTGATTCACCAGTTACTCTGGCCTGAATATGTAATGAAGGCCCCTGGTCGGTTTTTGTGACTAATAGAGTTAAAGAAATTCTGAAGTTTAGTAACTCTAGTCGGTGGGGGCATGTGCCTGGTGTAAATAATCCAGCAGACCTTTTGTGGATGCCTACCACTCTAGCTTAGTACGTCTAAATGGTGAGAGGGGCGGCCATCTTGGCTACTTAATAACGAAGAACTGTGGTGGATGCCTACCACTGCACCTTAGTACATCTAAATGGTTGGAGGGGCCATCTTGGCTACTTAATTATGAAGAACTGTGGTGGATGCCTACCACTGCAGCTTATTACATCTAAATGGTTGGAGTGGCCATCTTGGCTACTTAATAATGAAGAACTGTGGCCATCTGCTTCACCAGATCCAAAAACAGAAGAACATATTAATAAAGAAAAACTGCTGTTGTTGCTGTAAATTGTCGACGAAAAGAAAGAATTTTCTTTACTTACCTTGTTGAAATTTTTCTAGTTATGTTAAAATTATTAACACTATAGAGTTAGTAATAAAAGGATTATTTGTCCTAAGTTTGCTGGCTATTACCGACAAATAGCTAGTAAAGAAAGCTTTAATAAATTTAATGACGCTGAATTAATTTTATTTAGATCAATACAAAAAGAATATTATTGGACAGAAGCAGGTAAAGCATCTTCGAGAAGCTTGCATTTTTTTTTGGATGAATTGATTTATGGAGAAAACCTTGGCATTTGGGTTTTAATCATACTTGGTATCCAGGGTTTAATTGATTACCATGGCGTCCGGGTGCATGCAACTTATTCATTACTACTTCACCTCTATATCCAGGGAAGTAATAATATTTACTAGTGTCGGGGCACAGACTATCCTTATCCATATTTACCACATTATATTAAGCTATTTCTATTCTGTATTAATTATTCTCATATATTCTATCATATATCATCTCACTTAACCATAATTATTACTCTATCTTACCTTAAGCACTTAACCATTTCACTTTGTATAGAATCACATTGAACTTAGTTTTAAAGCACCAATATTGCCGATTATTCCTCTTCATTTCTTCTTCTACACTTATTACACTCTACTTTCATTTCTTCTATAACCAGCTTCAACATTATAAGATCAAGGAATAAGAATTAAACACAATATTTTGTATTTTCTGATAATAAATCACATAGGCTACTAATTCTAAAAACTTCCTGAAACCGTACACTGATGTTAATGACACTTTTTTCTGACTGGATATGTTTCCGAGCATTGATAAATGCAGAAACAGTCTATCAGTGTCAATATTGTTTTTGAAGAAGGCTTTACTATTTTCCAATTATACATAATAGGCTACACAATTGTCTCTATTCGGGGTCACTATAAAGCTTACTTATAATTTTGTAATATTTATTATTAACTTTTTTTTGGCTGAAGGGGAAGAATTAATTAAGCCCCCTCAGAATAAACATAGGGGAGGCTTGAGCCACATAGAGGGCTGGTAGAGGTCTGAACCTTTTCCCAGACCGAGTAACCCCAGTAGGAAATGCTTGAGGCTGAACTCCAGATCTAGTATGGACAACTGCCGTCAATGGACTTACCTAGGACCCTATTATTTTTCCCTAAGATGTGTAGATTGCATGGCACAGTCTTCTCGTTATCTAATTGTTATTGGATTGAGAATACTGTAATCCCGCCACTGATGAATTACGATTATTAAGGAGAATGTAGAATGTAACACAAAATCAGAACCTGACTGTTTGGCTTTGTTGAGATTGAATGCCTACTGATTTTTCTGCTAGCCCATTACTCTGTGGATAATAAGAACTAGATGTAGAAATTTTAAAACCATATTGCTTCCCGAGTTCTCGGAACTCGATGCTATTAAACGAGTTATTGTCGACCACCATCTCGTGAGGAATGCCAAGCCTACCAAATATTACTTTACATTTAGAAATTATGGTCCCACTATTTTTATTAGACAAATTAATTAGTTCAATCCACCTTGAAAAATAATGAACAAGAACCAGATAACTCTTTCAAGCTCATTCAGCAATATCTGCTAATTCTTTATAGAAAGGAATGTTAAGGATCTAGTGGCTGAGCATAGGTTCTCTAGAATTAGACTTTTGGCACGTAACGAACACGACAATATAAGATTTTGAATATTCGGCATGATAGTCGTTCAATAGAAAAAAAATATTAATAATACTGGAAACTTTTTGTAAATTAATATGTGTTTCATGTTAGAGGGTCATAATAAATTGTCTCTTTGTTTTTGGCACTATATGCCGATTATTATAATAAAGCAAATTATTGGAATATTCGGTATCTTTTCTTAATTTTTAAAAATGATAAGTTTCACCCATATCTTTACACTGATTAGGCCAACCTTCTATACTTGACGGCTTTACTTAATTCAGGAGCAGCAATAGTCGCTTCCTGGAATTCCTTTAATCTTTCCTCATTTAAATTAATTTGATTAGCTCCGACACAATGTACAACGTCATTCATAGAAAAATATTTTTGATGTTCAGTTTTATAACCACAGTGGGATAAAAACGTACATCTTACTTCCTGGTAAAAATGTTAAAGTAAATTGATGAACCAATAATTTTAGCCTCAATTTCCTAATACAGTTATTTGTAATTTTACATAATGGTTCTTTCATAATTGAAATAAGTGGTAAGTGATCACTGAAAATCATAACATTTTTATGTCTATGTCCATTTGCGAAATTGTTTTTTTTTTACAAGAAAAACAAACGGCAAGTAGTTCTTTTTCAATTTGAGCGTATTCAATTTCAGCAGATCGTGAAGCAAAGTATACATGTCATGTCTATCCTCCTGAAGCCAGACAATAGTCAATAGTGTTCTTAGATGCATCATGCATCACACTGTACTGTCATTGGTTTGGATGGATCAAAAGGTGATAGTACTTGATAACTACATAATGTCTGCTTAATTTATTTTAAAACTGCAGAATGTCTTTCTGTTCATGTCCAGGAAAAATCATTCTTTAACAACTCGTGTAGAGACATTTGAAAGACCAAATGGTGAACATAGGAACCTATAGGTCCCGATTACAGTGCTGAATGTGTATAATTTGCTAGACATTTCATCTAGAATAATATTGTAAAATCCATCTTTAATATCGAGTACAGAGAACATTTTTTTCTCTGCTAACCCCGGAACTAATTCATCGGTATCGTATATCTTTCTCTAACTATTAGGAACAAACGAAATCGATAGCGATAGGATCGATACAAATTCTCAAGGAACTGTAGGTTTTTGGACAATAACTACATTTGATACCCAGTCGGTGAGCTCGTTCACTGGCACGATTATTTCTCTTTTAAACCAAAGATTCTAAAGATTCTTTAAATTTATCTTTAATTTTCAAGAGAACTCGGTGGGCTGAACTGGCAAAAGGTACAGCATCAGTTCCATATTATTTAGTTATTGAAAAATAGTACATTTTGTTTTGGTTTTTTATTTAAAAGCAAGCCACATTTTTTTAAAAATTATTTGTACAATTAAAAAGAGTAACTAATCAGCTTATATATCACATATTTTTATCATTACTAGCGAGTTAAGGCCTGAAGATGCCCAGGTATGGGCGAAATATAGTCAAAGGAAAAAAATTATTCATCCCTAATAGACTAAATAAATATAAATAAAAAGCCATTTATTGCAAGAACACTCTTCATAATACAAATTTTATTTTTTTAATTTACTTGCAAATCGGCAGTTAGCCGTGTCACCATTTAGGTATTTTGAGTTGCCTCAAATGGACTACTGCCATATTTGAGGGCAATAGACTAAATACAGAAAAAAATAAAATCTCATTAAAAAAGTAAGGGATTAACCAATGAAAATTGTCAAATCTTAATGTAAATTAGAAAATTAATTTCTTGTTAATTTTTTTTTTTACTTCATTACAAAGCATAATAAAATTTCAAATCACAAATTTTAGTTAAAAACAGGTATTTTTTTACTAGTTTATCTTAACTTTAGGGGGTTAAACTCAGTTTGTTGAGGAGGAAAATTTACACCGATTACTGTGTTGGAAAAAAGTCTTTGTTTAAGTTTTAATTTGATATTGTTATTATTGGCAACCCTGAGTTTAGGAGTAGGTTATAAACCTGTCTCTTAATGAAGGTTATAGCATTTTTTTTTTATCATTTCTTGGTCGGTTAATATTTTAATATTAATTTTATGTTGTGTTTAATTAAAAGTGTATTAAATTATATGTAATTTAAAATAATCGTTTTATTTTTTATGGAATCCTATGTATGCAACAATGACAGTGCTTATATTTTTTGAATGATTAACAGCTCTTTGAAAACAGTAAAAATAGCTAACACTCTACTAATGTGTAATTTTGGAAAGAAAATAAGTTAATAATATTTGGTTTTTGTGTAATTTTATTTTTATTTATTACCTATACGAGCCCTTAGGCTTATGGCAATGGGCTTAATATTATATTTACAATAAAAAGTAAAACTAAGTAAATTAATTTAGATAAGTAATTATATCTATTTAAAGACCAACAAATCAAAACAAACATTTATTTTTATTGAAATAAATATGGTTGTCATAGCTTAGCATATAAAAAATCATTTCGAGGTGCGTCCTCAGGACAATACTCGATTATATAAATGATAATTATTATTTAAATTTATTTATGTTTTATTGTACAAATCTTATAAATAGTAAAGCTTTATCTAGGTCTATGTGGAAGAGGGGATAACCTCAAAAAGCTCCCTTTCATCATGGGCCTGCGCATAGTGTAGGTTTTAAAGAGGCACAAGATAACAAGGGAAGAAAGATTAACGTGTGAGCTTTGGGAACGCGGTAAGTGCATAATTAGATAGGATAATAACATGGAGAAGACCGTGAAAATAAGTATGAAAAAATATAATAGTAACAGTTTCAATTTTCAGGTAAATAAGTAGGATAAACGTTGAAGAGAAAATATATCCTAAAACTTCACCATTGGCCAAGAGGGGGTGGGGGGTGGTAGTATGATGTATTTTGAGTTATATTAGCCGATTTCTCTAAATAAATTTATTATTATGGATAATTCTTGATTTATTTTGCTTCCGAGCTTACCGAAGGTAAATGAAGCTATGTGATCGTTTTGAAGAGCGAAATTCTTTTGTCTCCAATTTCGAAAATTCCAAGATAGAAATGCGTTTCAGACATCAGGGAAAATTTTTGGTCCCGTGTCTGTCTGTCACTCATTTTTTGCAAACCAACATTATCTTAAAAACTACTTATCCGATTTTAATGAAATTTGGATTGTAGGTCATAATTAGCCCATTGTTGGTCCCATATAAGTTTCAACCATCAAAGGCCATCAATGTTCCATCAAATGTTTCTCTTCCACATGAGCACAAACATACATTTATTTGCACCTATATCTTCAAAAGTACTTATTTGATTTTTATGAAATTTTGATGGTTTGTCAAAAGTAGCCCGCTGATAGCCCAAGATTTATTTCAACCGTCAGAATGACGATGACCAGTTGTCATCGTCTCGATAGATGTAATTACAGTGTCAAATGTTTCTGCCATAGTTAATAGGAGATGACACACTTTAATCACTATTTTAGACCCAATAGTCTCCAATTTTCTCATTGGATCGTCGAATTCTACAAAAAAACTTATTTTCGGGCTTGAATTTAGGTTTATTGTTTTTTATCGTAGATATAAATCTGGGAAAGTGATTTTACTTTCAAATATGGCTTATTGTGCTTCGACAATATGATTTGCAATTTTTGTATTTTTTTATATATTCCAAAATGCTAATTATCGATACATACAATAATTATTGATTTGGTTTTAGCTTCTGATTTCTTGAAGTTTTCAATGAGCTTTGTTTTAGAGTCCGTAGGCAAAACCAAGGACCCTTATATTTTCCTGCGTGTGTCTGTCTGTCCGTTCGTCTGTCCCGCGCTCTCATGGCTACACCTTTCGTCCGATCACTTTGAAATTTGGCATATATGTGTATAGTACTTACCCACACATTTTAAAAATAATTGCGTGCCAAAAAATAATTTTTCAAAAAAACATTAGGGTAAAAAAACTTAAGGGTTAAAAAATAATTGTTTTTACGGTTTGGTTTAATATAATTTTTTGGTTATAATTTTGATAGGGCGAGCGTAGACGAGTTTGAAGTTGATGTAAAAAGTGTCCCCTTCTATCTCGCTTATGTAAAGTTAAAAAATTCCTGAATATTCTTCGACCAAAAGTAAAGATACCACTTTTTAGAAATTTCGATTTATTTATTTTTTTATTTTATTGACAAAATACGTTTTTAAATAATTATGCTCTTTTTGATGTATTTATATGTTTATAGTGCGGTTCACTGGCAAAGAATACTTTATCAGAAGTTTGTTTATGAGTTTTGAGAATATCAGACCCATAGGGTAGTTCAAAGTTCAAAGTAGGCTTTTTAGCATTTTAAAAAGCATCAAAAATAGGTACTACTTAAACAGCCACCTTTACTGTGTTGCCTACGGACCCTCGCTGTGTGCTGACTAGCACACACTTGACCTGCTTATTTGAGCTTTATCTTTCTCTAATACTTCTGTCACACTATAAGCTAAATAAGTTATTATTTAGAAAAATATTAAGAATTTGAATGTTGAAAAAGTAATATTGCAAGTTTTAGATATTATTATTATTTTGTTTTTTTAATAGTGTCTGGTTCTCATAACTTCTCTAAAATTAAAAACAAAGTAAATATAACAAGCTATGTAAAAAAAAGTTATCTGAAATGTCAGATAGTCTCTATATCGGTTCTGGAACCACTATGTTGACTGACATACCTTCTCCATAGGTGGAAAGGTCAGATCACTGCTTCGATTTAAGAGTCGTCTTAAAGATAACGTCCCTAAGCTAGCTCCGACCTTCTCCGTTCTTTATCACTTACGATATTCATAACTGTATAACAAAAAAAACATTAAATACCTGTGAAATAACTTACAAGTGATATAAACTCCGTTCGTAACAATCGAACTACACTTAAACTTAAAACTAGCTGAAATAGCGCTTTTTCTTATGGACTATTTTACAGGACTTGAGGATTAGGTACAAACCGGTTGAAGCTTCTATCTGGCATCGCTACAACCGGACTTAATCTACCGCCCTCCAAACTTTTTTTTCGGCACAGTCCGACGAATACTAAGGACAATTTTAATTCAAAATGGAGGTGTGAGGTGGACAGAACGGATTATTCAAGCACACGATGTATCCATAAGCATCTAGTACATTTTCTTCTAGACTTTAATTTTATACCTTTCAGCCGTTTCTTGGAACTCTCGAATACTAAAACTCAGCGTACTTTACCGGTTATCGTGGCTACGGTCTCCGTCCGAAAGCGGAGAAGACGAATCAGCGGGGCGCGGGTGGTCGGACGTCGGACCCAGAGGGTAAGAAAGACCGGTGTGGTGGTACGGCGGAGAAGCCTGGTGGGGAGAGATGACCCGACAGACTGAACAGGGGAAAGTAGTGGTTCAGTGTTGTGTCGGCTGTCTCTCGCTGTGACTGTTCTCACAGACTCTCGAGATAACGCAGAACTGATTTTACGACAACCTAGAACCCCCAGCCTACGTTTTGTAAGTCCTCTTTTATCTATTCGACATCCACGTATTTCTTGACGCGTCTGTCAATTTATTATTATGTTTAACCTACTTGTGCAATAGTTTAAGCTAAAATAATACGTTAAATACTTTTTGTTTAAATACGTACAGTAAATAAATAAATAAATAAATAAATATATATATATATATATATATATATATATATATATATATATATATATATATATATATATATATATATATATTATATATATAAGTTTTACTCGGGATATTTGGGTTTAACAGTAAGAATAAATGGTTAAAAAAATAAAATAAATTTGGAAACAATAATTTATTGTGGTTTTCATTTCTTTTTACATTCGGCAGCACTGATTTGAAGTTTGATTTTTTTTATATTTATTTAATTTTAAATATAGAAATCTAAATAAATAATAAACCTTGTCTTAACCTTTATTAATTTATTTTAAAAGAGAAAAGGATAAATATTAGTAAAAATGAAAGAGAAGTTGTCCGATAGAGGTGGACCTGGTTAGAAAGGGGACGGGCCTGTTGTGAGAAGCACCGTTCCTCAGAACGGCCCCGCTTTTCTTGTAACGGCATTTACCGACTAACATATGGAACCCCTTCTCGACACGGACTTGTATCCCGACAACCTTATAATGACAATTTTACTAACTAATCGCCCGAGCAGATTAATTTTATATACACACCCCAAACTATGTCCTTCTAGCCATTTAAACGTAGATTCCAAAAGCACTTATATCGGCCGAATTAATCACATCTACAGTTATAAAAATATTTTAAAAAAGGGTTGTGCTCGAATAAAACTCTCGCTTTATCCCGACATTTAACAAATGATAATTACTTTACGAATGCTTCGAGTCTAAAGAAGCCTCCAGTTCCGTCGACGAAATAAATAATTATTATTTATTTAACCTTGGATACTGTGGTACGTGAAAAAATAAAAAAAATAAAACTATAAATTGCAAGGGTCTTAAACGGACCGAGCCTCGAGTGGGAACATCCGGCAAGAAGAACCGACTTGAAATTATCTTATTTATAAACTCGTTAACAAAAGCATTAATCAAATGTAAAATTCCCATCTCGCTAAGACTATTAGAAAAAACCGATAACGTTTACCCACTTAGTTGTAAGCTGGGTCACGCACAAACAGCACTTAGCACCATTTGTTACATTACGCCCACATAAAATAAGTATATGTCCAATTAAATATATTTGTGTGTATGTGTGTTTTCTCCGTTTAGTCCAGTTTAGTTCCAGTTAAGCCACCGTAAGGAGTGTCAGAGAGAGTGTCTGAATCGGTATACTTACACGTTTTTCAACTATCTGGTTACTCGGTGGAACAGGTGTGCTGTCAAGTTATAAGTAGATTTTGTCGAAATTTTTCGATTACTTTGTAAGTCAGGGAGATTAATCTACCATGTGGCAGGACCGAGTGACAACATCTTAATCGACTAATTGTTTTGGTAACCGAGCCGCACATACGTAAATTGCATTTAATTTACTAATTAACGCCTTATTTTTAATGTCGTGTTGGGAATAATCTTTCGAAGGAAAACCGTAGAATCGTTTGATTAATTCCGTCATAAAATGCTTAGAACATCGACGAAGATTGTGACTGCCGGTCAAGTAGCAAACGAAAGCTGAGCTAGGTACGACGATGAGCGCCCGGACGCTTCTGTTTACTTCCGTAGATATAGTAAAATCATGCCGGCCTGCTCGTGCCTCCAGCTAGGAATGACAAGTGTCTAGACGCTTCTGTTTACTTCCGTAGTTATAGTAAAATCATGCCGGCCGGCTCGTGCCTCCAGCTAGGAATGACAAGTGTCTAGACGCTTCTGTTTACTTCCGTAGTTATAGTAAAATCATGTCGGCCTGCTCGTGCCTCCAGCTAGGAATGACAAGTGTCTAGACGCTTCTGTTTACTTCCGTAGTTATAGTAAAATCATGCCGGCCTGCTCGTGCCTCCAGCTAGGAATGACAAGTGTCTAGACGCTTCTGTTTACTTCCGTAGTTATAGTAAAATCATGCCGGCCTGCTCGTGCCTCCAGCTAGGAATGACAAGTGTCTAGACGCTTCTGTTTACTTCCGTAGTTATAGTAAAATCATGCCGGCCTGCTCGTGTCTCCAGCTAGGAATGACAAGTGTCTAGACGCTTCTGTTTACTTCCATAGTTATAGTAAAATCATGCCGGCCTGCTCGTGCCTCCAGCTAGGAATGACAAGTGTCTAGACGCTTCTGTTTACTTCCGTAGTTATAGTAAAATCATGCCGGCCTGCTCGTGCCTCCAGCTAGGAATGACAAGTGTCTAGACGCTTCTGTTTACTTCCATAGTTATAGTAAAATCATGCCGGCCTGCTCGTGCCTCCAGCTAGGAATGACAAGTGTCTAGACGCTTCTGTTTACTTCCGTAGTTATAGTAAAATCATGCCGGCCGGCTCGTGCCTCCAGCTAGGAATGACAAGTGTCTAGACGCTTCTGTTTACTTCCGTAGTTATAGTAAAATCATGCTGGCCTGCTCGTGCCTCCAGCTAGGAATGACAAGTGTCTAGACGCTTCTGTTTACTTCCGTAGTTATAGTAAAATCATGCCGGCCGGCTCGTGTCTCCAGCTAGGAATGACAAGTGTCTAGACGCTTCTGTTTACTTCCGTAGATATAGCAAAATCATGCCGGCCGGCTCGTGCCTCCAGCTAGGAATGACAAGTGTCTAGACGCTTCTGTTTACTTCCGTAGTTATAGTAAAATCATGCCGGCCGGCTCGTGCCTCCAGCTAGGAATGACAAGTGTCTAGACGCTTCTGTTTACTTCCGTAGTTATAGTAAAATCATGCTGGCCTGCTCGTGCCTCCAGCTAGGAATGACAAGTGTCTAGACGCTTCTGTTTACTTCCGTAGTTATAGTAAAATCATGCCGGCCGGCTCGTGTCTCCAGCTAGGAATGACAAGTGTCTAGACGCTTCTGTTTACTTCCGTAGATATAGCAAAATCATGCCGGCCGGCTCGTGCCTCCAGCTAGGAATGACAAGTGTCTAGACGCTTCTGTTTACTTCCGTAGTTATAGTAAAATCATGCCGGCTTGCTCGTGCCTCCAGCTAGGAATGACAAGAGTCTAGACGCTTCTGTTTACTTCCGTAGTTATAGTAAAATCATGCCGGCCGGCTCGTGCCTCCAGCTAGGAATGACGACGAGTGTCTAGACGCTTCTGTTTACTTGCCGAGTGATGGTAAAATCATGCCGGCCGGCTCGTGCCTCCAGCTAGGAATGAAGACGAGTGTCTAGACGCTTCTGTTTACTTGCCGAGTGATGGTAAAATCATGCCGGCCGGCTCGTGCGCCTCCAGCTAGGAATGAAGACGAGTGTCTAGACGCTTCTGTTTACTTGCCGAGTGATGGTAAAATCATGCCGGCCGGCTCGTGCGCCTCCAGCTAGGAATGAAGACGAGTGTCTAGATGCTTCTGTTTACTTGCCGAGTTATGGTATCTTTTATGCCTCTGTCATCCTATTTATAACTTAGCTAAAATAGCCACGATTAGATTCCGCACCTCTTGGTTTGAATGAAACTTGAGATTTAAGCTCCGATATTCCCTAAGACCTTTTAGTAAAGTTTGTCACGGCAAATTTGAGATTCGTTCCAAAAAAGGGGTTTAGAAAAAGTAATGTGACGCTTGAATTTTAGACGTGAATTCTACGTTCCCCGATTTTATTATTCGATAAAAAAAATGTTATAATCAGAGATGAATGGTTTTTGTTTCTCGTTGACATCGATAATTTATACGCATAGGTCGCCAGACGAGAGTTCGCCATATCCTTTCGGATAACCGATGTCACTCACACAATTGATAGCAAAAGAGCGTCAGGGAAATAGAATTTATTGGATGCCGAGTTAGATGAAACTAACCTAAGGATTAGTAAAGTCGTGCTAAGTGCACTGGGGTCCGCAGTGCGGCGACAAAGCGTTCTGAGACACGGACATAGATAAAGGACGAGATACAGCACACAAGTCGGGGTATACTGTCTTCTTATCGTCCCTTAAACAACCATAGATGCTTACCGAATGAAACGGAGATCTTCAAGAGTTCCTGAAGTGTTTGACTGTTGTCAAAATAAATAAATAAATAAATACCGATGGATTAAGACGGCTGAATGATGAGAACACGACCCGAGAAAAATTCGAGATCTCTAGGATATATATAAAGGTAGCCATCGAAGTTATAGACTTACTTTTGTACCCAACCCAATTAAAACACCATTACCACCAACTACAAACAAATAAACTTTAATACAAAAAAATAAAATTCAATTAATCAGTTCGTCTTTTAATCAAAAACACAGTAAAAACCCGATATCTAATAAAAGCGACCTGATGAAGGAGACGAAATATTTATGTGACCGGATTATAAGATGCTAGCTAGTGTGAATGGCCTGACAGGGAAACTTAATAGATACTTTGTCTTTTCAGGATACGCATATGTTATCCCCTTTTTTCGCAACCCCATTCCGAAGCTCTATTAAGCCTCGAAAGACCTCGTCATTAATTAAAGACGATTTTAGGCAATTAATTCCTTTATACCTTAGAACTTTTGTTACTTTCGAGAATTCAATTAGAAGTAAATTGACGAGAGATTTCTACTGGTTTCGAATTAGAAGGGAAATGAATAAAATATGTATAACAAAAATCACCTTTTACATTCGGATGTAAACACAACAGAACATTACATTTAAAAAAATGTTATTATAAAATAATAATAAATTTCATTTACTGTAATAATAAAATATGTACCTAGTATAAAAGGCGATTAAATAAAATATTAAAAATTCCTAAAACACTCTATTTTTTTTCTTTTTTATATAATTTGTATTGGTTAACACAACTGCAAATTAAAATTTTAATAAGTAATACTGATATTACATAGATTATGTGGCGGGAAAGACATGATAGACAATGTAGTCCAGTGACTCACTTCCTTTCTTTATTTTACTCACTTAGTAAAATAATTATAATACACGATAACTAATCATAATAAAGTGGATTAATATTACTAATTATAAAAGTTTAGAAATAGATAATAATAATTGATTGTTAAAAGTAATTATAATCGGGTAAATTAATATAAGTGACAAAGATATAAGAAGATAAGAGATCTCTAGGCCATCTTTTCTTCAAACGTCTTGGCGGGTTGCTTGGGATAAACTGAGCGAACAGGAGTTACACAAGAGGAATAGGATGGTAGGATATGGATACATGGAATTGTCTATAATGGGATATGGTTAAATTTTGGATAAAGGGCACATTCAAATTTTCATGGAGAGTAAGGTTAGAAACAGAAAGGAGCATTGGTTATTTTTTAAAGGATTTTTTACTACAAGATTTGGAGACGACGAGAATTGGAAGGCTTGTTGCTGCCCTACACTTTTAGACCGTAGGTCCAAGCTGGTTTTAGTACTACATTATAAATAAGAAGCTTATTGTTAAGAGAAATCTTAGACCCGCGATCAAGAAGACCGAGCAGTAACATGTATCGCCGTATGATGTCAGTAGGTTTTGTTTTTGTAGGTAGTTGGCTCGTTAATCGTCGGTCAAGGAAAAGGTATTGGACCGAGTCGGACTGCGAATGGGAACTTGATTAAGGATGACTGGAGAACAGGTGTTATGACGAAGAGCAAAGGTGACGAGCACACTCTGTTCGTTTATCTTTATCCTCCGTTTCCTTAACCGAGGTTCGAGAAGTAACAAATGACTTTGGGTATTATCGGATGTAAGGAGGTGGTTCTCTTGGACAGAAAGGATTGCCTTATCATCTGCGAAGGTGGCAAGGAATGTTAAGGGATGCTGGGGAATATCATGAGTATATAAGGAGTAGAGGAGAGGTCCTAGGATACTGCCCTGAGGTACTCCAGCACACACAGGGCATATAACGAGAAAGACAGATCTATAGGAGGAAGGAAGGTGACTAGGTTAAGAAGGTTTTGGTATCATTACTATGGTGAAGTTAATTTCCACTGTGTTATGTAGTGTGTGGTTCTTAGAACGGAATTAAAGACATGGGTGAGGAAAAGGATGCCTATTTTAGGAAGGTATTTCAGGATTTGAGATGTGATAAGGTCGTAGCCAGGAGAATTTCTTGATTGAAGTTGTTTGATAGTGAAAATTACATCTGAGGGATTAAAGGCTTTTGGAGGGAGAGATAACTGACGAGGGGAATGTAGGTCACTGATTATTTGATCAGCATGGTTTGGGTCTATTATGTCAGGAATGGGGGGAAAACATTTCGGTACGGTGCTGAGCAAAGACTTCCACCTTCTCAGTTTCTGACTTTGCCCTAAAACACTTATCAACAAATAATAATAATCAATCTTAAACCTTGCTTATTCGTAGAACAAAATTAGGCTACAATTGTCATTACTAACACTTAACACTTATTAAATTAAGTCGGGCCACACTGCTTTGTATATTTATGATACCTAGATGCCCATGATTCACTAGGCTAATAATGAATAAATTAAAGCTAAAAATTATTGTTTACATAGCAGCGTATAAATAATGAAGAAGTTTTAATAATACAAATAAGTTTAAATAATAAAGATTAAATTTTCTATTAAAAAGTAATAAATAAGCGTAGTTATTTATTTTCTATTAATGCTTAATTAAGAAGCGTAGTTATAAATTTTGTTTATCTTTCTCGCTGTTTTACTAGACTACTATATTAGGTAATACCGAATACGACGGTCATTTATTTTAGTAGATTTAGAGAAACATATAGTGATAGTTACTTAAATGGGGGAACTCGGTTTCATATATGTTGAATACCGGAATCTTGAATGAAAATTACCGATTTAAACCATTTTTATTAAAGATTATTTTGATATAGCGAATCGATCAATTTTTTTCAGAGGATGCGCAATTTGTAGACTTGGTGTCTTCTAAAAATATTGAGTATAACCAAAGTTATTAACAATTTTATAAAAAAAAAAAATATGTAGAACAAAATAACATACAAAAATTAGGTATAATAACCAAAACCCGCACAGACTCACTAATCAAAATGTTTGGGTACTTCTCGACCACCTTTTTTTTGCGTTTGGTTGGAAATTGGCCCCAACCAACTGGAAAAATCCGAAATGTTAAAAAAATTAAAGATGGCGGCGCAACTTAAAAGTTTTTTTAGGAGGCTTATTGCTGCTAAACGGTAAGTCGTATCGAAAAGCAGATTGCACCAGCGCCAGCGGTAACTGATTTTAAAAGATCTACAACTTTGGTCCTATAACTTTTTGTTGTACCTGCATCGGTTCTACCTTAAAAACAGCTAAATATGAATATTTTTTAAATATTTGACTTTGTGCTCTTATGGCGTCCGCAATTGTTGACCGATTTAATTTCTGATTGGGGTACTTCCTCATACTAATGCTCTTTAAATCGAGTATTTATTATTTTATTATTTGTTTCTAGAACTAGAGTTATTAAATATTTACTGGGGCAACTGCCGTATTGAGAGATGAGAGTGGTAATTAAATTAATGCTCCATCAGGTTGATGATTGTTCAATGACTTCCCAGTCTAATTGGTTTTGACTATGATTATTTTCTTATTTATTATACCTTTTTTTAGCATTGATTTTATTACTATATTACTTAGTTTCTATTGGGTATTATTTAAATATATAGATTCCAAACTACGATTTGGAGAGTATTATATTCTTATAGTAATGGAATGAATGATGTATAATATAGTCCTGATATTATTTCTCTAAGGCTTTGGAAACAAAACTATTAAGGCATTTCACTTAATTGCTAGGCATACATTATAAGAGGAAACATACCCACTAATACTTGGCATGTGCCTCAGGGATGAAGGCTAGTTTACAATAAGAATATCAAACCTTTTTAAACGCCGGTAATGCATAGATTTTTTTACTTTTACATTTTTGGCTATCTTTACTTCATTTATTATCTGGTTATGTTTTTCTTTGGTTATGTCCATTGCTCAGCACAAACTTATTAATAATATTTATATATATAAGTAACTTTATAAACTAATTTAATATTTTAATAAAAACAAGCTTTTGTTTAAAAAAAATTAACTTTAAATACTTTTAAAACGATAAGAGAAAGGAGTGATAGTGAAGAGATAACAGGTTGTGTATTGCGCAGGCGCAGGTAGAACTTCTTAAATTTGCCAAACTATATTGGTCATTTCTAGATTTCACCGGTAAATCAATTCACCAAAATCAATTTGTGAGACACACCAAGTGATGTGCCACGCAAGCGTGACACATAGGAACTGTTCCAACTCCAGACATTGCGTCATTAAGATGTTGGCTCGGCATTACGCCATGTCCTGCATCGTTTCGTCGCGTCTGACTCATCAGGGGCCTGACGATGCCCACCCAACTCTGGACCTATACCAGATCAAGAAGATCAGATATAGGGCTTTATCAGAGACGAGCGTGCTCTCATACCGCCATACTTGCTTGGGTGGCAAAACACAACAGCAATTTAATACCGTGTTTGTACACTGCAACAGACTACACAATTTGTGAGAGACACCAAGGGATATGCCACGCAAGCGTGACACATAGGAACTGTTCCAACTCCAGACATTGCGTCATTAAGATGTTGGCTCGGCATTACGCCATGTCCTGCATCGTTTCGTCGCGTCCGACTCATCAGGGGCCCGACGATGCCCACCCAACTCTGGACCTATACCAGATCAAGAAGATCAGATATAGGGCTTTATCAGAGACGAGCGTGCTCTCATACCGCCATACTTGCTTGGGTGGCAAAACACAACAGCAATTTAATACCGTGTTTGTACACTGCAACAGACTACACAATTTGTGAGAGACACCAAGGGATATGCCACGCAAGCGTGACACATAGGTCTCTGATAAGCCCTATATCTGATCTTCTTGATCTGGTATAGGTCCAGAGTTGGGTGGGCATCGTCGGGCCCCTGATGAATCGGACGCGACGAAACGATGCAGGACATGGCGTAATCTTATCTCCGAGCCAACATCTTAATGATGCAATGTCTGAAGTTGGAACAGTTCCTATGTGTTACGCTTGCGTGGCACATCCCTTGGTGACTCACAAATTGTGTAACCTGTTGCAGTGTGCAAACACGGCATTAAATTGCTGATATATATATATATATAACATGACAATAACATGAGATTTATAAATGAGGTTAAAAGGGAACAGAAGTGACTAGTCAGCCAAGTAGTGACTATTTTTTAACCTTTCGTAAAATCTGTCTGAATTCCGGTAATCACACAGCAGCCTACATTTTCCGGACAGTATTCAAGAGTACTGGGTCTTATAAAAAAATGACTTAATGATAGAATTGGGTATCGGGTATCGAAAGGTCAACGTACCTGGCCATTAAATCAAGATTTCTCGGTAAAATGCCGGAAATGCTCCGATACCTATATTAGACAGGATCTTTTAAATTATTTTTACTAACATAGAGAAATGTTTATTGTATAGAAAGGGATTCGCATTGCATTCCCTGTCCCCGACCATGATTACTCTTAGCTATTGTTAGCGTCTAATCATCCGTATCTTGAGCAAATCGTTCATAAACTAAGATAATTCACAGCACGTTTAAATTTACCTTACTTATAACTCAGTCAGGATTCCCCTTTTACAAGAAAATTCTCAACGATATTAATCTACAAACATATCTGTAAAATATATACTTATATATACGGAATATATATTTATATATATATATATATATATATATATATATATATATATATATATATATATATATATATATATATATATACAGTATGTCCCAGGATCGACTTGACGATACGTGAAGTGACCTAAAAATTTCATTTTTAGACAAAAAGTCATTCTTGATCATCCCTCCTGCATGTCTTCAAATGAAGATTTATCGCATTAAAAATTTTGTTCCATGTAACCTGTTCCTAAAAATTACAATTTCTTAAAATTGCACAAGAGGGAACTGGTCTAAATATTAATTTTATGAAAAAATGTCATTCGTTATGAAAAATTATATTTTTCAAAATAAGAAAGAAAATACAAAAAAATAATAATTTAAATTTCACCCCCCCCTCCCCCTTCCCTCACTATATTAATAATAAAAATGTTAATTCTAAAAATGACTATTCAACAATCATTGTTGTACTCAAAACGATTCCTAATTGGTTTTTTTAATTTAAATTTTTCTTTTAATTTAAAGTGGGGTAAGGGGGGGGGGGGGGGGGGGGGGGGGAGGTGAAATACGATGATTATTTTTTTGTATATTATTTCTTATTTTAAAAAATATAATTTTTTATAACGAATGAAATTTTTTCATAAAATTAAAATTTAGACCAGTTCCCTCTTGTGCGATTTTAAGAAATCGTAATTTTTAGGAACAGGTTACATGGAACAAAATTTTTAATGCGATAAATCTTCATTTGAAGACATGCAGGAGGGATGATCAAGAATGACTTTTTGTCGAAAAATGAAATTTTTAGGTCACTTCACGTATCGTCAAGTCGATCCTGGGACATACTGTATATATATATATATATAATACTTATATATACGGTACTTATATATATAAATATATACGGGTGGGTACCCGTCATCAGGTATTTATTCTATTTTATTTATCCACAGCACAAAAATAATTTTTTTATATATTAATCTGTAATTTAATATTATCTGTAATATTTATAAAAATTAGATTTTCTTTGAATTTTTTTACAAAACCGTTGTGGTAAGTTAATATTCGTAGGCCTAACTTAACTTAACTAATGTCAAAAAAGTATAATAAACTATAATAAATTGGAAGATTTTTTTTACTACATATAACTACATAATATGTGGTTAGGTTTTAATAAATAGGCCGATAAAACTCACAGTTTTTATTGAGTTTTATTTATTAGTAGAACCTTTTTTTTAAAAAATTTATTAATATAAGATGTTTAGTTCAGGAGATTGCGTGCAAAAGAGTATTTGACTATCAAGAATCTTTTGGTGCCTGTAAAAAATATGTGGTCAGCTAAGTTCGTCTGTAGGACATAAGCTTGGCAACAGGCATTTGAAAAAAACAAAAAAAAAAAAAAAAAAAAAAAAACGATGGAGAGCAGCAATGTCCCGATTTTGGCGAACAATGTGATTTTCATGATCCTCAGTCCAAAATTAGTTAGTAGACCAAAAATCAAGTTGATGTTAGCTTGTCACTTGATAGGTGACCTTTCTTATTTGGAGTAATAATTGAATAACTAACCTATCAAGTGACAAGCTAAAATCAACTTCATAGTTGGTCTACTAATTAACTTAGTACGTAGGATCATGAAAATCTCATTGCCCACCAAAAATGGCGGGACATGACAGCCTTCCACCGGTTTTTTTTACATGCCTACTACTAAGCTATATCCCGCAGACGAACTGCTGATTCTCCGAAGTTTAAATATTCCAGGCCCAGATGGATTAAAATAGCCGAGTCACGCGTCATGTATAAACTAAAAGCTCTCCCGCAAAAATTATTACGTATACTATAATCTTAAACAAACCGCTGTTGTAACCAATATTTTGTTCATACTCAAATCCAAGAAATACTCCTTAGAATATACTGTGTCAAAGGCGCTGAGCAGCCAGCCATATATTGATAGGATTATATCTGCGGCCCCACCCCCTAAGCCCGCGGCCCTAGTCGGCCTAGTAGTAAATTCGGCACTGCCATTTTACAGTAATAAGTCTAATAGTATAGTCATCTAAACAATATGCAGGTCTGTATTCTCTCTTAGCATAAATATGATGTAGCGCTCTCATCTAAACAATATGCAGGTCTGTATTCTCTCTTAGCATATGATGTAGCGCTCTCATCTAAACAATATGCAGGTCTGTATTCTCTCTTAGCATATGATGTAGCGCTCTCATCTAAACAATATGCAGGTCTGTATTCTCTCTTAGCATATGATGTAGTGCTCTCATCTAAACAATATGCAGGCCTGTATTCTCTCTTAGCATATGATGTAGCGCTTTTATCTAAACAATATGCAGGTCTGTATTCTCTCTTAGCATATGATGTAGTGCTCTCATCTAAACAATATGCAGGCCTGTATTCTCTCTTAGCATATGATGTAGCTCTTTCATCTAAACAATATGCAGGTCTGTATATTCTCTTAGCATATGATGTAGCGTTCTCATCTCAACAAAGCACCCATGATTTGAAATAACACCATCAAGTGTCGATATGTTACATCTATTCTAGCAAACCGATGGGCTTACAATTAAAATACAAAATATTTTAATAATAAGTATATTCCTGACAAACTTTTCCTTAATAACTAACTTTCTATGTTTACAATGGTTTAGTACAATTTAATGTATACAACCCGATCTGTGAAATTTTAACAAGATCTGTTTTAATGTAGACATCCCCCGATGTGATACATTTTGACAAAAATCCCTGTTTTTAATATACTATTCAGTGGTATCTCGCTACTTTAATAACATCTCTTTATTTACAAAGTACTTATTGATGTCAACTTGTTTTACAACTTTGTGATTCTAAGATAAAAGTAGTTGTAGTTTTCTATATAAGTTTTTTATTATTTGCGTGTACCTTGTAGGTAAATAAAGAGATGCTATTAAAGTAGCGAAATACCACTGAATAGTATATTAAAAACAGGGATTGTTGTCAAAATGTATCATATCGGGAGATGTCTGGCTTGTAGGTAGTTTCTCCATTAGTACCTGTATATAAATCTTCGAGGGTGATTTCATTGACAACACTTTTTCTACAAGTGTTCTATTCGTAGATGTTAACGATAATAGGCAAATACCTTTCACTGTTTTATAATATTGTTAAAAGGAAACTCTAAAATATTAAAAATAAGAATACACAAAGCATAGTTATTTTTAACACTTACAATTATTAATTCTTGTGTTTACAATTAAATTATGCATATAGGATTTATTATAATACAATTGCTAACATTACAGAATGAATTTATTAATATAAGACACCTAGAATTCTAAAAGTAGTAATTATATATTGTTTGTTTCTTTATTTCTAGTTATTCCGCCTAGTCAAGATCGTTTTAGGCCCCATTTTTCTTTCTATTGGCACTTTATTATTTATTGTGTTAGTGTGGTTTTAGGTTTTGAAAATAATTTTGATGCTTTGTTTAAAGGCATTCCATTTTTTATTTGTTCCAATGAATTTCTTAAATCTTCCTCGGAATAGAAAAATCATTGATATACCTTTCGAGACATTGTTGTCGACAAGACTGACTTAACTAAGATCCAATATGAATGGATGTAAAAGAAAAACAAAGTCACAATGGAACTTCTTTAGAGTGATACTTCCCTTATAAAAAAAAGAGAGTAACAATCTAAAGAAGGTTTACGGAATGTTCTTCTTTAGACTGTTACTCCCCTTATAAAAACAGAAATGTGATATTCCTTTGTCTCAAAGAACATTGGACTAAACATCCCTTTGTCTTAATAGTTATTTAGTCAAAGTCATTTATATTCTAAAAAAAACATATGGGAGTAACAATCTAAAGAAGTACCGTCACAATTACTCATGAACTGTGTACTACTGTACAATGAACAGCAGTACACCTTCATTTAATAGATGGCTCTCATTAAACTACAAGATATTTGTACTATCACTGGTACTTGTATTGTAACTTGTGCAGTCATTTGACCATCCTTGTGTTCTATTATTAGATATCAAGGGGTACCCACTAAATAAAGTACCCTATAAAGGACTAGCCAATAATGGTACTATCCAGATCCAGTAACGGACATCCCTCCCCTTAACGCTAGAGAGTTGAAATTTGAAATACTGGCGTACCTTTTTGACCGACACCATAAGAAAAATATTGAGAAGTTAAAAGTTAACTATGCGCATGTGCAATGCTCAAATATTTTAATTCTTCATTAATTTTCGAGAGGGGTATCAAATAAAAGCTCCTAAAGAGTAGATTGCAAACATAACATTTTATGAGTATTGTTCTTTTTAACGCCAATATTGCGTTTTTAGTGCCAAAATTTGACCCCCAAAAAATTGTTGTCAATATAATATATATAAACCTATTTAAAAATTACATTTTTTGTTGCATTTATAAGTCAAAGTATACACCAAAAAAATGTCCTCTCCCCAACCACTTTTTATGAGTAAATTACAAATATCAAATATAGATACACATATTCACATAAATTGCATTTTTTGTTGCACTTATAAGTCGACATATACCCCCGAAAAATGCCCCCTCCCCCTTTCAACCACCCCTTAACGGCTAGTCCTAAAATTATGAAATAATTAATGTTAATTAAGGTGGTATGCGGAATGATAATTCCTTATGGTGGTATACGGATACTAGTATGCGAAAACATTTTATTTATCTTTCCGTTATTACCGATAAAAAACACTGTGACCCCCGGGAGGATCGAACTCCTATATGAACAAATTTTCATATAGGGTTTGATGGGGGAAACATCATTATTTATTTTATCTACTCACGGCAGCAAAATTAGGTATTCTAGTACTGTTTTCAATCTGCAAAATGTCATTTTTCTTGATTCTTTTGTAACATGTCAAAAAAACACGTAGCAAAATATCAAAGTGTCAGCAAAAGTTCAAATTGTCAGCAAAATAACAAACAGGCTGCCAAATTTTAAGAAAAAGTTACTACATCTCAGGTTATGAACTCTCCCACATTGTTCATTTTAGTATGTTTAAGCGTAATATTCTGCTAAATATTTATATGTTTTTTGAAAATACCTTTAAAAATTATAATAATAAAACTAATATTATTATTTTACAGTGATTATTTTTAAAAAATTGAGATAAAAATCAGCTGTTAATAAAAAAAGTGGCAACACTGATTGTTTTGTCTTTGTTTTGTTTTAACTTTCGTGTAATGACACCAAAGTACACTTACTCAAACATTCGAGTCATCAATCCGATTTTTACAACTTTCATTGCTTTAAATCTTTTAAAAAAATATGATAATAATTTAATAGTTTTCTGTTATTATTTTGATAAATTTGTTAATTCGGTTTTTGAAGTTTAAATAAAAATATGGATGATAATGTTGTGCAAGACGTTGAAGACTTGTTTGATAACACGCCACCCGAAATTGCAAACATTGCAACATCATACAAAGAAAGTTTATTGCCCTCTAAATCAGGTACTGAAATCATTAGTGTAATTTTTCTGCCGTTAGTAGATAATATATATATAAATAAAATATTGTATGTAACCATAGTTAGCATACAGCAAAGGAAACATTCCTGACTCGTTTAAAGATTACCTGCTTCGGTTACGCCTCAGCAGGTAATTAACGTTTTCCTGCCTCGGCTTCGCCTCGTCAGTCAAAATGGAATTTTCAATAAAATATAAAAATTTAAATTAAAAAAAATGAAAATAATAAATTTATTTAGCCTACCCTCGCCTTCGGCTCGGAACTAAAACTTAAAATCTTGTCAGCAAAATTCCATTTTGCTGCCTAGTGACATAAATAACTATTTTCAGAATATTATAAAGTATATGCTTAATAACCAGAGACCTTCAAAATGTAGCATTTATTTTTACGAAATGTGGCACTAAAAAGTGTGGCAATATGGCACTTATTTTGGCCAAATGTGGCATTTATTTTTCAACTTTCCAACCCCCCCCCCCTTTCCATTGTAAAAGGGATATTAAATCGTGCAACTTGAGTCATATTAACTACTTTATTACCATTTACAGGTATCTTCAATACCCTACAATGACCCACATTGACCAGTGATGAGCTAGAGCTAATGGCTCTTAATCCTTAGGGTAGTGACACACTTCGCCACCCGGGTGGTGCCACCTTGTTGATGCCACTTGCTTCCGACACCTGTCTTGTGCCACCCGAGTTTTTACTTTTTTCGGGCAGTCGAGAAATGGAGCTGTGCATGCATATAATTATGTTCGTGAAAGAAGAAGGAAAAGCGGCGTTGTTGGGTTCATTGAATAATTTCAGGCAAAAAGAATACTAGTTTGTTTCATACAGTGTACCCCGTATCAAAGAGGACAGTAACAATTTTTGCCGAATGCCGCGTGGAACTTTCAACGAAGAATATTGAAGAACAGTTTGACCAGTAAAGACACTTACATGAGGGATGCAGTTAGCCCCTGATTTGATTTCCTCTAGATTTGATTGAAGGAGTGGGGGCTGAGTGGCAGTGGCAACATCTGACGGGTTTAATTGAAAACATTGGGCTGACCGGGTGGCGCCACCTGCAGGTGGCAGCTATAGACCGTGGGATGGTCGACCAGGTACCCGGTGGGTGGCGCCACCTCGTGTGGCAGGTTGCATTCTATTCTCATTGGTAGCTTGGATGACGAAGTGAGTCACCACCCTAAGATAGGAATCCCTTACATCACTTGGGGAATCCTCAGCACTGTGGAATCCTGCCCTGCAAGGGCGTATCTTAATCTTACCTGGTTTTATGGGTTGTAGCAGAACCCCTTAGAATATTAGAATATTTCAATTTTTTTTCTCAGAACTTGGCCCAAATAAGGCAAAATGTGGCACAAAGTGTGGCATTTTACTGAAAATCGGCAAAATGTGGCTTTTTAGCAAAAAATAGGCAAAATGTGGCATTTTAGTATGGCGCCATGGCAAAAAGGCATTTCAAGGTCTCTGTTAATAACCTACGAAACCCTAAAAGGTACTTGGATGCAAGTGATTTTTAATAATTAGTATTAAGTCGTCTATATTATATTTGTACAACATTTTTGGTTTTTCGATTGCTTTATTAAAATGATTCAAATGAGAAACACTGACATTTTTTCTCCCAATAAGATACCTTTGATTTTCCTTACATATAAGTAAAAACTATTGGTGCAGCAGAATTTAAGGGTTTCCAAGTAACATTCTTTACTTTTGTTACTAGTATGCGGGTTAAATTTATTCCCAATTTTGGTTAACTAGTTTAAGAATTTCTTCAAAAGCGATGCTGGTATATAGGGATGTAACATCTAATGGTTATTTATGCACCTAGGGAGTAAAGTAAGCCATTATGCCCTGAGCGAATAAGTTGGTTCTTGAGGCGAAGGCGAGGGAATAACGCTAATTAGCGGTATATAGGGAGCTAATTAGAGGTACATACAATATTTTATCTCCAGTAGGGAGAAAACGCATCTTCATCCATTGCACAGGTTTATTTATTATTTTAAAGAATAACAATAATTGTTAACACTTTTAATATCAGATATAAGAGATTCAATATTAAAAACAAATAAGAATTGCAATTAAACTCTAATAGAAGGGTAATCAGATGCAGGGTTAACCAATGGTGAGCGCAAATTACAAATAAGGTCAAAAAAGCAGTGTCACCAACTTGATTTTAACAACTTCACTACATTAGCCATTCATTCTCTACTATTTATAAAATAATTAAGCTGGCAATTCTTCTTTTTCTCCCTGGTTTTACTTTTTCTCCCTACTTTTTGAGTTCAGGGAAGTAGACTTACTTTAGTCCCTCTAAACTAATCCAAAATCATAACTTTTTCTCCCTACTGGAGATAAAGTTATTAATAATTCATCATCTTCTATAGTTTCATCCTTAATTGTATTTTTTAATACTTCAGCATTCATGATATCAAAAGGTTATCATTGTTCAAAAAATCTAGAGTTGGATTTATTATAGACGTTAATTTTTCCAAAGGGGAATTTGGACCGTCAATGATGGGTCAGTAACAGGTGATTATCTTTATGGGTTTTAAGTAGTCCATGGAATCTGGGTAAGTTACTATGGTCGTTATTCAGTTTTGTTTTCTCCTATAAAGTTATAAATTTAAATTTTCTAATTTATTGATTATTTTGTGTAATCTTTTTAGGGTTTTGAGGTTATCCTAGAAACTTTGCTAATGGTAGTTCGTCCGTCCGTCCGACGCATCATTAAGTATATCTCCCGACCTATTGTAGCTAGAGATTTGAAATTTTGTATACAAGTTAAACTTTTTTGCCCATAAACAGAAATAAACATTGCAAACTTCACAACTCAAAATTTCTTCGATCAGCCACCAGTTGCGACCTGATCACAAGATTTTTTCTAATTTTTGAGTGGCGTATCATATTAAAGGTATTGAAATGTAGATTGCAAATATATATAGCGTTTTCGAAATGGCAGCCATTTTACTCTCGAAATTACCAAAACAAAACATCAAAACTTATTACTTGTTATGTAATCAATACAATTTGTTGAGGAACTTATTTCTTGTATATACCATAATAGTTTGTAGTTCGGCTTTGTTTAATTCACTGAACGTCAACTTGATCGATGTAAATTTATTATTACTTCTTCACAGTGCAATTTAACTTCATACCTGATTTATAATTATATTTTGCCGAAAATTATTGAACGTTTCAATCTCTACAGACTCTTTATTTTTTTTTACTTCTATGGGATTCGATAGTTCTAAATTCCATAGGTCAGTAATATTATTTGTGCAAACATTATTTACAAGAACGTTATCATAGGTACGTTCTGTAGGGGACCCATAACTGTCCATCCTAGATTCGTTTCCAATCCAACAATACTTTTCTCAATTCTCTTAAATTTACCGGTCAATACACTTCCGATAACATCAGTGCCCAATAATAATCCTATTTCTTCATTTAAAGAGGTGCCAGTCATCTCAATTTCATGCTTCCCTAATTTCTCTTTCAAACTAGGTAACATAATTTGGTCATTAATCACCGATTTTATCTTGCCCTATACTAAATCTACATCTAACTTAAGTCTATCTAATAAACTACAAAGGCTTACACGGTATACATCATGGATTTTAGCAACCAACTCTGTACTCCTAAAAACAGCTTGTACAAAAGTTACCCTGCTTCTGGGTTTCAAATTAGTTCTTTTACAAATGTATTAAAATAAAAGAGCGTTACCATCCTGAATCGATTAATGCCCTCTCAATTCTCAGGCTCCGACCTATTCTAACCGCTACTGAATGGACCCTCAGACGAACATGAAGTCATTACACTCTTCTTATTAATTGTTTTCTTTTGAATTTTTATGATTTTTATCTAAGGTTTCCCTTCTTTTCTTGCCAATTATTGTATCACACATTATCGTTACATTGAACATGTTATACACTTGTCACTTGACAGGAGCTGTGTATGATTTTTCATCAGGCAGACCGAACTATAACCTGACTTTTTGAAGGTATTTCTCTTCTCCTTAGAACACATATTTTGTGCACGAAAGTACTCTAGGCTGCTATGGTTCATGCGTCCACAAAATACACATGACCCCTTATCTATAAATTGGCTCAGATTTATTTATCGTTGCAGCTGTAGGGATGGGGACCCAGGGCCATATGATAGTTTGAATCTGTAAAAGGCAAACGCGCTAAGGCCACCCTTTTTTCACTCTCAACCTCTAATCTTATAAAGTTCAACAAGGTACTATGGATTTGCTATTGGTCTCCCTTATTAACCATATTAATATTTTAAGACCTTTCCCAAACTCTTTAAGCCTAGTCCACACTAGTAGACACGTTGAGCAACATGTCTATATAGACGGTCTATAGACACGTTACGCAACATATCTATAGACGTGTGCTGAGACCGTCTATTGTCTCTATTCAAGTTATTCTTAACTCTGGCTAAAGATTCGAGATCAAGTTTGTTTGTTTTTTTTTGTTTTTTTCGCGATTTTTATTATATGAACTGGTTACATCCCAAAGACAAACTGCCGCCTGGTAATCTTCAATAAGTTTTAACACTTTTTCTTTGCCCTAAGCTCCTGTCTTGAGCGAGGCCGGGGGCAAACTGAACATGTTCGTAATTGAAAGAAGGTAAATCTAGAGAATGAGAGAGGGAAATAAAAAATAAAATATTCACAAAAAAATGATCAAATTCCTAGAGAAAGTAGGCCACAAACGTCTAGTAGGCTTCATAGGTAAATTTGAAAATAAAAAATACGTCAAACTAATATTAATTTATTATTCATTGCCACCATAATGATAAATAGATTAATAACTGTTATAGGACCAGGTTGATGCATTTATTTTATAAATCTGGCCTGGACTGTTAATAGTGTCGTTTATATGAAATAATAATTATGCAATTTAATTCAATAGACCATCAATTATGATCTATTCATTATCATTATAATTTATTTTACTCAAAAAATGTTCGTAGAAGCAGGAGAGAGTCTCAAGTCTCGTCTCAGAAAGCGTCCACACTGTAGATACGTTGCGCAACGTGTCTACCATTTCGAATGGAAAACCATAGACATGCGATTTTTGGTCTAGCAACGAGATCGTAGACGCCGATTATCTAGCCCTTGTCTACCCGATGTCTATAGACAAATCGCTAGACACAGCCTCTGAGACCAAAATCGCGCAACATGTCTACTAGTGTGGACTAGGCTTTATACAATTTCATCTGGTAAGATTCCACTAGTGGATATAAAACATAGCAGCATATTTTTTGCTAGTTACCCCTAGACTCTCTAAAGCTCGAATCTGTCTCTCTAGTTTATTATATAACGAGACAAGCTAAAATCATTTTTATTATTGTAAGATGCCCTCATCAAAACACGTCGTAGCAACTCTCTGACATAAACCTCAATAAGGTATTTATCTTTCACAAATCTATCTTTCTTTTGTTTTGTATCCACCTCGTAATTTGACACAAGTGGAGGGAAACTTTCTACTAGTTCTCTTGCTGGACTATCTTCAACAGTAGCCTGAATGAAATATTGAAACTCATCTATTAAGGTTAAAGGTAGGTCATAATTAGCCCATCGTTGGTCCGATATAAGTTTCAACCTTCTGCACCCATTTGTTTCTTTTCCACATGCACACACACATACATTTATTTACACCTATATCTTCAAAAGTACTCATCTGATTTTTATGAAATTTGGCTGGTTTGTCGAAAGTAGCTCACAGACGCGAGAAAGCTTGGTGCACTAATTGGCAGACTATTTTACTTGAATTAAACTATCAATTTAGCAATATTTTAAGAGCGCAGACTGTTGAAATTAATCTGGGGTTATCTGCGAGCTACTTTAAACAAACCATTCAAATTTCATAAAAACCAGATGATTACTTTTGAACATATAGGTGTAAATAAATTTATATTTGTGCGCATGTGGAAGAGAAACTAATAGGTGCAGAAGCTTGAAACTTATATGGGGCCAGCAATGTTGTGGTCTGGCTAATTATGACCTGCCATCAAAATATCATTAAAATTGGACAAATAGTTTTTAAGATATGTTGGTTCGCAAAAATTAGGTGACAGACAGACACTGGACCAAAAATGTACCCTGATGTCTGAAACGGATTTCTGTCCTGGAATTTTTGAAATCGGAGACATAAAAATGGTTCTTTCTTCAAAACTATCACATATCTTCCGTTTCATTTGGTAAGCTTGGAAGCAAAAAAGGCGCTTCAAACTGCAAAAAAACGTGGATTCGGAAAACATGCGAGTATCACATTTCTATCTAATAGAGAATTTTAACTATGAATTACTAAGAAAATTAAATACCTATTGCAAAACAAAAGAAACATTCAGGTAATAAAATTGGACTGTTCAGGACTACCTGAACTCCTTTTTTTATTTTATTGTATGGGGCATTTTGAAACCCTTATATGTATATCAATTAACAGGAATATTTTTTATTATATAGTTTATGCAGTAAATTCTTCTAGATACTAGACCTGCTATGCATCTCAACCTGTAACCCAGGTTCTGTATTCCACCACACCTACCTTCAAGAGCTATAGAGAAATTATTTTGTCTGGTGATTGGCAGCAAGCAAGCATGACTGTATTGTTAAGAACCCTGTTAGTGCTAGTTGTCCTTGGCATCCAGGTAATTAAATGTTAATTAATTAATCCAGGTTAATTTATTTATCCAGGATGCTAGGTAAATTTTAGACTTTCCTTTTAATTTGTACACAAAGTTTCTTTGGAAATAAACAGAGATAAGTTTAAGTGGGAGTTGGTTGACTTGAAGTAATCAAGCGGCTATATATTGCTTTATTTATTTTATGCTTAACTTTATATTATTAGTTATTTCGGCGGGTTAATCCCAGGTAGCTGGGTTTAGCTCATTTGTCCTGGCATCCAGGCCAACGTTTTCTTTTATTCGGCGGGTTAATCCCAAGTATCTGGTTTTGGGTCAGCTTATTTGTCCTGGCTTCCAGGCAAATGTTTTCTTATTTACTCTTTCTTGGCGTCCAGGATAGTTATTTGTGCATCAGCATTGGCGGGATCTTTCCATCTCCTCCCAAGTCACGAGAGATACTGCAGCGCAGCCACACTTCAGTTCAACCCTTCTCAACTCTCCACAGCTAATATCTCTGTATTAATTTATAAGTTTTTTTTTTTCATTTCACCTTTTTATTATTATAATAGGCTCACTTGTATACTTATAATATATCCTATTCAAAATACAACTATTTACAGTCCACTAGCTCCGAACAGGGACATTTAACATAAAAGGTTTTATGAGTTTTTGGATTTAAATTTAGTATAGTATTACTATGTAATATGAAAACATTTTGTCACATTATGGCTTACAGACTTATTTATATTGCCTCTGTTTTTCCACTTACGAAACGTCGACGAACACTAGTCCCGGGGAATGCTATAGACGAGAGGACCCATGTAGTGTTCTACACACAATCCTGGTCCAGATCAAAAATTTGCTAATGAAATCTACTACTCCCTTATCCTACCATTTTCCAGTTCAAGTCCGTCTAGTGTGCATATCTTAATTCAGTTAATTTAATTTTATCGGCAAAAGTTCAAGTTGACTCGGGCATCATTTAATTCCATCAGGAAACACCAAGGTCGAGCCTAATGTTGAACGCATCCCAATTAATTTTTATGCATTTATTTCCATCGGAAAAATCCGTGCCCAAAAGCAATCGGGCCGATTCATTGTACATATCCTAATTCAATTCAATGCATTTAATTCTATAGCCAAAAACCGGCCTAGCTGTCAATCAGACTATTCTAGTTTACGAATCCTAATTCAATTCAATCGGCGAAAAACCGGGCCAAGCCTGTAATCAGGCTGGTCTAGATAACATATCCTAATTTAATTCTATGCATTTAATTCCATCGGCTAAAAATTACGAGCCCGGAAGGTAATTGGACTAATTTACTTTAGGAATCTAAATTCAATTTACTTCCATCGGCAAATATCCCGGTCCAGCCGGAAATCGGGTCAATAAAATTTAATGGGGCAGGGCTCCTTGCCCCCCCCCCTTGTACGCCACTGATTCATATATAACAGCAACAAGTCTAAATATACACTATATGTTTAAATATAAAACATTTCACATTGGAATATAGAGCGTAAACAATAAGACTGAAGGTTACATATAAACAAAAGGTTAGTCTGGAATACCGCTAAATAATTTTTTTAACCGCATACCCAACGTACACAACATAATATATTCTTACATCTCATTAAACCTGGGTTTTTAAACGGAAATGAGTCACACTTCATTTTATGCGGTTTGTTTTGCCAACAATGCATAACCGTATTATGGACTTCCGAGTGCCTACCTCCTCTCTACCTTTCTCATACTTGTGCCCCAAGAAGTGCATGTACTTCAGTACAACGATTTCCTAAACTACAGCACAGCATAACGAGACATAAACCTCCCCTTGCAAATTACCTGTTGGGCTTTGGCTACCCTATGCCAAGGAGGAAGCCAACAAAGTTTCATGGTAGCAGAAATTTCTAAAATAATAAGGCGATTGCCTTCATCAGATAGTACTAGTCGAACATACGCTGAATCCCTGCCCATAGCAAAGGCCAAACAAAAAGACCTGAAAATGTGCAACATGGCCATGATAACGAGGGATTATCACACTTTTTACAAAATATTAAAAGCGGACATCAAAATTCGTGACGCACGGAAGAATCAGTCTTCTGATAGAAGTTAAAAAACAAAAAATAATAATCTTATTTCTTTAGAAAAACAAAAGTTTTATTTTTGCGTATCCCCCCCCCCCAAAGATTTTTTCTATCTAGGCCACTGGCCTTAGATTTCTTTGGAGTATGGATTTCCCCCTCTATCCTTGCTATGTACAGTTTCAAGACTAGTCAGTCGACTTATAACAGGGCATAAGCGTGAACTAGATTCCCAACCAAATCCACTTCCGCGTTTCGATTCTATTATTTTTATATTAAACTTAGTAAATTATTAAAGTTTTTTTGTTTTTTTGGGGAGGGGGGGGGGGGGGGGGTGGTGAAGAGAACAAAATATAAAGAAGAATATAAAATAGGATATAAGATAATAGTAAGACAAAAAGTCCGATCGCTAAATTAACTTCGATAAATAACAAATGTTTTATAAAAAAGAGGTTTGGTAACAAAAATATTACACCAAATGATATGAGACAGAATAAATTTCCTTCTGACCAAAAACTCTTGCGCATGACGACTATTGTGAACGTTAAAGAAAACAGAAAAAGATAAAATAGGCAACAAAGATAAAGGTTTTTATAAAACATGAATAAGAAAAAGAAGCTAAATAATAAGAATAATCTGTGAGTATAAATTGTCGGTCAATTTCAAATAATAATTGATAAATAATACTAAATTAAATAATTACAGCAGGCTAATTAATTAAATAATTCAAGAAGGATAATTACAAATGGTTTCTTCAGATATAAACTTTCTTGGTATAAATAATTAGATAATAGAAAAATTATTTTAATAGATAAAATAAAAGGTGAAGTTTAACAAAGAAAAGTGGGGCCCCAATGAAATAGTCATCAGATTGGTTAGGCGTGAAGTCTCACGTAAAAAGAGTTTCGTTGGTATTGTGAACACGAATACAGTATAAAGTGGGAGAGAGAACAAAAAAATTTGGATGTTTTTGACAAAAAGACATGAAAAATTACACAGTTTCATATATTTTTGTAATCTACTCTTCAATACCTTTCATTTGTTACCCCACTCAAAATTTAAAAAAAAAAATCTTTCCCCGTGACAGGTTTTAGCCGCTATTTTGGATTCACAGTTAATCAGATCAAGTTGGTATTCTTATTTTATCTTTGGCATAGCAGACCGCACATTTTGCATATTTTTTTTATATTTTTAGTAACAGCAGAAATACAGATTTAGTGGGGGGGGGGGGGGGGGGGCACGCAAAATTTTGATGTTTTTCTACAAAATGGCGCGGAAAATTAAACACTATCCACAAGTGTTATAAATTTTTGTAATCTACTCTCCAGTACCTTTCATTTGATACCCCACTCAAAATTTAAAAAAAAAATTTCGCGTGACGTGAATTATCTACCATTTTGAATTTGAACAGCTGATAATTTTGAGTTCGCTATATTTTTCCTGTCTGCGCTTCAAAACGACCTTTAATACTGTAAAGTTTCATGTTTTTATCTCTTTTGACAGACAGACACAGGAACGAAACTATAAGGGTTTCTTTTTTTGGTTTTACCAACGAAACCCTAAAAAAAAGGAAGATAACTTAACATACCAGATTAGGGTTTTGATATGTGATTATTATACAGATATACTAACACTTAACTCTTTGAATTCAAAACTAGAACTCCATTTATGTATCAACGATTCTCAAGTATGACTATAATAATTGTTTATAAATCATTGCCAAGGCATCCACATTTATTCCGATAAAAATACATTTTTGTTATGATTCGTAGATCTTTAAATAATTATAATAACGTATCTAAATAAATACAGACTTTAATGGTATATATATAGCGGAGGGTTTTAGTGCAGCGCGTTATATAATTATAGCGGAAGAACACGAGAGTGAGACCACAGACTACTGTATAGCTACACTTACATCCACTTCACTCACACGGACATGACATCCATCAGAGAACGTGACCTTCAACTAACCCAGCTCCCAGCTGTACTAGGATTGAATCTAAAGTCTTAGTTCTTTGTGTGAGTGTAGGTTAGCGCGGACTCCTTCAGTCAGCTGATTCGGGGGTTGCCGTTGCCATGGTCAGTGACTTTCCCCAACAAGGCACCTATCCTTTATACAACACCAAATATCAATCAAAATAAACAAGTAAGGCGCGCTTCACGTAAGTACGTGAGGCAATAATCGCCGATTTCTGTACGATCGTTTTCTTTATGTAAAATTGCAACATTTTATACTACAAATTTTCAATACATTTTATCGTATTAATGCTACTTATCGGTGACACATATGTCTCGTATCTTGGTTATTACTTTTCGTAATTTAATGAAACTTGATTAAAGACTGTTTCCGTGTCGTAAAGTAAGATAAACATCGAATAAAAGCCGACATTATGCAGTATGAACTTCTTTTGCCGGTGTTTTCACCCATTTGAGCGTGATTTACGATATATATTAAACTGTAAAAAATATCAAATCATCATAGTTGAGCGGACAACGGGAACTGACCCCAATGGCCCTGCCTATGCTCTCCTTTCAGTCCGTAGACCAGGGCGAGGAGTTAAGTCCCTTTGCCCAGACTTAAATATGAGCCCACAATGGTTCGTGAACACTTGTAATGGAAGTGTAAATACCACTTTGACGTAGGTCCAAGTTGGAAAAAATAGCATCTACTTTTAAGGCATGTCGTGTTGTTGGCAGCATAGGAGATTTCAATGTGCCCGCCATATTCGCCACCATCTTCAAAATATTGAGTGTAAAATTTTAATAGTTGCATATTATTTTTCTGCACTTCAAGACCTTTAAATTGTTCATGTCATGGTGACTAAAAGCATTTTGTTGTCACCCGCCATATTGGCCGCAATCTTGGAAATATTAAGTGTGAAAACTTCAAAAAGTGCACAGTTGCCACAAATGCCGAGATGCACCAGGGTCGAGGGTGCCGAATTTCATGTTCTTAGCTATAGTAGTTTATGAATTGAAACATGCCAACGGGCGGACAGACAGACAGAGCCGTTCTATAAGTTTTCTTTTCGTACTTCGCACTGAAACCAAAAAGGACAGTGTTAAGACACTTTTCTTCGTAAAATAAATCACACCTTCAATCTTCTCTTACCAGAACAGAAACCTTCATTTCTCGATATACCGAAAAATAAAAGTTCGTAGACACAGGATGTACTGAGAAGAGATTAAAGACGTCCGTAATTTATATTTATATAAATTATTATAATTTAAATATCTATATTTAGATTGAAATCTTTTAAAAAATGTAAGTTTATACCCTTCACGATTATAATATGTTTCCTACATTGTTTATATTAAAATATGATTCTAGATTAAATACAAAATTATCAATATTTATTTTACTCGATTTGTATTGTAAATCTTTCACCTATTTAAATTTCACTAGCAAGCAGCTAAAACCGTTTATAGGTTTTTTTAAAAAAAAAATCAAAATAGATTTTTATAAAATGACCTTGAACATTGAAAAATAAATGTATATACAGAACATTGTTATTTAGTGAGAAAAAAAATTATGTTAAAATTACATATATATTGTACGTAAATGACCTTAGCATTTACATAATAATTATATATTATTATAATAATTATCATCATCATAGTCATAGTGGTTCGGACTGTCTTGCTTCGGACTTATATTCTCTTCCCCATACCTATATTTCTACTCTTTAGGAATGCACTTCTGTTATAAGAATCTTCTAGAAGTTTCAAGAGAATTTTATGCAGAACTTTACCACTCCCTTCTCACCTCTGAAATTATATATATATTCATGTCATATATATATTCATGATGTTCAAATCCTTTAAGCCTCATTTCCTTCCCCCTCCTCATTTAACCCCCTCTAAGTTGACATCGAAAAAAAAACATGTTTATATTTAAATGTTACTCCTCAGAAGGAGTAGTAATTGTATAAAATTTAAACTTCTTAGTGAGAATGGTTTAGGCTGGGATCATCTCATTATTTTTTAGCCCAATCTCAGAATATCACACTTCTTTTCATATAAGGGGAGTAACAGTCTAAAGAAGATCATTCCAACTTAGATTGCTACTCCCTTTTGTTTTCTTTATAAGTATAAGGTGAGTAACAATCTAAAGAAGTGCCAACATTTCTTTATGGACCACGTTTATGCCATAACAACTGACTAAAGTAAATAGTATGTAAGTAAATAAAATATATAATAGTAAATAAAATGACACAAAATTGTCCACCATCCCGAATTATACTAGCGGAAAAAAATCCCTGGTATCAGACGGATTTCACCAAAGAAACTTAAAATAGATTAAATACAAAATTGTCAATATTTATTTCACTCGACTTGTTTATTGATTTAAGTGAGAAAAAGGTTCATTGTTCACCTATTTAAATTTCACTAGCATCACCCCTTTCCCCGTTTATTATTATTTATTATCAAGACAAGACTGTGATTTGAGAGAGATGATAAGAAAATCTAAAAAAATATACGTGAGGCTCTCACGCGTTAGAACTGAAATAATAATGCCATGATACTGTGGCTATGGAAAAATGGCGCAAGCGATTGGAGTGATAGCGTGAAGCAAAAGCGGGGTATGAATTGCCTGGTTCTACAGCAAGCCAATGCTAAAAATCACCCCTAAATAGGAACGCGTAGAACCACAGGGGAAGGCACCTCTCTCTACTACCCCTAGACAAAGAACCCTAGAGAGGTTTGACTTTAAAAACAAAAAGTTAGGTTTTGCATTCGACATGATTTAATTTTGCTGTGAAATTAGCGAAAGCGATTCCATTTTCCTAAAGGTTGCATTTTGCTGCAAAATTACACACACACACACACACACACACACACACATATATATATATATATATATATATATATATATAACCGGGTGTTTCAGCTACGCAGAGACACAGAAAAGGGGGTGACTCATCTTCAAATTTCCAGCAAACAATGTCCTTTGGTCTATCGACCTTGGTTTTTGAGATTTTTGAGATTATTTCGATTTTTTTGTATAGATTGAGTCACTTGACAACTATAAACGATAATAATATGTGGTTTACGGAATTTGAAAGGGGAGAAATTTTAATTTAAAATGCACCATTTCTTTAATAAAATCGGGTTTATTATCAATGTGATATAATCTATTAAATATATATAAAAAGTAATGATAACATTTTGATGGCTTTGAAATATTTTTTATTACATCAAAAGTTGGCGCATTTAATAAGCTTTCTTATGTTTACTTTAAGTTTGGCTGCGTAGTGATAAAAAACATTTTAAAAGTCATTCAATAAAAAAATCCCATCTTATATCTTCAAAATAGCCTCCATTTATATATATGTGCGTGTATTTGTTCACTATGTAAATCTTGGTGTGGATATTATTAGTGATTTTACCTCTGACGATTTTTATAACTTTGTTTCAGATGTTATACTACTACAAGTTTACGGTGGCTTTTGTTAAAGAAACCTTGGAATACTGCGGCTCAAAGAAACTTTTACCTAACTGCTAGTATTCCATTTTAGAGTTATATGGACTCATGAACTTTGGACCGAGTCAAAGAGTAATGTAATGGATTGATAAATTATGGCGAGCGGCTCGGTCCTGGGAAGAGGCTCGTCAGGTTTCACCGGTGGCCATGTCGTCAGAATAAGGCTTAATCGGGAGCGTCTCCCGTCAGGAGCATCAGTCAAAGAAGAATGGCCACCCACTTCGAGCCGGGATCATTCTCCTACTCCTCCCGACAGCGGCACTTCGTCCGATCTCGACCCTTACACTCCTTCGCCCAACTTCGATTCTCTTAGCGAAGCCGATTACTCCTCGGATTCCGGTTCGAAAATCTCTTTTTATAACTTCCATCTGTCGGAGATCTATCCGGATGAAAGGTTGAAAGGCTGTGAAGATAACGAAGACACATTCGCCGGTCAGAAGTACGTGGACGCTGTAGAGTCAAGTAGCAGAACCATACGCAGTTCTAAAGGGACGGTACGAGGAGTGAAGAACCGCGTCCGAGCCGGCATCGCCACATTCTTGCATATAAACACAAACAAAGTATTTTTATTTTTTATTTATCCTTATAAGTTTTAATATCTATTTGGAGGCGGTCTAATAAAGAATATTTAAAATGAAACATTTAATATTTATGGTGGCGCTTCTAGAAACCCGTTTCTCTCCTTGCTTTTATTTAGCCCTCTATACATGTTCCTTTCCCCTCTCTTTAACTCTGAATGTCAACACCTGGCTATTTCTCTATATCTATTATAAGTGTAAAGTAAATATATCTAAAAAACACTAATATTTTTAATTATAATTTTATTTAAGTTTATCAAAGGTAGATTAAAATGAATGCCAAGCAAACTCAACCCAGCTATTCTAACTAGCTATTCTACAACCGAAATATGGGCGTCTCCATTGCCTGGTACATCACATCACCGTGATTTGTCAAGTGGTAGCATTGCTTAATTACTTAAACCTCGACAAAATGCAGTCTGGTGCCCAAAAAGCCCAAAAATCTGCTTGGCAGGCTCTGAAATAGGATTCTGTGTTCGATTGCTTACTACTCTTTTGCTTACTACTCTACTATTTTGCTTTTAGGGCTTCTAGTACAGTCAAATTAGCAAAATTGAAGACAAAAAACAATAAATTTTGAAACTCGGAACAGTTATAGATTTGAATGTCCTGTACAGCATACTATAAGTCCCCAGAGGAGGGGGGGGGGGGGGGGGGGGGGGTGAGCGCGAGGTAGTGGAGAGCCATTTAAATTCCCATTTTTGTTTAGTTTTTCTTGAATATCTAGGAAAATATTGAGTTAAGCGAAATACTAACATTATACAAAAGTAGTAAACTATTGTAAATTCTCTAGAAATAAAGTTAGTTTTATTAAGTTTAGTAGTGGATCCTTTTAGGGTTCATGGGAAATAAATTAAATTAATTTACTCCATTCATTTTTTGCGGCAACGTTTGAACAACACAAGTACGACCAAAATAAAGGAAACTCCAATACTGCCCTGTCAAGCCACACCTTGGCCACTAAACATGAGTTCAGATTTGATGAAACTAAAATCATAGGGAGAGAGCAGAAAACTAACAGGAGGAAAATGATGGAAGCCCTCAACATAGCCATTAAACTGGATACAACTGTTAATATAAAAACAGACTCCCGCTCCCTTAACAAGTATTATAGTGGAATATACTATGATGAGTCAAATCAAAATTCCCGCCCGATAGTACAGACCTTATGATTACCACTTGATATTCTTTGTCATTGGTACCTTTTTATCCACATACTTAATTTTATTAAATTACCAATTTTGTTTTTTACTAACATGAAATTGAACTTAATTAATGAATTTTATATAACTTATCCACAAACAATGACCCGTTTTAAATTATGTATATACCGGTCTGATAACAATTGTGATAAGGGAAGAATTGTTATCACTTCCAAAATTATGTTTTACTTAAGACTATCTGTGATCAAAAATTTTTAATTTTTAATTTCTAGTTATCTGTTACTAAATCGTTATTATCGTTTTTGTTATATGTCAGTTAGTGTTATTGTACTAGTTTTTACCAGAACTCGCATGTATTAGATTGGAGATGTAATTATGAATTTCTTGACGACGGAACTCTTAAATAGTTCCTAATACAATTTATTTTAGTTTTGACTTCACTTATTACCTCGATTGTGCAATTATAAGGTAAATTAATTGTCTTACTTAACTTATCCTTCTGGTTACTGTTTATTGTTCTATATATTGTAGTTAAACTAATAAAATATACGTAATTTTTAGGCTTGAAAATGGCCGGTCAGGCCGAAACGTTGCCGCAAAAAATGAATGGAGTAAATTAATTTAATTTATTTCCCATGAACCCTAAAAGGATCCACTACTAAACTTAAAATTATTAGAGGGTACACTTACAGCCAATTTTCATTAGTTTTATTTGTAGAGTCAGTAGTTTAGGAGGAGATTGAGTTAAGGGAAAAAATTGTTATATGGCTTTATTACTGCAATTTAATCATAAAATACACATTTATTACGTCATTCACAGTGTTTGTTATGTTTAGAGATTAATTCATTTGTCGTATACGTTATGTATATTGGTAAGTAGATTGCGTACACAGAAAACAGATTCGGGGGGAAGGGGGCAAAATGTAATTAAAAGATAAAATGTGGGTTTAGCATAACCAATAATAATTTATTAATACAACAGCTATGGATGTGTGATGTATTTTTTTAAAAAAATGTATTAGGTTATAAACTACCATTGGTCTAATTATGCTAAGCCTGATGAAGTAGACGTTAAATTTTTTAGTTAAATAATTCACAACCGTATGTTACGAAAAATTATCCGACAATAGTGATATTTTCTCCTTAAATAACTCAGTTCATTAATAAAATGTATCAAAGTTGTTACCATTATTTAATAAACAGGTCACGTGTGTGCTAGTTAGCACATAGCGAAGGTCCGTAGGCAAACACAGTATTGTTTAAGAGTTGTACTTATTGATGGGGCTTTTTAAAATGCTAAAAAACCTACTTTGAACTATCCTATGGGTCTGATATTCTCAAAACACATAAACATGAAATACATAGAAAAGAGCATAATTTAAAAAAAGTATTTTGTCAATTAAAAAAATCGATTTTTTTTCTCGAAATTTCCAAAAACTGGTACCTTTACTTTTGGTGAAAGAATGTTCAGGATTTTTTTTTTAGATTTTGTGCACTTTACATAAGACTGATAGAGGGGGGGGGGGCACTTTTCACACCCACTTTACACTCGTCTACACTCGTCCTATCAAAGCTTATAACCAAAAATTATATTTTTTTGTAATCAGCTCGACATACCCTTTCATATGATACCCCAAACGGTATCCAAAAAAAAGTTTATTTACCCTATTTTTTTTTTTTAAATAATTTGTTTTAAGTCGATATATTTTTCAATTGTGTGGGTAGGTACTATACACAAATACACATACATGCCAAAATTTAAAGTGATCGGACGAAAGGTGTAGCCGTGAGAGCAGGCGACCGGACGGACGGACAGACACACGCAGGAAAATATAAGTCTCCTTGGTTTTGCTTACGGACCTTGGAAATGAATGTTTGTCTGCCTGTATGTCTCTTATGCCTTCCTAAACCGTTCGTCCGATTGCGATGAAACTTTGTGGAATGGTTGGACGCATGCCCTGGAAGGTTTCTGAGTTAGTAAAACTATGTTCCGATAGATGGCGCGCGCGTCGTTTTACTGAATGTGTGAATTTCATAATGTTATCTGCCTGTTTAATTGACTAATAAACGGTACGAAGTTCGCTGGATCAGCTAGTCCAAAATAAATGTTTACGACTTGCAACCAATTCGCCTAGACATACTAAAATATTAGATCTCCATAAAATATCAGATATAGAATATATTGAAAAGTTCCAAATAGATTCAGTCAAGTATTTTTTTATCTAGCTGTGAAGGTCATAATAATAATAATCTAATAAACAACATAGCTCAACAAATAACGTTATCCGTTATCACTAAACGTGATAACGCAACATTAGATTTCCGATTAAAACAAAAATAAATAAACTAAATAATCTATAAAGCTTATTAAAGGGGACTTAATCTGCACCACTACAAATTTAGATATAGGTTTTTATACATTTTTTCCCTCTATTTAGCGTGCCAGTATAAACCATTAAAAATGTTAAAATTAGGAGGATAAAGTTGACAACTGTGACTTTTGTAAAAATAATTGTAAACAATATGTAATGTTTATTATATTGAAGTATATTCTATATTATACTATAATACCAATTCAGTAGATTTTTTAGTTGAAAGGCCATATTATCAAGATCCATTGTAGTAGGAGTTTTCTTGAATACAGTCTCTCCGAAAAATAATCTTACCCCTTCTACGCCCTCCACCGTCATATAGTGGGTCTTGGACGAGCATGCACTCTCTATGGAAGAAACTGCCCTGCGGCCATGTTAGCAACAATCCGAAGAGATATCTTCAAGAATAACGTATTTCATTTTCAACGAATGGGATATCATTCATAAACATTATTTATCATCAAACAATGCCATGCCAGTAATTTTTAGATAACGAACTCTTTCATTTTTAACACTTTCTTGTTTTTGGACTAATTTTTTTTCAGTTATATATTTATTTTTTTCTCGTCTCTAAAATGAAGTATACTTAAATTAGAAAAATAGACTTCTCAATACTTCTTTTAAAGCTACAATTATTACCAAGTAAACAATTAATAATTTCGAAGACAAAAGTAGAATAGTAACTGTGGGAGATAAAAAGCAGTAGTCTCATCTGTAATGAACATGAACGTTAGCAACGCTTTGCATAATAAAAATCAAGACTTAGTTTCCATCAAGTGGATGGAAGAAGATAGTATACTTAAAGGAAAGAACATAAATTACTACCAACTCTTTACTTCTCCAATGTGTAATACATATTTACTCATCATCATTTTGAAAAGGAAACAAAAAAACTAGGTATTCACACAAAGTATTTGTATTGACAAAGAACCGGTTTCGGCTACTTAATAGCCATCTTCAGATTCTAAAGTAGTTGTTCAAAGTAACTTAGATTCACTTAGATACCATGTTACTTTGAACAACTACTTTAATCTGAAGATGGCTATTAAGTAGTCAAAACCGGTTATTTGTCAATACAAATACTTTGTGCGAATACCTATATAGTGTTTTTTTTCCTTATCAAAATGATGACATAAATTACGTTTACCCTACTTTTTCGTTTTCAGCTACTCTAATGACGTTCATACAACTAGTTCGGCACCCAAACAAAATTTAAATGACGACGACACAAATCCTGTCAATATCAAGAACACCCAAAACCTTCCAGTCAAATACAATAATTTCAGTCAGTCATTTATAAATAAACGTGGCCTTATAATGCATATCGCTAAGAAACACTCTTTGTAAGCGAATGAAATTAAATTTAACAAATTAACCCCTCAAAGTTAAACATTTCCCTTCCAAACACAGTTATCACAATTGATAATTGGTCTATTTCATTTAATTAGATATTATTCAAATCTATATCTTGCTTTAACCATTAAGAGTTTGACGAAGTGATATCAGGCTTTCTTCTCTTTCTTCGAGATCCATTCAGAAATTCCCGGACCGAAACACCCTGTAACTCGCTTTTATACAATGGTGCTGCAAAAACCTCTAATCCAAGTATAGCCAATAAAGTAGCAAGAGAGAGAATGAAGGAGCTTTACCTATTCGAAGTAGCTTAATATCATTACTGAAATCGAAGAAGGAAAGTTGTAAAAAATGTAATGAACGCGGAAAAACCCCAAAATTGCCCTACACCACTATCCACCATTGAGAATCACTTTAAAATATTTTTTGTAGCCAACTATGGCCACTTAAGGGACTCTTACTAAATTTATTTAGTAATTCCTGAGTTAGTGTCCATAGACATTAAAAGTGATTACAAGGCCATATTATCAACTTCTCTTGACACCTCACCTTATTATGAGATGGCTCGCATAATTGAATACTTAGCGCAACTCAAGAATAATGGACGCCATTCTCAAGGATGCAAAACTCTAAAAGAAAGACGCCGTGATTGCAATTGTAGATGTAACCGGTGCATTTGACATCGGCCGTAATTATATCACAAATTCTCTACAAACCAACGAGGTTTCTACAAATCTTTCAAGAAGCACACAAGCACTACTCCGCAGTAACACAGTTAATTAATGCCGGTCTTATACTTACTAATTCTATAGATAATCATAGAGGCGTGACTTAAGGGCCAATTAATGCGACTCTATTCAATTTGGTCATTAATCATCTTTATACTGAATTCAGCGATTCTCATCGTACGTATACCATCTTAACGACAGCCTCGATGGAATAATACTCACTGGATTAGCTGACTACCAAGCTGCTACTTGTAACAATATAAAAGGAGCTGAAAGAGTCATAAACAGCATCCAGCGTAGATTCAGAAAATAGGACTACCTAATATCAACCACACCAAAAGCACCTCCATTGCTTTGATTATGAGAGTCATTAGATCTGTAAGTATATAATTAGAAGACGAAGAACTACAGTTTCAGCCTCAGAGAAGGAAACATTAAAATATTTAGGGTGTAAATTTACAGATGAACTTGTTATAGATAAGAATTTTGTTAAAACATTGCACGAGAATATTAGTAAGCTACCACTGCGAAATCTATTAAAGCCTAGTCAAAAGCTTAATATTCATAATACTTATATTTTTCCTGCTATAATGTATCTTTTACGGGTAGCACCCCTGGCAAACATTCTTCTTTCCCCAAAGGAATTGACATTAATGATTTAAGGAATGACTTAATGAATGAATTAATGAGTTAAGGAATGACGATAATGATTCGAAGATGCATTAAGTCAGGATTGTCAGCTAATACTACCTCAGCAATGATGTACGCTCCTCGTTGTTTCTAAGGATTTAGTTTACTTCATTGCACTTGAGAGGCTTTTCTAGAACACCTCAGCGTAGCACAAAAACTCGCCAAATCTCTGATCCATTGTTCCATCCAATTTTTTACTTTAACTCCGAAGCTGATGAGTGTCCCAAGGCCAATCTTGGTGAATACCTTACTGAGGAGTTCAATGTTAGAAAGCTAAGACAATTTCTCAGAGAAAAGTCCTTTGAAGAATGGTCTAGATGTAAATGGCAAGGCATCGGATTGTGTCACTTCAAGGATACTCACAAGAGAAAATGAATACTTCTACGAAAGGAAAATATTCTCAGTTTTTGGAAGGACCAACTCAATAATGTTGAATTTAAACTGTAGCCATAATATAAGAGATGTTGGGAACCCCTGCCGTAAATGCGGAAGAGAGCCTAAAACTCTAGCTTGGAAATTGTCCTAAAAGCATGCTCCTTGTAACGTGTGGTCATCACAACGTTAAACATAAACTTATTGAACTACTCGAGGAGAAAGATTTCACCTGCTTCGTGGAGGTTGCCTCTATCGTCGATAAAGGCTCTACGCTATTCGGCGAGATTGTGGCCTTTCAAAAGAACTTTTTAAAAGCTCTGATTATAAATGCTACTGTCAGGTACGAAAACAACGACCACACTCAAGGTGAGAATTTTCAAAAGGAGAAGGAGGGCATCTACCAAAAGTGCGTCATTCCTAATTACAATTAGTCTTTACTAAATCTGCTTTGTTATTGTTACTTTTCTTTCAAATTAATTATATTTAAATTATTATTTTTGTTTTGTTGACCACGAACCCCTCTACGTATAAAATTAAAGTTTTCTTCTCCGGAACCTCTTTCAGTTCTACCTTAAATAGAGCTAAATTTTATTTTTTAATTTTTGACTTTGAGCTCTTACGGCGTCCGTAATTGTTAACTGATTGAATTTCTAATTGGGGTGCATAAACGTCACACTAATGCTTTTTAAATCGATTATTTATTTTACCAATTTGTCCTAGAACTAGAGTTATTTAATATTTATTGGAGCAACTGCCGTATTGAGAAGAGACTGGTAATTAAATTAATGCTACAATTGTTCATGATTGTTTAATGACTTGCCAACCTAATTGGTTTTGACTACGTTTATTTTCTAATTTGTTTTATCTTTTTTTTTTTACATTGTAATTTATTACTATATTACTTAGTTTCGATTGGCTATTTGTTTTATATAATTTTTATTTTCTTAGGATCTGTAAAGTAGTTATATAGAGCCTTCCAGTCCCTTCCGTCCAACAGCTTAAGGATTTCCACTGAAGTTAATTCAGTTTTTCTCAGGTGCATCTGTCTAACCTGTGACAAAGCAGAGCATTTAGTGAAAAAATGTTGAAGATCTTCTCTCGTTTGTGAGTGGCACAACGGACATTCCGGCCCATCTTGTTTTGACCTGGGGTTAGAACTTAAACGTACCATATCTGCGCGTAGTTATATTATCTGTTTACACTTCAAAAATGATTGGGTCTTTAAGTAATGATCTCTCAGATCAAACATTAGATGCCTATATAAAGGGTGGTTTTCGCTGCCGCGTGCTTTCTCTAAGCACTGTTCTGTGTCCATAGCAGTTATAGCTTTCAGTAATCGTGGAGAGTACCGCGACCTTTGATCTTCAGTACTTAGACTAAGATTAGGTGATTTACCTAGAGCCACCATAGAAAGGTTAAATTTTCTTACAGACAATCTAAGTGCCCCTGGATCTTGAATATCTCTAACATGAATAAGAGCAGTACCCAATAAAATGTTTTACAAGACAAAGTATGATTGATCAATCCACTGTCAGATAAATGGTACTTGGATTCTCTAGAGTCAGTAGATGGACTTGACCGAGAGATCAAACCCATATTAAAAAGGATTTATTGGAAGAAATGGTGTCACATGTAGCATATGAATTCAAACTCTTCGAAACCTCTAAAGCATTAATTTACCTCTGACTGAACCAACAATATTGTTAAAACTCGGAAGAACTTTGGCCGTGAATTGTAGATCGCATTGTTTACGGATGTCAAGTGGTAAATTGATTAATCTAAGTGAGTTAGTAAATTCAGATAAATCATTTACGTGCAAAGCTTTGAGAGTTAATAAAACAAATCTCTAAAGGTATATAAAATGCATTAAAAAAATAAATAGAGTTTGCGATAAAGTTTTTTTTTTTTTTTTTTTTTTTTTTTTTAAAGAAGAGTTTATATATTCGTATGTCACAAAAGAAAAACAGCGTGGGGTACTATAAAAAAAATGTAACTGTTGATAGTGCCCCAGGCTTTTATTTTTAGTGACACGCGTATACGGTGATCGCTCGTCATCGGCATATGCCAGAAATGAAAGAACACTTGGTTCGTCCTTCAGTTCTCATCTCACCTCAAAGAGCCTCATCTGACACTTTCAGACTCTAATTACGTCATCCTTAAGATATCGCCATACCAGACACCAGATGTGGTGAGGAATAACTCTAATGTTGCGTACTTGGTTCTTACAGCCGGAGTCCAAGCCATTTCAGGTCGGAAGCCAAACTGCTCTTCTTCCAGCTGGTGCTCTACCTGCCTTTTTAGCCTCTCCGTTAAAATCATTAAATACATTTATCCGGGGACCCCGGTGCAAAGATACCCCTCAATGAATCTGGCATGCGCAGCTATCCCCTTTTCTTAAACGGCACAATAATGGCGACCTCCAAGTCCTTGGGTATTCTTGGCTGCCTTCATGCCAAATTTATCACATGCAGGAGTGAGTTTTTGCCAGCCTCTCCTATGTCGGAAATTCGGTTGCTACTACGTGTCCTGCTATATAAGTACCATATGACCATATGTCCTGCTGCCTTCCCAAGGACCATTTCTTTATGGGAGCCTCAAGTTCATCCACAGTGAAACCCCCTGGCTCTTCTTCTTGTTCATTATCCTCCACCGCTATTATTATCTGACTCGACTTTCGGCAGGTCAGAGACGTACCCTCACCCAATTCTCCTCCTTTAAAACCTCACTTTCTTCAATAAGACTAAGAATAACTTTATTTGGCATTTCTTGAACTTTGCCATCTTCTTTAAAATGTTGTAAAATAGATGTTGGTTGTCCGAATAGGAATCGACCAATTCTTCCCAGTCTTTGTTTTTAGCTTATCTAATCATGTTGTTGACTTTGACTCGTTGAGTCTTGTATTCTTGGCACGTCGTTGCTTTTCTAATTCTGAAGGTTTACTTTCCACCCATTTTTCTTTGTTGATCTATTGTGGAATGAAGAGAATGATGGGAGATAGTGGAACAGAAAAAAAATTTAAATGAAAATTACTCTATTAGAGACAGAAATACTTTACAAAAACCTAAATCAATATACGACTTTGATTCGACTTTTGAAAACTAGTTTAAAAATATAATTATCAGAACAAGATGATTGTTAAAACCTTTAATGATGATATTTTGTAAGTATGTAGTTGGTAGTGCCGTGCCAGACATAGCCGAGGAGTAAGAGTACTTCCCTGACTGGCCCTTTGTCCTCTAATTATGTTCTAGCAATCATCTAGGCATATAATCAGAATTGTAACCTGTACCACACCTATTTCAAATATACCTTACCTTTAAATGAACCAGCTGTCAATGAATCTTTATTTACCAACCAACCCAACAATGATTCATCTACAGGTTATAAGCATTCTCAGCTGGAAAACCCAAATGAAATTGAAGATATCAGTTAAAATAAAGCAATAACTTCAAAAGAAAGTTCACACTGGCAATCAGTCATTAATAAGAGACTGTCAGTAGAAAATAATTCTTGGACTGAAGTCTTAAACCTAAAAATTAACAAATCATTTCTTCAAAATGGATATTTACAAATGAAGAAAAAAACGATGAAATCATGTACAAGGCTAGATTAATTGTTCGAGGTTTGGAGTAGGCTAACCTTGCTTTTATCAACTAATTAAATATATTCTCCGGTTGCAAAACTACAATCCCTACGGATTTTATTAGAAATAGCTTGTAATTATGATTTAATTTTACCCTTAATAGATATTTGTTCTAAATGGAAATATTGAAGGAGAAATATCCAGAAAATCCTAATAATTATAAACTGTTTGTAATACCTATTTTTCTTTGGTGGAAATAAATAATAATAATTATTATTATATACCTCTATAAGTCTAACGAATATAAAAGAAAAATAATTCTGTTTTATAATAATTACAGGAGTCTATGTGTGGACTAAAAGTAGTTTTGGCAAAAAGTGTGGAATTTAACTTCTTTTTTTAAAAAAACACGAAAAAGCTAGATTGAAAGCAATAACACAATGATGTTTGCTTATATTCAAAATGGACAGATATAGGTTGCACATTCTTACATAAAATATTGTTAATAAACTTTTAATTGCTTCACTTAATTTAGATGAATGACAAAACCCAAAAATAGAAAAAAATCATGGTAAAGTTTAAAGTTAAAAGATATGACAAGTGTTAATATATATTTAGGAATAAATATTAAACAAGATTTAAGTGAAGGAGAAATTAAAATAACAACTTAAAAAATTGTTGAATACATAACAGATTGAAGATTGTAGACCAGTAACTACTGAAATATGTATACCAGTAACTACTCTAATATCCCTCTTCAGAAGTATGATGTATTCAAAGTAGACAAGTCTTAAAAACTACGACCGTTTCTCCTACTTTGTCATTATAGTAGATCCAAGATACGATGTACAACTCTTTAATAAGGATTCTTTGAATACGGGAAAGTAAGTAACGCCTCCCTTTTCCCCTATTTTGTACCTCGTGGAAGTCGAGTTTGGCACCGCAAAGCCTAAATTCAGCTTCTCACTTACCTAAAAACGCGTTTCATGAAAACTTCGACCGTTTCTCCCACTTTGTTATTAGTAGATCCAAGATACGATTTATATCGCTTTACTTATGTAAAACCACACAATTATTTTTATATTTTAACGTTATACCTTTGCTCATTGGGATTTTCTTTACACTTGTTAACGCTTTGGTGTTCACGTACTAGGACTATCTTAGTAACTAGTGTTATGTTTTAACCGTTTTTAGGAATTGACGTGGTGAACTATCAGTTCCCAAATATATAGTATGTACAGGACACACAGTTCATAACTCTTTAGCTTGAGGGTTAAATCAGACGTTAGAGGTAATATTATCTGAACTAAGCTGTATATTATGAATGTCATGCTTACAATAAATAATTAGTGTTAGGCTAGAAAATGGTTGATTAAACCGAAACGTCGCCAGAGTAGATATGAAGTAGCTTTAGGAGCCACATACTAGATAAGAAAATTACTACATGGTACACCTAGCAATATATCAAATAGTATAGTGGTAACAAGTACACAGTAACAGTAGTAGCAGTAACAAAGGGTTTAAAAAAATACGCTATCATAAATATATTTCATTCTTTGAATATGAAGATAATAGTCCATAAAATTTATTTATCTATATTACTGTAAGGTTAAACGGGCAGTATTGAATTGAGCCAATCTAATCTTCCTAATCCGGGTTATTGAAGGGTCTTAAAGGTGAGTGATTAAGAAAACATTGAATTGAGCCAATATTCAAATATTAGAAAAAGTCCATAGGTGCAATCTATTAAATTGAGCCAAATTCCATATTTTCTTATCAACTATAACAGTCTTACATCTTATATCTAGAGCAGTAAATTAGTTCTAATTTAGTTGATGAGGTGTCTCTGTTGTAACATTATCAAATGTTGAAAGTATAATGGATTTGAAAGTGAGTGAAATTATTAAATGTGAACGAGGCAAATCCTTCATAATTTTAGACAATTATACATTTCGTTTTCAACGTGATATGAAAACATTTTTACATTTTTGGAAATTCTCCTTTCTTTTAGAAAGAGGTTTATATTAAGTTAAATTTTCGCAATTCAACCTGTGATCAATCAAATTTGAATGTTAATGACAAGAAGAAAAACCATATTTTGTCACTTTTATTAGATCAATATCAAAATGGTAAACTGACTGATTTTAGTTACGTCAAAAAACTTAGTCTATACTATGCTTCTAAAAAACTGTAACTGAGTTTTTTTTTCCATATTGACTTTTTTTTACAATTTTTTATACACTTTTACTAATATAGTAATAATTATTAATATTCTGTATATAGTTTTTATTTTTTCCTTTATTTTAACATTGGCTCAATTCAATGTTTCTTGGGGTAAGGACAACTTATACCAGACAAGCGTTGGCTCAATTCAATATTTCTTTGGGTAAAGACAATTTATACCTGACAAGTGTTGGCTCAATTCAATATTTCTTTGGGTCAACACAATTTATACCTGATAGGCATTGGCTCAATTCAATGTTTCTTGGGGGTAAAGACAATTTATACCTGACAAGCGTTGGCTCAATTCAATATTTCTTTGGGTAAACACAATTTATACCTGACAGGCATTGGCTCAATTCAGTATTGCCCGGAAAAACTATTTTAGTGTGATGTGTTTTTGTTTGATATAATGACCGTTAGAATAACAACAAGAAGCGAGAGCCACTGTTACGTTTTACCACATACACTCGATTCACTCTTACTCTTATACAAATAACTTTAAAATAACCCATTTTTTAATAATATCCATTGTTACATGGTTTTGGGTTATGTTTAAAGTTTGAAACAATAATAATATAATTATAGTGTTTATTTGTAGACGTGGCAGGAGAAGGAAGCAGGCAAAATAGTTATATACACGACGACCATGGGAATCGTCAGAGAAACTGCTACTAGGTGTCAGAAAGTGAGGCACATTTTGAGAACTCACATGGCCAAATACCTGGAGAAGGACTGCTTCATGTCGAAGGAGACTCAGGCAGAAATCAAAGAGCGGATTGGAGCTCAAACCATCACTCTACCTCTAGTTTTCGTCAGTGGACAATATCTCGGCGTATGTCCTCATTTATTTCTATTCAATGTATATTTATATTCATTTTTATTAATTACCATTTATGTGACTAGGCAGCAAAATGGAATCTTACTGACGAGTGATTAAGTTAGCCACCGAGCCGGAGGCGAGGACAAGCTATGAAAATTAACTTCCGAGGTTTAGCCGAGGCAGGCAATGAATACATGTGGCAGAAATATATTTATTTTGCTGCCTTGTTGCATAAAATATTTTTTCCGTGGTAGGCTGGGAAATAGTAACTTTAGAGCCTAAAAAACATAAGTAAAATCCATTTTTTCATTACTTGGACTTAAAAAATCTTTTTACTCCTAGCCATAAAGAAAAATTTGTTTACGTTTCTAACAGAATTTTTTTTTTCTTTACAGCTGGTAGTTATCAAAACTTCCGTTTTTAGCCCTGCAATCTTTGTAGAAATGCTTCTTAGTACGATTAAAATCTGTCAGATGCCAATGCGTTTTATTTATCTTTTCTTATAGTGTAACCTCTTTTTAAGGTTTCTTTTTTTTAAATCTTAAGTATGTACTAATATTTGTTATTATTATATTGATTATGGATTAATATTTAATGTTTTTTCATTGACTGCTACCACGGAAAAAATAGCATATGCTACACTACTGTGAAGTGTTTTCTCTCTAACTTGGCCGCGGTAAAGAACAGACAGTAAATTTAATTGCCGCGGTAAAGAATAAACTCACTTCACAGCCTAGTAACACAATATACTATTATACAGGGTGGTCCAAAAGTCTCCCCCCCCCCTCTTAACTTTTGAACGGTTTGAGATAAATTAATGAAACTTGGAGGATCTCTACCATGCAAAGGGAAGTTTGTTTTCATGCTATCACCCACTAGGGGCAACCACCCACTTTGCCCCCAGGTGCTGAAATCTACGATTTTTATACCTTTGCCCCCCTATAGGGGGTAATATATTTGAGGTAGAAAAAAAGTTGGAAGTCAAATATTTTTATTTTTTGCCGTAGAATCTAAATCTGCTATCAAAAATATACATTCTAGGACAAAATTTTGAAGTTAGGTGGTCTGGGGGCAAAATGGGAGGTTGCCCCTACAGCGCGGTTGCATGGAAACAAACTTCCCTTTACATGGTACGGATCCTCTAAGTTCCATTAATTTATCTCTAACCGTTTAGATTTTACAACGTATTATCGGTAGGGTAATTTTGCTATCTTTGCCCACCTATAGGGGGCAAAATATTGGGAATAGAAAAAAAAGTTTCAAGTAAAAGTTTATTATTTTTCACTGTAGAATCCAAATATGATATCAAAAATATACACTCCAATTTGAAATTTTGAAGTTGGGTGGCCTGGGGGCAAAGTGGGTGGTTGCTCCTAGTGGGTGATTGCATGAAAACAAACTTCCCTTTGCATGGTAGAGATCCCCGAAGTTTCATTAATTTATCTCAAACCATTCAAAAGTTAAGAGGGGGGGGGGGGAGACTTTTGGACCACCCTGTATACTCACGCTATTTAGATAACAAAAATGGAAGCTTGTCTAAACATATTAACATTAATAATATAAAATTGCTTTGTAATAAAACTAAATTAAAATAACAGATGTTAGACACGCACTGGTAAACTCTGTACTTTCCTGTCTAGGCAGGGAATTAGTTCCCTGACTGTTTCAATTACAAAAACAGATGTTATGACACGCACTGGTAAACTCTGTACTTTCCTGTCTAGGCAGGGAATTAGTTCCCTGACTGTTTCAATTACTTTTTTTAATATTTTTTGGCAAATCAGCGAAATAGTACTTTCCATCCTAAAAACAGTTACGTAATGCTTAATTATGCAGCCGTGAGTAGATAAATAGAATTATCTAATAATATGTCATTATCAGTAAAGATTTATTTACCATTTTATGTTGAAATCTGTTTTAAATTAATGAAAGTTATGAGTTATTTACTCACATCATTTACATAATCAAGTAGTGTCCCGACGGACTCACCTCGAAATGATTTATTATTGCTAAGCTAAGGCAACCACATTTATTCCAATAAAAATTAGTGTTTTTCATTTGTTGGTCTTCAAATAGATATAATAACTAGGCGTAATAACAACAGAAGGCGTAACCACAACCAATAACTTCTTTTCCCCGAGGCAGCTCAACGGTGGGAACCGTTATTCTATACCTGCGAGTGACATTTCAAATTTGTTGGACATAGTTTGATATTTTTCATGCTCATTGTATGGTAATTGTTACGGTGACAATCGCAACTGCGAAATATTGACATCTGATCCTCAATTCTTTCCGAGCCAGAGGAAGCGAGATATATATGCAAAAATACGTAAAAGGTCGTGCAAAAACAGACACTATACGCAAGTTTAGTTGGGGGATTAGTTAAATTGGGAAATTTTGTTATCTTTAATTTTGATAACCGCTTTGATTAGTTAGACACTAATATCCTATGGCTTAGACAGCCATAGGAAGCAAAATATTCCCAAAAAACCGAATTTGTTGACCTTTGATGATGATTTGTGAATATCATGTCCAAACTCAAGGGGGGGGGGGGGGCTCCTTAGCTACGCCCATGACTGGAAGCATCTTCAGGAGGTGCATCTTGATGTTAAATTGGAGCAACAAGACTTACTGACGAATAACTAACAAGGCATTTAAACTGGTTTTCCAGAACCCAGATTGTAACTGGATTTCTCAGGAATTCCTTTATTCGGGGTAATCCTTTGTCGGGATGCTATCGGAGTAAATCATTCAATGTTAAAGTTCTTCTGGGGCGAATGGTGACGTGACGCTACGTTGAGGAACCGATCTGTTTGCGTGGGCTTTCTGTGGAACGATCTCAACCCGCCTTGAGGCAAGAACTCGCAAGTACAGTGAAAAACAACTATCACAGATTAGCGATAGCTCAGCATTTTGAAGACACTGGCTATCTTATAATACTTGAACACTGAGGATTGATTCACTCCGATTGCATCAGCCCGAGAAAGAATTGATTCAGGACACTGAAGGAATCATTGGGACATCCAGGTATAATCTACATTCCAGAAAACCAGTATAATACGCCTTTCTTCTCTCCCAGATGTCAGAAAAACTTGTTGTTGCTTCGAGTTAACATCACGATGAACCTCACTGCTGAAGATGCTTTTATTGTAGGAAATGAAAGATCTTCAAACTCTTTGTGATGTGGATTTCACCAGAAAATCAAATTGTTCATTACGAGACAACCCACGTTGGCCTACGCACTAGATAATACTTGTTAGACGCATTAAAAAGTTAATAAAAAAGACAAGAGTATAGTGCAGTCGTTCTAGTGTTCATGTTCTTTTTGTCCAAAAAAATTACCCTCTAATTCCTAGAAGTATTAAAATACGTAGTACCTAGGCTGGAATATCTAATTGTGCTTAGAATGTTGTAATATTTGTTTTAGGATGCGGATGCTGTTGAGAAATTGAACGAATCAGGAGAGTTAAGAAGAATTCTCAAACCTTTCAAGGTATGTAGTTATAATTATGACTTGAGAGGTTAATAAAAAGTAACACAACAATATTGTCACCACAATTTTATTTAAGGGCTGAAGTACTCCTTGCGCCCTTTGTGCTAAATGCATAAATAATTATAGAAATGTTCCTTGCTTCCTTTAATACAATACAAGCATATCAATCATATTGCATTTAATTTTATATTATAAATAAATAATTAGTATGCTTATTAAAATATTCATAATTTCGCTTTAATTACTCCAATTATCCTAAATGAAATCACCGAAAAATCACTTATAAATATCACATTTTGGTACTTCTTTAGATTGATACTCTCCTATGTTTTTTTTATAATATAAATGACTTCGACTAAATAACTATTAAGAGAAAGGGAAGTTTAGTCCATTGTACTTTAGGACAAAGGAATATCACACTTCTTTTTTTTATAAGGGGAGTAACAGTCTGAAGAAGAATATTCCGTACACCTTCTTTAGATTGATACTCCTCTCTGTTTATTTTTTATAAGGGGAGTAACAATCTAAAGAAGGGGTTACGGAATGTTCTTCTTTAGGCTGTTACTCCCCTTATAAAAAGCGAAGTGTGATATTCCTTTGTTTCAAAGTACACTGGACTAAATATCCCTTTGTCTTAATAGTAATTTACTTAATGTCATTTGTATTCTAAAAACACATAGGGGAGTAAAAATCTAAAAAAGTACCAAAATATGTAGCAAATAATCACAAACAGACTTTAGCAAATCTACTCAATGCATGAAACAAAACAAATACATTTTTTACCACTTATACCTGAGCTTTAAACATACATTATGCTCTATATAAATTTATAGTACCAAATGTATACCTTTTTTTATAATCGCGTTCCTGGCGTCAAATTAGGCATGTAGACCTACTTTAATTTAAAGCGGATCAAAAATAGTAATATTGCTATTTTTGGTCGTGTGCAAATTTTCTTTAATATCAGATTAAAGGTAAAGCTTTCCAAGACTCGACTACAGCGATAGACGCTCAACGATAGTCGCTCAGCGACTATAGCTCTTCTGAGTTTGCATGTATAAGAGTCGCTCAGCTAGGAAAACGGTAACATGCAAACTCAGAAGAGGAGTTCTCTGCGATAATCGCTGGGCGACTATCGTTTGAGCGTCTATCGCTAGAGTCGTGTCTAGGAAAATAAATCTTAAAACTTTAGATTTGTATAAAGGACATAACCATCCATGAACACTATTTATAACTTTAACATATACATATTATAACTTTATAACTTTGACATATATTAGGTGCCACATGAATCCAAAGTACTAAAATTCTACAATCGTGTCCCTAGGGTGATATTAGGCATGTAGACCAATTTTCATTCAAATCGGATCAAAAATATTAGTATCGCTATTTTTTTAATTAAAACGCATTTTTGACATTTTATCCCCCTCAATTTTTTTATCCCAACAATTACTGTACTCTTGAAGAACTTTTCAACGATATGCATCATAAAGGGTTGAGAGAAAAACAATATATTTATAAATAAAACATTTGTGGGGCTACCCATTTATAAATGTGTTGCTAGTACACAGCTTAGTAATCAATCTCTTAAGGCCCCCCCCCCCCCCATACACGGTCAAAATGTTTGCGCAAACATGATGTTTGACGTGTATGGCCTAAATTTGCCCGACATCTGGTTTGCGCAAACATGATGTTTGCGCAAAATGTTTGATCGTGGGGGCCTTTACAGGCAATTACTCATCAACAAGTAAAAATAAATTTACAAAACTTAATGTACAGTCATTTAAATACAAATTATCAACTTATTTACATAAATTAAAACTAAAATAAAATAATAGATCACAATTATCCGTATATTATGATTATTTAAGATACCTAAAGAGTCTGAAATTATAGATTCAGATATCCGGGTCAATTCTTTTCTGTCAATACCAACATCTACAAAAAAATCGATTGTAAACTTAGGGTATGGTGCCTCTTGACCCGAACCTAAGTCCTTTCACTTAATATTCTCTAAGACCATGCTCTTCCAGAAACTTTTCTTGATAATAACTGGGACATTTTTCATAAATTCTCTTTTTCTCTTGATGTACCTTCTCACCTTACTGTAGGTCATTACTTTCGTATCTCACTGTTGGGTCAATTACTAATGCTTGTTTAGTATTCTCCTTAAAAGCAATAGTGTCAGCGTACCTGGTGGAACCATCCCAATCAATACTATATACTTCCTCGTAGCAAGTACACCCTTTCATTTTCATCAAGTCAATGATCTTGTGTTTGACATTATGGTGACGGCGAGTAACAAGGAGCATGTTATTAAGACAATTACCAAGCACATGGGCTGGTGTTTCCATCTCTCTACTGCATCTGTGGCAGAGGGGTCCTAACTCTCCTGTTACTTTACTTTTCCCTGCTAATCTGCTCGTGGCAAATAAATAGTCTATGGTTGTTTAACAATTTTGAATAACTCTAGTATAATCATCTAACAGGCTTAAAAGTCTATTTCTCAGTCATGATGTCTAAGTTGTCTATAGTTCGTCATTTTTTAATAATTCATTGTTTTGGTTAATATCTATAATAATATCGATGTTATTTTATATCGCTACTTGGTGATCTACAAAATGTATGTTGCTATTTTTTATTTTTACTTCAATACAGTTACACTGGGTTAATTCGATTTCTTTTAGTTTAATTAAAATTATAGAAGGTGTTGGTTATATTATAACCATTAATATTAAATAAATTTACATCTATGTTATTAATTCTAGCTTCGGTTAATATTATAACAATCTGAATTGTAGTTGCTCCAATTTTAAGGTAAACTCATTAAAGTTTTTATTTAAGCTTCTAATATTCATGTGTATAAATTTAATAGTTTTGAGTTCATTCATAATATCGTCAAATGACTCTAGAACTGGTAACATGTTTTTTATTCTAATACCTTCTAAAATATTAATGTTTTGCATTTAGTTGTTTGTAATTTTTAATTGCTTCCTCACTGACTTATGACTTAGTAAGCAATTGCACTAAGTAAGACTTAGCAGCAATTGTACCTCTTTATTAGAAAAATATTTTCACTGAATTTCAGTTTGATATCTGACGCCATTTTAAAAATATCGACTTTTGAACTTTGAAACTTTAACGCTAAATAATTTCTGTACTATTTCGCCGATTGAGTCCTCCCCATTTTATCCTAATATCTGCCGCCATTTAGAAAATATTGACTTTTGAACTTTGAAACTTAAACGCTAAATAATTTCTGTACTATTTCGCCATTGAGTTCTCCCAATTTTATCCTAATATCTGCCGCCATTTAGAAAATATTGACTTATGAACTTTGAAACTTAAACGCTAAATAATTTCTGTACTATTTCGCCGATTGAGTCCTCCCCATTTTATCCTAATATCTGCCGCCATTTAGAAATTTTTTTACATAGGTCAGTTTTGAATACTTTACTATAACGCTCCTTATTATACCAGACTTAACTTTTAACGGACAAACAAAATTATAATTCACATAAAAAAACCTGAATTAGGTAGAACTAGAATTCGGGATGTTCATATGAAAAGGTCTGTAATCATTTTTCTTTTTTAATAAGTTTTCTCTTAATATGAATGTATTTAGACTGTAATATGAGCATCCTAAACTTATTATATATATATATATATATATATATATATATATATATATATATATATATAAAATTCCATATCTTATTATGTGAAAGACGAAGGATGAAAGTTCTTGAGGCGTAGATTAAGATTTTTTTTGTACGCATAATTAAGATTATTGTGAAATTAAATTCAATCTTGATAAAAAAAAATAGTTATATATCGTTTGTTAGTTTGTTTTCTTTTTTGGGATAAATTATTTCTTGGCGTATATTTTTATTTTCCTCCTCCATCGAATATTATTTTAATATTAATATTTTCAACATCTGTTTTGGTTGCTAAAAGTTCCATTCTTTTGTAAATGTATAGGCTATAACATTGAAATGATCAGAATTTGACATGTTGCCTACCAAATCAAACATATTAGTTGAATTATTTGAAACTTTGGGATTTTTCCCACTTTCCGTGTCTGAATTTCTACCCCTCTTTTTTGTCAACGTCATAAATGTATCACATCACTAAACAACGAATTCCATGTTCTAAAGGTATTCTAATTCCCACCCGAGAGACCATCCCGAGTTTTCCACCCGAGACACTGTAAACTTTCTGAGTTCTTTAAGACACCCTAGCTCGCAATCTACTAGGATGTAAAAAATGTATGTAAATCCGTCTGGCCACTATTTCGGAGTTCGAAGGGGGTCTTTTCTGTTAATCCCCCCCCCCCCCCACTCCTACCGGGTGCTTTTTCGCATATAAGGGGTTGTACCCTTCACATTTTATGGGGCATTCGTATTTTCCACAACTATCTAGTGTACAAAAAGCTAAAAAAACCACGCTTTAGGTTGATCACCTTATTATTTATTGATATATATATATATAAACACTTTTTTGAACTTGTCCAAAACTATAATATGCAGATATTGTTGTTGTCTCATTCGATTTTTAAGGAAAAAATAATCAGTCAACTTGGCTTTAGTATAATAGATGCTAGTTTAGCTAAAGTGAATTGTACGGCGCCATTGAATTTTGTACTTCGATGTGGACCTCCACCTGGTCTATATGCAGCAGGGTTGTTTTTCTTTAGAAAATGAGCGGAGCACCGCGAGGCAATGTGGAGCGGCGATTAAAAATTCTACGGCAAAACAATTGAGTTTTTTTTAACCTTTTAACCTTTCACATTCTACACAGTTGTCTGCTACGGCAAACGGACATAAAAGTTGAAGGGTGCAACCCTTTATTCGCCCGGTAGGAATGGGAAGAGAATAACAGAAAATACACTAGTATTTATATATATATATATGAATAAATAATGAGGGGATCAACCTAACTCGTGGTTTTAGCTTATTGTGAACTAGACAGTTGAGGAAAATAGGAATACCCCATGAAAGTTGAAAGGAGCAACCCTGTATATGCGAAAAAGCGTCCGGTAGGAGAGAGGGGGGGATTAACAGAAAAGACCCTTCGAAGGTAACTTACTTAAAGGTAGTTGGTGGTTCCAAAATCCAAAAGTGGTCATGATTGCTTCTTTCTGTCTTCGGTGTCATAGGAATTTGGTCGTTTGCACGTACTTAGTCTAGTTTCATAATAATGCACTTTTCTCGTAAGTTGGCGTTAAAATGAATTACTTGTTTATAGGATGTCCGTCGGACAAGTTTACCTTCGATTGTTACCCTGTGAACACCATCCTTCCAAGGTTGAATTAGGGCTAGATCGAACATGAACTGAAAACACTTATTTACTCAAAAATCTTATTATTGGCTAATCAAATTTGCGGTAATGGTCTTGCCGGGTAATGGTCAAACACAGGTGTATGCCAAGGTTAATTACTATGCAGTGCTTTTGTTGACTGAGTTGAGTTATAAGGCATTGTCAACATTTACTCATGATATAAGTTAGTTGGTAGGTGGGTTTTATGTTGATGCTATTTAATGGTTTTTGTTCTAGTGTGCTGAAGCAAGTGATGTCTGTCGAACTTGCGGCGGATACAGAGTGCTTCCATGTGGCATGTGCAACGGCAGCAAGAAGTCCGTCCACAGAAATCATTTCACCACCGAACTAATCGCTCTCAAGTGTATGAATTGTGACGAGGTCGGTTTAGTAAAATGCTTCCACTGCTGACATCGTCACACTAATATAGGTCGCATAAAATTGTATTTAAAAACAAATTTTTACTACTAGTAAATAATTGCTAGTTATATTTCTCGGCTGATCAAATCGATTGTTTTACAAAGCCTTATTATTTGCTTGTTATAATAATAATAATAATAATAATAATGATAAACACTTTTCGCTTAGAAAATAAAAATAACCTAAACCTCCTATAAAATAACTTATTGTGAGTTTTAATGTTTATAATTGTCATGTGAGTAAAATTATAAATATATTATTCAGGTTTTTGTAAAACAACGAACATAGGAAAACAAAAAAGCGTAACAAATAATTTGTAGAGAACTTTTTTGACGGAATAAACTTGTCTGTTTTTAATTATTGCCTGTTGTGTTTTCTCTTTGATTGAATAAATGTAGAATTTTGCTGTGTATAGCTTTAGTCGCTATGAGCAGGTTACGCAAAAACTACTCAAGTCTTATTGCGTGTGATTTATTTTATAACATTAAAATATTCTACTTTGTTTGTGGGACAGTAATATAATAAAGTTGACTGAATGATTAAAAGTAGGTACTTCTTTAGATTGTTACTCCCCTATGTTTTTATAGAATATAAATGACTTTGGTAAATAACTATTAAGGCGAAGGGATGTTTAGTCCAACGTACATTTGGGACAAAGACTTCTGTTTTTATAAGGGAGTAACAGTCTAAAGAAGAACATTCCGTACCCCTTCTTTAGATTGTTACTCCCCTCTGTTTTCTTTATAAGGGGAGTAACAATCTAAAGAAGTGCCTAAAAGTACAGTTCTACTCAGAAATATTGTTATTTATTTATTTATTTAGAGTGAATCGCTTTAACTGACATTTTTCGTAACAGCAGTACAAATTGAAAAATGAAATAGTCAATTTGTTTACTAAGTTACTTATGTTTTGTTTTGTCTATAATTATACTTATTTTTACTTTTAATGATTTATTAATCCAGGTTCTAATAAATAAACTTAAAAACACACGATAATATTTGTGTATACTGGTTTGTTATAATTATCAAATCAATAGTCACTCGACTAAGTAGGATCAAGCCCACCTGACAGCAACTGTAACGATCGTCTTGTCTGTATTCGGTGCCAGTATTGGGAGCGAAACGTTGGCACCACAACACCTCCCCTACCATGTTCATGTTTCTAGTCGCTGAAGCACCGGACATATCTGCACAGATGGTTACACAAAAAAGAGGATGCATTGCAATACATTTCCCCTTTTCCTCAAAATAGATCTCAACTGGTTGCATGTTTCCTCTTCTCTGATCCTCCCTCGTCTACATTATATGATAGTGTTCCGTTAGATTTTATAATCACTCCTTCATATGAACCTTTTTTATCTGATATCCCAACCAATACCAAGTCTCCTTTCTCCAAAGTCCTATCCCTACTGACTGCCTTATCATGATACCCTTTTTGTCTACAAAGTTGGTCCCCAATGTCGTCTTGTATACTTGGTATCATTAAGTCCAATCGTGTTCGAATTCTACCCCCTAGCTACATCTCAGCTGGAGCCCGTCCGGTTGTTGAGTGTGGTGTATCTCTGTAGTTAATCAAGAATGATTGTAACCTCCTCACATAATCTTTTCGTCCTTCCAGCTGACATCCTTCTTTTAAATATTTGTACCATCTCTAAGCTAAACCGTTTGATTTTGGATAGTATATTGTGGTCCGAATATCCTTAATATTATTTTTATCACAAAAGTCTATGAATTGTCCGGAAGTGAATGTGGTTCCATTATCTGTCACTAATGATCTCGGGACGCCAAATCTTGCGTGAACAAGCTCCTTAATTCTCTGCAAGTTTCTTCACTTTTCATGGTCTTCATTGGTAAGATCTCTGTCCATTTTGTAAACGCATCCACAAGTACTAGCCAATATCTATTTTGGAAAGGTCCTGCAAAGTAAGCATGCATGTATCCTCTGAGTTCTCTAGGTGGAGTCCACGAAAAAAGTGGGACTTCTGGGTATTTGTTTCTACTTTTTTGGTAAGGGTAGCATTTATTTACGAATGTCTCCAGATGCTGATCTATAGCAGGCCACCATACTATATCTCACTTGTAACCATACTCAATCTCGCTTGTAACTTCACACATTGACTGTTTTTCACACATTGAGCTTTTTGGGAGTTCGCTGTTAAATCCACCTTAAATACGCTGCAACGGTAGGTATATGGTCTGCTTTTACCTTAAAGATTCTGCCAAAGATGTATTGATGAAACTCACAGGTCCCAAAAATAATGGCTAACGGTTCCTTGTCGATTCTGGCATATCTCTTTTCCGCATCCTTAAGTTACCAAGATGCATACGCTATTGGCCTTATGGTACTATCAGGGAGTTTTCATTAAGGAGAATAGCCCATCCCCTACATCACTCTCTTCAGTTGCTAAGACTAAGACCAAAGAAAGTTCCGATGTAAAATGCACCAATGTGTCCGACGATGTTAAAATTTCTTTGTTTTTGTATTGTGGTTACTTCTCTGACCATTGCCACCTTACTTCTTTCTCTTTCCGTGTTGATCGATGTAATTGCGCACAGTACGTCTGAAGGTGTCTAGTAAATCTTGAATAGTAGTTTAATTCTCCCAGAAAAGAACGTAACTGAGCTACGTTAGTTGGCATGTTCTTAAATGTTTTGTTCTCTGGAACAGTTCGGATAACATCCTCTTCGTCTCGTCTTCATTCTTTAATATTAAACTGATATCATCAGCAAAATCTATTTTATTTAGCCACTCCCCGTTCATATTTATTCCGAGTCCGTTCCACATTACATTCTTGCAAGCACTTTCTAGTGTAGCAATGAACAATTTTGCTAAAGGCACGCCACCCTGTCTTACTCCTCGCTTTGTTTATAATATTCGACACTCTTAACCTATTTTTTTCCAGGTTTGTATTTTCGAAAATATACTGGAATATTTCGATGTACTCTTTCTCGTTTTGGCAACTTTCTAGAGACCTTATTACCTCTCTTCTTGAGAGGCAATCAAATACCTTCTCAAAATGAATGAATATTGATTTTGAATGAGTGGCATTTCGTATTCTTTGGCATTTCTAATAAGCTGTTTTGTTGTGAGAATGTCGAGAATTTTCTTCTGACGCCTGTCTGGTTACAACTTATTGTTTCTTCAATTCTACTCGTAGCTGATAACCTTCTTGTTATTACTCTCATAAATACTTTGTATATACAAGACAATAAACTAATTGTTCTATAGTTTTCTACTTTCATCTTTTTTAAATAGTAGTAATAATTTGGCTTCTAGCCATTTTTCTGGGACCTTTCTCTCATCTAGACATTACTATATAATCCTCTTAATGTTTTAATCAGCGTTTTCCCGCCATAAATTATCTCTTCATTAGTGATTTTGTCTGGTCCGGATGCTTTTCCTTCTTTAATTTTATTTATTATATATCAGATTTCTGACAATGGAATTTGATTACTTGTTTCACTAGTGGATAATACCTTTACTTCTTCCATTTATTTGTAGGATACTTTGCTGATCGTTTCTTCTTCTCCCTTGTATAGTTTTCTGTAGTAATCTTAAATTATTTCAATAATATCTTTGCATTCATTCTTAATCTTGCCTTGAGAATCTTTTTCAGCTTTGCTCCAATTCCTCATTTCTTCGCGCAATAATTTTGAAATCCTCCTTGCTTTTTCTTTTACATCTTCTTCTTTTTCTTTTAGATAATTTTTGGTATCTTTGTTATTATTCTGGTTTGTTCATTTCTTTGATATATTTTTTTATATCACTTACTATCTTTGTTTGTGCCTTTTCAAAGAATCTTCCCTGCTCCTCATCATTTAGTGTTATATGCTTTACATATTCGTTATTATTTATTTTTTTCTTTAATTTTCCTTCTATTTGTATACTTGCTTATGAAGGCTTATGATCGCTTCCAATGCATATTGATTAATTTGTTTTTACATCTAGAAATACATGCTTCATGTTTGACATAATAAAATCTATTTCGTTTTTTGTAGCTCCATTGGGACTCACCTAAGTCCACTTTTTAGAATAATTTTTGTTGTAAAAAAATTTTGGGGGCCCCTCGCCAAATAAATTGATGATGATGAGAGAAAAAAACGACCTCTTGCGTTTAGAACTGGGGGCCCCTCTCGTCGTTGATTTGGGGCCCCCTGCCGGTTGGGGCCCTCCCGCAATGCGGTGCGGGCCCATAGTTACGTCACTGGCCCCCTGTTAATTTGATTTAATTCCATATCATCTTTGATACACGATGCCTGTATAAATCTCCTTGCACTTTATTTTATTTTTGTTAATTAAAAACCCCTTTCCACTTAGGTCCTTCTCCATTTTGATAAAAATCTATATTATATCTGTCCAAGTAGGTATATTAATTTTTGGTAGAGTTTGGACCTATATCTTTAACCACACACAACCTAACTTTTCATTACTACTTATGTTTTGTTATAAAAAGACTATTTAGGGTTTTTTTGGTACTTCTTTAGATTGTTACACCCCTATGTTGTTTTAGAAAAAAATGACTTTGACTAAATAACTATTAAGAAAAAAGGATGTTTAGTGCAATGTAATTTAGGACAAAGGAATATCCCACTTCTGTTTTGATAAGGGGAGTAACAGTCTAAAGAAGAACATTCCGTACCCCTTCTTTAGATTGTTACTCCCCTCTGTTTTTTTTTAAAAGGGGAGTAACAATCTAAAGAAGTGCCTTCTTTTTTTGTAAATGTTAGTTATTATCATCAATATTAAAAAAAGGCATCGCTGGCAGCAAACAGGAATAGAACCCGAGAAAGACCAAAATAAGCTGAGATTGGTTCGTCAATACGGTCGTCGTGGTTAGGTGAAAACATATAAGGTAAGTGAAATTTATCATTGACTTAATAATTTATTTCTTTGTAGTAAACCCCTCTTAAATTATTTTAATGTATAAAAAACTATATTTTGAATATATTTTATGTTTCGTTTCTTTAGGGTTAAATAAATATTTGATTTTCTTTTCCTTTCTCCTTCAAACTGCTATATTTTGCCTATACTTAGGGCTCCCGAAGGCTATAACTTTTAACAATTCAATATGTTCAGCTATAAATTAAAGATAGGGGTCAAAACAATAAATTTATAATACAGCTTTTAATAAATTATGTAGATTAATAAATATCTGGTCTTTTTATAAATATTTTTTTATATCTGTTGTTAATACCACAAAAAAATCTAATCCTAAAAGGTTTGAACATGTTCCATGTTCCAATGTAGAAATGAAATATAGCCGTTTTTTTACATGAGGTTGTTTTATTTTATGTCATATTTTAAAAAAATTATACCCCTATTGACACAAAATAAGGGGACAACCAATGCATAATATAGTTGTTTGTTTTTTTTGCAAAAATCTCATTGACTTTTTTGCGGTTAGAAAAAAATACATCAACCAACAACAACTTCTAGATATTTGCAAATATACAACAAAGTTATTATACAACAAACTTTCCATATTTGGTTGTTGCTCACTTTATTTTAGGTTTCTGTACGAAGTACGAAAAGAAACGTTCAAAAACAGCATTTTAAGCAGTTTTAGACATAAACCCACACTGCAATTAGGTGTGTTTCGTGTGGAAACTTATATCATTTTAAGTAGTATTTTTTAAAAACAATTTCTTGATTAGCATGTCACGTGTTGTTATAATACTCTCAATAAATAACAAATAAGGTACTTAGGTTTATACGATACGAATAATTAAATCAACAAAACATTGCCTGTCTCACTCGCCCCGGGCGAGTTTCGGCACAGCGTCTCTGCACAGTACTGATTTAATACGATCCCTGCCATTAAAAAAACCTTTCTTGTTTCAGCTTATCATAATTTAGTAGTATAATATCAACCAAAGAGATATTTTTCATACATATTTGGAAAAAATAATACATGATGTCAATCAAATTTGTAGTCACTCACTGACAAACAAAATTTTAACTAAGGATTTTAAAAAAATCTTAAATTAAATCTTGCCGATAATTTTATTTTTTATTTATCAGAGAGAGAGGTCCCGGAATGCCGTTCCTTATATCCGCCTTAAATCGAGCCCTGCTCTTTATTATAACATAACTATTTTCTTAGAACTTTTTTAATAATAATAAAATAAAAACATGAACAAACTTTCTAATAAATAAAATGATTGGGGCTGAATTTGAATTTTAAATCGCAAAATACCTATTTAAAAAAAAGAAAAAAAGGTCCGAGAGTCCGAGACAACTCAGACAAACTTTCTCACATATATACGAGTTCATAATTACTTAGCCCAGTGTTTTCCATTTAGTATTAGTTTTCGCAGGAACATTTAATTATTATCCGCGGCCAACCTGGTGCTTTGCACAAAATTACACAAAAGCGACAAAGTGCCCCTTCAAGCAGAGCGGAATACGTCAACCATGGATAATGGTCAAGCCATTTCAACTGAAACTTTCGATTATTTAAATCGGAAGGAAAGTTATATTTTTTAGTTGGCACCCAAGGATTGTTAAGCAATTTAAATTTTCTGTAATAATCGATATCTATTATCATTAGCATTAGCAATTTACTTACTACCACCCCAATATCCAAAATATTGATGCTCTGATGGTTGAGGGATGATGACTCCGGCGTAACCGACGTATGGGGTACTCTGTACTCTTCCGTTGCATAATTTTGTTCACTTTTTAGGGTTTCGTTGGTAAAACCAAAAAAGGAAACCTTATAGTTTCGTTCATGTGTCTGTCTGTCTGTCACTCTGTACGGTTCCAATAACTATTAAATAAAAAGAGATAGAAACGTGAAACTTTCAAATATTAAAGATCGTTTTGACGCGCACACAGGAAATATATAGCGAACTCAAAATTATCAGCTGTTCAAATCCAAAATGGCGGATAACTCACGCCATGCGTAAAAAATATTTTTTTTTAAATTTTGAGTGGGGTATCAAATGAAAGGTATTGAAGAGTAGATTACAAATATATATACCACTTAGGGAAAGTGTTCAATTTTCGGCGCCATTTTGTTAAAAAACATGGAAATTTTGCGTGTCCCTCCCCCCCCCCCCCCCCTAAAATCGTATTTCCTCTCATGCTAAAAATATGCAAAATGTGTGGTCTGGTGGGCCATAGAAAAAATAAGATTAGCAATTTGATCTGATTTACTGGGAATCCAAGATGGCGGATAATTCATGTCACACGAAAATAAATATTTTTTTAAAATTTTGAGTGAGGTATCAAATGAAAGGTATTGAAGAGTAGATTACAAAAATATATAACACTTGTGGAAAGCGTTTAATTTTCTACGCCATTTTGTCAAAAAAACATACAAATTTTGCACCCCCCCCCCCCCCCCCCCCCAACTACTAATTTCATGTTTACAACACCAACGAAACCCTTTTTACGTGAGACTTCACGCACTACCAATTTATTTCAAATATCCGTAGGTTTCAACTTTTTAAAGAAAAAATTTAAATGAGTATTTCGTCTTTTTCTAATGATGTCTATCAAAATTTAATAAATGAATAAGAATAAATTATGCAGTACAATAAAGTATGCACTGTTTAAAAGTATGAAAATAAAGATATTGAGGTTAAGTGAATGGAGCCAAAAACAATTTACCATTCTCAGTTTGACACGATTCGCGAGAGAGCTAGGACCTGACTAAAGAATCAAAAAAGGCCGGGTATAGAGGAAAGTGAAGGAAGTCTCCTTATCTAACTAAAATTCATAGTTGATAATGTCTAGAAGAATAAGGGTGGTTCAACCCCCTACTCGACCGTGGTCAAGCCCACTAGCCCCCCCCCCCTCCTACGCCAATGCTGTCTGTCCGTTAGCATTTTCAATTTATAAACTACTATCGCTAGGAACATGAAATTCGGCACACTGGTCTCGGCATTTGTGACAACTGTACGCTTTTTGGAGTTTTCACACTTAATATTTTCAATATGGCCGGCGACTAAAAAAAAGTTTTTAGTCACCATGACATGTTATACATCAATTTAAAGGTCTTAAAGTGTAGGAAAAGAATATGCAAGTATTAAAATTTTACACTTAATAATTTTAGCTTAATCGTACAGAAACCGCCGATTGTCGCCTCAAGTACTTACTTGAAGCGCGCCTTACTTGATTTTTTTTTTTTTTTTTTTTTTTTTTAAATAAATAGGTACAGCTTTTATAAATTACCTAATAATAAATACAGTTATTTAATGCGTATTTTTTATTTTTTTCGTTCTAAATTTATATTATTTTCTAATTTCTAGTCTTCGTCACATTAAACAAATCTAACTTAAAAACCCTAGACATATTCAATGTTTTTCAATTTTCTATTTGATTTACAAAAAAAACTCTCTCTAAAATTTCTCTCTCTCCTTTTTTGTAGAATTAACGATTTTGCAGAATTAATTACTTATTATTGAATAATCATGGTAAAGATACTGCACCGATAGATTATACTTTTACAAAAATTCACATAGCGTTATAGCTAAAACAAATCATAGTATAAAGTAATATACATTAATATTGAGAGAGATGTTGAGTGGGCAGCGGCTTGAAGGAAAATGAGAAAGAGAGAAGTCAAACTGCCGCTAGGGGCGCTGACTAAACAAACACACTAGCCAATCAGAACGCTCCAGTAGCAATAGATCAATGCAAAGAGTCACTTACATCCCTTATAACTAAATCTAAATTAGATATTTTCTAAAAAGCAACTTATTACTTAGTATTGCAACGGGGATTTGGTGAGTGTAATAAAGTGAACTGGTTATGTGTTGGATATACATATATTGGAACGAAGTTCCTTATGGCACGTTCTGGAGCCCGGGAGTGAATCCGAAAAAAACGACCAAAATCACCGTCACAAAATAACCGTCACAAAATCACCGTCACGAAATCTACCGATGACGATAACTTAAGTAAAAGATCACCGAGTTAGTTGAAATTTGGTACAAATGTTCATTTTACCAATGCCAAGGCTGAGCTCGTTGGAAAACGTTATCCGCCCAAGCGTTCACGCGCAACGCTCACGTAAACGTAAGCTTCAAAAAGACGGGAAAAAATGTTATTATGGAAGCCTGTTACTTGACTTGTTTATTTTTGTTATAATATGACAAAATGACACTTGGTTTTATAAATATCGAAAATATAATCACGGTCTTGTTACAAGTAAAATTGATCTGTGCTGACGCTTATTTCAATATATTAGGTTTATTATTATAATATTGCGTATTTAATCCAAGAAAAAATTCCAAGTGCATCTATTTAATGAGACAAACAACTATCTAAACATTTGTTTTAGTAAAACGAACACCGAGACTATTATGAAGTGATAAAGATCGCTACATTTATTAAAACGGACCCAAACGTTTTAAATAATGAAAACAACGTTTTTACCCATATCTTCCGTTCTAACGTATAACGATTTTAATAAAACTTCTTACACATTGTCTAAAGTACAATTGAAACAGGCATGTAAAATTTCACCCTGATTTAAGCAGAAGCTGTAGAGTAAGGAAGAGATATATTTTATAATATTTTAAATTAATTGGCCGGGTAGGTAGAAAACAGTCCTATTTCAATCCAAACTCCTTTAACAAACATACTCTTTCACTATAAACTCATCATGATCAACTTTTTCTTATATTCAATATAAATTTATAGTAAGACGCTTGCTTTAATGATACAAATAATTATTTTCTTTTAATTTTTCTTTAACTCTTGCTAGGTACAAACAGTTAGTTACTTTTAATTTTGTCTCTTTTCTAACTCCGCCATGTATAAGTAGTTAGCAATGTTGACGTACTTAGCAGTGTGATTTTATAATTTATGTTTAATGAAAAATGTAAGGAACTTCGTTCCTACCGGGTGTCCCGCGACACCACACGTATTTTTTATTATATATGATTGTGTGTGTGGTATTGATGTATATAGTGTACACCTCCAGAGCTTAAGATCGGACTCCCCGTGTGACTATGCTAGGGCTTAGTCTGATAGATTCTTGGTGGGGGAAAGCACCACTAGACAGAAATTCGAGCCTTTGCTAGCCTAAGGTCTACACTGCTTTCCTAGAATATTCTCGACTTGGCTTCCCCCTTACATTATAATTCACCGAGCACTCAATACTCCTATGGATAATGTAGACCTACAAAATGAAATCTCTACAATATAAATAGCTACACACAATGGATACATCACACGAACAATAAACAAAATGATAAATAAATACAAAGGATCACATATTGAATGTTAATATTTATGAACTTCTACATACGAGCCAAAAAATGTAGGATATTAGACTTGTTAGAAAACTTGGAAATTTAAAGATGTATCCAAGACACAAATATAGCATTTTTAATGAAAACTCTAACATTAATAACTCTCCCCTAGTGAAACCTATAACAAAATTTTGTAAAATAATGTCTGTTAGTAATAAGGTGTGATTTTATGGTAATATTAGAAATTTATTGTTTAGCTTTAAGCGAAAAAAAAAAAAAAAAAAAAAAAAAAAAAAAAAAAAATGTTTTACCTGACATAATACCTACACCGGGTTCCGTCTTCGATCTTTGCTTTGTATCCCTTCCCTTGGTTCCTTTTGTTATCCTGCTATTTACACAGGCTAAGTCTACCCCCACTTTTTATTGCTAGTTTAAATTATAAAAGCTTGTAAAATATGTAGCTACTAGAGATTTTACTCTTACTATACTAACACTTAATTCTGAATATAATTTTAATAAAAAATTGTGGTGACAATATTGTTGTGATACATTCTATTAACCCATCTAGTCATAAGTATGAAGTAGTACCACAAAATAATGGTATAGTAGTTACTAAAATTCATATAATAAAATACTCCTATAGAAATCTAAAAACTATCAATGCCGAGTAAATACATTTTCAATATCACTTCTGAAATGTAGTAAAAAAGGGTAATTTTTAGGGTCCGTAGGCAATACCAAGGACCCTTATATTTTCCTGCGTGTGTCTGTCCGTCCGTCCGGTCGCCTGCTCTCATGGCTACACCTTTCGTCTGATCACTTTGAAATTTGGCATGTATGTGTCTTGTACTTACCCACATATTTTAAAAATATAGTGACTTAAAAAAAATATTTTTCAAAAAAATTAGGGTAAAAAAACTTAAGGGTTAAATTTTTTTTTTCGACACCGTGAGGGGTGTCATATGAAAGGGTACGTCGAGCTGATTACAAAAATATATAATTCTTTGGTTATAACTTTGAAAGGGCGAGCGTAGGCAAGTTTGAAGTGGGTGTGAAACGTGTCCCCCCCCCCCTCTATCTCGCTTATGTGAAGTGCAAAAAATCTGAAAAAATTCCTGAACATTCTTCGACCAAAAGTAAAGATACCACTTTTTGGAAATTTCGAAAAAAATATTATCTTATTTTTTATTGACAAAATACGTTTTTTTTATAACTATGGTCTTTTCGATGTATTTATATGGTTGTAGTCCGGTTCAGTGGCAAAAAAATATTTTATCAGAAGTTTGTTTATGTGTTTTGAGAATATCAGGCCCATAGAATAGTTCAAAGTAAGCATTTTAGCATTTTAAAAAACAGCATCAATAGGGTGCTACTTAAATTATACAGGGTTGCCTACGGACCCTCGCTGTGTGCTGACTAGCACACACTTGACCTGTTTATTAATAAATAACATTTCCAATGTACATTCCAATGAACACTGTGCTCATCCGTCTCCTGTGATATCACTTTAACATCCTTGAAGTTAAACCTGTGATTCTGGTTCACTGCATGTAAAGCCAATGCTGTAGAATTAGACTTGTGTCAGAATACTATAGTCATGTAGGTATTTGAAATAAATCCACAAATTATTATGAATTACGAATTATTGTTTTTAGTAATTTGTTGAAGGCCAAAGGTGAAGGGCGAAATATAACTCTACATAAAAAATAATTTCATAATAAAACAGGGGTCCTAAAACTTAAAACGTGAACCAACCGACAAGCAAAATAAAATTAAATACCCTTTTTGAAACCGATAACAGTCTATCATAATAATAATTAATGATACGTAAAAAAAGTTGCAGTAATGTGACGTCGTAGAGAAGTGTAATATAATTATAATGAAAGTTGTTCGAGGGAAATCGGTTAGAACTGGAGATAGAATGTATCTTAGATACCCGGAAATGCTGACCGCCTCAAAGAGAGGCGAGACACTCTGGATAGGTAAGGGAAAGAGGAGTTAGATTTAACACTAACGCAGCGCAGATAGATATAGGTAATAAATAGCCCTAAGGTAAGGGACATTGGGACTCAAAGCAGAACAAGGTTCCCATGCAAGTTAGACTCAAGCTCTACCCTACAACAGCGAAATCTTTGCCGTTTATAATAAAATTATTTAAATTTTGATAACAGAAACAGGGTAAGGAACAGAAAGAATCAGGATAACATTAACGAAACGATAACAATAACAGCAACGAAGTGTTATCCTATAACAAAATCAGCAACGAAGTGTTATCCTATTAAAAAAACAGCAACAGTTATATTGTTCCTATAACAATATAAGTGTTCTATAACACTAACAGCTCATTGCATCTTGTTGTTGTTACTTGAAATGTTATTGATTCCGTTCTGTTATAAAACAACAATAACAGAAAAATCTGTTCTGTTATCTGAGCTGTTATTATGTGAACTGTTATTCGATAACAGGACTATTTCAATAACATGTTATCGGACGAACTGTTATTCTCCAATAACATGTTACTGTGAACTGTTCTGTTATTTTCGACCACCTACAGCATTCCTTACCTCTTGCTGTACCCTCCGAGGGCTAGATAGTACCCCACGGTGCCATACAGCATTCCTTCCTCTAACCCAGTAACACAAGTTTGAACACGCAATCTAGTTAGGACCCTTCTCATAACACTAAGTCTAATTGCTAGAGCCCGGCACATTGTTTGTAGATATTGTTTTTATTTTATATTTCATTTTCTAAGTCTAAGGTAAGAGGCAAGAGTCAAGTCAAGAGGAAAGAAAAGAATAATAATAATCCCTATCCTGGTACAACGGTATTTATAGGCCTAGGGAGAGAAGAGGGGGCTGCCTCCCTACCCTCATGGAGGGGAGCGCGGAGTGCGCAAGTCGGGCCTCCATGGTGGGGGACTAAGGGTCCCCCTCCAATTCCCTCTAGGCTCACGACGCGACGTACCGGAAGAGAAGCGGCCTCTAACTCTTCCAACCTCGACTTTATTAAAATGCAAATAACACAATAAGAGGCTCGAGGGTCAATTAGGCACAAAAAGCAGGCGGTCGCCTCAAATGGATGCATCACAAGAACAATATACAATATGATAAGGAAAAACAAACGATCGCATATTTGATGTTAGTATTTATGGACCTAGACTATATTTATGAGGAAATTAGATTTATTAGAAAACTTGGAAATCAACTTAATTTTATTTAATACTATGCAATGGGGATTAGTGGTATAGCAGTTATTAGTAATAATTATCAGTTAGTTGATAAGAAAACATACATCTGCTCCCTAGCGGTTATTATTGGAGAAACATTTCAAATATACTTGGGTGTAGAGGTGAGTTGGTTCTTCTCCATTTAATAGAACTTGGGGGCAAATTATTTGATTTAATTTTTAATCATAGAACACACCCCTAACTACCATAATAAATTTAATATGCTTGTCACATGGTCTTCTCATTATTTTAGAGGAGTAAGTCCAGTGCCAAATTTGCCGAAATCAATATCCATGGTCTTCATGAAAATAATCAATATCCATGGTCTTCATGCATATAATCATCAATATCCATGGTCTTCATGCATATAATCAATATCCATGGTCTTCATGCATATAATCAATATCCATGGTCTTCATGCATATAATCAATAACCATGGTCTTCATGCATATAATCAATATCCATGGTCTTCATGCATATAATCAATATCCATGGTCTTCATGCATATAATCAATATCCATGGTCTTCATGCATATAATCAATGTCCATCATGTAATCAATTCATATCAACCCATTATATTTCGTTCATTTTCAACACATATTTTTATTTACATTTATTTTTATCTATGTAATGTAATCAGGGTTAGTTCTTCGCCCCTTAAATGAACCTGGCATTCATTTAGAAATTTATATTTATACAGCAAGTTAACTTTGTTTTATTTGATACTCTGTAATGGGGTCATATCTCATTTAAAAAGGATCTGGAACTTATACACATATATAAGTTTATTTTTATTATTATATTTCTTTTAACTCTAACCCACCCCTAGCTACCAACCGAGTTGGGCTTAAAGCTCCATTTATTTGCTTGTCATAAGATAATGCCTATCGTGGGGCTTGATTAGTAAATAATAATTAACTTGTCACACAGACGAGTTAGAAAAATTTCAAAGACCATCATATAGATTTTGATTCATGTCCATGGATATATGTGGGTCATATCCAGGTCAAGAACGTACCTTAATTAGAAAAAACAGATCCCCGTTACATACGTCCGTATTCTGTTATTTGCAGATGATATGCTTGAGCTTGTGTAAGGGGTGTTTTCCTACATTATATAAAAGAGAATATTCTAACGTTCAAAAAATGAGTACTTGTGAATCCGGTATGCGTAAATTTTGAATCGACTAACTATTTCAGGAATATTGTTATGTTTTTTTTTGTGTTATCCTCTAAAGTTTTTTTTTTTTTAGATTGGTTCAAATTCCAAGATCTAGTTTACGTTCAGCGAGAAGATCATTTCCTTCGACCATTTCTCTTAAACAAGGCATTCCAAGCTTGTCCATAACTGGCGTCTTTCATTGTTACCCCTATATTACCGAAGGAGCAGATCCAGTGAAAGTGATTTCCATAATAGGGAGATTCCATGTTGTCGGGTTACGTCCGTCGTCGCACCGCACAGTCCGGGCGAAATTTAAATCGGAAACGCGGAGCGTGGACGGAGTCGATACCAAACCGTAGGGAGGGTGTCTGCGGCTGTGCGCGCGCAGCCCGCCCTACAGGGCTGGTGGCGGCCCTCACTGGCCGGCCGGTTCTCAGCCCGGATAGTATGTGAGACGGGGGCTCGTCCTCAGTGCCAGCTCGCAGTGAATACCGCTTGGACATGTCTGCCTCGTAGCGCCCCCCTCCCACCACTCCCCCCGCCCCCTCTCCACAGACACAGACACACACACACACACACATACAAAATTACAGATAATACACACGAACCACGACGACACACACACACATACACATACACACACACACACACACACAAACACTCACACACAAGCTTACTCGTACAACATCACCCAGCTTACACACGCGCGCAACCGAACACACTCTTCACGGATTCACTGAAATAATATGACGATATATTGTACTGTAACAACAATAATCGCCTTGATATTACTTCCGCAAGGTACGTAACTTTATACTTACTTGTCTGGTGTAGCTAGTCAAATGTAGTTTGAGCACACATTACTATGATATTAATTCCTTTTTATTGGTTTATAGTTGTAATTAACTAAGTTAAATAGCTTGTTGAGTCAGTGTTGGCTGTAAACTCAAATCTGTTGTACCAAGTTGACTTTGCTTACCTTTAGGATACCTCTACTTTTAGAACTAGCCCAACATCCATTCATGTTTTCCTTACATGCTAATTTCATTCTTGATTTCTTTGCTGTCATGAAAAACCTGTATATAGTATAAGTTTGTGTATATATCTATATATATCTATAAACTATAAACACTCACATGAATATAAAGATTATGGGGAGTATTATTTTGAAGTAAATCAAATAGTTAGTTGAAAGATTATTAAGAGTTATGGTGCCTAGGACAGGGTGTTAGGGAACAACAGTCAAGTAGTTGGCGTCTGTTTGCCTTTTCGATCCCGCTGTTAAATTTTCGACCTAGATTCGTAAATGGAACGCGGCCCTGAGCCCTTACAATTCCCGTCCACTCCCAGTTTAATCGTTACGCTTTACCTCCACTACAATTAATAATTCCCAGAATAAACTTGCCGCTTTTTTTGATTCTTTACATGTTTCAAAAATTACCAGCGAAATACGATACTACTAAAATGAATGATTGTTTATTATAGCTTGTAGAACTAAAATTATTTGATCGAATAAAGCTTGAAAATCAATTAAAGAAATTCATGAGTAAACAAGTGAATACGCCTGTTATAACCGTCAAATATCCTTGTGCATCTAATCTGCTTCTCTGTCTTAAAACAAAACTTTCACTATTAACATTTCATTACATTTAACATTTTCTTTTATTTATTTAATACTTGCCATTTAAAGTGGGAAAATATTTCTTTGTCCCCACTTATGAGTTTAACAATAAATTAACTATTAAAAAAACTATAATTAAAAAAAAAAAATGGTTTAGAAAGCTGTAAAAGAATGAATTTTTTGTGTGCCTTGTCTCAGTCTAGTACCAGTAATTACACACACACACACACACACACAAACACACACACACACACACACATATATATATATATATATATATATATATATATATATATATATATATATATATATATATATATATATATATATATATATATATACATATTTATTTATTTATATAAGTACATACAGAGAATTCAAAAGTGTGGGATTTGTTTAATGACCGCAGTAAAAGTTTACGGTTCCCAAAAATCTATTGAATGGCAACAACAACTTGCCCTTGAAATGGACCTGGAAAGCCATTTGAAGAGCAGCTTTAAGCTTTAAAATGTTAAGAAACTCTCTTGCTATTCGCACCCACAATTAATTTTGCCAATTTAATTTTAATGTTTAAATATTACTGGCATAGCAATAATAATAGTGTGGGGGGGGGGGGGGGGGTATCCGATTTTTAAAATCAATACATAATCTTAACAAATTAAGATATAAAATGGTCTGCGACACGATTTCCTATGCCCGAAAAACTTAAGCGCGCTAAATAAAAATATTCGACGATCGCTTGATTGTAATGGTCGGAGAGCACATTCTTTTCTTATTTTGGTGACTTGTGGTCATTGTATTTATTTTGTATGATAATTTCTAAAATTATATTGATGTCTGCCAAGAAGGGATTTTCTAAAATTCGTTTCCTAGGAGGGAATGGGGTCGAAGTTAGAAAGGGGATTTGAGCCCTATGCTAAGGAAATTCAAATCCTATAAGTGTTAATTAAAGGACCCTCTCGAGGAATTCCTAGAAAAAGTGTTATGGTCTAAACAAGACATTTTTTGACAGTCCACTGTCATTTAACAGGCACCTAAAGCTTTTACGATTAGTTAACGAATCAAAATTTATTATGTACGGCAAAGAAATCATGTATTTATTAACAAAAAGATTTGATGGAGTCACAGCTCTCAAAAAATGATCTTGCACGACTGACAATATGTTCATTGGAATCATTGGAGTCGTATCTTAGGACGACCAGGAATATTTTTAGAACTTGTAAACGTCTCCTTACCGTTTGTTTGAACCTTAGAAGCCGAAATAGAAAATGGTGAAATAATCATTTCGGTCTTCAGAGGTCTACTAGAAAAAATTAATCAAATTTCAATGCAGTACGATAACAGGTCGGACGATACTCTCTCAGATTTGCTTAGAAAATTTCTTGTTAGCGAGGAATGGTCAGAACTTTAAGAAGAGATAAAAAATGAAGGTGACGCATTAAAAATTATAGCAGGACCCAAGTGTAACTAAAAAAATAAATCATGTTTTGTACGTAGAAAAATATCACACTCGGCAAATCAATGTTGGTTCAACAAAAAGAACAAATATGAAAAGAAGAAGTGAAATAAAAAGATACCAAATGAACGAGAGAAAATCTGCACACGGTCAAATTGCTAGTTTGTTTAAAGTTTCCATATACTTAATATGTTATATGAATGCAAGGGAGAGTAGGTTTGTTTATATAATTCACATATGGATGAATGGAATTAAATGTCAAGTATTGATTTTGAGACTAACTTACAATAAAAATTAAAGGGGGTGATCGGTTGGGGTATATTTTATTTATATGTTAATAATTTATGTTTCTATAATTAACAAGTAATGTTAATTTGATGTCATATTTGGTGTATAAAAATAAAGCTCATACAGGCTGATGACATTTTTCCAAACAAGTAATGTTAATTTGATGTCATTCTTGGTGTAAAAAAATAAAGCTCAAACAGGCTGATGACATTTTTCCAAACAAGTAATGTTAATTTAATGTCATATTTGGTGTATAAAAATAAAGCTCATACAGGCTGTGACATTTTTTCAAACAAGTAATGTTAATTTGATGTCATTCTTGGTGTATAAAAATAAAGCTCAAACAGGCTGATGACATTTTTCCAAACAAGTAATGTTAATTTGATGTCATATTTGGTGTATAAAAATAAAGCTCACACAGACTGATGACATTTCTCCAAGGAATAAACCTTTAGTGCTCACGCGGAGTAATTTCGTATCCTAACCTTCATAATAATTGAACATATTTAAGAGGAACTAATAAGAGTTAGAGTTTCGTTGGTCTAGATAATCTTCGACTATAGTCTTAACTTTATAACCGTATCAAGGTCATTCACTTGCTCTGGGTTATCAGTTAATTATGTATTGTTTATGCTTGGCATACAATTTTGTTTTCAAACCTCTAAGTTAAATTATACTTTGAATGTAATTCAAGGGTTATTAAACGTTCTCAGGTAATGATAATTCAATAATTTTTAAGTTTAATTCTCCTCTATGACACTTTTAATGACATTGTTGGGGTAGTATTTAATTTAAAGGTTAATAATTTTAGTTTTTAGGTACTTCTTTAGATTTTTACTCCCCTATGTTGTTTAAAAATAAAAATGGCTTTGACTATATAAATATTAAGAAAAAAGGGATGTTTAGTCCAATGTACTTTGGGACAAAGGAATATCCCACTTCTGTTTTAATAAGGGGAATAACAGTCTAAAGAAGAACATTCCGTACACCTTCTTTAGATTGTTACTCCTCCTCTGTTTTTTTTTATAAGGGGAGTAACAATCTAAAAAAGTGCCAGTTTTTATAATTAACAAGTAATGCTAATTTGAATGTCAAACTTGATACATAAAAATATTATTCAGTTTCTTCCCAGGGCAGCGATCGAGTTAAGTGTTTAATAACTAATTTATATAATTTAACCCACTGCACCGACAGACATTCTTCTTCCTAAAATTTGAGTTTTAACATATTTTGTTTTTTTCGTAAAAAACATAAAATTATTATAGATAAATAATAAAAAGCATTTTGTTTCAAGTATTAGCTATTAATTACCAATATTTTAGAATTTCAGAGCCAGAAATTTTAGGCTGGGGTAGTTTTTTATTCATAAATCGTAAGGAAACGTAGCGCAAGCACTGAAAGCGAGATCTGGTTAATGGAGTACAAGATGGAAGGTATAAAGGGGGAAAACATTTTCTACAATCCCAGTTTGCTCATAAAATCCGGGTGGTTTATGTCTCTGCGACAAGTTCCCCAAACAATTATTTTTTTGACAAAAAGGCATGGAAAATTAAACACTTTCCAGAAGTCTTATATATTTTTGTAATCTATTCTTCAATATATCAATATATCTAATTCATCATCGTGGGCTATCAAACTTCATTTGATACCCCCACTCAAAATTAAAAAAAAAATTTCGAGTAACTTGAATTATCCGCCATTTTGGATTTTAACAGCTGATAATATTGAGCACGCTGTATATTTCCTGTGTGCGCGTCAAAACGACCTTTAATACTGGAAAGTTTCATGTTTTTATCTCTTGATTCAAAAGTTATTGGAACCCTATACAGTGACAGACAGACAAAACAGGAACAGACTCAGGAATAAAACTATAAGGGTTTCTTTTGTTGGTTTTACCTACGAAACCCTAAAAAGAGACCAGAATAGTCTTTTGAAGTTAAGAACTTTGGAAAGGGCGTTTTTTTTTTTTATGTAAGAATATATTTCAAAATCAACCTAGGACTACGATAAGACATGAAGGGGGTTTATGGAAACTTCACATTCAAAAATGCTTTCCAGGAGTCGGAATCAATTACTAATTGAAGTTTTTGCAAATTAAACATGATCCATGGGGAGGAGGGTTTAGAAATAAGAGGGGATTAAAAAAAAAGGGGGGAATCTAGATATTCCAGCTTATTAAAATAACTCTAATTCTTTGATAATAGTTTATTTAAACATTATACTAAAATAAATATAGTATAGTACGACTCATCAGGGGCCCGACGATGCCCACGCTCGTCTCTGATAAAGCCCTATATCTGATCTTCTTGATCTGGTATAGGTCCAGAGTTGGGTGGGCATCGTCGGGCCTCTGATGAGTCGGACGCAACGAAACATAGCGCAATGCCGAGCCAACATCTTTGTGACGTAATGTCTGATGTTGGAACAGTTCCTATGTGTCACGCTTGCGTGGCACGTCCCTTGGTGTCTCTCACTAACACATATTGTTGTGTGCAAAAACACGGTATTACATTGCTGAAATATATATATATATATATATATATATATATATATAATATGTATAACAGCCCCTAAAGGGCCTAGGCCTGCCAAAGGGCTTATACAACTATTTACTGTTTTACTACGTTTTTATTAGCTTGCTTTCTTGTTTGTTTGTGTGTCCAGTACAAATCACGCAATCGATTTTTAACTAACTTCCCAAGTAGCTAGACATTTGAAACTTTTAGAATAGCTCAGAACACGATGGCAATGCATTATTTTAATACTTTTACTCATATTTCAGCAGAATTTAATTCGTTTTCAGCAAATTTATGATTTTTTTTTTTTTTTTTAGTACCTGGTATGGCTGATAAAATTGTTCAAATGTTCAAGAACGATTATATCAGGCCTTTTTGTTATGTAAAAACTAATTGTATTTTTAAAAGATAAACATTGAATGACAGCGAAACAGGAAAAGTAAACAGAGAAATTAATTAATTGATGTGTGACAACCAGGTTTGTTTACACTTGTGTCCTAGGTATCGGTTTAATTTTTCTGCATCCGTACTTTTGTACTAATACTCATTTTTCTTTTCTTACCGTCCCCTACAAGGGGGCATATCGATGGAACGGTTTAGATTCGGTGTTGGCGAGATCCGTTGTACAAAGATTTGTCCTTTTATAGGTCATAACAAAAACAATTATTGAAGCGAGCGCAAGCGAGCTTCTTACATTCAACGAAATATGCATCTTGTCTGTCTGTCTGTCTGTCTGTCTGTAACGTTTACGTGTCCGACGATCACTTGAGTAAAAGTTTACCGATTTAGTTGAAATTTGGTATACATCTTCCTTTTACTAATACTCAGGCTCAGTTCGTTGGACATCGTAATCCGTCCAAGAGGTCGCGCGCAATGCTCGCGTAATCGTGAGCTTCAAATTTAAAAATGGAATTTCAGGACGGGAAAAAATTCTTTTATCACCTATTCGATGAGACGAACATTTTTTCAAATAACATTTTTTAATAAAACCAACAACGACACTGCTATGAATTAATAAAGATCGCTAAAACTATTAACGCGGACCTAAGCGTTTAAAATAGAGAAAACAACCTTTTTACCGATATCTTACGTTCTAACGTAACGATTTTAATAAAACTTCATGTACATCGTCTAAAGTACAATTGAAGAAGTATGTAAAATTTCAACTTGATACAAGCAGTAGTATTTGAGTAATGAAGTGATGTATGTGTTCGTCCCCGGATCGGCGCATGAACAGGTGAAAAAACTTAAATTATTTGAAGTGAAATTTCATTTTCTGGAGTCCAGCCCTGCTTGAATGGAAACTAATTTATGACACAATTTTATTTTAGTGTCTTGAAAATTTACAAAAAAGTTATTTTTCTCTCTGTTATTTTTTCAAATGTTATTAAAAAAGGTGTTAAGAAAGAAAAACTGAGTAAGAATAGAAAATTTTAAAACCCTTCGCCCCTCCGCCTACTTTGAAATTTTGTATTTTTCAGTTCCACATTTATCCTAGTGTGCTATCAAAAACAGTTAAAACTAATAATTTTAGTAGTGTTCTCTGTGCCATAAAATAGATTTCAAACTTCGAAAGTACCACTGTGAATATTGTTATGATAGTTTGAAATTAAATTTAATCGTGAATTATTTTTGTTTTGTAATTTTTATTATTCTTATTTCTAATAATTTAAAATTTTCTATTCTTACTCAATTTTGCTTCCTGAACAACTTTTTTTAATAACATTTTGTCGTATCTCCTAGAAAAAAAAGCATTTTACTTGTAAGAAACAAACTTCTTTGTAAATTTCCAAGACATTCTTGATTTTTCGAAACTAAAATTATGTCATAAACTAGTTTCCATTCAAGCAGGGCTGAACCCCAGAAGATGAAATTTCGATTAAAAAATGTTTAGTCTTTTTCAACATCTATTCATAATCGCCGTTTTCTGTACGATTAAGTTAAAATTATTAAGTGTAAAATTTTAATAGTTGCATATTCTTTTTTTACACTTCAAGACCTTAAAATTGATGTATAACATGTGACTAAATGGTGACTAAAAACTTTCTTTTAGTCTCCCGCCATCTTGAAAATATTGTGTGAAAACTGTGAAAACTCCAAAATGAGTACAGTTGCCACAAGTGCCGAGATGCAGTAGTGTGTCGAATTTCATGTTCCTAGCTATAGTAGTTTATAAATTGAAACATAAGAACGGACAAACGCCAACAGACAGGCAGACAGACAGAGCCGTTATATAATGTTTCTTTTCGTACTTCGTACAGAAACCTAAAAATAGGGTTGGCTGAGAAGAAGAGTGTCTTGAATCAAAGAACAGAGCTTGATCATGACTCAAAGTTAATTTTACATAATAAATTGTTTGTGATAGTTAAGAAAGTTTAAGGTGACGTATTTCATCAAATAATAACAAACAAACATATAAAATCCAGGTTTGAAAATGTCTTAAAGTTGGAGAGACGAAATATTACCTAATAAATAGTAAAAAAGAAAATGGCAAATAGTAAAGCTTTTATTATACATATTATTAACACCCGAAGTCACAAAGAAAAATAAATATACATATATTAAAGGGGACAAATCACTAAAAATGGTAAATAAGATTACTTTTTAGCGTGTGAGTAAAAAAATAAATTCATAACTCTGGCCAATTTGTATGCCTTAGGCAAAAGAAAAAAAACTGAAATAACATAATCCCATAAGTTCTCGATTTAAGGGCATACTCAAAACAATGGGACATGGCCATTCAGCTATTGAAGGCAAATTGAACGATTGTTAAAATCTGGACCGATATACGTTCCAGCACAATGTATAGAATTAATAAAAAAAAAAACGAAAAATCTCCTTAATTTTATAAAGTAAAATAGTATAGTATTGCATATAGTTAAAATAAAATGGATGTGCGTGAAGCCTCACGTAAAAAGGGTTTGGTATTGTGAAAAATTAGTTAATATAAGGGGGAGGGGGCACTCAAAATGTAACTGTTTTTTTTTTTTTACAAAATGGCAGAAAAAATAAAACACTTTTACTTACGTGCTATTTTGTAATCTGCTCTTTAATACCTTTCTTTTGATACCCCACTCAAAATTTAAAGAAAAAAATCCGTGACAGGAATTATCCGCCATTTTGGATTTAAACAGATGACAATTTTGAGTTGGCTATATTTTCCCTGTGTGCGCGTCAAAACGATCTTTAATTCCGCTAAGTATCGTGTTTTTTATCTCGTTTGATTCAGAAGTTATTGAATCCGTGCAGAGTAACATACAGACAGACAGACACACACAGAAACGAAACTATAAGGGTTTCTTTTTTTGGTTTTACCAACGAAACCGTAAAAAGGAGGGGCAAAAACATTTGAAGATTTAAAATTCGTTGGTGAAAGCCAACCTAATACCTAAATCATATGAACTTTTTTAAATTCATTATTGACTCAATAATTGAATATTTTGTTTTATTTGTATTTAATCATTTTTATTTTATTTGATTTTTCTAATTAGTTTTATTTCTTTTATTTGTTTTTAATTATAGAGTATTTTAAAGTATATTTTTAATTTGGTTATTTTAAATAAATTTGTTTAAGAAGTACTAACATAATTAATAGAAATACTCTGACATCTTAACTTTTCCTCATCTTCTACTCCAAATTATGTCCTACTTTTATTATAAATAACAGCAGTTTTTGTTGTGTATAAATAACTAACCTTCAAAGAAGCCGAGGAAAAGTATACATAAAAATTTCTCTTATTTTCCTAACATAAGATGAAAAACTAATTCCTAAAAGTTTTAATTAATTAAATTGTTATTAACCTGAAAACTACCTTTTAAGAATAATTCAAGGACAATTTTAGGTAAAGACGTAGTTAATTGGTTATGTCCTGACACGACTGTAAGGGGCAATTAATTACTTTTCTTACATAAGCTACTTTACTCCATAATAAAAAGAACTTTATTGCTCATATTCTTGTTGAGTATTGAAAAATAAAAATTGTTTAAATTCATACATGATTTTTTTTTTTTTTTAAACATACAGTTTATTTTAATACCCACCCTCGACATGCTAATGAAATATGATACTTGTAGAACTTAAATTATAATTATTTTCCATCGAATTTCTTGATTTTTGTAATTATTAGAAGTTTAAAGAAATTGTCAATTCTAAACATTAAAAAAATAATAATCAATCCTGCAAGTACGCAGTCATAACTCAAAAAATGTCGGAGCAATATTGTATTAACTTGTACTCAATGAGTTTTCATGAAGTAGGAATAGTGAACTTAAACTAACGATTATAGATCAAGAGAGTTATATCTCTACAACCAAATTTCTGATGTTAATTTAATCTGATCATATTCAGTGAAATAACTGCTCAAACAGGACAATTACAGCCGAGAATATATATATTTATGTTTATGTATATAAGAAAGAGCAACTATGTCAACTTGACTGTTCTTGTTTGTAATTCAGAAACAAAATTGCCCGCGCTTCAGTTCGAGAATCTAACATCATGATTCAGGATGTGATTATTTCTATGAAAGAATTGCCATGACGATATCTCCGGAATTATTTACATTATTAGATTTGGTATTTTTCTTTCTTCTATGACCTAAACCACTGTAATGCAGGGTTTTTTTAACCATCCATTTTAATTCAAGATCGCTAATTCTTTAATACATGAAAATCATTGATCTATTATAATACGTAAGATGCACCCTTTTAGGTGCGAAGAATACAAATTAAATCATTTAAATAGAGACGTTTCGGCCCTTTCTTTTAAGGTAATTCTCAGTCAGTCTTTACAAGCCTCACATATATCCAAGGCCTCTCTGAGATAATTCATGAAATAATAAGAAAAAAAAAAAAAAATGATTGCGATCATATTCAAATTGCACATAAACAGAACCACAAAATTAATCTTAATAATAACATAAAAGATCAAATCAATACAGAAAATAAAATAGATTTAATTTATAAAATTAATTCTAAGAATTGTGATAAAATCTATATTGGGGAAACTTCACAACAATTAAAAAATAGAAAATATTATCACGTCAAAGATAAATAAACATCAGAAAACCGCATTAGCCATACATGCTGTTAATACTGGTCATTCTTTTGATTTTGGAAAAATACAATTTATACAATTCTAGGTTATGAAGTTTATACCTAATAAACAGGTCAAGTGTGTGCTGGTCAGCACACAGCGAGGGTCCGTAGGCAACACTGTTTTCTGTTGTTTAAGTAGTACGTATTATTGGTGCTTTATAACGTGCTAAAAAGCCTACTTTGAACTATTTTATGGGTCTGATATTCTTAAAACACATAAACAAACTTCTGATAAAGTATTTTATTGCCACTGAACCAGACTACAAACATATAAATACATCGAAAAGACCATAATTATAAAAAAAGTATTGTGTCAATAAAAAAAAATTTCTCGAAATTTCCAAAAGTTAGTATCTTTACTTTTGGTCGAAGAATAATCAGGAAGTTTTTCAGATTTTTTGGACTTCACACAAGCGAGATAGAGATGGGGGGGGGGGGGGGGCACTTTTCCCACCCACTTTAAACTTTCCTACGCTAGCTTATTATCCAAGCTTATCTATAACCAAAATTTTTGTAATCATCTCGACATACCATTTCATATGATACCCCACACGGTGTCCAAAAAAAAAATTAACCTTTAATTAAGTTTTTTTACCCTAATTTTTTTTGAGAAATATTGTTTTTAAATCGCTATATTTTTAAAATGTGTGGGTAGGTACAAGACACATATATGCCAAATTTCAAAGTGATCGGACGAAAGGTGTAGCCGTGAGAGCAGGTGACAGACGGACGGACGGACAGACAGACACAAGCAGGAAAATATAAAGACCCTTGGTTTTGCCTACGGACCCTAAAAAAGACGTATTCTTGAAGCTTTTTACATACATATTTAAAAACCTAGACCAAACAATTAATTACAAAACAGACGTAGGCAACATTAATAAGAATCGTAATCATATTTTTAAAAGATTTAAACTATATAATTACAATGTAATAGAGGATAGAAAATTCTATATAAGAAAAATAAATAGTAACACCAATATAACTTAATACACATTAACAGAAAATTGAATAATCGGGAATACATGTTTTATTAATTATTATAACCCCATAACACTAAATTAAATACATGTTTAATTACCTTAATACTTAATTAAATAACTCCTTAATAAAAATTAGGATAAAAACAAAATTATAGAAACAATTTTTTTTTATAGAAAACCCTTACTACTTAATCATATTCTACAGGGATCAATTATAAAATTAGGGTCTAATATAATAATATTGTACAAGGATAATAACATATTATAGCAATAAAAATTAATTGTATATAATATAATACACACTAAATGAAAATATTTTAATTAATAATTATAATTAGTTTTCTACTCAAATAATTTCTTGCTTCTTGATAAAGACTTTAATCTTAATGAATTGCGGTTGTTATTACAGAAATAAAGATTGACTGAGATGACCTTAAAAGAAAAGGTTGAAACGCATCTATTAAAATGATTTAATTTATATTTTTCGCACCTAAAAGGGGTCATATTGCGTATTAATAATTCAATAAAAAAGTTGTCGAGTCCAACTTTCTTTAAAAACCATTGTTGACCGAGCGGAGCGAAGTCTCTGTTTAACTCGACTCTTGACCTTAGGCAGGACTCGGGTCCGCCCAACCTAATTGAGGTTTTCTGTGGTTTCCCTCAATTTATTAGGCAAGTGCCAGGTTGGTTCCCCATTAAGTCCGTAGACTGCCTATGATACCCATTTAAACACCTGCAAACTATCCTAACAAAAGTCCAATAAAAAATTCCCATTTAAAAAAATATAAATAAATAAAATTAAAATAAACATAATAATAAAAAAAAAAAAATTAAAATGAATAAAATATTTACTCCACAATTATCCAATAAACCCTTGCACAAACGTAAAAAAGCTCCAATCCTTTACAAAATATCAAAACAATTATGAAAGGCACAAACTATTCCCACTGATAACATTATGGCTCCGGTATACACAAAAATGTTTTGTTACTTATGCCAATAAATATCTTTTTAATAAAACTCGACTCTTCCTTTTGTGTGTCTATCTGTAAATTTGTTTAATACTCAGTCACGGCAAACGCGTAGTTCAATATTCTTCAAATTTTGCATGGTTGTACTTTGAAGTCAATAAAATCGATTATGTCCTTAATGTTTCAAAAATTTTTAATTTTTTTTAGTTAAAAAAAATTGCCTTGAAATTGGCCATGGATGTTCTTTGAAATCTTTGAAATATATGTTTTTTTTTTTAAATTTAATTTTTCAAAGATTTGGCATGGATGTTCCTTAAGGTCATGAAAATCAATGTACGCGTATATGTTTTTTAAATTATTTATTCATTTTTCTTTTTTGTTAAAATTTGGTATGCGTGTTACTAGAAGTCTTTATAATCGATGTATATGTTTATATGTTTTTTTGTTATTTTTTTTTTTGACGCGAGATCTACTGTATATGGGACTACTAGTATTGATGTCTACCAAAAAGAGGAAGAGAAAACCTCCGCTATTTCTGAAAAGTTAAAATTGCCTCTTTAGTAGTCGGATCTAGTTAAAATCAGGGAGTTGTGCAAACCATATTCAAACCATTTGAACCATCTATGCATTTGAGATATATAGTTTCTTATTCCATAGTTTATAAACCTATTAAATTAAAAATATTCATTAAAATTAAACAATCTGCAAACAAGAATCTTGAAGAAAAAAAAGTTGAGGTTTTTTGGAATGCTATCTATAGGAATACAGGCGTTTAAACAAGTTACTTGTACTTACAAATTATAGTACTTGACAGATTAAAGTAGTACTTAAACAAATGATTTGATATATTCACACTTTAGCCACCTTCCATTCAAATAATATTGAAACAAAATCAATTGCGACTTCAAAATCTGTATGGCCTGACAATTTGAACAGATTTATTTGCCTAACCTACAACTAAGAAAAGAAAGTATTCTTAGTTGATGGCTAAATTTAGTCGAGATGTACTGGAGGCCCTAATTGAGGGTAGAAGAGCAGTCGCATTCTCCACTATATATCGATTACATCATAGAGAAAGCACCTTTACGCATTCAGGAGATTTTATCCATTCCAGGTATTCAGAAGGATTTAACCTGTAGTGGAGGCTCCAGTACAGGTTAGAAGAGCAGCCTCTCCTCCATATCGATCACATTCTTCTTCCATACGCATCCTTCTTTACGTATTCACTACCACAATTTGACTGCTTTCACCTTTTTAGATATGTATTTATTTTTGTACCTTAATGTATGACTCGTCTGTGGGATCAGGTTGTAACATATTTATTTGGGATATACCCCTTTTTATTATTTAATTAATTTTGATTTTTTTTCATTTCATAGTTAAGTTGGTAGGCCTGTAGGAAGATTAGGTCAGAGGTTGGAGGTCAAGTGAAAAAGGTGGTCAAGACCTCATGTTCTGAGTTTAAGTTAATTAGGTTCTGATTTGAGTTTCATTTGGGTGTCTAGTGAACACTTTTAGTGGATTAATTAGATAGGATACTGTTAGTGGAATTAGTGAGATTCAATTTATCTCTGGACCTGTCTATGGCTCTAACTAGGCTCCAGATCAAACCTCCAACCACCTGCTTTAATGTCTGTGTGAGCTTAAAACTATATATATCAGTCTTTACTGTGAGACTTAAGACTGCTCGCAAACTGTAAGGTTTGAGATTTATTATTTGCTACCAACTTCCTTCCTAATAAGATTGTTCATGAGTTGGTGACCAGTTCTGGAGGTTCTTAACTGATCCACCATCTCTATGATCTACAACACCCTACAAGAACACCAGATTATTTTCTCTTCTTTTTTTATTATTTTCTTTTTATGTAAATACCTTAAATTACCTTTATGTTACCTTGCCCAGAAGTAGTTTTAGGTCGGTGGAAGACCACTGGTAGGATATGTATGTGATGGGATCCCAAGGTACCTTAAAAATGTATTTTCGGATCAGTTATCAGGTTATTTTATTTATCACTGTTTTTACTTTTTCTTTTATAGTAATTACCTCCATGGTTACTTATTATTTTATTTACATACGGGTCAGGCAGTCCTTAAAGTAGTCTAGAATTTATGTTTCAATTTAAACTCTGCCAATTTAAAGAACTTTTTTTTAAATTTCATTATTTTCTTTTAGTTTATTTCATCTAGTGACTGCTCTGATGTTAGGTCAGTTTTTTCTGTTCATTTTCTGGGTTAACAGATCAAAGAGAATCAGCTCTGTTCACTTACATGAATAAAGATACTCTTATTAGCTTGAAATTAATATTCACTGTTATTATCCAATCTTTGTTAACGTATAAGCCTCTATCTTTATTTTCCTTCAAAATTTACAAATCTAAATTTTGTCTGGTGTCCTCTCCTTCGCGTCTGGTGTCCTTTCCCGTTCTTTCTCCTTGTCCTCCTGGGTTTGGTTCTTTTCCCGAAGCTGTAAAGAACCTGGCGTCCACTATATGTGAGAGTATCGAGACTTTATATCAAGTCCAGTCTGTATTAGTTAAAGGTAAAAGACGCTGTAAGTATTTTCCACCTCACCCGCTTGGCCGACTTGAGTTGGGCTCAATTATCGTTACAATGTCTTCCGTAGTGTATTAGTGTCATGAGGTTTATTTTGTTGGGCTAAGAATGTAATTTGTTTTATTGTATCTAATTTAATTGTCCGCGAGTAAATTCTCCTCTTATGTTTTAAAAATAAATGCTTAATTATATTAAGTGCAGAAAAACAGATTCACGACATTTACTGGTAAGGCTTAGTAGATAACTTTATCACATCTACTCTTACTTGCTTTGTTCCAATCTAAATACGTGTTAGTTGCACAAATATTAGAACAGAACTCCTCCCACTGTTGTTGGAGGATATATTAAAGAATTTCAAGTTCAGGGACCTTTTTGGAACGAAGTTCCTTATGGACGTTACAGCGTCTGGGTCCGGGAGTGAATCCGAAAAAAACTAGTGTCACAAAACAAACCGTCACGAAATCGACCGTTGACGATAACTTGAGTAAATTATGACTGATTTTGTTGACATTTGGTACACATGTTCATTTTATCAATGCCAGGACGAGTTTGTTGGACAACGTTATCCGCCCAAGTGCATGCGCGCGTAAACGGACGGGAAAAAATTCTAACTTATTTAATTTAATGAGAACAACAACTTTTTAAAATATGTAATGTTTTTTTAGTAAAATCAAGACCGACAGCTATGAATGTTAAAGATCGCTACATTTATTAAAACGGACCTAAACGTTTAAAATAGAGAAAACAACTTTTTTCTGATATCATACGTTCTAACGTAACGATTTTAATAAAACATCATACACATCGTCTTAAGTACAATTGAAACAGGCATGTAAAATTTCAACTTGTTACAAGCAGAAGTTTTTGTGTAGTGAAGTGATGTATTTTATAATATTTTAAATATAGTAGGTATGAGGGTTAGGGAACATTCCCGATCCCTCACTCTACTACAACTATCTTCTTTAACTATAAACTTAACATGATTAACTTTTTTCTCAAAATTCAATACATATTTATTGCATTTTTTTTTTTTTTAATTACGTTCTTTTTTTTTTTTTTTTAATTACGTTCTTTTTTCGTGATTTTTTTTTTTTTTTTTTTTTACATAAAATGAAATGGCAAAAATAAATATAATAATACTAGACAAAATGTATTGGTTCGTCGGGAACCTATCAAAAAAGGTTCAAATGTTCAGTTCAGTAGCGGCATGGGCCACGTCTCAGGTACTCTAAATCCAGCCGACCTTTCTTTTTACGGTATATTTTGGGAGTCATATTAGAAAGCATCACTTGGCTTAACCCGATTTTTTCGTTTTACTTGTTTTGTTTTTTAAGAAAGTTAGAAAACAGTCCGAAGAAATGTCATTTCTTCCCTTCAAATAGGTAATTTCCAACAGAAGGTTTTTCGGTAATCAGTTAGATGGGTCCAAATTTCCAGTTATCTAGACTAAGTTAAAATAAAGTATGCGGTATTTGCCTACCAGGATCAAGTATTGCTCACAAGGGTAGCCTGACACCTTACAGCCAACTGCCGTTTTCTTTTAAGAAGAAACATGGCTGATCCTACCTAACGAAACACAGACCTCTACTCAAAGTTACGTACACTGACCAGCGCTATTCTATTACTTTGAAGACCCCACTTCCACCTAACTCTTAAGAAAAAAAAAAAAAAAAAAAAAAAAAATGGACTACAGTAATACAAGATAGTACTTAGACTACTAAATTACACAGGCCTTTACTATGCTTCCTCCGTGTGTATTGGTGAAGACGTAAGACTTGGATACTCCTCTAGTCTTTACTCCTGCTAGGCTAGGTCCCAACTAACGCGACAACTAACATGTCAAAATTACATAAATTAACCCCCATAATCTATAAATTAGTATCAAAAAGCTATTAAATAAAAGAAAGAGAAAAATAATAAATAAACAACTCCCTGTAAAATAACATGAGATAAAAACCACACTCGGCAACATTATTTTCAATGACTGCTCTCATCTGGTAAATTGAGGTGAATTTAGTGAATGTGTTCATTATTAATAGGTCTAATCATATCGGGGAAATCATATCCCACGGCTGACCGATATTGTGGTTATTTTCCATTAATCCCACTGATTGGTTTTGATTAGAGTTTGGAGTCATTTTGAAACGTATCAAGCTACTTCCATGTTTAACTTTGGCCAGTAGTAATCTAACTACCCTTCGTTAATGTATAGCTGTTATTGCGAGATGTGCGTGATTATAAGTAATAGGTTAAATAATAGGGTTCCAACTGTGTCACCTATTACTGACATGACAGTAAAAGGGTAAAGCTAGCTCTCTTATTAGATCTCGCTATTAGATTTGTCACTGGTTACGAACGAAAGAAAATGTAATATTTAAAATTTGTTCTGTATTCATTATTGATTTACTTAATTTGTGGTTTGGTCGTTTTAGGGTGTATTAAATAAACCGTATTTATCTCATATGGCTATATTTCGACAACTCCTGGCCATCTTCATGCCTAAAACATTAACAACGCATCTTATATATACTATTACAAATCAATTATTTTTTTATACTCGATTATTACTATGTTTATTTTAAACTTTGATTTTACAAGTTACACTATTACATTTAACTTCAAAATAAACTAAAATCTTACCTTGATTTTGAGAGTGTTACTACATTTGTTTTATTTAATATTATGTTCTAATTTTCCCCATTTAATTAATAAAAAAGAAAAAGCATTATTGATTTAGTCTTTCTATTTTGAAACAGAATGTCAGCCATCTCCGACCCATATACATGATTTTCTTTCCTCGTATATATTGTTTATACAATTAACGAAGTCACTGGAAAATCCTATTTTTTTATGTTATAAAACAAGGCTCATCTTTCCGCCTTGTCGAATGCACCCTTGAAATTGACAAAGAATGTATACTCTTTCTGACCCTTCTTCCTGGTTTTTGGATTATATTTATGAGATTTAAATTATCTATAGTAGAATAGTTGCTCCTGAACCCGGCTTGCCATTCACAGATTATCTCATAATGTTCCATTTTTTCAATCTTCCTTGGAAGATAAATAAATAAATTTAAATGTAATTTTAAATCACTTTTTTGTAAATGGGAAAGATAATATTCCTGGTGAAGCATTTTAGCAGTTTCTATCCGTTTTTGAAATTGTTAAAATAATTTATAAGTGTGGAAAGGAAAATCAGGGGTTAAAATATTCGTTGGAAACCCTGTCTAGGCCCGGCACTTTTAATCCTACTATTACAGCTTTTAGTTCATGTAAAGTAAAAGATGGGTCAGAGATTTCGTCGAACGTTCCCATATTGGTTTCATATTCTATTTCTCTAGAGGTGTATGGAAAATTGTACTGTTGTTTAAAGTGTCTTCTGTTTTTATACTTGAGCTAAAAATGAAGTTTTTGAGTATTTTTTTCACAGTTTGGATTGATTCACAGAGTTTAATGGTTTCAACTCTTTGGAAGTATTCGTAGAACTAAATTTTCGAGCGGCGTCTTGTGCATAATTTGACTTTTATTTTACACAGTTGTTTATATTTTTTGTTCGGTATAAATAATGTCCTTTTTACTATGGAAAAGAAAAAGGGTTTAATAGCTGATTTAGTTCGTGGTATGGGGCATTTTCTACTGTCTCTATTTGGTATGGGATTAGTTTAATTTTATTGGGAGTTACAATAAGACCTAGGAATTGTACATCCTGGCGTAAAAATTCGGATTTGTCGAGTTGAAATCTGAGGTTAAATCTTCTATTTTTTTTTTTTAAAATGAGTCTACATCTTAGGCAGCGCTAGTCCAGCGACTTACTGAATATAACTGTCATCCATGCACACGAACCAACATTTGTACAAGTATTTGCAAAATATATTTTGTCCATAGCTCTCTGAAAAGTGCTTGGAGCATTTTAAGTCCAAAGTGAATCCTAAGGTACTCATAATGTCCACTATTGACGGCGAATGCTGATTCTGGATCCAGTTCTATTTCATGAAACCCTTAAGCTAGTTTTTATGTTCTTTTGTACCGACATTTGCCTAGATCATCCAGTATTTCTTCAATTCAATTCAAGAGAGTGGGTACCGATCATCTACCCTTTTTTCGTTTAATTTCCCATAGTATCTAGGGGTAGCTGGGGAAATGTCTGTTGGTTAGATGTATTTGGGATATACGGGTAGTGCTGAATAGCTCAAGGTTAAAATGATTGGCTTAACGTTGGCCAAGGTGGTTGAAAGTTAGGTCTATTGGTGATCTCTTGGAATTGACTTGTTGTTGGCTTTTAGGGTGGTTTTGAGTTATTCTGGGATCTTCTTAATCCCGAATAGTCTCACTCACATTGGAGCTAATCAAGGAGATGAAACTTGCTTACACTCTCTTCTAGAGTATCAAGCTCAAAATGACTCAAATAGGAACGATATGGCTCTAATAGACTATTCTGGAATACGTTTGATGACAACTTGGTATATTTCTTTACTTAAGCTATTCTATTTTTTTTTATATTTTTTTTATATTTTTTTTTTTTATTAATTGTAATTATATTTTACGTTAGTTCTTGTTATTATTATTATTACTTAGTTCTTCTTCTTATTATTATTTTTTTTAGTGATTATTATTATTTATAAACTTATGAATTGATTTAATCGATTACTTATAATAATTAAAGTTAGGGACTTAAGATGTAAGATCCAGGAGTAGGATGTAATCCATCTTAATTACCTCTGAAGAAGGTCCCAGGAGTCTACGAGGTGAGAGATTGAATTATCTTGAGTTGAATCATAGGAAAACTCCTCTAATGAATAACAACTCAGCAAAACTTTTCGTTAAAATGTTCGGAGCCTGTGTTAAGAATTTAAATTCAAACCATCAATGAGATTAACCTTAATTAACACATACAAAAATCGTCCATGGGATCCTGTCCGCAGTGCCAAGAATTTGTTTTAAGCCCGGTACACACGGGGACACCTAAAGCGAGGCAGTCTAGAGAGTAGACCAATCGCCTAGAGTAGTCTCGGAGAGTGACCTTGAATAAAATTCCTAGAGCAGTGCCCGGACTGTCCACACGGTGCCCCATTTGTCTAATCTAAATCACTTCAATCAGTCTTCATGATGGTTACACGCCCTGTCTTGTTCGCCATTTAAAAACTATTTATGTTTATCTATTTTTTTTATTTTTTTTATTTAGGAATTATAAAATCTTATTTAACCCTTTTAACGCTTTGCGGTCCATGCCGCTGTACCACAAAAAAAATACCGTAAACGCCCACAGTAAAAGTTTTAAAAATTGTTATAAAACTACTTCTTAAGTTCTTAGAGAATAGAATCAGGACATACATCATAGAATACATCATTAATTCCATTACTAAGAATATAATACTCTTCAAATCGTAGTTTGGAGTCTATTTATATACATAAAAATTAGCCAATCGAAATTAAGTAATATAGAATCCAGCGCCGGGATTCGAACCCCGGGCCTCCTATATTTCCATTACAGACGCTCTAACCAACTAAGCTACACTGGAGAATAATTTCCTCTCTCGTTCGATACCTAGTCCCGAATTAAGCTTTCAATTTTTCCACAAGTCTAGGAATTGACATTTACGATAATAGAACTAGACCGAGAAATAACGCTTATAATTATAAAGTACCCAATTAGTACCTGTACCTAGTACAATCAATTAGAAATTAAATTTTTAAGTTTTTGGTAGTATTCATACTACGGAAAGTTTAAATTTTAATTTAAATCAAATTATAATTATTATTAACAACGGGAGACATATAGGAGGCCCGTGGTTCGAATCCTAGCGCTGGAGTCTATTTTTCTCTGTCTTAATTTCAATAATAATAAAAATCTCTCTTATTTTTGAGGTAGAATGATTTTCCGCCCAGACTTTCTAGTTGCTTTTTCCTCTTTCATCAGGCTGTTTTCTTTCATTCATTGTCATACCTCATTGCTCCTACAATATGTTTGGTACTGAGTCTGTCCAACTAGTTTTATTAAATGATTTTATGGCTCTATGAAATCTTTCCATTCTACCCTTGCTTTGAGGATGGTAGGCGGTCGTTTGCTGTAACAAGATTCCACAAAGTGCTGATAACTGGTTGAACAGCTTCAATTTGAACTTTTTCTCTTGATCTAAATTGACGGTGTATGGCGCTCCACATCTAACCATCCACTTCGTATAGAATGCTTTTGCAACTGTTTCTGCAGTACTATTTCGTAATGGAGCAACTTGTGTAACGGTCTATGCATGTTAAACAATACCACCATCTGATGATATAGCATTAGACCAATCAAATCGACGTATTTTAATTTCGTGATGAACATGAAAACAAACCAAATTTTTAGGGTTTCGAGGTCATCCTAGAAACCCTTATACATTTGGTAGTTCGTCTGTTCGTCCGTCCATCCGTAGCATTTTGGATCACCTGACCTATTGCAGCTAGAGATTTTAAATTTGGTAAAAAAATAAAACCTTTTTAGCCCAAAAACAGAAAAAAATGTTGCGAATTTCACAACTTGAAATTTCATCGATCAGCAAGAAATTGCGAACTGATGACAAATTTTTGAGTGGGTTATCATTTTAAAGGTAGTGAAGAGTAGATCATAAATATATATCGCGTTTAAAAAAATAGCGGCAATGTTACCCCCAAAAGAACTAAATGAGTGCCTAACTAAAATGCTAAAGGATAATAAGCCCAGCTTGCTCCTCCAAACTGCAACTTTTTATACATTTTTTAGTAAGAAAAAAAAAATGTAGGAAATATTTTTTTTATGACAGAAGAAAGCCTTTTAGTAACTTGCTAGCTTATTTGATAGGATTTTTTAATTCTAATTTGTGTAAGGAAAATCCAGGGGATATTATAGAATTAAAGTATTCGGTCTAATAAATTAAGCTGCACATCTTTACCAGTTATCAGTACCTTTAGGTTTAGCAACACTATAATAAGTATAAATATTGTCCAATATTTCTTAAATTTTCACTGTGGCATGCCATATTGAGGCTCAGTTCCAGATAATTACGTTTGTTAATAATTCTTTGAAAAATGTAAACTTAATTTTTTATTGAACAATGTTTTACAAAACTAATATCCATAGGAAGATATTCCACCTGGAAGTAGGATTATAGCAAAACCTCTCCAACCTATATCCACCATAAAATGTTCATAATTATTCCAATGGACAACTACTTAAGTAACGACGTCATGATAAATCAAATCTATAAAACTCTCCTTCCCACACATACAAAAATACAAAGCTCTGAAAAGACAATTCCCATTGCCCCCATTTGAACTATTACAGGTTTAGAGCTGGCAATAGTATAGAGTCCTGAAAAGGACTGTTCAGTAAAATGATTTTTTAGTTTTACTAGGAAATTGCAACTACATAATTTTTCATGTTATGAGCAATATTTATGTATGTTTTTACAATGACTTGATCGACATGAACTAAGGAACTATCCATTAACAGTACTCACAGATACAAGCTTGAATTATTACATATATTTAGAAGTTAAGCATTGCTCAATAAATCACGTGGCCACAGCCTCGAGGAGGATTTCCGGGAATGAAATGTAATGATAGGTTGTGAATTAAAGGATTGGGGTCTTGAGATATGGAGTCATACAAGGATTTATATAGGGATATGTCTAGGTCATGGACGAAGGGGAGTTTAAGGTCGTTTTCAAGGGTGAAGTTAGAAACATAGAAAGGAGCGTGGACTATTCTTCTTAGGATTTTGGACTGTAGGGACAGGGACTAGATACGATAGGAGTTGGAACGCCTGGTGCAACCCTATAGTTCAATACCGTATGACCATATGGGCTTAATTATGGTGATATAAATGAGTAATTTGTTATGTGTGCTGAGTTTAGATGTACGGTGTAGAAGTCTATGTAAAAGTTTGTAGCGTCGACTGCAGTCTTGTCGTTTAAGTTTTGTGCTGTGCCCAGGTTAAACGTCGGTCCAGGTGTAAACCAAGGTCGCGGACCAAGGTAGAATGAGAGATAGGAATTAGGGTTACTGGTTCACGAGTAAACGAAATATTATTTTCAGAAATTTACTGAGCTCGCTTTCTCCAAGGAAGTATCGATAGACTGAGTTATAGTTAAGAATGAGGGAAGTAGTGCTGTGACCTTCTTCTTCCGCTCTCCTATACCCCTCTCCAATTTCTTCCTCTTGAAATTCCTATTCCAATCGACACTACCCATCTCATTTTCGCTAACTGGATTATATCTCGTTCTCTAACTATCTCGCTTTAACTCTTCCACAAGTCTATTATATGATATCTAACTGCCCCTTCCTTGCAGTAAGTTAAACGATGTCAGATAGAAAGGGACGATTAACATTTATTTTAACTTTTAAGTACTGCAATTACATATCTTCCCAGCACAAGAAATCGTCTAGTTCTATTTCCTTAACGATAAAATTTTGTGAAGAAGCCTTGACTGCATTTGAAACATCAGCAGTGTCATTTTTCAGTCAATTTTTTCTCTCTCTCTTAATTTTTTTTCCACCCAGAGGTGGAGAGAATCGGCTTACATAGATGTATGACCTCGTTCCCTTCGAAATAATTGATTGATTGTAATTTCCTCCACACACACTTCTGTGATATTATTTATAGCGTAGAGTAGAAAGCTGTAAAATACCATATCATTTAAAATAATGAATTTATGATAGGTTGACAAATATCTTCTTTAAATCTGCCACGAATCACCTTATACCACATTGCAGCATAAGTACTATGTTTAGTTAAAACCTTAACTGGAACAAAACTTTCATTATAAACACTTAGTCTTCGAACAAACATTACAGACTTAAATAGATCAGCACGTGGCAACATTATAACTTTTTGGAGATCACCTAAATACACAACTTTATCGACAGTTTCATTTTCAGCACTTTTCATATACAATTGCTTAGCAGTTTCAGGTTTTTTTATGTTTCCATTATGAAAACAAATTCGGCATTGTGAGTTCTCCTCACTCTATTTATAGTTCTGCAGTTCTCTGATATATAAATTTTGTTGTGTTTTCATATTCCGCCTTTTTCGTGGCCTGAAGTAGTAAATTATATGATTAACTTCTTAAAATTTGCTTACGATCTTTTATGATCTTACGTAAATGTATTTTTAAAATCATACCCTTTTTTGCATTTAAATCACTTGACAAATATTTTAAAAAATCAATGAACAAGTGTATATGGTAAGGCATAAAACATCTAAAAATTATCGGTTCTAACGGATATTATCAGAAGCCTAAATGCCGCATCACCTAATCAGAAGCGAAAAAGCCGTAACTGTATTATACGAAGCTAAAAGCCCGAGGTGATATATCATGTGATTAAATTATTTATTAACTAAATTAATACAGTGTAATTTTTGTTGTTGTTATATGTCATTAGTTTCATGATTATGTATATATATATAGATGTTATTTATTAAAATCATTTATTAGATCTGGTATTTATTTTATTAATTTTTTTTTTTTTTTTTTTTTTTTTTTTTTTTTAATTATAGTGTGGGTTTATGTTAGATATAATTGTAGAGATAATATGTACTATGTTTGTTGGGATTATACAAAGATATAATACTAAATTTTTGTTTTAATTTTTATTATTATTTTGTTTACTGTGGTAAATCCCTGAAAGTCTGTGTACTGTTACTTGTATTATTTAGTTATTCGTGTTTGCTTTTTTATGATTAAGTTAATTTATGAAAATTATTATATTTAATTTATCTGTAGCTTGAACATTTATTTTGAAGATTACGATTTGTAAGGCTAAGTGAGATGATTAAGAGATTTGTGGTTTCACCTGTAGCTTATTAGTTAGTAAGTAGTCACTGATTGTTTGCGAGCTTACATATTTATTTTCTTATATTCTGAGGAACGTACATGTAGTAGATGATTTTATTTTATTTATTTATATATATATTTTTTTGGTTGTGAGATTATTGTTATAAGTTAATTATATCTGGTTTCGTTACTAAGTCGTTATTTTATGTGAACGAGCCTAAGTTATTGCTCACTTTTTTTTGTAAGTTTTGTGGTTCTGAGAACTAGAGTTCTATTAAGGAATTACGGCTATGGGACCTAGTAGACTGGCTTGCCGAAGGGATAGCGATCGAGATAAATTAATTAGGATCATCCTGCCTCCTCGGAGAGTGCCGTCCCCGGTTCCTGAACTTGTCCGCTCCTCCTGACAACCTGAACTTTATAATCTACCTATTTCCCTCTATCACTCGTCTCTCAACGATCCTTGTCTTAGATAATCCACACTAATACACTCCACCATACACATACCTACACCTACCTATCCACACTCATATAAAATTTCACTTAAACACATCCACACACACCCTTTCATACATACCCTGGAGGAATTTCCTCGTCTGTCCTCCACTTTCTTTCCTTTCTCTAGACGAGGTGGAGCTCTGGTTCCGGTTCCTGATCTATCCTCACATATTTCTCAATTATCCCAACTCCCCTACTTCATCCCTGACCACCTGCGAACCCTCTCTCCTTCCCGACTAAGCCATGGCTTAAAGGAATAAAACTGTAACACGCTAAAAAAAATTTTTTTTTAAACATTTATCATAACTTTGTTATTTTTAAATTATCATGTCACACTTAAAAATTAAAGTAAATGAAATTATCTTTTAACACTGTAATAATCTTTTAATAACTTATTTTTTTCCGTAAATATCATGGGTACTGGGTACTTTACAAAATAGAGTCGAAAGAATGTCGAGGCTCGATTTTTTTTTAGTAGTTAGTTAATAACCTCTAGTTTTTTTAAAGTTAAATTTTATTTATTTACTATATTGTTGTAATTACTTTTTTATAATAATTATTTCAATTTATTTATTTTTACTGGTCTTATATTACTTTGCTTTGTAAGTTTCATCGCACATTTCCGTTTCCCCAACTTTGAACCACTTCCCGTGATTCAATCTTCCCCAAATTTTGCACATAGATACAACTAAGGTGAAGAATACAGAAACCAAAAAAAAAAAAAAAAAAAAAAATGGCGTCAAATTTATTTGCTTTTTAAGTTTCATCGCACACCTATTACCCCAATTTTGAACCACTTCCCGTCATTCAATCTTTCCCAAATTCTGCACATAGATACAACTAAAGTGAAGAATACAGAAACCAAAAAAAAAAAAAAAAAAAAAAAAAAAAAAAAAATTGAAAATAAGACCAGTTTTGAAAAATGGCATTTTTATATTAATTATTTATTGTATAAATCACATAAATTGTTAAACTTTATCAGCCCCCTCTCCTTGGATGCGGACCTGCTCATAGAGTAGGTAACATTTTTTTAAGATTTTTTTTTTGACAAAATACCTTTTTTTTTAAAAAATTTCTTTCTTTATTTGCAACTATAAGTACAATACATTACATATATAAATAAATTAGACTGAGATCAATTAAAAAGTCTTTTAAGTAAGAGAAATGTTTATTTCACAAAAACACAACAGCCTTTCTACACGAGTGTCAAAACAAGACTGACTTTATTTATTGAAAGTGACAGCTAGGTGACATGTAAACAAAACAAACAAAGTGACAGGAAAATATCCTAGGGGTCCTTCACTTATAATACATATATATATATATATATATATATATATATATATATATATATATATATATATATATATATATATATATATATGTATATATATTTATATATATATATATATATATATATACAGTAACAAGCAAATGGTTTAAAATTATTTAGAACAGAAAAACAATAAGCGGAGATGTTACCCTCAAAAATGGAATACAGAATACAAATTCATTACATTACATTAACATTATTATTATTTATTTCACTATTTTATAAAAAAAAAATATGCTCAAGCACCCACATATACATGCGACAAAAAAACAAAACACATAAATTTATAGATATTTATACATTTTTTATTTTAAGGGACCAGATTATCTCTGGGCCATTTTCGCTTCAGTCGTCGGCGGGGATTTTCAGGGAGGGTTGGGATGGATACGGATTGGACAAGAGGGTTAGCATGATTTGAAAGGGAATTATGGAAGGAAAGGTAACGGGATTTTAGCTAGGTCGGGGACGAAGGGTATTTTGAGGTAATTATAGAGTGTAAGATTCAAAACATAGAATGGGGTATTAGTAATTTTTCTGAGAATTTTGGACTGGAAGTATTGGATTCTTTGGGAGTTGGAACGTTTTGTGGAGGAACCAGCTGAGGGTTTTATTCAGGAGTTGCACCGATTAACATCAACTTGCGAATATGGGGCGTTGCGTGAAGAACTCATCCGTGGCCGCATTGCAAGATTTTATATTATCATACAAAAAAAATAAATAAATAAAATAATGCATAAATACGTGTGTTTATTCATCCCACCACTAGAGGGTAAGCCCTGAGCTGAGGTGAGAGTCTCCTCCTGTTCTTAGTTTACGTATAATAAATCACGTCATACAAGTAGTAAAAAAAGTTCTTTAGAAATAATAATAATGATAATAAAAAAAAAAAAAAAAAAAAAAAAAAAAACATATAAATACAATAAAATAAAATAAAAATATAATAACAGCAATTAATTAATAATAATAAATAAAATACATAAGTAACATAGGATTGTAAATGAAAGGACTATTTATAGATATTTTGAAAGAAAACAATTGTTTAAAAATTAAATGAAAAGCTTTAGGCTATGTGGAGAGTTAGGTAATGCTTGAGTGTAGAGTGGTTCTTTAAGATTGGGTTGTTTTTTGGTTTTGCTATTGAGAGTACAGTTTTGTTTTGAGTATTGTAGCAAAATTAGCTTTGTCGAAGTCATTCTGTAATGAAGGGGTTAGTCTGTTGTAGTAGTTGGCTGCTTGATAACACCAGTGTCTCTGAGCAGCAGAAGTCCGGCAGAAAGGTATTCTGAACAGTTGTCTAGTTTGCTGTCGCTATAATGGTTGTGTTCTACCCTCTCTAGTTTATGTTTGCTTCTGTGCAGTCTTGTCACGCAATATATATGCTGTCAGTATTCGGGACAGAAAGTTGTCTGAAGTGTATCAAATGGACGCAGACCTGACCCTTGCTAAGGCGGAGCGAAAAGTCCGGTAAGCTGAAAACGTAAAACGCCAATAAGCGGTTGTTCGGGGCAACCACCCTGAGTTAGGCGAGGTAGATAGAATTAAAGAGTTGCGGAACCAACCTCGAAACACGAACACACGAAACCAAACGTATGAACAAAAGTGTACCTCGTGTGGACACACGCATGCCCCAAGACGCTACCCTGCGAAGACGACCCGGTGTAGCCCATGCCAGTTAAGAGGTCATTGGGCAAAATGCTGTCCTGGAAGGAGGGCAACTAGGCCTACGGACAACATTCGGACAGCTAGGAAGATTCGGAAGCCAGTAATTATCTAGGAGTGGTAGGGGCATTCGGTAGCAGATCCGTGGAAAGCAAAGACTAAATAACTAGGTCAACAAGCAGAGTTTAAACTCGACACAGGAGCTGACGTGACAGTGATATGGGTTAAACTGTATCACCGTCTAGGGCCACCTACATTAAAATCAGTGGATGAAGTGTTGCACGGACGACCGGAATCAGGATAGAGGTGAGAGGGAGGTTTTGTTGCTCTCTATTTTTGTTTTGTTTCTCTCTTGTTGTAACTATTTTTACAAATCACATACCATTAGTATATATTATAAATAAACCTGTGAACAAAATTACAAATAGGATTAAAACTTTTAGTTCACCAATTTATACTGGAATATTTACCAGGAATCCAAATATATGTTGTACAGGCAAGAGGGAGTACCTAGCCTGCCTTTGTACCAGAGGGAGCCGGTATTTTGCACGGGATGAAAAGGAAAACTGTAAGGGTAACTTAGGAAGCAAGAAATAAAGGGTGAGGATAAGAAAAATGGGTATAACATAGGGTGATGAATTAAGGGAGAAGACTTCCGTAGGTGGTGAAAGTGTCACGACAAAAATGGAGTGTGGGGAAAGAAGGTGAAAGGTCGCGGGCCGGGGCGAGTACACCAGGAAGACTGCTACTACGTATGGAGGCGTAAGGGCCCTAAAGCTACTTCCTCTCGCAGTCAAGTATCAGCACCATTCGGTCTTATCTTCGTTAGTTTATTCATTTTAGGGAAGCAAGGTTTATAAGAGAATATTTAAAAAAAAATCTAAGGTTAGAAATGGCGTGTACATAACCGTTCACCAAAAAAAAGGTAAAAACTTTTTTAAGAAAAAAAAAACTAGGAAAATTAAAAAAAATGGTTGTGCGTGAAGTCTCGCGTAAAAAGGGTTTCGTTGATATTGTGAACATGAAATTAGTTAGTATAAAGGGGGCACTATATAGCAGAAATATAGTTTTATGGGGGAGGATACGCAAAATTTTAATGTTTTTCTGTCAAAATGGCTTTCAAAATTAAACACTTTTCACAAGTGTAATATTTTTGTAATCAACTCTTGAATACCTTTAATATAATGCCCCACTCATAATTAAAAAAAAAAAAAAAAAAATCGTGGGACATGAATTATCCACCATTTTGGATTTGAACAGCTGTTGAATTCGTTATATTTTTCCTGTGTGCGTCAAAACGATCTTTAATACTGGAAAGTTTCATGTGTTTATCTCCTTTGATTCTAAAGTTATTGGAACCGTACAGAGTAACAGACAGACACAGGAACGAAACTATAAGGGTTTTACCAATGAAACCCTAAAAAGGTCCTTCATAAAAGAAAAAGAGAGAGATAAAAAAAAAAAAAAAAATACAATTGATTGGCTTAGGAAAGAATATAATAAACAAAGAATCTTTTTGAAGAATTAATAAAAGGAAATTATGTAAGATCACTTTAGAAACTGAACGGTTAAATGTACCATAGGAAGAGAAGTTGCCGGAATATTGCAAGGGGTGAATAGAAAAACTGTATAAAATTACAGCTATGGGAAACTTAGGGGGTAAGAAAAATGGGTATTACATAGAGTGACGAATAAAGGGAAAAGACTTACGAGTGTGACAAACATTTTCACAGAATTTCGTATTAACATCTGCCACAGTTTTGACAATATCGAACTTTTAAAATTGACCGCTTATTAATTTATGAAATATTTCCTCAATGAACTGAAATTTGCATCAATTTACCATTTTGTAAGATAAATAAGTCTTCCATATTTCAATTTAATTTTTTTGCCACCATTTTGAAACTGTCGACATTTGAATTTCATATAGGAAAATGTTTGTTTACATTTTTAACCTCTCAATAATGGACCTCATTATACCGGACTAATATTTTAACGGACAAACAAAATTATAATTCAAATATGTAATAAAATAATCTGTTGTCATATATAGGTTTATGTTTGGTAAGGAAAAGTTCCAAGACGTGCAATTTTATTTTTATCTTATTATACGAAGGACGAAAGTTCTTGAGACGTAAATTACTAATATATTTTTGTACGCACTATTAAAATTATTGTGATATTAAATTCAATCTTGAGAAAATAGTACATTACGAGTCTAGTGCGGAAAGTAGAATTTTGCATGCGAGAGTGACAGCGAGGGTAGTAAAACCACACGAGAAAAGCAAAATGCAGTTTTCGCACGAGTTGCGTACAGTACTTTATCTACGATTGTTGGATTTTAATGATAAATTCAGAAAAAACAGTTACTTTTTAAATGTAAACAAACACGTTAATCGTGCGATAAGGTGAAGAATTCTTCTTTATTTCCGCACTTGTGCGGAAATAAAGAAGAATTATGAAACGCGCATGCGCAATCAATACTACTACGAAAAGAATCACTTTCTACGCATTAAAACAGAGATAAAATATTTATATTTCGTATCAATCGAAGATAAAAATAGTTATTTATCGTGCCTAATGATAAAATAGAGGATTTTTTTGCACTTATATAAATAAGACTCCAAGCTACGATTCGGAGAGTATTTTATTCTTAGTAATGGGATGAATGATGTATGATATAGACCTGATTCTATTCTGATCTTTTGAGACAAAACTATTTAGACATTTCATTTAATTTCTTGGCCGATAATAGGAACATATGATTATTGAAAACATAACCACTAATAATTAGCATGAGCTCCGCGCATGAGCGTGAGGTGAAGGTTTTATGTATAATACAATTATAAATAAAATTGACAAACCAAAGAAATTGGAAACATAAAATAAAAGGGAGCTGTGAAAGAGAATCGGTGGTAAAGGAGAATGGTGGTATAGAGCAAGTCGGAGGTAGGAAGGCTGGTCGTGGGCTCCCGTATCGATCTGACAGATACACCCACTCTAAACTACAGCTTATCACTTTTTCTCTTTCTAATTTAAGCATTTAACTTATTTTTATAAATAATTAAACATTCTTAACTATACTTTCTCGTATAGTTAAGAGGTTAGTTTGCTAGTTTGTATACAAACGCTTTAACTATTCCAAAACTACTGCACCGAATTGAAAGAAATTACCCTGGCGTATTCCTAGCTACACCAGATTTGTTATAGCCTAAGTATCATTATTAATGGCTAAATGTAAGGCGACCTCTCCCAATGGAACTACGTTAACCCTAGGGATGAATACTAAATTTCTTTTGCCCAGGGAAAGAATGGAGTACCCCACCCCGAACAGTGAAATACACGTACTCTACAAATTTTGTCGGTTGATCTCGTCTTGGTAATGCCACGCCCTAATCACTTAAATACAATCGTTAAATGGAACGGTTGTTTAGACTCAATGATATTATTGCTATAACTTCTGTAAAAAAGGAAAGAATAAATATATCCATTTGTCGAAAGAACTGTTAGACAAAGGGACATCATCCCTAATGTATGTCAAAGTATTATATCCCTTTGTGTTAACAGTTTAATTATCAAGCCCCGTAACTGAAATACACTTTAAAATTAATGTATTGTTTATTTGATTTCTTGATCACCGGTCTCAATAAGAAAAACTAAGCTAGGTACTTCATTAGATTGTTACTCCCCTATGTTTTTTTTTTTTTTTTAGAATATAATTACTTAGACTAAATAACTATTAATACAAAGAGATGTTTAGCCAATGTCCTTTGGGACAAAGGAATATCACACTTCCGTTTTTTAAGGGGAGTTACAGTCTAAAGAAGTGCATTCCGTACACCTTCTTAAGATTGTTACTCCCCTTTGTTTTTTATAAGGGGAGTAGCAATCTAAAGAATTGTCTTAAGCTATACTAAGCACAAAACGAAATAAGGGTTTTCGGTAGTTTCTTCGTATACCAATATAATCAGACTCACATAAATATATCTGGTTTAACAATATAAGCATATATAATAACAATAATATGTGAATAAGACATCAAGTAATAAATAGTTGGTAACAGTATAGAATAGATTTTATGCTTGTAAATAGTAATACTAATCTTATAATATTAATAATTAGCAGTAATATGCATATGGAATTAGGCAGCGTCATCGGTACCAAATCAAGGAATCTAACAGGAAAACAGAGATGAATTCATAGGACACAATTAAACAAAGTAGCAGAATAGTTATTAAATGGTGACATAGACGTTTACCATTAGCAAGGCAGGGAGTGAATGGCTACGTCATTTTATACGACCTCAACCTACATCGACTTAATAATAAAAGGATGAATTATACAAGCGTGAAGGTAATAATCAAACAGTGGATAGTAAGAAGAGCGGACCCAAAGTGAATTGAGGTGGGAGCAAAAATTCTCCCGGTGCAAAAGATTGTTGGAGGGCGACAAAACTGTCGTCCTCCAACAATATTTTGCACCGGGAGACAGCCTCTGCAGACAGCCCGCAGACAGTCTGCAGACTGTTTTGTCTCCAGTGAGCGCCTAGCCTAATAAAGGCAAGTAAATAATAGCTATTTGCAGAGTGGAGAATTGGGGGAGCTTCTAGTATTTAGAAGATATCCGTCCCACCTAGGACGCTGGGCTAAAGTGCGGGGAAGTATGGTGAACTTAAAAATGTTATATTGTATAATAACAATATGGATGTTATTTAGATAGAGAATAGATAAGCCTTCGAATCCAGGTCACCCTTTATGCTACAAACTTTATCACATGGTTTCGATGTTTGAACGGTCTTGAGATCTTGGAGCAAAGCGCTGATCACGTAGAGAAGAGGGTTGTGTTTTTATACCAGTATTTTAAATTTTTTGAATTTACGTTAAATGGAAAAAGAAAATTTACTCAAAAAAAAACAAACCCAAATAACACTGGTTTGTTCAATCTAGTGGTCATAAAAAAATTAACTGCTGAAAAAGATACCGTACCGGTATGTGCGGTGTTACCTGGACGACGTCCAGATGAAAAAGAACGAATAAACGCTAGGCTTAGCAACTCGGGGTTAGCGCTAGTATCGAAGTTGAGTCATATCAAAGGGCGGTAGCGTCATTTTTGGATCTAATAATATTTTGATACTAACATAAATATGATTAGATAGAACAAATTAAGGCAAATACTATTTTTAAATCCACCACAGATAAAATTGGTTAATATATAAAAAGTATGTGCTTATGCCAACGTGACGTATCTTGTGAAGAGTAAGGGGGAGTAGAAGTGTGACCACAAAACCACTTGTGGCGCCCTCTACCAAATTTATTATAAAATAATTAGGGACTTAAGTACCTCTTACACAGTTAGGATGGCATATTCCCAAACCCCCAGTCCTAAAAATAATTATAATCAGGTAATATAAGATAAGGGACAAAGATATATTTTAAGATAATAGATCTCTAGGGATTGCTTGGGATAAACTGAGAGGATAAGAGATGTACACGAGGATTAGCATGGTGGGATATGGATTCATGGAATTTTCTATAACGGGATAGGTTAGATTTGACAAAGGGCACTTTCAAATCTCCATGGAGAGTAAGGTTAGAAATATAGAATGGAGCATTGGTTAATTTTCTAAGAATTTTGACTGCAGGATTTAAACACAATGGGAATTTGGAGGCTTGGTCCTACCCCACACTTCCAGTCCTTAAGTCCAAGCTGGTTTTAGTACTACATTATAAATACAAAGCTTGTTGTTACGGGATATCTTAGACCTACGTAAGTCCGAGCAGTAACTTGTATCGCCGTGTGATATTAGTACGTTTTGTTTTTGTGTCTAGTTGCCACGTTAATCGTCGGTCAAGGAAAAGTTGTGTTGTTTCGTCGAGAGGGGGATTATTATTATTAAAAATAAGTATAAAAATGGAACACTTCATTACCCAGACCGATTAATATTTAATTGAGAGATTATATTTACAAACATAATCAAATAATAATATTAAAGTATTAAAGATAATAATGACAGAAAGTTACAAAACGTGTGACCTATATTTATTAAGAATAATAATTACAAATGATAAAGAATAACAATACATTTTTTCATAAAAATGAGGTATAAAAAAATGGCATAACTAATGATAAAGGTACAATACTAGATAAGTACATGAAGATATTATAGGCATATAAAAGGGTGACAATGATGGGATAACTCACAGATATGATATATCGATATTTTTAAAATATTTATGATATTTTAGTAAAGACAAACAAACTAAAAAAAGGAATTAATGTAATGAGTAAGTTTAATGGAATAATACAAAAAAGATAAAACACAAAAAAAAAAAAAAAAAAAAAAAAAAAAATGCCTGGTCAGGTTTGCTAAACTAGGCAAAATAATAAAAGAACTTAAATTTAAACAATAAATATAAAAATACAAGAAAATTACGGATTATTTTTTGAACTAACTACAGGATTAAACAACGTAATCTTATTATGAAATAACATTATTATTATTATTTTTTTATTTTTATTTTTTTATTTCATATATTTAATTATTTGACTTTTGGCGGTATTTTGACAGATTTAAACAAACTTTGACGTTTAACAAAAGTATCACACTAGTTAACAATTATGTTGCTCTTAACTTTTAAACTAATTAATAGAATTTCATCGGGTTTTTTCATATTTGTTCCTTGTTTTTTCCCGGTTCAAACGATATGCTATGTGTCAAAAATGTATTTAAACTTTCGGTATTATTAACAGTCAAAGTTTCAAAATTCAAAAATCGATAACTTCAAAATGGCGGCCTATGTCAAAATTAAATTTGGTGGATTGGTTTGTCATACAGAGAGGTATACATTTAAACTCGATCAGACTGCTTTTCGATTTTTTTAAATTTTTGCTGACTCAGCAAACTGGGTTCAAGATGGCGGACAATGTTGATTTTCCGGACGGCACAACTAAAAGTAAGGACTGATGTTTCTGCTAAGTTTCAACTCTCTAAGGTTAAATACCCTGGGCACTACGATGATAACACACATACAGAAGTCATGTTGAAAACATCTCAGGTAGTCTTAAAAACACAAAAAACCGATAATTCAGTTGAAATCTAGATAAAAAAAAATTTCACAATACTTTTCCTACTATAGGTGAGGAAAAGTAAAAACAAGTGGAGTAAGAGGTCCCTGTTTCAATCCTCCGGGGGGTCACAATGTTTTTCTTTATCGGTATTAACGACAAGGTAAATTAATTTTTCCAGAAATTTTCATCGGCCTGCACCATGTTCTAAACGCTAAATGGTCCTCCAGAGGACCACCCTTAAAATTATTTAATTTAATTATTTAATCTAATCTAATCTATTTTAATTACATTTTATTTTATTTTGATTTCAATTTATCAATTAAATTATTTTTAAAAATTTTTACTGCGGGTGTTTACGGGCATTTTTGGTGGTCCCCATATGGACCACCGAGCGTAATAGAGTTAAACTCATTTTACAAATGAAAGAAGTACCGGGCCCGACGATGCTCACCCAACTCTGGATCTAATCCAGATCCGAAAGTTCAGATATAGGGCTTATCAAAGACGAGCTTGCTCTCATACCTTCAGCAAGTATGGCGGTATGAGAGCATCGTCGGGCCCATGATGACTCGGGCGGTTATGATTTGACTAGACTGATATTGGAAGTTCTAGAAGGATTCAAAAATCAGTTATACGACTGTCGTGCACTTCCCTCCACTAATATTTGAAATCTAACAGCCACCTGTTACAGCTCAACCTCTACACCTATACACGAACATTATAACATACCGAGGGCGTTGATCAGGCACGCCTTCCAACTAACTCCTCAGAGCCTATAACATTTAAATATCTGTTTTTCGATTCCCGCCTAGTTCATTCTACATTTTATTTGTGTCCATATTTTTAATGTGATTAAATTAATACTGTTAACATTATATTGCTATTAATTTACAAAAAAAAAAAAAAAAAAAAAAAAAAAAGTGTTTATTATTTTACTATTTAATTCGTTTTATAATCATAAAATGATTTTCCCAATTATTAAATAAAATTAAATGTGGACCCATTAGAAATATAGTTTAAAAAGAAGTAGTGTAAAAGGCTATATGTTCCTTAAACATTTCCAAAATCTTAACAATTAAAGACAAAAATTAAATAATTATATATTTCAGGATTTATATTATGTTATTGTTATTATAATATGCAAGGTGAAACATTTGACTGATTCATTTTTAATAAACTAAATTATTTATAATATACATATTTTTAGGGTCCGTAGGGAAAACCAAGGGCCCTCATATTTTCCTGCGTGTGTCTGTCTGTCCGTCCGTCCGTCTGTCGCCTACTCTCTCGGTGACACATTTGAAATTTGGCTTATATGTGTATAGTACCTACCCACACATTTTAAAAATATAGCGCTTAAAAATATCATTTTTCAAAAAAATAAGGGTAAAAAAAACTTAAAGGATAAAAAATAATTGTTTTTTCTGGAGACCGTGTGGGGTATCATATGAAAGGGTACATCGAGTTGATTACAAAAATATATAATTTTTTGGTTATAACTTTGAAAGGGAGAGCGTTGACGAGTTTAAAGTTGGTGAGAAAAGTGCCCCCCCCCCTTCTATCTCGCTTATTTAAAGTGGAAAAATTCTGAAATAATTCCTGAACATTCTTCGACCAAAAGTAAAGATATCACTTTTTGGAAATTTCGGAAAAAAAAATTATTTTTGATTTTATTGTCAAAATACGTTTTTTTTTTTTTTTTTTTTTTTTTTTTTTTTTTTTTTTTTTTTTTTTTATAATTAAGCTCTTTTGGGTGTATTTATATGTTAATAGTCTAGTTCACTGGCGAAAAAATACTTTATCAGAAGTTTGTTTATGTGTTTTGAGAATATCAGGCCCATAGGACAGTTCAAAGTAGGCTTTTAGCATTTTAAGCCCCATCAATAGGTAGTACTCTTAAACAATACTGTGTTTGCCTACGGACCTTCGCTGTGTGCTAACTAGCACTCACTTGACCTGTTTATTAAATAATGGTAACAACTTTGATACATTTTATAAATGAACTGAGTTATTTGATTAAGGAGAAAATATCACTATTGTCAGATAATTTTTCGTACGGCTGTGCAAGGTTGTGGATACGCAGGTAGGCTAGAGTTTTCCGCCGGAGGTGAGGTCTGCTTTAGTGTATTAGGAAAATCCTGTAAGCGATTCGTGTAGGCTTTAGCTGAAGTCTTTATTCCATTCCTAGCAAATATATTTTTTTTTTTTATCTAGCTACCTAGGATAGTTCAAAGTAAGCTTTTTAGCATTTTAAAAAGCTACATCAATAGGTATTACTTAAACAGTACTGTGTTGCCTACGGACCCTCGCTTTGTGCTGACTACCACACACTTGACCTGTTTATTTTAAAAAAGCCAAAAGGACGTGGAATGAAATCGAACAACATTTTATTTCGTAAATTTGAAATAAAATATGAAACATTAATTTTAAAGTGATGTACAGTTCTATTGGTTCATACTTTTATATCTTACTAAAACATACAATTATTTAAATAATGCTTGTATATTTTCGGTAGAAAAAGTAAGGGTTTTCTAACTTAAAAAAAAAGAAAAAAAAAACAACTAAAAACTGTGTAATAAGAAAATAGCGTTACTATAACGCATAACCATTTAATTATTTATAACACAAAATTCTTATTACTTAATCAATAATACAGACAAATGATAGATAACTACTTGAAATAAACAAATGTTGATTAATATGTTAGCTATTAGATATATATATGGATTTTATAATTTTTTGTAAAATGTTGAAAAAGTTTGTTCAAGTTCCTGCAGCTACTTACCATATTTTTGATAATTTGTTTATAAAAATGAAGTCAGAAATAATTACCAGAACTTACCACGTAGTGGCGGCTGCATGAGCTTCACCCTCTCCAACCATCAAGCTCTCGAACATGAGCTCTCCCAACCATCCATGAGCTAGGAACTAGTATTGTAATTTGAAACTAGATAACATAAAAAACAGATAAACAGAGTGATATTATCAAAGGTTAAAATAATTTTTGACTCAAATTTAGCAAATTTATCCCTGCTTTTTAATTTGTTTGTTATGTAATAATGTGTTTCCTCACTTTTATACACTGAAGATGAAGTCTCCGTCACTAGTTTAATGCTTCTTTTAACAGCTTGACTGTGACAAGGACAATTAGAACATAATTTTGGTTTAAATCTGTTCGTAGCTGCATATTTCAAGTCTTCAATCGATACATGCTTTGTTAAAGGTAGTTCTGTAATACTTTCGCTGTCCCAATGTATTTTATTGGAGGATCCTTTTGTGTTTAAAATTAATATTGATTATTTTAAAAGGCCGAACATCTTTTATTCTTTTTGTTCAACTTTTCTTAACACTAAGATCTTGTTCCACGCATCAACTCTAATATCTTCAGCATCATCGTGAATTGCTGCCAGCAATAGGTTTTGATAGTGCTATTGTACTTTAAAGTAAAACCAAGTCGTTAGATGGAAATTCATTGGAGATATACAATCGCAAAAGACAAGTGGATGTTGTAATCCATATAGAATGGGAAAAGATTCCTGGGTTATTATTCGCCAGATCACCGGGACAAAATCATTAAGCAACTGCAATCGATAAATAATCAGTAAATTATTTTAAACTTTTTAGGTCAAGTTGGTATTTAGGTGACAATTTAAAAAAAAAAAAAATACATGTGGTGTCGCGGGACACCTGGTAGGAACGAAGTTCCTTACGCTTTTCATTAAATATAAATTATAAAATTACAGTGCTAAGTTTTACGATATTAACTAACTATACATGGCGGAGTTAGAAAAGAGACCAAATTAAAAATAACTAAATATTTGTACTTAGAAGAGTTAAGGCAAAATTAAAAGAAAATCATTTATATGTATCATTGAAGAGAGCGTCTTGCAATAAATAATGTATTATATATTGAGAAAAAAATTTATCATGATGAGTTTATAGTTACAATAGATGCTTGTAGTGATGAAACACGACTGTTTCCTCAGACTCCGCCGGCATATTAATTATTCCATTTAAAATATTATAAAATATATCTCTTCCGTACTCAATACGTCTGCTTGTATCAGGTTGAAATTTTACATGCCTGTTTCAATTGTACTTTAGACAATGTGTAAGAAGTTTTATTAAAATCGTTACGTTAGAACGTTAGATATCGGTAAAAACGTTGTTTTCTTTATTTTAAACGTTTAGGTCCCCTGTAATACATTTTGCGATCTTTATCACTTCATAGCAGAGACGGTGTTCGTTTTACTAAAAAAAAATATAAATGTTTGTCTCATTAAATAGATGAAGTTTTTTTTCCCGTCCTAAAATTCCAATTTTAAATTTGAAGCTTACGTTTACGTGAGCGTTGCGCGTGAACGCTTTGGCGGATAACGTTGTCCAACGAACTCATCCTGTGTATTGGTAGAATCAACATGTGTACCAAATTTCTACTAACTCGGTCATCTTTTACTCAAGTTATCGTCATCGGTAGATTTCGTGACGCGGTTTTGTGAAGGTGATTTCGGTCGTTTTGTCGGATTCATTTCCGGGCTCCAGAACGTGCCATAAGGAACTTTGTTCCAACAATCAAAAAGAAGATGTTCGGCCTTTTAAATTTCCCAATAATTATTTTAACGCAGGATGCTTCAATATAGTAAATTGGGACTGCGAAAATATTACAGATCCACCTTTAACAAAGCATGTATCGATTAAACTTAAAAGATGCAGCTGCGAATAGAATTAAACCAAAATTATGTTCTAATTGTCACAGTCAAGCTATTAAAAGAAGCATTAAACTAATGACGAAGACTTTTTATTCAGTGTATACAAGTGAGGAAACACATTATTACATAATCAACAAATTAAAAAAAAGGGATAAATTTGCTTTTGTTCTGGAGTGCGTTTTTCCCCGGACTATTTTCTTTCTTTCTTTTTTTGTCTTCTCTGTTTCGATATTTGTGGTTGTAGGAGAGTATATAACTTCTGAATTGTTCTTCAGACATTCAAAAATATGAGAAAAACCTTTTATCTACGATTGATACGAAATATAACAATTATATCTGTGTTTAGATGCGTAGAAAGTGATTCTTTTCGTAGCTGTATTCATTGCGCATGCGCGTTCATAATTCTTCTTTTTTTCCACCCGGAAAAAGTGTGCGGGAAAAAAGAGGAATTCTTCACCTTACCGCACAATTAGTGAGTTTGATTACTTTTAACAAAACTAATTTGCTGTTTCTTCAATTAAAGTAACTATTTATACAGAGTTCTTAGTGAAAAACAATGAGTGATTTAAGTGATTATGACGAAAATGAGGAAAATAATACGCCTCCTGAAATAATTAATTCGGCACAAAATACAACTAATGAATTAATGTCATCTTATCAAAAGAGAAATACGAACTTAAATACAGGAAGTTTAATATTTTTTTTTTGTATTTATTATTAAAATCCACAATCGTAGATAAAGCACGTTACGCAACTCGTGCGAAAACTGCATTTTGCTTTGCTTGTGTGGTTTTACTACCCTCGCTGTCGCTCGGATGCAAACTCCACACTCGCATGCAAAATGCTACTTTCCGCACTAGACGCGTAATGTACTATTAAAATAAGAAGTATAGCCCCATTACTTCTTATGTCTAATAACCAACCCTAGGAATGTAAATTATTATTAAATAACTGTAAACCAAAATTTTGTTCAACTTATACTTATAATGAGCAAAAACTGAATTGAAGCGAGCGTAAGCGAGCTTCTTACATTCAACGAAATATGCATCTTGTCTGTCTGTCTGTCTGTGTGTAACGTTTACGTGTCCGACGATAACTTGAGTAAAAGTTGAACGATTTAGTTGAAATTTGGTATACATCTTCCTTTTACTAATACTCAGGCTAAGTTCGTTGGACAGCGTGATCCGTCCAAGAGTTCGCGCGCAATGCTCACGTAAACGTGAGCTTCAAATTTAAAATTGGAATTTCAGGACGGGAAAAAACCTATTCGATGAGACGAACATTTCAAATACAATTTTTTAGTAAAACCAACAACGACACTGCTATGAATTAATAAAGATCGCTGCAACTATTAAAGCGGACCTAATCGTTTAAAATAGTGAAAACAACCTTTTTACCGATATCTTACGTTCTAACTAAACGATTTTAATAAAACTTCATTTACATCGTCTAAAGTACAATTGAAACAAGTATGTAAAATTTCAACTTGATACATGCTGTAATATTTGAGTAATGAAGTGATACATTTATAATAATTGTTTAAAAGCTACGACGGGGGGTTAAGATTCATATAGTCGTGTTGTGTGTAGGTTTGTTTAGGAAGTAAAGCTTTGTACCGAGTACCCCCACTCTAGCCCATGCTGCCCTCTTCCACTTACCTTCAACTAGACATTCATCATGATTAACAAATTTCAATATTCAGTATTTTATTGCAATACGCTCGCTTCAATGATAGAGCCATGCGATGCCTAGTGTTAAATTACTTTCATAAAACCTAGTTAAATGGAAGAAACTGCTTCAATGGAGCGTGGTAGGACGGTCTCTTATCTCCCAGGTCACCCGGCAACCTCCAAAAGGTAAATGATTGGTTATATCATTCGATAATATGAATAAGACTGTGGGTCAAAGAAAAATAACGGCGTAGATAAAAAACAACGCCGCCTAAACCAAAGGCGATAGTTACTGATAGCTCTCTTCTCCTTCCCTTCTACCTCTGGCTCGAGGCCGAAAAGGTCCAAAACCCGCACAACACCACTATGGTAGGCTCCTTTCATGGAGGCTAGCCAACTAAACCTGTAGAATGGGCCTGCAATGAAGGTCTGGCATCTAATGTATTAGGTACAGAAAATCCATTGAATATTTTAAAATTTAAGTGTTCAGTCTAATAATTAAGCTGCATATCTTCATAAGTTTTATCAGTACTTTTAGGTTTAGCAATATCAACCCTTTAATAAGTATAAGCCCAATATTTTGTTCAATATGGTATAATTTATATTTCTTACATCTTCATTGTGGCATGTTAAAATATCTTTTATTGAAAGGTCTTTTTTTAAGTATCATAGAGACTCCGTCCCAAATAATGACGATTGTTAATAAGTCCTTGTCTTTTGAACATTGTTCTACACACTAGTATCTATAAGAATTATTCCACCAGGAAGTTGGATTGCCTTAGTATCTGTACAAGCTACATCCGACGATAAAAGGTTCATAACTTTTTTTCAATGAACAACTGTTTAAGTCATGATACATCAAATCTATAAAACTCTCCTAACTTTAATTGTGAGACGTTTTGACCCTTTGTGTAAGGCCATCTTCTTATCATATTTTTTTTCTTTATTTCAGTGTAGCATGATGGAGACTTATAAATGGTTTATATTTTTCTAAAAAAATTAAATAACTTCCATGAGAGTTCGTCATTTTCATCATATCGTTATACTTTAAAATTACGTCAAAACATTTTATACAATAAAATAAAACTAAAAAATTATTGAAACATTTCAAATGAATGACAATGTACAACAGTTAATAACAAATAAAACATGACATTAAATCAATTTAAAATTTCACCGACAATTAATTGATTTAATGTCATGTTTTATTTGTTATAAACTGTTGTACATTGTGATTATAATTTTAAACGAGTTTCAATCATTTTTAAGTTTTATTTTCTTGTTAAAATTTGTTTGGCGTAATTTTAAAGTATAACGATATGATGAAAATGACGAACTCTCATGGAGGTGATTTAATTATTTTAGAAAAATATAAACCATTTATAAGTCTCTATCGTGCTACACTGATATAAAACTCTCTTTACCATACATACAAAAAAATCGGGTACAGGGTACCTCGGAACTTTTCCTCACTTCAGAGGCCACTAAAGTGGCCTCTCCTGCTGCTTCGCAGCGGGAGGAAGCAGCATTGGACGTGGTCAGTACTTGGATGGGTGCCCGTTCTGAACAAACTGATTTATTATCATTCTTCAAAAAACTCATATATAGACGAAACTGTAAAAATCTTTAATGAACAAAATAAGAATATTGAATTCACCTTAGAAAGAGAAGTAGATAAAAGAATTAATTATTTAGACTTAACTATTATAAAAGAAGACAATGGCCAGCTGTCAACTATTTGGTATGAAAAAGAGATCAAAAAAGGTTTATTTCTCAACTACCACTCCACCCACCCCTTCTATCAAAAAAGAAATTCAATTCTCAATTTAATAAAAAAAATCAATTTCACTTACAGACAAAAAATTTATCCATACACTCAAAAATAAAATATTTAAAAAACTAGAAAAAAATAGTTACCCACTTAAAATTATAAACAAATTCTGGCACACAGCAGTAACACACACAACAAAAGTAGATAAAATAGATAACCCAAAATTTTATAAATCCCTTTCATATATTAAAGGACTAACCGAAAACATTCAAAAAAACTTTTTGCAATCAAGAGTTTGATTGCAACGACATAAAATTCGGTTTAAAACCTATAAACAAAGTAAAAAACAAGTTTCACCATAATCTAAAAGACAAAATAGATAAATTTAAAAAAACAGACGTAATATATAAAATTAATTATAAAGACTGCGATAAAATATACATTGGAGAAACTAAGCAAAGATTAGAAAATAGATTAAAACAGCATATATACGACATAAAAGCAAAAAATGGGAATACTGCCATCGCCATTCACACAGCTACTTACAATCACCAAATAGATAAAGATAGTATTAAAATAATAGATACAGAAAAGAATGAAACTAAGCGGAAATATCTTGAGTCCGCATATATATCAATGAGTGAAAATTCAATTAATCACAAAACCGATTCTAGAGAATTAAATAAATATTATTCAGCTATCTTAAAAATATAAAATAGTAATTTCAAATCATGACTCCCGCCAAAAGTAAACTAATCAAAAACTAAAATTATAATAATATAAAAAAAAAGAAAATCATACTAGTCAAAGTTTGTTAAGATAAATAATAAATTTAACCTTATAATTAAGTACAAATAGTTAATTATATTTAAAGATTTAAATCACAAGATAACAGATTGATAACATACAGGAAGGTTGCATTATGTTACCCACAGTTACCACGATTTTAATTCTCTAGTCCCGATTTTATATTTTTAATAAGTTTTTATTGTTAAAATTATTTATTGTTATGTGTAGTTGTTAATTGTTTAAGTATGAGATGATCTGGGAGTAAAAAGTGAATTAAATAACGACGATACCATAAAATGGTGGAAAAAACTTTTTAAAATTTAACCGACTTATAAGGTAATTACTATGTTTTATATTATAAATAAGAAGATTGTATGTAATGAAAAATGTATTAATAATTTTATTGAAATGCAAATTAAGTAAACAATTACTGTTAAATTGACGATGTTTTAGGCATGAAGATGACCTGGTCATGGTCGAAATATAGCCAAGTTTTGAAAACAATGTAGTTGTTTTTATAAAAAAGTTAATTACCCTACACGACCCACACCTAAGAAGATATATTGTGATTATAATTTTAAATGAGTTTCAATCATTTTTAAGTTTTATTTTCTTGTTAAAATTTGTTTGGCGTAATTTTAAAGTATAACGATATGATGAAAATTACGAACTCTCATGGAGGTGATTTAATTATTTTAGAAAAATATAAACCATTTATAAGTCTCTATCGTGCTACACTGATATAAAACTCTCTTCACCATACATACAAAAAAATCTACAGGGTACCTCGGAACTTTTCCTCACTTCAGAGGCCACTAAAGTGGCCTCTCCTGCTGCTTCGCAGCGGGAGGAAGCAGCATTGGACGTGGTCAGTACTTGGATGGGTGACCGTTCTGAACAAACTGATTTATTATCATTCTTCAAAAAACCTTATTTTTAATACCTATATTTTATTTAATTATTTGAAGTTTGGTGGTATTTTGACAGACGTAAACAAACTTTGACGTCATCAAAATTATCACACTAATAAATAATTTTATTCGCTTATAACTTTTAAACTAATTAATGGAATTTCATCGGTTTTTTTTATATTTGTTCCTTAATTTCTTCCGGTTCCAACGATATGCTATACGTCAAAAACCTATTTATACTTTCGGTATTATTAACCGTCAAAGTTTAAAAAATCAAATATTGATAACTTCAAAATGGCGGTCAATATCAAAATGAAATTTAGTGGGCTTGTTTGTCATACAGAGAGGTATATTCGTGCCAAATTTCAACTCGATCAGGACCATTACGATTTTACGACCATTTTACGACATTTATTACGATTTTTTAAAAAAAAATTCTGACTCAACAAACTGGGTTAAAGATGGCGGAAAAATTTGATTTTCCGGGCGGCACCACTACAGGAAAGGACTGATTTTTCTGCCAAGTTTCAACTCTCTAGGTTAAATACCTTGGGCGCTACGATGATAACACACACATATACATACATACATACAGACGTCAAGCTGAAAACCACTCAGGAGGTCTTAAAAACACCCAAAACGGATAATTCTGTAGAAATATCGAAACAATTTTTTTTGGGTGAAAACAGGACTTTTCCTACTATAGGTAGTGAGGAAAAGTAAAAAAACAAAGCTCTAAAAAAAGAAACAATTTCCATTGCCCTCCATTTGAATTATTACAGGTTTACAACTGGCAATGGTTTGGAGTCCTGAAAAGGACTTTTGATTTAAAGAAAGATTATTTTCAGACATTTAAAGAGGTATCGATAATTCGATATCAATAGACTGAGAGTTGAACTTAGAGTTGAGAATGAGGAGAGAAGTGAGGCCAAGGTCACGCAGGCGCAGCCGGAATAAGCCAAGAATCTGTGCTCAGTCTTCTTCCACCCTACTTCTCCCCAATTCCCCCCACCCTCGGAATTATTTTTCTTATTGCCACTCTCCATCTCGTTTTCTCTGGCTGGATTATACCTCGTTCTCCCACTACGTCGCTTTAACTTCTTCACGATTATACTTGTTTTATATGATGTGCCAACAAACCTTTCTTAAAACTCTCAACAAAAACTTATAAAGTTTCTTTTAGTAACTAAATCCTTTACAATGATTACCTTAATGCCTTTAAATAACATGCATGGATTAAATTAAAATCGCCAGATCATTAAAATATCCATATTTTAATGGCCCAAAGACGACCGGTCGCACCAGTGGGAGGTTATCCATTCCTCACCACGAAGTTGTAAAATAATATAATATAATATAAATAAAAATAGACTGCCCATTAGTGTGGCACATAGCTTCCTCGCATCCTATCATGTACTTTATTGTTATATTAACATTAAAATTATTGTTATATTGTTTATTGTGTAAAAACTATAAATAGTTTTAGCGATCTTTAACACTTCATAGCGGTGTCGCTGTTGGTTTTACTAAAAAATTGTATTTGAAAAAAAATGTTTGTCTTATTGAATAGATGAAGTTAGATTTTTTTCCGACCTAAAATTCCAATTTTAAATTTGAAGTTCACGTTTACGCGAGAGTTGCTCGTAAACGCTTGGACGGATAACGTTGTCCAACGAACTCGTCCTGGGCATTGGTAAAATGAACATGATTACCAAATTTCATCAAAATCGGTCGACATTTACTTAAGTTATCGTCACACGTTTCATAATTTGCGGACACACAGACCGACAGACAGACAGACAGACAGAAACGAGACCAAAAATGTTCCCTGATGTCTGAAACGGATTTCTGTCTTGGAATTTTTAAAATTGGAGGCATAAAAGTTTTTCGTTCTCAAAAGTGAACACAATGCTTCCGTTACCTTCGGTAAGCTCGGAAGCAAAATATATAATAATAAAACAAAAGAATTAGAAGAATTCAACAAAGGGCTGTATTTTAGCATGGATGTAAATAACTATAGACAATGAGCAAACAACAATAAGAATAGCCCAGTAAAATAAGTAAATAAGTTATCTGACTGGAGTAGTGAGGTGGGTTAGTAAGTTTGAGGGTCTCTTGCTGAATAAGATGGACACCAGCAATAAATTAGTATTACACTTGGATATGAAATTAAAATATTCAGCTCAAAAAACGTGCATTTCCACACTATTGCCACCATATATCACACAAGTTCTCCTATCTCTTTTTATCTTCACACTGATCTTCCCTCCAAATTTTGGGCTGTTACAAACTTTGGGGTAGTTGTGCCAGCGAAGGAGGGTCAGAAAGTCTAACCAATAACTTTGAGGGCCCCTTCAGATTATGGCATAGCCCGTCTGTCTGATTGAGCCAGGGTTCTATCTATAGTAGATTTGTTGGGTCGAACTAGGTAGAGGTGTCAAGGTACGTCTATAAAAATAGTGTTCAAGCGATCTTGAACACAACCGAATATAATTGTACCCGGTGATAATTGTATGTTGAATTTTTTCACACCCCTTCCCCATTGACCTAGATGAAGAATAATAAATAAATTTAAATAATAATTATAAAATAAGTGATAATATTTTTAAAATAAACAAATAAAAATATAATATAATTACACTTAAAAACTAAAAGTTATTGACTTACTACTAAGAAAAATACGAGCTTTCCTTGACATTTACGTAAACAATTTTTTTATGACAATTTGCTAAAAGATAATTTAATTTCTTTGTTTATTTTTTAGAGCAGCGCGACATATTTAATAATGACAAAGTTATGATTATTTTTTCATAAATTTTTTAGCGAAACATTTTAACACCAAAATCTTCATTTAAATTAAAAAAATCGATAATTTTTTAAATTTATATTACTAGATATAAATAAAAGATCAATAATTTTTGTTTATGGAAGTGGCTAGTTGTTGTCCAAAATTACTATTTTAGCAATTATTTATATTAATTTAGTAATTTTTCACTATTTATCGCCCAGACAATATTTTCATATTCGGCCTCTACAAACTCATTATAGTAGGTACAATAAAAATAGACTTTTTATATTGAAAAAATTAGTAAATGCATATTTGTGAAAAAAAGTACATTGTGACAGTTAAAAACAAGCACTGACGAGGTTTCAAAAATAATTAATTTATTACCTTTTTTTCTGGGGCCTAAAGGACAATTTTTGTGGTTGTTGCTATTATCTCGAAAAGTAAGCCCCGAATCAAAATTAAACAAGAATTAAAATTTATAGAAAATTAAAATTAAAAGTTAAAATTAAAAGTTCTTCCTACAGCCTCGCAACCACCGATGGACTCACGTCTGACCCAGCAGTTACTTCAATGATGTTTGCTAAATAGTTTGCTTCCGTATTTCCGACCCCACCAACCTCATCTACCGTCCTTCTTAGCTCAGACACTAGACCCTCAGATCAAGCTATTCCCCATCCCAACCAAGCCCCTCCTTTTTTCCAAATTCCACATATCACCTTCGCTGTTGTCATTGATGCTATATCTACATTAAAATCCTCTTATTCTTCAGGTACTGATAAGATACCTAGTTTTTTGATAAAAAAATATGCTCCCTTATTTGCTCCTGTTTTGGATTCAGTTTTTAATGCTTGTCTTCTATCATCTACTTTTCCCTTACTCTGGAACCAGGCTCTTATTATTCCAGTATTTAAATCAGGTGACGCTTCAAATGTTCTAAATTACCGACCTATTTCTATTTGTAATGTTTTTTCAAAAGTATTTGAGCGTACTCTTCACTTTTACTTATCCCCATTTATTTACCCTCTTCTTACCAACCGGCAACATGGCTTTGTTCCTAAAAAGTCTACTACTACTAACTTAGTTTCTTTTTTCTCGTATTTAGGGCCACTCATATCCCGAGGTTTTCAGGTAGATGCCGTTTTCTTCGATTTCAGCAAGGCGTTTGACCTTGTTAACCACTCAATTCTCATTGAAAAACTTAAATCCCTTTCAATATCACCTTCTCTTGTTTCCTTCTTCAATAGTTATCTCTCCAATAGAACTTTCCAAGTTAAAATTTGCAATAATCTTTCTAATCCTTATCACGCATCCTCGGGAGTACACCAAGGCTCAATCCTTGGGCCTTTATTATTTCTTATTTTTATCAATGATCTTTCACACTCTATAAAATGTCCTTTCCTACTGTTTGCTGATGATCTAAAAATATTTTCTAAATGTGATTCTCTTTCCTCTAGTAATTTTCTTCAAACTCAAATCGATGCTATATCCTTATGGTGCAAAATTAACAAAATGCAAATAAACACTAGTAAAACCTGTCTGATCTCGTTCTCCCGTAGTCGCAGTCCCCTAATTTTCAATTACTACTTGGATGGTACTTTGCTCACCCGTACTGATTCAGTTTGTGACCTTGGTCTTATTATAGATCCTAAACTCAAATTCGATCTGTATATCGACTCTATCGTGGCTAAAGCTTTTAAGCGCCTAGGTCTTATCCGTAAAATCAGTTTTCATCTTTCTCTTAAGTGTTTCCATAGCCTATATATTTCTCTTGTCAGACCTCTCCTGGAATACGCTGTACCGGTCTGGAACAATCTTGCTTTGATCCGTTCGGATCAAATTGAGAAAGTCCAGCGGCTTTTCGTGCGAGTTTGCTACCTCAGGTACCATTACAATAGGATATACTACTCTTATGAGTATTTATCTGAGCGGCTGGAGCTCTCACCTTTACGTTTGAGGAGGACAGCCTATGAGATTCTCTACCTCTCCAAGTCGCTTTGTGGCGATCTTTGCTGTGGTGAAGTAACTAATCAAGTTGTTGTTCTACCTGTGGGACGTCGGGCTAGTAGATTTGCTTATACTAGGGAGATTTCGGACATGTGTCCCCTCGTTCGCTGTGTTTGTAGCATTAATTCTATTTGCCCTCGACTCAATAATGTCTCTCTATCCGAAATAACCAATTTAAAATCCATTTTACCTCTAATTTTTTCCTAATGTCAGTGATATGATCTGGTTTTAGCTTCTGTTGAGCGCTTATCTAGTGGCTGCTTGCAGCTGAATAAGGCTCATTAAAAAAAATTAAAAAAAAAAAAAAAAAAAAAAAATAGGCTTTAATGATTCGTCCTAAAAAATTATAAATTGGCCAAACTATAGCACGCAATTTAGTCTCATATGCAAGGGGAAGGATTTATAGAGGAGGAAAATTTATTAACCGTCCAATAGGGCAAATTTATGTTTCTTCAAAACTGATAGTTATAGCTCTTTAAAATTGAATAAAATAGCTAAAAATCTAAATTGCAGTAACAATTATTGTTTTGATTTTTTTATAACTATTATCCTTCCTAAAATTTCAAATTGGTCAAGTAAAGGGTACAACTATTTTTTTTCGTCCCCAACAATAACTGTCATGCAATTATAATAATGTTAGTAGATAATTAGCAATTTTGAAAAAATCGATAGATTAAAGTCATCTGGACTAAAATCAATGTCATTTTTCCTACTCTACAAATTCGTTCTTATAGTATAGGAGTATCAACTATGTTTAACCCCCCAAAATATAAAAAAAAACATTTGAATTATGTTTCACATAAATTCACAAATTTCATAATATTTTAAACAATTTTTAAACTTTTGGACGAAACAGAAAATAAATCGCATGTACTTGTTTTTATTTATAGCTCACTTCGAGATTATTAGCAATAACCCAAAACATTGCCCTTCTGAAAGAAAATGGTTTATTTTTATAACCACGTCGGTTTATGATACCTATTGCCCAGACGTACCTTTTCCACGTAATAGAATTTAAGCACGATTTTTAAATGTAAATAGTACATTACGCATCTAGTGCGGAAAGTTGCATTTTGCCTGCGAGTGTGGAGTTTGCACCCAAGCGACAGCCACATGAGCAAAGCAAGTAGGTACTTTATCTACGATTGTTGGATTTTAATAATAAATACAGAAAAAAAAACCAGTTTCTTTAATTAAACAAACAACAAATTAGTTTTGTTAAATGTAAACAAACACGCTAATCGTGCGATAAGGTAAAGAATTACACACGCATCCGCAATTCGCAAAATGTGGTAAACTCAATTTTTTTAAATTTTCTAGTGGGGTATCAATTGAAAGCTGCAAAATAGTAGGTTACAATTATATATATGCTTTTTATAATTTTGCATTCCTTATCGGTTCAATAAGTTAAAATATACCCAAACAAATCCCCCCAACCCCTATATAACGGCTGGTCCCAAAATGTCGAAATAATTCATGCTAATACCTTATTGTGGGGCGATGAAAATTCCGGGAGCGCATCTCCAATTTTCAAATATTGTCAATTTTGAAATGCGCCAAAAATTTTATTTTTCCTAAAAAATTTGATTGGGGTATCAAATGAAAGCTGCTGAAGAGGAGGACACGAATATATATGTATATGCTTTTTTATTGGTTTTAAAAGTCAAAATATACCCCAAAAAACATCCCCCTCCCTCAAACTATATAACGGCTGGTCTTTCAATTTCGAAATAATTCATGGTTATACCTTATGGTAGGGCGATGAAATTTTTCTGAAAAAAAAAATTATCTTGTCGTTATTACAGATAAAAAACATTGTGACCTCCCGGGGGGATCGAACTAGGAAGTCTTGAGGTCGAAAGAAAATCATATTACATAACGGGTATGCTTAATCATCTACGAAACCCTTAAAAGTACTTGGACGCAAGTACTTCCCTGAGATTTTTTTTTTTTTTTTTTTTTTTTTTTACTAAGCATTGTTCTGGTCAAAAATTGTGAAAAATTATTGAAATAGTTTCAAGAATTGTCTTATTTGCAAATAAAAAGTATTGAAACGAATCAAGTAGTGTATCCCTTCATGGCCCGCCCTTATCTAACCTGAAAGGGGCAGCGTAGCTCCTGGGACATTGAGAGAACCACGAGGAGGGGGCAGTAGTCCCGTGACCACAGTGAAAATGATTTATGTGGCCAGGGTGTGGGTAACAGTGCTAATTACCGAGAAAGCGGAAATTTTGTTACATTTTACACGCCCCAGAACGAGTCTAGGAAATCACCCCGGTATTAACCAGAAACCAACTATCCGTCCATGCTTGTTAAGGAAAATATTTATTTTTATGTTGCCTTTAAAATTACATAATAAATTATTAGAAAATATTATTATTTTATTCATAATTACCATTTAACGTAGCGTTAACAAATTTCACTGGCGCCCACTTAGAGGCAAATAAAACTTACGTAAATAAACAGTCTGTAAATTTAGTTATGAAAAAATATTTTAAAATTATTTTGTGTTGAAATAAAAAGTTATGAAAATTAATATTTCGTTAATGTTAACGAAATGGTTACTAAAAAATATTAGGTAATTATAGAACCTTTAAAAATGTCATCTACAAATTTGATAAATGATAATATATATATATATATATATATATATATATATATATATATATATATATATATATATATATATATTTCACACACTATGCTAACACTTACACTGAAGATGATATAAATGTGGAAACGCGTTTGTGTTATTACTATAAAATTGCGGTGACAATATTGTTGTGTTACTTTCTATTAACATCTGATTATTTAAAATCATAATAATAACTATCTCAATTGAAACTGAGTTGAGGTACTGAAACTAAGTTGAGTTTTATCACTATCTACGTGATTGGTAATTTTTTTAGGTTAGAATCAAGAGTTAATTCTAAAATTTTAAATTAAGTAAAAGGTCGAGAAATAATTTTGTTTGGGAAAATTATTGATATGCTTGCGTTACAATTCTTACGAATGTCATTAGTCTAACCCTAGCTCCCTAATATCTCTTCTCTGATATTATGTTACTGCATAATATAAAGAGATATCGGTGTAAAGAGAACTTTAGAAAAAGAAAAGAAAGAGTAAAAACAGCATAGAAACAAAATAATTAATAAAACCTGGCTAATCTTGAGTTAGATAAGACTCAGAGAGCTATGGCGGGAAACCGGAGAGTGAACTTTGACCGGTAAAGGCCCGGCCACACAAAATGCTACGCGACGCGAGCTGGCTATGCTACAATTTATGTCTGCGAGCTATGAGAGCTACGCTAGCTTATTTAGTCTCGTTCGTCGTGTTAAGTAGGAAGGCCACAGTATCTGTGATGAAGAGCTATTTGATTTATTTACTTCATGTGAGCAGACAAAGAAAATAAAGTGGGTGCATGCATTGAACGGTAAAAGAAACCAATTTGAGAATTCCATCACTTGATGGAAGATCTTAACCCTAGAATACTAACCATACTTTGTAGGCGCTTAACACTAACCTTCTTAATTTTTACGAGTATTGTATTAGAACGTTTTTTTTTTATTACGTTTTAATTTCTTTATGGTTTAATTTTAATTTATTTTTTTATTATAATGTATTTATTAATGATTAATAGCATTATGCTATAAAATAGTATCACATAATATGAATAATGCAAAATCAACTAGTATATTTTGAGAGTCAATGAAATGACGCAAGCTAGCTATGTCTGAACATTTCCGTCCTGTTATAATGAATAGAGGAGGCTACACTGAAAGCGACGCTACGCTACGTCGCTTGTCGGCAACACATCTTAGCTATGTGTAGGTAATTCCATTTGAACGGATTTCTCAGCGACGCGATGTTCAATAGCGACAGACTGCTACTACCCCCTGAAACTCTACCAAAAATAACGAACATAAAGATTACTTACCTCAAACATACAGCAAGGCGCTCTTCAAGTGATATAATCGCTCTGTAGTTCAATATATTTTTATTAGCTTGCTTTCTTGTTTGTTTGTTTGTTTGTCCAGTACAAATCTTGCAATCGACTTTTAACTAACATCCCGAGTAGCTAGACATTTGAAACTTTTAGAACAGCTCAGAACATGATGACAATGCATTATTTTAATACATTTAGCCATATTTCAGCAGAATTTAATTAGTTTTCAGAAAATTTTGCTGTATGGAAGTTAGTTCGGAAAAAAACCGCAAGTTTTTTTGTTTGTTTTGACATGACCCATATTTACGATCATCATTTTGACGGGTTTAAGAGCTAGGTTGTTTTAAATAGGAAAGAAAATAATATTTGGAAAATCAACCCAAAATAATTTGCCAACCCCACCAATTTTGAACAGATAAAACCCCGAAAACGGCGTTCCCGAAAATAACCTATTCCTTCTAGGTCTAATTATATAAGTCTGGTCTATTAGTCTGGTTAGGTTGAAAACAAAAAGAAATAATTGAAATATTCCTAAGGTACTTAAGTAAACAATTACCAATCCTCTGAACCGATTAACTTGGCACAATGACACAACAATTATTATTTGGTTAATAGCTTGGATGAGTTTGTTGGCCTGAATAAATGCTCTGTGGCACTTAAAACCGTCTGCTGTTCAAAACTTTTTTTTTTTTTTTATTTATTTTAACTTTTGAATGATTTAACTTTAAATAAATCTGATTCCACCATTTGAAAGCCATAATATTCTGCTCATTGTTTGTATCCAGGGGCGTAGCTATCGGGCCGCAGCGCCCGCGCCCGCGGGCGGGCGCTGGCTTGAGGGGGGCGCAAAATTGGAGAAGAAAAAAATAGGTAGAGCTTTATCTTTCAAATTCTTCAATACTCTGCTTCTGACTATAAAACACCTTGAAGAAAACCTTGCAGAGAAATTAATTTTTCGTTGACTGATATCAATACCACCTCTGTACAACAAACCCCTGATTTTCAGCGAAATTTCGAAATTCTACGTCCCTGCCATCATCAACGTTTAATTTTAAAGGATTTTGATATAGAGAGCTAAAATTAGTTTAATTCGACTCTCTACAAGATTTGCTTCAAGGAGTAGTATGGTAAAAAGTGGAGTAGTTGAGAATTGTAAGGATAAACGCCCAAAAGTGATGTTTTATAATGTTTTTTGCGAATATCTCGAAAACGAAGCTGGTCCGGATCCAAGATTATAGGAACTTTTTTGTTCAGCGTCAAATTTCCTATATAAACCCGAAGTGTTGTGGATTCGTTCGGGGAAACCTTTTTTTCATTTGTACAAAAAGTGGTTATGATCCTGACCAAACAATTGCACGTCTGGTAACATTCAATCCACCATAATTCAAAAACTAGTCCCTTGATCTTAAACTTTAATTATACCATTTGAAAGCTTACAAAAACAGAAGTTTTTCCTGAAATCGCCACAATTCTAACATTCCTTAATTAAGAGTAGAAAGTTCAGAAATTTCGTGGTCGAATTTTAAAAAATCCAAATTTTTCAAATGTAACATGACTTAAAAAATGCGTAGTAGCTGATAATTTGGAAATAAATGAGTGATTCTGAAAGGTCTTTTTATGTTTCCTCTATATCATTTAGTTTTTGAGATATTGGGAATTTTTTGAAAATTTTCATGAAACACTTAAGACACTTTTAACACTTTAATTTGTTTCAGAATTTCCTTGAGATTGCCTAAGCTACTTATTTGATTCTTATTGTTACAACTCACTGTTACTCTATAATAATATCTATTTACATTATTAAGTAAAGGGCGCTTATTGAGTAAGGGGCGCATTTTTTTTATCTTGCGGGCGGGCGCTATCAGAGCTAGCTACGCCAATGTTTGTAACTAATGTTTGTGTATGTAACAGTTTATATGGTGGATTTGGCTTACTAAAGATATTTCCAATGAAATTCTTTGGGAGGCTTTTAATTTATCATTATGAATTAGGCTTTTTTCGAACAAAACTTTAAAGTTATTTTTAGATACCAAAATACCTTAAAAACGCTTGTTTGGTGTTACATTTTTTAAAAAATTTCCCCGGACCCCCCTCCCCTTCCCTGGGGGTATACCATACCCCCCCCCCCTGGTAGTGTTAGCCCCCCAAATATATTGCTCTAGAGCCGCATATGGTACTATATACTAATTTTTGGTAATTAATATTTCTTGTGTATGATAATTGCTTATCTCGTAGATACTCATACATTTAGAGTACCTACTCGTATTTTGTCAAGACCTCTGAATATTTTGTGTGAGCTCGGAAGAAATTCGGATTAAATTCTCACGAACACACACACACGAACTTTGAAAGCTCTTGATTGAATGAATGAATGACTAATTGCCGATAATGAGGTTGAAACATACTAATTTTCTAAATCGCCAAAATAACAAAAAATAAAAAAATAACAAACTGAAAATCTTCAAAAAATTAGGTTTTTTCGCCAGAGGCGCCACAATGCCCAAGCTACGCCACTGTCTACTACCCACTTTTTTTTCTTCCACTATATTCTTCCTATTAGCTATTGTCCTACGTTCACAACTTACTCCTTCTCTTTAGATTTTCCTATCCTTTCATGAGTGATTTCCTTGTTCACCCTCACCTACCTTTTCCCGGACAAGGTGGCGCCTAATTAAATCCTTTTTCCCCTCCTTTATTTTCTCGAGTACCTGTCATTATTTTAAATCCCTTCTTCCCATTGCTGCATCACCTTTTCCCGGACAAGGTGGCACCTAATTAAATCCTTCTTCCCCTCCTTTATTTTCTTCAGTACCTGTCATTATTTTAAATCCCTTCTTTCCATTGCTACATTACCTTTTACCGGACAAGGTGGCGCCTAATTAAATCCTTCTTCCCCTCCTTTATTTTCTTGAGTACCTGTCATTATTTTAAATCCCTTCTTCCCATTGCTACATTACCTTTTACCGGACAAGGTGGCGCCTAATTAAATCCTTCTTCCCCTCCTTTATTTTCTTGAGTACCTGCCATTATTTTAAATCCCTTCTTCCCATTGCTTTTGTCCTCCACGCCCACCGCTGAGCTGCAGCACCAAAATAAACCGTAACAGATACATTTATAACTAACTTTTTATCAGAAGACTATTGGACAAATGCGTGACAGATCTTATTAAAATTATATTCTAATGTATCCGGATCATTTCCCTAATAATGATGAATGATTTGTCATCGGCGAAAAAAGTAATTTGACATCGGCTGCACTTATCCCTTTATATGTTTGAGAATAATAATTTACACGATAAACACTTATTGTATTTCATTGTAGAGATAGTAGCGCTTGTGCTAAATGTACAGTCGGTGAATAGAAGAATAACGGTTAAGTTTGGCACTCTGGTGTTGCAGATTCAGAAGAAGGACCTCACGAGAAAAGGCTTCTTCACACTCTTTTAGATCACTACAACGTTCTGGAGCGACCAGTAGCCAACGAGTCCGACCCTCTTCAGCTCAGCTTCGGCCTTACACTCATGCAGATCATCGACGTGGTAAGCCAACATAAATAACGCTTTTATTCTTGCCGGCACTCTTCTTTTAACCTTCTAATTTACAGTATCAATGTCAATGCATTTCATTGTTTATAGCTTTAAAACAGAATATGAATTTTGAGCTGCAAGTACAACAACCCGAATCGATAAGTTTGCCTCTCAATGTGTGTATATGTATGTATCTAAATAGTGCGTTAATACCAAAATGTAATTATTTGTGTACATGTTATTATGTGAACCGAGTTATCGGTGTGTGTGAGGCTGATAGGCGACACTCCATCGCCCTAAAAAAAAATATAGTCAGTAGACCGATATTTTATCGTTATCAACACATAACGCTAATTATTATTCACTTATATAAACACATTGGTGGTTTAATCAAAGATAATTTATTACTGTCTAACCACAATGTAAATACAAACTACGTTCACGAAATCAAAGTGTTTTTCATTTAAATTTTAAAAGCAATTATTTTCATAAATAACTTCAAATTTCTTTTTAATTGTTTTGCTTTTCCTTTTACAATGTTTAACTTGATACAATTATTTTATAATTAAAATGCTTGGAATGAGGTGGACTATTGGTTGCTGCTACAGTAGTTTGGCTCATACTAATCAAAAGCTGAAATATTACCGATTCGATATTTTTTATACTTCCCAAAAATTTGTGAGTTGTCTGCAAAGTTTTTTTGTTTATAAAAACACGCTTTGAAAAGTTTCATAAGGGTTATTGAGTTTTTAAAAGCAACGCCGTTAATCAGTGTATAATAGGGCGGGTGACCCTAAAATGTTTTTTTATTGGAACAGTGTCTATGTGCCTAGTTTTAGCTCGAATAGATGAAAGGAAGAGGGTTAATTTTAGCCCTCAAATGATTTTGATGACAGACTACATCATCTATAAAATCTAAACTGATATAAAGAATTTAAAAATAGAATGAATCATCATAAAAAAAGTTTAAATTTTTAACCCTAATAACCTTAGCTCACACTAAATTATTATTATTAATAATTAAATTATTGGATTTTTTCGCCATACTTATTTTCGCGATCTTTGTTACTCTTTGTTATTAACTTTTTACATTAAGTACGTAGCGATTTAGATACTTCTTTAGATTGTTACTCCCCTATGTTTTTTTCTGTATTATATAAATTACTTTAAATAAATAACTATTAGGTCAAAGGGATGTTTAGTCTAATGTACTTTGTGGCAAAGGAATATCACAATTCTGTTTTTGAAAGGGGAGCAATCTAAAGAAGTGCCACGATTTAAATCGTACATGCCAAGCGTACATACATATCGCTCTAATTGCAACTGTTTTACCGCTAACCATTTTTTTTTATATTTAATTGTTATTCAATTGGCAACCCTTATTAAAAATATAAAACCCCATGAAAAACTCTTGCAGTGATGGAATAACTTTTTTTTATTACTGCTAACATTTTTGTTTAGACCTTGAAGAAGGAAATTAATTTTTCCAAAATGTCGGGTAAACCTACGATTTTTACTTTGACTCATGCTCAATATCCAGTATTTCCATTTAATGCACAGTGAATAATTAATGAAAGAAAAAAAGTAAAACGATATTAATTTTACTGCATGTAGAAAAAAGGTATTGCACCATAACTGTGGGCATTGATTGATTTTTTTTTGTTTTTATTGCTACATGTAGGTCTACAACAGTACTAAAACCAAATAACAGATATTCATACTCGATATTGAAATACTCAGTGAAATGATTACGTTAGAGATGTGTGAAGTAGTTGAATTTTAATATGATAGTAGACCTCTTCTGAGCAAAATGCATATTTTTAACTTCTTTTAATAATTATTAATTTGCTAAGCAAGAAGATCTATATGCAGGCTCCGATTTACCAATGGGCAGACTGGGCAATTGCCCAGGGCGGCAATTTCTGGGAGGCGGAAAAATTTTCAGCAAACTTGTACCTTTAAAATTATGTTCATGTGTGTTTGCAGTTTGCATTAAAAACGAAGTTATAAAAAAATAATAATATTTAAAAAAAAAAATGATAGGCCTACTAATTCTTATCAACAGTATACACACCATTTCAGGTTAATACCTAATTAGTCATTTTTACAACAGTATATGGTATCAGCCAACATTGGGGTAACCTGAAAATATTATTCAGTAATCACAAATATCTGAGTCCTTTCTTTTTTTTGGGGGGGGGGGGGGACGGCTAAAAAAATGTTTCCCAGGGTGCAGCTTACCCTAAATCGGGGCCTATCTAGATGCCATAAAAAATTGACCCTTTCCCATCTATTTATTTATTCTACCTCCATGGATTAAATACAGTTTATATTAATGTAGTTATGCCTTATTATTAATTTATTCCAACTAGTAGAGAACTAATTTTTAATACAAACTTTCTAGGGTTTGACGAAGTTTTGTCCACCTTTATTCCCGCTCCCCCAAGTGTCTAACAGCATCCCTGGGTAAAATGTGAAATAGTATTTATTAACAGATACTCTCACCCTAAGGAGAAGCTCTTTATCATGTATTTTGTGGAGACCCACCACGTCAAATTTTGCATAAAAATTGGCGCAATTATAAATCGTATAAAGATTTCTCAACGTGATAAAATATTCTTTAGTGGGTGGCTCAAAAATAGTTTAAGGGTGGCTCTGTATATATATATAGCTGGTGTCAAATTACGTTATCGAATTCCTAAACATCTACGGTAAACTAAATGTAAAGTACATAATGGTTACTAAAGTACGTAATGGTTAGATTGTAATATATCGACCACTCTAGGTTAAAAAATTAAAATTTAATTGAAAAAAATCTGTCACAGGCAAAACTGCTCCAAAAGTTTAAGTAAGTTTCAAAAATTATAAATAAATAGTGAAACCAATTCCACTTATCGAATTAATTGTAAACAGCGTTTGAGTATTGGGTTGTTTAAATATTGGAATAAATTGATTACTGAGTGAGTTTAGATGTCAAATGAATAAATATTAGATATTGGGGCTAAGGGGGTGGTGACGCCCTTCTTACTTAACATGTACGTTTATCTGAATCAATCCATATTTTTATATTGCCAATGAGACGGTGGTAATGTCCTTCTTACGTAACATAAACGTTTTACTGAATGAATACATATTACATATTATTGGTGCTGAGACGGTGGTTGCGTCCTTCTTACTTAACATAATATACATATAACGCTGTCCGCTACATAAATTGCTATGCTTCCTCCAGATTTGTAATAATTTTCATATCTTACTCACAAATTTATGTGGTGCTTATAAATTTAAAATTTATTGTTATGTTTGGATTAAATTTATACATAATCGAATACATATAATTTTTACATAATCCAACTGGATTGGATTAAATTTATACATAATGGAATATATAAATAGACACACACACATGAAAAACAGAAACCCAACTCAGTCTCAAGTTTAGTCCAACAATACACAGTTTAACACAATGATGTTTCACCATTTATTTAAAACTTTCTTCAACAACAAAAGCAAATAGGTATAGACGTATTAAAATAAATTTTATCAAATGTAATGTGTAAATTCTCTTATAGGATCTCCGTGCTTTTAGGTATCCGGACCGAACATGGCTCATATATTAAACTTGCATATAATATGTAGGTATAGTTTCCAATACTAATACTCAATTGATTTAAAGATGGTGGTGAATTCTAAACCGAATCGCCAACAAATCACTTAATTTTGGGCCCACTAAATTGCTTTGTCACGTTTTATTGCATCGGTAGATCTGTCGGTAGTGTGCTGGACTACGGATCTAGAGACCAGACTGTTATTTCTTTCTGCCTTCCTGTTTAATTTTCAGTTGCGTAAAAATGGCGGGCAAAACGAGGGAGCAGGGTGCACCCCACCCCCGAAAATGAACAGTCGCCCAACCCCCAGAAAATGTTACAGACTGCCGACCTTCCCCCCCCCCCGAAATTATAGGGGGTTAGTGTCTGTCAAACTCCCCCTGTTGTACATCCGTAAGCCGGACTCGGTGCGGGGGGCGTTTGTCCGGTGGCAGAGGTGTTTATGCCGGCGGCGAAGTCGTCTTCGTAAAAATATAAGTTATTAAGTTCTTATTAGAAGCACTTTTCACTGCAATTATACCACTCTAGTCCTGTGGATTATCAGGGCGAGCAGCGTTTGAGCGTTTGGAGAAGAGGTCGAGCTTGCTAGTTTTCTTGTGCGCACATAGAGTCAAATCAGTGTGGAAGGCAACATCACACACTGGGCATACATTTCTTCTTCCCTTACAGGTCTCGTAGAGTTTTAACTTCACTTTTTAAAATTAAAATTAAAAATTCTTAACCATGTCCATAAAATCCTGCTTTAAACAATCAATCCTGAATCAACCTGAATAGTCACTGTGGAGATTATTAAGAGGGGTCCTTTTTAATAAATAACATCAAATAAAATCTCCAATGTTCGTTGCTTCTGCTCATCCGACTCTTGAGCTAACACTTTGACATCCTTGAAATTAAATCTGTGATTTTGGTTAACAGCATGAAGAGCCAAAGCTGTATAAGTAGTTTCCGTGTCCGAACACTGTAGTCATGTTGGTAAACCCGTGCTTTTACCAACCTGTATGTCTCTCCATAATAAATCTTATCACAGTCCTGACAACTTATCGCGTAGACCACATAAGACTACAAGGGAATCGGTGTTTTGTTCTTTAATTTAGTAAAAAGCGAGGCAACCCTGTGTCTACTATAAAACACCAAACGAATCTGAGGTATTTCTCTCCGTGAAATTCGCTGAATCCCTTGAGAAAGACCCTCAACTAACGGAAACTTAAAGTGACAGGACCATCATCCACCATCTGAACCCTCAGATTCTTGCTGTAATAGCGATGCCAACAACGATTAACAAGTTTAGCAGGGTATCTATTGTTTTTGAAAAACCTCTTGTAATCTTTTCATATTTTTGATTAGGAAACAAGGACTACTAATGTCAATTACTTTTTTTTTTTTTTTAATCAAATTTTCGACAAAATTTATCTTCTAAGACATTATAATATGAGAGGAATGACAATGTTGGCCAACATTGTCATGTCTCAGCTTTTAGAAGATTGTTTTAGTCAATTAGTTACTAAATTTAAGTTCCTTGGGTTGTATGTTGATGACTTGTTTTTTTTTTTCAAATGCTGCTCGCCCTGATAATCCTCAGGACAAGAGTGGTATGATTGCAGTGAAAAGTGCTTTTAATAAAAACTTAATAACTTATATTTTTACGAATAAGGATGGGGTGAACGATCTAAAAAAATTACGTCACCTCCATCTTAGATAAAATTAAGGAAAAAATTATGTATTACCTCTAAGACTGGCTGGCTTCAAAGGATCATTTTGCGGTCGATACGATGTACGAGCATACCGTATCGATGACTTGTTTCAAGTGAAACTTAAAAACCAAACGTAAAGCGGTCTACATGTTGACAGATATTGATATAATACTGTTCAACGGTATCAATAAAATTGAGGCCGAAATACAAACGTATGAGGGCAGTCTCTTAGGCCTTTAACTAAGCGAGATAGAAGCCATAGTGCTGAACTTGAGCAAACTTAATCTGTTTAATTCTGCATGCAATATTCCTCTACTGGACTGCATAGTCAAAACCCAGACATGCGACCATGTCCAGTATCCGAATGAGGAAGATTGTTATGACGGGTAGTTCTATCCTACGTGCCTGAGTGTATAATTTTAGCGCTCTAACATATCCATGTTAAAAGACATTTAAAAGTTCGAAAGACTAAACAATGTGCGTGTCAATATATTCGCACAGGGTGTAAATGAGAAACTTTATCCGTTCAATGTAAGTGAACTGAAAGTGAACAGATGAGTACATCGACCTTTTTTTCTTAAGTGCGGATGGACACAACCACTTTGTTAAGATTTTCAACTTTGAAAGGTTAATTCCAAAAAAAAAATCGGATCAATTTTATAGAAAACAATATCGAGCTTGAACGGATGGATGTAAAGAATCTTTTGAATTTGACAAAAGATATTAAGGAAAGCAGTTCGATTGAATGCACTACGCTCGATATCATAAGAGGTAAGGTCAAGATGAAATGCAACAAGATATTATACAATGATCTTCATGATATCTCGATTCTCAGCGATCTGGGTTTCAACTAAGGACGTGTGATCGAAGCAAATGTTGAACACGGGAGCGATTACGACATAAAATACAAGAGGACGAATAGGAAGATTGCATTTGGACACATGGTTAAAATACCTAAAGGATCCTACGAAATTTACGATATTGTGAAACTGCAAGCTGATCAAGAAATTGTTCTGAAGGTGAATCGTCAAACCCTCAAATACAGCTTGCAGTCAAGTAAAGCGCTCAACATGCGTTCGCCGAATAATATTGGCAATCTGTTGGGCTTTAATTGGCAAATAATTAAGCAAGGCGAGGTTTTTGTATCGGACAGTTCCGTCGACATATTTAAAGTGCACACGGTGATGGTGTACTGCTGTATCGTCAAGGGAAGCTGTATAAATGGACGTGAATCTTATATTCTTTATCATATCAATCATTCAATATAAGTTTTTCCCCATTGTCAAAAACAAAACCAAAGTCAAAGTACAAAATCGTCGAAGTACCTCAAGACGTGGTCTACTTGGATTTGCTCACTCGGACTTTGAAAATTAGTGGTCAACAGAGAAGACCGATTGATTTTGGCGGAGAAACAATTACCGTTCGCATTTATCTCAAGCGTAATGATTGACTTTAAATACCACCCGATGCAGTAAACACTGCTAATACATGCGATTTGTATCTTCTGGGATGTCCATCTCTCAACGACGGATCTTTTGGTCGACCATGCCTCGTTAATCCTACAACAGACATAGTGGAAGCATCTTCGTATGGGCGAAGGATCTATGTAATAGAGCAAAATTTTATACAGTATAAAAAAACATTTTAAAAGAAAATGTAAACAATGCTTCTTTAATTTTTAATATGGTATTAAACCCTTTTACTCCTCAATATATTGAGATTCGCCAAACAGAACACGTCTTGATGAAACTCGTAGATAGTAAGGGCAGTAAAGAATGTATAAACAGTTGACACAGTCGTCTGTTTGGACATCATGCTATCCGTACGCTTATTTGTGCATCATCAGGTGGCGGTGAGATCCACTTGATGATATCCACTTCTATTGATATCAATGGTCTGAGGTTTGAGAATGTGTACCTCTTCGCATATACATTGGAATAGCCGAATTACAGGTATTTAAGCAAGGCGCTGAGTGGTATGCCAGAAATCGGTTTCTTCCCCACAAACGAATTTGAGCAGGTTGTTAAACTGGAGCAGATTAGTGAAAACTCGATTTTCATCGTCCCCATGCAAGCCTTTTATCATCAAAGTCTCCTCACGTATCATCACCGACGAATCTACGCAAGTCTTTTAGTGTAGCCAGGAAATGTGTTTAATCGACACCTACCGGCAGTCCTCAGTTTAGAACGTATCACCTCAGAGAATGAAACAGTGAAATACGTTTTTGGGTGAAGTCAGTGTTCACGGTCGTCTTTTTATTCAACATTTGCTTACGGGTGAAGCCATGGATAGGAAAGTCGGCATACATATTTTATATAACCATGCTAAACATCTCGGTGAAGTATAATTTTAAATTATCATACGGGTATGACTTACGTTCCAACATTTTTCAATTCACATGCATTAAATTTGTCAATGCCCTTTTTCTCGTTCGATCGTTGACTCAAGCCGTCTGCGAGGCTAACGTAACGTAGCAACTCTGTCTGTTTCCCGTAGTTAATAATAATTATAATTTGATTTAAATTAAAATGTAACGTAGCAAGTTTTTTTCAATTGTGTGCTTGATTTTATTGTCCTAATATAATTCTGGGTCTGAGATACAATGGAGATATAATGGGATGTGTAAAAAGGTATTGTAACGTTCCACAATTTGAATAACAACCCAGCTATCTTACCCGGATTAAAGGTAGCTCCCTCTAGCTCAGTGGAGTAGGGAGTGGGTTTTAAAAAAATTAAAATAATAAATAATGGTAATAAAAAAAGTGAGCGCCACGTTATTTTGTGAATTATAATTTGTAACAAAAATATACTTTTATACAATTTTTGATTGTTGGAGTCGTCAACCTCTACAATTGTCCACTTTTTTTCATTTCAAATTCTTCTCATATCGAGTTTCTATATCGATAATCTTGGCTGTAAATAATCTCAGCTCTCGATAATTTCCCTAATCGATACCTGTGACTACACTCCCTTGGACGACGGGACGACGCCAGTGAGACGCCATTTTGCTGTGACCATACTTTATACTTAACTTGGTAAGTAAGCCCACTAAAGAAAAATGACATGGTGCTAAATTTTATTTATTACCCACTCCTAACAGTCTGAGTGTCGGAAAACCATTACAAATTTTAAACAATTAGAGTCGGGTTAGACGACATAACTGGCATAAACTGATTTTTTTGTTTAAAATATTATTTTTAAAAGTCCGGCACAAGCAAAATAACGAAAATTTGTGTTTTCTTAAACATAAGCCAGAGATTGTCTCTAAGATGGTTAAAAAAAAAAGAAAAAAAGTAAAGCAAAATAACTTATTCCTTTTTTTTAGGCCTTGCCATGGCCATATGGGAATTGTGCAATTGAAAATATAATCATAATTTACTTCTACATTTTTGTTCGCTCGCACATAAAAAAAGATTACAGTTTACCAAATAAAAAGAATGTAATTAGAAGCTAGCTATGATAAGTCCATAATTACCTACAGGTGTTCAAAATATAAAAAAACTCTGACTCACAGAAAAAAATAAAGAATATCCGGTGGAGAGTTCTCCCCTACAAAGGGTACTCAAGGTAGGAGAGCGTCCAAAAGCGAAATAAGCAGCAAATTCCAAAATAACACTTGGTTCACTTCCTGTTGAAGAGATTTACTAAAACATCACTAGATCTTCAAGTTTAATTGTTCTTATAAAATAATTCGTAACGAGCATGGTCCTATGAGTTCACAAGATGGCGTCAACCCAACCCAACAGCCATCGGCAATCAGTTGCAAGGTACGGGGTTGATCAACACACACAAACCTCCGTATAAGATAGAGATAGGGATTTGTCAACAGGAGATATAATAAATAATATACTGTAAATAAAATAATTAGAAATAAGATAATCACATTTACATGAAAGCGTCCCAACCCGTAGATAAATAGCAAACCAAGGTGCGTCCACCAAACTATGGTTCATAAATAAAAATATAAGTACTATATAGAAATATCATTACAAATAAATAAATAGATGTTGATCCAAAGAGATTAGAAAAAGACGAGCTGAGGGTTTTACCAAACAATATCTAATATCTAATTAAATAATGTAGACTTTTTTTGAAAGGAAAAAAAAAGCTACAGTATCATTTACGGAATGGCATAGATATGGGTACGTTACGCTCGAGCAGGTTAAGCATGCGAAGTTTCTGAGAATCATTTTGCTGTAGAGGAGTGGCCACTTGGTTCCTTTAATCGCAACTTTGGTTTAAGCTTCTCCTTCAGGCTTTGGTAGGGCCAACCATCGAGTTTTTCGGCTCAGATTAAAATCAATTAGAGACGACCATTCATCAGGTCGAGCTGGTTGTTTTCTGCATAGCCCAAAACCAGGTTCAAAGGAAGGCAGATGCTAAATTCACCAGTGGTCTTGTACAAAGTGATTGAACTTGATATTTGTCAGTAACATCCATCCTGCTGACTGTAATGTCTGAGCAGCAGTTGCCTTGCTGAAACTCGCATATTTCTTTCACGTGGACATGATACCATTCATCCTTGTCTGATCGATTTTTACTCCATTCAGCTCAAGTCTAATATCGCTAAATGCGTGAGCACCAGCACTAGATGCTGAACTCTCTTCGAGTGGCTACGTAACTTAAATGATTTAGGTAACACGCTTTTGTCTGATGAAAACCTCTTACGGCGTTGGGAGAGAAAATTATTGAGAAGGATTTTCGGCCCAGTGAACGAGGATGGAAGATGGAGAATTAGTTGGAATGAAGAGCTACGTATCCTTTACGGCAAACCGGACCTGGTGGCTGAAATCAAGAAAAAAAGGCTGAGGTGGCTAGGTCATGTTGAGGGAATGCCGGAGAATAGAGCGGCTAAGAAGTTGCATGAGGGTAAACCTGGCGGAAGAAGGCTTAGAGGACGTCCTAGGCTGAGATGGCTCGATCAGGTGGAGGATGATCTGAGGACGATAGGGGTTAGGAGACGGAGGGCTGTTGCGCAGCAGCGGGACCTCTGGAGAAGCGAAGTGCTGCAGGCCCAGGCTCTTCGAGAGCTGTAGCGCCGAGGATGAATGAATGAACACGCTTTTACATTGTTCTCTAGTCCAACGCTGCACTTTAGCTGTTTACTGAACTTCCCAATGGATAGAACGTCAAGGTCACCCCCCCCCCCCCCTCATCACTGCTTTTACCTCTTACCGACCCGTGCAGAAAACGTGGGGTACCACAGATATGACGAGCAAGTGTGAATTTCCATAAAAGACTCACAATATACTTGGGAAACAACAGTCGGTCATTTACCGGAACTTATTTTAAAAAATTGAAATTTAATTTTTTTTGTAACAAATTTCCAAATTTTTTATTTTTATTTTTTCAAGCAACCTAAAAAGCGAGGGTTTGACTGTCCCACCCTGTATATTTTTGACCTCCTTTTCAGCAGCTTTTATGTAATACTTCACTCAATATAAAAAAAAAAAAGAAAAGTGCACCCAAACAAATTACAATTAAGTGAGAAATTATTTTCGGGGAATTTCCATCGCCCCATAATAGGGGAGGAAGGTGAAAGGAGGGTGTAAATAACAATAAAACGAAGGGACAATATGTAAAATAAATAATTACTTTAAAGATGAATACAAAAAGCGGGAAAATACAATACAGTAGTGAAAATAATAATAATATATTTATTTACAATAAGTATTTTGCAATAAACACAAAATATGAAAAAAGCAGCATCTGTAAACTACTACCCCACAGTGGCCAATGCCAGAGCGTGGGGAGGAGTTCAGTTATATTATATTAGCTTTATTTACATTAGTTCTCTTTATGTACCCACATTTTTTTCTTTTAATATATACTAAATAAAAAAAATTAACAAAAATACACGTTCCTTAAGATCTTACAAAATTAACTAAAAACTCTGGACTAATTTTTAAAATTTTTATACATAAAATACAAAATTTAGGAATTGTCATTAATAGATTATTTTAAACCTATTTTTTTTTTTTTTGCTAATTTTAGAACCTGTGCTGGTTGCTTAAGAGAAGAGTATTTTTTTTCAGTTCCCTCTCACATGAAGGTATGGCTGGTGCTTCACGTACCTGGGGAGGCAACTCATTATACTTTTTTTGGGCCGGAATATGACCAGTGTGCCATGCCTAGCGAGGTGTTTCTTCTTGGCACAACCAAAGTGCCAGCTCTCTTCCCCCTGGTCCCATGGTCCCATGCCCATGATCTACCAACTAAACCTGGTCATTTACCTTATGCACTCTGACCAGCACTCTCAGCTTGTAAAGATCCACGAGACTTAATAGGGCCAGCTCCGTGTATAGGGCACTTGCCGAGTCGTCTCTTCGTTTTCCAAGAATTGCTATTAATATATTATTTTGGGCAACAACAAGAGAGTTGAGGTTGGCCTGATAGGCGCCGCGCCACCCAAAGATAGTAAATCCGTACGTTAAGATCGACTGGGCAAGCGCGTAATACACAGACTTAATAGTCTTTATATCTATTATTCAGCGCAATTGTGCAAATATATATATTAACTTGTTCAGCCGTTTTACTAAAATTTTTGAATTTTCTTTCCATCTAAAAAATTGATCAAATTGCACGGCGAGATACCTGAAAGAACTGACCCTATCAATCCTGTTTAAATAATATGTATTACATTTCAAGAAAAGAGGAGTGTATAAGTAAAATAATTATAATTTAATTATTTAGGAAAGTGGTAATTAATTATGAAACTGTATAAATTACTTTATTACGATTTAATTTTAAAATTAGTTTAAAGTTTTCTCGGCTTTAGTTTTCGGTAAGAAGATGCTGGAGGTAGTAGGATCTGATGTGGTTGTAAAGGGGACAGTTGAGCATGACATGGGCCCAGGTTTCTTCTTCTTGAAGGTTGCAGATGGAACATAATGCTGCTTGGTCGAATTCATAGATGTTATTCTCGTGGGATATCTTGGCCCTAGTTTGGCAGGATTTGCGGAGCTGAGCGATGGTTCTCGTGACTTTGATTACACTTTTAGCTTGAGTTAGAACATTTGTTCTTCTCTCCAGGTCATTCCTCGGAATAAGGGATTGAAAATCGACTGATTCGCTCTTTCAAAATCCTCCATCCTTAGTTTATTTTGAAGCAATGTAATAGAAACAGGATTTTGTTTTTTTAAAATTATAGGATTTGTTAGAACTGAAATTTCGTATGGGATTTGTATTATCGTTAAGATTTATTTGTCAGGTATAATATAGAGTAGGGATTTTACATGATAAGGTATTAATATAGATTTTTTTTTATGAAATCATTTGATGCTTTAAGTAATTTTAAATGATCTATATCTAACAGTAAGTCAAAGTAATTATGAAATTTGAATATGTGAAATTTTAAAATGAGGTTTTGTTGAAAGAATAAATCACTACAATTTACTGAAATGCTATAGTTTTTGGTACATACCGTAGGCTGTTTTAATTTGAAAGAGATTTGATTTGTAATATTCTTAGCTATTTCCGGATTTATAAATGATTTTGTACTGCCTGTGTCTATAAGAATTTTAAGGTTATTGTAAGGAAATTTAATATAAGGTAATGAGCAATCATTTGATGATAGACTCATTTTCAAATTTTTCTGTTCCGAGGCACTTGTTTCTTAATAAATAGATTATCTTAGTCTGGGGAAGCTGCAGAATTGATTTTATCTTCATCTTGGGTATATTCATCATGATTATTGGGATAATATTGTTCAGATTCATTTGGGTTTTCGTTAATATTATGAAGCTGTCCTTGTTTAAAGTTCCTATTTCCGAACTGTGAACTTTTGTTTGTGGAAATTGACATCGGAGTTGGTGTGTCTTGACGGATTCTAGCTTGTTTAACATTATTATTGAACAATGGTTTATTTTGTGTCAGAGTGTTAAAAGGTTTGGGTTTAAAATAATAATTATTTGGCATGTTAGGTTTAGGAGTGTTAGTATTGTAATTGTTACGGGATTGAATTGGAGTTTTAGGTTTTATAGAGGAAGATACTTTAAATTTTTATAAATTATTAGTGTGTAAAAATTGGAAGTCGTTTGTTAGCATGTTTTAGGATGAGTTTAAATCTACTGGTTTTCTGGTTCTCATTAGCATTAGGGAACCAAGAGGTTCTCTGAGACCATTTAATAAAAATCTGATTGCTAGATTTCTAGCATAATCGATCATGATATGTATACCTTCGTTTGCTATGTGATTGTTCATAATAAGCAATTTGCAAATTCAATATCTTTTGAATTTTATTATAGAATTGAAATGGAGTCTCGTTAGAGTTCTGCTTCAAATTAGCCATCTCAATATTGAGAGAGAAGCAATCTCTTTTATTTGAGTAATCGTAGTAAGGAGGGCTGTTTGGAGATCGCCCCAAGTTGTGACCCTTCTTGTGTTTATTATTTCAGCGGCAGGCCCCGTAATTTTTGCAAGAATGCATGGAACATTGTTAATTGAACATTAATTTTGAAATTTATTTTAATTTTCTGTATCGTAAAATCTTTTAACAAGTTTTTCACATACTTCTAAAAATCTTTTTTAAGAGAATAGTTTCTCCTTTGAATTTTGGTATCATGTCCAAATATTCTCTCTTTAATCCAGGAATTGGTTCCCTTGGGTTTGCCATTTTTAAGTAGAATATAAAATCAAGTGAAGAGATAATACATTTTAATTATGAAGTAATTTATTTGATTCTTCCTTTTGTATAGGGAATAGGGAATAATATTTTAATATTGATTTATATATATATATATATATATATATATATATATATTAAATTATTTTTAATTTTTACTATAAATTAGATTGATGTAATTTTACCTCTTAAGTAATTTTATGTACTTACAGTACGATGATAAGCATTTGGAACGGCTCAATATACTCTTGAAGTCACCAAATGTTGTGTAATGTTCGGCAGGCTAATTAATTGCTTAAGCAAAGAGTTCCAGATATCCCCTCGAGAATATCCCCTGTCCTAGCTGAGATAGATGTTTTTTGAGGTCTCCCTGTTCCTCTGGATGGATTTCCATAAGTTTTTAAGTATGTTAGTGCAATCAATATCTCTCCTAAATGATAATTGTGATACATTATTGCCAGCTTTTTTAAAAGGTATCCAGGTGATTTTTTTTGCGAAGCATCAATTGGCCAGGAGATAGTGGCCCAGTATCACTTTTGGTTCCTAATTGAGATCCGGTAAACATTGATATTTTGGTTCATTCTATCTGTTCCTACCATGTATTTGTTATACATATTAAATAATTCCGGGTGAGGCACGTAAATATATTTCTTTCTTTTGAGAAATGCGAACAATATTTGACAAACTGCTAACAGCACTGTTATCTTTCAACCGGCCCAGAAGGATTCCATCAGACTTACTGATTATAGATCCATAGTGTCCTTGCTCCTTCTTTATTAGATCTTTTGTTTTCAATAATTGGGCAGTTTTTTGGGCTAATATTCTCCCTAATGGTACCAGATGCACTATAATTATTAGCTTTTAGAAAGTGCAGGAGATTGAAACTTGTAAACAGGTTATCAAAATGAAAATGAAATGGAATTTTTTTAATCATATTGATTAATGGTGCGGCTGCTTATCCATAGTTCTTTTTATCATCAGCATTAGCACTGACACATTTTCCTTGATAGACTTAAAAATCTATCAGCTATCCTACGCTGTATTTTGAGACCATATTTTGTAACCAAATCGGATTGATTTTCCCCTGTTATAATCCATGTCGGCCATAATATTTGACCATGCTTTCAAACGATACATTTTGCTCAGGAACAAAATGTTTTGCAAACTTTGTTTTTAACTTTTCAACATAAGGTCTTATTTTCCATAACTTATATTTATAGGTTGGATTGAATGAGACATTGTTAGCAAAATATATCAATTTCAAAATCTACTCAAATCTATTTCGTCTCATAGATTTTACGATCAACTCATTATGACAGTCTTAAGAATTTTCCCAAGGCACCCTTTTATTAGGTATTGATACATAACCACTTTCGATCAAAATCCCAATAAAGCATCAAATTTTATTTTGAGTTATATTTGGATGCGGCATTTTTTTAACTGAGCATAGTTATTCGTTTCTGTAACTAAAAAATCAATCAATTCGCTACTGAAACATTTCAACTGGAGTCTTTCCCTCAAATTTGTCATAGCCTGGAATTGGGAAATATCAAATTCGTGCAATCATAATTCGTTATCCAAATTTCTCGGCCGAATTCAAAGTTCAGCGAGTAGCTGATTTTTATTTAAATTGTCCGTGTCACTTCCACCATCCTCATCCTCCAAGTCTTCATCTGTTAAAACTCCAGCTTCTGGAGGTGCAATAACTAATTCTTCATCATAATAATTTTCATCATTCTCAAACAGAATATCCAATGCCTCCTGGATAGACAGCCCTGGTTCAAGTATTGATTCTAGTAACCTAATTCAAAAAATTAATATTCTGAAAGACTTGCTGTTTTATTGTGCTATACTGCATGATATGTGAATTTATAAAAAAAAAATAGTATTAAAAAGAAACCCTACTAATGCCTAGCGTACCATTTATGGTACACTAGAATTAATTTACTTACTGGAGGTATTGCATACAACGCACATGTAAATTAGTCTTAAATAGCTGAGCCGCGCTCAAGCTTTTGCTTTTGCGGCCAGCTAAACCAATTTGAAGTAATTATTTGCAAATTTAATGTATAATGTACTAACAATTCCTATGTATGGGTTCTTGTTATATTATCCCAAATAAATAAATAAGTTTAAAACAAAAAAAAATGACTTAAATATTCTTGAACAAATGTCTTAAAAACAATAAACAAATAAATATCTTAATATATTTAAACTTTCAACATTTTAGAGGTAATTGTAACTTATTTATACTTAACTACTTATAATTGACGGGGTCACCCATTTTCACAAAATCAAATAACCAAGTAATTTGACACTGTGCTACAGAGACTCCAAGAACAATAGAATTTAGCAACCAACCGTGTAATGAAAACTGAACTGATTAATATACATCAAAACAAACATGACATTAAAAGGAGCAAAGGTCACAGAGAAAAAGCGAATATTGTATAGCCCTTATTTTGTACCATACATGATACGCTAGGCACTAATGGGTTTTGAATTCAAGAGTTGCATATCAATAGCCACCAACTTTAAAATGAATGATTATTACGAGATGAAACCATATCGGTATTTTTAGCATGTGTATGAAAATAATTTATGTGCCGAGTTCGGTTCAGAAACCTAAAAAAATAGAAGAATATACACAAATAAACACCACACCCAAGTATACTTTTATATATCGTATAAATTTGCTCGCGCGCACACACACACACACACACACATATACATACAGACATTTTATATATATATGTATATATATATATATATATATATATATATATATATATATATATATATATATATATATATATATATATATATATATATATATATATATATATATATATATATATATATATATATCGTGTGTAATACCATGCAGATATTTTCTTATCGAGCTATAATAAGGTTATTAGTCAACTGTTATACCAGGGTTGTTTTTTGGCCCAAAAAACACTTATCATTCATATAATCGAGGATTGTCCCGACGGCGACGATTCACTTCAAAAATATTTTTTATTGTTGAGCTAAGGCAACCAACATTTATTCCAATAAAAATAAATGTTTGCTTCGATTGGTTGGTCTTCAAATAGATATAATAACTTATCTAAATAGATATGTAAATATAAAGTTAAGCCCGTTGAAGTGGCAAACTTTAGATAAGTCCGTGACTTAACTTGTCACGGACCGTGGCAAGTTAAGCACGGCCCGTGACTAAGTTATGTAAGCTGTAATTTCTTTTGGGACAGGTGAAATTTTTTTTGAGTAAAGTGTATCTTTATGGAGTAGTAAATGAACGCGTTATCATTGTGTGTGGAGATGAAATAAGGCCCCCTTGTCGGTTTATTCTCCAGGACGACAGTGGGTTTAAGCAACGGTAAAATTAAAATTCCTAAATTTTATTCATTGTTGATGTATTCTTTCTAAATATATTTAGCTGTGGATGTAGGAAAATCGAGTCATGGTGGAAGCATTATTTACAGTTATAACAAGGATTTAACAGTTATTCCGATACTGTGGTGAATACATGATATGAACAATGACTTCATTGTTGACACTTTATATTTACAAGTTAAATTCAAAACTTTATAGATGTAAACGGTGATACTGAAGTCAAATCACAGCACAATTTGAATGATTTAATACTCGTACAAAGAACAAGAGCACTTTTTTTAACTAGAATAGTGAAAATAATAATTTTGTGAAAAAAAAAATCACGAAAATTACTTGCTTCTACTACTAACATCCCCTTGCATCTCTGACCTCAAATGTTCTTTTTTTTATATATATATAAAAAAATGTGTCATTGCATGGGCTTGATTTTGGTGTGAACATAGTTAGGATTATACATGCAAAATTATTTATAATTTATACTTAAAATAAAATGGAAAACGGTCTGTGGACATAACGTTAAATTCAAGTCCAGTGCGTTTGCACAAATTTACCAATATTTGTATTAATATGTAATGAGATCTATGTAATGAGTGGCCTGATGTTATGTGGGCCTGAGCCTTAGGTTTCGGCTACTAATATATACAAATATATATGTATATATAAAAGTATATGTGTATATAATATATTATAATATATATATATATATATATATATATATATATATATATATATATATATATATATATATGTGAGTGTGTGTGTGTAGCGTGTGTGTAGTGTATGTGTGTGCGTGAGTCTACGTGAGGGTACTGAAGAGGAAAAATTTACTTATACGCAATAAAATATAATTATATTTTCTTGCATTTTGTACAGGGTGGTAATGTTAGTGGAATCTTTAAAAATGACTAACAATAAAAGTAAATACCGTTGTTGTAGACGGTTTTGAAAATAATTTTTTAGAAATAAGTCTTAAAAATTAAAAATACAAAGAAACTAACACTGTGTTAGTTTGTTTCTAACTCTGTGCTAGAGTTTGTTTCTAACTCTGTGCTAGAGTTTGTTTCTAACTCTGGGCTAGAGTTTGTTTCTAACTCTGTGCTAGAGTTTGTTTCTAACTCTGTGCTAGAGTTTGTTTCTAACTCTGTGCTAGAGTTTGTTTCTAACTCTAACAGAGTGTTAGTTTAATGAAAAGAAAAACAAAAAAACTAGTTTAAAAAGCAAACAATAATAAAGTGATAAACAAGTATTTGTTGAGATTCATATCAAATAACTTAATCACATATAACTCTACAGTATTTGATAAAAATAAAAAATAAAATAAGTGAAGACCATTTAAATATCACCATTCAAATGTCGACTCAACATTTCAATTCTCTTTAAACCTTTTTAAGGTGCTACAGAGTAATATTACAATATCAGTATCATGTGCAATACTTTTAGCTAATCCACCATATTATCTAGGAATTCCACATAAATTTATATAAACAATGTAAACTATTTGTTTGTGTTTGCTGATTGCGTATTTTCAGAAAATAATCTTAAATTCACTATTTCTGTGTATTCTGAACCACATTTCATGTATCATCGAAATGAAATGTGGTTAATACAAGGGAAAGACATTAGATTGATCTAGTAAAACACCCTGTACAAGAAGATATATTTTTTTGTGATTTAGAAACAAGCAAGAGTTTGTTTTTATCCCCTTAAAATATTATTTTACCCGAAGAACCTGCAGATAAAGAATTGTTCCCCTTCAGTAGTCTATGGTGGGAAACAGTATAATATTTATCTTGTAAATAACTTGTCAAGTATATCTACCACAATCACTTATACACCCATATATATATATGTATAGTCTTGTGTGAATGTGAGTTTGGAATATATATATATATATATATATATATATATATATATATATATATATATATATATATATATATATATATATATATATATATATAAAATAAACATTGTGATTCTGTTTTAAAATCGTGAGAGTTCAATGAAGCAAGAAACAGGTTGTAAAATGGATATGAGTTCACAAACACATCGCGTATGTTTGTCTTATAAAATAAATTAAGAAAAAATTGTTTAAAAATAATAGTTATTTTGGAGCGTGGAAGATTTATATGAACCTGGGTAAACCTAAAACATTTAAATACTTGGGATTTTCCTAAGGTTTTAGGCCTTTCAATGGTTGGAGTTAAATAAGTTCCAAGTCTATTTCTTTGTGTCCTCATAAATATTATAGTAACTAATAAATTTCTGGTCGTATTGACATATTTTTAATTAACCAGCCCACTAGTGAGGTAAGTTTTTTTTTTTTACTTCTAAATTCGACCAACCTGCAGATATTAAAAAAAAACATGAATTTAAAACGGAATCGCCTTTATATATTTAATATTTGTGTATTTAATTTTTTTTAATTTCATTTTTAATGTCAGCATTTATTTATACAACAATATAAATTTACATTACACATGTTATGTCCCAATACATTCACACATTTACCTCAAAGAAAAATTCAAGTAACTTCGGAAAATTTAAATTAAATATTTAAAAAAAAAAAATATCTTCGTATCAATTTTTCGATATTAACACTTTATTTTTTTATTACTGTATTTCACTTCGAGAAAACTAAAATTTAATTTATATATATATAGTATGTCCCAAGTTAAAGTATCCAAGTGGAAAAAATTCTTATTTTTGTTTTTTCAGAAAGAAGTCGTTACTTATAAAAACCCCTTTCTTGTTTATAAACCACTATAAACGATTATATTCTCTTGATTTTGTATGCAGGGTATTTAGTTTTTTCAAAAACTATAAACAATTAGCAAGATTAATAACAACAATTGACTAATAATAACAATTAACAAGTATTAACTATTTTTTGTTGTCTATTTTCAGAAAACAGACTAAAACTTAAATTATTTCAGAGAATTAACTAAAATTAATTATTTCTGAAAATACGTTTTTGCAATTCTGAATCTTTTTTCTAAATTTTTATTTTTGATTTCATAAAAAATTAGGGTAGTTTAAACAAATAGTGAATATTGGCATTAACCTATGTAATTCTATCCTTTAACTTATCCACCAGCAGAATACATACATTAATACATTTTACTCATTTGAATAATAAACAAAAAGTTTATACTGAACTCATGTTTATTCAGCTGATGCATAAGTTAAAGGATAGAATTACACAGGTATGTCAATATTCACTTTGAATCGAATATGTGCAAAGAAGTGTCAAGACAATATTAATGATTTTTTTTTTTTTTTTTTTCAAATCTGTTGAGGTTTGTGTGATACTTGATTTCAAATAAAACTAATAAATTTCTAAATATTAGAATTATTAGTTATTTTTGATGCTAAATAAGAACAACACTTCTTTAGATTGTTACTCAACTTAGAAGGGAGTAACAATCTGAAGAAGGTGGACGGCATGTTCTTCTTTAGACTGTTACTCCCTATATAAAAACAGAAGTGTGGTATTCCTTTGTCCCAAAGTACATTGAACGAAACATCCCTTTGTCTCAATAGTTATTTCGTCAACATAGGGCAGTAACAATCTAAAGAAGTACCACAAAAACTTTGTAATTTTCTTATACAAGGTGTTTCTACACCTGTACACGTTTGAGTGTACAGCAAACGATGATTATTGACGTTTATTAATGTTGAGTATATAAAACAAGAAAATTATGAATAATTTCTTTTGAAAAAGTGTATACTTAGCGAGATACAGCCAGTATCTTAGCTTACTAAAGATGGTTTTTAATATCTCGGAAACCATAAGTGATAAAATGATACAATTTGGTACATATATTATCATGGCCATATTTTATCAGATAAAATTAAAATAATTCACAATACTTATCCAGAAGTGTCTTTAACGAGCTGTGAGAAGGGTTAATTTACTTTTAACTCTTTTGTCAGTAATTTTTTAAGATTTAAAAAACAGGCAGGGAGTATTTATTAAGAATTACTTTTTATCTAAAAACCAAAACTAATATTTTTTCCTCTTGGATACTTTATCTTGGAGACACACTGTATATATATATATATATATATATATATATATATATATATATATATATATATATATATATATATATATATATATATATATATATATATATATATATATATATATATATATATAAATATATATATATTTGTCTATGAGTATGTATATATATCTACTATATTTAAATACTTTTTTTTTCTTTTTGTAACGATAAAACAAATTAATTTCTTGCAGGATGAAAAGAACCAAATAGTAACCACGAACGCGTGGTTGAACTTGGTAAGTGTGTGGAAGGTACTCCCAAAAATCCTCAAACGGGTAAAACGTCTCTATGTCACTTGTTTATCACTGTCTCTATCAGATATAATTTTATTATTCACTGGTTATCCACTCACAAGTATTCATTTCTTTTTATCGTGTATATTGTGGATATCCTTTTATATATTTATATATTTTTTATTTTTTATTTTATATATATATATATATATATATATATATATATATATATATATATATATATATATATATATAAATATATATATTTATATATATATATATATATATTTACATTTTTTCTTCTTCTTTCCTATAATTTGCGTAATTTTCTCGATTCTCACATATAATGGTCCTTATAATACATAGTCACAATACTTAACATACTAATACCTTATAAACACACACACCTCAAAGCCATTCAAACACACAATACATATATACACACACACATATACTCGTATATATAAAACGTATATTACCTTCATAATAAGCTTTAAATATTAGGGGTAATAGTTATATAAACAATAAAAGAAAGGTTTGGTGCAGGTGGAGAGAGGAAACTCTTCGACTGCATCTATCTCCAACGTGTAATAGTGATCATTATAGAAAGGTAGCTTAGTTACTAAAACAAAATCTTTTACACATAAATTGTATTTTAATAAGTTATCGTTATTTTTATAAAATTCACTTGCTTTCTTGAAGTCAAACAATCAGATTAGCAGCCGACATTGATCGTGTTAAAATAAATATTATGTGTGAAAACCTTGTTTTGGTTATTGACCTACATCTCTTTTGAAGTGTTTAAGACAATTGGTGGACCGTCAGTGTCAATAAGGTAGCTACTGATGTCAGTGGTTACTTATTGAGTTACCTTTCTAAAGTTTGAAAAGGTCCATCCAGTAAAAAAGATAATGCTGTCCACTCCAATATCGTACATCATTAGCACTTACAAGAGGGATTATGTGCTCAAAACGTTTCGGGAATCCATTTTAATGATAAAAATTCAACAAAACTATCGAAACTTCGATATAAACTTCGATATAATAACCTTCCTTTTTAACGCACTTTGCCCAACATTCTGAAAGAACCTGTATCCCTCGTAAAAGAAGTATTTTGGATGAAACCTGATCTACTGTCGCACCGCTGTTTAAATTTGTTCATTTCTGTTGACCTTTGTCCCTCTGAGAAAGTCCTTTAGGGGTCCACAAATGTGGTAATCACTCGAAGCCACGACAGGGCTATAGCCGGGTGTAAAAAGAACCTGAACCTTGAAACATTAATTCTAACGAAACTACTTGGGTTTTTATCGAACGTCATTATCCAACATGACAATGCACGCCCTCATGGAGTCGCATTAACCAAGCACATGCTTGAAAAGCTAAAGTTTGAGGTTCTTTTACACCCACCGCTATCTCTTACCTGGCTTCGAGTGATTATTCCATTTTTGCTGAAAACATTTCTCAGAGGGACAATGTTCAAAAGTTATGAACAACTTAAAACGGCAGTTCTACAGTGGAATAGATTTCAGCCAAAATATATTTTTTACGATCGATACAGGCATTTCCGTAACGTTGGGCAAAGTGTGTTTAGAGGGGGGTGGTTATATAGAAAAATAAGCCCTTTTTTGAATTGATATTAATTAAAATGGATTTTTAAAAAATTCCGCAAACTGTTTACTAATTTACAATGTAACTGGATAAATATGTATGACTGATTTCGAATCAATAAGAGTCTAACCCAAAATGAAGTTAAACGAATCCGTAAAGAACGTTCTGTCAGTTAAATAAAAAGAACGTTGTCAGTTAAATTGAAAGAACGTTTTGACAGTTAAATTAAAAGAAGGTCGTCCAAAAAATAGTCTCTATGAGGAAGAGCACCGGTCCACTGGAACGTGCATATTACTAGCCCATACTCGCAAGTATAGTCCAAGAGCATGTGGTGAATACCTCATATAATACGGCATATTATGTACATGTTGTAAGTGCACAAAACAGGCCATTGCCTTATACAATTATGCACAAAACAATACCGAGTAACCACACCTAATTATATATATAATCTAAATATTTATTCTACATTACTTTTTTTCCAGAAACATGTTCTCATTTATAAATATTTTCTTTTTCTTTTTTTTTTTGGCTATCTTATATATTTTTTCTATTTTTTTTTCTTCCAAATTGTCTTTATTATTCCTCAAAGTCGCACAGATAATTAACACACACACACACACACACACACACAAACACACAGACATATATATATATATATATATATATATATATATATATATATATATATATATATATATATATATATATATATATATATATAAATATATATGTATAATATATATATATATATATATAATATATATATATATTATTAAGTATTTTTATTTTAATCTTATTTTCATAGATCCATTTAGAAACTACCTTATAGTTTGAGGGATTAATCCATGCATGGATTTTAATCTGTTGTGTTTTTATGCATAAGCATGTATTCACGATGATCCTCGTCTATGTTTTACTATATCCTTACTACTATTGTTATTTATATTATTATAATTATCATAATTATTAATTTATCTATTTATTTACTTCATTTTAATTTTCTGATTATGTTGTAAAAGTGCTAATTAATTATTGTTACTGGATTTTAATGGTGATTAGTTATTTTGTGGCTTATCATGGTCCTCTGTGTGGGTACCATGACCATGCATGATCATCTCAACTTGCCCAGATAGTCCAGATAAATAAACACGCAAGTTAAACACGATAAACCATAATCCCTCCTTATACCACATTCCTTACAGTTTACTACTATTATTTTATTTATTTATAATCATTTTACTATTATAATTTTTATTTTAATTGTTATTGTTATTGTTATTTTAAAATTATTATTTATTATAATGCCACATTTGGGATAGTATAAATATATATCTCAAGTTTAAAAACGTAACATTTATTTTTTATACTTGGTGGACTCAATAATTCAAATGTAATTTCGAATTAACTAAACAAAAGCAGGAAAATTGAAATAAAAAAGAAAAAATTATTTGAAATTTTGGTTAAGGTTTACAATACCGCAAATGACAGGATCAAATCATCCTCACGCTTCACTCATGGAATACATGGCGCGGATAGCATTTTTAGGGATGACGGGTGTAATGTGCCCATTTAAGTAGAAGTCAGGTTGCAGGGGATCAAAGTAGCCGAGAGGCGTTTTCGTCTCACCTGGAACTTTGGACAAAACACCAATATATCTGGTTTGAATCTGGGTTAATCACACCAAGTAGAGAAGTAAAGCAACTCATAACCTAATCATGTGTTGATCGGCACGTAAAAATGTTACTGCCCAATGCACTTATAAACATATCTCTTCTGCAAACACATAGCAGTACTTTATATACGCTTATAAAACAGGTGTTCTCTCTAAATACTTAAAAAAACATACATTCCTACTTTTTTATAAACTTCAGGTGATAATTTAAAGTGATTTTTCCGATTTGTCCAATCTTGGAACACTGGAGATGACATCTTACAACGAATGGCATTAACCTGGTGTACGGATAGATGTAAAATGAACAGCAAGTATAATAATAGGAGCGATGTTCCTAACTAAAGCATTTTCTAGTCCTTGGGATCGTACAAGAATGTGCCTATGAAAATCTTACTAAAGAGTAAAATGCATCTAAATTGTAATATGTCAAACATTCTGACAGTCTTAATCAAACCGAATTTCAATAATAACTGTTCGGCCAATCCAACTTGGAAGACCGATCCGCATTTTCATTGATCAGTAAAGAACCAAAAAATTCTGTTTTTTGCACTCATGCAGGACCAAAAATATCTTGGCACTCCTGTAGTGGAGGACCAAGAGAGAGTAAGACCAATCCTCTCTGTGCTGTACCGAAAGCCTGCGGTGAATGGGACAACGATTGCCAGTCACTTTCCAGGTGCGAGCCAGATCCTGAATGTATCAGTCTTTGTTTGAGCCATTTATAGGTTTGACTGTGCTTTAAGCACCGTCATACCCGTTTTTGACTGCTCATATGTACTACAGATCTACTGTTTTAGAACTCAACTGATAAATCTCATAGACATTCCTAAGAGCAGTGTGTTGGCTGTTATTTGAGAAAACTGTACTGGGTTTGAAAATGAACCGGACTGGTTGATGTCTATTAGGAGCCTAACACAAAATACCTTGAGGGAAGTCCTCGCTTTTACGCCATTATATCCGGACTCAGCAGGCCATCTCCTAACAAATCCTTGTAAAGGTTATGATTTTGGCTCATGATGATTATTATCATGAGACTCATGGATATGAGGACGTCAAGACGATAGTTAGCAAGATTAATCCTTTCTTACTGAGGCCAAGGTAAACATCACGTTGGAAAAGCTCCTAGGTTGAGTCGCAAAGTAAATCAAAAAATATACAACTTTTATATGTTATTATTAATTTCTAAAAAACACTTGGTGTAAGAAAACATTATATTCGATGTGAATACGACTGGCTTTCTTTTTAAAAAGTGCACATCTTCCTTGGGTTGTTATTGGTAAAACAAGGAAACTTCCCTCATTATAACATATTATCAGCTTCCTAACATTTGTACTGCCTTCTTTGAGGTCTTCTTCTTTTACAATTACACTTTGAAAAGTAAAACTGGAAATATGAAAACGAAAAATGAACTGGAAAATTTCTGCCACAACGGTAGCAATAAAAATTTATCATCTGTGCAAGACTTGGTGCCTCCACGAATTTACCACCGCAATATCCAAAACCAGATCAAATTCGGGCCACAATCATCATGTCACCTCTCCCCCTTCCAATGTCAATTTATACTAGCAATGAATACTTCTTTCAATTATTAAGATTGGGGTTAAAAATACTTAAATAGAGAAATTAGGAGAGATTAGGCATGGAGTAGAATTTGCCAAGCTAAAAAATAGCTATATCTGGCCAACGATCACATGGAAATAAATATTGTATGGTTTATAGAACTATAAACCGTGATACAATAAATGAGATAAAATACCAAATTTTAATAATAGAAAAAAATGAACCATTGGAATGATTCTGCACCAACTTTTAGACATTTTATACGTCTTCGTTCTATTCCAGAAATTTATTAAAAACAAAACCCTGAAAGAAAATAAATTTTACAAGTAGCGTCCTATATAATATATATACTCGTATAGGCCATATATGTGCATTGTCCAGGTATGTGATAACTACCGACTCGAGAAATAATTTTAGATCGTTCCAAGGTACACAGTTTCTGAATTAGTAGCAGTTGAAATCTTGATAGATATTTACTTCGTTGGACATGCTGATCTATATACAGTTATTAGTGTGGCTGGGAATAATATTTGGCCCAGGAATCGAAATTATACAACCTACTTTCAATAATCTTTGAGAAGAAGTTTATATTTGTCCCGTGCTGCAACTGTAATAACTGCTGTATATTGTACTAGCAATGATATCAATGCCTGATGTTGAAAGTCCTTGGTTATCCACACAAAAAAAAAAAAATGCTCAGACTTGGATAATAATAGCATATTTTCAGAAAATTGGATCAACACCTTGAGAACAAAGACAAGTGGTGCTTCTTGTATTACTCCGTTTGGCAAGTTTTTCAAATATACGTAAAATACCTTACACTCACGGATCTTCGACGCCTAAAGCGGGTTTTATTGTAGGGGCTAAGACGCGGTCAAAACGTTGTGTTCAAGTCCTCAGCTAATGAGCTGCCAACTTCCCATTTCATAGATGTTTTTCCGATTTTCAAATTTTAAAATCGGGCTCGTCAAGTGCAGATAATTTCAAGTATTTCAGCAATTGATTTCATCTTTTTCCATTCCTCCTCTAAGGGTCACGTTGAGGTTAAATATTTAATGTACCCCGCTTAAGTGTTCTGTTTGGCCTTGCGCACAACACCTGCCAATCATCGGCATGACATTTCTTAATATTTTTCAATTATAGTCGAGAAGAGTTTGAATCTATTGAAAGCCCATCTATTACAGGTCATTGAACCTGAATATAAACTCGGTGTTATTTTTTAAGTTGTTCTTAAATGTTCTTCTCTAGCTTCACACGGACTTTTTAAAGCATCTTCATTAGCGTCTTTTTAATATTTTCTAAGTTAATTGATTTAACATTAATTCGTGGGATTAACTGGGATTCTATAACAGCTCACATATTAGTTTTTTAGATTATAAATTCAATAAAGAATAACATTTGTAAATTAATTCAGTACATTTATAATTTTATAATGGTGATTTCAAAATATTATTTAACGTTTATTTTATCAGTGAGGTTACATTTTAAGCTCATCATTCCCCCTGCATATATTCTTGAAAACTGTAGTATGCCTTTGATATAAGATATTATCAAAAATATATATATTTTTTTTTTTTTTTGTAATGAAACATTGTTTCAGCAAGGCAGGTAATCTGTAGAAACAGGCAATGTGTACAGTTGTCCTAAACTTTAATGGGTAAAAATAGACTTTGTGCCTTGTGTTCATGTTATTCATGTCTCTATATTTTATAAATTCTCGGGACAGTTGGCAGCATATAAGCAGGATTCTTGAATTAACATTGAGTAGAGCGTTAGGATGTTATGTTGAGTAAAAGTAGGTTTGACCGAGTTGCGAGAAGAAAGATGAAATATTGTCCTAATTATTCTTTTCTGAATAATAAATACTCCTTTGGCCTGCGCACTGGTTCCCCAAGAAAGAATTTGACTTGATACGTAAGGGTAAGCTAAACCATAGTAAAGCATAATAATTACTCCTCCCGAATTAAAACTTCTTTGTTTTCTCATTAAATAGTAGGCAGGGTTAAGTTTTTTACATTATTGTTATATTTTAGGTTATAATCGAGGGTTGATCCTAAAAGTTTAGCCAAGTGAACCGTTGACAAGGAACTACTATTATCAGAAAAGTCAGTGATCGAGAAATATTTTCATTAGAGAAAATTATTGATGTGCTCAGAGATTCATTTATAACCAACTTATTGTCAGAAGACCACTCGACAAATGTATTTACATTATATTCTAATGTATCCGGATCCTTTCTCACAGCGATTACTGATGTGTCATCCGCATATTTAGACACTGACTACATATTTCTTATAAGTGTTTGTGAAGATCATTAATATAAAGAACAAAAAGCAGTGGGCTTAATATGCTACCTTGAGGCACACCACAGGTAACAGGAAAGCGGGTGGATGTTTTATCATTTACTAAAACTAAAGGTTCGATCTGACGGGAAGGAGCTGACCCAATCATAAATACTACCTCTAATACCCATTCTAAATAGTTTGCTCATTAAAATCGGATATCGGATGATCTATGAGATCGATGGATTTAGATACGTGAAAAAAGATACACACACACACACTTATAAATAAATGGAGGCCCGTGGTTAAAATCCCGGCGCCGGAGTCTATTTTTAAAATTTTATTTATATTATATACTGTATTGTGAAGTAATGTAGTGCTTATTTAGCCTAAACAAAACAAAATAATTTGTAACCAAATTTAAACCCAATATTTTACTGCATATTTACTGCAGTTATTTACTTTTGGAGCCTAAATTCAACGCAATTTTCAGTCAGAGGTCGACATAACCAAAAATACCTACACTAAAAATAATAATCTCCATAAAACTATGGAGAAAATACTTCTCTAAAATATGGAGAAGTTAACTGCTTTACGAAAACCTGTGCTAGGCTCAGATAAAGGTCGTTTCTACAAAGTAACTCAAAAATTACGTCCGTTTAAAGAAGCATTTCATAACATTGTACAAAACAACATCTTTATTCTTTACATTATGGTAGATTTTTCGGGAATTTTGTCCTTTGCACCCATGCTCATATCATATGTACCAAAATTTTAAACATAAAACCTTTTTAAGTTGATTTGTTACTATAGTGGATGGATGACAAGATGTAAAAAAGAATTATTCCATTTTATCTCGAGAAGTTTCTACACTTTTTAAGGTCATCCTCATTCTTTATTTCTAAATTCACAAAATCATTTAATCAGTTCACATGGTATATAATATATTATGAATGTACTTTAATAAAAGTATAATTTCTTTCATTATGTTTGTGTTTTTTTATAAAAAAAAATTTAAGTGGTCATTCTATTTTAATTTTTACTTGATAGATTTGAAAGTTCTCAGTGTTGAATTTATTGTTAATTACCTTATATACCTCCCGGTATTAGGGGGTTTAGTATCAGGTTTTATTATTATAATTTAAGATATTTATAATTGTTTGTTAATATGTATTATTTAAATGATTGTGTTTAATCTATTATAGTAAATCTAAATTAAATCCTTTAGTTCTTTATTGAAGCTCTCTTATGGTGACAGAATTTTAATTTGTTTTTAAAATTTTTTTAATTATGATATTCCACAACAGTGTTATGCTGATGTAAGTATTTCGACTAAAAATTGTCATTGTTTATTTTAATTTTAATTTTTAAAAAAATCTTCAAATATTAGGATTCTATGTTATTTATAGTATAATTTTACATAATATATTAGACATCATGCGAACTGATTTTGTGAATTTAGAAATAAAGACTGAGGATGACAAGAAGGGTCGAAACGTCTCAAGAAAAATGTAATAATTCGTTCTTTTACAGCTTATCATCCATCCACTATAGCAACGAAAAAAAATCATTAAAAGACTAATGATTTTAATAATTTTTAGACTTAAGATTTTAGCAGGTCTACTAAATGTATTAAACAAATCAAATACTTACAATTTTTACTACATAAAGCTGAGCTTAAAACATACATTAGGTACTATTTGAACCAAAAGTATTAAATTTACACGATTATTCTATAATCTTCATTAAAATCGGATCAAAAATAGTAAAATTTCTTATTTAATTAAATAAATGATTTTCTTGATTTTTCCATTTTACTCCCCTCTTAAATGATAATATGACGTTTACGTATCAATTATTACTGTACTCTTAAAGAGTTTTTCAACAATATGTATCTTGAAGGGTATACATTACTCTGGCATTTGTACCTCGTACCTCTGCGCACCCAAATTTAAATTTCGATATCTCATATAAACAGTGACCCTCCCCTTGCTTTGAAGGTAAAAGTGTGCATATTTTTATCAAGATCGGAATAAAACTGTAGATACTGTATACATACCCACAGACACTCTATATATATATATATATATATATATATATATATATATATATATATATATATATATATATATATATATATATAATTTTATTAGACGTCACCCATTAACATTTTTACACGAATCTGCAAGGAAGATTGTCAATTTTCTAGGCTCTATAATTGTAAAAAATAAAAACTGGTAACTTGGTTTAAGTGACGCCATTAGCTGTTGCTGGGTACAAAAATTCCATATATGATTAGAGCATCTTGATTTTGCCGACTTATTTGGTACCGCAGTGCTGGTTCTGTCGAGACAAAGGTAGATATGATCAAGTGCTCAAAATTGAATTAGTAGCTAGTCTGTAGACATTATTTATACAAAAGGCCATTTTTTTAGCACATGACTTTAAACAAGAAAACAATAGAAAATCGGATCAAACGAAGTACCATTAAATGTTATGAATTTTTTTTAATTTATGCTTATGAACGGTTTTCTTTTAATTCCAATTAGGCGTTTAGTAAAGCAGCCAATTTGGAAAGCAAATGATCAATGCTTCCAGCGATTACAGCGGTAACTAATTTTCGATAATATGAAGGGACCTCTTGCGACTACCGAGATAAATTTCACCCCTCACTTTACTTCAATAAAATAAATAATATACTCGAAGAACAGGTTGTATACTCGAACACAAATATTTTGTGGGTGTGTGTGTGTGTGTGTATGTGCACACATTACCGGTTCCATGTGTTTTCGTGTTTACTATAACTACTCTATTTTCATGACATATTTTCTCATTTAATTTTTTAACACATTTTAATTTTATTTCTTCTTCTCCTCCACTCATATTTAATTAGAGATTACACACACATCAATATATATATATATATATATATATATATATATATATATATATATATATATATATATATATATATATATATATATATATATATGTATATATAGATATATATATATATATATATATAGATATATATATATATATATATATATATATATATATATATATATATATATATATATATATATATATATATATATATATATATATATATGTGTATTCATGTGTGAGTGTATGTGTGTGTGTGTGCAATTACTACTGTAATTATTAATATTATTATTATATTTTTATTATTATTCTTATAATTACATTTTGATATTTATTTATTTATAATACATATATACATACTTTTTAATAAACAAAAAACTAAATCTCTGTTTAAATTTACAAGTATAAACTTAAAAAAAGTACTTCTTTACTGACTAGTGGGCCATTTTGAAAGATGCATTTGTTTACTGTCCTTATGTTTTTATTAGCACGTTGGTTTGGGGCCTATCTTTGCCAGAGACCTTTTACCCGTAGAGGTGTGTTTATCTTATAGTGTACTACTACTACTACCCAATGTGTTGTCACGGAGCGCCGTCATCCGACCACTCACAGCTCTCCACTCCACACTCCGCACCATCTCGCAATACTTAATTATTTTTAATGTCTTCCCTCCACGCAACATGTTGTGTAACAGAGTTTAGTCTGGCCTACTACGTTAAACCAATGTAATCCCATACATTTCAGGGTCAAGTTAAAATGGTGCACCCGGTATTTATGTGTTTGTGTTTCAATCGGAATAACTTTATTTATATAAATTATTTTCCTATACTTCAATTGTTTTCTTATTTTACGATTACTGGGCTATAAATGCTTTAAAATAGCTTACTATGTTTTCCAGTGAAAAATTATGTAATCTATATTCAACCCACTTTCCGGCAACCTAGAAAGCTGAAAATTGCACTCAATATGTATTTCCAATGAGAATACAGCTATCAGTCATTAGGTTTACAAAATCCTTTGTATTAGCTGATAAATTAATAACTTTCCGGAAATTTCTAGGGGTATATTCGAAAAAAAAGCGATACTGACGGTAAGTGTATACCGTGGCTATTTCCGTTGAAATAATTATATTTCAACGAAAAATATTTCCCTATAGGGTAGAGCAAGCTCGGTTGAAACCTAGTTCCTCTTATCTTGGGGTTGGGACTACCGCTAGACGCATTGACGTGTAGGCCACCCGAGGTCCTGCACGGCAAGGACTTGGCTGTTGGGTAGAAAAAAAACGGGGGCGCCGCGCCATCGACAAATGACAAAAACTGTTGATACTAAAAGCGAGTCATTGTATATTTAAATATTATAATATTTTCTACTTTTTAGTCTTCGTCACATTCAACTATTTAATCTATTCTAACCTTGTTGTGGTCTATTACTTCCTTATCGAATTAAACCGCCAAATATTCTTTATATAAATCTGGAAATTTATTGATTTATCAGCAAATAGAAACGATTTTGTTAAACTATCGATTATTGTATTGTCGTTGGAAGCAATACTAATTTCAGCAATATTCAAACTCTAAAAGCCCATTACTTGGGAAGTGTTTGACTGAAATAATTTGTTCTTTTTGTGTGATAAGTATTTGATCTCTGTCAAACTAAACAAAATTGGGATTCCCACATAAGATTTTAAAGTTACCCTTTACAAGGCTTTTCAGGGTCATTATAAGGACAAACAGTTGTTACCATCTAATACATATTTTTGAAATCCTACATTTAATTTGGTAATCTTCCAAGAAACTTCATACTTCTGTAAATATTAAGGGGGTCCCACAATATTCGAACACCCTATATAAATTCTCGACCGTAATTAAAACAAAAACAAACTAACCCCGGGTGTCGGTCACCAAAGGGTGTGACCGCTGTGTACTTTTTAGTTTTAGTTTGTTAGTAAGGACGGTTTATAATTAGCCCTCATGTAGTTTATCTCCAATTTGTTGCTAAAACTGATAGAAATAATTATTTCTTTCTTTCATAACAGTGATTTTACCACTGAAGAAGGGGAGTCAGTGTGACCATAGTGCTGAAGTCTCTTGTCCCGTGTGCGCGGCCATCTATAAATTGAGGGCTGATCAAGATCGTGGGTTCGATCCCATGCCTTTGAGCGCTGATTTACATGGCTCTCTAATGATCACAGAATTCCTTCGGTGGTACATAGTGTAGTGGTGTGATTGAATGAAGTGACTGGAAGCCTATCACTGAGTAAGTAAAATGGGACCATTAAGGGCCCCTTGCTACATTCAATTAAATGACACATCCTCCCCGAATAACCATTAAAACAAATTCATGATTGCTAAAGAAATAAACATGGAGAATGCCACTGAGACGTCACTGTCCATCCATAAGGCCCCTCCACACTCTCGCCTGTTGCCTGAAGTTGGCCGAGGAACGAGAATGTGGAGAGGTTGCTCGATGTCCCTTGGTGGTCCTCGACTCGTTCGCCCGGCTTCGCTTTAGAGGCGGTTTTATGTTCCGAGTCAAAGGGGATACGAGGAACATGGAGCTATGGCAATGAGGTGCTCACCACTAAAAGCCACGAACCGGCGAGGATAAGGGCCAATAGGCTATTCCTATCTATCCACTTCCTCGTGTGGATGAAATAATAATTAATGATTTTGTAGAAACCTGTTACTTTTCTCTGCTTGGCCTCAACTCAGTAAACAATGAACGGATAAATGTTGGTGGGGTTTTAATAACTACGATGCCGGTGCCTTTGTCAGTCGGATGTAGGATTATGTTAAATAGGATATCATATATGCACTAGAATATTAAGTAAAACAGTACGCAGATCCGCGCGTTGTTGGCATACAACGCGGTCGGAAGGTCTTAACTCATCAAGGTGGCAAATATCTTGCCAATAACAAGATGTTTAGGTAGCACGATGAGTCAAGATTGATTGGGAATCGTCGGCTACCTCCTTTTCTAACGGTCTTTGAACGGCTGATGGTTTATCAAGGTCTATATGAAAATTCTATTACTATTTACCAATACAGCTAGTCAAATATGGCTGTTGCAAAACATTTTGAGGAACAGACAGATACGAGACCAAAAATGTTCCCTGATTCGTGTGTCTCAATTACATTTTGGTTGAGTAAATTTTCCAATTGTTTTGAGTTGATAATGGTTGTTTAAACTAGGAAATTAAACAAGTTTTCTCTATCCTTGGTGGCACATATTTGACAAGCACTCCGTTCTTCATCTCATAAGGGCTTATCGTAGAGCACTGAAATATGTCCACAACATTTTATAATCCAACTGATACATTTACAACCATTTTTTTCCTGCGCATGTGAGCTCGCAACTATGACGCACTGAACAAGAAGCGGTGGTCGGTGATTTATACTGCTCTTTGAAAGTAACTAAATGCTTCTCTAAGTACAGTTCCATGGTGCTCCAAATATTTTTGTACGTCGTGACTTTTTTACTCTACTAGCAAGAGAATATTTTTAAACTATATAATAATACTAAATTTTTTTTTAACTATATTTTAATTGGCCACAATGTGAACGAGTAGATTACTATGGACTAAGCTTTTCACGCTGGAGGGTTTCGAAACCCAAAATCCGGCTAGGGCCACGCTCGGTTTTTACCAAGCATGCATATGTCGCATGAGAGCTGCTTAAGTGAAGTGGCTTCTATCCGATTGCACATGCACATGCCAATAATAAGGTTGCAACAGCTGATGGAACGATGCACTAACTTCCCCAAAACTGGGGGATTCCATGGGTCAAGTGCAACAAAAAATACCGAGTAAGCATATGCCAATTTCTCATTCGTTCTCGAGATTCACGCCTAATAAGTCACAAGCCTAATAATTCAAAAAATAGTTCGTTGATCCTAACCTTTAATTATACCTTTCGAAAGCTTATAAAAAGCAGAAGTTTTCCCGAATTTGCCTCACTTATAGTATCCCTCAATTATAAGTAGAAAGCCCTGGAATTTCGTGGTCGATAATTTTAAAATTTCAACATTTTTAAATGTAAAAGGGCATAAAAGTGGCTGATAATTTGAAAATCGGTGATTCTGAAAGTTTATTTTATGTTCATTAAAATTGTATCTTAGCCCAATTTCTCTATCTCATTAAGTTTTTGGAAGTTTTCGTGACACACACACTTAGAAAAAAGAAATAAATGGATATCTTGAGAACTATCGAGAAAATTGCTTATGATTACTCGACATTTTTTGTTGCATTTCACCCATAGAATCCATCAATTTCGTTACATTTTATCGAGGGTCACCCTGAATACTTATACTTACAGAATTCCCGTGCTTCTCTATGGAGTGTGTTACTTATTGTATATTTTTATGCGCTCATAAACTACCTTCAAGAAACATTAATGTAATTTCACTAAGTGAAAATATTTGGATGCCGCCGATTTTCCTAAATCCCTTCCACCCTATTTCTACACTACTAACCCTAGGATAAAATAATTTGAAAAAATCTCTAATTAGTGATTGACTCTGACTACAGAAAACACATTTGAAACCTGACAGCAATATGTTTTTTAATCCCTTTTATATACATCCTTGGCCTCCAAGATCTATAAAATAGATAAATTAGGGTTTTTTCGCTTATATACAGGGATTAAATGCAAAAATCAAAGCTAGAGAAAAATAATAATATGCAAATAACATAAAATATATTTTACTTTGAACAAACTATTAGCCAACTAGTTAGTTCACACATTTACAAGACTAATAAAATTTTGAACTTAAGCAGCAAAGGTTGATTATATATTTATAAAAAAAACAAATGTCAAGAAAATTTAACACAAAATTAAAGAAAATTAATATAATTAAAAAAACAAAAGTCTTCGTGTTTTTGTTAAAGTTTTATTTCTTTAAATAATGTATTTAACAATATAAAAAAAGTCAAGGTATGAAACAAAAAGGAATTTAATAATAAAAATAACTTAATTTCTTTACTTAGGAAAATCAGGACACCATTTTTTTGTGACGTTCACCATATTGTCATTCTTGAAAATGACACATGCAATTTTCGACTTTCTTTGCTTTATATAGAAGCAAAATTACTCATTTTTGAAATTTCTTTAATTTCAAGCAGTAAATTATTTAATTTTTTTTTATATTACGTGGTTTAGTCATTAGGCATTTAAAGCCTTTTTAGGGTTTCGTCGAACCAGGGAACCCTTAATCAACATGATTTTTGCTTTTGTTTGGTTCCATCAAAATTTGTTTTATTTTTTTACTTTCATATATGGATGGGTGTGGAAGTAAAAAGCTTAATAATCTACGAAACCCTAAAAACTACTTGAGTGAAAGCACTTCCCTGTAATATTTCCTTTATTTATTCAACAGCTACGACCTCATTAAACATCTTCCTAAAAAACACATCATTTTCCTTACATACATATTTAATTCGCCCTTAAAGCCACTCACTTTTTAAGCCAATGTAATAATGATCCCTAAACCATCTAAGCCTCCTCACCTTCCATCACCTATCGGTAATGGTAAAAGTCCAAGAAAAGCTTCTTCTACGTAGACCCCTGCCCATAAACCATTCATACCTGACCATCTTTTTCGCGCTTACCACTCCACCATCTAACTATGTCATCACATTGTCGATCTCATAAACTCCACCCTGGAGAAGAAAAGTTTTTGCTCAGATGCCTTCCTGGAAAGGCACAAGCCTTTGACAGAGTTTGGTATGCTAGGCTGCTTTGAAAACTCAAGGGCATCCTTCCTTTAAGTCCTTTCTCACTAATAAATCCTTTTGTGCAAGTTTAGGAAACCTCTTCCTCATCAATCTGCTACTGCTAAGTACTGGAGTACCTCAGGGTAGAAATCTTGGACCCCTCCTATACTCCTTATTTATTAATTATAAATAAGGTTAATTAATAATGGGATTATTTAGTAATAATTAATTATCACTAAAGTTACACCTTATCATTCCTTATTATAAATTTTGTTGTAATTAGTTATTTCTTTTTCACTCACTAGTTATTTTATTGTTTTGTTTTTTCACATTTTGAATCATTTACGCCAAAAAGAGTACAATGCATTATTACCTTTTTCGTGCAATTCACCATTCGAAAAATAATGTATAAAAATTGTGATATTTAATAATAATAAAAAAATCGATTATTCAATTTTTTTTTGCATACATTACGCAATAAATCTTTAACTACTAAAGGTAAAGATGTGCGGTTTACGGCTTTCAAAAGAGCAGTACATTTACTTTCTTATTCACTATTTGTTTGACCTAATGGGGTTTGTTATCGATGTGATAAAAGCTACTAAAAATTAATATTTTATTTTATCAAAAGTGATGATCAAACTTTGAGCAGCCATAACTTTAAATTTTGATCATTATGAAATAACATTTGTTACATCAAACTTTGGCGCATTTAATGCGATTTCTAACGTTATAATGGTTGCACAGTTTACTTAAAGTTTGGCTGCGTGATGAGCTAAAATATTTCAAAATACAGACCATAAAAACAAACTAACTCCAAAAGTGTGCGTAAAATAGTTATTTATGTCACTAGGCAGTAAAATGGAATTTTGCTGACAAGTTTTTTAAGTTTTAGTTCCGAGCCGAAGGCGAGGATAGGCTAAACAAATTTACTGCTGAGGCGAAGCCGAGGCAGCAAATTTACTATTTTACTGACGAGGCGAAGCCGAGTCAGGAAAATTACATTTTGACTGACGAGGCGAAGCCGAGGCAGGAAAACTTTAATTACCTGCTGAGGTGTAACCGAAGCAGGTAATCTTACGAGTCAGGAATGTTTTCTTTGCTGCATAGTTACATACAATATTTTATCTACTAACGGCAGAAAAATTACACTAAAGATTTTAGTACCTGATTTAGAGGGCAATAAACTTTCCTTTTATGATGTTGCAATGTTTGCAATTTCGGGTGGCGTGTTATCAAACAAGTCTTCAACGTCTTGCACATCATTATCATCTATATTTTTATTTAAACTTCAAAAAACTAATTAACAAATTTATCAAAATAATAATAGAAAACTATTAAATTATCTTTTTTTGATAGATAAAAGATTTAAAGCAATGAAAATTGTAAAAATCGAATGGATGACTCGAAAGTTTGAGTAAGTGTAATGACTCGAAAGTTGAAACAAAACAAAGACAAAACAATCAGTGTTTCCACTTTTTTTTACAGCTGTTTTTTTATCTCAAATTTTAGCGATTTTTTAAAAAAATAATCACTGTATAATAATAATATTAGTTTTATTATTATAATTTTTAAAGGTATTTTCAAAAAACATATAAATATGTAGCAGAATATTACGCTTAAATATTCAAAAATGAACAATGTGGGAGAGTTCATAACCTGAGATGTAGTAACATTTTCTTAAAATTTGGCAGCCTGTTTGTTATTTTGCCGACACTTTGAACTTTTGCTGACACTTTGATATTTTGCTGCGTGTTTTTTTGACTTGTTACAAAAGAATCAAGAAAAATGACATTTTGCAGATTGAAAACAGTACAACAATGCCTAATTTTGCTGCCGTGAGTAGATAAAAGTTTTTTACGTACACAACGAAGAAATATATTGCCATTCACGCGTTCATGAAAATAAATGTGGAAGAATGTGATTACTGACCATTCATGCCCAAACCTGCCTGAAAGGACAACGGTCTAGGATTATTTGGATTTTGTATTGCCCACGAGTGGGTGGTTAGAGGTGGATTTCACTAAATTGATTTTTACCCCCTGGGAAACTACAAAAAGCTTAGTTTATGAAAGTGGTGGACACTAAGAACCCTAATAAATTTATGCATTTGAAGCAGTAAAACAGAAGATTGTGGAATAAGAGACTTTTTTTTATTGTATGTATTTTTGAATATTTTAGCTCCCTTTGCAGCCAAACTTTAAGCAAAATGTGCAACCATTGTGTCATTTGAAATCGTATAAAATTCGCCAAATTTTTATGTAGCAAAACTTATTTCATAATAATTAAAATTAAAAGTCATGGCTGCTCAAAATTTGTTCATCACTTTTGAAATAATAAAATAGCTTGTATTACATGGATAACAAATTTAATTTGGTCAAACAAATAGTGCATAGTAAAGTAAATTTACAGTTGATGATTTATTACGCATTGTATGGAAATAATCTTAAAAATCTTTGCAGATATAAAAATTATCATTTGCAATACGATAATTTTATTTTGAATTTGAAAGAAATGGTGATAATTGAGGGGGGACGCAACTTCCTCACATTGGATAGGAACTTGCTTAGCTTTAAAACCTGGCAACCTTAACCAAGGTGAGTTTAAAATAAGTGGACTGTATTTTTAATTGTCTTTGGTATTGCTTCTTATATCGAGAAATTACATAAAAATAGCGTGTCAAGCGAAAGAGTAATAAGTTTATTTGAAAATAATACACTCCGCGCATGCGCACACTTCCCTTATAATCAAACAAACTCTCTTCCACTACAGGGAATTTATTATAAAGAGCAATAATAAATGAACCACTTATATTAAAATAAGTTTATTGTTTCATGGCAGTAGTTTATTAAAACATCAAATTAAAAATATACATTAAAAATAACACAATCCTCAGCGAAGCACGGAAATCCAGTTAGTTATCCTATAATAATTAAAACAGTTATTCTTTAAACATTAGACGAAGCACTTCTCACCCCACATCGCTTTTTATTTTTTTTTTTTAAAAAATCCTTCATTGGCAATTATTGAATAATTAACTTAAAAGGTATTCCTAAAAGGAGAAAGCTTTATGTAGGCTAATAAGCCTTTCTCCTTTTAGGAGCATGAGTTTTGTAACCTTCCCTATCCCACCTCCATGGTGGGCTAAAAATGGAAATATGTATTCATCGAAGGACATGCTCTCTCTAAAATATTAACTAGTTCTCTTTATTTTTTCCCCTTCGAGAAGAATTTAAAAAATCTTATCTTAAAAGTCATTAATATGATTAAAGAGGCGGTCAAAAGTAGTAAATACTTGAGTGTGTAAGGGGAACTGGTTTTAAAATACATGTGTAGCCGATAAATTGAAAACCTTTTCCCCTTAGATGTTTATGTCATCAAATTATTTTGCTTTCAAATTAAAGTTTCAAATCCAAACGGTTCCGGAGGGAACGTCATGACGAATTTTGAAAGTGGATACTCGCCATCTTTAATAGTCAAAAAAGTAAAAAAGTATTAGTGAGTAGTTTATTTAAGTTTAATAATCAAGCCATTAATCGATAATCAACCGCATCGAAATTAGAAAAAACTAAGTACTCACTTGCACATGTTTTATAATATCTAAATTTCAATTACTTAGTCAATCTCTGAAGATAGTGTAAAAATAATATTCGGTTATATAAAAAATTATCACTATTGTAATCGTAATATCCACGCCAGCAAATCATATAAAAAGCTAATTTAGTACAATAAGCAATCCATTAAAAATACAAAAAGACAAGTTTTATAGTTTTTTCCTTCGAAAATTGATTTTTATTGTGATTTTTTTATATTTTTATGATTTATTAAAACTGCCGGTATAATATTTACTTTAATTATATCAATGACATGACTATCGGTAACGATAGTCATGTAAATATTAAATGTTTGTTAACTTGGTGTGTAGACTTCCGCGAGTAGACTCGTTATAAACAGCTTGGGTTTCCGGTGACATCTGCGTCACGAAGGATTTGAAGTCCGACGTTTCGCTTCCATTACTGGAAGCATCTTCAGGGTTGTGGCGCATCGTGATGTTGACTCGAAGCAAGCGAGTGCATCTTGTGTTTGCTTCGTGTCAACATCACGATGCACCACAACCCTGAAGATGCTTCCAGTAGTGGAAACGAAACGTCGGACTTCAAATCCTTCGGGACGCGGATTTCACCGGAAACCCAAGCTGTTTATTAAATGTTCGTGTTTAGTTTTGGAAATAAAATAATGCGGGTAATATAACTATAAAGATGATTGGATATCAAAAACAAGTGAATGTAGTTACGGGCCAACAATTAAGTAAGTGACAGGTTGCCGTGAAATTATGTTGCCACCAAGGTAAGTTGCCAAGCTGTTTAGCCAGCAAGACATTCTAGTATTTGGTTTACTCATTTCCTATCAGTGTTAAACTATTGATACTGGCTGAACCTAGTAGACCATAGCTAACTATTTGTTGCGTCCAAGATTTATAGAGAGGTATGTAATTGTTATACTATAGTACTGTTAAACTCTAACTATTGAGAATGTGTTTGAAATGATTGATTTTTGTAACGATATCTAGGTGGATTGTGGAAAGCATATTACTTCTACATCCTTTACTTTTTGTTTAGCAACAATAACAATAAAACGTAACTATAAATTTAACACAAGAGATGACACACAAAACTCACTCTCCCCACCTCGTAGGGCCGACGTCGCGTCATTCTATTCTTTTTTCGGTAACCCGAATTCGAATGAGTGTCGGGAGGCCTGGCCCTTAACTCCGCATTTTTTAATCCCTGTACACTGCATGCCGTTTAACGTAGTAGGTCTAGAGAGGCGAGAACCTGGTGTTGGAGACCGAGTCTCGGATGACGACGATCGGTGCAAAGCGGTGTTAGTGTAAACATTGATGGTTGTATTTTCTAACACCGAGCCTTGTTGTTCTGATTGCATGGGAAATTGAATAGGATGAGAAGAATCAGCTTCTAATAACAAACATTTGGTTAAAACTGGTAAGTCAAGACTAAAATGTATTTAAATCCCTTTAAGGTTTACACAGAATGGCTGCCTTCGAAAAGCAACAAGTTGAAGAAAACAGTGAAAAGAGAATTAACTTGTCCATGTATTAGAGTTAACTGAAAGTTGAGACTATCTGATGATGCCTTTTTGTTGAACTGAGAGTCCAATTAGTTTTGTAATGCAAGCCTAAAGTAGATTGGTCTTTAATATGAAGAGTAAAGACCCTGCCCTAACTCACACCCCGTCATATTGTACATAACAGTTTCTCTTTTTTCTCCATTATGTCTTTTGATGTTGTTTGGTTTTTTATTGAATTTATTCTTATATAATTTAATTTATTATTAATATATATATTATTTATTAATATATTATTATAATAGCACTGTAGACCAGATTCGGTAAGCTAGAGAAACCGAGCTTGGATTATACGGTACGGAAACTTGCTCGCCTCGCCACCTCCTGTCTACTTTTCACCTTATTAAGTAACTTATTCTCTTAAAAAACATAGTCAATAGAGACATTATTAGTTCTACAGAGACCAACACACTTGGGTTTAGGTATTTAATCTTTACTACTTTATAATAAAGCCTTAGTCTTTTGGCAAAAGTTCTAAAATCAAAGATGTCTAGTGCTTTCGCAAAAAAACAAAAACAAATTCAAAACAAAGTACGATGATAGCGGGAATCAAATGTACAAGTGATTTACTCTAATAAGTGTAATCAGATAGTAGTCTTTTCGTCAAACTTCAATTATAACACTTAGTGACATCGTGCTATAAAATTTGGAAATAACCCAATTTATCGCTTTTCGAAATAACATATGGGAGTTATAAAACAAGAAAAGCCACAATGGAGCTGAACTTATTGAGTTAGATGAAAAGTTTTCTTCTTAACAACCTTGTTCACTCATAATTGCCATCAAAAATATTTTCATTTCACCATTCTTAGGAGACATTAACACCGTGGGCTTAAGTTACCAAATTAAAAAAGTTTATATCAAGATTTAAATCCATGACGAGAAGCAGCCAATCAACGCTCTGGGCGTATCTGCACCAGATTGGCATGAAATGTACATAAAATAAATATGTAAATGTGTATGTGAAAAAATTATCTTTACTAAACATCGGCCTTTTGAACTATCTAAAGGGTGGCCACAAAAACCGCACTTTTTTGAACACATAGCTCAGCTTTTGTAATAAGTAGAGGTATGGGATTTGCAGGGTCTGAAAACTACATTACTTTACTTTAAATTTCATATCTATAACTTAAAAAACTATTGGGTGAAAGTCATGCAATGTCGGTTTGAATTAGGGTCTTAAAAATAGTCGTTGTTCAGGTAGTAATGGTTGTTAAGGGTAGCAGGTATTATAGTTTCGATAGAATAAATGATCAAATGGTGAAAGGGGGGGGGGGGGGTTCTTTGTAGGTAAGTGGGAGGAGTCCCTCAGTGTACAAACATTGAAGATGTGCTAAGCACAATGTTGCCTGAAATTGGAGGTCAAATTACACGTTTATGTAAGGTGGTACCCAGTCCCATCGATTCTTGCAAACCAGACTTCATTCTGCCAGACGAGTTGCCGCCAACAGTCCAGAACTAAATCCTATTGATAACTGTCAGGGATTGGTAAGAACAAAGAGTGTGAATGTGCGTGGCAGAATAAAGGACGTTGATGAACTCCGAAAAAAAATTCTTCGTGCCTGGTTAAGTTATAGATATGAAATTAAAAGTAGAATAATGTAGTTTTCAGACCCGGCAGACCCCATATCTCTGTCTATTACAGAAGCTGAGCTATAAGTTCAAAAAAGTACGTTTTTTTTACCCACCCAGTATAATATGTTTAAGCTACCATTTTTTGAGGGGGTACTGCATTTATTAAAATGCCGATTGCATAATTTACAAGTTAAAAAAATAGCCCCAAATTGATGCCGTTAAATACAGGGTGGAGCGCGGCAGACGTATGAATTTGAAGAGGGGATTGCTCCCTTCCTATTGGTCCTAGACGGTTGAGAGTAGGGTCGTTTGAAAGAGGGGGACGGGAAGTTTATGTTCCACGTTTCTGCAGGACGGGGCGGGGCCACAGCCCACACAGCAAGGGTTTCCGTAAACATTTTGCAAGACAGATTTCCCGGGCGTCTCATCTCTTTAAGAGGCGATTTAAACTGGCCAGCAAGATCGCCTGATTTGGCTCCTTGTGATTTTTTTCTGTGGGGATACCTTAAATCCTTGGTGTACAGCGATCGTCCCAGAACCCTGGAAGCCCTCAAGAACAACATTCGAGCCAAAATTGCCGAAATTCCTGTGGAAATGCTCGAAAGAGTGCACAAAAACTTCGGAAAAAGGCTTAATCAGTGTTTGGAGTGTGAGGGGAACCACTTATCCAATACTTTGTTTAAATCTAGGTAAATTTAAATTTCCCATGTTATTAAATCAGAAAAAAAATTTTAAAAAAATATTTTGTAACATTCTGTGTTTTATTACATTTTCAAATGCATACGTCTGCCGCGCTCCGCCCTGTATAACGAGTACGTTTATATATTTGGTATGTTTAGAGTTAATTTGATGGATAGCTGACTTGTGACCAAATATTAGTTGTAATGTTACGGTCTTGTTTTGTGTAGTGTCAGTAAACCTTCCAGATCTTATTTTAAAAAAAATTTAACTTCACATTGAAATGTTATAATATGACATTATAGAAAGCACTAGCAAGTAAACGGGGTATGAATTATTTTGATAGGTTTACTGTTAGGGAAATGTGAAAGGAGTCACCATGAAAGAAGACTTCTGGCCAACAAGCTTACACAGAATATTGAGCAATAAGTTTCACTTGTAAAGTGCATAGTTTCTATGTTCTACATATTGTTTAGTAAAATGAGATCAGGTAGCAATGGTATAATGGGTATGTCTCCACAATTGCTTTAAGACCAACTTGGCCTTTAAACCCATTATTTAACTATTTTACCCAATTATAGAATATTCCATAGCTGACTTATTTATTTATATATATATTCTTCTCTTATATATGTAAGCTTAATTTTAAATAAAACCAAATTCGGGTTTAGGTAAATTACAGTTTTTCCACATACTTGCTGACAACAATGTTATCAACATTTTGTAGACACTTTTAATTTTAATGAAATTTTTAAGAACAAATAAGTTACGTTTTGATAATTCCCTCAACTTTGTCAGAACCATTGCGTTGAGATCCAATGAGTTACCTTCGGTGGGTGGGGCCTTAAATTCACCGTATTTATTCGTTCTCGTGCTATTCATGAATGTGTACAATTAGTGATGGAGTACAGTAGCGAAATCTTTTATATAAGTTGTATAACACACTATATATACATCAGAATGTACAATTGTCTTAGCTTGATTATTCATTACATACTAAGACCAAGCCAACGGAAGATATGAAGTTCTTATGTGACACCTTAACTAAAACCCCACCTATCCCAATTATGTAATTAGATTCAAATTTATAAATTAGTCGTTAAAGCCACATAAATCTATGTAACTGAACTCTAGGCTAAAACTCGTATAAACTCCATTCCATCCAATTAATGGTTCTTCGAAAAATCTTAAGCTTTATCACTTGTTTCTAACCTTACGATCCAAAACGACCTCAAACACTCCTTTTGTACCCTCAAAATTTGTTTAGTATATTATTTAATAGATGTATTAAAACAGCTACTTTCTATTGCTGTGGAACACTGCTCTGGATTATCCCTATTCCCAATAGTGTAGACGCTAAAGATGTTAATAACGTTCTATCTCTATTTGCAACACCTTTTTCAAAATCTTCTTCTTACAAACTATCTCGTCCATCAGGGCTCTATTCTTGGTCCTCTTCTTTTCCTTGTCTTGATTGGTGATCTTCATGAGTTTTTTTCTTTTGTACGCTGATGACCTTAAAATATACCTTCATAGCTCTTCCGTTTCCTCGTGTAACCTTCTTCAGTCATCCATAAATGCAGTCCTTTCCTGGTGTATACACAATAAAATGTGTTTCAACGTTGTAAAAACTTCTGTTATTAGCTTCTCTTGATCCCGTCATCCTATAATTCATAATGACAAGTTAGATATTGCTTCTGTGCGATGTCTATGTGGACTCCATTGTTGCTAAACTTATTGTCGTTTGTGTCTTATAAGACATGTATGCTATACGGTTTCTCACTTAAATACTTCCTCCGTTTGTTTATCTCTCTAGTAAGGCCTCTACTTTAATATCCTGTACCGGTCTGGAACAACATCCCTTTGTAAAGTTTTAACCAAATCGAACGAGTCAAGAGGCTTTTTGTGTGCATTTGCTATTTCAGGTATTATTACAATAGAATATATTATTCTTTTATCTGAGCGTTTAGACCTACATTCTTTAAGAGTTAGGAGAAGGGCTTATGAGGTTCTATACCTAACTAAGGCTTTGATCGGTGAGCCACGATGTGATGAAGTCAGTAAAGGTAGAGACAGTTTCCAAGTGAGCAGTCTTAGTGGCAATACATACAAAAACACAAATATAGGCTTTGCCTAAACGACGATTCCCCTTTGAAATGGGTAGAGGGCCGGCGAAACCTGTTCCGACTTGGGAGAAAGGAATTGAAGCTCGAACACGAATTGATCATAAGTTTACCATTTAAGGTTGAGGTGGCCGATTAGTAAATTTGAAGAGCTGAAGATACGTTTGATACATGGTGAAGTAAACGACTGAGAGAAATAATCAAAAATTCCATTTGAATTAATGCTTGAACAATGCATGGACCTGAATGACTAGTAACCTGATGATACTATGTAGTTCAACTACGAGCCCCACCGATCAGACCCTCTTCATCCAGAAAGGGAGCCAGGGGGAAGATTAGACAATATTCTTGTGACATTAAAGATATTTTAGTAAATCTAAGAAACAAGCAATCTAAGTTTCTCGCACAGCCATGAGAATTCCATGATTTATTATCCTTTTTTTTAAAGACTTTAGTGTTTAGATGAAATAAGTAAATCCCGTCTTTTCTTCTTTACGCGAGGATGTCGAGAGTTTTCGAGGAAGAGAGAAATCAACATAATGCCTCTTCGCTCATTTTAAATTTAGACAAATTAAGTACAGGAGATTCGGTGTCGTCAAGACAGTAAACAGCTTCTTCTAGTGAAGATGTTGTAGTTCTGGGATCAATTCTCGGACCCCCCCCCCCCCCCGCTCGGTGTTCCGGTGTTCACCCAACATCGCGCTGCTTATCAAACTTGATGACAGGCTGGTTGCGAATGCCAATTATAAGGGGCACTTCTTTAGATTGTTACTCCCAACATACTTATTCTAACATAAGTATGATACTCCATTGTCCCAAAGTTCATTGGACTAAACATCCCTTTGTCTTAATAGTTATTAAGTCCGTCATTTAAATTACATAAAAAACAGGAGAGTAACAATCTAAAGAAGTACCTTATAAGGTTTATGAAACTGATGGAGTAACTACTGCAATAACCCCGTGTCATCCTTTATTAATTGTTGTACAAGCCCTTTGGCAGGTCTATGCCCCTCACGGGCTGTTGAGCCCTGTTAGTCATGTTGTCTACTTGCAAAGTTGGAATATCTTCTTCACGAGTTATAGCTTTTGAAGCCTTTTCAACCACACTACATCTCTGTTTCTGCGTGAACCCATTTTTTGTGACCAGCCTGGCCTTATATCTCCCTGGAATTCATGATGTATAGCAGCCTTCCACTTATTTCCTTCTGATGATGAAAGTGATTCCATTACTGTCCTTGTTTCTTCTGTAACAAGACAAGCATATCATATCTATCTATGGGTCTAAGAGTAGCTCGATTTTGAAGGATCATTTTGTGAAGATTGATGGAACGATAAACTTCTTTAGTAGTATCTGAGGCACTTTCTTTATCTCCGACACTCCCTCTTTTAACAGCCTATTCACTAATGGCACTTCTCTCTACTTACTTGGATAGGTAACTCATCTTCATCTTCAACTATAACTTGCTCTGGTTTTGCTTCAGCTACTGTCAGTTGGGGTTCTGCTTCAGCTATGACAGGTGGTTCTCACAAAATGATTCTAATTTCCTGTCAACAGAATCATTAGATGAAATTAGTTCAGGCTTAACTAATTTCTTTGTATTTAACCCTGTTCTTGCAGCTTCTTCTAGAATTATATTCTCTCATTCTGCCACTCCATTTTGGTCTGGCGTATAAGGTATGGTTAATCTGTGATTAAAATCCAACTCTTCTGATAGCTTGATAGCTTATTAAAATCAGCATTGTTGAATTCCTTGCCACCCTCTGTTAATATCTCTTTGATGGGGTGACTTGTAACTTTTTCTTCCACCAGAAATGTTTTAGCACAATTGCCAACTTTCAATTTTTTTTTAAATTAGTAAAAATCATCCTTTAAGAACATCAGCTGACACTCTCTCCTGGCTTTTCCGCCTTATCAAGACGTGTTCCAAATTGAGTCTAGGTTGTTTCCCTAGGGCACAAAGTTCACCAAAATCATTAGGATTTGGATCTATTTTAGTTCCATGTAGGTCCAGAAAATGTTTCTCATTCTTTAGATTTTGGTGCATTAGTCTCTCATGCTAAAGCTGTTGCACATTTCTCTCTTCAGCTACGGGAACTAATGCTTTGCTTTGTACTTTCATATTACGAGTATATGTTAAACTCTACCTTGTCTAAGTCCAATAGATGTCACCACACTATTTCTTATCCATTATCGATATTTACTGTCCATGTAATACTTCACACCTTATTAACAGCAGATGAAAAAGTTACTTCGTACCTTCAGTGCAGCTTTCTGCAGGCCCTTGCAGACTGGCCTCTAATTTGACACTAAGGCTAATGACACATAGCTGGATGACTCTCATTCTTAAAGGCGGACTTTGACTGCATCATCTTTCTCTAAATACACTGATTGTTCGCTGCTCTTTCCGAAGTGACTCGCAGGCATTGGTGAATACTTGTGATATTCGGTGGTTAAGGGACCTAAAAATGTGTTTACGTAAACTAGATTACGGGAAAACTAGGTAACTTCACATTATCCTCTTCACGTCTCATCATTCAAATAAACCCAATGTTTTTATAGCAATGTTATCTGAGAGGTCCATTCCTTTAATGCCAATAAATTCATTGACCAATCTGTCTAGACGCTTTTCTGTCCGTAGTTAAAAAAATCCGTGTAACTTGTCACAAATTTCTTTGAGAGATGCATGGTTATTAGATGCCTTTAGTAGGTTTTGGTTGATGATACTATGATACTATGCATTCTTGTGGTTCACAATCCTGCTTCTCTTTTTCACTTGCTCCGTCTTGAGGAATGCAAGAGATATTCACAGATACATTCACTAACTTAATCAAATTGTATGTCTGAAGACAGATGAAGAAATGTGATAAGTTAATTTGAGAGAAACTACGTCTCAAATCAATAGATTACCCCATTGTTCAATAAATTTTAAACCTGTTAAGCAAAAAAGCAAAAAAAGATTCTACCCTGAGATTTGGAAAGTGTGCGTCATCGTAAACGTCACAAATCTATAAGAATCAACCAAAAAACATATACTTGCCTAGAATTTAATCATAAAGAAGCGTAACAAAAAACCAAAATAAAACATTTAATGTGATGTTTTGCAAACGAATAAAGTATAAAACAAAGTAAAGCAGGTTGGGTTGAATTCACACCTTCAATTTTTAATATATAAAAAAAAATTATTAGATTTTGAGACATTGATGGCTTTTTAAGATACTCTTAGCCAAAAAAGAAATTATTAAGGTTAATTTATTGCACGATGAAATTGTCTAAATTATGGCATATTTCCACAACCGAGCTAAAGTGAAAAGCGAAACTGGTATCCAATGTGCTGATGAAATAGGATATTGATGAAATCAGTAGTGATCCGTGGTGCACTTGTAACCTTAGTCTTACACTTCTCGACAGCACACTTCCTGCAGCTTAGCAAATTTGATTTTTAACTACTATTGTTCATTATGCTTAAACTTTAGTCTATTTATGTGTGTACGGGTGATTCAGACAATACCCCAATTTTCAAACAAAATAAATCAGCGAGAAATTAAGATATTTACAACAAAAAAGAGCGAAAAGTTAAGTAGATTACGCCATTTTATTAACAATATTGACAAACGATAAATGTATGAAACATCACATAAGGTATATAGAGTAGAATTTCCGGTATTTTCGGGAAAATATCCCTGAATTTAAAAAGAACAAAAACAAATTTTTGTTCAATATAGAACGGCTTATTGGCAACATCAGCCGACTGATAATTTTCAAATTCTAAGTATCTATTACGTACGAAATATAATGACAAGAAGGAAAATTTTTCTTCGAGCAGTTACAGCGAAGTTGAGTTGTCAAAAGGAATATCTGGGATAGGTGGTACACAAGAAAATTTAAAGCATAGAGTAATTATATAACTTTTGGCTATGAATTATACTGGGTATAGCACCCCGATACCCACGATATAGACTACTATTAAACATCAATCAACCCTAAACAAACAACTAGTCGAAAATTATAAATTAAAAAACTACAATTAAAACTGATTTCTTTTAAGTAGATGAATTACAGGAGTTCTGGATATTCACACTAAACCCACCACAATCTGGCCCAATTTTTCGTAGCCGAATTTCATGTTCCTAGCTTTAGCAGTTTATGAATTGAAACCTGCCAACGGACAGACAGACAGATAGAGGCGTTATATAAGGTTTATTTTCATATTTCGTACACAAACCAAAAAGGTACTACAGATTATGTGCGTATAATTAATACGAATTAACAATGCATACTGCATAATTTTTTTTTTTTTTTTTTTTTTTAAATAAGTAACACACATAATAGAGGAGTCAATGAAGCTATAAAATACACCACATTTTGAACGATGAAGACAGCCTTTTGAGTTTGAATCCTTTTTTTCTTTTGGATTGCAAACAAGGAATAAGGGGTTTTGGGGTCGCTGATTATGAATTTTAAGTAAAAAAAAAAAAAAAATAGCGGCCCTAAGATGGCGGTTAATATCTTCCGAAATTCGTGATAATTATACATAACTTAAGAACTATACATTATACATCTAACTAAGGGTTTTTTTTTTTTTTTTTTTTTAGTAGCTGATTATAAATTTGAGGTAACAGTAATAAATAGTGAAACAAATCTTTCATTTAATTAATCTCTTCTTCTTTCTTAGAAGTCTTCCGACATTCCTCATATAATTTTGTGAGCATTTCAGCTGAATAGTCCTTCAGCTTTGGTGGGATTTTGGCTTTTTTCCCAAAATATATTTACTTCTTTTACAACTAACGTACAACTGTCTTTTGAACTTAATTTTACAGTTCGAAAATTATACAGAAGAACACTTAAAACTTGTCTGTGAGATGGAAGCTTACTACCGGTAATCTGATGAGAAATTAGTCCTATTAAGAAGGGTAGATTCTTACCCATAATGAGACTGATGTAGAAGAAGCCATACTGGGGATAAGCACTCAAAAACGAAAAAAACTGACCTAATAATATTAACAACTTCTATAATATGAAGAGGTACTTACCGTCGATACTTGCTTGATCTGAGGATCACTGGACAGGTTTCGGCTATACGCCATCATCAGCAGAAGTATGTAGAGCTCTGTGAATCGAAATGAACTCGTAGAGTCTACATGAGAGAGTGAAGTGAAGTCACATTTCTACTCTAAGAGCTCTATATTCTTCTGCTGATGATGGCGTATAGCCGAAACCGGTCCAGTGATTCTCAGATGCAGCAAGCATCGACGGTAAGTACCTCTTCATATCATAATTTACTAACTTGCGGTAATAATTCTCTATTTAACTTCTTAACAACTTTATAGCTACACTAAAACTGGCAGACTGACCACAGAAGTTACAAAATGTGTAGGGTAGGTTGAAAGGATTAATGTAGGTGAGCCGTGAATCCTCGGCCGTCAGGCTCAGGAATACGGATTAAGGCTCAGGTAGAAGAGAGTACCAGTACAAAGGCTTTAATAAAGAACACTGAAACAAACTATTATTACATCCAAATTTAAACGGAATAATTACGATTTCTTTTATTTTCACTACTTTTGCTATTATTATGTATGTTATACAATGCACGTTATTGCTTTATGGATATTTTAATAAAATGAAAGATTGTTTCCACTATTTTGTACTGTTACCTCAAATACATAATCAGCGACACAAAAAAACCCTTGGTTAGATGGATAAATCTAAAGTTATGTATAATTATCACGAATTTTGTATAAAACGAAAGATATTTCCCGCCATCTTAGGGCCGCTATTTTTTTTTTTTTTTTTTTTTTTTACTTATAATTCGTAATAAGTGACCCCAAATACTTTTTTTTTTGTTTGGAATCCAAAAGAAAATATATTCAAACTCAAAAGACTGTCTTCTTCGATCAAAATGTGGTCTATTAATAGCTTCATTGACTTCTCTATTTATGTGTGTTACAAATTTAAAAAAAAAAACTATAATAGGTATGCATTGTTAATTCATATTGATTAGAAGCACATAATCTGTAGTACCTTTTTATGTATGTTATAACATTAAATATTGTTCATATAATTAAAATAATAACGAAATTCTTACGAAAAACAATTTTTTTCTCCAATTTTCATTATTTTACCTCTTTACTTATTGACTTACGTTTGAGTTTTATTAGTTTATAAAAGTATATAATTTACGTTAATAATATAAAAAAAAAAAAAAAAAAAAAATGCAGTTAATATAAACATGACATTTTTACCCATTTTCAAATGAAAAGCGGCATCATTTAAAATTTTCCGATGGACCTGAAACTTTTTAAAAATAATTTTTTCATGGATTCGCACCAAGTTAGGGGTTGGGAGCTAAAATTAATAAATGTGTCTCATAATAGTGATTTTCTACCGTCGCCTTTAGGAAAAATCATCGATAACTTTCCTGACATAAGATCCTTGTTATTTCCATGAAAGCGGGGTATTGTACGAAATCCGATATGAGTTCAGTTTAAATAAAAGTCAACTCGGAGAGGTGGTTTTGTAGGTATACTTCTTTACCAAGACTAAAACATTTCCTTGTCGATTCAAGACATTGATATCAAGGCTCCCAATTAGGATTGTGTATGTACATTGTAAATACACGATATAGGAACAGGTAAAAGTTTTCTTGGCTACAGATTCTTAATGTGACTAGGTCGAAGCCCTGGTACATTCACTAAATAAAATGAAGGTAGCTACAATATTCTCAATTTTTCTTATAAATATTTTTCATTAAATTCTTAAAATACAAATTTATTTTCTTGTTTGCACTAAGCCAAAACCAAGTATATATTTTTTTATATTAGAATACCTTTAATAAATATATAAAAAACAAATTTTTCGAATAAAAAGAAAATATATTCAAATGTATATCTACACCGAGATTTTTATTTAATTTAAATAAATTGAAGCTCCCCAAGTGGGTGTTGATGAATAGAAAAAAAGGAAAGGTTAATTATTAAAGTATATAGCGAGGGTTTGAACAAAAATTCCGATAATAGAATTAAAGAAAGATTGGAGTAGGGCTCACTCAAGCCAAAATCATGTTTATAATATGAAAAAAATAGGGAAGTTGTTATAGGTTTAGTACTAATATCCAGAAACCCCTAAACACTATTTACTCTTCTCCAAAATATTTAGAATTGTCAATTTGAACGTGATAAGGCCGACTATAAAAAAGTTATACAATCGGTTTACTGATTGAGGAGGCGCGAAACAAAAAAAAACTATTATTATACACACAATCAGATATAGACACGTTATCAAGTTACTAGCTCTTTTTATTTACAATGTTTAAATTCAAACGGGTAGTATCAGCTGGTATAACTTGGTTTAGTTTTCACCAAAAACTTTGTTCTTTCCACCGTAATATTACAATAGATGATAACTAAATCGGTCCAAAGAGTAGTGTATTCACTATCGGTTATTGTACCTGTTATACTTGAAACGGGTCTGTTCTTCTCTGTACGTTTCATCGGCTACGTGTAGGTTGGTCAAAATATCCGTAGAAACACTAATTTTCTAACCGCCAATCTGCGTTTTTACCGAAACAGCTGAAGCAAGTGTCAGATGGGAGGCGAGGTTTTCCCGTCCGGCGCATTCGCAAATCGGTTACTCAAGCCTTTATCGAAACACTGTTTTTGAATATTTGAAAGAAAATATTGTACAGCACGATTTGGTAGGGTAATACATTGTGTTGGTATAATTGTATATATGAGATATTTGTTGTAAGTACTTATATGGATTTGTATATTTGTATTTCTATTTTGGGTGATGGGGTGTGAGTTGCTTGGGTTGAAACAGGCACAGCCACTCTGACATGGAACAGACACCCTCTCAACTCAACTTGTACACTTGTCTAGTACAACTTGCTCACTACCACACACGTCTTTACACTACATTTCTCTAATCCACTATTTCTTGTTAAACAAAAAAACAACAAGGATTTTTATTTGCATATGCAACAGCAAGTAGAGATCGTTTCTCACACAGACATTGTACATTTCATTCCTAACAAATATTCATTTAAAATACTTACTGCGGCCTTTTGTTTAAACCATCTATGAATATTTAATTACGTATTTCATTCTGTTTTATACATATACATATATATTTATACGTACGTGTGTACGTATAAATATATATTTGTATTGCGTACTATATATATATATATATATGTTTTTGACACGCCTGTAGAAGTACAATGCATGGTTCATTCGCCCCGAAATATATATTTAGACCAATCGCTTTAGCTAAATTTTACATTAGTTTACGATGTTACGTAAATAAATTGTTCAACTCTTTTATAATTATATATCGATTCCGAAGTAGACCGAGATTAATTTCACAGTTGCGATCACACGCAGACCAAGTTATGAAAAATAATTGTTTTTAACTTGTATCAAGTAGGACTGTTAGCCTCCGTTCCTTTCTTTCTTGCCATCTGTGTTCTCAACTTGACCCTCGGCAAACTCGTAACTGTTACACATCCGTCATTATAACTATTCTCTTTTCTGCTCTATCACACTGCAGACCGCCACTGTAATAACAAGCTACGCACCTTCAGGGATAACACACAAAATACTTACGACACTTTGCCAAACACCGACGGACAAACGACAACCGCAACAACAACCACGACCATAACCACCTAACAGTAGATAACAGAAAGCTAACAAAAAAATTATAATAAAATAAAAATTAAATACTAAACTAAAGTTAAGTTAAAGGCGTGCTAGCCAGCCTAGGTCTGCACGTAATCCGCGCCTTATCTAAATAAAAAAAAACATAAATCAGTAAAAAGTTGATCTTCTTAGACTTCTGCATGCTTTTATTTTAATTTTATTTCAGTAGAACGTATATTATATAAACACATATGTATATATATATACATATATATATATATATATATATATATATATATATATATATATATATATATATATATATATATATATATATACATATTTTTTTTCTGTGTTTGAGAGTTGCGTGTGTTGCGTGGATGGATCTCCTTATTTATTTTTAATTTTACTGTTGTATTTTTGTTTTTCTTTTATTTAACATTTTCACTTATTGTACATATTGATTTTTAAAAGTAAATTTGATCAGTATTGTGTTATTTTGTTTAACATTATTAATTAGATGAGGGTAATTAGACTTATTTACATTATCTCTCTGTAAATTACTTTAAAGAAGCATGAAAACATTTATTTATTTTAATTGTAATATTGTAATTATAAATGTTTATTTGCAGTTATCGAAATTTAATTTTCAGAAATAGTCATAAAATGTATAATGAACGTTTGGATTTTGTATTTAAATATAAAGGTCGACTTAAAATTGGAAGATGATGTCAGAATGACTACTCTAACTGTATGGAAAACCCTGTTGTAACTGCTATTTGTCCTACAGGCCGGATGCAACTGATAGAACTCAACCACGTCGGACAAAACGTTTGATTACAGATGACTAAGTCACACTTACAGACGGTTGTATAGAAAAAGAATGACATCACCGTTTAGGTCGTTCTTAACATTCAATGCTGGGGAACGTCTATTAATTTTAATATTTTTATGAACTGTAAAATATCAAAATATCTATGGACCAAGTATACATTTCAGGAATGGAACGACGTCAACCTGAGGTGGAACTCAAGCGAGTTCGGTGGTGTCAAGGATCTGAGGATACCACCCCACAGGATCTGGAAACCCGATGTCCTCATGTACAACAGGTAACTTTTTCTCTATTATAGAAGGGGAGGGGGGATTAAAGCTTGGATGACGGGTTGAGAGTATTCATATGACACCGTTTCTTCCACGAATCAAGGCTTAACTAAATATAGATAAGAGAATTGAACCAAGTTACATATAATAGCAATTTACGTACCTAGAGCAGTAAGGGCGTTATTACAGGCCGAGGGCGAAGTTTGAAAGCACGAGTGAGTAGCACGAGTGCGTATAACGCCCGAGGGCTGTCATGGCGCTTACTGCTCGTGGTGCGTACACTATTTTATCGCCCCTCCCGCCGCCAATAAGACAATGTATCAAAATTCAATTTTGCCGTAATCTTGAAAACCATAAATGGATATTAAGGTTACATCTGTACCAAAACAAACCGCAATTATAAAAATATTGATTTTATCAAATTGAACAGCTGACGCTTAGAACTACTAGCGCTTCCTGCACGCCGTGGCCGCTTCTCGAACTAGCGGCCTGTAAAAATGCATGCATTATTTTTAAAGGCCCTAGGGCTGTAAAATAGAACTATACCGTCCGTTCAGGATAGGAATGTTTACATGTGGTGGGCGATAAATATATTTTATAATAATTATAAATAATAAATAAATATTTTAATATTTTATCAGACCTAATAGCAAGACAAACTTAACATAACTGTCTAAATAAAATAGATGATTCAACTAAGGATAAATTAAGGGTAGAGACTAGACCGGAAAAAAAAAAAAAATTTTTGGATCCACTTTTTCAGTCGTCTCAGAGATGATGGGTTACAACATACTAAAGAAAGGAACTGCTCGAGCAATTGACGGCTGTCACTCTTGGTACGGCCAGAGTGCACTCTGATTCCTTTAATTGATTAAACTGAATCCTTGAAAACAAGCAAGATCAACGAAATGCTAGTGGTTTATAACCTAGAAAAAGGTTATAATCAACTACATTCCGTGTGCGCCGATAGCACAAAAACCAGAATGACCTAAACATTTCATGGTAAACGATCTGACTCGGAAACCTGTGAGCGCAACCGGATGTATGCTTCCAATGTGGCCTCCCCACTTGAACTACATTGTAGTTATGTTAATTTTGGAGGCTGTTTTCGAATTCAGCGTGCACTCTGGTCGTACCCTAACTCACACAGACCTACTCCTATTTTTGTACCCTTTTTTGATTTTCTGTCTGTAACATTTTTGCGTGCTTACAGGATGGGGATAAAACTTCCTATTTTTAGGTATCACAAAAAACTTATGAAAAAATTGTTTTTATAATGAATCTTTTTCAATGGACTGATGGGTACTCATAAATGCTTTACTGTATAAAATTATGTCATGCACTAAAATTTAAATAGTTACAAAAATAGTAATGCTATCATTAAAATACTAAGGTTTATGGTTTATCATTAAAAATCGGCTATAGCTAATTGAATAAGCATTTTAAAGAATAGGAACGAAATTATTTTACCAATGTAATATGTGACTGCTTTACAGGAAACAAATTAAAATACCAAGGAATCTTTTACAACTTGGATTTGATAAACACAATTTTTATATCGAAGCGTTCTTATTATTCTCTTGGTTCCTCTATAAAATTAAAACAAAATCCATCAACAAATAAGAATTAAAAAATATATATATATATAAAAAAAATCAACACAATAAAATCAATTTTGTTGCCCAAGGGGATTGTCTGAATTAAAATATTCCACCTCCAATAGTAAAATGACGCTTTAGAAGGGTCTTTCCAATTTGGATCCCCTACGTAAAATTTTAACCGGTCGGACTATCCTATCATCAAAAGGTTACACATCTAAAAACGTGCAAGATGCCAGGTGTTAAGGGAGTTAAGGGTTTTTTTACGATCCGCGAATTTCTCTTACTTTTCATCAACTTTAACTACGGTGAGGATATCTTTAAGAAGGCAAGAACCCTAGGACAACTACAAGAGAAGATTTAGCGATATATATAAATCTAGTATTGCTCTTATGAAGAGAAGCCGGGATAGTGACATCATACGACCTAGCTGCTGAATAAAACAACGCTCCGACACGAGGAAAGCTAAGAAGATTCTTCATTCTGCTAGTCTTAAGATCTTAAAGAGTGTGATAAGGAATTACCGTCGTGATTCCACCAACCAGAGCTTATATGACCTTTATATGGTACTTTCAAATATGCTATCAACTGAGGATTGCGACGCCATCGATCAGGGTGTTACGTCAGCCCAGGCTGAGTACATCGCGGAGAAGACGAAGGAGAATCGGAAAAACAGAAGCAGAAGAAGCCGCTCCTTCTCTATGGACTGCCGAAAATCCAGAAGGACGGTATCCCGACGGGACCCATCATTAGCGCTATTGGTTCTGCTATCCACGAAGTTGCCCGCCATCTTGCGAAGGATCTTTCAGGAAGGACTTCGAGTTACATCAAATACTCGACCAACTTAGTTTAGAAACTGTTACCGCTTCACGTCGAGAAAGGAGATCTAGGTCAGCTTCTAGGTTAGCTTCGACATCAAAGCATTAGCTTGGACTGATATATATACGACACCATCAGCATTATAAGAAGAACGGTATGTGCAGACAAAAGCGCAACTTATAGAATATTGTCTCAAATCTACATACATCTTAGGCCGTCCGCACACGGGGCGATAGGCAAGCGATACAACAGCAATACGATATCGCCGCCCTGTTGCTTTCTAGGTAAAGGAGCGGGGACCCACCAACGGGGCGTTAAGGAGGCATTCTGTCGGCGATACACTAGGCGGGTGCGATACTTGCAATTCGGGTGACCTGCAAGGAAGCAACTTTAAAGCGATATTGCAGGTGTTGCACTTGTCATATGATTTTATATGTCCATTTGTTATATGATTTTACCCTCACGGAGTATTCCAGAAATGATGTGACTGCGATAATCCGTTTATGTTTTTTTGTATTATTTTATAAAACAAATACATAAATGGGGCCGGTGTAGCCGAGTGGTTAGCATACTCGACTCTTAAACCAAGGTCTGAAGCCCGGCTCTTATTTCGAATCCCAGAGAGGTGAGACATGTTTCACACTGATGATCTCATATCATCATCCGACGCAGAAGAAAGCTGTCATTCACTCTTTAATCGCAAGGGGCTTCGGGATCAGTGACTTATTACGAGACCTCATGGAAAGAAGTTGAGGCATATTTTTGCGTTTATAACTTGACTGCTATGTGATGGCTGTTAAGGTGTCAATTTAATAAGAAAACCCCTATTCCATTAATAGAAACGTTTCGACCCTTTAGGTCATCATCAGTCGAATTTATTCTATAAATAAAAAAAATGATACATAAAATTAATTTAACAAATCAATAATCTAACTTATTAGATTAGTAGTAGATTTTCATTTCTTTATTCCATCCAAGCTTTTATTAGTTAGCAATTATGGTTTAAAATTTAGATTATCTATAATTACAATAGATACTGCAAAGTCAGTAAGGTTATTACTATCTCCGTCGGAGACAGAGAGTGTCAATAAAAATAAAATTTTGTAAATTAACATTGTTATTAAGTTTAACTTTTAAAATTTAAAATATAAAAATTATATATACCATTATATAGTATAATCAGAATGTCAATATTAGCATCTCATCTACTATATGTACAAGTCAACAAAACTTTAAAATTTAAATATATAACAACCAACATATGCATATAATAATTTAACAACTATTTGAAAATTAATTTAATAACATGTATAAGATAAACATTCTAAATTGTATGTATGGTAAATTCCTATCAATTTATCATTCGTATTTGTTTATGTGGTTTAATTAATTTTATATTCAATTAATTTCAACTGGACTGGTGTTGAATGGTTATTAATTGATAAGTTCAAAAATTAAGTAATGTGTCTTTGTGATAGACAATTATATATAGGGAGCTAATAGCCAGCTAATTTCATATCTAACATTGGGGAAACATTTAATAAATTGTTTATTGTTGCTGTTTAACCACTAGCGCTATCTGGGAGAGAGTTTTGTAATTAATTATTCTTAGAGGTATTTTTATTCTCTTTTAAACTTTTAAATCAAATTAGTTAATTATTATTAATTGTTGTGTACATTATTTTTATGGTGTTATGTCTATATAAGTTTTTTTTTTTATATAAGTTACTGATAATCTCTTTTGTATAGATGTGAAATACTAAATTCTAATCAATTCAATGTATAATTTTTATTTTTATTTAATTTTTTTGAAAATGTATAATATAAATTTTATAGTTTTATGGTTCACCATGCTGATAATATTCTAAAAAAAATATGAAATGCCTTTAGCACCCTTCTTTTATCGATGTTTTTTTCTTCACTAGAATTCCTCTGGAAGAAACCTATAAACTTAAAATTATATTTGCAACAAAATTAAACCACTTACAAGCAATAAAAGCAAGTAATTATATTTAAAAACAGTTAAATTCTGCTGCACAAATAGTTATTTTACTTACAATAATACAGTTTTAGACAAGTTAATGGTCTTCCTATGGGAGGAAAAATATCAGTGAATCTGAGCGGAATTACACTAAACAAAATAATTTGTAAAGCTGTGGAAGAATTAAAAGTGGAACGAAAAAGCTTATATAAATATATTGATTACCTTATTCTTATTATTATTCTTATTATTAAAAAAGAAAATTTCAACACCACGATGGACCTTTTTTCATAGTATAAACTAAAAAATTAAATTTACCTATGCAAATGAAAGAAACAAATGCTTAAATTATTTATATATAACAATAATTAAAAAAGATAATGAAGTAATATCTACAAAATGGTATACTAAAGAATTAAAAAGCAACAAATTACTAAATTACAAATCTCACCACCCTAAACATATGATTACCAACGCAGCAGCAAATATAACTGAAAATCTATATCCTCTTAAAATAAATAAATCTTTATGGTATAAGCAGTTAAATAAATTGGGAAATGAAAATATCAGGCACTATAATAAGTACCGACGAATGATTTAAAATATTTTACAAGTCTCACTTACGTAAATAGGAGTATCAGAACAAATTCAAAAAATTAGTCCGAGGTAACTCAGACTAACTTTCTCATATAATCTCGGCCCCAGATCCCAGAAAACATGAATATATTGTTATCTATACAAATGGATATGCGTTTCGATTTGCCATCTGTGACTGTAAACCTACCTTTAGCAGGGTTACTATATAACCTTCCAGGTGAAGTGAGAGTCCCAACCGGCACTACTGTCTACTTTAATCATCCTTTTAAACTATAAACCCATCATGATTAACTATTAATTTGCTTAATATTAAATATGCATTAAGCTCGCTTCAATGATAAACCTACGCGATGCTTACTTAATATTATATTATTTAAAGTGCATTCAACAGGTGGTTGTTTACTTTTTATTTTCGATTTTCAACAAAATCAGATTTATTTTCATCAATACTTCGGAAACTAGATTTTCCCCGGGAAAACGGCTTATATCGTTAGATTCGTATTTAAATGGATTACATTTTAGAATTGTTTAATCAAAATCGGTGGAACTGTTTTCGATAATGCATTTTTTTCACGTTTTTTCAGAGTTTTTGGGGGTTACGCCCCCAAATTTGAGGCTAAAAATCGTTTCTCAATTTCGTCTCAGGGACTAATCCTGAACATGTATGCCAAATTTCGTCAAAATCGGCCCTGTATTTTAGGTTCCACGCACAGACAACAAACAGACATTTTTATAAACCACTTTTTTGGACTCAGGGGACCTCAAAACGTGTAAATCCATCAAAATCTCAAAATCGAATTTTCACGTTATCACAATACTTTCTCTTTATATAAGAAAGTAAAAACCATGAAGCTTAATGATTGCGAACATATAAGAATTGCTTATAAACTCATAGATAAAATGACCCACTTTTACTACAATATGACACATAAAATTTGTAAAGAGAACCGATCAGGATTAATATACAAAATGATGATTGCAATAACTGTAATAGACCTTATATTGGTGAAACATCACAATAATTAAACAATAGACAATACCAACCTACAAATGAAAAAAAAAAACAATAGTAATAATATGCAAATTTCAACCTTTTAACCAACAGTTTAAAGAAAAAGAAAAATTCTATATTAGATTAATTTTTATTTAGTAGGTAACATTTATACAAAAGAGACAATTTAGCTCCCTATATTAAATTGTCTATCACAAAGACACATTACTTAATTTTTCAACTTATCAATTAATAACCATTCAACACCAGTCCAGTTGAAATTAATTGAATATAAATAAATTAAACCACATAAAAATATACGAATCGTCTCGATGATTAATTGACAGAAATTTGCCATACATACAATTTAGAATGTTTATCTTATACATGTTATTAAATTAATTTTCAAATAGTTGTTAAATTATTATATGCATATGTTGGTTGTTATATATTTTAATTTTAAAGTTTTGTTGACTTGTACATATAGTAGATGAGATGCTAATATTGACTTTCTGATGGAGAATGTCAGAAGGAGACTTCTATTTTCAGGCCTATGCAGATGACGGACTAGTCCTGATCAGAGGCAAGTTCCTGAATACCTGCTGTGAAAGGATGCAACTAGCTTGCAGAATCATTGAAAAATGGTGTAAGGAGGTGGGACTCTCAGTCAACCCATCAAAGACTGAGATGATAGTCTTAACTAAAAAGAGGAAACTTGTGGACTTCAAAGCCCCAAAACTATTTGGCTAGGAACTCACATTGTCAAAAGAAGTGAAATATCTTGGAGTAACTTTTGACTCTAAATTATCCTGGAAACTACATTTAGACAAGGTGGTAGAAAAAGCTACGATCACCTTCTGGCAACTTAGACGAGCAGTGGGGAAGGCATGGGGATTGTCCCCCAAAATACCTAAATGGCTATATACTGCAGCTATCAGGCCCAGAATCCAGTATGGGGCCGTTATTTGGTGGCCCAGAACTGAAGTGGCCAGCTCGTCTAAGAGACTAAGCAAGGTTCAAAGGTTAGCATGTAGGAGTATAACGGGTGCGATGAGGACTGCTCCAACGGCGGCTCTAGAGACCCTGGCAGGACTACCCCCACTCCATACATGGATTAAGGGAGAGGCCATTGCATCTTTTGTGAGACTTAGAGACAATGGTCAGTGGCAAGGGGGCGTATACACTGTGGGACACCTGGGTATACAAAGGATGGCCGAATCCAAGATCCCATTGACAGAGGTTCGAATGAAAGGAATAGAACACCAGCTAGTGCTGAAGAGGAAATTCAAGGTAGAAATTCCATCACGAGCCAGATGGGAATTTGGAGATATTAAATTCGACCAGGAAACTCTATTGGCATATACTGATGGCTCTAAGAATATAAAAGGAATGTCAGGGGCGGGACTGTACCTAGAAAGGTCCGGCACCCAGGAGAGTTTCCCCCTAGGTACTCTCACCACAGTGTTTCAAGCAGAAATTTACGCCATCTTAGAGGTGGCCAGGAAACCTGAGGCGAAGGACGCAACATCAACGAAGGTAGGTATATGCTCAGATAGCCAGGCAGCACTCCAAGCACTTTGCAACCCGAGTGTAGAGTCAGCACTAGTTAAGGAGTGCCAAGAGGCATTAGAACTGCTCGCAGAAAGGAAAGAGGTCACACTGCTTTGGGTCCCAGGGCACACAGGGATCCCTGGGAACGAGAAGGCAGATGAAGTAGCCAAGAAAGGAGCCTCCATGCCATTCTGTGGACCGGAACCCGCCATTGGTTGGTCTAGAGGACAGGCGAGGTCAGCCATCAATGCGTGGATCTGGGAGGAAGCAAGGGTAGCATGGATAGGAACAGAGGGCTGTAGGCAGTCAAAAATGCTCCTGCCTGACCTTGATAAAGGGAAAACCAGATGGCTTATGGGACTGAGTAGACCCAATCTTAGGAATATAGTTGGAGTCTTAACAGGGCACTGCCAGCTCAGAAGACATCTGGCACTATTAAAGATGGAAGACAACCCCACATGTCCATTGTGCGGGCTCGAAGAGGAAACAGCCTACCACTTTGTGGGAGTGTGAAGGACATGGCAGACTGCGCTTTCACTTATTAGGAGCAGGGGAAATAAAGGAAGAGGAACTGGTCACATTAAAGTGGCAAGACATTCTCTCCTTTGTGACCCAAACAAGGAGATTTGAGGATAATTCTGTGGTGGTTCGATAGGTGAGTTCAGGGGTTGGCATAAAGGACCCGAATGCGTTCTAGTTGCCAGGCTTGGCCTCCCCGCCCCCTTACTACTACTAGAATGTTTATCTTATACATGTTATTAAATTAATTTTCAAATAGTTGTTAAATTATTATATGCATATGTTGGTTGTTATATATTTTAATTTTAAAGTTTTGTTGACTTGTACTTATAGTAGATGAGATGCTGATATTGACTTTCTTATTATACTATATAATGGTGTATATAATTTTTATATTTTAAATTTTAAAAGTTAAACTTAATAACATAATGTTAATTTACAAAATTTTATTTTTATTACAACTCTCTGTCTCCGACGGAGATAATAAAAACCTTACTGTCTTTGCAGTATCTATTGTAATTATAGATAATCTACATTTTAAACCATAATTGCTAACTAATAAAAGCTTGGATGGAATAAAGAAATGAAAATCTTCTACTAAACTAATAAGTTAGATTATTGATTTGTTAAATTAATTTGATGTATCATTGTTTTTATTTATAGAATAAATTTGACTGATGATGACCTAAAGGGTCGAAACGTTTCTATTAATGGAATAGGGGTTTTCTTATTAAATAGACACCTTTTCAGCCATCACATAGCAGGACAAGCCATAAACGCAAAAAATATGCATCAACTTCTTTCCATGAGGTCTCGTCACTGATCTCGAAGCCCCTTGAGATTAAAGAGTGGATGACAGCTTTCTTCTGCGTCGGATGGTGATATGACGCTGCATTCAGGTACCTATTCATGTGCAGTGAGTTTCCTGTAGACGGCGTGTCCTAGAGTTCCGTTGGTCGTCTTCGTCACCAGCACATCCAGAAAAGGTAGGCAGTCCTTCTCTTCTATCTCCATGGTAAATTGAATTTTTCTATGAATCGAATTCATATGGCGGAGGAAATCATCTAAAGTCTGTCTTCCATGTTTTCATAGAAGAAAAATGCCGTCGACATATCTTCACCAGCAAGAGAGTTTCGAAGCAGCTGAAGCGAAGAAGCAGCTACAGGTGACATAGGGCCCATGGGCATCTTCTATCTGCTTGTAGTATTCTCCGTTGAATAAGAAGTATGTAGATTTGAGACAATATTCTATAAGTCTGCACATACCGTTCTTCTTATAATGGTGATGGTGTCGTATATCTCAGTCGAAGCTAACCAATAGATCTCCTTTCTCGACGTGAAGCAATGACAGTTTCTAAACGAAGTGGGTAGGATTTTTTATGTAACTCGAAGTCCTTCCTGAAAGGTCCTTCGCAAGATGGCGGGCAACTTCGTGTTTAACAGAACCAATAGCGCTAATGATGGGTCCCATCGGGATACCGTCCTTCTGGAGTTTCGGCAGTCCATAGAGAAGGAGCGGCGATGTACTCAGCCTGGGCTGACGTAACACCCTGATCGATGGCGTCCCAATCCTCAGTTGATAGCATATTTGAAAGTACCATATGAAGATCATATAAGCTCTGGTTGGTGGAATCACGATGGTAATTCCTTATCTCACTCTTTAAGATCTTAAGACTAGCAGAATGAAGAATCTTCTTTGCGTTCCTCGTGTTGGAGTGTTGTTTGATTCAGCAGCTAGGTCGTATGATGTCACTATCCCGGCATCTCTTCATAAAAGAAATACTAGATTTATATATATTATCCTAGGGTTCTTGCCTTCAAAGATATCCTTACCGTAGTTAAAGTGGATGAAAAGTAAGAGAAATTCGCAGATCGTAAAAAAAGCCCTCAACTCCCTTAACGCCTGGCATCTTGCACGTTTGTTAGATGTATAAACTTTTGATGATAGGATAGTCCGACCGGTTAACATTTTACGTAGGGGATCCAAATTGGAAAGACCTTTCCAAAGGGTCATTTTATTATTGGAGGTGGAATATTTTAATTCAGACAATCCACTACGGTAACAAAATTGATTTTATTGTGTTGATTTTTGTTTTAATTTCATAGAGGAACCGAGACAAGAATAAGAACGCTTATTATTAAAATTTTAGCGCATGACATATTTTTATACAGTAAAGCTTTTATATGTGCCTGTTATATATTAAATAGTAAAGATAAGCTAGATCCGATCAAGGTACAAACTCGCCTACGCCCGGGACGGTAGTATGTGTTTGGCTCTCGCCCGCTACTCATCTCATTATATAATATATTATCAATACATAGCATATATATGGAAATATTAGTTTTATTAATTAAAACACAACATTGTGGTGACGAGATAAACTATGACCGAAAATAGTAATTTACCTTCTAGTGCCAAATATGTCAGATTTATTATTAGAAATAATTTCGGTTCAGTTCCTTCCTTTGATTTTAAACAAAATAATTGCCCGGTATTTAAATCGCAAATTACTCAGTTTTTTCTGGCAAACGATGTTGCTGATGCGACTAAAAAACTGGCCATATTGCTCACTTCGTTCAGCGAAGACACATATATTTTGGCTAAAAATATGTGTATTCCACACGACCCGTCGGTAAAGTCGTACGACGAATTAATTAGTCTTTTAGACTTACATCTTAAACTGGTTATATCGACATTTGCGGCAAGAATTAATTTTTACAACGTCAACAAAATGAATCGATAGCTGATTGGGCAGCAAAAGTAAAGTCTTAATATGTGCAGTGCGAATTTCACACCGAATTGTTGACCGTCATGAGAGACATTTTTGTTGCCAGAATGGGCCCTGGCCCAATTCAATAGAGACTTCTAGAGGAGAAGGCCTCTAACAGCAACTGTAACTTCGCTTCACTTCTAGAAACAGCTCTCACCAAGGAGGCTGCTCTCAGCGATCGCGCGGCTCTCGCGAATCAGTCTGTGGCAGTTAAACAAGTACCCGTTCATCACATGAAACATCAAGGCAAGTTTCACAGGAAGGCAGCAAGCTCTCGGAACCAGCAAGGTACCCACAACTCTACGCAGACATATTATAAGAAGTACCCAGCTTGTACGGTTTGCGGAAGGAATAACCACCTCACGAAAAATTGCAAATACTCGTCTAATTGACTGGAAGAGGTTAAGTAAGGAGACCCGTAGTGACCAAGTGTTAGCTAAAGTAGCTGCATATTTATCACGGGGATGGCCTCTTTCCAATGTGGACACCGACCTCCAAACTTATGCTCAAAGAAATCACCAATTGTCTGTAGAGCAAGGTATTATTTTTTGGGGATATAGAGCAGTTATACCACCCAAATTTCGTAGACTTATTGTTAGAATTTTATACTTGTCATCAGGGCATTTGTTTATTTTATACTTGTCAACAGTTAAAATGAAAGCGTCGGTGCGTAGTTATTTTTGATGGCCAGGTTTAGACGAAGATATATACAGTATCACCAAAAATTGTAAAATATGCATAGAAACCAGGCAAATGCCTACTCAGTCAGTCTTAACTTCATGAAACGCTGCCGCGTCAATGTGGTACCGAATCCATATAGATTACGGTGGACCACAATTTAATAAATATTTTTTGGTTATTTACAATACTAGTTCGAAATGGATCGAATTTTTTTAGCACAACTCAACCTACTGCCGAATTCACGATTAAGAAATTAAACGAGATATTCGCTCGTTTTGGGTTCCCTAAAGAACAAGTTAGTGATTATGCTCAAGGTTTTGTGTGTCCTCAATTTCAGCAATATTTAATTCAACGCGGTATAAAGCATTTGACAGGAGCACCATATTACCCAAGGTCTAATGGCAGCGGTGAATCTGCCGTTAAAAATTTCTTAAAAAGGTCTAAAGCCGATCAGCCTAATTTAGACTTAAATATGGTATTGTCCAACTGTCTGTTTCAATATAGAAACACAGGGTCGTCTAACAGAGCTCCGGCGCAAAATTCAAATTAAAATACAAAATACAAATAAATAATATACTAACGCCCTGCATCCTCCTCCTCCCGCTCACGCTTGAGTGTTACCCCTTATATCGATATTTTATAAATAAGTAATTAAAAATATAAATATAAGCAATAGTGCTTCTATATAGTAATATAAAGATATCGATGTCAAATGCGCATTTCGTCCTTGACTTATAAATAAAGGAATACAAAATAAGAAGCCTTCTCCTCGATGATTGAGCATATATAATAGATAGATAACTTTTAAATAATAAATGAAGAAGACTCATATAATATTATATTAAGCCAAAAAGCTTATAGATAAGTTCAAACATTCTCAATGTCGAGACCCCAACACAAAATGCGCCCGATTTCGCTGTCAATCTCCTTGCTGTTTAAAATTATATAGAAGGATATAAATAATAAAGGAAAAAGATTCTTATATATAAGCCAATAAGCCTTTAGTTAAACAACATTCTTAATGTCGAGAACCTTATAGCTGCTCCTCATCTAATAATTTAAAATGAAGAAAATCCCCTTATAAAGAAACATACACAAATATGACATAGTCTTGTAGTCTTATAGTCCATAGTAGACATTTTCTAGTAGAATTTTTCTTGCACTGATAACAAAGTAGCCAAAGCGATTCCGAGTGCAGTTGTTGTGGAAGGAATGGAAATAATTAATAAAATATATAAAAATCCGATAGTCATTCCTTACAATGTTGAATTAGCCTATATTAAGAATTTATTACATTGAGTACCAGAAAGGTCAACTGAGTGCGAAATAAACGATCATTACCTCTTAGTATGAAAAATACACAAATTCGATAGCCATTCTGTATATACGTTTATTGAATTTTACGAATTCTATCTAATGGACTTAGACATAACCCGGAAGATATGTACCTTAGAATAATTCAACGAAATGGTAATAAATAATACACTTTAGCAGAAGCCGAAACAAGATTCTTTCTAAGAACTACAAGAGGTGGTGAGGTGGAGTCCAGATAAATTGACCAAAATAGAGAATAACAAGGCTTATATGAGTGCGATAGACAAAGCTGACGGACTAACAAGGTTTCTAAGGTAAATGAAGGGGGAACTGGCTTGATGACTCTTAGTTTTTGCGTCTATGTCCTCCTGCCAAAAGTATAATGTTTCCGAGCTCGTGGGCAGTAGGATCAAGCCGACCAACGAACGATTCGGGCTCTGGATGCTCTTGGAGAATTTGGACAGTATCAACCCAATTACATAATGACATAAGTTATATAAAAAGAGAAGTGTTGCTCTCCAGAGTTGACTTAAAGCCGCTCACACCAATAACAGTTAGTAATGACAGTAAAAATTACCGATATTACAGAAAGCGAAGAAGATGTTAAGAGAATTGTAAAGAAAGATATTAGTGGTTTCTTTAATAGTAATATTCGCGGAAAATCTCTACATCTGTCTCCGCCAGCCGTGGAGTAAAAGCCAAACTACCTTTCATTTTACAAAGCGAGACCGAGATGACAGAGAGAATTCGAAACGTTATTGGAAAAGATGGACAGGAAAATATGTATAAGTTTAAAAATTCCGTACAAAGTGGAGTTTAACGGATGTAAGAGCCAGCGAGGTCAAGGTGCTCTAGGCGGCCCGCCCGGCTATCAATGAGTGAGGCGAATCGAGGTCGTGGGTTCGATCCCGTGCCATGGTACTCTGAATTGCATCTATGAATCGTGGACAGAGCAGGGCGAGGGCCCCCCCTAAGGGGTTCTCTTCCCCCACACTTTGATGTGGGTTCGATCCGTGTCATGAGATGTGATTTGTATCTATGGTTCAAGGACGGAGCAGGGCGAGGGCACCCTCTAAGGGGTTCTCTTCCCCCACGCTTTGACGCACACTTACATAGCTTACTAATGAACACACCATACCTGCTTAGGCGGTACAATGTACAGGTATGATGTGTGAAATAGCTGGAACTCTCCACCACGGGTTAGTAAAATGGGCCCAGTGTGGCCTGAATGCTAGGTTCGAACAAGTGGTTCGTCCTTCCACTCTAACCATTTTGACGGATGTCAAGTTGGAGACTTTATTACAAGAATTACCCATCACATTAATGGATCTACAAATGATCGACTTTTATCTAATGGATTTAGATGTAACCCAAGATTTTGTTGGAGTTTTTATCCAACTACCTTTCATTTTACAAAGCGAGACTGAGATGACAGAGAGAATTCGAAACGTTATTGAAAGAGACGGACTGGAAAATATGTATAAGTTCAAAAATTCTTTACGGACGGTATGACGTGTAATAATTATTACAATTATTACACAATTGTAATAAAGAATACACTTTAGCAGAAGCCGATAACAAGATATTTCCTAAAAACTTCAACAGATGGTGTAGTGGGAATCCAGAGAAATTGACCAAAATAGAGAATAACAAGGGTTATATGAGGGCTATAGACAAAGCCGACGCAATAACAAGGTTTTTATTAGAAGCTACAAGAGGTGATGTGGTATGAATCAAGAGAAGGTTCACAAAATAGAGAAAAAATAAAGCTTATACGAGCCAGATAGACAAAGGAGAAGGAGATCTTTCCATCCTACATAGTAGGATGCCTGAACGAGACTACCTGCAACGCCTGCATTCCCTCCACCTAGACTCACCTTAAACCATCCTAAACCAGCCCGCCGTGCCACAGACTGTCTTGAACTCTGACCTACCAACCCTCGCACAAAATATGCAAATACACCAAGCGTCAACTCGTTTTGACAATGTAATAATGAAATTTTTATAACAACTTCTAAAAAACAACATAAATTAATTCGCTTTCGCGACACTCCAGCAACCAGTAGCTTTCTTCTACCTTCCTTTTCAGCTTCCCATCTACTGTCTGGATAACGTCGGCTTCCCAATTATTATTAATATAATCAAATTGAATTAATAAAAAAACAAAACCAAAGATTCGGATTCTTGTTTTCCAACATCCATTCCTCTATCTCTAGAGGGTAAATTGTAGAAATAGGTATTGTAATGGTTGTGGACGAAGTTTTCACGACTACTGATCTAATAGCCCCATCCCGGCTAACGTTGACTTCTTCGATAAGTCCAAATTTCCACTTTTGACGAGGAGATAACTTATCATCAATTAGGACGACTTCTCCGACGTGTGGAGTTTGTCGTGCTCCTCTTCTTTTGTCATTTCGCGCTGATCGTTCTCTTAAACCTAGAAGATATTCTTTCTTCCAGGCTTCCCAAAACTGATTCAGAATATTATTTCCTTTCTTCCAGATGTCAAGAAGTTCACTCTGCGTTTTGTTGAACGTTCTTCCTTCTCGGCAAATGTCTACGTCAAACGACTCCACGGCTCTGATTTCTGTTAAGTGGCCAGGCGTTAATATCTCTCTGGCCTCGGTTCCCAAGGTTGCACTAAGTTGTTCCCGGGTTAATAATTTTTTGCCTAATGCCTTTTTTTTAGACATCGTTTATTCAATCCTATCAGCTCCTCATAGGCCCCTCCCATCCAGGGTGACAATCAGGGACCCACCGCCATACGATGCCCTTTTCCGCACAATATTCGTTTACTCTTTCGTTAATCACAGTTTGACCCGCTTTTCTCCTAACCACGGACTATTTTAACCGTCTTAAATTGCTTAGCATTATTGAATAGAATAACTTTAGAAACCCCTCTCCGTGTTATGAACCTTCAAAAGCATAATAAACAATCCTCTGTACTAAAACTATATACAACCTCTAAGTGAATTGCTCTAACTATTGAACATGTTTCAATTTTTAAAGTTGGAATTTATCTTAAGTCAATTTTTAACTCATTCCACTCCCTCTGAATTTCTTACCCTAATCATTTGTCCCAACTACTTTTGTTCTCCCTTAGTTTCTGCATAAATATTTTTCCCCTGATGGACACTGGACAACATAACCCTAATGGGTCAAAACCCAACTTATATGATCATAAGCGTTTGTCTTTTTGTTGAGGCTAATAAATCTTTATTTTTATCTTAATTAAAATTGCATCATTGATGGTAACCCAAACAACTCCTACAACGCTGATGCTATCCTGTTTGTCTCGAAAAAATTTTGATATTTGATTTATTACACTTTTATTGTTTGAATTTCATTCACGTATATTCAATATTCATGGAAGCTTCATCAAATTATTCTCCATCAAATTATCAAATGGTCTCCTTGTAAAATTCGAATTCTTCCTTCTCTGAGGAAAATCCTGTTACTAAATTATCGACATAAATATTTCGGCATATTTGATCTGCGTATTTATTCTTTGATTTCATGACATGATACATAACTATGACATTTAACATGAATGGACTTGAAATCACTCCAAACAAAACTCGACAAAATCTATAATTGTCTAAGTTATTATCGGTGGGTTCCTTAAATGGACCCTTAAGCCATATGAACCTAGTAACATCTCGGCTATCTTCATTTAACCCGGTCTGTAGGAATGCTTTCTTAATATCTCCTACCGTGGCTATGGCTTTTAATCTAAATCTTATTACTATTCCTAACCAAGTCTTCTAATAAAGGTGATTGATTTAAACTTATTTTTTCTTTTCCTGAAGAAGCAGATCCGTCATAAACTACCCTGACTTTAGTACTAGTCTTGTGGGGAGTAAACACCGCGAGATGAGGAAGATAATAAATTAACGTCCCCTTGTTTTCCTTGCTAACCTCTATCTTATATAATATTATTTCTACACTAAGTTGTTCAGCAATTATATCATTGTATTTGGTAATAATTTCTTTGTCTTCCCCGATTCTCCTGTATAACGATCTTAACCGTCCGAGTGCTAACCTAGAAATTTGTGGGCGGGTATTGTCGCCACTGAGTTTCTTCCATCTTTTACTTTAATGTAATTTGGGAGTAGCTCTAAAGCCCAGTCATCCTCGACTTCCTCCCGACCTCTTTATTTAATTCCTAATGTTTTCAGACTCCAGAATTGTTTTAAATTAAGATCATTTTCCCTGAGAATTGATCGGTTATCTTCCTGCATGTGGTGCAACATAGACTGCTTATTAAACAAGGAATTTCGTTACTTACGTCACTTCTTCCTGTAATTATCCACCCAAATTTGGAACTTACTATATGCAATTCAATTTTTTCTAAGTTAATGACATCGAAGTAATAATCATTACCTACCAAAATTTGAATTTCTGTATTGTCCATTAATAATTTAGGTTTATCCGCAAATTCTAAGTGAGGAAATTTTTCCTTAGCGAATTCCAAATGTTTATGACATTCAATCCTATTTTTTATTATAAAGGGTACAATGTTTGCTATTATAATCATGAATGAATTTTCAGAAATTTTTATCTTAAACTCCACTGTATTCGATTCAATAACTTTTGGCTTTGCTGTACCGAAAACAGATATTGTTAGTTTTCTTCGTGTAGAGGAGTTAACCTTAATTGTTTGGCTAATGCTTCGGCTATGTAAGACCTGTGACTACCACTGTCCAATATAACACGACGGTGAACCATTTTTGTGTATTCTGTATGACCTATTTCCACTGTGGCAGTTTGCATTGCAACCAATGGTGCTCCTGCCATCAGTTGTACATCATTATTTTCATTATACTTTTTACTGTTACTAATTTCTTTCTAGTCTTCCTTATTAAGCCCTGGCATATTAGGACATAAACTGCGATGGTGTAGTTTACTCTTGCAATAAGAACAGACTTTATTTACCTCACAACTCTTGGCCGCATACGGGATTTCTCCAAACATTTAAAGCAGCATCCTTTTTACTCATCTTTCCTAGATTGAATTGTTGAACATTTTTTACATTTTTCAGTCCAATGTGACTGAGAGCAGTATCTACACTTTAGTGGTTGTCTTGCAGTGGTACTATGAGTCTTATTAAAACTACCATATCCCTCCTTCGCTGAATCGTTCCTTTTGAAACTTCCCTGTTCATATCTACCATTATGAAATCCTTCATTCATATCTATAGCTCCTATTCTTTCCGTATTTCCTATTAACATGTCTAGTTGTTTTCGAATTTTCTTTGTATCCGTATCTTGAAAACCGGACGTGGAATCTTCGCCGCTCCCAGTGACATCATACATCTTAAGTTCCTCTAATTATAATAATATCTCTGAAGGAAATTTAGATCTTATCAAACAAACTGTGTTTAAATTCTCAATGTTTTCACCTAAACCTTTTAAATAAGACCTGAAAAAATTTTCAATTTGATCCAATGTAGATTTTAGACGCAGAGTATTGTTATTTTATTGGTTTAATTGTCTGAATTTTCCATGAATGTCCTCAATGATCAGTCCCTTATTTGAAAATCTTAAATTTAATAGGGCAATAACGGTGTCATAATTGCTATTAGTCAGTTACAAGCCTGCAATAGCTTGTGCAGCTTCTCCTCCTAATTGTTGTTTTAAGTAATTAAACTTCTCAATTTTACTTATATTTAATTTGCTATGGGCCGCAGTCTCAAACCTTTCTCAAAATTCAAACCTTTTAATTTAGAACCTAAGAACGTAGGAAGGACAAGTTTAGGGAGATTAGCTGACACCTCAACTACATTCTCTGAATTGGAATTCCCTATTATAATCGGACTGATTGTAAACCTATTTTCAAATAAAACCTTAACTTCTTCCGCGTCCAACAAAATATTTTTTAAGCTTTTAATATCCCCTTCAAACTTACCCAAATCCTCTACACTAGTCGACACCGTCTCTAACTTTGCTACTACCTCCTTGTATTAATTTAAATATTTGTCTAACTTTTCAGCTAAATCTACCGTTTCTACGGTTTTCTTATCCAGCCTGCCTACCATTATCCTCATTTTCAATCCATGCCCTAATTTTTTCTGTTACTTCAATTAACCTAATCTTGACAGGACCTCATACCTTTCTAACAGACCCAGCAGAGGAAGCAGCCATTCCCAAATTTCCGTCCTATAATTGTGTATTATAGGAAACATAAACCTTAGAGATATTACCTATTTTCGATGTCTTTGCTTACGTTACTTTTTCCTTTCCGACTGTAGATTCAATTATTGGCTAGGTAGAAAACAATGAGTCCCTTTCTTTCTTTCTTTTAACATAGACTAAATTATTTATTGTTTTGACAGTACAAAAATGAAATTTTTATAACAAGTTCTAAAAAAACAGAATAAATTATTTTTAAAGAACTGTGATCCCCTATAATTTGTATATAATTTTTGGTGGGTCTTGAAGGGGTAATAAAACTTACTTAATTTTAGTAGTATTATAGTAAATTGGCTATATTTTATCCCTTAAGTGACATCTTCAGGCCTGTAAACAAGGTACTCGTATTTCTACATAATTATCTTTATAATTTTCAGCTATGTTAATAATTACTTATCTAAACAATAATTTTCTCAATCTTACTTAAATTTAACATTAATCCTTATTTCACATAACTATGAATTAAATTAACAAGAACAATAAATAAATAAATAAGAAACAGTTACCTGTTACAATATTAAGTGGTAGAGTCAGTAATAAAAACATTTTAGATAAACTTTTTTAAATATACAAAAATTTGTCATAATATAATCATAAATAAACTATCCACTACTAAAATTTGGTAAAACTAAAATAAAAACGTGCTAAAAGGTATTACATTCTTTATTTTGTGGTAACTATTGGAAAGTAAATTGTCCAGGTTAATTGATAATCATTTTTGCCTAAGGTGTATTGCTGGCTTACTATTTACACTTTATTCACTTAATATCTATGAGAGTTGACTTATATAACATTTAATACTAATAAATTTTCAACATTTATCTATTATTACATTCAAAATTTGATTTAAAAACATTTTGTAATAATTAACCATATTATAATTGTTTAACTTATAATTAACCATATTAAAAAAAAAATAAATACTTTAACAATTAAATGACTAAATGACTTAAACAATGACTGGACTCATGAAACAGACATATAACACTTTAAAAATATAATATTTTTAATAAAATGTATGGTAACTTACTATAGTTTTAGAAGGTATGTTTGGTATCAGCAAATACTCCTGAATAGAATTTATTTAGGTCTTTCATGTCGGTTTTATAGTTCATAGTATTGGGGTGGAAGGATATTATTGCAGCTTTTAAAAGTTTTCTTTTATAAGTATTCTTTTCATTATTTAAAATTGAGTTATGTTAAACGCAGTATTTTGGTTTCTGGTGGAAAGGGTGGTTAGAGTGCAAATTTAAAAATTGTTGGTGTTTAATTTCTTTCTCAAACCATTTAGTGGTTAAACTTCCATCGGGGTTGTGAATAACTGCCACGTCTAGGTTGGTGTTATATGAATTAAAAATATTTATTATTTGCTTACTATATTTTTTATTGATACAAGGGATACCTATGGGAGGTAGTATGCCGGTTAACCTTAGTGGGATTATTGTTAATGCACCTCTCAAATCAGTTATAGGTAATTGCCCTTTTCATATAAATTTATATCAAAATATATAGATGGCCTTTTTTTAATTACCAATAAAAAATGTAGTGAACGAATAATAAATATTTTTAATTCATATAACCAAATCATTAAATTCACAATAGAAGAAGAAAAAAATAACAAATTAAATTACCTAGATGTGACAGGTAGTCACAACCCCCATGGAACTCTAACCACTAAATGGTTTGAGAAAGAAATTAAATACCAACAATTTTTAAATTAGCACTCTAACCACCCTTTCCACCAGAAAACATAACCTAATAAAGAAATCCTTAAAATTAACAGATCCCCCCCCCCCCCCCCATTTAAAAGAAAATAAAACAACCTTTTTACTAAACTTATAAAAAATATGTACCTACCCGATTAATTTAATTAAAAAGCTTTGGTATTCAGCTAATAAAAGTAATACTACTCATTATGCAGAAACTAACATTATTACTCGTAATAAATTCCATTCAATCCCCTATGTTAAGGGATTGACTGAAAACCTTATTAATACATTTAAAAAGTTTGATTGTAACAACATAAAATTTGGAATAAAACCCATCAACAAAATTAAATCTAAATTCTTTACACCTTTGAAAGACAAAATTCTACTTAAAGAGGAAATGGGCTTTATATACCGCATCCGAAAATTGCAATAAAGTTTATATAGGAGAATCTGGACAACCACTTCAAAACAGACTCCAACAACATCAAAGTGATGTAAGAAGTAAAAATAAAAAAACAGTTCTGGCGTGTCATTCAGAAGAATTGACACATAATATAAACTTTAATGATACATCAATTTTAAATTATGAAAATAATACTAATAAAATAGAACTTTTAAAAGCTGCAATAATATCCTTCCACCCAAATACTATGAACTATAAAACCGACATGAAATACCTAAATAAATTCTATTCAGGAGTATTTAATGATAACAAACATACCTTCTAAAAGTATAGTAAGTCACCATAAATTTTATTAAAAATATTATATCTTTAAAGTGGTATAAGTCTGTTTCATAAGTATAGTCATTGTTAAAGTATTTGTGTTTTCTAATATGGTTAATTATAAGTTAAACAATTATAATATGGTTAATTATTACAAAATGTTTTTAAATCAAAGTGTGAAAGTAATAATAGATTAATGTTGCAAATTTATTAGTATTAAATGTTATATTAGTATTAAATGTTATTAGTATAAATGTTATAAGTCAACTCTCATAGATATTAAGTGAATAAAGTGCAAATAGTAAGCCAGAAATACACCTTAGGCAAAAATGATTATCAATTAACCTGGACATTTTACTTTCCAATAGTTGCCACAAAATAAAGAATGTAATACCTTTTAGCACGTTTTTATTTTAGTATTACCAAATTTTAATAGTTTTATGTTAAATTTTAGTAGTGGATAGTTTATTTATGATTATATTATGACAAATTTGTATATATGTAAAAAAGTTTATCTAAAATGTTTTTATTACTGACTCTACCACTTAACATTGTAACAGGTACCTGTTTCTTATTTATTTATTTATGTCAGGGCACAGACTATCCATCCAAAATAATCCTTATCCTTATTCTTATTTACCATTATATTAAGCTATTTCTATTCTTTATTAATTATTCCCATATATTCTATCACATATCACCCCACTTAATCTACAATATTATGGTATCTTACCTTAAGCACTTAACCATTTCACTTGAATAAAATCACATTTAACTTAGTTTAAGCACAGATATTGCCGATTCTTCATTTCTTCTTCTACACTTCTTACACTCTACTCTCATTTCTTCAATTATCAGTTTTAATATCATAGATTCAGGAGTGAACACAAGTTATTCACGAAGACCACCTGTTGCTAAAAAGAACTTGTTTACATCTGAGCCTAACCTGTCCATCTGATAACCGTCACTTGTCACTTCACACTTTCCTAAATCCACCGCTGGATGCACCAATACCAGTCACCTGATGTTTCTACTCTGAATAGAACATCAAAACCATCCAGTAGCTTTCCACCACTGGAAAAGCGGAGTGCACATCGAAGCTGTCAAAGTGACCACATGCTTTTGACAACTTCTGTCAAGTTTTTCTATTAAATATATATTCAGAGTGAATTAAACTTATATTTCCAGTGCTGTTACCAGTTTGAAGACCAGTATAACATCCTGGTCAACCAACTGGAACACGATACTCAACTTACATTTATTTTTCGAGCTTAGTATTGCACAAAGCATGCTGTGCAACAGGTAATGCTTCTTCATTCTTTACACACACAGTTTACAAACAACACTTTCACCATCATACACCACTTTCACCGTAATTAACAATAGATTTAATTCAGTAGATTAGTCTAACACCTTATCTGTATTTTCTTTCTCGGTTTGATTTTACTTATCTAGCCCCCCTGGGCTCCCTGCTTGGGTTTATTTATTTCCGATTGTTACTTTCCATATCTATTATACATATACTTTAATTGCCTATTATAATTATTTATTATTATGTCAACCTAATAAATAGGATTTATTGTTATGCTATCCCATTTTACTCAAGTTACTAACCTTTCTACCTACCCTATTATTCATCCTTTTCCTACATATTTTCCAAACCTTTTACGATCAGCGATTTTAGTCTCTTTGGTACTGCAAGCCACAGTCTACCTGTCGTGCACCCAACAATTTATTTTATGTATTGTTCTTGTTAATTAAATTCATAGTTATGTGAAATAAGGATTAATGTTAAAATTCAGTAAGATTGAGAAAATTATTGTTTAGATAAGTAATTATTAACATAGCTGAAAATTATAAAGATAATAATGTAGAAATACCTTGTTTACAGGCCTGAAGATGTCCCTTAAGGGATGAAATATAGCCAATTTACTATAATACTACTAAAATGAAGTAATTTTTTATCACCCCTTCACGACCCACAAAAAAAGATATAGAATAAATTAATTTTTCTTTCCCAAATTGAAGTCAGTATGGTCTCAGTCAGTGCCTGTACTGCTTCGTCGATGCCGGTCACATTTGTAGGTGAAATTTTAAGGTCTAGTCTCTGATCTAATAGCGTTTGAAAAGAGGTCCAGGCAACTCGTCCGTTAAACAGTCGAGGTTTAGGAGGACATATAGGAGGTTTAATGCCTAGGATGAGGAGGACAGGACTGTGGTCTGAGGAGAGATGGTCAAGAACAGAGGCAGTAGGGTGAAGATGAGGTTTGGGGGTTGAAGCAAAATAGTCTAGGATGTCTGGGAGTTTATTTGGGTCAGATGGGAATTAAGTGTATTGGCCAGGAGAAAGGATGCCGTAGTTTGTTGAGGATAAAGCGTTAGGAAGCAGAGTTAGGATAAAGGAAGTGAATAAGTAGTTGGAAATGTAAGGAGAGGGTTAATGGCACCGAGATCACTAAGGAATGATAATAGGGTTACTGATATAACAGAGGAAGGATTTGGAGATGGAATGTAGACTGGAAGGCGAGGTCTTAAGGTCGCACCTGAGGTAGCAGTGGCGTATGTAATTCCGGAGACTGGTTCGTTTCGTTGAGCTGCTGATCTGGGATGGGCGCTGGTTCATTTGGAGGCTCCCTGATGATCGATAGTTTTGTAGGTATTTGGTGGGTTGACGTGTCTAGAGCAGACTGATGGTCGGGTTTTATTCTGAAGTATTTTATGAACTGTACAGTTAACAGCTGAGGGCGCTGAGACTAACTTGAATGGTTAAAAATTAAATTAATAAATCATGTGATATTTAAATGAAGACACGTGCAAGTGTCCGTGAGCAAGAATCAAGCGAAGCGGTCCGGTCAGTTTGAGTTCCTGGATTCGAGTGGGAGGATTCCATATGCTTCGCTTTCGCATGTGCAGGGCGTTAGCAGAGCTACGACTATGACATATAAGACTATCTCTTTATTTATGTGTGTTTTTTTATATAGGGCTGTTCCTAATTTTAAGTTTTCAGATAAGGGAAAGCGGAGCTAACTATAAGCTTATTGAATTCATATAGTATATATATAAGAATATTTTTCCTTTATTATTTATAAGTTATCTATCTACATAAACGTAATCATCGAGGAGATTACTTATTATTTTGTTTTCCTTTATTTATGAGTCAAGGAAAAAATGCGCATTTGATATCTATATCTTTATATATTACTATATACACGCCATATTGCCTTTATTTATATTACTAATAATTGATTTATAAATTATCTATACATTATATAAGGGGCTAACACTCAAGCGTGAGTGGGGGATGTGGGGCGTTAGCAGTTTATTTTGTATTTTAACTTGGCCCAACAGAGGAATCTGGGGTTCAGCCAATGAGAAGGCTGGATTTTTGTCTGCGTCAATGTCGACAATGAAGGCTACATCTCTCTCGACTTCGAGAAAGGACCTAGGACGTCTAGAATCCTAATAGTCCGTCGCAGCGACATCGAGAGTGCAATCATCTACGACTTTTAAGTGACCTAGAGAACGAAATCGTCTATGGCTTTTAAGCGTTCTCGACAAAGTATATAAAGGTGGGGAGGGGGACATGGGACATGGGCTATACATGACCCTGACCTTAAATTAGGGGAATGGGGGGGGGGGGGGGGGGTCGCAGGGGCGGGGGAGAGGGCGTGACGCCATGGCTCGTGCTTTTGCCTGCCCCTTTTTGTACTACTTCTGATAATAGCCCTCAGTTTACATGGTATGACATAAATGAATTTGGATGGACAATGGGATGAAACATATACGTACCACAACCTACCATCCAAGTCAAATGGGCAAGCAGAGCGTGTGGTAAGAAAATTCTAGGAAAGGATGAAGCTGCCAGAGGGACAAGTAAACAAAAAAAAAACAACGATGAGGGCACCGGCCGAGCTTTTATTGGGGCATAGGTTAGGAATCGGTTAGATTTATTACGGATGGAGTTTGAGATTTATATCGGTTAGAGTTTGAGGAAGGTGATTCAGTTTGTGCATTAGCTAAAGATGGAACATATCTAGTTAGTGTAGGGGGGAAGGAACGAAGGATGCATGCAGACCAACTTAGAGGCAGCTGCGGACAAATAGGGAGCTTTTATAATGTAGTATTATGTTACTGTGGCTTGAGTTTTACAAATATATTATCTGTTTAACTTGTAATGTGTATTGGATATTATAAGGTGAAGCAACTACCGTAGGATTCCTGTCATTGTCAGGCCAAATGTCCTAAAAGACTGATGCTTCTGACATAGCAATTGGAGGTTTATTAAAATAACATTCTGGAGATACAACAAAACCCATAGGATTTTTAAGTAAAAAAAGAATACAGTACCTTAGACAAAGAACTACTTGCAGTCTTTGAAGCTATAAAATATTTCTGAAAATTACTCAAAAGACGCCAATTCACGGTATTCACCAATTAAAAACTACGGACCTAATATTCTAAGTTTCGCTACAACAAATTTGATGACTAAAGTTTATAAGCTAATTCACGACGGCTTATTATTATTTAGATATATTTCAGAAAAAGACAATACAGTAGCCGACTATTTAACGAGAATAGAGAAAATTAAAACAATACATTAGGGTAAAAAAAATACAAGCCAGATGATGACCAACCGCAATTTCTACAAGAATGCAGAGTAGTATAATGACTTACATTGAAAAAAATTCAGAATTCTAACACTATTGTCCCGACAGAAGACCGTACATACCTGAATCCTTCCGAAAATCAGTTTTCGAATCGATCCACCACTTAGCCAATCCAGGACGACTTTCAAAATAAAAAGACGTTCGAGAAAGATTCTTCTAGCAAAAAAATAATACAATTATAGCAACATGGGCAAAAAAATGCATGGAATGTCAAAAAATACAGTCCATCAACATAAAAAATCGCCTTTAAGCGAATTCGGAGGTGCTCCACATTTTGTAACGAACACGTAGACTTGGTAGGACTACGCCCAACATCTAAAGGATGCAGGTACATATTAAAATAAATTGATAAGTGTACAAGATGGTTATATGTCTTGGGTCTTGCAATGGACATCACAGCTGCAGCAGAAGCATTTTTTACAAATTTGATAGGTTCTACGAATTTGACTTGGTTCAGATGTCCAGTTAAAGCTAAGAATGGTGAGGAGTGAACAAATACTGAACTATATCGTACCACCTACAAGCGAATCGGATTGTAGAAAATGTAAATAATGAAACGCCCACTATGAGCCTCTAAAAGGTCCCTACAGATTATTGAAGCGAGCTTCTTACATCCAACGAAATTTGCATCTAGTCTGTCAGTTTGTTTTTCTGTCAGTAACGTTTACGTGTCCGACGATAACTTGAGTAAAAGTTGACGTTCTAACGTAATGATTTTAATAAAACTTCATGTACATCGTCTAAAGTACAAGTGAAACATGTATGTTAAAGTGCAACCTAATACAAGCAGAAATTTTTGTGTAGTAAAGTGATACATTTATAATAATAGTTTAAAAGCTACTATGGGTTGTTAAGATTCTTATAGGTCAGTAGTTATAAAGGTTTATTTAGGAAGGTGAGCTTTGTACCAAGTACCCCCACTCCACCCGACACTACCCTCTTTCACTTATCTTCAACTATGACATTCATCATGATTAATAAATTCCTTAATATTTAGTATTTTATTGCAATACGCCCGCTTCAATGATAGCGCCACGCGATGCCTAGTTTAAAAACTTTCGAAGTGATGGTAAAAGGAAAAATCAAAACAATGGATTGCAATTATTATAGTATGATTAGAGTAATACAGTTACCGTAAATATGAGTAGGGGGAGGGGGTGGGGGGATAAACTTTAATTTGAAGACAATATTCCCCACCTTGTGACTATATAAGCGTTTCTTCTTTTTCTCCCAATCGTAGATATACGGTTGACCTACCTGAAGATTTGTTTAATTATTAACTTACTACTCTGATACTTACCTGGTAACGGTGATGTTGCTTGTTTACAGTGCAGACGAGGGCTTCGACGGCACCTACCCTACCAACGTGGTAGTCAGAAACAACGGTAGCTGCTTATACGTCCCGCCGGGAATTTTTAAAAGTACATGCAAAATAGACATCACCTGGTTCCCTTTTGACGACCAGCGATGTGAAATGAAGTTCGGCAGTTGGACCTATGACGGCTTTCAGGTATCTATATTATACTAATTATATTACCGTTTAGTAATTTGTAACAAGTTATAATTTGGTTTTGGTAAAGCATTTTTATTTAACTAATGTGAAAAATTGTTTAGTTTAGCCATTAACATTTTTGATCAGTGGTATTATTATGCTTTTAATTTAGGGGTCTAGAGAAATTTCAATTATAGTCCAGGAGATAGCGTGCAAAAAAGTGTCTGACTAACATCAAGCTAGAATTTTGTATACAAGTCAATCTTTTAGCGCCTTTTTTGAATATGTGGTCGGCTAAGTTCGTCTTCGGGACATAGCTTGGCAATAGGCGTTTGAAAAAAACAAACCAGTGGAGAGCGTGCATGTCTTACCGATTATGGCGGACAATGTGATTTTCATGATCCTGAGTACAGAATTAGTTAGTAGACCAAAAATCAAGTCCATGTTATTTTCACACTTGATAGGTTAGTTATTCAAATATTACTAAAAATCAACGTGGTCATCTGTTACGGGACAAACTAACATCAACTTGATTTTCGGTCTACTAACTAATTCTGTACTCAGGATCATGAAAATCACATTGTCCACCATTATTGGTGTGACATGGCCGCTCTCCACCGGTTTGTTTTTTTCAAACGCCTATTGCCAAGCTATGTCCCGCAGATGAACTTAGCCGACCACATATTCTTAAAAGGCGTTAAAAGATTGACTTGTATACAAAATTCTAGCTTGATGTTAGTCAGACACTTTTTTGCACGCTATCTCCTGGAGTATTACTTTTATATTATTTTTTTCTATTTTGAATTTTCTTAAAAGTAGAAGCTCAATTACCAACTAATTACCAACTGAGTTGGACATAAAACTAATTAATTTGCTTAACATAAAAATGTCACCCAAAGAGAGGGGCTTGATTAGTTTAATATAAGTGGCTGTAGTATATTAAAAGATGCATAAAAAATTAAAAGTTAAGGAATAGTTTAGAGTAACGTATGTTCTTATTTTCAAAAATTTGTTAAATTAATTTTTGGAAAGGAAACAATATATTTTGTATTTATAAAGTTGAATCAGCCATTGCATGATTTAAAGATTATTCGATTATTGAGACAATATTTGTATATCTAAATAAGAAAATTTGCTAAGACTTACCTTAAATAAAGAAAGTATTTATTTTAAATTTAAATTGAACTGTGGAGATTAGAAACATATATAAAGAATTAGAAGAATATATCGCTGTTGATAGATATTGCATGATCTTATTGTAGAGTTATATTTTATAACCGAATTTGTGTTAGAGTATTTGAGTCATTAAAATGTATTTTACTGGTAGACTTGTTAATTAAATTAGTTTGTGCTTGTAAGTTTCATGTAGTCTAGAGAAAAAAGCTATATATTGTAACTATTAATATATTTAAGTCATTATTTATTTATTTTTTATTTTTTATTTTTTATTTTTATTTATTTTTTTTTTTTACAAGGTAGCGAATTAATATTTATATCAGAGTATCTAATTCACACTATGTGATTGCATTGTATGATGATAAATAATCTTCTCTTTCTCAATAATGCAATATTTTTTATTATTTGTAAATCTCAGTTGCATGCCCTCTTTATTCAGTTCTGCCCTACATATATTTTCCATTGTAACTTTATGCACGGCATTAATTTTATTACTTTTACAAATTTCATTTTTATTCTCAATTAATTCTATATTAGGGCATTAAGTGAAGCATTTAAATTACTATTTTTTACCAGTAAAACTTCTCTCTTTGTTAGTATCCCAATTATCTTAATTTCTTTCTTGTCCTGTTTGATTTGGGTTCCACGATTAATTTTTCTAATTTCTTGATTCTTAATTTTGGTTATATTTAAACGTAATTTTATAACTCACTGTAATTTCTTTTTCGGACCCCCTAGCGGCTAATTTTAGAAACTAGCCAAATGGGCACACCGAGACCGTCAGTTAGCCAAATTTTCTCCAATGATTCACATCTACTTCTCTTGCCGGCTTTGAATATATGTAGTTTAAAAGTAACTCTTAAGTGATTTGAAGTTCTTCAACCTTCTGGCCGGGAACATCGTGTTCAGTTGGCTCACCATTTTAGTTACCCGCAAAAGGACATACCTTAAGGAGAAGATAAGATGATTTCACCCAACTTAAAAGGAATTATCCTAAATATTTATTCCATCAGATTTATTTGCAGGGATCTATTGTCCTATATACATTAAAATAATATGCTATCTAAACTTTACAGTCCACTTACCGGTCCCCCTCCCCAATTTTTACTTGATGAAAAATTGAATTCATTTGTTAAATTGAATTCAAGTTGATAATACCATCAACCCATCAATGTAATAATGATAATATCATCAATTCACCAATAATGTTAGTTTTCTTTTTGTTTCTGTAATTTTTTAGCCCCTGGTATCGTTAATACATTTTTTTCTCTATATTAATGGTGGCTGACTTTCGGTTCACCGGATTTATTTCTTTTTATGAGAAAGTTGATACTCTTCAAAGGGCAATCTAAGTTGCTTTACATAAGATCGAAGCAAAACACAATAAACTCTCATCTTGTTTAGTTTCCAATGAATCTCCGTTCAGATGAACTTCTTACATCCCCCAAGACTTCATGAGAACATAGTAGCATCGTAATTATAGGAGATCCAAGTGTAATATGTCTTCATTCTATTTCAAACATATATATATATATTTTTAAATAATTGAATAAAATTTTGAACATTCTAATGACTTAAAACCAATTAATAATACAGGCATTTGGCAGATAATTGGAAACAAATTGATGTTGTTTTCCTATATGCTTGATATACGAGTAAAATTGAAGACAATAGAAAAGTCTTTATTTTACTCCACAACATTGGAGATCTAGGAATTGAAATTCATAATTTATTTAAATTTGCATCTAAAGGTGACTCGAAACTTTTATCAAAAATTATTCAAATAATTTAATCAGCTTTTTTTCTCCAAAAATATAAAGGTGATATTTGAGTGCCATTTTTTTTAACTCCTTGCCAAAAGCCAAATGAATCTTGCGATCATTATGTATATTCTCTGTTAAACTTAAGTACCACTTGTGAATTTGAAGCGTTACGTGAGGATATTTTTTGAAGATATTTATATTTGTTGTGTGATCACTACAAGATGTCAAAGAAAAATTGCTCCGTGAAGAAAGCTTAACGTTTGGATAAGGCGGCTTGCACACTGCGCGCGTATCCGATTCCGCTTCAGTAATTATTACGTGGTAGGCAGTGCAATAAAATAGGTCAAAATACATCCGAACCTCGAAAAAATTAGTACAAGCAAAATACTTGGTGGAGATGTTGTAATCAGTTTTCTGTTGAATATACTAAAAGTCTCCTAAAATTCAAGCGGTGTTACGGCCACCATATTGAAAAATGGAGGCCCATTTTCGGTTTTTTTTCTTGTAATTCCTTAAATATTGCAGATAGAAAAAAAATATATATAGCGGACTATAAAATAAACAAATTCTATTCTTATAACTTTTTCTCTAAACCTAAAAGTTTTGAGTTATTGACGATTTAGTCCTATTATTCCATGCAAAAGAGACCGTATGGGGGTCACCCCTGTAATACTCCCTAACCTGGGAGAATTCAAGGTAGGTTTGGAAACGGACTAACTAGTGGTTTTTTGGATCGCTGAATCCGAATTTTTAACTTCCATCCGAACATTTTCCCCGCAATCCCCCAAATTTTTAATGGAACCCCCAAAAAATAGTATTTTTAAAAAACACTATTTGGGGGGGGGGGGGGGCACTCTAGGGGGGGGGATAAATGTATACTTGATAGAAGACAACATTTGCAACAAAAATTATTGTATGGCATTTTTGCGTAGGAGCGAATGGGGTGGCGAGGCTTCACGTCGTTTCTATTCGCTCTCCTTCTTACCCTCCATATTTTTTTTCAAAACTCTCCCTCCCCCCTCATTATTTTTTAATATCTGATTTTTTTAATAAAGTCCCCACCCCCCCCTACCTCTTCTTATAAAAGACATAATAGGATGAAGAGGGGGAAATACTTTCCTTTGATATCCCCTGAAATCAGGACATTATTCAGTCATAATTAAAGGTTGATATTTCGAAATGTACTGTAACAATCAAGTAAATATATACGTCTAATGGGCTCTGAATTCGAAATTTTAACTTCCACTCCCCAGCCCCCCCTAAACTTTTAAAAATAATTTCTTTATATAGCATTTCCTTTGATCTAAATACTCCTCTCTCCTCCCTCCTTATAATTTATACTTATTTTATTTATTATTTATATTTGATTCTTTTTTAATTAAATCTTAAAAAGACAGGGGGTCCAAAATCAATTTATTTGTATTTTTTGGGCATGCTTATTAGCTTGCTACCTAATATATTGCATTTTCAAGTAGCCTAAGCCAATGGAATGTCTTATAGTTTAGTAGGAAAAAAATGGAATATCTTATAGTTGATTGTAAAAGAAGTCAAAACCAACTAATACCAATAAAATAAAGATGTAAACAGAGCGAGTTAATAAAATGAAATTAATTTTAATAAAATGAAATGAATTAATAATGAAATGAAATGAATTAATAATGAAATGAAAAAAAAATATACATAAAATTTGTACTTATTATTAATGTACAGAGAGCAATTAAATTTCAAATATAGATTTTACAAGCATGACGAAAGAAAGCATTTATGTTCTTCATAATGACATTGGCTCGTCATTGTAAATGTCATTGTCGTTTACCACTTCTTCCGAATTGGAACAAAACAGTCCCTGGCAATACCCACACATGGCTGAACACTTTAAACCTGCTCTTGAGCATTCGCAGCGTACACTGCAGCCTGATGTGCAACCAAGGGATACGAGGTTCAGTAACGTGCTAGGGGATGGGTCCTGATGTGTTGATAATGGTTTTAAACGTCCATGGTTATACTGCCATCCCCAGGCAGTTGGCTCTAAGTTGTGATCAATCCATTGCTGAACCTGTATATATATACAGAGGTAGGAGTCATTGACAGCTGCTGCACATATGGGAGGTGAAACTGCCAAATAAAAATGAGAGTGCAATTTCATCTTTCTAATTATACGATTACAGAATAAATATCTATATTCGTCGAGGGTCTTGGACTTTGTTGCTCCGTGTAAGGCAAGTAAAAATGTTTCTCCTGCTGCTGCTATGACATCATAGCCTACACTATTCAGTAAATTCGGCAACAGTCTGTCGAAGAAGATGATTTTATTCTAAAAGGAGCAAGCCTTTAACTTTGCTCTTTATAAACAACGTTGAGGGTTGTATCACAACCTGTAATTGCATGCACAAGTAGTAATCATTGAAGTACATTTCTGTTCCATTTTGCGTTGCTTTAGTATAAAGAAAATAGAACTTTTTTTGTTCCTTCTCCCGGGGCGAAGGAACCAAACATGCATCTCATGTGTTGAAGAGGTGGTTAGGAGAATTAATAGGTCCGTGTCTTGACCAACCACTACTAGAGTACCATCTCTTGCCTTCTCAGCATCAGAGTCTGTCTCTTCTACATGAACACCCTGAATTCTTAAATGGGCGGCAATTTTATAAGAAGTTTCTTATTTTTATAATTAGCAAGAAATTCTGATTGTGTTGTCGTGGTGACCATATTCTATCTGATGTATAAATCTGCTGAGGTCCTTCTTGCTGCTCTCCTTTCTTGCTCATTTCCCTTCATTGTTGGATACTGAGGATAGCCTTCAAATACAACAACGCAGTTATCACCATACCTATGAATGATGTGTGAGGTGAAATTGTTTACGTCATCTTTATAAGTTGCGGTTCTGGGCCAGATAATACTATAAAGAATGTGACCCCCATCAAGGACATAAATGTATTGGTCTATTTCAGCTGATTTTTCTATTTCAAGGATTTGTTACCTATCCTCATAGACACTTCATCAAAAAGAGATGTAGGTGCCAGCTCATACTTAAAGTATTCTTTCAGTTGATTCGATCCTCTAACTGCACATAGAATTCGGTTGAATAGCTGTTGCGTGTTCACATCAACGTTATTTCCTCTTACTTTTATTGCAGAGCTCATCGATGACATCGGCTTTAATTTGTTATTTCTACGAATTACTATGTCAGAAAAATTATTTCCAACCATTGAAGACATTGAATTTAGGCCCTCATCAAGAGCTTGATTGCAGTCTATTGTGAAATCAGCTATTAACACAGAAAATAAGCTAACTAAATTTTCACTTCGCTCTTATTTCATCCAACTTATAAAAGTTTGCTTGTCACGTGTATCTCTAGCTTTCCGACTTAAGCTTTCTTCAACATGATGTTCTGAAATGTAGTAACAAACTCCAGAGAATTTTTTAACGCCAAGGAAACTTCAACAGACACAGGAGCACAAGTAACCATCGGTTTAAAGTATTTTCATTAATCCCTCTATCTCTCGAACGGCAACCGAACACTTTTCTACGTTGCATGTCAAATGATAGCGCTGCAGTATATCTAATATAAGGCTGAGGTGATGAGGGTGTTCCTCGAAGGTAGAGAGCTGTGCATGATGATGTCGTCAAGATAAACCTTGACGAAGTCTCCAATGTACCCGCGTAGCACCTTCTCCATCAGACGCTTGAAAGATATGGGGGCCCCCTTTAAACCAAAAGGCATTACTATAAATTCATAAAGACCAAGAGGTGTAATTAACACCGTTATAGGGCGGGATTCCTCCTCCAGCTCCACCTGCCAGAACCCCGACTGCACGCTTCTCCTTGTTGTAGGGATATGGGGCTTGGCACCGTGGGGCTACATCGTGTACCTTTATAATGTGGAGTAAGGTAAAGGGGGGGGGGGGGGGGGGGGGGGGGGGCAACCCTCCTGTGGGTTGCTGTGGCTGCCTTGGTCCCTGGGGTCCTCTGTAAGTGGCTACCTGGAGAGCTTCAAATTTAGATTCTCTTTTTCCTGACCATAAAACAAGCATTTTATCTTATAGTTAAACCTGACTTCAGGGTCTCTCAAAAGTGGCACATAGGGACTATTTCACCGATCTTTGTACTAGACGAAGCCTTAATGGAGCCACACCTAGTATTGTGTTTCCTACAAAATGAATGAACGGTAAGCTCTTCGGCATTAACCATAATTTCATGTTTATTATCCTTCCTCTCCTGACTTGCATAAATTAGGATTGGTAGACCTTTTCGAACAACTACTACTTCCCCTTCCTGAAGGCTTTTACAGCAAAATAAACGTCAAAACCCTTTGAGGACTGTGATATTGTAAGGTTGTTGCCCAGGCCTGGGCCCAAACAGGTATTAACAGTTGGCTTCGGGCGTTGCAGAGGTTTGGGTGCTTGGGGGTGCTGAGGAAGGTAAAATCAGGAATTGATAAATAGAGGGTGTAGTCCTAATCATGTTAAATGGAGAAACTGAATGGGTTTCAGGAATGATTGTGGTACCGAAATAGAATGAAGATGTAAGAATCTGTGTCGATTATTTGGAGTTAAATAAATGGAATGTTAAAGAACAGATACTTCGCAGGCCTGCCATCGGTCGAAGATCTCCTAGAGAAATTTGTGGATGCAAGAATCTTTAAAGTTGGATTCAAGGGCAGGATTTCACCAGGTACAGATCCATTGAGATTCGCAGTTGTTTACAACTTTCCTCACACCTTTTGGGAGGTACTGCTGTCTGAGGCTTCCCATAGGTGTATCATCACCACAAAATGTGGGAAATTTTGGAAGGTTGCCATGGGCTCTAGTAATGATTGACGATATATTAGTGTTTGGTGTGTTTGGTTTAAACATGAAGAACACGATTCCAATCTTCAGAAAGTTCTTCAGCAGTGAGTGCAAAACGTCAGGCTTGACATTATCAACCTCAATCACTTTCCTCGGGCATAAAACTTCGAAAGATGGTATTTCTCTGGATTTATTGAAAGTTGAAGCAATCTTAAAAGTTCCAGAGCCAGGTTATGTGACAGAAGATTTGCGCTAAGATTTTTAATAATATACAACTTCATGACAACATTTTTAAGAAATAGAGTTAAGGATCTGGAACTGTTAAGAGAACTTCTTAGGAAAGAAATTCATTTTACATGGACTAAAAAACATTTAGATATTGAAAAAAATAATTTGTGTGAACCACCAATTTTGGCACATTTTGACCCTAAATTAAACACAAGAATTAGTGTGGGTGCATCATCATATGGCTTAGGAGTAGTATAGGACCAAGAGGAACAGCTAGAGGCCAATCATGTTTATATCTAGAACGCTCACTTTATCAGAAGGTAAATGGGCACAAATTGAAAAAGAGGCTTTATCTTGAGCGTGTGAGAGACTTATATAATTAATTAAAATTAGTAGAGAAAGCGTCCTTTATTTTAGGTATTTTTTGTCTTCCTACATCTAGTTGTCTGCTTCTGCGTTTAAAACTTTCATACTTTGTATCAATGTTAAGTCTAAAATCAGCCGATATTAAATGACGGCTTATATTTATACTTTCTCCATGTTTATTTCTCACATCTAATAGTGAGCGGCGGAACTTACGACTAATTGCAATAATCTATTTGGTTTCCTGTTGTATTATCAGAAGATACCCACGTTACTTTATATTTGATGTGGAAATAAGGTCCCTCCAAATACAATGTCATGATTGGACATGGACATACATCTATAAATTGATCGCCATTCATGTCCCTTTCTCCAAGACCATGTACTTCCATTATTTGGTTTAATCCTTCATTTTCAGATCCAACTTTTACATTTAGATCTTCCATAATGATTGACATTTCTGCGGCTTATTTATCTTATAATATTTTTAAGCTCAGAGTAAAATTCCTTTTTTTCTTATGATCTGCAACTTCTGTAGGTGCATAAGATTGGACAGCAGAAATATTTCTTATCTTACCTTTGAAACGAGCTTTTAATAATCTATGAGGAACAGGGTTCTATTAAATTAGTCTACGTTTAGCACATTTATACATCAATAGCCAAACTCTACTTCAATGTTTTGCCTCTTCTCTAGTAAGTCCAGAATAGATAAATGCCTCCCTCCATTTGTAGTCTGTATTTCTACAAAATCAGTCCACCTCACTTCACTTAATCCTAAGATATCCAGTTTGTGTGCGTCCACGTCCATCTCCCTCTCTACCTGCTGTAATCTCCCTGCCTCATTTATCGTTTATACATTCTAAAATGCAATTTGAGTTTTCCTTTTTATGCCAAAGGTCGTATCCATAAAATTGGTCCTGTTTTTCTCCTTTCAGTTTCAGTAACAGTTTAGGTTTCAAAAATAAAGTTTCAAAATACCATTAGATATCAAAACAAAATTCAGTGAGAGTGTTATCAGTCTTATAAAGAGGTATAATTGCGGCAAATATAAGCGCAATCAGAACATTCTTCGATATTTTATGAATTTTTGAAATACTTGCAAACTCAGCAAACTGGGTTAAGGCAAGTAAGTAGAAGAGCAGATGTAAACACTTCCTGCCACTCGTACTGCCTGTCCTTTGACTTCCGCACGAAAAACCGCTAACGAGGGAAGATGCCAACGACAAGCTCTTATTGAGTTAGAACAGTCCCCACCGCAATCCACTGCATTACTGGTTGACTCACAGGCCTCTATTTGCAGTAACTAGCCTTAAGGACTGTGCGCCAGAAAATGTCCTTTTTTGCCGTCTGCAAATTAACAAACTACTCTGCATGGGACACAAATTAGTTTTTTTGTGAAATCCTAGCCACTGCGATGTGACAGAAAATAATGTGGCTGATGCATTGGCGAAACGTGGCCTACAATTCCCACAACCAGAGTGGCAGTGGGGCCACTGCCACTCATAACTGCTCCTAACCACATTAAGAACACCTATAAGCATCACCAGGCAGAGAGCTACAAAGAGAGAGTGCAAGGGGTAAAATATGAAGTACTTAGCTCATCCGAGGGTAGTATACCACCAGACCTGCCAAGGAGAGTCGGTGTAGTGGCGTTTAGAATGCTAACCCGTCACGATTATCTGCATCGCATTGGAGTCGTCGAGAGCCCAATCTGCCTTCTTTGTAATGATGACGATAATGACGAGTGAATATCTGTTGCAGTGTCCCTCCCTCGCAGATAATTTAAATTTAAGAAGTGAAAGTCAGGTGCGGCATGAAACTAGAGGATTATCTGATCTGTACTGGACTGCGCGAAAAATAAATAAAGGTTTCAGGAATAACGAGTTGTTAACCTGAATGATTTGATTCCCCAGTCTTGTTACTGGGAATGCCACAATATTAAAGAGCTAAAAAGACTCAGCTCTGCCGTTGTGCGCGACTGCTAACTCTACAGAACAATCCAGCTTATTTGACTGATGACCTCAGGCCTTTTACTATCCACAACCTAAATATATATATATATATATATATATATATATATATATATATATATATATATATATATATATATATATATATATATATATATATATATATATATATATATATATATATATATATATATATATATATATATATATATATATATATATATATATATTTATATATATATATATATATATATTTATATATATATATATATATATATATATTTATATATATATATATATATATATATTTATATATATATATAATCATAATAATAATATTAGGTAACCTTTATTTATTATTTTCATTAATATTGTACACTAGCAGCCCCACAAATATATTTTTATAAATATGTATATCGTGTTTCTCTCTCTAAGTTTACTATTGTTTCACTGTGGATTTTTTAAGTCAAGGTTCGGTCGAATAAAACAAAATACAAGGGAGAGAACTACAGTAGTTCTCGTGTAGTTTGAGAAATACAGTATTGTCGGAAAAGATTATTTTAAAGTATAAGGATAGGTAATCCTTATACTTAATAAAATAATAAATTTAGGTTCCCTATATAAAATTTGTAACATTTTGCAAAAATGTTATCCAGGCACAGTGTGCACAGTAATGCACAGTAGTACATTTTTCACTTAGTTATATATATATATATATATATATATATATAAATTTAGGTTCCCTATATATATATATATATATATATATAGATATATATATATATATATATATATATATATATATATATATATATATATATATATATATATATATATATATATATATATATATATATTTATATATATATATATATAATCATAATAATAATATTAGGTAACCTTTATTTATTATTTTCATTAATATTGTACACTAGCAGCCCCACAAATATATTTTTATAAATATGTATATCGTGTTTCTCTCTCTAAGTTTACTATTGTTTCACTGTGGATTTTTTAAGTCAAGGTTCGGTCGAATAAAACAAAATACAAGGGAGAGAACTACAGTAGTTCTCGTGTAGTTTGAGAAATACAGTATTGTCGGAAAAGATTATTTCAAAGTATAAGGATGGCTAGGTGAAAAAAATAAAAATTATATGAATGGATCATAAATATATAGCGTATGATTGCTTTAATCAAGACAATATTCTCAGGCAAGTAGAAAGGAATTTCCTAACAGTCAATAACAACGATGGTGCCTAAGCAACAGATTAGTAACAGTATAACCAGGTTGGACCACCTAGATACTGTTCTCTCAAAGCAGCGTAGGCCGAGCAAGTTGTGAGCACGTGTAACATGTTCTCCTGCACACTTTGAGAGCACCAGTTCGGCGTTTTGTTGCATCCAGGGTACACACTTTACTCCCACCAGCTCGAATCAGAGTTTTAAAAAGAGACGGAGATCAGTAAAACCTAAGTCACTCACTGAATGAGGACCAAAATATTTATCAAAAACAAACTTGTCGCCCTCTTTTTCCAAGGTTATATATAAATGAAAACTGTTAGATTCTTTAGCTTTAACCAACTATTTGTTCATCGAGCTTTCTTTGACCTGAGTAAGAATATAGTTGAGACCATGAATTATTTATCCTATCCACTACCTCAGCAGTTATTCTTGGAATATTATGAGGAAATTGAGAAAAAACTGACACAGTAGGTCAAAATGCAGCTTAAAGGCGGTTCCACACAATTCCGATCATCATCATTCGGCTTAAGCCGATCGGCAAAGCCGAATTAGTGTGGACGTGCCGTGCCGGTCGGCTTTGCCGACGTGCCGAAAGCCGAACCGAATCGTGCCGAATCTAACCCGAATTTTCTCGGTCTTGATCAAAGAAAACCGAACCGAACCAAAGTTTGTAGTGTATACGTGCCGATCGGCCTCTGTCGACAGACAGTTGTCATAAAGTGAGGTTGCAGACTGTTTTCTTGGTTTTTTATTTAAGTTTTGTGTTGGTGAAAATATATTATTCTTCCTTTTTTTCACAACCATGGCGTGGACTGATAAACAAATCTTGGAATTTATAGAAATGTATTGCGCCCGTCCAGTATTGTGGGACAGTTCGAGTTCCGAAAATAAAAATGAAAACCGGAGACATGACGGTCTTATTGAAATTTGCGTTTCATTTGAATTAGATAAGCAAAAAGTTGAACCCAAAATAAAAATTTGCAAAGCTATTTTTTGAGGGTTTCCTTTCCCTAGGGCAAGGCTTTCACTTGCAGAATAGCTTCTCTGAAGGAGGTATTTTTTTTTAGAGATTGTCGCTCCAATCATATTCAACAAATTCTCGAAATCAGAACTTTTCATTCTCCAAAAGTTGCTAAATCCCACGTCGATCCTGTACTCTAAATTCAACTTGTCTACTTCATCAAGTAATAGGTCTTTCATAAATTCGCTGGCTCTGTATTTTCTTCTACCATTGAAGATATTTGGACGAATCCAAAATATCCGACGGTGAACAAAAAAAAACAACAATGTTCTATAGCTACTCCAATCATGATTCTAGCAGCAACTGCTAGAACAGCATCGTCGTCGTCACTCATCATGAATACACTTATTCACTAAACAGAAAGAACTCTACCGTGCGGGTACTCGTGAGATGGCTCGGCACAGATCGGGGCGTCCACACTACTAAAGTAATGGGGACGTCATGCCGACCCGACTCTGCCGAACGTGCCGGCCGGCACAGGCCGATCGGCCTCATTCGGCATAGTGTGGACGCGCCTTAAAGGTGTAAAGAAACATTGGATCCAAACCGGTTTCTTAGATTTAAAATATAACTAAAAGAACTTAAAGAAAAAAACCTTTAAAATATTTTCAGAGCTTTAAAACTTTCGCATCCCCATACTTGGGCCGCATAACATACCTCGGACCTTGATACTGCATTGTATTCTTGGTATTTACTTCGCAAAGGTACATCCTTGTTCGGCATAAATTTTGTCCAAATCATGTTAAGACCTTGCTTTGCTGACAAAATTTGCCTCTTAAGGTGGTCTTGATAAGATAGCTTGGAGTTTAAAACAACGCCGAGATGTTTGTACTGTTTTACAATTTCGATCGGTTTGCCGTCGTACTACCACTTTTCTGAGGTTGCTAATCTGCCACGTCTTCTGAAGACCATGAAGGTTGAAAATAAAATAGGGCTTAAAACGTACCCTTGCTTAAGACTACTTTCAAATATAAAAATAATTCAGTTACGCCTTCTTTAACTTTTACAGTGTACATCGAGGAAGAGAATAAACTTTTTAAAACATTAAATAAAAGTTTGAAATAAAGAGAACTACGTTGGACAATATCGAAGGTTGCTTTGAAATCTGAAAAAAAGAAGAGCTTTTGCTTTTAGGTATAGACAAATTTAAGTTAATAATATTTGTCGAAGTAAATAAGTTGTCTATTGAGAAGTAACCTTGGCACTCCTTCAGCAGATTATTATCATTGATATAAGTTTCCAATCTGTGTAATAGAAGGCCAGAAAAGTTTAGCCATAGCGTCCAAACAAGAAATACCTCTGTAGTTACCTGGATCGTTTTCGTTTCCTTGTTTGAACAACGGATGAATAATTGATTTGGCAAAGAAAGGAGATACTGCACTGGAATTGTATATAAGTTTGAAGAGCGTTAACAATTATATATTAAAGTTCAAGGGGGCAGATTTATAAAACTCATAAGGGATTCTATCCACTCCAGGAGGTTTGTTATTTTTCTGATTACGAAGTACTGAATTAAGTTCCTCACTAGAAAAAGGTGTAACGAAAAAGGGTTTAAAATTAAAGGTTTAACATACATAATTGAACTGGGATGTGGAGGATTGAGCAGAGACTGAAAATATGTGAACAAAGTATCTGTACTGACATTGTTACCTCGATGAGAGTGCTTAACTTTAATTTCATTGACCAACGACCAGAACTCTTTCGAGTCCATAACAGTGTTTAACCTAGAAGCTAAAGAGTCATAGTATATATTTTAGTTTCAAAGTAACCCCATATAACTCTTAACAACTTGAGATTTGTAGATTTTATCTTACGATGTCCTACCATAGTTACAGATGTCATAAAGAACCAACTCTTCCGGCATATCATGCATCTACCCCACTCTAACATTAAAATCCCCGATCAGCATTACTTCACGTACTGAGAAATATTCTATAAATATTAGTAAGTGAAACAAATGAATCCTCCCAGAGAGCGAAAGAACTTTAATTTAGATACACAAGGACCACTGTTAAACAATGGCTATTCCCTTTAATTGTATTAACGACTCTATTTGCTACAGTTTCAAAAAATATTGATTGAGAGTTGGGAATCGACCCATTAATACGCCTCCACTAGCCCGTCCTTTAAAATTGTTTTTGTCTCTGCTCCCCAATTAATTTCAAAAATTAATAACATTTTTTTAAATATAAAAAATCTTCTTTTAAATAGACAAATGTTTTCTAATTTAACTAAACCATTAGAGGTCTACGAATTTTCAAAGACAAGCTAATGAAATTAAAATAGAATCGCCTTTAACTTTGAAAACTTACGTGGTCGTCGCTACCTATTTGGGGTTAGTGAACATAGGAATAACAAGTTAAAATTTCCAACGGCTGACAGCAGTAAATGTGGTAAAAAGGGACATGTTGCACGTGTGTGCCGATCACAAAAATTGGGGCCAATGTACAGGGTCATATTTAAGAAAGGAGGACCATAAAACCGGAATAAAAATCAGTTTGAAGATTACAAACAGGAAGAACAGGAGTTATTTACGGAAATTAACATTAAATCTTGTGAAAAGACGGGACATTCATGTTGAACCTGAAGGTAGAAGGCAATCCGATTAACATGGATGTCGATATGGGAGCGGCCTTAAATAGTATGTCTCTGAATGATTTTTAATTAGTAAAAATAGCTAATTATTCACATTCAACACGTTCAAATGTAGACATACACAGGAGAACTCAAAACAAAAGGAGTCACTTTTGCAAAAATTACTTACTTGAATAATGCAATCCATGGGAAACTTAATTTGATTGATAGTGACGTCACTCCGATATTTGGACGTGAATGGATTAGAGATGTGAATTTAGATTGATCGAAAATTTAGACAGTAGAATCAGTTAGAACAAGAAACAAACTAAACGGATTACTTTATGAATGTGACGACTTTTTCAAGAAAACACTACAGCCTCCTGGATAAGGAAGCAAACTGCGATATACTGAGGGCTGAAAAAATGTTATTCCTATTTATATGGCATCAGACACTCATTTCAATTTTTAATCTGCACGTACAATCTCGGCCCCAATAATTTTTAATTATGCGCATTTTCTTTTTGGATTTGACTACGACGTACAATTTACACGAACAACTGAGCACGCTAACGCAGATTTTCTTTTCCGTTTTCCAGATCATATTAGTGGTAAAGGAAAATATGGATAAATGCACAAAATTTCAAATGGCATAACTGAATCAGAAACATATAGCAGAACATACAGAACAAAATCCATTGCTAAAACCGGTGTTAGAAAAATTATTAAAAAGGCTAACTTTCAAAAATTTAGGATTAGAGGATAACGAGTTTTCTTTATACTTTGGCTGTATATTTAAAGGCAAAATTGAAGAGACTCCTCAAACTTTACAGAAGGATGTACTTAAAGAATTGCATAAGGGCCATATTGGTATGACAAAAATTAAGATGGCTATGGAGAGGGAGTCTGGGATGAGATGGCTCATATCATTGTATTGTTACAACGACTCCTAAGTACCCTGAACTCCACAGGGGAGTCAGCCTATTACCGAATGTTTGGAATATATGTGAGGACTCTGCTTGACCTTATGGTGGACTATCGTCTCGAGGAAGGTAAAGCAATTGCTGGCCAAGGCGCTGTTATAACGCTAGGGACCGAGTACACTTCAGGTGTTACACCCCTGGGACTAAAGCCTAGTTTACATTGGTAGAGTAAAGGGGGAGTGTACTAGCTTACTTTTCAGCACAAGGGACGGTAGAGTAAAATGGTGGGCTGTTTTTTGGTAGAGTGACTCTAAAGTCGTTCACACGTGCTTGAGATAGTAGCCTTAGTAAAGTGAGGTTATTACGTTTTTAGTTCTGAATAATCCCGCAATTAATATATAGAAGAGGTATTCAATGTTAGGACGGACGTAGGGTCGAGCTACTCTACTACCGCACTAGCTTATTTACTCGACCAACTTTTATCCACTCTCCTCGACCGTTTACTATCCGTATCGTTCACATTAGTAGCTTGGTAGAGTGCTACTCGGCCTAGCTACTCGACCGTTTACTCTACCAATGTAAACTAGCCTTAATGGATGTTTGGCACGTACAAGCTATGCCAGACCAGCTACAGTATACCATCCGAGAAGATGACTCTGGACGTACCCACTGAAGAAATGCCAACCAAATAAGTAGCACGATAATTAAGGGGGGGGGGTGATGTAAATGACATGTATTTTATTTATTGACATTGATTAGACGTATTAAAGTTTATATTTTTATTAAATAAAATAATTTTAATAACAAATTTTCAGTTCTCATCGTTAGAGGAATTCCAATTGTGAGGAAAAGAAAAACCAATATTGACAAAATCAGACCATGTTTCAGTAGACTGAGTTGGGGTATAATATCACTTATTGTAGAGCCCACAGATTTTAGGGCTAGATTCTCTTGTCTGACTATCGGTCTGTTTTTCAACATTTTGCGAATTAATAAATCATAATAAATACTTGCCTCTTTTTAATAAAATTCGAATGGATCGCAAAAATTCATAAAATAAGGTCTCCTAATATAATTTCAACCTCCTACGCCAACTTCTCCCTCAGCATTCCCCAAATTTAAATTTTAAATGTGGTAATATTCCTTTGTCTTAATAATTAATTAGTGTGAAGGTTCTCCCAGTTTTTTCCAAGTTCTTTGAACTAAATATTATTTTGTCCTTATAGTTATTTTGACAAAACAATTCCTTACATGTGTAAAAATAATCTTTGGTAACCAAGTAAATTATACCACTTATTCTCCTGTATAAGAACAAACTTTTTCATGATCATCTCTATTTTTAAAATGACTCATTCAATTTTTAAGAAATCCGTGTTGTTTGTCAAAAGTAGTTCACAGATGGTGCATAGTAATTTGAACCCTTTGCGTACATTTTATCTTGGATACAAATAAATGTTAGCCACGGAATAATTCAGAAATCATTCTAGAAATAATTCACGGTAACACTTTATAATAAGGCGATGAAAATTTCCCTTAACAAATTTTACACTTTTTATAAATTGCAAATTTTGTCAGCGGCCAAAACTTATATTTTTTAATGTTTTTATTGGTATCAAATGAAAGCTACTGATGAGTAGATAACAAAAATATATATAAACCTATTCAAAAATTGCATTCTTTGTTGCATTTATAAGTCAAAATTTACCGAAAAAACCACCCCCCCACCATATAACGGCTTGTTCTAAAATTATGAAATAATTTAAGGACGATACAAATTTCCGATAACATTTAAGTTAACTTTTCGATATTACCCATATTAAACATTGTGACCCCCCATGGGATTTTTTTTTTCTTTCATAGAGGGCGGTATGGGGATTTTTTTTTTTTTTTTTTTTTATAAAATAATAATGTAGATGCTTATTAATCTACGAAATCCTAAAACGTACTTGGATACAAGTACTTCCCTGTGACTTCTTATATTATACTCATGTGGTCATTTATCCAATGGAGCGGAGGAAGATAAATGTGCCACGCTAATTGGCAGAGATAAGCGATATAATGAAGTGTGAGTCTGGTAAAGTTATAGTGAGAACCAGTAAGATGTACTTCTTATAATCTATACACGTCTAATTCAAATTTGTTTGGTTTACAGCTTGATCTTCAACTACAAGACGAGACGGGAGGTGATATAAGCAGTTTTATAACTAATGGCGAATGGGACTTACTAGGTAAGCTTAATATAGGAAAACATTTGTATTATTTTTCATTACTCCTCATAACTTAATTATTTTTAATATACTTTATATTTTGAGTTTTTGTGGATTTATGGGTAAGATATGTTTATAGCTTTAAGATTCTCCGTGTCCATCATAAAAACTAATCATTGAAGTAATTAATTGATTATTGCATCTATAATACATTATTGTTGCAAGCAATACAGGTGTAAGAATAGGTATGTGACTTGGAACGACATGACGTAAGGAACTATCCAGTGGTGGCACTGAATTGATACACAGTTTATTTTTTGAGGTATAAAGATAATTAAAATAAATTAAATTAAAATAAACATAATATAATTATCTAAGAGGTCACGGGGCCACTGTCTCCACAGGCGTCTAGGAGGATTGTCAGGAATGGATCGGGAAATAGGCTGTGGTGTGATGAAAGGAAATTGTGGAAGAATTTGTATATGAAAATGGCTAATTCACAGACAAAGGGTACTTCGAGGTAATTATGAAGGACGAAATTTGAAACATAAAAGCGGGCGTCACCATTTCTTTTAGGATCTTGGATTCGGTAGGAATTGGATGTTTTGGGGCATCTCCAGAGTTTTATACCATATGACCATGATGGATTCATTATTGTGTTGTAGTTTGGTGATTGGAAGTACTTGTTGATTGGAGTACTTGTTGATTGTCGTTGATTGGAGTTTCAATGTGTTGTGTAAGAGTTTGTGTAAAAGTTTATAGTGAATTGCATGTTTGACGTTTATGTTTAGTGTGATGTGCCCATGTTACACAACGATCTAAGTATAGCCCCAGGTAGCGGACGGAACTGGAATGAGAAATAGGGATTTGGTACCGCGGCTAAAGACGAAGGGCATGTGATCGCTGTTCGTTGCATTTGCCTTGATCCACCATTTCTTAAACAAGGTTTCCCGTAGTGTAAGGTTCGGAGGCTGTACGTGGTGACTTATGTGAGACAAACGTCAGAAGTGTAGATGGAGTAAAGGATTGGCCCTAAAATGCTACCTTTGGGGACCTCTGCTTTTATAGGAAAGAAGTTGTAAAAACAGTTGTAGGAGACTTGGAAGGAACGGGTTTCCAGGAAGGATACTCTTAAGCTTCCAAAGTAAGCTAACATGTCATACTCTGTCAAAAGCTTGGGCTTCATCTAGGAAAACTGTCAAACAATTCTTATTCTGCTCAAGAGCAGAGAAATAGTATTGGATTGAAAGTTAAATCTCAAATAATAATGTTTGTGAATGTAACTACGGAATTCGAGAAAAGTATTAACATATTATGTATCAAAAAATCAAGAATTAATAAGAACAGTTCGTCTGCAATGTATCATTGTTACATCTCTTTCAACTTGCTTCAATTCTTAGTGGATTTCAAGGTGTTAAATGAATTGTTTTCTTTGCACTTTACTATAAGTTTTGAGTTTATTAATTCAAAGTTTTTTAAAATAAATACCGTTAATTCATTATTACCTAAATTTGTGTGGAAGGTAAACACATCTCAAACGTATCCTGGTAAACTTAATCAGACACTAGAGCAAGCAAATGATGTGTCACTTTTACCTACCGAGAAAGCCGCAAATGCATGAAGGGAAGGATCATATCCTCTCAGAAAATGTTATTCACTGAATATTGTAATTAAAATTTTGAAAAATATTACCTTGAAGGTACTAACTTAATTGTACTAAAGAATCAATAAAACGTTGAGATTAACACATTTCTATTTAATTTTTATTTTTAATTATTTATGGTGATGGATGGATAAGGTGTACAACTTTTTTTTTAAGTATATGACCATATTATTATGTTTTGTGTCGTTCTTTCTACATCTGTTCTTCATTAATTGCTATGATGTGGTTTTCAGTTCTAAATATTATTAATTACTTAATTATCTTCATTTTCTTTATCTTTATCTTTAATCTTTATATATACTTTTTCTTTAATCTGATTTAAGTATAACCAGAAGAAATTAGTGAGTGTGTTTTGTGACTATATTTGTGCTTTCATTTTTTCCACTTGCTCCTTTCGTATGTTCTAATTTTGAAGTTGAGCTCAGTGCCCTTTTTGTCTATCTCAATGCTTTTTTGTCCTATTGCTGTGTTGTTTTCTTCTTTTTTGTCATTTCCTTGAAATGATTCAATGTTCGATGAGGTACTTTGTGTACTTCCGCCACTATTGTTTCCAAGGCATAATAAGTTGTTCCCATCTTTCCTTTTATTCTCGGTAAATAATTCTAAGCCAGCATTGGGTCTCTTAAGATTGTTTTCTTTTACTCTACTTGCACTATTTTCCCACTTATGTTCGTTTTTTATTTGTTTCATATTCAGGGGTTTTTGCTTTGTCATAAGACCTTTTCCCTTTCCTTATCTGATCATTATTTTTTCCTATTTCCTCCATAATCAACTTATCAATCATACTTTATGATAAAAAACATTTCCGTCTTTCCTAGTCTCCATCGTCTTATTTGAGGCGGATACTCTCCATCCAAGAATATATCATTACCGTTTTGTAGATGAAGGTGATCCCTAAATTTTTTTATTTTTCTGAGGTTATGGGTCTGTCGGGATGAAATTTTTTTAATTACTCGTCTAACTCATTTTATTTCTATATTTCGACTTTGTTCGGTCATTTTCAAGCATCTGAATACATAAAACATCTTATGTCTGGTTATTACCAGAACAGTCAAATTTATATATAAATTCTACTCAGTGTTACAACACTGTTCGTCATTACTTAAGAACTCCACATTCAACATGTGCCATCCTTTTTCTTAATGTATATAAACTAACACACAACGTAATGAATTAATTATCTCAGACTTTTATTATTTTGCATTACAGACCTGACTCAAATTAATAACAATGGTAAAAAATTAACACAAAAAAACCCTACACCCAAAAAATTCTTAAAATAGAAGTTATGTTATGATTTTTTGGGGGGAAATTTGATTGTTCTGGTAATAACCAGACATAAGATGTTTTGTGTAATCGGATGCTTGAAAATGACTGAACAAGGTCGAAATATAGCAAAAAAGAGATAGACATATAATTCAAAATTCTTCATCCCGACAGACCCACAACCTCAGAAAAATATATCAGTACCTTTTAACCTTTAACATCGTTCACCTTTAACTAATTTCAAACATATCGGTCTGTTCTCCTTCTCTAGGATTCCTTGCCTTCTTATAAAATCTATGTCATATTCATCAGTTCTATATCTAATTTATCTCTACTAATTTCTACGACTTTCTTCGAATTTTAAGCTTTCTGGTTTTCTTTCACTCTCTCCATAAGTAATAATATTATTTTCCTACAGTTGACCAATAAAGTGGTTGTTATGGCATTCAAAATAGTACGCTAAACAGCAGATTCCTGCACTTACTATACTTTACCGCACTTGTTTTACTTTATCGCACTCTTTTTACTTTACCGCACTCCAGTGTTCCAACTTATGAACATAAAGAACTTAAATCTAAACCTGAAAATCTTGTGTGGGTCCTTGGTTTGCCTACGGACCCTAAAAAAGAATCAAATGTGATGAGTAAGTGTTATGATGAAAAATAATAACAGCGCTTTTGGTCAGGTTTGCTGAATCAGGCAAAATAAGGCAACACTGGCTATAAACAGAACAGCTGGTTTAGTTGATATTGTTAAACCGTTTACATGTCCTCGCCTGCGGCTCGTGCGTAAATATTCCTCTCGAGTGCAGCGAAGTGCCACTTTTCGCACTAGTTGCACAAATAACTATTGGCTCATGTCTCTTTCTAAATATGATATCTTTTCCTTTATTCCTCTACACTGAAAAAAATCTAGGGTTCTCATAACGCTATTAGTATATAGGGGTACTCTAAATTAAGTTCAATATAGCTACAACACTATTAGACTTCTGAGTACCCGCTGGTAGAGTTAAGATTGCTAAGGTATTGATAACTTGATTAGGGTTACTTTAACCCCAATTTTAGCGGGGTAATAATGACTCTAAAGCTGAGTTACTTAGAGTTATCTTAACTAGATTGGGGTCACCAGACCTATATTAAGGTTGCCTCAACACCTGTCTTAGGGTTGTCTTAACTCTAAAGAGATAAGACAACTTTCTTTTTTTTCGTGCTTGGACTCTAAGAGCCTTTTTTTAGTGAATTACAGTAATATAAACTCTAAGTAAGTGTTCTTAACACTACTATAGTTTGCAGTACCCCTACAGTAGAGTTATGAGAACTCTAATATATTTCCATTAACTTTAATATTGACTTCTGAACTCCGATAAAAAGTTAATGTAACTCTAGAAAAGGGTTTGTAAACTCAATGTAGAGGTGAAGGACACCTAACTAAGATATCCAGTACCCATAATCAGGGTTGAATTAACTCTAGTAATTTTTGCACAGACTGTAGCTTAGACTTCCAATAACCCCAGTAGAGTACCATCAATACTAGTGAATAGTCGGTCCAACATTGTTCTAGGATTCCAATGACTCTAAGTGTAGTCATGTGAGATCTGCTTAGAGTTGGTCTAATTCTAATCTAAGATTGCATTAACTCTATGTAGAGCCCTCTCAGCCTTTGGGAAAATTTACTTTTACCACAAAAAGAATTTTACCTCGGACTGAGGAAAAATCCTTTTTGGAGTAGAATCATAAAAAAAACATACATAATGTATTATATATGTTTTCCGAGATCTACCATCTCGTCAAGGTAAGGGCTTGCTAACAGCCTATTATTATCGTTATGGTCTGTAAGAGTCTGCCATGCAACTGAAAAGTTATCCTCGGTTGTCGGAAAATTAGCTATAATAGCACCAACAGGGTCCCATAAAGAAGCTACAAGATAATGAAAGCTGTCGATATTCTCCGACTCATCATCACCCATGACAAGACTTTCGAACAAGTCTTTGAACCTTGGCCGTTCTGTCCTAGTTCCACTGAAGTTGGGAAGAAAAATTGTAGGCAACTTTGCACGTGTGGTATTAGTATTATTTTGAGCCGCTAACATAATGGCATGACCCTCATGCATACACCTCTTAGCTTTAATATGGGCTTGTTGGTCATTCGCTAGGACCACTGTCAAACCATCCTCTCCAGTGAGGTCACACAAGTCGTTATAGACTTCACTGTTCCGCTCGTACAAATGATCTAAAGTAGTAGACATACCTTTGAAGAGAAACGTCTGACCCGGATCAGTGGGCACCTTCTTCCCTTGATCTCTCATATCCCTGATATCTTCTAGAAGAATGTTTAACTTCCTCCGGAACGACGCAGAGAAATCAATCGCATGTTCCTCAGCCATGACGTCCAATGATCAATGTAAAACATAAATTTAAGCATAAATAAATTAAATGTTAATGATTTTTTCTTCTTTTATAACCGTCGTTAGAGTCTATGTTCGACCCGGATACTGGTACCGAAGGATAGGGATTATGATAATCAGATCCATAGAGGTTAAAAAGTTATTAAAGTATGGTTATATGGTTGATATTGGACGATCGAAAATGCTAGTTAACAAATAAATAAATCCAAATTAAATTAAAGTATAAACTATTAAGTTGGGTCACAATAAATAGGTGAAAATAAATATAAGAAATATTAAAGACTAGCACCAATATAAATTTAGAGAAAGGGTGTTACCTGAGAAAAGACGGAGTGTTTGGGGAAGTTAATAAGCATGCACAGGTCGAAGTGAAAAGAAAGATGAAATTAGAATTAATCTAGATAACAATAAAAAACTAATAACTAGGTGGCAACAAGCATTAAATAAAAAAGTAATATCACTGGCAGATATTAAATAAATTATATGGTGACGGTGTGCGAGGGAGAAGTCTGTGGTGACGTCGACCTATGTTTAGGGAAGTATAACAATAATTATAGATGAAAGGAGGATCATGCAAGATATATAAGTACCATGCAAAAAATAAGGACAATCAGTAACTATAAGTCATGTAAATAAATGATTAGTCTTACACAAAACTACTTTACCATGCTTCGAAAATGTACCAGCTGTAGGTAAGGTTCAGTAAGGTTTCCATACGTGGAGGATGAACATTGTAGGCCAATACTGCCTTCCAGACAGACTATTGAAAAACACCCGTCATCCAGACCCAGACACTGTATTGTAAATATTCAACCTATCTTTTCTCATTTCTCGTAATGAAGGCATCAATCTGTTGTTAAAGTGTTCAATTTTGATGTGGAGTTTTTATTGTTATTATAATTTATTAATAATCATAAGTATAAATAATTACAAGATAAAAAGAACTTTTTATATACTACGTTTTTAAATTTTCTGTTGAATCATTTGTAATGTTGATAATATAATTGTCATTGTTATATATAATGTTAGAGAAAAAAATACATAGTTCCGAATTTATTTACTTCACATAATAATGAGTACCATCTAGAGAGCTGATCTTAAACCTATAAAAGGACAAATCTTTGTACAGCGGATCTCACCAGCACCGAATCTAAACCGTCCCATTGATATGCCCCTGTGTTGGGACAGTAAGAGAAGAAAAATGTGTACAAGTAAAGAAGTACAGATGCTGAAAAATTAAACATATACCTAGCAGTGGCGTAACTATGGGCCCGCGCGGGCCCGCATTGCGGGGGGCCCCCAGTGCCAGGAACCCCCAAATCCAGAAATAACTGGAATCACTATCCATGTACCAACGTCGAGGGGGGGGGGCCCAATCCTGAAAGCACGAGTATTTTTTTTTTCTTCTTCTTTTTTTTGCTCATCGATTTTCTTTGGCGAGAGGCCCCCAAAAATTTCTTGCGGGGCCCCCCAATGGTCTAGCTACGCCACTGATACCTAGGACACAAGTGTAGACAAAGCTGGGTGTCACACGTGTCAATTAATTTATTTCTTTGTTTACTTTTCGCTGTCATTCAATGTTTACCTCTTAATAAAAAATCACAAATTTGAAGCCTGTCAATATGAAGATTGTTAATACTATGGGATATGTCAAAATAAATAAAATAACTTGCGGATTTTAATCGAACTAACTTTCCATACAGCAAAATTTGCTGAAAACTAATTAAATTCTGCTGAAAGATGGCTAAAAGTATTAAAATAATGCATTGTTTGTGTTCTGAGCTATTCTAAAAGTTTCAAATGTTTAGCTACTCGGGAAGTTAGTTAAAAATAGATTGCAAGTTTTGTACTGGACAATCGAACAAACAAACAAACAAGAAAGCAAGCTAATAAAAACGTAGTAATAAAATACATGTAAATAACACAATATTTATAAACGCCGAACAAGGTAAGCTAAAGTTTACATGACAACGTTAAACACATGTAACAGAAAATTGTTATATATATAAAACACTAATAAAGGATAAAAGAGAGTTTAGGTACAGGCCTGAACTATCAATTTTATACACATTTATTTACGTCAATTAACTCTGTTGGATTTGTGTAGGTATGGATTGACGTACAGATTTTATGAAACAGGTAAAAAAGAGAATTTTGTAGAGAGAATGCTCGGTAAATGAAGAAATACTGTTAAGCGCCATCGACATCGACACCCTCTTGCTTTATGGAAGGCTTACTTACCTAACTTAACCCTTTAAGGATTGGTGGTTTGCCAGACAAACCACCCCCTTATGCTCCGAATGGCGCACTACTGTTTTTTTCTAATTTCTAAAATTAGAGTTGCAAATCTCACCTGTGGGATCAAGAATAGCCCCAGAAAAATATTTTTGAAAAAATTCTAGCCCCCCCTCCCATAATAAAAATCAATGTTTTTTGGTGGTTTCTAGGAAATGCCACCAATTAATTAGGGATTTGTACTTCTGACGACCTTAACAAAAATTATATTGTCTGTAAGTGGTGGTTTACATTCTTTACCACCTTAAAGTAGGTGGTCAACGGAATGAACCACCAAACCTCCAAGACAACGTAATTTATTAAATTTTGACAACTCAAGCTAAAAATCTGCAAATAACTCGAGAGCGCTAATTATTTATTATAAAAACTCAATTTTAAATCAAAACTGGTAGTATAATAAGAATTTTGAAAAAAATCCGCTCTGAGATATTGCTTCTATGAGCCACAATAAAATAAAAACTGGAGATATGTCATCCAAAACACTCGTGTAGAGATGGTCAGCTGGTAAACCGCGGAAACCACCAATCCACAGTAACATTTTTTTTTTTTTTTTTGCTTGATCCAAAGGGTTAAGGAACCGGTAGCTCGTACATAAATAATGTGTTATTGTCATCACTCTAGGCTTGGTACTAGATTTGTATTTACAGAATATTTTTTACCAATGTTAACAGGAGTTCCTGGGAAGCGAAACGAAAAATACTACAACTGCTGTCCAGAGCCTTACATAGATATAACTTTTGTAATCATAATCAGAAGGCGTACTCTTTACTATTTCTTCAACCTCATTGTGCCTTGCGTTCTCATCGCTTCGATGGCGGTCCTCGGGTTCACACTTCCCCCGGATTCTGGGGAAAAATTATCATTAGGTAAATTAATTGACCGTCCACTTTTTTCCAATTATTACTCTTATATATTTTCTTTATTTTATGTAAAATACTAATAAACTATGTCCCTAAGGAATATTAATAACAATTTAAATGGTGTATTTTAAGCTACTCCATGATAACATTTAAAGAATCTAACACTATCAATTTTCTTGATCCTTATAGAGTCTTTCTACTAAAAACCAATATCATTTGTAGAAAATATGTCGTCAATTTGACTTCTTATCATATTAACAATAGTCGGTACTAAAAAGTACCTGAAAATCTCAGCAACTGCGGTTCAACTCGTTACAGATGATGATTCACTCTCAATTTTAATATTTTATCAACTTGCGCGTTGAAGAAATGCACTGCGGATTTCTTTTTTTTTTTTTTTAAATGCATTAGTGAAAAAATTATGAATCTTCTTATTAAATAGCTCAAAATTTTATATATTAAATTGTTACCTTAATTAAGCTAGTAATTTTATTTTGTGTATTTAGTCGATTTTAAAGTTATCTTGCGACACTAACAATCATAATACCTACTATGATTGACTTAATTCAAATGAAAAAAAAAAAAAAAAAAATCAATCTCACGTACCTCGAAATATTTCGAAAAGAAAATTCGCTTAAAAAACAAAAACAAATAAATATAAGAAAAATAAATATATAAATATCCACAAGTCTTACATTACTTACCAAAAAACATGTCATAGCGTATTACATAATTGGCTCATTCCTGAACTTGGAACTTTATTTATCCAATCATAGTTACTTTTATGCAAATGAGCTTAAGTATTTTTATATTTGATTTTAGCATTGCCTATTAATTTATTAATTGTATACAAGTTTACGTATGACCTTGATTGTGTAAAAATACTTTTTGACAGATCCTCACTATTACTTATTTCATAGTCGATAAACTACTTAGTTATTATTTCAGACGGTCAACTTGTTTTTGTTCTATTTTGACAAAAAGCCCCTCCGTGTAAATCACTGTGATTAGCTAGTGATGTGGCCATATTTCTTTTCAATATGGCTGCCAGGAAATATTTTTTGGGGAATAACTTACATATTCCTAATCTAACTTAAAGAGCTTTAAAATTATATATAACATGCTATATACATGCATAAACATGCTATATATGTATATATGCATGCATAAACGTTTCTTTTAACACCCTCATTTTTGTCATGTTTATTTTTAAAATGCCGACCAAAATTAAAATGTTGTAATAATAGTAACGTTATCACTTCCTACCCTATTTGTTTTCAAAACCAGGAAAAACTTATGAAATTTTTGTAACAATAGTTACTCATTCTTTGCCTACACTTCAAGACCTTTAAATCTATGTATGGCATGTCAAGAAGACACTTTTTTTAAACCGTCCGCCATTTTGAAAATATTAAATGTGGGATTTCCAAAAACCTATACAGTTGTTACAAACAATAAGATGAACCTTTGTGCCAAATTTCGTTCAAATCAGTTAATTTTTACGCCAGTTATCTTTAGACAAACAAACACACAAACATTTCCAAACCCCAAGTCTCTGAAATTAAGAACCCAACAACGCTCGTTTAACAAGAAATAACTTCTTTCTCTTCACTAAAAAGACTAGAACAAATCTGCATTAAATTGTAGGAAAGTACGACTTTATATTACACACAAGTAATAAATTATTTTACTTCTCCTCACTAACATAACTTGATAAATCTAATCATATATAATTTAAGCATCACTTGAAAGAGCGGTCAATACACTTTGTTACAAAATTTATTGTCGAATAAATAGTTAAATTATTTAAAAAAATGCTAAAATTATATCAATAATTAAAAATTTGTTATTTTCTTGGTAAAAACGTCTCCCTCACCTCCCTGATATTGCTCATTTGTGTTTTTGGTCCGACAACCAATTTACTAAGGGATCACTTTCATTGTAGGCTAACATATACCAGAACAGTTAATTTATTTCATAAAATATATTACAAATTCATATAAAAACATACATTATACAAAGAGACATTTTTAATTTTGAAGAAAAAGTCACAAAACTTAGGAAGACCTCAATCATAAGAAAAAAACCCATTTTTTTTTAAATAAATTAAATGACAACACCACAAAGTTTATTAAATGACTTTTAACTTCCATTTATTTAAGAATTAAAAAAGAATAAACCCTTTTAATTTAATAATTTTTTTTTTAATATATCTATATACTTTTTTTTTTTTTTACAAGAATAATTATATATTTTGTACATGGTTTCTTAATTGTTTGAATAATTGTGTAATCAATTATATTTCATTTAGATTAACCATTTAAACAATAGTGACATGATCCACACTGGTTATGTCATTCAGATTTTGTTTTGTTCTTTGTCATAAATTCAAATTCCAATTTCTATTTCGCAATCACAAAAGGAATAAGCTCTATATATAAATCCAAGAAACAACTAATATTAAATAGAAATTGGAATTTGAATTTATGACAAATAATAAAACAAAATCTGAATGACATGTCCAGTGTGGATCATGTGACTACAAAACTAAAGTTTAAATATAATAGGATATTATGTAACTTGGCTGTGAAGTGAGTTTTTTCTTTACCGCTGCAATTATATTTACTGTCGAGCGAGGTGAGACAGTAAATATTGCCAAGGTAAAGAAAATACACTTCACAGTCGTGTAGCATATGCTATTAGCAGACAATGAAAAAACATTAAATATTAATCAATATAATTATAACAAATATTAGTAAATACTTAAGATTTTTAGAAAATGAAACCTTAAAGTGGTTACACTAAAAAAAAAGAGAAATAAACGCATTGACATCTAGTTGATTTTAATAGTACTAAGAAGCATGTCTGCAAATATTGCAGCGCTAAAAATGGCACTTTTGATAACTATCCGTAGGAGGTAAAAAATGTTTTACCTCCCAGGAGGTAAAACAATTTTTTCATTACAGTTGAGTATTGAAAAGATTTTTTAAGTCCACGTAATGAAAAAATGGATACTTATATTAAATTAAAGTTATGAGTTAAACTTATATGGATAATTAAAGTAAAATTTAATCTTTCCGTAGTATGAATACTACCAAAAACTTAAAAAATTGAAGAAAAAATGGATTTTAGCTATGTTTTAGGCTCTAAAGTTACTATTTCACAGTCTACCCCGCAAAAAAAATATTTTTCTTGATGCTCAACAGAAAAATATCGTCATTTTAATGTTTAAACAATGTTCTAGCCAAAAATTGAAAACTGCAAAAGTAAAAATTATTATGACTGGATTATTATTACGGCTTGGAAACATACTGGCTAATTGAAGAATCCTCTTGATTGTCTCTCATTTAAATAATAACTAAGAGTATATCCAATGTAAAATAATAAATAAATAGAATTTGAGGATAGTGAGTATCAGTTAAAGGTAAAAAACAAATAAAATAAAAATAGATTTAACGACGGAAATACACTTCCTAGTTTAAGGTATAATACAAATATTGGTGGTAGGCTCATCCTGCTATATTATACCAGTGAACTTAAAAATTAAATTAAATGTCACAGGTAACAATGAATAGGCAATATGATAACCATTCATTTAATAATAATGAAATTAACAATTTTTAAGCATGTAAAAGCGAAAATCCAAGCAGGTAAGAAGGAAGAAGGGCAGAAATGAGTTAGAAATATCTGAGAACAGTAAGAAGAAATTATTGAAAAAAAAATCAAAACAAAACATAATTATATTTTATATATATATATATTTATATATATATATATATATATATATATATATATATATATATATATATATATATATATATATATATATATATATATATATATATATGCTTTTTATATATATATATATATATATATATAGAGAGAGAGAGAGAGAGAGAGAGAGATAGAGAAAGAGAGTACTACTTACCGTCGATACTTACTTGATCAGAAAAACTCTGGACTGGTTTCTGCTATACTCTATCATTAGCTGGAGAATATAGAACTTTGTGAGTCGAATTGAGAACTGGAATTGAACTCGTAAAGTCTACATGAGAAAGTGAAGTTTGAAAGGAAGAGGTAGAGAATTCATCGACAAACTTGTGTGATGTGTGGTTTACATTTTAAGTCAGAATTAGTGAGTAATTGTTCATTAACTAAAGACTTGTTGGTCGTTCAGTGAACACCACTAACTTAGGTAGGTTTAGAGACTTACAGACTTACGAACTTTTTTTAAAAAAAAACAAAAACATTTCATTAAGACAGTTTTCAGAACAACAAATAACATTCTTAACAGACTAACAAATCTTCAAATTAACAGCAACGTAATATGTATATGAATAGTAGAATTTACAAACTAACATGCAACAACAAAGAACACACGATCTTACATATACAATAGAACAGACTCTAACACCAACAACAACTCCACAACATACACACGAAAAAAAAGCATCCGTAATTAAAAAATTAATGACATTACTGCACAAAGAACAGAATGGACCAAGACTTAACATACTTTAAAAACTAATCATTAACAAACAAAACGACCAACAATACTTTGATTAACGAACAATTACTCACAAATTTGGACTTATTCTTTCTTCATATATCTTTTAAATTGTTCTTCTCTCATATTCAAACTTTCCTCTTCATTACATCACCTTCATTTTCACACACTCTTCCCTGTATTACTTCACCTTACACACACCATCTCACAATTTTTCCCATAATCACACATGTATTCACCCAATTTCACATGTATTCCCATAATTCACATGTACAGTCTGTGCATTCTTCTTCCTCTTCCTTTCAAACTTCACTCTCTCATGTAGACTTTACGAGTTCCATTCGACCCCCAAAGTTCTATATTCTTTATCTAATGATAGCGTATAGCCGAAACCGATCCAGTATCCACTGTAAGTCTCTCTTCGTATCATAACTTACTAACTTGTCGTAATTATTCTCAAATCGTTTCAATAATCCTCTCTCTTTCTCTCTCTGAAAAATGTGTATGTATATATGTACACACACACACATTGTTGTATATCGTGTTTACACACACGATATAAAAACATGACTACTCATAAGGTAAGAATAAACCAAGGGTTCGGTCCAGTTAGATTCGTATTACTTCATATCGCCTCCGCTGCGGTGGTTTATGGATAGAATGTGATAGAAGAGGTCATATATAACATAGAATTCTATCACAGAAATTTACCCGGAATGATACCGCAGTGGGATTTTGACATTAGCTTTAAGTATCTACTTCCTTCAAGACAAGACTGGGAATCTGGAGATAAGCCTAAAATGCCACCAGGAACATAAATGAGGTTCATCGATGGGTCCCAAATTGAAGAATTATCAGGGGCTTGGGTTAAGATATATGAAAATTTGGACTGTTCTCAAATTATCCTGAATAAGAATATCTCTAACAGACAAATCAGAATCTATTCTGACAGCAGGCAGCGATCCAAACGCTGGTTGCACCAAGGTGTATATCTAAGCTGGTTGCCGAGTGCAAATGATATCTCACTCAACACTCTTGGGTAACATAACAAGGTACAACTAATATGGGTTCTAGGACATTGTAGCATTGAGGGAAATAAGATTGCAGACCTGTTACCCAAAACGGGTTCCAGTTCAACCCCAATCACACCAGAGCCTGTTGTTGGCGTGCTACGTTGTGGAGGGAAACATTCAATAAGGACTTTCATGAAATTAGATAACCACAGAATATGGATACTTGAGATACCTGCAAGTTGCCGCATAATGAAACTACTTCCTACATTTTATTTAAATTCGTATATATACAGGTCGTTCAGCATCGTCATGTAAATACATCAAGAGATATTTTAGACTTAAAATTAGCTATATAAAGTTTCCATAAGGATAAATAGGTTTTATGTTCTACAGTGACTATTACTGTTATATCCTTTGTAGAGCCGGTTAAAAACGTTGTTTTCTGTCATCGGAAGTACTATGAGCTGTTATATCTAGGAAAGTGTTGTGAACAGGATTTGATGTATTCTGCCAGCCGGGCATTATTTTCCGAATTCGCTGACTGGGACATGTGACTAGGGTGGATGATACCAGAGTCCCAGATAATATAGTTGATGGTCCACCATGGGGAGGAAGGACAAAAACCAGGGGGTTAGGCGTTAGCTCCTAAAGGAACTAAAACTGACTCATCAAGTTTAGTTGTCTTGATGACCAAAAGATTAGTCCAAGATAAAGAAGAGGGGAGAAAAATAATTTTGATATTAACCAAGGCTTTGCCAATGCTCCTGTATTTAAGCACTTATTGAACAACGCCGTAAGGAAGGATATTACTGGTTATCCACCAGTTTTTATGTTCTCGATCGTTATACCGTCAAACCTTCCATTTATATTTTATTATAGGAATCATTTCATCGTTTCGATTTTTATATTGCCATCCACTTCCTTCATTGCCAAGATTAATCCGATTCCTTGTGGTTTTATTTATTTATATATTTATTTGTAATTTTTTTTATATTTTGTACGCTATTATTATTATTTTTTTATAATTTTCATTAGAAGTTTGAACCCTATATATTTATTTATATATATATATATATATATATATATATATATATATATATATATATATATATATATATATATATATATATATTATAAAAATGCAAGAAAAACTCAGGGTTCTGTCACAAAAACCACTACATCCCACAATATGCTCATACACCCGATGCTTTGGTTTAATTTAAACCTTTTTCGTGGGATCTGTAACAAAATAAAATACAAAAATGTTTACTAAGTTACTATAAAGCTGAAATGAATACAAATAAAAGAAACAGAAAAGAGTGTTAGCTCAAAAGTCGAATGGGCATGGGCATTGGAGATGTTATTTAATAACATGGATCCATCTCTACTAAATTTTAGGAGTGATATTGACAATCTACATGATGTTTACTCAAGATTGATTGTATAAGACTGTTTGTTATGTTTTTGAATATTTTAAAGATTTTAATTACTGTTATTTTGATTTAAAAATGTTTCGGTGAATTGTCGCTAAATGAGACTGCCTGTTTTTTTTGTTATATTTTTCTTTTTTCCCCCGGGGTACTTTAAAAATAAAGTCCGAAGCAGCATGACCTCGCATGCGGGACTGTGTGAAAACCCGGTTTATTAATCCTTTTTATAGTACTATATCCACTAAGCAAACTAACAGATTCACAGAAAGTGAGTACTTTGCTCAGGAACAACATCGAATTGAGTCCCATCATGAAAATAAACAACTGAAGGACATTGAATCGAGTCCCGGGTGTCTACAAAAACTCATCGAATTGAGTCCCATCATGAAAATAAACAACTAAAGGAAATGGATATGTATTATTAACAGTTGAATATAATTTACATATTATAATCAGTCAGTCATAAACCATTAAAGTAATTGGTTCACTCTTGTCTTCAATTTTATATCTGTGATTTTTAAAGTGAATAAGTTGAGTGTTCAAATGTAAACTTAGCTGATGCAGTTCAATGTTGGACATGTACAAAAAGTTCTTTTAAGTCATTCTTAAAAATTTTGAATAATAATTCCTCTAACCACCTCTAATCATCTTTAATGTCATTATTGTAAAGAGCAATGAAGAAAATCATGAAATTTGTGAAGAGGGTGTGCTCATCAGGCAAAAACTAAGCAACAGTGTGAAAAGAGAAGCACAGGAGGATATTTGTGAAAGACCCTCAAAACTTATGAGGTGCGAGCTGAAAAATGGTGATGTCAGCATAAACAAAATATTAGACATTCTTGTTCCCTCTTGTACCCTAGTCTACCTAAAAATGCACTAGACACAAAAGAAAAATTGCAGTCAATAAATTTTCGAATGATGAAAAGTTCATGTTTATAAAACAATATGGACGATGAAATAATGTAAATAGTGCTTTTTTACTTAAACTAAATTTAAGAAGCTATACTTTACAAAAGATCCCAGGTATAAAAAGCTCAGGTCAAATAGGACAGGATTCAATGTCCCTAAAATTTTCGGTGAGACTCAATTCAATGGTGGTAAAATTTTCTATGGGACTCAACTCAATGGAAATTTGTTCCATGGAACTCAATTCAACTTTTCCATTGCTCAGAGGATGTAGCCTTAGTCGGCAAGATGGCGAAGCATTAGAATTTCAACCTCAGGTTTATTAATGCAGGACAACTGCAAATAAATTGAGAAGGGGTTTTATCATCTTCCTCACATAGCCTCCACACTGGGCTTTCAGCTAGGCCAAGAAGGTGTACATGTCAATTTATAATAGTCCAAGTTTAAAACAAGTTTGTCAACGACGAAAAATGAAAATTTCAAGACTGAATACAGTGATAAATATACGAGATAATGAGACAGAGAAAGGAGAAGATATATAGAGATAAGGGGAGACCATTATGTGACTAGGAAATAGGGTGTGATTAAAAACGGGCATGGTAATACGATGTTTACTTGGTGAGGTGGAAAAAATTGTCTTGTAGATTTGTACTTTCATCTATCCAAGGCTGTTTAGTAAATCTATTTAACACTATTACATATTTATCAACATTAATTTAGCTCTTTACAAGTAGTATGTTGTAGCTATAAGTAATACACGTATACCTCATGACATGTATCATACTTTTCGATGTATGTAGATGTCAGTTATATGTTTTTGAAGGTTTAAAACAATCTGGTTATTAGATTACTGGCGATACGAAAACCAATGATTATACAGTTAAAAGATGCCATTGAAATTTGTTTAGTAAATTGTTATCTCAGAGGTTATATTTTACTTATATTTATTTTATTTTTTCTGTTGGTCTGTACATTGCAAATAGAAAAGTCATTTTATATTTATTTATATTTAACTTGGAATAAGCGGGTGTATATATATATATATATATACTCGTATATATTAATTAATATTACTGTAATTATTATTATTATTATTATTATTATTATTATTATTATTATCATACTTATACATGTGTATTATTGTTATTAAGTTAAAATTTCGTAATAAGTAATGGTGACCATTTGATAGTCGTAAAAATGCTTAGAGAAAATTTGAAGGCGTTATATTGTTGGGTTACCTGGAGTCGAGGGAGAGAAGCTGGCTAGAGACAAGCATTACTGATAATGTTTCATGATCAAGTGTTTTATGTCTAGGGGTTACAATACTGTTGTCGCTGACTGTGTTTCTTAACATGGTTGCTGAGACGATGCCAGCGACTTCAGACGCAGTTCCGCTTCTAGGTAATGCCACACAGCCACGTCTAATGGAGGCAGAGCGGAGCAATCAATTTTTTTTTTTTTTCAACCGACAATATATATCGCCTATTTCGTTCGACCTATAAAAACGGACTCGATCTTTGCAATGCTTTATTCTTATAGGGTACGTGTCAGATAAATTGTGTCAACCATACGAAATTGAATTAAATTCTTGTATGTTATGTGCCATGTTAGAAATTTATTAAATATTCCTGAGCATGCTTCATGTCCTAAATTATTAAGGCGCTAGTTTGTTTTAACACTAACTCACTTATCGACACAGTGACTCAACACCTTCGCTCTGTCCACCATTTGTTTAAAGAAGCCTGTCGTCGAGCCCTCAGTCAAAGAACATTGTGTATCGGCCAAACTTATTTTAGCCGTCATGACTCCTGTTGTTACCGTCGGTCTTACCCATCTACCATCCCCTGTAATGAAAACAATAGAAAATAAAAGAAACGCTTTCGATTTTTTGTTGGACCGACTTCATTTATCGGGAAAGGATCGGTCACTGTGTGTTGAGTCATTGCAAAACCTGCTTGGCTATTTCTATACATATATATATAGATATTTATATCTATTATCTATGTATGTGTTATATTATAATATGTTTGTATTTAGTCTAGAAGCTGTGACTAAGTTCTTATGCCCTCTCCAGCAAAGCAAAAAGCTATAATAGATGTAAAACAATTCAACGCTAGATATCCTTTTTAATCTAGGATATATACAAATCAGATGTTCCGTACGTTTTTAAAAAAAATACGTCAATCATATGTCATCATTTTCTTTCCACAAAAATTGGCAGTACCTACAGTCAAACTTGCCTGTATATATACATATATATATATATATATATATATATATATATATATATATATATATATATATATATATATATATATATATATATATATATATATATATATATATATATATATATGTATATATATATATATATGTATATATGATGTGTGTGTATGTATGTATGTGAGTAACTATTAGGAGAGATAATAAAGCAACTAATAAAATCTAGATTAGCATTAAAAGTAATATTTGTGTAATACTTGTGTTGATAGATGTGACAGTCCTATTGTCGCTTACGTTTTTCCTAAACATGGTGGCCGAGACCATGCCGCCCACATCAGAAAGACCTCTCATAGGTAAAAATAATCAGATTTCCTCGTGGAGGCAGAGCGGTGTTTCAGCAACCCAAAGTTAATCCCATCCTACCATTACCATTCTGCTGATCTATTGCATATTTTGCTTCTTATTGCTGATTATGTTTTTTTTTTTTTTTTTTTTTTTATTTCTTTTTTTTTCCACCTAGAAAAAACACCGCGTAAATACTATTTTATTTATTTATTTTATTTTTTATTTTTTTAATATTAATTTTTCCTCTATTGTTAATTTTTTCCCTGATTCAGGGAACATAGACAAATTACGGCTAAAGGAATAAAGCCGATACAATTTAGAGCAATATTAACTTATACAATTTTCTGGTATCGAACTTTTAACACATGTTATTTAACAAACAAATATTAATATAAAAATATTTTTTGTGTAACAAAAAATAAGTGGTAGTAAAAACGTATACTCTACATATCAGTATTGAACCTGACAAATCTCATAACTTCAATCATTTTATGTAATTAAAATAAAATAATAATAACTTCGACAATAACAATAACACTATCAATTAATTTTAAACAAATTACAATAATAATAAAAATGTTGTAACAAAATAAACTAAAATTATTGAATAATTAATAAATATAAAATTAGAAATAATAATAAAACAAGTTGATAAGTAAGAATGCATCCCACCAATGCGGACCGACTTGCTTGGTTAAAAACAAAACCTAGCATGGGCTTCGGACCAAGCACTTGCTTCGGCTCGTGACCGTGCTTTAACACCATCCCAAATTGTCACAATAACAATTTTACAAAATCACCAAGTTTTTTTTTTTTTTTACAAAATTAATAATTTTTTTTGGTTTGATAATGCCTGTACCACATTGTCAATAAGTTCTTGGATGAGAATTATTAAAATATCAAATGTAATAGTAAGAATAATAATTATATAATTTGCTATAGCAATTACTATTATATTATGTTCTCACCAATGACTCTGGCAGGCGAGCAATTTTTTAAAAAAAAATTACAATAATCACAATTATTATAATATTTATTATCAATCAATAGAAAACCGTTGATAAGAAGTTATAATGAATAAATTAATCAATATAGGAATATACGTTATGTAAGAAGAAACAATAAATATTGAAATTTTGGAAAATTTTTCACTTACCTTTTATCCTGGGTCGAATATCAATAACAATTATATTTTCTATGCTAATATTTTGTTTTTATTATAAAGGGTGTTTGGTCGAAGATGTAACAAACGAAGAGGCCAGATTCTACCCATCATTTGCAACCAAAAACACTATATATACCATGGGTCAATTCTCAATAGTATTTTCCGAGGTACGACCATTTTACTCTAAAAAAAAAAGATTGCTGCTCCTGAAATAATGTAAAATAATACAGCTGAAATAGAGGTACCGTTGAAAAGAGGAGAAAATTTCAGTTTAGAAAAAGTCTATTTTAAATGCCTTAAAGGGGCAAAACATTTGCCTACATTTTTGTTTCAGTCTGTAACTATGCCAAAACGGCATGTGCTACAGTTTGCCAAATTTCAGTAAACCTTCTTCATTTATTCCCCTTCTTCTAACACCATTAGTTAATAAGTAACTTTTTTGAGCTATGTTATTGGACTGTCTGGCGTACAGACCACCTTAGGCGTTAATGCGAGGAGACTGTCTTAATTTTTATAATTACCCTAATAAGTGAGATTAATGAGAGGATTTTTTTTTTTTATATTTAATTAAAGAGGACTGCAAACCTTACTGTCCATAGGTCAATCCTAATTGACCTATGGACTATGTAAAAGGAAATTTTAACTCTTATGATATTTGACCGGAACGTAATTTATTATTATAAAAATATGAATAACATTTTTTTTAACTTAATCGTGTAATGGCGTTAGGGTACTCAAACTGAAGGGGAATAAATAAAGAAGTTTTATTGAAATTTAGCAAACTGTAGCACATGCCGTTTTGGCATGATTACAGGCTGAAACAAAAATCAATTTTAATTATTTTAATAAAATGAAATTTAGTCGTATGTTTTGCCCCTTTAAGGCATTTAAAATAGACTTTTTCTAAACAGAAATTTCCTCCTCTTTTCAACGGTACCTCTATTTCAGCTCTATCATCATTATTTTAGGAGCAGAAATCGATTTTGTAGGGTAAAATGGTCATACCTTGGAAAATTACAAAAACAAATCTTGTGGCGAAACTATTGAGAATTGACCCATGGTATATTTAGTGTTTTTTTTTTTTTGTAGCAAATGATTGGTAGAATCTGCCCTCTTCGTTTGTTACATCTTCGACCAAACACCCTGTATAGTGTGTCCCAAAATTGAGTATCTGAGAGGAAAAAGAAGAAAGAAAGTAAATACCATACTTAACATTAATTGTACTGCCGCCTACCTCTGCGAACATTTCGACTGTATAAATTCTCTACACTCAAGAGTAGTATTTGGAATGAACTGTGCAATTCTTTCCTTTTGCTCATCTACGCTTATAACCAGGCGTTCAGCATAACATTTTTTTTTTTTTTTATTAAAATATAGTGCGAACTATTTGTTTTTGTTCGTTTTATAATATTGATTATTTTCAGAAAACAAACTAAACTTTAATAAATCAGAAATTAACTAAACATTTTTATTCCGGAAAAATTGGTTAACATTTTATATTTAATTGTAATTCTGAACCAGTTTTCGAACTACACTTTTTAAGTTTTCAAGAAACTATACACCCTGTACACAAAGTAAGAAAATTGTATTATTTATAGAGGTTTAAGAACAAGCAGGAGTGTTTTTGAAAACCCAATTTTATTTTCCTGCTTGGATACTCCATCTTGGGGCACATTATATGTTAATTCCAATTATGCCTTCGATACAAAACATACCCTGTACTTAATGGTCTAAAATAAAAAAAATAAAAAAATAATCGTGGCCAGAGTAATCAACGCGGTAATAAATAAAAGTATTGTCTGTACATTCATTTGAATTGAAATAATGTTGAACACCTTTTTAATTTTATACATTACGAAAACCCCAAACCGGCCCTAATTTTTTTCCTGTCTGAATTGTGTATGCATGTCTGTCATCACAGGTCTGACTTTATAAACGAAAAACTGGCTTAATAATGTCTATACATTTATGCAGTGGTGTGCGCTAGCATATGGCGCATGTTTTAGGCTTGGTTTCATCAAAACATATTGTCTAGAAGCAAAGATATGAACAATTAAAAAAATCTTTAAAAAGTTTCGAAACAATCACGGTCATTGATTATTACATCGAAACTAAACTGTTTTTAAAACGACTACTTCCTATCATTTGCTTTGTTTAAGTTTGCAGTCTTAGTAGCGTCATATTTATTACTTTTTCATGGGGTTTTCTTAGAGGTAATTAATAATAAGTTAATTATTTATAAAGGTTCTTTCAACAAATTTATTAATTCTGACCTAATATAATTGCATTTACTTTTGTTGTTTTCTTACTCATATTTATAAAAAAGTTCTCAAGGTGTAGATTAAGAATTTTAGGTTTTTAATATTTTCATGCGCACAATTAATATTATTGTGAGAAAAAATTGAATCTTAAAGGAACTATGACATGTAATTACTTAAATTGCCTCTAAACTGCGATGCACAGGATATTTAATTCTTAATAAACAGGTCAAGTGTGTGCTAGTGAGCACACAGCGAGGGTCCGTAGGCAACACAGTATTGTTTAAGTAGTACCTATAGATGGTGCTGTTATTACGTATTCTACTGTTTAAGTAGTCTAATGTTAGTAAAGCACAATAGCTTGAAACTTTAATATTCTGGGTGTTGCTCAAGGTAGAGTAGTTCACGAGACATGGTCACTCACAACTGGCTATCATGCATAGCGCGCGTTCCACCTACAGCGCGTTATTTTTAAAATGCAAAAAAGCCTACTTTGAACTATCCTATGGGTCTGATATTCTCAAAACACATTAACAAACTTCTGATAAAGTATTTTTTGCCAGTGAACCGGACTATAAACATATAAATACGTCGAAAAAAGCATAATTATATAAAAAAAAAAACGTATTTTGTCAATAAAAAAAAGAAAATATAAAAATATTCGACATTTCCAAAAAGTGGTATCTTTACTTTTGGTCGAAGAATGTTCAGGAATTTTTTTCAGATTTTTTGCACTTTACATAAGCGGAATAGAGGGGGACTTTACACACGACAGGGGGACTTTATACACTTAGAGGGGGACACTTAAGCGACATAAGCGAGTGGTGGGGGGGGGGACTTTTCACACCAACTTTAAACTCGCCTACGCTCGCCCTATCAAAGCCTATAACCAAAATATTATATATTTTTGTAATCAGCTTGACGTACCCTTTCATATGATACCCCACACATTCTCCAATTTTTAAATTAATTTTTTTGAAAAATAATTTATTGAAATCGGTACATTTTTAAAATGTGTGGGTAGGTACTATACACATACATGCCAAATTTCAAAGTGATCGGACATACGTGAGAGCAGGCGACAGACGGACGGACGGTCAGACAGACACACGCAGGAAAATATAAGGGTCCTTAGTTTTGCCTACGGACCATAAAAATGGAATATATTAGGTATAATATGGTCCTGATTCTTTTCTATGAAGGCTTTCTATCGCTTGGCCTATATAATATCAGGAAACAGCCACTCATTCATAGCCTAAGTCCCACGTGAAGCGCGGGCTGCAGGCTAATTGGATGATTAAACAATCCTTGATACAGCTTAAAGGTGTGCCGAAGCGCCCAGGGGAGCAACTTCAATTTACACCTTAGTTTAAGGATGGTTAGGAAGTTAGGAATACTTCTGATGTGCCGTACATTATTCTTCCAACAGAACTCCTTGATTTCCGCCGATATGAATTACGGCCATTTATTAGTTTTGGGGCTCTGTAATGAACCACTCTTGTAATCTTTTTATTAAAAGTGGGTGATGTTATGCTGTTCATTCTTACCACTTCCACCCATTCGGAGTATGCATTAACCACTGATGATCTTCAAATGATCCTGCAAAATCTAAATGCACTTTTTCTCATAGTTCTACGGGTATATTCCATAAGTATAGAGGAACTTCCTGTTCAAAACGCTTTTCTTCTCGTCACGGTATTTTCTAACGTACTTTTCCACTTCTTCGTCAAGCTATGGCCACCACACATCAAAATCTTTCGATGTACCTCATTGCTGAAATGCCAGAATGGCCTTGATGCAAACTCTGGATTGTCCTCTCTCGTAATACCTGGGGCACATAGATTTTTCCCAGCCTCAAGATAGCAACATCTTCTAGAAAAAAAGCCGCTCTCCTTCTCCCATAGGGTATTAAACTTTCTTCCCCGCCGTCAGATGGCAAACCACGCTGTATATAAGCCACTACTTTCCTTGATTCTTTATCTTTGCTTGTTTCTCGTTATAACTCATTTTTATCATATATTAATTCGATTTTCTCTGTTCTCAAAGCCCTTATCTCTCGAGAATCCTTGTCCTTCATTTCCTTGGGTCCTTGCGGCAATATTATATTTTCTGCTAAGGCTTCTCTATTAACAGGGGCATATTTTTTTCAGCATCATCAATAACTCTTAACGCGTAAGCAACCGGTCGTTGGGAACTATCAGGCATCATATGTATCATAACCTCTAAGCTATTTGAATAGGCTTAGCAACATCATGTGGTACTGGCACTACATTTGCGAAGCAGTTGGATGGATAAAGTGGATCCACCCAACTAATTGGGTAGATCCATTTTAGGTCAATTTTGTGTCCTAGTTATTTTACAGATTTTTGAAAAAAAAAAAAAATAAATAAAATAAATCAAGTTTGTTAAGCCCTGTTAATATTATATCATCCAAAAGTACCCCTACCCCCACGGATCCCCTTTAGTATTCGTTCCGTGTATCTTTGAAATATTACCGGAGTATTATATTATCCCAAAAGGCATACATTCGTACTTATAGTATCATTGGTGCGTGACAATAAACAATAACTACCAAATTCCTAAAGTTCCCGTCTACCTCAACCTGCAAGTACGCTTCCTTGAGGTGAATTACCGTATAATACTGTCTTCTTGCTAAATTCGCGGTTAACTCCTCAAATGTTGGCAACATATGATTGTCAATGTCTAAATTAGGGTTTAGCGTCACCTTTAAATTTCCACATATTCTTATTTGTCTGTTCCCTTTGTTGACACTTTTGGAATGGATAACACCCTTTGGGTGTTATCCATTCCATCGCAGTTTCCCCAGGTTCAGTCTTTCCAGTAGTACCTGACTTTTCAAGGGTAATGGAGGGCTTTCAATAATTTCTAAAAGACACAGGTTAAAATAAGTCAATCTGACCAGTTTTCCAAGAGTACTAGTAGAACTACTGTTAATCTGACCACTTATAATAGACTATATAACTATCTATAATCTCTTGAATGTAAAATAAATATAAACACATGTAATGAAACATCTAAGCAAAATATTATATAAAGTATTTAAATGCCTATTATAGATTATAGATTCAATATTTATTTCATATTATTTTTTTATATATATATGGACAGCTGTCCCCGGCGGGATATATACGTTTCTACGGAGATCCTATTTATTTTGCTTTTTAAGTGGGTTCTTTTTTAGTTAGAGTTTTAAATTTTTGCAATGTTTAATAAAATCTTTGTTTAAATTACTTTTTATTTTCACGCGACGAAAATAAGTTATTATTATGACGTATAAAAATATTTTTTATTTATTTTGAAAAGACTATTCATACGTTAATTAGTTTAATAATATTGAAACATATAAATTAATTTCGAAATCAATCTACTGACTAGTTTAGACTAAGACTTTAAAAATATGTCAGAAATTCCAAGAATACGAGGAATGAGTGATGAACTTGCGCTAGTGTAAGTAGATCGGCTGTAGAAATACAACGCTCTCATATCGTTGTGTGAGTAAGAATTTCAAAGAGAGGTGGGAGGAAGGGGCAATATCCCTCCAAGGACGTCTCTACACCACTTTCAGCCACCCCCTCCAACTCAGAAACTGTTAAGACGCAGCTATTTTGTTCATGTTTAAACCTAGCTAATATATCTAAACTGATAAAGGTTCCTTTATCAATTCTCACAAAACAATTATAATAATACTATAATTTTGTAATTGTGTTTTATACTTTATAAAGGAAACATAACAAAATCAAAATAATAACGCTGATTCCTAATACTATAAATACATACCTTGACAACCTTTAACGATTGGTAGGTAAAATGCCTAGAATGGTCAAGGCAATCTGTCTGATGTGAGTAATTAGAGCTCAATTAACTGACCGACTTAGAGTCAGTTGATTGAGCTCTAATGACTCTACTTAAGGGAGCAATTAACGGATGGAATACCATTTTTTTTTTATAAATAAATTAATATAACAAAAAAATGTTCGTATTAATCACCCTTAAAGACTCAAATAAAAAATAGACTAATAATTATAAAGGGGACAGCAAAGGAAAAAACTGGTATATAATATATGTATATATTTTCCCCCAACTCCGGTACCATCTTTTTTTTGGATCATATGTATACATTTCACTAAACTTGTGTGTGTAATAATGAAATTTAAGTTAAAGTGGCATGGACAGGACATTATGGGCTTATAATTGAAGTTTACTCACGCACGATGATTTACAGCAACTGGTTCATCTGAAAATAGCAAGAAATGTAGCAAGAAGTATCCACACCTTCCGATCGCTCCCATTTATATCTAAATTTGACAGTTTCATCTAAATTTGAACAGGATTGTACGTTTCACAGGATTAAATATCCCGTTACGTTACATTTGTTTTGCACTTCTTTAATCTTAAAAATAACACTTGCAGCCTACACGACAAATAGTATAATTATTTCTAAATACCCATGTACCTAAATGTTGCTATTGCAAAAAAGCGTAGCATAATATCGGTACAGATCTATTAATTCACTTGATTTTTCATTCTCATCTTATGTCTATCGTATAAGAAAGAAAATAATCATAGACATTATATTTATTTCTTACATATTTTGTGAAATTTTGAAAATCCATGCTGGCTTTTTGAAATTTACACTTTCATGTATGTCAATTATATAAATATAAAAGCATTAAAAGGGCGAAATTTTTTTTTTTTTTGTAAAGATATTTCATATTTTTTCTGAGTTCAAAGTCGATTTTTAAAAATTACTTTTTGTGGGCTGTCGTCCTTTGTGCAAAGAAGTAGACCTCTCGACCAATTTCAATGAAATTCAAATTAAATGTTCTGAAAAATCACATCTAAAGGTGAAATCGAGAAATTAATTTTTAACTCTTTTGCCGCTGTCCTTGAAACCTCTGATAAAACGTAAAACTACTTCCGAAATTACTTTCCGGTGATTTTGATTAAACATTTCTAAATTATTTGTATTAATTTGTTTTATGTCGTTAAATGTAAAGGATAAGTTTTAAAATTTAAACAAATGTTTATCTGGATTAATTAATTTAAATTCTAAATTTCGTAGACTTATTTAAGAATATCTAGATTAAATTATTTAATAGGTTCAAACTGTCACTGTATATTAGCTCTTACACCGTTAAAGGAATATAGACACTAAGTGGAACAGCTGCTTGGTAAATGTCGTGGTAATTAGTTCTACAATGACCAACTGCAATCACTTTCTCTTCTACCTTGGTATTGTTATTCCTTCTATTACAGTCCTAAAACAACGTATTCACTTAACAATATAACGTACTATTGCCGCTATTTTTATTCACACTTGCTCTTACATTGTTGTAGGTATGTAGACACTAAATGGAACAGCTGCTGAGTCATATCGTGGTGGTTGGTCCTATGACGACATACTACCATCACTTTCTCTTCCACCATAGAATTGTTATTCCTTCTAATGTAGCCCTAACAACGTATTCACTTAACAATAAGAACGTACTATTGCCGCTATCTTTATCCACACTTGCTCTTACACAGTTGTAGTAGGTATGTAGGAACTAAGTGGAACAGTTGCTGAGTACATGAGGTGGTGCTTAGTCCTATAACGACCCACCATCAATCATATTCTCTTCCTCCTTAGAACACTTGCTCTTACTCCGTTGTAGTAGGTAGGAACTAAGTGGAACAGTTGCTGAGTACATGATGTGGTGCTCGGTCTTATAACGACCCACCACTAATCATATTCTATTCCTCCTTAGACCACTTGCTCTTACACCGTTGTAGTAGATATTTCGGCACTAAGTGGAACAGTTACTGAGTACATGAGGTGGTGCTCGGTTCTGTAACGACCCACCACCACCACCAATCATATTCTCTTCCTCCTTAGCACACTTGCTCTTACACCGTTGTATAATGTGGACAATAAAGCCTCGTGCCGGTGCTATATTATTGATTCGTTCTTTTAAGCTTTGCAACCCCTTTTCTCTTACACCTTAACCTTTTTCCTTTAGGGTTTTAAGGGCATATTTGTAATAACTCATGTATTTAAGTTATAAAAATATATATACATATATCTAAATAAATATTTTAATGGTATAAACAAATTTAAAATTAACCCTCCAGAGACATCATATATTCACAGCACATGTTTTCGCCGGTTTTTATTACAAGGAGAGGAAGGAAATAATTTATCATAATTATAAAATTAATACATTTATTTCAAAATAAAAAACTTTACAAAAATCTTAATTTTACTGTAATATAACTCGAAATGTTGGCAGTAAATAACATAATTTTTTTGAACTAAAATAGACTAGGCACTATTCCCCTTATTTTCTAGATTCAAACATAATTTTCTACGAATACAGAAATAAACAAAAAAATTATGGACAACTGAAAGAACAAAAAACTCAAAGTTTACTTGATGGGGAACGAGCAGGCGCTTGTGCACTTAAAAAGTTGTTTCGTCTGTTTGGACCCCATATTGTCTCCGGAGGGTTATAACATAATAAATAAAATTATATTATAAATAAAAAAATGTAGCAAGTAAAATAATACGAATAAATACAATAATATGATAAATAAGAAAATGTTATAATTAAACCATAAATAAATTACTAAATAATAAAGGTACAAAACAGTTATGTTTAAGACCAGATAAATTAATGAAACAATAAATAATTTTTTTTTTTTTAGGAATAAATAAAGAACATTTTTTTTTAATGTTTTAAAATATATATGTATATTTTTTTTAATACAACTATTAATGTTTATTTTAATTTGTCATTTGTTTTATTTTATGATTTCTGCTATTATTATTATACTTTTGTTCACTTTTATTTCTTTTTTTATTGCTTAAGGTAGTTGTTTAATTTATTGTTAAAGTTGCTGGTGATCTGATAGTACCTTATCATTTACCTGCTTCATATGTACACACACATATATATATATAAAGCCATATTTATCTATATAAATAACGATAAAAATCAAACACCATACGTTTTGCCCCACCTTGTGGTTTACGCGCAAATCATCCTCACGGGTCCACAACAAAAGAAAATAAATTGAGAGAAACATGAATGACAAGGAGTTGCAAAATTTTTCAAATTGCACCTTGACTACTTGCTGTTTAAAACTTGTTAAATAGTTGTCAGCACTTTTAAAGTTGACTATTTAATCGGAGTCTGGTAGAGAGTTAAAATTTGTAGATATCGAGGAGATGAATAGTCCAATCACTCCTCAATTATCGGTAAGTGAAAGCAACTAGTTACGGAAGGATTTTGCTTAATCAGACGCCTCATGCACACGACACAATAAATCAGTTGTGTAAACAATACGGTTAAAAAGATTGTAGATACAAATACTGCTTGTGTTTTCTATGATAAAGATAAGAGGAGAGTTATGGAGCAACTAAAGAAAAACAGTTACCCACCTAATTTATGTTATTTATATTTAGTGTGTAACCTAATGTTTCGGTATAGCTGCATTTGAACTCATCAAGCTCACAGTCTCAGCAGGTCAGACAGTTCTACCAAAGAGGTTTTTAAAGTTACCTTTTGTAGAGGGTTTATCTGTTGGAAGCATCTCAAAAGTGACATCACCTCACTTAAGTTTAGTCGACTGTACTCAGAAGGATTCTTAATTTCTACATTATTAGATCTTTTGTTTAGTCATGTGTTCAATTTTGTCGTTGTTTATCTGGTGAAACGAGTAGGTTTGTTATAAAAATGTATTGAATTTACACGACACCTGTGTTTTTGTATTTATGGTTAAATACCTAAGTACTGCTTTAGCCACTCATGCTAGCCTCAGTTTCGATTTTATAGGAAATGTTAATTGTTAAAAAAGAAAATAAAACTTTTGCTAATAATTATTGTGTTGACATCTATAAATCAAATTCGTTATGGTTAGAAAATAGTGATTTTTATTAATAAATTGTTTCATTTCTTTTTTTTATTCTGTTGTGGACCACTAATAAAGATTTAAAAGTACATACAAATCGCAATGTTCGGAAAAACGTAATGCGTTTTTGATTGATTTCTGAGTTTTAAGTAACAAATACTAATTTGTATTTACTAGTCACGTTTCTTATGGTCTATATATATATATATATATATATATATATATATATATATATATATATATATATATATATATATATATATATATATATATATATATATATATATATATATATGTGTGTGTGTGTATGTATGTAAGTATGTATATGTATATATAGGCTATAGTATTTTTTTTTTTGAAATTAAGTTGAAGCTACTGAATAGCCGTGCTGTTTGCCCAGAAGCTTGTCACCTCCTTCCCTTCAGTGCATAATATCCTTTTTCCTTGTAGTCGCCAGTGATAATTATTTTTTATTTTATTTTAAGACTCATTAGGCTATATATATATATATATATATATATATATATATATATATATATATATATATATATATATATATATATATATTTCTTTTTTTCATTGTATAATTTTCATTTTTTAGGTTCTATACATAGTTTAGTTAAAATTAGTTGTCTACATTATTTTCAGCAATGCGTTTACCCACGATGCTTTTTGTCATTCCTTTTTAAAAAAAGAACTGTTAGCGCAGCACGTGAAATGACAACGTTCTTCCTCTACTCGCGAGCCAATCCAAATGAGATGCCGGCATCTCTTTCCCCACTATCACACAACACACTTTACCATCACCAGGTACACAAATATCCCCGCCGTGCATGTAACTTAACAGTTGTAACTTGAAAATCTCATTGTTAATCTGAATATGTTTCTAGATAGTTTTCTTTTTTGTAATAAACTCGTGTTGGAGTAGACTACCCTGGTATTTCGGCAATATACTGTCAATTGACCACTGTCTTTACTGTCGTTTAAAAGTTTATAGTAAAAAGGTATCGATTCATTTGCTGGATGAAACATTAATGAGGATGTTTGTCTTAAAATAATGTATTAGCAAGCGTCTGTGATAAATATACGTTTGCAAATTATTATAATAATTTATATTATTATCTGAATATGTTTTGAAAATGAAAAATCGTTTGTATTCCAGTAATTGTCCGTTTAAGTGACACTATCGGCCAGCTAAAAGTGATTTTACGATTCTTCATGTCATTTTTTTATTAGTTAAAATCACTCATACAAATAAATATTAATAGCTAGGAACGGACTAGACTAAGTTGTGCTTGAGACTTGTTTACGTTGTTTGACTCGGAGCATCACGTAAGCTGTGAGTACGTAAATATTTCCTTAGATAGTTGCAAATTTAAACTAATTAGTAGAGTACTGTATATACCTGTACTGTCAATATCTGTCCTCTTCATTAACAAAATATTAGTCTTATTGACATTTACGTAACCTCAAGGTGGACGAAAAACCCATAACCCTTCTCAATTAAACACTGTCCCGTCATTCCCTTTTATTTGCGCTTGATTGTGTATTTGTTAAATTAGTAAAAGTAGTAAGTATGTATACTATGCGTTTCACACGTATTTCATTGTTCTGTTGTTACTTTGTTGGTCCCTTTATAACTGTTGTTTTACACGACGTAGAACTGCAAGGAGTGTACCGGATTGCACAGCTACCTCAGAGTAGTGTATTTAGTTGCAAGAGGCACTGTTCCGCCATTTAATATAATCGAGTTCTGTCGGACGTAGAACAACTGGAAAGGTACAAATTTACTCTTCACGCTTGTTTCAAATCGGTTACTTGAAAAAAATAATATTGTAGTTTGAGTTTCGCTTAAATAATTCGCTTTTTACGAAGGTCTTGCAAACCTTGTTTATGCTTACCGTATCCATATAAACCACTGAAAACAAGAAATCAAAAAACAATACATTCTTGAAACCGTCCTGTGAGCTAACCTTATATCGCACCTAAGAATGATTAAACCTCTCTGAAATTTATGAAATCATTTTGGCATAAAGAACGATTAAAATAAAATAGAAAAAAAAAGAAACTACTAATTGACTAATTAATAAATATGGTCAGATGCTCCGCCATAAACAAGTGAGTAATCAGTTGCAACCTAAATTATTAACTCTCACTTTTCACGACAGTGTGATTATGCTAAAGGCCGACGAAAACATGCAACATCAGCTTATAGCACGCTTTTTAAGTCGTACTCCTTGATGTCGTATCGTTTCAGAGGTGTATAAGGACACGCTAGGCTTAAACGAGGTGAGCTCAACCGATTGAAAATCATTTCATGTGTTTTTTAAAGATGTATGAGCTTTAAACAGAGTGTAATATATCAACGAGGAACCCCCGAATGGACTTATTTTCTACAATCCAATAAACTATCCCTCCTTTATCACACCCTTATAATTTGCATTACATCTTCTAAAATTTTCATAATAATATAACATAGTTCCTTTATATTTCGTTCTTCATTAATGTGACTATATATGGGTATTTTTCTTAATAAGATTTACTAATGTGTAAGTACATTTTATTATGAATTTATTTCTTTCAATTTTTTACGTTACACAATAAACCTAAAAAAAGCACAGGGAAGTACTTGTATCCAAATATTTTTAAGGGTTTCGTAGGTTATTAAAGGTATACGTTACTATGTTATATATATATTTTTTTCTCCATACTGCTCTTATATGCAACCAACAAATAATAAAATTAAATATCCCGGCTTTCGGTAGAAAATAAAAGTACCCAAGTGACCAAAAAAGTGTAAAATATCTACCGGCGTCAAATGTGACTATGGAATGAAATTTTAATGGTCAAAAAAAGATTAAGCTGCCTTAAGCTCCCTGCTTGTGCCAGTGGGCTCCTTTTATTCACAAGGGACGCTAAAATCCCTCCGTACGCTAAACCCTTAATCTAACTTAACAATAAAATTAAGGTTATACTTCCTTATGTATTCTACGTCCTTTATTCATTATATTTTCCTATAGGCTAATGTTTTATCAAATATCCTAATTTTATATTGAATGTAAACTTAAAACTAGGGCTTAGCTTAGCACCCGTATGTCGGGGGCGAGTTCTCAGCCACAACCAGGACGAGTCACTTTGGTTAGTCCGCCAACGGTCTCGGCAAGCGCGAGACGTCTCCAACGATGCTCCACAGCTTACCGGGCCACGACTGAGTCCATCTACATCAATCGGAGAGCCCCTTGGTCTGACCAAGTTAGTCTCCCTAATCTGATAAACCGAACTACGACTATTTACATAAAAGTAAACAAAGCCTGAGACTAGTAATATAAAACAGGGGTCTCCAATCTGTTTGATGGAAGGGCCAGATCAAGGATAGGATGGTCTATAGAATAGAGGGCCGGATAAAGTAAGAAACACTCAGCCATCGGACTTCACAATGGTAGGCAATATACGGATAAGCACTATCCATTTAACCTAACAGCATTAATAAGGCTCGTGCTGACCTTTTTTTTAATAGAAATGGCATTTGATTATGGAGCACTTATAACTTGCATTGTTTAGGTTCATCTATTAACTTCTTTTGTGGCGTGGCGGGCCGGTTGAAAACGTCTCACGGGCCAAATCTGGCCTGCGGGTCGTAGTTTGGAGACCCCTGATATGAAGCAAGCGCGAAATCTACTCACTCAACAACAAACAATAAACTATACATGGTTAATTCTTTTTTATCTTTTTATTCTTTAAAGAAACGACGTTGAAAACATAAATAAATTAAACAAATCTTTTTAAAAAAAACAAAATGCACACGTATCAAACTAATTCTCTTCATAGATCCATACCATTTTTACATCTTTATAAAATTATTCCATTTATTCATCTCATCCCTTATGCCTCTTCCTGTTTCAAATGTATTTTATTGCAATGTTAGGTTTGATTGTGCAATCCTTAATTCCTTGTGTGTCCTTATTTTTAAGCAATGTATTATGTTGTTATATGATTATTTTAATTTTAAACTTGTTATAGTTGTGATTATATTTATTTACTTCGTCAGTAACCTTCTATATCGCCCGGTGCATTAATATTTCGTTATAATATAGAGGTACATATCGGATAAAGAAGGAAAGAGAGAGCCTTGATTTGTAAATTTTTGTTTAGTATTCTTTTCTTTAAGCACTCATTCGACAACATTGTTTGTAACCTGTCTTACAACTTAAAACCTCACTGTTTTTGTGTTTTTATTTTTCATCATTATACCTGACGATGAGTCAAGTAAGGCTCGAAAGCTTGTATTTGTAGTAGGTAGATGTGAAGCTATTTCCTACTGTATTGTTAAGTTTAACTTTGTATAGTCTGTTGTTTAAATAACTTCGGAACCATCTTAACATAGTTACAGATATTTTCAGCTCCTTCAATGTTTCAATTAATTTATTATGTGAAATCGAATAATATCGAATGCTTTAGTAAGGTCTACACATACAGCCATAGGTTTTTTTGCCTCTATCTAAACTTTCAGTTCGTTTTGAAACACGAACTGGTTATTTAATATTATTTTATAGGTTTGTATAAATTTGTTTAGATGACTTTTAGCTACTTTTGCTACGTTTGAAACTAGCGAGGGCCTAAAATTAGTAGTATTTAAAGCTGTAAGGTGGGTTGTGTAGCTTTGTTGTGCAGTGATTTTTTCTAAACTGGCTGTTTCTGATGACTTTTCGGACCTGACTAACTTGACAAGCCCGAGACCCGTCAAAAGAGTAACATCAAGATGACGTAATAAGATTCCTTTTCACCGTCTTTTTTTTTTAGATGAAAATGTTTCCTTACTTCTATTTTTGTAACCGTTTCTTGCTCAGATGCTGTTGTATTCATGATTCCGACAAAACAGGCTATTTTATCGGTGTAAGAGGATGTTTCATGCAAAGTTAGGCTGCGCCACTTTTTTTGCCTCTAATAATTAATAATTCTATATGAGAACTATATGAGTAATAGCTAGTATAACGGCTTGTCTGTTACTGGCTACTGTTAAAATTTAAGGGACCTCGCCTCTTTTCAAAGCATTTAGATTAACTTTCCACCATCAATCGATAATAACTAAAACAAATTTGTAAATATTAACAGGGATATCCTATTATTATTAAATAGGAGCTTAACAAATCATTAAGTGACAAATATTCTTTGGTTTTTGTTATTGTTATTGATTGATAATGCCCGGACAAGTGAAGTGTAAAATATTTATTCACTGTTTTGACAATGTGACAACCGACAATATTATTAAACAGTAAACAGCTGAGAATTTAAACACCTGTGAAACGTATATGGTTTTAAAACACGCCTTATGATCCCTCCCATCCTGGGGGGAGGGGGGATAGAGAAACAGACCTTATTATTAAATTATTCTCATCCCATTTTTCAATTTGCAGTCGGTAGATATTTTACACTTTTTTGGCCACTTTGGTACTTTTTACTGTGTGCCCAAAGCCCAAGATCTCCAAAAGATATTTTACTTATATTAAGACGGTATAAAAGGTTCGGTCCGTAGTTAACCTACTTGAAAAGATTACGCGGGGCCTGCAGTAAGTGTTGTGTGAACCCTCCCTGATAGAGTTCCTACCGTCTTTTAGTTAATTATGCCCCCAAAATAAGTATGGTGCTAGTGACGCTTAGTGAGCATATAACTGTCCATTGCACATTATTCTAGTTTCGATAGATTGGGGTAAGAATCACGATCGAACGCGTAGAAAGACTTCTATTTGATTATATACATAAGAAAATTCCGAACGTCTAGTCTACTAATATCACTCCGTCAGTAGTCTACTATATCACTTGGGCCAGACGCTGAGGTCAACATTTTGCTTGTACCCCAGTTTCCATAGGCTGGCGCCTGTAATGAGTGACCCTGACCTACTTCAACCTACCCTTCTACGTCATACACATTTAAATATTGTAATTCAAATTTTCCGACTTCATCCTGGAAAGAGGTACCTGTATGAAAGTGTGTACTTCATGAGGATCAAACTCCTAATCCTTGCATTTGAATCCTGGTTTACTGGCAGAACATTGGGAACATTTCTTGCAGGAAGATTTTCTTTTCTAATTTTCCAAATATTTCTATTCTTGCATTCTTGCGGCCCTCTCCAAATGTTATGATAATGTCTACAATTTCACTTGGGGGAAGTTTCTCTTTAAATATTTATTCTGAAATATATATTTAAGATATGTAAGTGAGCACAATTAAGTTTCTACTCACAAAGACAATAATAATATGACTGAATAAACAAATGTTGTAAACAATAATCATGAATAAGTAACCTGGAATCGGGACAAAGTTCCATAAGAGATTGCTACTATTTGTCTGTCTCAAAGCATTAAACTTTTAAGCTAAAGTTAAATTTAACTCCTTTATAGCCTTGTGATTATTACTAAATTGTTCCCATAACACTAATTAAATAGAGAAAATAAAATTTAAAACTAGTAAAATTATTGTTCATTTTATAAAACAATTATGGAAAATTAAACATATTTTCTTTAAAAACATCGAGAAAAAGGGATTTAGACTATCGGAATTATTCGCTATTGATTCTTAAATACCTTTCTTAGCTAGTAATAACGTTTAAAAAATTTAAAATAAAATAACTTCATGTTACGTTACTTTTTCTTGTAAAAATGATTCTAAAATAGTCAACTTTGAAGGCTATTTTTGCAATAATGTATGTGCAATAATGTAATAACCTTTTTTTTTCATGCTTTTTAGTGTACTTTTCATAATAATAAAAAAAATAGGGTTAAGAGGAAACCACATTGTTTGAAGGGCCATATTCAATATTCACCCTATGAAGGGGGAATTTTTTCTTTTTCATTAAAATACGCTTGAAGTACTACAACTTTTTATCTGACATATTTTTCTGAATTTTTCCTTGTTTAAAAGTTTTAACCGTTTGATCGACTTGAAATGGGACACCCTGTATGTATATAGATATATATATATATATATATATATATATATATATATATATATATATATATATATATATATATATACATATATATATATATATATATATATATATATATATATATATATATATATATATATATATATATATATATATATATATATACTCACATGCACACTCACACAAGCATAGTAATTATTAATAATGATTGTGCTAACTCTTTATCGTGTAATGTACCTCTCATACACACACACTATACATACACACATGTTACCCATTAGTATACGATGACCACCATATACTAGGTAATTTATTTACTTAATGAATAAAAATCTTAGTTTCCTCCCCCCTCTATAGTAATAAATATAGGTAACGATTGTGAAAAAGCTCTGCTTGGGTTTCTTTTCCAGTTAATCAATCGGTAAAAGAAATCTCCTTTAGTTTTTCTATAAAATGTTCTTTCTATAATAATTTATCTTTTCCGATTATGACGTTAAAAAGCAACCGGACAACAAGATGATCTTATACTTTTTTTTTCCTAATCGAGTTTTTAAATTACTAGATGTATTTTTTGTGTAAGTAAAGTTAGTTTATGTGCTACGAGTTTTAATTCTACTGAAAATAACATGGAGCATGATTCTTTATTCTTGTTGGAAACCGATCAAGTTTACTCTCCGAATTTTATTCGCTATCGTTACTAAGCTTTTTAAATTAATTAGTAACATTAAGGCTTATAAAATCAATTTTATTATTTTAATTTGGAACTAAACGACTGAAGACGCAAGGCATCTTTCACTACAGCACAAAAAAGTAGCTTTAAAATACATACTTGAAACGATAATTGCCCTTGTGCGTACACCTTATTCAAACACCCTTGCACGATCAGGGAATGTAAATATATATAACCAGGCAGTCTCATTAAAAACACGTGCAGCCAACAAAATGTTCCACATCAAGTTTTTATAAGAACCGAATATTTGACAGATAAAATGTATATGGTTTTATCGGTACCTTATGGTTGAGTAAAGTTTATCATTATCTAAAAAAAGTATGTTACTTAATTAGTTATTTAATTGTTTTAATTTAGAATAAGATTACTTGGTTATATTCCGGTCAAGTATTTTTCTGCAAGTAACTTACATTATTTACTTGGGCAGGAGAACAGATTTTTGTAAAGGATTGCCTACAATTTCACCTTTTTTGGGTCGTGAAATTATATTATTTATCCTATATTCACTGCATTTATTTACTAAATTAGAACTAAAGCAATAAAATTGACTGCATAGCCAACTCATTAGACTTCATTGGGCGCCGACCATGCTCCCCGCAGAAACCATGTCCTGCTAACAGCCATTTATTGACTAGCACATTGTTTTGAAAAACCTACTGCGTTAACCAAGCCTGGCTTGTACATTGTAAAATATATTATACGGTATATTTGCATATTCTAACTAATAATGTCAGTTGAACACTTGCCATGCACAATATCTTTGTTACCGGTGAATGTGTGGTCATTTTACTCAGAGGTCAATCAACATAAAGATGGCCATGCATTTTGTAATGATCCCATGGGCAAATTAGCAATAAAGACCTAATAAAAAATACATAACCGCCAATAATGATCTTGTTGTATTTCTGATCCATTTGAAAATCGATGAAAATTATTATTATTATTATTATATATATAATATATTACGAATGAAGGTAGGTTTATGACAAAGATGGTGATAATTTTGGTAAGATGGTATTTTGCTTGATTCAACATCTCTCCATAATGTTAAAATACAATTGCCATATTTAGTATATAATAATTGTTAAATATATTTTTGAAATCGCTAGTTGGACTTAAGTAAAGCTGGTGGCTTTGAAGAACTCGTACAGAATAAGTCTAACTAAGCTAATTTCAAATGGGGATCTATATCCGCATTTAAAATTTTCCTTGTAAGTCATTTAAACTTGTTTAATATTAATGTGAATTTGTGTATGTTTGTAAATTTATATATTTTACTAGAAGAGAAAGGAATTACCTGGGTTTAGTGGGAGCCTTTAGACCACTTTGTTACCAAAATACTGTCCAAACGAATAAGTTCACGCCACTCGACAGTACTGAGCTTCTGTTTAGTTCAGGAAACATTTCTAGGTCTTTCAATCGGAACCGTGTATTTTACAGTCGTATTTTTAATTTTCTGTCCCCTGAATTCGGGAGAACATCGATTCTCGATGTTTATATAGAAATTGTAACTGTCAAAACGTTGCCACTTGTCAAAAACCCACTTCCCGGTAATTTGTAATGTAAATATAGCGTGTTTAGGGCTATTGTAATACGATATGTTAAACAATTAACAAGGAGCTGTTGCGTGGATTGTATGGAGAAGAGTGAACACAGTTCGGATAGAATGCTAATGGGCTCTAAACAAGTACTTGTCCTATTTTTTAATTAAAAAACAACTGTATGTTCCTTTTAGCAGTTTATATGCGAGTTGCATCAACGCGAACACCTAATTATCGTGCCCCCTAGTTATTTGGCCTGTCTTAATTGGTCAAGTTCGAAACTTATTTTTTCCTTCGGTCCGGGTGGCATTTTTCTCGCTTACCTTACGATAGACCCAGGCTATTGTTTTTCTACGGTTTCGTTCTGAACTACCCTTTAACGTGGGCCTAGGGTGAGGTATAGATACGTCTTTGACAACGTTGACACTGTTGACAGCCGTCAACCGTAGAGACGGCTGTCAACGGTGAAATGTCTACCGACCCACCTTTCCTCCCGAAAACGGCGAACGTTCTTAACAGAACGTATGTTAATTGGCGGGAGACCAACATAACGTGATAACAAACGTGATAAAATTGCATCTAGTATGGGGCTACGAATAAAGGGGTTGAAGGTGGGCTTGAGAGAGGAAAGATGGACCACGGCTTGGACTCCAGGTCATCATCACATAGATGGATGGCTCCTCTTACTCTTACCATGATGAGTAGTGATTGGTGTCGGTTGTTTCAGGTGTTACAATCCTACTGTCCCTCTCTGTTTTTTCACTCATGATAGCCGATGCTTTACCGCAGACTTCGGAAGCAATCCCCTTACTAGGTCAGCACACATTGCACATAACCTACTTTCCAAACATAGCAAATCTTTCTTCATCAGCCTCCATTTTTTTTACATGATTATTTCCTCACTTTATCTCTATGTTCTCGATTTATTTATTAATTAATTTATAATTTCGTTTAATTTTTATTTATTTAATTATTTTTCTTTATTTCGTTTCTTTGGGTAACATCTTTTTGGAGGTTACAATCTCCGTTAATATATATATATATATATATATATATATATATATATATATATATATATATATATATATATATATATATATATATATATATATATATATATATATACACATATTATTATTATTTTTTTTTTTTTATTATTATTTTTTTTTTTTGAGTTTTATATGTTTAACGAAATAATTGTTTGCTGTAATTGAAACATAAGGATTCAGTGTTGATACTACATTACGATGACTGGTTTCAAGCTTATTAATTCTCTTGTATAGACGATTCATGTATCATGAAATAATCATGTAGCGTAGTAGAATGCTTAGTCAGACTCAGTCTGTCCCTTTCGTGAATGTCCTGTCTCTCTTGTTAAAACAGAAGATAAACGGATAAACTCCATACTAAATATATCATCATATACTTTATATATATATACATATATTTATATATATATCTATATATATATATATATATATATATATATATATATATATATATATATATATATATACATTTATATATATAGATATATGTATACGAATACTCAACTCTGGTATACGTATATGTATATACCACAAATAAAAACTCTGATTAAACATATATGTAAATAAACCTAAGAAACTAAAAAAAGTAATACTGTACATATTTTACTGTGTGGATGCATGGTACTGTGTAGTAGGCTTGGTCTGGGGGAACAATTCTCTTAACTAACCATGTGAATAATTATGACTAATTATTACAGATGTAAGGAGAGGAAACTGGCCGGCAATGTTTGGCCCGAAATATTGTCTGTAAACGGTCAGACTCGTCTAAATGGCCTATCATCCCTAGCCACTAGTGGCGACCGGGTGGATAGGGATTAACTAAACTACCCATCCCTCAGGATAAATCTATTTGTTAATTTTAATAATTTGCTAACCTCTCTGCCTCCACGTAATTCGACAACTGTTTAAATAAAATGCATTAAACCAAGAGCATGTTTAATCGAAATTCACATGTATAAATTAATTGTTGTATTTCGACTTAACTATTTGCTTAAAAATCAGTCAGTTAATTCTTAGCTGATAGACTTAATGTGAATTGAAAATAAAACCAAAACAACAGAAAATAAAAATGAGTGCAATTTTGGGACTAATTAAAAACCCTTAAAATCGAGCTTATTAAACAACTTGTTGATACATAATAAGACTTTAAAAGAAATTCGAGCTGAGAATCATTGGACAGGGATGCAAGATATTACTCTGTAGTGCCTTTCTCTATTTCTTATTGACATTTCTTTCTGTAAATAATAATTCTTTTTATTACTTACTTACTTTTATTTTGAGCAACATTCCTTTTTAGTCAATTTTATAATCAAAAGATCTTCATGTGTATAAAGAAAAATACATCTTAAGCAATAATAAAATAATATATATATATATATTATATTTATATATATATAAAATAGATTTTGTGTTCTATATATTGTTCTATAAATACATTCTAGTATTTTAAGTTATACAGAACTATGTTTAAGCTTGCTGTGAATAAAGAACAAATGATTGCATGCACTTAGTTCCATTATGCGCATGTATATCTGTGTGTTTATATATGTATATGTATATATATATATATATATATATATATATATATATATATATATATATATATATATATATATATATATATATATATATATATATATATATATATATATATAACTATATATATATATATATATATATATATATATATATATATATATATATATATATATATATATATATATATATATATATATATATATATATACTACACACAAATCTTTAATACATTTATTTTTCTAAAATTCATGCATACATACCAAGTAGATACAATTTAATTTTGAATTTAAGGCTAAAGAAAATTAAAAAAAAAAATGAATTCAAAATTTTGCTAACGACATTATACTAGTGCCTCTATTATCTATTCAGGTGGCAAAAAAGATGACTAGATACAATTTAATTTTGAATTTTTAGGCTACAGAAAATATTTAAAAAAATTCAAAATTTTGCTAACGACATTATACTAGTGCCTCTATTATCTATTCAGGTGGCAAAAAAGATGACTAGATACAATTTAATTTTGAATTTAAGGCTACAGAAAATATAAAAAAATGAATTCAAAATTTTGCTAACGACATTATACTAGTGCCTCTATTATCTATTCAGGTGGCAAAAAAGATCACTAGATACAATTTACTTTTGAATTTAAGGCTACAGAAAATATTTAAAAAAAATGAATTCAAAATTTTGCTAACGACATTTTACTAGTGCCTCTATTATCTATTCAGGTGTCAAAAAAGATTACTACACTACACATCTCTCTATTGGAATTTTTAAACTTGCAGTTTGTAGCTATATTGTTATTTGTTACAGTATTCTCGGAAAAATTATTCTTGACAACTGATTTAACAATTATTGTTTGTATGTTAATTAGAAAATTATAAATTTAATATTCCTTATAATGTTAAGTTTTAGTTGGAAGGCCAAATCTGTTTTTTTTATCGATATTTATTTTGGGAGTAGGTTATTTTTATATAGTTTTCAGTGTCGGATGTAAAGATTGCGATCTAGTGGAAAACCTTATAAATATAAATATTTCCAATATTTATTAAGTGAAAATATTTTAAGAAGGACTAAAGCAACAAAGCGAACAGCTGAGTTGCTATTGCTTAGAGAGCCAACATCGCGACTCTGGATGTTTCAACCAAGAGCTGGACATTGATAGGCTTTCCACTAGATCGCTTCTACTCACCCATCAACACGCCGTTTTCACCTGTAAACATAGTTTGTTATCATTACTCTAAGTCTACTTCAGATTTGTTAGTTAAAAGGCTAGAGACTTGACTTTACATGTATTATTTAACAGCTAATGAATCCGTATAGTAAGTCTAGAGAAAAACTACTAATACCAAAACTCAGGGATTAGATTAAGGTGGTTTCAAAGCTAGCGGATACGTAATTGCGGAGGCTCGAAGGGATTCATCTATGGCAACGCTTTTGCGGCGCCGCAGAAAGTTGGTTCCAAAACAACTTTTTGCTTTGAAACCTGTATGAAACCTTCACTTCATCCTCTTCTTGTTTCCCTTCTGTGTTTTTATAATATTTAAATTGTTTTATTATAATATATTTGTATCTGCTCCTACATTATTTTTATTATATCTGTGTTTATCTGCGTTTTTTTATCCGTGTATTATATCTGTGTTTGTTATATCTGTGCTTATTATATCTGTTCCTACATTATTTTTATTATATACCTATTTCTTATTTATATATAATAAAAGTCTTAATATATATTCTTATTATATGAGTTCTTTTAAGCAAGAGAGCTAAATTAAAGTTGAAACAACGATGTTATAATTGCCTTTGTTTATAACCTGGCCGACCGAAACTTGAGGGGAGGAAAACAGCGACTCCGTCTTGGCGGTTCCCCGAAGATATTATATCGTCATCTATATAGCCCTACGAAATTACGTACCCGCTAGCTTTGAACCCACCTTTAAACGTCTATATTCACAAGACTAACAATTTATATCAAAACAATAACAAAATGAATAAGTGACATAAATATACCCAGATGTAATTAATCCATGCATTTCTAAGGCGGTCTATCTGAACCTTGAGATAGATGTTTAAAAATAAACAAACCGATAACATAAAAGGAGAGAGGCATAAGTATAACATTATTACTAGAATAGAAAAAAATATATTACTCCATCAAGCAAAATCTTGTATAACGAGACTAAACTATAAAAACGTAAACATTGGCCAAACCAAACCAATAAACCAAAAAATAAAACAGCCAATTTTCAAAATGACTTTAAATCTCCAGTCTCTCTACTTTTTTGCTCACCCACTGCGAGTAGTGACCATAGGTGCATTGTCGAAAGTCTTTGTGTCTACTGAGTAGATACGCTTCGTCTTTTCTTGTCTTAGTTTTGTCGCGGATCTCTTCGTCATACATTTCATTATTAACAAGTAGTTCAAGTGGATAAACTCGTTGTAAGGGGCTAAGTAGATATCCAGGAGCGGTCTAAAGTCTAATTAAACGTACTTCACCGTATTTGCCTGGCAACACTTTCTTTAACTCGTGCCAAAGGCCAGTCTAGCCGTTTTTTATTCTCTACTTTGACAAATACTACTTTTCCCTCTTCCGTTTCCTATGCTTATATACATTTGCACGAAGGCCAAGATGACCAAAATATTCATCACGGAAACTTTGTCGCAAGGCTTCCCTCACTTGCTTCCAATAAGATAGTCTTCGATTAAGGTCAGTTTCTTCTACTTGATCAAAGTCAGGCACTCTGATCTCTACTACTTCCTGAAAAAACACATTTGGTGTCAAAGGATGCATTTCACCTGGATCTTCAGACTTATAAGTCAAAGGACTACTATTTACCACTGCTTGACAATTGCACTGAAGAGTTTGCATTTCCTCGTAATTCAGTGACGTCTTTCCGATTGTTCGGCGAAGGAGCTGCTTCAGAATACCAATCAGACGCTCTTACCAACCTTCGAACCACGCCGCTGTTGTTTATTAGTTCTTCAAGGAGATATCACTTCAATTGGCATTGTGGTTCATAACTATCAACTAACATAGGATGATTCATATTTGGTAAAACCGGTTGGTAACAAAACTCCCTGATGTCCTCTTAATCTCTTCATCCAAAAATTGGCATAAACCCTTTAACTTTCCTTCTTCCACGCCTTCATAAACCTCTTTTACACTAAGATAGGTAATCTGTTCCTCGGATGCTTTAAACTCTTTAGCTGTTATTGGTTTGTGAGGATAACGTTTCTTCATTCTCATTTTACATTGATGAACAAAGCGTAAAATGTAGGCAATCTTTACTGTGAGTTTCTAAAAGTTGGAAACTCCTCTATAGTACCAGTTTTTGTTATCAGAACTGACATTGAGAGTGTATCTTCTTCTTATCTGCATTAATTCGTCCCTCGTTAAGACAGAAGTTGCAACTGGGCATAAATTTTAAGGCTCTTTAATCCACCTTGGTATCTCCCACCACTTTAGTTCAACTAACTTCGATGCCATGCATCCTCTCAAGGGCAAGTCGGCTGGGTTACAATGTCCTGAAACATATCTCCATGATTTTTGATTAGTTAAATTTCGGATCTCATTGACTCGGTTTGTAACGAAAATATTCCATACTTGATCCTTTCTGAGAATCCAGGCAAGAGTGGTTGACGAATAGACTAAAATGTAGTTTTCCTCGAACAATCGTAGGATTTTGAACAATGGTGTGAAATAGACGAGCTCCAATACATGCTGCTAACAGCTCAAGTCTTGGTATTGAAACTCTTCTCTTCTCCTTTCCAAGTGGAGTGACTCTGGATCGAGCTTGAACTAATTGCACTCTTATGACGTCGCTTATTTCACTTCTTAAAAACGCAGCTGCAGCGTTCTTGACTTGCATCGTAGAATACGTGCAATTTCCATCCTTCCTTTAAATTAGTTCCAGGCACCCATCTTGGAATTTTGACTTTAGACAAATGGGAAAGATCATCTAATCACTTCAAAAATGTAGTTTTAAATGTTTCGTCTACCTCCTGGTTCCAATCTTTTAGTACTCCAAAGGGTTTGTAACATAATTTTTGGCATTTAGGATACTCCACAACTAACTCCTATTGGATCGAATACCCTACAAGCGAAAGATAAAACATGAGTTACCGGACTGTCATCTAACTTTATTTTTTGACCAGAATACTAACAAATCCTAAGATTAAATTTATTTTTATACATGACGGCAACAGCTTCATTCCTAATCTGATTTAATTCTTTCACGCTACGGAAAAATTATCTATAAGTTTCTGTATTATCAATAGTGTATATGATGAGCAGCCATTTTTACACTATTTCCTAATTTTCACATGATGGCACAAGGCTGTAGGTGACTCCATATACTACTCTACAGTGCCTTTACACAATAATGTCACTATCTTTACTTAACCATAAAAATCTAAGATAATCTCTACGCTCGGAGACAAAAAAAAAAAAAAAAAAAAAAAAAAATTAAACTTTCAAATTTTCAAATGATTTGTGAGACAGCTCAACAAAATCTGCTATAACCCCTATTTTGTCCTCCATGAACCTTGTTAAAATTGAAGGAATCAATTCAATTAAATTAAGACTCGTGTCAAGGCATTGATTAAGAAAGGAGTGATTTCTTTCCCGGGCTGAGGGCATTAAAGTCTGGTCGAATTCTAGTATTCAAACTACTTTCTATCACTACCGCTCTATGAGGCATATAATTACAAGTTTTGTATATCTCTTCCTTGGGTACTTCTTCCATGACTTCTTCTTCAAGCCATTCGTTAAGAACTTGCTCATAATCATCGTAGGTGTTATTTGACCTAAATTTCTTTACTGTTGAGTTCAAACACTTCAAGGCAAGCTAATAATTTTCAGGCAAAGTTAGGTGGTCTTCTAGCCAAGGCAATTGAACCTCATAGCGTCCTTCGTTATTAACTGTAATAGTATTCAAAATATAACAGTAAGCTGCATGTTGTAATTCTTCCTTACTTTTGTGTTCCAATGAGTCGGGAATGGATTCCCGACTCCGGCAAAGGGGGTGAACCTCTGCGTTCACCCAGTATCCCAATATAAATGGGTAGCTGCATATGTGAAGTGGCGTCTATCCGGTTACGGAAGCCAATTCTAAGTTTTATACAGCTGGTGGAGTGACATGCCAACTCTATGTCATCCATTACATATATAGTTGTATAAGAACTTATACAACTATACAAGGGATTTTTTTTTTTTTTTTTTATTAATAATTACATAAGTGATAGGAAATTGGTTATGTCAGATATTTATTTCAGTCGATATTAGAATAGAATAGATTTGTGATAAGGGAATAATATGTTTGTGAGTAATACTATAGGTAGATATAATTGCAACTGATCTCTTCAACGTTTTGATTTGTTGTCTCCATAATATCCTATGGATGTGGTAGTAGGATATCCAACCAAGAACTATGGAGAATAATAGATCAGCAACCTGTCGACCCATAAATAAAGGAGAGGTGGGGAAGTGGCATTGGGTTGACAACACTGAATATTGGAAAAATCATATCAGATCCACACGCTAACTAAATTGAAATACCGTAAACCTCTTAATTTGTCGCTCTGTACTTGGGCTTCCGTCGCTAGAGCCATACTAACAAAATGTAGGTTAGCACAACAACAGTGAAGACCACGATTTCAAGTGCCACGTTTTGTTTCAACTGATGAAAACATGATCAGGGGACATGAGCTTTTCTGTTGACTACAGGCGACGAAAAACCGAATCGCGCCACTACACTCAACTAGTGAACACTGCTTTCAATTTTGAATCAAACCTAGTTAATTCAATATGCATTCTCGTCCCAACCAAAATATCCTGATATTTATTCCATTGCTTCCTTTCATCACTCAAAAGGATTCAATTCAAAACTGTAGAACCCGGTTTCGCCATATTACGGATCCAACTATTGTAATCATCCACCGTATAATTTTTGCAAATGTACTCACTAATTATTTAATAATGTCCCCGTCATTAATTTTGATATATTATGTCGTACATGGAATATTATTGCCACTATTACATCTCGGATAAAACTTTAATGTAACTAAATAATAAATGTGGCACTTGGGAGTGGAAAGGCCAGTAACCTTCCCACTTCGTATATAGTTAGTTCTGGGAGTGGAAGAGCTGGCGACACTCCGTAGGCAGGTGGTTCACTTAGTCTAGTTTGATTTTGTCCTCGAGTAGTTTGTTAAAAATAACAAATGTAATTTCCGTTCAAACCGTTGACAGAACGATGGGCCGGTTGGTCATGTGATCCTTTATCGTAATACAAAATCGCTGTTATTAGAACCCAAGGCAGTTACACCTCTCCACAATAATATGGTAACATTTCGGTGCGGCATTTTAAAAACAGTGATCATCGGACCTAACTTCTTTAAAGTGAAAGGAACCACTGTAACAGCAGTCCCCCGGTAGTGACTTTAAGAGTCCTCTGTTGCCATGTTATGCAACTTATTACATCCACGGCTTAAAATACTACGGGTGGATAAGGAAGAAATGGGGAGTTACAGCCCATACGATGCAAGTCGTCCACCGAATGTTTACCGACTACGTATTCTTGGTTTTTTGTGACGATCCTTGCCCCACGGTCCCCAGATTTAACTTTTTCTGGTAAGGTTACCTTAAGGTAAGTCTATACTCGAATAACTCGTACATTAGACCTGCTAATAAATACTTTCCACCCTAGAAAAAAAACTCTGCGCTATCCCAACATACAGTTATAGATAATGTCGACAAGAAAAATAAGTTAAACGAGATACTTTAGACGTGTGTCCGGCAATAAAGACGTCGTCTTTAAGACATAATCTTTCTTAATTAAATAATGTTATACCGATAAAAGCTAGATATATCAAATATTATTTTCGTGGTAACGCATTTTTTTTATATTAAAATTTAAGGAAATTACTTCTTTAAAAAACATCCGTTCTTTCTGCACCACCATGAATTTGTCATCTGCATGGGCATGCTATGGAGCAGAAGATATTTTTTAAACTCGTTTTTCATTAGGTGTAAACAATATTAATTTATCCCAAGTTAAATGTCAGAATGTTGAAACGAGTTAAGTTTTTTAAGTCAAAACTTTTCTGTTTTATAATAAGACTCGTGCCAGCTCAGTGGCGGTTCCAGAGGGGGGGGGGGGCATAGGGGCCATCCCCCCGGATTTTTTCCAATACACATTTTTTTTATAGCCGCTCGACTGTTTAGTAGTTTTGTGTTTAGCGTCCATTTTCATAGTATTTGAATAATATAATATATTTCTATCTCGACAATATTTACCCCACTTTCCAAAAAAAATATTAGTAATATCAGAGCCATACCGTGGTAAAGAAAATTGTAGATAAAATACTATGCACCGAGTCCCAGCTGTCGGAAAAATAAAACGGCGAGTGACAGAAAGAGCAAGTGAAGTTTGTTGGGTTTCTTTCAAAGGCTCTACGTTGAGGGCTAGGAAAGTCCTGGACAAACCTATTAATTTAAACAATTTCGCCGATGAAGACATGTTCCCAATTATCAAGTCATTGCTAAAATTCTCGCTACTCTAACAGTAAGCAAAGCTTCCTTGATATTGAAAAAGTTAATAAAGTTAATGACCGATTCTCAAATTTTTCATGAAATGTTGCAATACAATAATTTTAAAAACATTTTCCTTCAACTAAATTGAGTAATTATTTCCTGGACGAAAAATTACCATTAATAATTAAACTTTTCTAGTGTTTTAAATGTAAATTAGTAAATCATGATTAGAACTAGGACTCGGCCTTGGTTGACCAATTGACCATGATTACAATAAACTTTTCACTTTGTTGATTGCTACTTTCAATTTATAACAAGTCAGCTACAGCTAATAAAGTCAGTATATAATCAAGTGTAAAGGTTTTGAAAATGTTAAACTAATTTTTTCTTAGTAATTCACTATTAAATATATAGCACAAACGTTGGGAGTAAAAATTATGTAAAAAATATCTTAAAACACGTTATCAGCAATCAAATTTTAAAAATTTTCGCCGGGGTCCATCCATCCATTCATCCCCCCCCCCGGTATGGCCCCCCTGAAAGTCAACTCTGGAGCCACCCTTGTATCAGCTTGTAAGATTTTTAAAGTAGGATCGAAGTAGCATTGTGTTAGGTGTTAACTTGATGTATTTCTCCGGTTTCGTTGTATAATTGTGACGTTTTCACAAGTGTTGCGTCAAGCAACGCAATGTGTTGCATGGACAACAAGTTATCATACATCTTTCGTACCGAAATTATTAAAGATAGGTTTTCTTCTTTTTGCCACTATTCGAACTGGAATATCATAGTAATCATAGAAACTGTTCAAAAGTGGAATAATTAAAGACAAAAATAGGCCAAATGATTCTCCTTACCTTGTTACGAGTAGAAGGCAACCATTATGTGTCACCCAATTCCTCTCTTCTTTTCATCTCTATGAAGCAGTTTCATTGTTCCGTCTGTAAAATGATTATGCATACACTCATACACATATCTATTTATTTGTGTATGTATGATGGTATCGAAAAAATTTGGTAAGGTTGTTCAAAAATAAAAGCTTAAATAGTAAGCACGATTAAATAAATAAAAAATAGAAAAGGCATTTTACAGTTGTAAAATATCTGTTTTTAAGAAGAATATATAATTAATTATCTTTTTTTAAGAAGAATATATTGAAAGCACTAAACAGTACTCAATACTAATACTATGCTGGTTGGATATCAATAATCCCAATTAAAAATCATAACCAATATATAGTTATTCAACCTGCAAATAATTTAATTAAACCTTAACAGAATAATTAATGTAATTTCTTGGATAACCAAATTACTTTTGTTAACAGAATTGTATTCATTATTATTTTTCTTATGTTTGTTTTGTGTTATTATTTGTATGTATTATGTTGAGTTTGTTTTTATATATATTTCTCTGCACTTGCATTAGTTTACAAGATTGATATTGTTATATAACTAATTTTTGCATGAGCGAAAGCAATTGCTAAAGCCGGCATGTATAGCCATTAGCCTTTATTAGCACAGTAATTTCTTGTGTAATTAAATGCTATTCAAATTTATAGAAATCATCTTAGTAATAGAATCATAGAAAATGTTTAGTATTTATCCTCAATGTATGCTCATAGCTTATAAATTATACAAATAGTTTAGCTATATAATTCTTGAATCTGTGTACACATGTGTAATGTGTAGGTGTGGGTGTTCGATTAAAACTTTTTACTTTTTTACATTAGAATTTATTATTATTTATAAGTAAATTAACTAAGTAAACTTAAAGTAAAAAATAGACTAAGCGTTTAATAGTCCCAATTGAAAATTTAATACACTTTTTTTTAAATTTTTATTATTAGTTTTTATATAAATTTTTTTTTTATCTGATTAACTTGTAGGTATAGTTAAAAAAATGAAGTGTATATTAAAACTCCTAAAAGTGTTAATTTTTTATTATTTTATTATTTTTTATTTTTTCAAGATACCTTTACTAAATATAAAAATGCAGATAACACATAAAATTCCATAATTTAATAAGTGGAAAAATTAAACTCTCTAGATCATCAAAAAGGTTATCTCTTCACTTAAGAACATAATTGACCTGAGCTGTGAAGAGATCCCCTTTTTGGTAGAAAAATAAATAGATTTTCAAACTAAAGGGTAAATGAAGGATAAGGGGGGTGGGGGGTCAAAGAGAAATACACATTTTACTCTATATACCTATAGAATTAGCATGGCATGAAATATCTATAACATGTTTAATACTATTTGTAGGTACTAATAATAGATATGCTCTTATTTCAGGAACATATTTTAATTGTATAATGTTCATGGTGGCTTCTTCAGTGGTATCGACCATTTTAATACTGAATTACCATCATCGCAACGCCGACACACACGAAATGTCACCTCTGGTAAGCATATATAAAAACATATAAATATTTAATCAATTATATGTCAAATAAAGTCTTCCACCAAGTTGTCCTATTTTTAGAGCAATGGTCAAATGAGTGTAAAATAATATAAACCAGTTGAGAATTGAAGTTTGGGCCGATTTTGATTTTCATTAGAAATGCATTTATTTCTATTCAGTATTTGATTTGGCAGATGACTAGATTTATTACCAGTTCTATTGGGGGCTACTTTCGACAAAGCATCCAAATTTCTTAAAAATTGGAGAAGTACTTTCAAAGATGCTGTGCATGGCCAGAGACCACTCGTATATATATATATATATATATATAAATTATTTTAGTCGTTTTCAACTTGTAAAGTCGATTTGTATCAACTTCATACATCGATTTAACATAATTTTTACACTTGGAAATATGTATAGGAACTAATGGACGAAAAATCATGTTCCTAAATGAGTCAGTGAAGTTTTCCACTGGATGTGAGTCATCCCATTTGATTCAATATGTATATAAATGAATAAACGGCCGTGGTAAATGCCGCTCATGTAAAAGGTTGGATAATCGACCTTGCATTCTCCAAAGTACGATTGGAAAAACAGTGCCGCAGTCTTTTATTCAGAGTAGTGCCCAAGTATTTCGTTGAAGGTATTTAATATTATTTCTTATTTCTAGGATGCGGAGGCTTGGCGTTTTTGTCAAACGCTCTTCCATCAAAAACTTTAATAATTACCTTGTACATATTAACAATTAATTGCTCTTGTTAAATCCTTACATCAAGGAAGAAAACAAAATAAAAATATTATATTTGTGTGTTTGCATAGGTGAAAGCGTTGTTCTTAAAGTGGCTGCCCTGCGTGCTGCGAATGTCTCGGCCAGGCAGGCCCGAAAATGGTGACATGCCTAGAAAGTCGATGCAGCTTCACACGCTCGAGCTGAAGGAAAGATCGTCTAAAAGTCTTTTGGCCAACGTATTGGATATAGACGACGATTTCAGACATGGACCTCTACAAACGTCCAGCCACACCTTCATCCGAGCCCACGAAGAAGGTATTTTTTTCATAACGATCATTTGTCATAACTATAAATTTGACATAGTTAACTTGATAATTCGTCATAGAATTCCAGCGAAAGTTGTTTAGTACGAAGAATAAACTTAGCCTAATATTGATTGGATATATTTAAAGCAGCCCCTACACGATCAAGCCGCTTGATCAAAACATCGCGTCAAGCATGATTGATAGTCTAGGAACCCGTTTGATGCTTGAGTCAAGCCTTGACGGAGATTGATGGAAAGTTTGAATGAGTCAAGCGGCTTGAAGGACTTGATAGTGTAGAGCAATTTTGATCAAGCATTCCGTCAATCCCCTGCTCGACACCCCAACTCCTGATTCGAAACCATGTATCTAAACAATACTGATTTATTACAGTCCAGGAGGAGCAGTTCGAAAACACTAGTCGAAAACTCCGCATCAAATGAGTGTTGATGAAAAGATTGATGGGATGCTCGATGCGCCCCAAGGCGTCTTGAAGGTCGTGTCAATCAGCTTGACGCGATGTTTTGATCAAGCGGCTTGATCGTGTAGGGGCTGCTTAAGTCTAGAGTGTTAGGTAAGCTACCGGAATCAAAATCTTTGATTACCAGGATCACATTTTATAACCGAATTCTATGGAGAAATTGGGTCATCAATAAAATGTTATATATATAAATTCTATAGAGTTTATAATAGGCGAGATAATTTTATTTGCGTTTTTCCGTTGTGTTGCACACAACATTAGGACGGGCCAGCCACTTAACATTAATTTAACGACACATTTCTCACCACTCTTGGTTTCTACCCATCACTAGTTATTTCGGTGCTTGGACGTTTCAGGGAAGTTAACTCTCAGGCCACTAACCATTCGGCTGCACTCATTATCTGTAAATGATGGATTTTCATTTTTGTTTAGCTTTGTCAGAACATAAAATGTTCGCATTATTTAAGTACATATAAAGATAATGTATATAAAAATTCTTAGCATCAACGTCCAGCCCTGTCAAATTTGAAAAACATCTCTCAACAGGGCTTCACTTCACAACATTCACGTAATTCACCTTGATTTAAGGTAGATATTTTCATGAGGCATTTTTAACGAATCGTTAAATTGCGTTTAAAAAATACATAGCAAAAAACTTGGACAATTATATCAAAAAAAGTTATGAAGGATAGTTTATGTAGCAAATAAATCTGCCTGTTTCACATATGAAAATTTTACTGAAACCACTTATCGAGAGGGTTAAGTATGCAGTCTGCGCCCCACCAGTCGTGCAAACATTTACAACGAGATACATTTTTGTTGCAATAATAATTTGAATTTTGAAAAATAATCCCTGAGCGATAGCTCTGATAAAACAAATTATGATAGTGACACTCCATTTCCATTCGTCTTCGGCATGGTACTAACTTGCTTTCTTCGGAAATTTATGTATTATTTATTTTTATTTTTATTCCGGGGGGCTTTTACATCTCAAGACGCAGACCACTTATGTGGTTTCATTGTGTGTTGGTCGGTAAAACCATATTGCACATCTCAATTTCTTATCTGACCAAGAGTGTCAACCATGGTTTTCTAGCTGAAACCTGGTGGCGCTAACTCTTTCGAGCAGCTTCCTATTTGTATTAACAATACTGAGTGAACATTGAGCGGGGGTGCCGGTCCAGGAATTGAACCCAGTGCTGAGTGGTCAGTTATCACCTGTCCTACTATTGGCTACGCCCGGCTCTGCTTAACTTAATTGATTGAGAGACAACCCGCCTTCCCTATGAGTAACCGAGGCCCCTTAGGGCATTTAGAAGGCTGGTGTTTATAAAGTTTATATGTTTATTCTTAACCCTAATTTTTAAATTGTTACTTCCATGTATGTATGTATGTTTTATTCTCTTTACCTTACGCTTCTCGTAATTCTGAACTTGATATGAAAACAAATAACTTGCCTTTTTTCCCCATTAGCTAACCAAGTGAATAGTGACCTAAGATACCAATCTGTTTGTGGTCTATTTGTGAAGGTAGTCATACACGTACAGGAAATCCTCAAGGATAATGCCTCCGGGATTTCTTTGAGGATTTCCTCTATCAAACCCTCGCCTTTAACAACACCAACTTTAAAAATCCTTTAGGCTGACAGATTGCGTAGTCGGTCTTGGCGGGCAAAATAAGTTTTTTATTCGGGATTCTGGGGACCATAGGTAGCCTCAAAACCACATCTACACGCGTACAGGGATGCTCAGTGCTCAGCCTCAAGGCTTTTCTGTACGTTCCTAACCAATCAAAATTTGCTACATTAAGACAACACAACTTCAAAATCCACTCTGTCTGACATTGCCACAACATGTCACATATTTATTTACATCCAGTGACACTGACATTCAAAATTCTTATAACAAACAACATCCTAAATGCCTTAGTTAAATTACATCATGTACAGGGATTTCGCAGTAAAATTTTCACCGCATTAAAACTGGGTAAATATTTTAGCTTTCAGGCTAGCCTATGTTTAATTTGATGTTAACAATTAAAATTTATTTAAATTTTTTTATTATTATTTCTTTGGTTAGCTACTTTATTATCTTACGTCAGGTAATGAAATAACTATCCAAGCCCAGTTTACGTATTTATTATTATTTTTAATGTAACAAAATTATTAGTGTATGATTATCGCTTACCTCAGAGGGTTCAATGAACATTAGAAGATAAGAAGCTCTAAAACTTGAATGACACCTTCTTATTGCTTCTCCGTCAAAGATTGACTGGGATAAAGAGATGAATACAGTGGAACTAAAATTAGTAGAACTTGAAGTTCTATATAAAAATTGCTTAACATCAAAGTCACCTAATGTTTTTAAGAAATTGGAAACTTCATTGACACACCTGTTCAACCGAATAGACCGTATTCCAGCCGAAGAGAAGTACCTTGCAGACAGAAGTGACATCGTGAAAAAGGCTCTAGATTTCTTTGAAAAGCTGTGCAATATTACTCCCCTGGAGTCAATTAAAACTCAGACGAACACCGCCGAAGCCGAGAAGACCCCGACACGGGGAGACAAAGAGACACTCGCTTTAGATCCGGGAGAAGGAGGATCTCGACCCCGCCAAGTCAAAGAAATGATAGAACGTGGCTCCCGTCTTAGAGGGCGAAGAAGTTTCCAGGACACTGTAATTTTCCAATTAAATGTAAGCGATCCAGAATGCGCCGGTACGTCGCGTCGCACTACTGATTTAGAGATACCAGATTCCCCTTAAGGATTGGGCATTCATTTTTCCAGACATACCTACTCGTACATCGTGGTGATAAAGATTTATTTTACGCAGCTATCTAATCAGTTTTCAGAGAAATGAAAGATTAGTATACTTCGACGAAAGTACAGTTAGTATACTTCGCCCTACTACTTTGTTTTACTCCTTAGTCATGAGATGCATAGTATCGAGGATCTTCTGAGGACCGGTCGCCAAATTCAAATTGACAACGTCCACATGGATAAATTTAGAAGAACTAGAACCCTAGTACCTGATTTGGCGTATCGTCCAATAAAGAAAGAACGTTAATTATATCTTTTTTTGAAGTCCATGCAACACCCGTGCTTACTACAGATATATGCAGACCTCCCTCTGGAAGTAGACTAGCCTCCGAGGCGTCATCACGACCTTCTAGGTCACTCTATGAGTCTTCCAGTCAATGTTCAAAGCACAAAGGTTTTAACTGTGGGATTCTGGGACACGTGTGTAAAAATTGCCCCCAGCTTTAGTGAAATAGTCGAAAGTTTGATTTTTGTACCAGCCTGTGGAAACAAAGACCTTAAGGAAGGAGACAGGACGTCGATTCCAAGGGATGGCCTCCTGGTATCGTCGTTTCGTCCCTGACTTTGCAACAGTAGCCGCACCTTTGATGGATCTCCTGAAAATGGGGTAGAAGTGGCAGTGGTTAAAACCATGTAAGAAAGCTTTTCCTAATTTGAATGAAAAATGAATTGCCGCTCCTATAATCACTCGATCGGATTTGGGGAGTATTTTATACTTACGACCGATAGATCTGGCATTGGTTTGGGAGCTGTACTACCTCAAAATTTACCCCTCGGAGAACGTGTTGTGGCGTATGCAAGACGTGCTCTCACAAAACTGGAGAAAAATTACTCCACAACGTAGTTAGAATGCTTAGGAGTTATAAAAGTCACAAAAACATTTCGAGCATATTTAGAGGGTTAAAGTATATTTGGATGCCTTAAAGTATCTGATAAATCTAAAAGTTCACACTGGACGTCTGACAAGATGGTCCCTGAGACCCCAACAGTAACATTTTACAGTTTAACATCGCCCTAGAAAACAAAACGTAGTGGCTGACGCTCTTTCTAGGTCGCATGAACCTGAACTGGCTGTAATCCAGATTGAGGATAATCTTGCAGATAAGTGCGGTACCTAATAATGAGAGAAGATGTGAATTCCATACCTGTCTGATATTCGCATTCGCTATGGATGGTAATGGAGAATCAGCTCTATACAAAAAAATCCCGAGAGTAATGGTGACCGGAGATGATGGATGGAGATAAGCTGTCCCTAAAAACCAATACTGCAACTGCCACTACCATCTTGTGGCACATAGAGGCTGAGCAGCTAGCCCGATCAGCCTTCCCTTCGAGTGAGTCGAGACCCAGTTATCTACGGGACGGTTCTTATCAGTTCAACCAGCCTAGTAGTTTTACGCGTAAGCAAATTAAATTGACGTACCAAAGTTCTTTTACCTCAATGCGTGACTTTATTTTCAAGAGGAATCAAGATTGACCACCCCTGAGTGGATATTTTTTTTGGTACGCCGGACTAAAGTGACCATCGACCATGTGTCTTGTTCTTCTCCCTGGGATTGTGTGAATAAAGTGAAAGGTGGGTAAACGACCACTCTTCGATGAGGATTCACGGCAACTTAAATCGACAACCATTGAAAATAGTCATTGAACCCTCAATCTTTAGGAAAGTTTTTTTTTTGTACCCCTTCAGGAATTTATGAATTTATCTTCTTTTTTCTTCCTACGGTCTTAGAGCCTAATTATTATTTTTTATTTATTTTGCTTTTCTCTTAATTTTTGTTTGTGAGCTTTGAAGGACTCACCTAGTTTTAATTTTGTCTTCAACGGGTTGTTTGCTTTTTTTGTAAGAGTATACAATTTTTATTTACAATTATAATTTTTTTTGTAACCAGTAATTTTCATTTATGCCGGAATGCGAAATTAGAAATTGTTTCCATACTTTATTGTTTCGTATTGTTATTGATAAGGTTTTTTTTGTATTCTTTTAATTCATCTTCGTTTGCTTTTGGACGCAAAAACAATCGACTAGTCCCGCTTTGGGGTGTATACATATTTAAATATACTTTGTAAATCTGATGTATCATTTTATTTATTATTATTGTATTTAACTTCTTCCTTACCTTTTTTCCCCCTTCCGGACCCCCGAGGTATTTCCTCGTTATTCTTCACCTTCTTAACGTTTGCACCAGAAACGCCCCCCTATTATTTCCTAATTCCTCCCTTTTAGTTGTCCTTTCTAATTTAAGATTACATTAGACGGGCGATTTACCTGAAACATACGTTACAACCCACAATAGATTTTTGTAACTGATTACCATTCCTTTCTTATCGATATTTTTTCTATTTAAACTATTTGTGTTTATAAAGAAGGAAATATATTATTTCTCCAATTTCGATCTTTACTTTAGCTACTGACCTTCCTTATCCTGATTGCTTACAATTATTTTATTTCTTATTATTTATGGTCCCGACCAAAAGAAGATTAGGTCATTACAAGATTGATAGTTGAGCCTGTATTGAAATTTATAACGATTCGATGATTATTGTGAAACATTTCTCACTTCTACACAAGGCACAAAGTATTTTTAGGGAAACGCCAATTTACTCAGGTTCACAACTTCCTTCACAAAGGATATAATTATTGCTAAATCAAGTCAACATATCTTGATAGCCTTCCTCCCGAGATCACTTCCAGCTAGAGTCTTAAGTCTTTTCTCTGAAAACTAAAAAATACTTATTTAACTCCACCATTGTTGCTGCAAATGTTAAGCTAGTTGTTTAAACAACTGCAAGCATTTTTGCTCATCCTTTTAAGTTAAACTATGAAGTAGGTCACTTGTTACAAATGTTACTGGTAGTGGTGGTTAAGCACAGGTATGGTAACGTCAAATGGCGACTGCCGTAGCTGCTAGGTAGATCATGGCTCCCCAGTACAAGTTGTTTTAGTCCCTTCACCAAACAAGGCTGCTTTTAAAGATAAAACTTAAATATAATGTATTATTGCGTCCAATAACACGATAATTTTACCATTGAAATTATTAATTAATATTGTTTACGCGTGTTTTGGTAGCCTGCATGCATTTATGTATTTAATTTTAATTTATTTAAATAATTATTTATTTTGCCTGTATTATTTATGTGAATGTTTGCGATGTAGGACTGGTGGATCATTTATCATGTAAGTTAATTTCAATAATTGCTTAAATATAAGTGTTCTTATTTCACTAATTATTCTACTAATTATAATTCATACAATTAACGTGCCTAAGCTTAACCGCTCACATTTTCTGTAGTAATTTGCTACTTTCCTTTAACCAAATAATTACTTTTTTGCTGTACAATAGCTTTTAGCGTCAGTAAAAGAAGTAGCGCTGGCGTAAAGTAGTATATTATTTGTAGTGCTTTTAAAGTATTATTGTAATGAGTGTTAGTCCTGGTATAAATTCTATATGTGTTACTAAAAGTAATAGTATCAGTATGTTTATATCTTCTAGTAGTAGTAGTTCTAGATAGTACAAGCAGTGTTGGTAGAGTTAGTCTGCTTGTAGTAGTACTACTTCCACTATTATATCTGTATTAGTGGTGTTGTTTTTGGAGGTAGTAGTAATACTATCTACTTCTTGTATAATTATTAGAATTAAACCTCACTCAAGGAAGCCTTTAACTTAATGAACTGACGACAGTGTTAAACGAGTATGGGCTCTGGCAATCACATCGTCAATTAATATTATCTATATCAAGGGAAATCTGTCATCTAAGTATTCCATATATATATCCTTGAAAGACTAAGAAAAAAGATTCGCGTCGCGTCAGGCCGAATGCTGCGCCACGACAATGACCCCCCCCCCCCCCCCCCCACACACACAAAGCCCTCTGTACTACCGAATTTTTGGCGGGAAAAAGGATTTTTCTGGTTTTCCAGCTCCTTTGTCGACTTGATCTTAGCTTCTATAACATCGAACTGAGGAGATAACATCCCCAGGAGCGTGATCGAGAAGCTGAGGCGAATTTCGATTCAAGCCTTCTCGCATTGCAACCAATTGTGATGTGAAAACGCCTTTGTGGAACCGCCTCCTCCGGCGTACAGCTGCTTAAGAAATTAAAGGGGATAGTATTGTTTTTTTTAAATAAATGAAATGGCTGCTGGAAAATATCAGTCTCATTAATTTTCTTTTATTAGTTTTGGTATAACTGTGAAAATTGGAAGAAGTAATATTGGATTGAGAGGAATGAAAGCTAGACCAACGTTGTTTTACGTCTCTTGTACTACATAATACCAAGCACTTCTCAGCTAGACCCTAATTGATATATAAAAATAATTTTCCTTCAACTGAACTTATGAAGGGATTATACTGTGTCCAAAAAAATAAATAATAATAATAAATCAACAATTCATTTATTTTTCTTATAAATTAATAGTTATTTATTTGATGATACATTATTTAATGGGGTAGGATTCTAGACTTACAGGCAAGAGAGCTCAATGTGTCATGGTTGTCTATAAACCATTAAGGCTTGAATATATTTAAGTTAATACATTTTTTCTATTGAAATACTGAATACATTTGCAGTACATGGATACATATTTAAAGTAAATTTATATTTAACTTGGTGCGTAGGCTTCCACGGGTTGACTCGTAATAACTAGTTTGGTTTTCCGGTGAAAACCATCACGAAGTGGTTGAAATCCGACGTTTCGTTCAACTACTAGGCGTATGGGCATTGTGATGTTTACGCGAGGAGATTACCGAGGGACGCACCCCAGCAGATTGGATAGAAGAGCAACTGATAGCGTATCTCCGATACATCGCAGGGACGACGGAAAAGATAAGCAGGATTATCTAAAACTACGGTATCGGGACCAAACTGCATCAAACAAACCGGAAGAATGATCTCTGCCCACCTACTAAACCACTTAAGAGCAGTGAAAAACAGCGATCAAATATCAGCGATAGCTCAGCATTCTGAAGAAACCGGCCATCGCATCAAGTTTGAGGAGATTCGTGTACTCATATCTGTCTACAGGTATCACAGCAGGGCAATAAAGGGGGGCTAATGAGATCGAGAAACAACCAGAGAACTTCAACAGAGAGGATGGGATTAACTTTTTCTCGGACCTGGAAACCTCTAGTTAGCACGTGTGCCAAGCTCAAAAGAAGAAGCGGCGCGGCGCCATGGTCACTTACCGACTTTAAACGTCACCCGCTCCCCAAACGAAGGCTGTACCTTCCCGATTGCATTATCCTGACGAAGGATTAACCCGGCTCAAGGAACCCCCGGGAAATCCAGGTACAATCTACGTTTCAGAAAACCCGTATAAATACATCGTGCTTCTCTCCAGTCATCAGTATATCTTGCTGCTTCGAGTAAACCTCACGATGCACTATACCTCTTAAGATGCTTGCAGGGGAAGTAGAGAAACGTTAGATTTCAACCCCTTCGTGACGTGGATTTTACCCGCAAACCCAGCAAGTTATTACATTGGTATTTATTTAGAGAGAACCAGACGTAAAATTCAGTACATACCATGCGTGAACAAGCGTTTCACAATTTTCTCTAAAACTGGAAGGAGCTATGATATACTGAGAAATCTTCCATGTCCCGTGAATACCATGTTTATAACTTGTATAATAATTTCTAAGTATTCTGTCGAAATAAATAAATCACACCTACAATGGATTTAAAGTCTGGCTTTTCCATTTCACTACAGGAAGCATATTAAGGGGAGTTGAGCATCGTGGTGCTAATTCGAAGCAATAATAGAAGCTAACTACTGGAGAGATAAACTACAACTTTCGAAAACGGATCTTTTACTTACCTGGGTTTCCCTGGAGTTGCCATACAAGTAATTTTTATTCAATGCTTCTGTAACAATTTTACCTTTGTATAATTTTGTAGGCACAATTTTAATAAAATAAAGCGATATGTTTTTTAGTGGATTCTTACTCTAAAATATAAGTCTTAAAGAAAATATTATAGGTATTGAGCAAGGCTTATAGCAAAATGTTGTAGTCAAATCTATTGTATAACAATAGAAACTTTAGATATTTGCTTAAGGTCTTAGGGATAAAAATGCACAAAGAAAAAAATCCAGCAGAGAGGGAGTAGCTAACGGTATTTTTAAATAATTTTTTATAGTTCCGATAACATCAGGCGTCATAATATTGTTTTTATATCTGATTAGGTATAAAAGATTTTTAAAAGATATATCTTATGTTTTATACATTAAATATTACAAATATTTAAATCAATTCACATCATTTTGAAAAATCGAATGAACCTTTTGCCATTGCCTAGTTGAATTAAGTATCAATAAAAAATTGCGGTTAAATGTGTTTTTCTGTTTTAGCAAGCCTAAAACGTAAAAATTTCAAATAAATATATTTTCACACGGTCTTAAATTAAAAGGATTTTGACCGATATAATACTCGATGGGATTCCTACTTATACTTTTCTAAAAAGCTGAAATACTCGTATAATTGCCTGTAAAATGTAAAACAAAATTATTTAAAGGGGTATGTATCCGAGGCCTACAGCCGTACATGATATACATATATGAATTATTTGAAACTATATTTTTAAAAATATGAAAAAAAAAAAAAAAAAAAAAAAGTTCACAATTTTTCTGACAATTTCCATATGTTATTTAATTAGAACTTATTTTTACTTAAAATATCTTTATATTTTGAGTGTTGCGAAGAGCACTTATCACTATGATAAGATATATTAAGTAAGATATATACGACCCAAAGTCTCAAAGGCAATGACCCAATACACTTATTAAAAATATGTAAAATTAAACTGTACGTTTTTTGTCTTCCCACTTATCTTCCAATATTATTAAAAAGATTATGTAAACCAGTGGAAGTTATAATACAAGTTTGACAACTTGCCACACATAAGTTAATAGTTTTTTATTGTAAATATATAATTTAGTCGTAGACTAGCCCTCATTAAAAAAAATGCATTTATACTATAGTCTAAGACCGACTTATATTTACAATATAAAAATATAAAACGATGTGTGATAATTTGTCAGTTGACACAAAGTATGTGTCAGAGTCCTCCGTCAGGAAGTTGTGAGTGTCTGGTTCACTTAAATCATTTCACACCAATACTCTGCCTTAGATCTTTGATCGTCCGTGGTGGCAACTGTGCTTTATTGTCCATTAAAATGACCTGAGGTAGCCCTAATGTTGTGAACTATTTTCTTAGAGTTAGCATACACCATTTGGCTGTGGTTGTTTTAATCTCAACTACCTTGAACTATTTGGTGAACTCATCGAATAATATAAAATGTCGTATAGTCTATTGGCGTCTAGTGGCCCAGCTAGTCGACATGTATTCATTGTCAGGATTACAGGAGCCCAAGACAGTGGCGTAGGAATTCATTTTTGATGGGGGTGGCTCGGCACCTCCACTAAGGGGGGGGTTACATACTCTTAGTTGGTGCCTAGGGTAGGTGCCAGACTACAACCTACCCTCTCTCTACCCCCTTCCCGTCTATGGAAGGGGGGTCCGGGGGTCCTCCCCCGGGAAAATTTTGGAAAATAAACGTTCAAAAACAGAATTTTAAGCAGTTTTAGACATAAACCCATGTACTAATTTTTATTTTATTTGTAATTTTATAGCCCCTTCAAATCTGACGGGGGGGGGGGGGGGGGGGGGGGCTCAAGCCCGATAGCCCCCCCCGTTCCTACGCCACTGGCCCAAGATGGTTTACTTCATTCAGCATGCCTGACATCCTCTCACAATCTATTCGATTTCTTTATCGATGCTAACCCAGAAGTAGCGTCTCCTAGCCACACTGAGCTAAGCTATTTTCGATCACTATCATTTCTAACTCAAGATTCAGAAGGAGTAAATTAAATGACGTTCAGCCAAATATAACCACTACCAAGCTGAAGACTTTATAACAAGTTAAGTAATAATATTTCTTTATTTTCACCTCAAAAAAATGGACGCTAGAATGAGAGAATAAATTTAATTATGAGTAAAGGAAATAAAAGCAAAGTGTACTTTTACAAAATCAGAAGTTAAGATTCCACTTTTGGCTAAGCTAACTTTATAGTTTATTTAGTAATTTTTATATTTATGCTTAAAGTGGTTTTATTATTTCCATTATAAAATAGAATCATTCCAAAATATAGTTTAAAACCGTAAACATCATTTCTTCTACAGTGGTGACCCTACGAAGTGATTATTTAAATTTTTCAATATCTTCTAAGATCTCCACTTAACTTATCAAAAATTGTTTAAGGGTCAAAATCAATTTTTGTCAAAATTAAAAAAGTAAAAATGATAAAATTCCTTAATAATATTCAGAACTAGAGGTTAATGTAAGAAACTAATGCCGAACAATCATAAAGTCAAGTTACTTTACCAATCAGGCTCAGGTGTAAGCTGGTACTGCCAGACATTTGGTCCAAGAGCTAAGAAATGTACAACTCCGTGAATTTTTAAGAAGAAACAAGACTTGGTACTCTAAGAGGAAAGCGAAGGACAGATAACATCTCGCCGCTTTTTCATCGCGGACTTAACATTAGGCCGACGTTTCCTGGTGGATACCACTAGGATTTAAGACAGGTATTAAGACCAGACTGCAGCAATACACTGTAGCTTTTGACTCAGCCAAGTGCAACTTCGGTAAACCCTGAGTGATATGTTTGGCTTAATTTCTACACTATAAGCTCTACTGAAAGAATTAACAAAAGAGGGAAATGAAACTCTATTTAACTACACCGTGGAAGCAATAAAAGCATTTTCCACTTTCAAAACACCCTCCGCGACTCAGCTACTCTGGTGATTCCTAGGGCTGATACTATTTTGTATCTCATTACAGAGGCGTCTGAGCAAGGAGTAGGTGCTGTTCTACATCAACAAGAACACCAAATCACAAAACCAATCACTTTCTTCTCAAATAAACTAAAACAGGTTTTGATAATTAGATTATCTTGGTTTAATATTGAGATGTTGAAGGAAATAAGTAGACTATTTCCTATAATAAGTAGGAAATGAGTAGACTAGGGTATTAGAGGTGCAGGTAAGTAAATTACCAATTTGCACATCAGGTATAGATTTTTCCTTGATCCAAGTTAATTTAATTTAGAAGCCTAAGAAGCCCCAGTGGGAATGTTTTGAATTGTAATCTTAGGACCTAAGGGATCGGAATAATGTAAGGAAACCTGGTTGGGAAACGAATTGGCTAGGAGGACAATAAACAGAGAAAATAGTATAGTTGAAAGGAATTGCATTTAAGAATAAGAAAGTGTACTGGATAGAAGCCGTGCAAGCAGGTGGTTAGGGGTAGTGAGTAAGGGAATTCCGTATTAGGATCGCAGTACCCCCGTGTGCATTATTATCTGTATGTGCAATATTGATCTGTTCTGTATGTTGAGTAATTTTGAATGTGTGCTCCTGTAGTGAAATGCGTTTCTGTGATGATGTTCATGTCGATCCTTCTTTCATGCAATAATATGACGAGTCCTTGCTCGTGAAGGCATTCGTTGGCATTCCAATTAAGGATGGCCAGGGAATTATGAGCTGTTCATTAAGATAGTGCAGAAACCAACATTGGGTTTTCATTGGGGTGTCACGCCTAAAGTGACAGAGCCAAAAGTAACAACTTAATTTTACTGAGAGAGCTTTGTTTGAAGATTCGTCGTTGATATTTCTGATGTCTGTGAGGTTTTATCAGGTGAAGTAATGGATAATGGAGTTGTGTTGTGGTGTTGGCACTTGTCAGGATTTAATTAACTGGCAACTTTATTGACAGGTTGCACTCTTTATATTGGTCTTCTTGACTTTTTCTGAAATTCTTTATGGACTGAGCATCCTTTTTAGCTAGCAGGATGAGTGCCACTGCATAACACATTTTGGTTCATAATCTGGTCGCTTGGTACAATATTCAGTATTGTACACTCCAGCACATTTAACACATGCTGTTGCATGATTGCAATAACTTTTGGTGGGTCCGAAAAACTGACATTTCCTCTGACAATTCCTACATTTTTTTTTATGTCATTATGCTTATAAGGCTCTTTAATTTTGCCTTTACAATGGAATATTGTCTTTTATATAGAATATTTGAATTTGGCTCGAGTAAACCGCCATTGTAAATAAAGATAGAGCAGAATTTCCTTTCTAAAAGTTTGTTAAATTCCGTGCAAAGCCTAGAGTTTCCAGTTCATTTTTGATAACATCAAATGGAGTGGAGTGTTCTTCACAGCATTCCTGAAGCAATATATAGATTTGCATTGTAAAGCAACGTCGTTGGATTACAATGCAAAGTAAGTATTTTTGTCAATTTATAAACTCAGAGAAACTTAACATAGTGCATACGCTTCCGTGGGTAGGCTCGTAATGAACAGCTTGGTATTCTGGGGAAATCCGCGTCACGAATGGTTTAAAGTCCAAAGTTTTGCCTCCACTCCTGGACACATCTAGGGGGATGTGGTGCATCGTGATGTTAACTCTGGAGAAAAGAACGGCGTATTTATACTGCCTTTCTGGAAGATTGTACCTGGATTTTCCGGGGGTTCCTCCGTGCGTCGAGCGGGTGATGTTTGAAGTCAGGAATTGGCTGTAGCACTACCTCTTGCTTTCTGCTTAGAACAGGCGCTGATCAGAGGTTTCCAGTTCCGGGAATGGGTGAATCCGTCATCTCTTAAAGATACCTCATCTTTGCCCATTCCCTAATTTTGCCAATCAAGCTAACTAAAAACTTTCTCTAATGTCGCCGAGAAGATATTTTGAGAGATGGGTTCACCTTGTCTCACCCCTTTTTATATTGCAGTATTTTCCGTTTTTCTCCTATTTCAATCTTGCTCTGCTTCTTTTTTACAAGTCCAATAAGACAAAAAATAATTTGTTTGTTTATGCCTTGCTCCAAGAGACCTTTAAGAGGTAATTGTATCGCAGAAAGTTGAATGCTTTGGAGAAATCTATCAAGGAAACTTAAATTGTCTGTTGGTATTTTCTTGCCTTCTCCACTAGTTGCTATAATAATTATTGTCTGTGGTACTGAACCCTTTCCTGAAATCTGCTTGTTCGTTAGGATTTTTTCAAGCAAGCCTTCGAGTAAAATAGTAGAAAATACTTTTCCCACACATGAGATCAAGTTTATAGGTCTGTAATTGGATAGTTCTGCTCGGCTTCCTTTCTTGAGAAGTACATTTATCTTGATAATTATAGAATTAAAGAGGTTCAATAATTATTTTATCAAGTCTACTCCTCCTCCTTTTATTATTCCTTCAACTCATATTTAAGACCATTTACAGCATCAGCTACTTCGTCCATTAGAAATCACCCGTGTAATCTTGCTGAATATAGTTTTCTTCCCCTGGGAACAGATCTTTATGGAATTTTGTGGGCAGTTCTAATGTATTTTTTCTCTCTCTCTCAACTTCTTTGCTCGTAGAATGTAGTCCTGTTTTCCATGTTTTCCCTATGCTTGTAATTGTCTTTACTTTTCTGACTGGTACATTATTTTTTATATAATCCTTGATTATTCTGTTACATATTTAAGTCTTTATGGATGGCATATTTTGTGAAGCTCAATTTAAGCTCTAATTTTTCCTTCCTTGCTTTTTTCCTCAGTTCTTCCCTTTCCTTGATTTAGGTGTTATCAGTTAATTTTTTTTTTAACAATGGCCACATGCCCTACTAAGGTTATACTCTGACTCTAAGGCCTGGATCGGACGAAAAGTGAAACGTCAGGTGAAAAGTAAAACGCTTCGCGTTTAATCCTGTATACGGACTTCGCAAATGCCAATTGTCTTGTTGTACCAGGCTATTCGTTTTTTTGTTTTAATTATTTAAATGTTAAGGCGTCCTACAAAAATTTGATAAATCATGGATTCTTTACCTCTCCTAGCATTTTCATATAAGAAGCGTGATGTCTAAAATCCACAGCAAGAACTCTGGGTATAAAGACAAATTAGTGCTGCCAATTTGTCTTACAGAACTATACAGATCCCCCCCGTCAAATTTATCTCTAATTTTGCGTAATTACCTCCCCAAAACAATAAATGCTGTACCTGCTGACAAATTTGCTAGCAAATTTAAACAAACGCTAAAAGATAAATCATATAATCCAGTTTCCGAATAATACGCCCTAATAATAAAATTTGCATACTATCTTTATTTAAATGTCCAAACCTTCGGAGAAACAAATATTATCTTCAGTAACCCTACACTTGATTTCATGTTGTCACATATAACCAAATATAACTTTAGTCACGAACTCGATCGCAGAGTCTATAATTCGCGCTCCGAATTAATTTGACCACGGTAAGTTAATTCAAAGCGTCATTTGGGGGAGAGAGAACTTTTTTGCCCCTGTAGGATGGACTTGATTGTCCTTTAATACAAAAATTAATTACAATAACCCTACTTCTTTTTGGATTTTTCTTACCCAAATTACACTCTGATTGACATGCGATGTACTCCCGCTATTGTAAAAACGGCGAAATTTCAAACCTTTCCTATTAGATTTTGAATACAGTGTCCAACTTTTGTAGTCAACCCAGGGACCTCAAACGCCCTTTCTAATAAGTCTAAGCTTCTTTTTAGGTTTCAGCACTTTTTAAGTGGGAATAATTAATTCATCTATTGATAAAATTATTTTGTAAAGAGCCATTTAGTATATTTTTGCATCACTAACAGCATTACTTCCAACCAATCATACAACAAAGAAGTGCCTTTACGGCAATTTCCATTCACTATAGTTAGTTTTGCAATTAATTTGAGGAACACATTTTAAATTTAAAAATTTATTTGAAATTAATATTTTGATGTATTTATTTTGAAAAACTTTTTCTTTTTTTAAAAAAAATTGTAAACCTAGCACTTTGACATTAAAAAAATTTGGAAATTTGTATAATTCCTAATTTTAATGAAGAACATTGGAACAAAATTGCCAGCTCTGATTCTCATAACCTATTGGAAATTATGGCAATATGCATACTTATTCTTAGTACACAACAAACAACAATGTTAACCTATGGAGGCTACGGGTCACACACAGAAGGAAGTGAATTTATTTTCACAAAAATTAAAGACCAGATATAATAATAACAATCATGGAAACACATATATTATATAAACATTTTTGCACATATTCTGACTATTTAGTAATGGAAATATAATAAAATATTGCCAGAAGTTATAAAAGATTGCTGACGTGAGTAGACGAGTAGGGTTTCACAGAACCATGAGTTATTTCGATGTAAAAAAATGAGACAGCATGAATAGATAAGAATAATTGATAAAAACGTGGCAGATTTGGCTAAAACTTTGGCAACTGGAGAAGGTTTGACTTGAAGGTATGGTGGCAAGAGATATTATTATAATACAAACATTCCTTGACAGTCTGCAACATCAGTTCTTGAACATTCCGGTCAGGGTCTGATAGACCCTGACCCTTGCACTACAGGGTTAGCAACAAGTATACTCCAGGTCAATTAGATAGCGAACAGAAACTAGACCTCTCAAGCGTTATTAAGAATAAGGTTCTAGTGCTAATCAAAGATGCATGTAAAGATAAATACAGGCAACGGGTAAAAAATTCAAATTATCATTTTATAGAAGAACCTGATTCCCTTGTATACAACCTACCTCAATGATGGTACCAGAGTATCATCATGCAGGATCACCCAGAGTACCAGGATGGAGACATCCTTCATCAGTAGACATTTTCAGCTCATGAAGACATCATGTTCCTCAATTATAATACGTGGATCTCAAATAACGAGTATTTTTCGCATGCTATGTAACAAAAAAAGGGGACTTTCTTGCTAATTTAGAAAACAAAACCTTCAATAGTAGTGTTTACCTACGAATAATACTGAAAATATCATAACAGCGGTCACAGTGTGAACTTCGTAAAATTGTAAGACGTGCATTTCACTATATGTATAGGCATTTATCTATTACCGAATTTTTATAAAGGTTCAGATTCAAAATAAATTCAAATATAAACCATAACCCAAATTTGCAACTAATGAATAAATGAATAAAATTAATAAATAAAATAAAAATAAGATAAAATTAAACAAAATATAAAATATACAAGTGTAAAACAAATATGATAACTCGAAAAATCTACCTAAGTTACCATTATTCCTATTTATTATGCAGGCTAGCCAAAATTGTTTAGGAATGGTACCTTAAAATAAATAGGAGCAAAAGCCTATAGTTAGTATTTACTTAGTTGTAATATATAGATATTTATTTATGTTAATTTAACGTTTTTATTGCATGTTCTGTTGCTATGAATACATTATGAACAAGTAAGTTTATATTAAAACTGTTATTTTTCCCTTGAGTTATGTTAGTTATTATTATAACTAAATAGTTATTATAAATTTGTTGTTTATTTAATTGTAATTTTTATTCTAATAATATTTTATTTAGTTAATTTTCTCTTCCTTATAGTATATGGTAGTAATTGTTTATAATTAAATTGCTAGCAACATACGAGGCAAGTCGGTCATTGATAGTCATTGATAGTTACAAGCTAGTATATTTTATTTCAATAAATTAGTTATATTTAAAGAATGACTTTAATATGTTATGGGTATTCAAGCATTTAAATACTAGAGAATGTACTTTGGTCTAATTTAATATGAATATAGTCAGGTAACAATGTTTAATAAATATCTATTGCAGTTGTAGTTTAAGTTTTTTTTTTTTAATAACTCTATTTTTTATCCTTGTTAATTTTAAATTTAATTAATTAAAACAATGTTGATAGGTTGTAATGCATATTTAAAATTAGTATCTACTTACAATCCCTATTTTTATTTTGTATTATTACTATTTTTATTTTTTCCCAAGGGTATTAACTGGCACAGAGAATAATTATATTTGCCATTACACAATAGAGCCTACATCGTCAGACGGCTGTTATACTAAATTAAGAATCACGCCTCTTCAGTGTGATATTTCTTGGTGTCAGTTTTTTAAAGAAGATTAATAAAATAATAATAATTCTCACTTTGCGGAAACAAAATTTCTTTAAAAATGTTTAAAGTATCATTTAATATTGTAACTGAGCCATTTTAAAGCATGATAAATTTAATAATAATTCGATATAATCTTATGTATTAAATATTTTTGATCAAGCAAAACCCCTGTAAAATATATCGTAAAAAAAATAAAAATAAATAATAAGAACTAATGCAAATGAGGCAGGCTGTAAAGCTCTTCTTTATATACATAATATATAACCTTAATAGCCAACTATATAAAAGACACATAAATACAGTTTTCTACACATAAATTTAACCCCTCAAAAGAAAAAAAAGTATAAGAAAACTATACATATCAACAATAATTCTACTCTTTCAATTGGTTCCGTGCATTTTGACTTCTGTACCGCTCTACCCCTGGGTTCTAAATTTAATTTAAAAAGCAAACGATGGCAATATGGCATTAAATTGCCTAATAAAGGTAAATAAACCATTCATGAAAAATTTTAAAAAATCCACTTTAACCTGCATACAACATACAAATCGGTACCAAAGTACATGTCCCAATTTAAAAAAAAAAAAAAAAAAAAAATCAAGAAAAGAACAAAAAAAAAAAAGAGCTTAAGAGTACTAATTGAGGCCTTTTATATGATATACAACATAATAAACATGAAAAATAGTGGTCACAAAAAAGTTAACTCTCATAATTTATAAAAGAATTTATAGAATAATAAAATAATTAATTGAAAGAGCATTAGTGTGAGATTCGATCGATGTTAGCTCAAAAAACAAGTCTAGCTCCATCTAAAGTACAACTAATGGAGACACGACAAAATTTCATTGAATCAAAACTTGTACATCTTTCGAAATCATTAACTGTTTGCAAAAAAAAAAAGTTTGCGTTGCGTCCGCCATTATTATTTTATTTGGAGGAAGGGGGGATGGAAAATTATAATTAATTTTTTTGGCATTTTTTCATTAGTTACATAGCTACAAGTGTGCCACATTTGAAGTTTCTAGCTACTCTATAAGTGGGTTATAATTTGTTTAAGTTAGTTGGTTTCTAGGGTTATGCACTGGGGAGATGGGAAACCTAAGGATAGATTACCTAAGGATTAGTGGGATTGATTTAGTAACTTGTATTTTGTGTATATATTTTTTTATTTTGTAGAAATGTATTTTGTTTAAAATTTAATTTCTTTTAAATCTTTTTACCAATGTTGCCTTTATGTGTAAAAAATCATGAGTTCTTACGGCCAGCCTAAACCCGTCGAGCGGCCAGGTAGATATATGCCAGGCACCTTTGTAAGAACTAGAACTTGTAAAAAATTAAAACAAAAATGCAAAACATCAGTAAAATACTTAAGCAGGCCTACTAAAAAAAAAAAATATATATATATATATATATAATATAACAAAAACATTGTTTTACCACTATAACCTGAGATTAAACCCTAAAATATGTACCGTTAAAACGAAGAGTACAAAAATATACATAAAAAAAATCATGAGTTCCTACGGCCAGCCTAAACCCGTCGAGCGGGGCAGGTAGATATATGCCAGGCACCTTTGTAAGAACTAGTACTTGTAAAGAAGCTGGAAATAGTGGGAGATAGTGCCTGAGGGAGGTATTAATGTCTTATATTTTTGCTAGGAAGATAATTTGTACGGGAGGGGGGCCTTCGAATTGAGAGAAATATTCAGAAACAGACTCTGCTGAGCGTTTGAGGGGACCTCGGTCAAACGCGTCCCACTCCTCGATTTTCGTGACGAGTATGATGTATAACTCCTCGAGGCGTCATGAGGTGTTTCAAACGCGAGAAGTCTAGTAGTAGGATGAATAAGTAATGTTTCTCCGCAGTCCAGTTTAATGTGCTACGGTGGCCGGTAAGACGACCAATCCGGGGGCCCAGGTGAGGTACACAATTAAGGGTATCGAAAATGTATTGGAGGTAGTCAGAACTGATTTGAGACCGTGAGACGTGGTTAAAGGGAAGTTCTAGTACATAGCAGGGGGTTAGACTAAACACGCAATACAAAATCAATGTGCACTTTTAAATGTATATAAATAAATTAAATATCTGAATGAATAGCAATAAATTAATTGGTGAAAGATTAAAATTAAATATAAAAATTATGTAACGAGTAAATCTCTAGGCCACTGTCTCATCAGGTGATTAGGTGGGATATCTGAAATAATTTTGGTGAAGCAAGGAGTTCTATTAGGGGATTAACGTGATTGGATAGTGATACGTGAAATGAGTGGTATCGATATACGGATAGGTCTCGGACAAAAGGAACATTGATATCGTTGTGGAGAGTGAGGTTGGGACGTAAAAGGGATCTGTGATTTTTCTGAGGATCTTGGATTGGAGAGTTTGAATTCGACGGATGTTGGAAGGCTTGGTGCTACCCGACACTTTTAGACCATAGGTCCAAGCTGGTTTTATGGTCACGTTGTAAATACGAAGTTTATTATTGAAACTAAGATTAGACCTACTTCCCAGAAGATAAAGTAGGAACTTGTATCGTCTTGAAATGTCCGTACGTTTTGTTTTTGTATGATGTTGCCAAGTGAGTCGCCTATCGAGGAGAAGGGCTAGGTAACGGGCTGTGTTGGATTGAGGAATAAGTACTTTGATTAAGAATGATTGGGGGACAGATGCTATGAAAAAAGATGCGAAAAGTAAAAGCGACATGAACACTTTTTAGTTCGTTGTCCTCCAATTCCTTAACCAAGGTTCCAGAATGAGAGGGTGGCTTAGGGTTTTATTAGATGCGGTTTGAGGGTTTCCGTGGGAAGGAGCGAGGAAGGATTTTGAGGGATGTGTGAGTGAAAAGGAATATAGGAGGATACTGTCCTGAGGCACTCCAGTACTTACAGGGCAGATGGATGAAAGTGAGGATTCTAAACTTGCACGAAATATTATTGGTGATAAAGGATTTAAAACTGAGATAAAATATAAAGGGTAGGATGCCTTTAAGACTCCAAACCAGCCTAGCATGCCAAAACTATAGCTTTCGCCTCGTCTAGGAAGACAGCTGAGCAACACCTTTTATTCTCAAGAGTGAAAGCAATGACATTACCAATGTGTTTACATTGCTGAATAGTGGAATGAAGGGTTCGAAAACAAAACTGATGGTCAGGTAGAGACTGATTAAAGTTGGGAAGAGTTCTGCGAAGAAGGAGTTTTCACTGGGAGGAGGCTTATAGGAGGATAGGATGAGGGAAGATAAGGAGGTTTTTGAAGGTTTAGGAATCTAAACAATGGTGGCGAATTTCCATTGTGTTGGGAAGTGAGTAGTTCTAAAGACGGGGTTGTGAGAAATAGGATACCTTACTTTAGGAGGTATTTTAGGTTTTCGGAGGTAATAAGGTCGTAACCGGGAGATTTTGGTGGAGGAAGGTTTTTAATAGTGTAAAGGACATCTGAGGGATTAGGCATGGAGATAATTATTATGGATTTAAGAGATGTTTGTTTATAAGGTTTACATGATCAAGGTCAATTATGTCAGGATGTGGAGAAAATTTAGTTGTTGATCAAAGACTTCAACTTTTTCATTATCTGACTTTGCCCAGGAATTATCGGATTTAAGGATGAGACAAGGAATGTTTTTTAGGAAAAGATTCGTCTAGTCTAGTCGTATTCCAAAGTGGTCTATCTTTGCCTGTGGCCTGTAAGTTGCACTTTGAATTTCCAAACTTTGTCTTCCTTAAAGAGTCGCAGTAATTTAGTTTGTTTTCTACTTGCAATATTGTACGTCCGCTTGTCTGATGGGTATCGAGTTAGTTTCCATTGAGATTAGCACGTCTTTTTCGAATTATTAACAGTCGTATTTACTGGTAATACTGATTTATTGTCTTTATTAGCAGAGTGTGGTGAAGTCGCGTCCCAGATTGAAAGCTGTGCACTGCCAGTAGATAGTTCAACCGCCTCTTCAATGCCTTATATTTTTTTTTTTTCAATTTTAAGGTCTAAACGATGATCAATTAAAGTCTTAAATAATTTCCAATTACCTCGTCCCTTGATCAGTTGAAATACCTTGTTTACAGGCCTGATGATGTCCCTTTAGGGATGAAATATAGCCATTTTTAAAATGATATCACTTCGACTACCTTTATTCACCCCTTTACGACCCAACACGAAAAAGTACAAACAAAATGTATGTACATTGATACGAAAGAGCTCCATGACACTGAACTTGACTCTGAAACAACGGAAAGCAAAGTTGCATCTCTATAAACAAATCTAATCCTAATTCAGCTTCCGGGTCTCTATAAACAAATCTAATCCTAATTCAGCTTCCGGGTCCAATTCAAAATAATAAAAATCTACCTCACTCAAAAATTAAACTTGTCATTGAATTGTATATAAAACTTTTAGATTCTGCGGACACACCGCCTGACTTGTACGAAGACATTAGCATTTTGATTTATAAGAAGACAGATCGATAGGTGTTGTGTAACGTGTAACTTGAACAATTATAGAAACATTTCTTAAACTAACAGCTTAGGCACTACCGTATGCGACTTGTTGTCATCGCACATCTCATTTGAACAAAATTAACATACTAAATTTCTCTAACATTTTACAAAAAAATCATTTTTTACTAACCGGAGTATTTGCACCCCCTTTGGCACAAGTCTCTAACTCTAGCGAGAGGTGGAAGTGATCTGAACCGTGCAGAAAGTCCAGATCTCGCATATCCTCCATGTATGAATGTCCAGAAGCTTAATATCAGATTAAATCCACAGTGCCTACACCATCATTTTTCATTCAGGTTGTAATATGGGTGGGTCAAAAATTTGATTTAAATATATTAGAAATAATTGTACAGTTTTGCACTTCTATGACTTTTTTCTGGGGGGAATTTTTACAATTTTGATTTCGGAAGTCTAGAGAAATCCATATTGTATCTGAAATCCATATTAAATCTGTATTGTTTTGTTTTTTTATTTTGGAGGTACTCCAAGCTGGTTTTATCCCAGGCTCTTGGAGCGACATGGCGTAAAGGCCCGCGGCTTTGGCCGTGAGACCTCTATAAGCTAAAAGTAATGTTTTACCTAGTAAGGGTTACTCCCAACTGTTGTTTTCATCTTTTACCACAATTTCATTGCACAAAACAATTCATGTAAAGAGTGGTTAGCCCAGGGCCGAATTTGGCGTACCATCGCCAACCATCATCTATTTTGTATCATCTTCATCTAACCTTCACTTAAGTATTGATTACTTTGTTAACTTAGCTAGATTGAGTTCCCTATGGGTGTAAATGCAAACCAAAAATTCGAAACAGAGTCATTCCTTATAAAAGCTCTTGCATCTTTGGCACCCTGTGAGTATAAGTATAAGAGGTAAGGGGGTTATTTATGAATAATAATAACATCAATAACTATTGATATGTATCAATATTATTAAGGATGCTACTCAATTTGTTCAAAAGTAACGTAATCTAAATTCTACTCTATTCATTTTTCGAACATAAATAAAATGTAAATATGTATTCAAAATAATGAACAGTAGTGACGACACTCAATTGAGTAATCAAGCATCACATTTACAGTATTACCTGTTGATGTTAACACCTAATGAGTTCCATGGAAGATATTATGAATACTAAAAATCTACTGCATTATCTGTAGGAATTAACCCCGGATCTCCTGCGTGACATGATACTAAACCAGAAGACATTCCGAATGGACTGTATTCAAAATAAATACTCAACGCTTAAACACTAACTTTGTAAATATTTTAGACCGTTTATAACGTAATAAATCCACTTCTTATAATCTGTTTACTTTCTTTTGACGTAGATAAAAGGGTTTAGAAAATATAGATTTATTTAACAAGCAGTAAAATACCTTGTGAATCAATTTGAACTTAAAATGTACATCTAATAAAAGAAACCATCAACTAAATCTACAACAGAACAAAATCAAGATTGGATAAATGATTGCTTATTGCTTTTATTTAACAATTGTAAAAATATTAAATTTTATTTTTATTTACAATATTTACCTTTTTTATTATATAAATATTACAAAATAATAATAAAAAAAAAAATATATATGCATTAAATATACAAATATCAAATGAAGATAAATATATATATGAGATAAGTGATGGTGAAGGCCCTCATAGGACAAAGGAAAACTCTAGAATGAGGGCGCTGTCTCTTACTTTTTTAATAAATAGATATACATCAGTGGAGGGAGTCAGTCATGGTATTCATGTAGTTAAAGCATGTTATACAGGGTGGGCAAAAAAACCGCACTTTTTTAACACTTATCGCTCAGCTTCTGTGATAGATAGAGATATGGTATTTTCGGGGTCTGAAAACTACATTCTTCTACTTTAAATTTCATATCTATAACTTAACTAATTGCATAGCTTTCACCCAATAGTGAAAGGTATGCAATGGCGGTTTGAATTAGGGGCTTAAAAAAAGTCGTTGTACGGGTAGTTTTGATTAAATAAATTTATTTAAAAAATGAATGTAACAAAATTATAAAAAAAACATTGCGAAGTTTACAGATTTACTTGTTGTATGGTTCAATATGTCCTCCTTGTTCATTTTCCTGAATTATCCTTCTCCTGTGGGGTATGGCCCCAGCAATAGTTGATTGACGCATATTATCCCAGGCACGAATAATCCTCTTTCTAAGTTCATCAACGTCCTTTATTCTGCCTCCTACGTACACTCTTTGTTCTTACTAACCCCAGACAGAATAATCAATTAAATTTAGGTGGCCACTCGTCTGGCTAAAGGATGTCTGGGCAATTCTGTTCAAGTATTGAATTGTTTGCAAGTAGCAACCTTTACTTGGACAGGGTACCAAATTGAATAAACGTGTAATTTGGCATTTGATCTTCAATTTCTGGCAAAATTGTAGTTAACACACCTTCAATGTTTGTTATAACCCTGAGGGACTCCTCCCACTTACCTACAAAGAACCCCCACTCCAATACATGGCTATTTTTTCTATCAAAACTATAATACCAGACAACGACGATTACTACCTGGACATTGGACAACGACTTTTTTAAGACCCTATTCCAAACCGTCATTTCATGGCTTTTACCCAATAGTTTGTTGTTATATAAATTAAATTTAAAGTGGAAGAATGTAGTTTTCAGACCCCGCAAACCCCATATCTCTATATTTTACAGAAGCTGAACTATAAGTGTTCAAAAAAGTGCGGTTTGTTTGCCCGATATATGCCTTAGATATATATATATATATATATATATATATATATATATATATATATATATATATATATATATATATATATATATATATATATATATATATATATATATATATATATATATATATATATATATATTACCGAACAATTTAAACTACGGGAGACAGAAACAGAGAAAAATTTGCACTGGCTCCGGGATTTGAACCACGGACATTCACATTTCCAGTGTGATGCTCTACCAGTTAAGCTAATCCAGATATAAACTTTTCTCTGCGTATTTTTCTAAACTTTTTTATTTGTGTATATATATATATATATATATATATATATATATATATATATATATATATATATATATATATATATATATATATATATATATATGCCGCCCAGTTTAAATGTGACGAGTAAGAGTGTGACGTAGTTAAGAGAATTTTCTCTTTGGAAGAGAACTGTTGTGTGTGACGGTTTCAGATGCAGTTACCGGGGGAATGCTGCACTCGCAAGGAGTGGGCGTCAGTTCCTCCTGCATGGGACCTCATCGGGAGCTTGGACTCATCCTCAAAGAACTCCGCATGATAACTGATAAACTCAGAAAAGAGGACGAAGCCTCCGAAATCACTAACGACTGGAAATTCGCCGCCATGGTTGTAGACAGACTGTGCCTAATATTATTTACATTGTTTACTATTATAGCGACTGTCGCTGTTCTTTTTTCAGCACCTCATATCATTGTTACGTAACTTAGCTTTTATTTCCCTAACGCCTTGAAACAAGTTCTTTTGACAGAACACAATGTTATACTGTCAAATTTGTTTAAGTCTTCCGAAACAGTTTCTTGGTTAGCTCAATTAAAGAATTTTATAAGCTTATATATTAGACAATTATAATAACGATAACAAAAAATATTTAATTGTATTAAAATTTTTCTACCGAGTCTGGGCCAAAGTGACTTTCATTCAACCTATACTAGTAACAAATGAAAATAAATTAATAAACCTCCCGAGATTTAGCGTTAAATAATTGTTGTTTATGTTTTACTTATACCGTTACAGCCTATTTTAATTATTTATGTTTAAGACTACAATCCATCACTCTAATAATTAACAACTTAAGTAAAAGAGATAACAAAAGAAAATATATTCTATTTTTTACATCTATTCACTCGAGATATACATACGCATTCACACGCACAGACACACACGCACACAAACACACGCAGGTTTTGGATGATTCTTATCATACAACATCCGTTTTTCAGATCTCACTCTTAAAGATGTGTGTTTTTGATCTGGTACGATTTAAGTAGTAATAATATTTGTTACAGAAGATTAGTTGACTAAAGATTGAAAATAATTGTTTTTTTAATAATTAAAAAAAAAAAAATTCTTCTTGTTCTCCAGTGAAATTTCAATTTTTACACACAGTTGATATTTTCCTACCAGCAACGATATACAGTGAAAACCGTTTAAAACAAAAACGCTTAACATGAACAATTGGTTAACACGAAATAATACTGCGGGATTTTCATACATTTTTTCTATAACACGAAATAAAAAAATTGTTTAACACGAAAATATTCGCTTCTCGGGACGAACAAAGTACATACACCTTTTTTAAGACGGCGAGAATCTAGAGGGGGCCTGATATAAAAATGAGACACCCAGGCGAGAGCCCTTTAAGTTTACATTTCGGCTATAAAATACAGACACCGAAGGGAGAGGGCCGGGAACACGAGACAGTAAGGTTTATCTAAACAACCCCCCTCTTGTGCCACCGGTTTCTGTTTCCTGTGAATTACACCTATCTCCTAAAAACCGACATTTATCGCTCGAATATTTTAAGGATTATATAGATATATTTAGTATTAGTTTTCGAATTCGGTGATGAGTGTGTCGAAGTCAGTAAAATGTGTGTCAAAATAGGTGAAATTCGTGTTTTGGAATTTTAAATAAAACATTTTTTACGTGTACAACGGCAGGGAAATCGGGAAGAATATAATTTACAAAATATTTTACATGATTAAGTTGATATATATTTTTTTTTATATTTGTTTTATTGTATACATACATTTACATGAATGTACATATCGAATAATAATTTGAAATGTAAATAGTGTTAGTTTATCTAATATAATGTGTTGGACAATACATATATAGAAAAATACACATATACCTACAAGAGTAAATTAAAATTTGACATCGAATATATTGGTTTTTTTTTTTTTTTGTTTTATATGCATCGTAACACAAAATTCTTTCAACACGAATAATTCGTTCCCCTCGGTTTCGTTGTAAACGGTTTTCACTGTGAGTATATATATATATATATATATATATATATATATATATATATATATATATATATATATATATATATATATATATATATATATATATATATATATAAAGCTTGTATGAGAAGAGAGCCCAAGAAGACAGCAATTACCCGTAACACATTGAGGAAATTTGAAAAACAACAATACCTGGCATCTGAAAACACACTCTTTGCATTTACTGTTAAGTAAGTTATAAGCAGGTGAAACTACACATAAGTTCCGAGGTATGTAAAGAAATTTATTGTGATTTATATGAAAAAGTTAGTTTGGGAATAGTTAATTATGAGATATATAGAGACGATTGTAGGCAGAATAATGGAAACCTTAAATGAGGCATCATGAGTGAAAACGTTGGTTAGGAGATGAGTGGAGACATTTATTGAGTTATTGAGAAATGAGAGAAAACGAAATGAGTGAAAACGTTAGTTAAGAGATGAGTAGAGACACTTATTGAGAAATGAGAGCAAACGAAATGAGTGAAAACGTTAGTTAGGAGATGAGTGGAGACATTTATTGAGAAATGAGAACAAACGAAATGAGTGAAACTTTAGTTGAGAGGCGTTAATTAGATAATTTTCCCAAAAAATTCTTATGAAACCTTTGATCTTCATAGACTGTTATATCTATTTATTTACTTTACATTTTGATGAACAAACACTTAATATTCTCGCTAAAGCACTAAAAGTTATTTTTAAATGACACAGAAATTCAATAGTTTAAATTAATTGTCACGTACAGTTGGAACACAAGTGGGAGGTTAAGATAAGTGTAAACCGGAAGTAATCAAGCTTAACCAAGGAGGTTAAACGACAGCTTCTTGAGGATTTTTATTTACAGAATTAAGTGTAATTCACGATAGAACGATAATATTTTTTTAATTCATTGGAAATACTATGTAGGGCAGCAGCAAACCACCTGAACATTTACTTCCACTTAACTTTACACTTCAGGGTTAACAAAAGTTTGTCATTCATGCAGTGCTCTTACCTTGACTCACTTTCGCGTTAGCTTTCACTCACAATTTTCAGCCAACAAACCTTTTCGTGATAATAATCACGATCACATTAATTAAATGTTTATTTTACCTTGCTCTTAATTCATTTAACCACCCCTAAAAACTTGTATCTGAGAGATACTTTCGCTAATTGGATTATTTTTTTAAATATATGTATAAATCTATAAGAATGTAGTTGAAACATTCAAGTTAAAAGGTGTAATAACAATAATACCATATTAAATGTTAAGACAAGAACTAATCTCAGTAATAAAATGGTCATGTTGATTGAAAAATGAAAGTCTAAAAGAGGATGTACATTCTAAAGGTATATTTGTAAATAAGTCGAACTCTTACTTGCTCAGTAGCTGACCCTCTTTTACCGATGGTATAGAGTTGGTTGGGATGGTAGAGGTTGACCAAATGGATTTCCAAAGTTCTCTATTTTTTCCATAGTGCTCTTAGAGAAACAATCCTCGATTCGCCAGGAAGGATAAGTTTGATGTCCATCCAAGTCGTTCATATTCTTCCCCTGGGTCTTGTTCCTTCACAACGAGCTTAGAGTACTTATTTGGGCAATCTCTCTGTTTCCATTCTTTCCAAGTGTCCTTCTAATACCAACCTTATGGTGGTATTTCTAATTCTGTCTCTTCGAGTTTCATCGGCAGCTCTTCTTAAGTATCTCAAATCTGTAGCTTCTATGCTGATTTCTTTCTATTTCGTTATGTGGTTTCAACATTCTCTTAAAAATGGGGAATTATATTAATAAAAACAATGATAATTGAGACTAAAAGTATGTTATTAATAATGTTCATTGTAAAATGAAAGTCTACAAACATAAATGTATATTTTAAAGGTATATTTGGGAATGATTCCAAGTCTAAAAGCCTAAATATTAGATATAATGGTGTATTATATGTGGGATTTCTGATGATGTGGGATCTCATCAGTGATGTTAAAAAAATGTGACTATACGCAAGTGATTTTAAAAGTTTTTCAAGCTCGTTAGGAAAGGTTTATATTGTCAGTCGAGGAACGTAATTATCACATTTTTTTAATCAAAATCAAAAACGTTCAAAATTGTCTTTAACTGTCTTCTTACCTAGTACAAATGAAATGTGAATCCTAAATAAATAAGCTCATTTATTCCGCCGTAATTATCTTTCATTAAAAAAAAATAATAATATAATTAAAAAAACAAAAAAAAAAACAACATTTAATTGCTCTTAATAACGTCAAATGGTTAGAAATCGAGTTAAAAAACAACGAATTAGAAATTAACGTTAATTTTTATCTTTATATTTTATCTTTCTTTTCTTTATAAAAAAAAGAAGTCCCCAGGAAAAAAAAAAAAAAAAAAATAGTTCCTCAAATGTGTTGTGAGCTAAACTCATAGTACGGCGTAAATGATGTTAACAAGCTTAACGTTAGCCTCTCATATACCTTCTAAACTAGGGGAGCGCGGGGGAATATAATGCCCCTCTAAGAAGGAATTAGTAAACAGGGATTTCACTGATTTTCAACGTTTACTACATTGGAGTGTTTTATAAAACTCAGATAAAGCAGATCTTGCTCCGACGAAAGAATGAAATGCTCTTAACTTTCATCACAAAAGGATCGAGAAACCCTTGGGGATAATATCCTACACAAGTCCGAAACAATTAATCTTATGGTTACTACTGAACGGATGGGAAAGTCAAGGTGAAATTGAAAATGTTTTCGCGAGATTAACACAACATGCCGTAGGTTTTACTAGAAAACTGATTCAGGGCAGTGCGAACGCTATTTCCGGAGTTCCATTCCTCCCTTCCGGTAAACCCTGATATAGTATGAACTCCAGAAACTTGGTCATCCATGTAAAAAATCATTGTTAATGACCTAAAAGGCAGCTGGATAATCGACTAATTCATCAGCAGCTACGGCTAGGATGTCGTTTAAGGAAATGCCAGATTGGTTTATAGGCTAGCAGTAAACACTACCCTTTACTGCAATATTTAGGATTATATCCTTAGAAATCTTGCGACACGATCGAAAAATATTGACACTCACGTTAGGAAATCTTGAAACTACTATTCATTTCATCTCTCAGCAGGTTAATTTATACTGTTTTATTAATAATAATTAAGGTTCACAATATAACATATTTGGTCAGGTAAAATGAGACATCTGCCTATCATAGTGGCCCGACAGAAACGGACTAGTGGAGGGGAGGAATAGAAGGAAGGTAGAAATTCCTTCAAATTCTGTTAATTTAAGTCGCAACTGTGCATATGAATTATTTTTATCTGTATACCCTTTTTTATAAATTCTCTCGTAGAATTATCTAATGAAACAAGAGCTCCGAGGTATTGAAACGAAGACACTTCTTCAAATTTATTGTCTCTGATTATAATTTTGCGTAGGCGCCTGCGGTCTTCTGATGTAGGCAAGCACAAAACATCGTCTTAACCTCGTTTACCGTGAGACCAATTGCACGTGCCGTACGTACAGTTCGTTCAAGCTAGCGAAACACCTTTCTTAATTTTTTGTTGACCTAGAAGCTATAACAACATCATCTGCATAGGCACTGGTTTAGCCTTGACGGATGAAAAAATGTTCCTTACAAACCCAAAAACGTATAAAACATCAGAAATAGTTAGTATTTAATTTATTGGAAGAATTATTATTATTTATTGAATATTTTCACACTGCAATGAGCAAGCCATTCCTCAACACGAGTGTTAATCCTCGAGTATTGTTCTCAATAGATATTTTATTTATATCACCTGGAATAGCTTATTATAAATTAATTTATTTCTGAAAATATTTCTCAGCATATCTTTCGTTGATGGAAGAGACTCCTATGTCAGGACCTAAAATCTTTTGGAATTTTAATCTTCCTCTCACTTGTGTGCATAATAATAATAAAATAAAATAAATAATAATAAAAAGGGTTCAATTTTCAGCTCAGAATGACCATAACTTACTTCTGCATCCTTAAAAACTTCACTATTCTTTTCACCGAAAAAGGAAGCCGTCGTTGTTTTAGCATTACCATCATAGTGACTCACACCCTTTCGTTTAGCCTTCACTGATGAATAAATGTTCCTTACAAACCCAAAAACTTATAAAACAACAGAAATAGTTAGTATTTAATTTATTGGAAGAATTATTTTTATTTATTGAATATTTTCTTATATTTATTAAATTAAATTTATTTGCACACTGCAATGAGCAAGCCATTCCTCAACATGAGTGTTAATCCTCGAGTAATTTTCTCAATAGATATTTTATTTACATTTGTGTAATTAACTTTATTGGAAATAATGTAAATTTGCTTGCATTCAGAACAACAATGAAGAACTTATCACTATTATTATCAATTTTAAATTCGACATCAATTATTCCTTTGCACAGCGCACAAAATTCAAAACTGCCGTACCTAATTGTAATTGCAACTTGTTTTTCAAAGGATTGAAACTCTTTAAAGAAATTATATAAATTAGTAATATGGTCGGTAGCACCATCATCCTAAATCCATTTATCATTTTCCGACGTATTCGCTAACGCTTTACATGAAAATATGACAGTTTCTTTAAACAATATTATTTAATTTTTCCTGTTCAGATTATTGTTTGGAACAATCTTTAAATGGTCAAATTTTTTTACCTTTAAATCTCTCATCTTCAACATTGAGAATTATCTTGGTTCATTCTCCTCAACTTTATCCTGGCAGTTCGAAATTTTACGATTCTTTTGACACGAAGTTAAAGTATGAGCTTGATTCACTAAAACTGACATTAGGATATTACTAGGTTCGGCCGACGCTTGTGTCCTAGCATCACGTACCTCTAACCTGTTTACCTGTTGCTCAATGGTACTTTCATTTTTATGTCTACCATCTCAAGTTCCGAAAATCTGAAATTCCGTGTATTCGGATGGAATTTATTTATAAGTACAATTTAAGGAAGCTGTATAGAAGAGATATTATCATCAGATCATTCTGGAACTCTTTAACCAACTTAGTCTATTAAGCTCTAATTCTCGTAACAACTTTTTCCGATAGAAGTTGACGAGCTTTGTCAAATTATTGAATAAGTTTGCTCAATTTCACTTTCTTTTATTTTCGAAGTGATTACAAAGTTCGTTCGATATTTCTTTCCGATTGTACGGACAAATCCTCACTAGTGAACGAACCTCCGAAATTAGTGTAAACCTAATTATCAAGAAGCCCTCTCAAATTTATCTTATCTTTAAAGGTGCTAGTAGGAGGAACTGGTTTGGGTTTACCTATGCTGCCGTTCACAGGCTAAGTTTATTATGGTATATCTAATAAATTCGCTTAAACAAAATCACAGTATCGCTCGAGGGTCCGACACGTTTGAATCAGCGATGTTCATAGTACAATGAATTTTATTAAACTGAAAGAGACGGAGAACCCCACATACGTTCCTTCCCTTGATATGTGTGTGTTCGTGTATGTATACATTACATGTAAGCCATTATATCCAAGATGGTACGTGGCTCAAACATAGATGCGAGAGTACTAAAATAATTATTGAATATTTAGACGACAGTTGATGATGCGTTACAGTCGAAGATAAACTGTGTCATATATGTAGAAGGGAACGGTAGGTAAGATGTAAGATAGTGGAGTGAGGTTGCCTAGCTAGCATCTTTACAATATACAATAATTTCACCCATCCCGAAGTTTCTTTTCAAATGTAGCAATTAACAAGGCATCGCATGGCTCTATCATAACTTAGCGTATCGCAACTCATAATAAACAATTGTTTATTATGATGATTGGAACCACACCTGGCACCCCACTGCACAGGCACAGTCGTCTAAGTGAAGTGGGGTGGAGGGTGACTATATTACGTTTTACATTGCCTATACATCTTAAGCCCTGTTTCCATTCTAACAAGTTGCAGGCACATGTTGCGGGACAAGTGCAATTGGAAACAGTTCCGCAACAGTTCATTAACACAACACGGAAAATACCTCAACTACAAACAAGAGAGCACGTGTAGGTAGAGAGCAAGGTTTAGTTATGGTTTGGGCAGCGAGTATAGACTGCACCGCGCGTGCGCCTTTCCCCGGGATATGTTGCAAAGTGTTTCCATTGCCCGTGGCACAAGTTGTGTCCCACAGTCGCTTGGCACATTTTTGTCCCCGGCACATATCCCGCAACATGTTGCAAACTGTTTCCATTTAAACAAAATCCTGGAACTTCCGCCCGCAACACGGGACAAATTTGTTGTAATGGAAACGGGGCTTTAGACTAACTCATACGCCCCACAGCTCCTCTTCAACTATTATAAATGTATTACTTTAATAAAAATCAACTTGCCTGTTTCAATAGTACTTCAAACAATGTACATAAAGTATTACTAAAATGGATACGTTAGAACGTAAGATATTTATTATATAGCTGTTTCCACTTTATAACATGTTTAGATCCGATTATATGGATTTAACGATTTTCATCACTTCATAGCAGTGTCCCTGTTGGTTTAAAAGAATATTTATTTTGAAAAAAATGTTTTTCTCAGTGAATTTATAAAGATATAAACTTTTCCCGTCCTACAATTCCAAAATTAAATTACCTAAATTTGAATTTCATGTTTACAAGAGCACTGCGCACGTACGCATTGTCTAAATCTTTACAAGGAAGCTTGAGCTTTGATAAAAGGAGCAATTATACCAAATAACTATTAAAATCAAGTTACGTTAAACGCGAGAACATTACTTAGAGACAGATAGAGTGTACATTATGTAATTGAATCTCGCTACGCTCGCTTCAAGTACTGCTAACAATTAAGAGGATTCTTGGTGTAAATTACTTGTTATTTTGACAAAATAAGAGGTTTAGAATTAAATATTGTTGCAATTGTTTAAAGTAATGGGATATTAAAAAGGTGTAAACAGGATGGCACCAAAGTTCTTATCCAGTAAGTAATAGGACAGGTAGGAGACGGCTGACCTTATCATGTACCCCTTTTTCTCATTATATAAAAAGCCAAATTATAACTTAATAACCATTATTACTTACAAGCACTAATACACACTACTTACTTGCTATTACTTACAGCATTACTTTATCATGTAATGCTTAAACGGATTTTCTTATTTTAATGTTTATGCATATTTTTTTTAATTACTTCAAGTATAAAGGTGTAAGAAATAATATTTAAAATCATTGACTATTATTCATATAACTTGTGTTTAAATTGAAGCATTAAATTCAACAAGAACAGTTACCTAATTATGTTGTAATCTACTATTAAATAAATGAATGACAAATAAATAAATCACCCCAATTTTCTACATCAAAATTCATATTAATTATAATAATATGTAAAATAATAAATAATTTTATATATATATATATATATATATATATATATATATATATATATATATATATATATATATATATAAATATAAATTCTTGCTAAATATTGTTTAATAACTTACTTCAAGGCGTCAGGGAAAGTAATAATTATATATATATATATATATATATATATATATATATATATATATATATATAATTATTATACATATATATATATATATATATATATATATATATATATATATATATATATATATATATATATATATATATATATATATGTGTGTAACAATGTTCTTAATTTTTATATGTAACATAAATATTTATTAATAAGAAATAATGTTCAATAAAAGTAATAAATATTAATTTTTAGTGTATATAATAACGGGTATATTTGTATTAAATAACGAGTGAGTTTTAAGATAAGTATGAACAATTGTAGGTCAAATATACATGTATTTCTACGAGTCTGACTCATCAAATGTGTATATTACCTTTTTTTACATTTTTTATAAAAGAGAGAAATTGTTTCCATTGGTACGTGAAAATACATTATCCAATTTTATGCAGATGGTTCATTATATGAGCGTACACTTTTTTTATTATTATAACTTTGGTCATGCCTGTGGGCTACCTATCCACTACAACCATTTAATAAGTTTAACCATGAATTGTTATAAATAAATAAAAATCAAGCAAACAAAGAGCCTGAGGGAGATTTTTTTATGCCTCCATAAGATTTCTCTTAATATTATTCATTGTTGAGGTATTTTAATGCATTATAATATCTGCCAGTAAAAATGTAATGGTTCTTTGATATAGGACACATGGTGGCAACGCACTGAGCTTGGGAAGTATTTCAAAAATCGGTACTATGTTGTTTGAATTGAACCATTAATACTGTGATTTTTGGGAAGTCCCGGCCGTTATGTATTTATCCGACTTATAGGAGTTGACTTTCCTTAAAATATTTTTCCTTCCAATTGGTGTAATGGTACCCTAAATTAAGTTTTTTCAGGCCCTCAAATCGAGAAAATATAGGAACTCATTTCGTGATTTCCACTTTGCCTTAAGTCACATGCCACAATTCATGTTTTCGAGTATATAATGCAGGGTTTCCCCGAACTAAACTACACCATTTTGGGATCTTGAAGGAAAGTTTTTTTAAACGTTGGTCTCTAAAGCTGCTTAGTTTTCGAAATATTTGCAAACAAAATTAAATATAATAATTTTTACTAACCATAAAACACCGAAACAAATCGAATGGGAAATACCTTTAACAAAAATAAATAAAAAAATAAAATAAAAAATAAAAAAAATAAACATAAATTGTTTATTTCAAATTTTGCTTGTTTTTTTCTGATTATGGACTGGGAGATAAAATATATTTACTATAAGGTACTCATGCAAACACTTTGCCATGTATATAGCTTTGTGATAAAAAAAAACCTAGAATCAGTTTACTTTAGCGAGCCTCTACAACTGCAGGTCCCACAACCCTTTCCCCTTCCCTTATCTTTCCCGATGTTGTAGGTGTTGCGGTCGTTCCTAACCGATTTCTCTGACCTATCACAGGGCTCCTGAGGAGGACTGATTTCCTATTTGCCCACTTTTCCACCCTGGTAGCTTCTCTCGCTCCTGGACCTCTCGTTATCTTCCTAGGGGAGAGGGGCAGCGCTCTCACATCATGGGTATGGTTAGCCTCCACTAGGGATGGAAAGCCCTTATTCCTTGAGGTCCTCCTACTTGTTCCCCCAGGGACTGAAGCCTGAGAATTCGAGAACCCTTTCTGGGTTTCTTCTTCCGTCTTCCTTGAGCTTTCCTCCTTAGCCCTTTTCGCCTTCTCCCTGCTCCTCTTTTTCTTTTCAATCTTTCGCGCTTCTTTCGTCCCATTTCCCACTAAGTCGTGTCTGACCTGTTTGAATCTTCCAGTAATCGCGTAGGAACCCACCGAGAACAACAGTAGGTCTCTTCCCAAATGTCTAGCACTACTGTCGCCCTCAGGGATTTTACCTTCTGATAGGTCAGCCCCCTACACTAGGCTACGTGTAAACACAGCAAAGGTGGGACCCTGACTATGAGGTGGCTGGTGTGTCTAATTCCGTTTTTAATGCGCTACCACACCAGTCCCTACCCACACAGAACCAGTCACCTCAAGGCCTCCCAGAGCCCTCTTCGACAACATTGACTCTTGTTGAGTTCATCTTTGAAGGGCGTGGTGGTGTTGGTAGTCCGAGAGTAGCAACTGTCCGTAGCAGCACGCCTCTCCTGTCCTTCAACCTTGTTATTGCATAAATGTTATTGTAATGTTGTATGTGGTTGGATATTCTGTATTGGTGATGCTGGCATACGCCTACTCAAGACGCAAACTTCGTCTATCTCAATCTATGTTGCAAACCAAGAAGGTTTACGAAACCAAGACTTGATGAGGCTGAAGTAAGAGCCTTCATTTCCTACAATCTATCAAGTTGCGCTACCACCCCCGTTAACTACCTGCTCGACTATTATAAACAATTCATTTAAATTACTTTCCTGGTTGTATTATAGTAAACTCCTCTTCTCTACTATTACAAACTATTCATTTTAATGACTTTGCTGGTTGTACCGTAGTGAACCCATCTGCTCTACTATTACAAAACAATTCATCTCTAATTTAACACCCTCATTGGTGTCGACAAATTGTTCTTTGATTTATTATTGAAAAAAGAACAATCATGTATGTTTTTTATAAAACACAGTGGTTGAATAATTTACATATTCATATTGTACATATATGTATATGTGTGTCTACACACACACAAACACACATATATACACACACACACATATATATATATATATATATATATATATATATATATATATATATATATATATATATATATATATATATATATGAGAGAGTGCGTGCGTGTGTATATGTATATATCTATGCATTTCGCATTTTATTTTGATAGCAATATAGCCTTGTTTTTAGCCCAATGGTTTCTTGAATTAATTCTGTACTGTTTATAATTTAATTTATTAATAATTTATGTTTATAATTTAGTTATATTTATAAATAATTGTATACAAACAAAATTCAGACATTTTTTGGACAGTTCTTGTTATAATAGTAATTTTAGAATATAGATGTGTGTGTGTGTATAATATACAGTGTGTCTGTATATATATACAATGTGTCCCCGAATCGGGTTGGCAATAATGTTTAAAAAAAAACATTTTTCGATGAAAAGTCAGTCTTCATCAAATTTCCTGCTTGTTCTTAATAAAGATTTATAGTTTTACTTTTATTTCAAAATGTACAATATCCTAAAATCATACAAGAGGAAACTGGACCAAATTTTTACTATTCAAGAAAAAAATATTCTTTATAATTTGTTGAGTATCTATTAACCAAAAAATGTCAAGTAAAAATAAATCCTAATCCTTATCTGCCATTCGGAAAAAATCAAATCTGTCTAGTTACAATAAATGATGGATCGATTTAATGTTTTTGTTGATTTAATTAAAAGGGTTGGTGTTGCTTTTTTTAAAAAAAGAAAACAACAGTATGACAGTTTTTATAGGGGAAATAAATTACATGTATGTTTGAAAAAAAAAAAATTCTTCTATCTAACAAATAAACTATATTTAAATAATAACTAAGATTTCCCCCATAAAAGCTTTCATACTTTTTTTTCTTTTTTATCAAAAATAGCAATATTATAACTTTTAATGCACTCAACGAGACCATTAAATCGATGAAAACGTTTTCTTCGATGAATCTGACAAATTAGAAGTTTTATAAATGAAGGGGGGGGGGCAAGTTTTAAATTCGAAAAAATTTAAATTAGTTACTAAAAGAAAATTATAAAGACTATTTTTTTCTTGAAGAGTCAAAATTTGGTTGATTTTTCTCTTGTAACGTATTAGAAAATTGTACTTTTTGAGTACAGGGTACATTTTGAATAAAAAGTAATATTATATAATATTTTTATTTAAGAAAAAACTAGAGATTTAATAGTTTTGGTCATTGCACGTATTGGCGACTCGATCCGGGGACATTCTGTTTATATACAAATATATATATATTTAAATTTGGAGGGTGCAGGGTAGTAGCCAGACCAGTCTAAAAAATGAGGTAGTGGAGAGGGTATGATGTCGCTTACAGTTGAAGGTAAGCCAGCAGGCCTGTGCTTTCCTCGGTTTAGCGACGCTACTCAAAGGGTTAATATTCAATATTCAAGGGTTAAGTACAAGAAGTATTATTATATCTGGCTACAGTTCTGGTCGGTTTGAGTCAAGGCTTCGATGGGTAGACGAATAAGTGGGCAGTAACATCTCACGCAAGTTATGATGAAGTAAAGATTTCTTAAGTAAGCAAAGCTGTTATAATTTATTACAATTAAATTGATATGTTATGTTGTCAGTTAATTTGTGAAGTAGTTTCTACATCGGTTTACTTTAACCTTTATAAATACTTTATAAAGGTTTCCATTTTTTTTATTTTATTTTATTTTATTTTTTTTTTATTTTTTATTTTATTTTTTTTTTTTTATTTATTTTTTTATTTTTTTTTATGGGATGGAATATGGATGTGGTATTGACCTAGGGAAGAGTGGTATACAAAGGTACACGTGGCTGGCTTGAATGTCGTGCAGTTACTCTGCCACGCTGCTAGGGAAGAGTGGTATACAAAGGTACACATGGCTGGCTTGAATGTCGTGTAGGTTACTCTGCCACGCAGCTTTTCTATATTTCTACTCGCAGGTATCTGTCTGTTGATGAGCAACGATAAATATCATGCTTTGTAGATTCGGCTTTTTACCCAGTTCTTGTTAAGACTTCTTCTGCCATTATCGATTTTTTTTTACTTGCTGCTGTTCTACACGAGAGCCATTTAACCTGATTTCTAGAACTAGAAGGACTAAGTGGTTATTATAATACATTCTCGTCTATTTCTAGTTCGGTCTGCATAGCAGTTTATCCTAGAGTGGTGTTAGTTTGAACACGTACAGCTTCAAGTGCATGGAAAGGCCCCCATAAGCGATCCGTAAAAACCCAAAAGAAAAACGTATTTGGCCGGTCAGTCCGGATTCGGTGTAATTAGCCCTATCTACCACACACGTACCGTGTTTTCAGTTAGTCTTTGGTATTCGCTCTTATGCAGTACTTTTCCAAGTAGACGTTTTAGTCTATTTGCCACAGTTTTAATAGTCACTTTTGCCTTTAATAATAAATAATATTCAACATATAGAATCTGAAAACTCGATTAACTTTCAAGTTATAATCCAACAGTCTGTTCCGGAAAACTGGACAGATAGGCGTATCAGTTTTAAAATTGTGGTTTTACGGACGGGAGATTCAAATGGACCCACCTTATACTATTTACTATTACTCGAATCGATAAAAATTCAGAGTGATACAAAGTCCGGACACATCTATAGAAATCGGTTAAAAGCAAACCTGTAGTAACATGGTATTAAAGTAGTATCTATTTCACTGAAAAAGTTGCGTTTCGAGAATAGTCGATGCATAGTCAATCGACAGGGCTACTTTCGAATAAAAGAATCGTCGCAGCGTGCTAGCTAAGGTGATTATAAGGCAGACCTTTTTCGGTGGTAGTAGAATTCGTGGTATTTTCTTAATAACGATAAAGCGATTTTGTAATTATGTACAAAAAGTTTAAGCTGAGATTGGCTTAAGCTCCAATATAAACGTGTTTAAAATAAATATGAATGAAATTCAAGCAAGAATATATATATGTTTTTTTTTGCCGGTTTAGTTAGTTAAAGAGTACGTTGAGTTATAAGCGTTGCTAGTATACATCAGTATATCAACTTTCACTTTTGTCTTTACAATTGAAAAATATGGGATACATTTTCATTTCATGTATTAGGAAAATCAAAACCGGCCTTGATTCTGTTTGTGTTGCATTGGCGCAGGTCCGACTTTATAGGCCCAACACTAACATGCCGAAATTAATTTATTTTCTATTGTGGTGTGCATATCAGAGGCATTGTTTAATCGAAAAATATAGAGTAGAACCTGAGTTATTAAATGAAGTATAATTTTAAAAAATCACGCTTTAAATTGCGGTTGCTGATATAAACATAATAACTAATAATACCTTTTAAACATTTTTTTTAAAGTTGCTTTTCGCGTGTTTTCGATTAACTGTCAGGGGCAATACACAATGTGTGAATGATAAAATTTTTTTTAGGTAGATGAAAAGAAAAAAGTCATGTTAAATAAAAGGTTTGGTGCAGGTAAAGTAATATATATATATATATATATATATATATATATATATATATATATATATAAAATGATTAATAATTCAGTTATGGCAAACTATTGAATAATTATTAAAACGTGAGAAAAAAAAAATATTGTCTAATAACAGTTACAAAAAAATAATAATAATAATAACGTTGTATTCTCTATTTTAAACATTTAGGTCCACTTTTATAGTATTAACGATCTCAATCACTTCATAGCGTTGTCGGTGGTTTTAATAAAAAATATTAAATTGAATAAAATGTTTGTCTCACCGATAGGGGATGTTAGAATCTTTTCTAGTCCCAAAATTCCAATTTTAAATTTTAAGGTTACGTTTAAGCGTTGCTTGCGAACTTTCGAATGGTTAACGCTGTCCAACGAACTTAGCCTGGGCATTAGTAAAAGGAACACACAGTAAATTTCAACAAAATCTAAATGTCTAATATAAACAGTGTCATAAAGATGCACATTCATATTTGTTTGCTAATTTGCCTGGGCAATGTGGCACTCTTTAACTTTGTTACAGAGCTTTTTTATTATTTTTTTATGTGGGTAATTTTGTGACTTATAATTAAAATTTATTAAAACTGAATAATGGAAAATGTAATATTCCTTTGTCCCAAATTGCGTTAGACTAAATATCCCCTTGTCCTTATAGTTATTTACTCTGTTACTATAGATTTACTTGTTAGATATCAATATAGGTGGGTAACAAAGGCGCCTCCTTTATTTATTTCTTTGTGTCAAATCGTTTATAACCTTTCTTTCATTTGCACATCCTTAAATTTTTATCCATAACTATCCACAGTTATTATTATTAATATCCCGAATTCTATATTAACCCTGACTTATGTCATATGCGCACCACCCCAATTTAGAGTTTTCCTCACCGCTATAAACCGCTCGACATAGTCTGCAAGACAGTAAGGCATTTTCATGACTTCGCTCAGTTTAAGCTACCGACATGAAATGTCGCCAGGTTTGCTTCGCGGTGGTAGAGGTGGTTAAAGATAAGGCAGCCGATGGGGAGGGGAGGCCCTAGCGAGAGCGGGCAGGCTTGAGTGCACTTACCTCCTACCTCCTCCTACCCTCCTAGTACAGTGTAACGCTTTTTAGTGTCGTTTTTTGCTAACTCTTTTCGAGTTTATGTGCCAAAGTAAAGACATGCAAATGTCAAAAAAAAAATCAGACAATCTGCACACTCTACTCGGTTGCTCTAGAGCGAAGACAATATAGAATAAATGAAAACAAACTTGTACTCTTGTCCCTGAAACAAATATAAATGAATTTGTAGGTATGTATTCATCCATGTCTGCTTTAAGTCGTATATATTCATCCATTTCGGGAGTGCACATTATTTTGGGGAACATTATTTTTTCCCCCTTGTTAAAAAGTTGAAGCTTTAGAAAAAGTGACGGTTCAGAGTCAAGTTAAAAGACGATTTATTTGACAGTACACGACTTACGTACAGAAAATACGCATATTCGCCGTTTTTCCTAATTCAAGTCTGCATTTTTAGTGTTGTTTGTTGTGTTTTCTAGCCACTGTAAATTGAAGTGACTGTCAGTGTACGTCTTGACTTATTCTCCGCTAGTTAACAGATCTATTTCTAAAAAGACAATGTCAACTAAAAAATTTTATTCGAGGTTACATATTTGTCGTTGGTTGTACATGAATAAGTGTTTTCCCGACGGTAGTTTACCTTTGG